>JAJFZO010000087.1:4477500-5970000 GCA_021397835.1 Moringa oleifera
TTGCCAATTCCCTTCAATGGGTTTAACCTATACTGTATTCGAAAGACAACAACTTGTCCTTACTACAGTCGAAGTCAGAGGTTTCTCATGACTAGACAACATTTATTATGTCAGGTAACCATAAATCATAGGACCTCAACATATGTGATGGTTATCTGATTGATAAATGGACGTTGTTCCATCCCGATACATGGCTGCATTACTATTCTAACATAATAGGCACTAGTATCTTTTCTTATGTTTTCATCTTCTTAGGGTAAGATTGTTTCATTAGTGGACGTGTTTAGCGACTTGATCCTTGATTGGGCCCTCTTAGGGCTTTTTAATTATGGGTAGGTTTTGGGTGTTAAAGCCTGAGTAAGATTTGGTCACATCGCATGTCCCTCACTCATTCAGTCAAAAGAGTCCATAGGTATATTTTGACAAAAAGGAATAGGAATGGTAAGCCTCTTTTATCAACTCTTATTGTCGAGTTATAAGCCAAAGATTTTTTTTGACCCTCTCGCTAGTTGCACGTTTTTGTTTATGACTAGTCAAACAACCATCTTATAGATAAGTTCATCTACCCGTTTAGGGATTTGAACTGCAAAGTTAGCTTGCAAATTGGATGTTTGAGCCTATTTATGACCCAATTTATTCAGTCCACTATTAATTTAATGGGACAAGTCTGCTGACATGGTGAGTTTATTGATGCAGTGAGTCTGCTTGCGGACTACCGTAATGAATCCATCTACGAATTAAAAGGACAAGTCCATATATGGTTGTCCAAACAAGTTCACTGTGTAGTGAGTCTATTAGGCAGATTGATGAGTTCACTGTGTAGTGGGCTCGTTAATTACTTCCTTTGGATTGTTATTCCAAACTTACTTTGCACCAACACGACTCTAGTTAATATTTATGAACTTTTATTACCTCACTTCGTGCCTCATCATCGTTAACTAGTATTAATTTTATGTTGTCGGGTATCTATTAATATGGCCTACTTCAAACCTTATGCATTGTCTCTTTAAGTTGTGCAGTTGGGATCATGCCACTTTAACTTACACCCAATGATTATCTATTTTTAATGCTTCATGCACAACCTTTTGACATTTTCTGACTAGGGTCTTGCCACATCGGCTTATGCCCAATGATCATTTGTTTAATTACATAGAGCTTCATGCATAACCTTTTGGTATTTTATACCTAGGGTCTTGCCACGTGTTAGACTCTTTTTGGATGCGAGTTTATAAATAGAGGACCTTTTGTTGCCCTATTTTATGTTCTTATTTTTCTCAATAAAGCTTTCTTTCCTTGCCTTTCTTTCTTACTTTCTTGTTTGCTATGGCCGAGTCTTTCACTACCTCTTCCTTGTCTTTTATGATTACCATTTCTCAGATTAAGTCTTTTAGGTAACTATATGAACTTAGTGATTTCGTCTCCCTTTATCCTCTTACTCTGTAACACAGAGCTTATGACTTCCGCAGATATTACCTTTCCATATACGAAGAAGCCTTAATCACTCATATTAGGTTGCCCACCCCCTTTCCCCCCGCATTATCAGGGAACTCTATTCCTATTTTCACATCTCCTCTTCCCAGCTTACTCTGAAGAGCTAGTATGCTATTGTGGGTTACTTGAAGGCTGCCACTATGGTGAGTTTTGATTATTACCTGGTAGACATTTTTGCTATGTTTTTCTTTCTTAAGTGTTTTCTTTCGAGATGGTTCTTTTTTGTCTATCCTCCTAGACATGAGCTCTTCGGTCTTCCCTTCATGACTTAGATCACTAGAATAAGAAATTGCTTTTTGTTTTTTTAGGAAGGGCTCTTAGAATATGCTTTTGAATAGAGCACTAAATCTTTTCTTGGTAAGGCACTTTTTCTTTTAGATCACTGTAGCTAGGAAGTCTATGAGAGTATTCATGATTGTTTTTTTATTAGCATTGACTATGCCACTACTTAGAGCTATCCATGTTACGTTTACCAATTCACTCCTAAACTAAGTTACCCCAATCCTTTTGCCCATTTGGTTATTTTTTTTATCTTTTTCTTCTTTTGCAGATGCATGGAGTCCACCACCAATCTTTGCTCTTTTTTTTTTTTTTTTCCATATTTCAGCATTTTATACTTTTTATGATGCATTGTCTCAGCTTATTTTGTAGGTGTATCCATTCAATTCGTTGAATTTGAAACCTCGCCAGATCTTTTCGCGTCTAGTCAACTCGAGCTGCTGCTTGCTAAGTCTGATGCTATTGTCGTTTGTTAGTATATCAAGTGAAAGGCCGTTTAGGCGGTTATGACTTTACACAATACAGAGAGAAAAGATAGGCCATTGCATCTGCATCTTTGGCTCTTATAGTCGTGATGTCTTCATCATCTACCGTAACTGTTTTTGTAATGTCTGCGCCTCCCATTATGGCTTCGATGTCTACCAGTTCTCTTTTTACTTTATTACTTTTGTAGACTAGGGTGATCACTAGTACCACAACCATCATTTCGCCAATACCACTTCTGGCTTCAAGGCTTGTTCCTTAATGGTCGGTTCATGTTTTTGATACCATAAAGAACTACCGAACCGCCTATAGCTTTATTCCTTAATGGTTTGTTCATGTTTCTAATACCATGAGGAACTACTGAACCACCTACAGCTTTGCTAGGAAACTTCCTCTTCCTGTTGGCCAGAGCTACTAATTAAATGATAACATTGATGAGACTGCAACTATAGCTTATGTGCATGTGGGATAGTTGATTTTCTCATTTTTCCCTCCTTTGATTTTTTTTTATTTTTCATTTTTATTGGTTTCTTGAGCCATATTTGCTTTAAATGGCTTCTCAATATTCTTGCAGCGATAGAATATCTCTATCAGGAGGTGAAGAAAGCTCGAGACCTCTAAAATGAGCTCTTAATTTATTATAGCGAGCTCAACATTGTGGGAGCAGATTTGGAATGCAAAAAAAAAAAAAAAAAAAAGGGAAAGAGGAAGCACTTTGCCATGCCATCATAATTGAGGAGGCCTTGAAGTCAAAGATCGATAAGTTATCTTTCTCCTTGGTTTGTGCAAAGGATTTGGAAGTTAACTGCACATAGTTAAGGTTTGCTTGTTTGCTACCTGTGAGGAAGCTATTCGAACTTATTAACAGTCCGTGGAGTGCCTTAATAAGAAATATAAGTTTACTTTGGACATACACATTTTGGCACTTCAAGGTGCCAAAAAGCTACTTCAATAGGCCCACCTAGAGTGGATATAGACTGCGTTGATTGGATGGATTACATGGTGGTTCCTTTGCCTTTTTTGACCCTTTTTACCTCACAGATTGTGTTATAGATGCCATTTCAATCGAGACTATCGACGTAGACAAGGATTATATTCCTTTCATAACAACTTTACAATTCTTTTGCCTTAACAAAAACTTTTTTATTTGGTGTTTACCTTTTGGCTTTTGTTAAAACCTTAAATTAAGACTTTTTTAGTTTGTACTTTTTTTTTCTTGTTTATGATTTTGGGGATGCTTATGCATTCTATAAACTATCTTTCTTAAGGTTTATAAGTTGGTTCTTATGCATTCTGTAAACCATTTTTCTAAGGTTCGCATATTGATGCTTATGTAATTTATGAAGTATCTTTTTTAAGGTTTGCAAACTGATATTTATGCAGTGTGCAAATTATCTTTCTTGAGGTTAGTGGATTGATGCTTATACAATCCATAACCTACTTTTCTTCACACTTTAATTTTCAAAAGGTAATGCAAATTTTAGTGTCAGGCAAGTTCGACGAATTGCAAAGTACATTTACTTTATTTTGTTATTACAGGGTGCCCTACTGGTAGTACATTTTTAGATTTTCAAAACTCTAAGTTCTAGGGCTTTCCTTGCCGTCTAAAGTAGCAAGCTTATAGACACCATTTCCAATGATTGAAATTACTTTGTATGTTTCTTCCTAATTTGGAGCTAATTATTTCCTTATGTTGTCTTACGGCTTGGACACGTTAGCTTTCCCCCTAGCTTACTTTCTGAGTTCCTTAAGCAAGTGCAAGTTTACTCTCTAAGTCATCTTGATTTTGACTGGTGCTGTAGTCTTTGTTTTAAATTTGAGAGAGAAAGGTATCCCCTTTGTTGCCATTTTACTTGCTGCTGTTTGATATCTTCACATTATGTTGTGCAACTCCTCTGCCCATCATTTTTTGCATGGTTAAGCCTCATTTTTGGCTCTTGAAGAATCATTTTGTTGGTGACTTTGACTAGGCCATTTGCTTGTAATTGATCGACTGGTGTAAACTTTAAGTGATTTATAATTCTTCACATTTGGTCTTGAACTTTATACCTTAGATTGGTTCTCATTGTCCACAATGATGGCTTTAAATACACCAACTTCGTGTATGATGGATTTCCACATGAAATCCCATATTTTGTACACCATGATAGTTGGTGTTGCTTTTGCTTCCACCTACTTGGTGAAATAATGATATCAATAATCATGAACTTCTTTTGGCGTGCGACTAAGGAGAACGATCCTAGTAAGTCCATTCTCTATTGGGCAAAAGGCCATGGGACCATTATCAGATTAATGAGTGTTACATGTTATTGATACTTCTCGTACTTCCTCATGTACTTTCTTTCATCTTCTTTTAAAGTGGTTAAGTAGTACCCTTACCTTAAAATCTTATAGGCTAGAGACCTTGCTTCGATATCTATACCAAAAACTCCCTAATGTACATCCATGAACATGTATTGTTGCTTTTCTAATGCTAAACATCGAAGGAGTGGAAGGTTGAGTGATCGCTTGTAAAGCTAAGTCATCCATTATAATGGATTTGACTTCCTTAACACGCATCTTCTTAGCCTTAAACTTATCCTTCAGTAGTTCATAACTTTCTAAAAATCTTGAAAATGGGGTTGTCTAGTTGTCAGTGGTAATTATTGGCATCATCGTCTTTTTTTCTATGCTTAATGCCCTTAATGTTTCCATCATGGCATCATTTACAGGCTTCATGTTTATAGTTACCAACTCAGATAGAGCATTTTCCTATGCATATCTTTTCTCTAGATCAGTTCGATTTGCCATCTTTGGAGTCCTTCTAAGAGCTTCTTAGCTTTTCCAATCACTTGGCCATTTTTTCCTCTAATGATTCGTACTCCCTTAATATTTGTTTCATCACGAGCTAAGAGTCACTTTTTATTTTATTTTTATTTCTCTCATTAGGCTAGCGATAAGTGCCTTTTATTCCACTTAGTTATTGGATCTTCAAAAGTTTAAGCTCACAGCATAACGGTACTTCACCCCTTTCAACCTTTTCAATGGGATACGAACTCTGTGACTTGTTCTTCTTGTGGCTCCATCGACCCATATTTTCCATTCAAACACTTTATTATCTCTTATTTATCAGGCTTCTTTTGATCCTCCATATCCCTCATTTTTTCAAAGCTTTCATCTTCGATTGGCATAACCTTAGCAGCAAGTCGACGATAATACATTTTACGATGAAATTTATCGATGTTACACTTTTATAGTGGTTTAAAGTTTGTAACATATGTCAAATTCATGTAACTCGATTTACCATGTTATCATCCTATCGGACATCTCTGGTTCATTGAAGATTTAGTGAAGTGGTTGATCTATGTTGACCACTACCAAGTGCACTAAGAAATATGGGCATAATTGCTTAGCTATGATCACAATAGCGAAAGCCATCTTTTCAAGTTTCAAATACATTACTTCTAGCCCATGGAGCACTTCAATAACATAATAGATTGGTCTTTGCATACCATCTTTTATTCTTAATCTATACTCGCCGCTTCTTTAGCCACTACTACGTACAGTTGGAGTTCCTTATTTGGTATCAACTTGGATAATAGCGGTAGACTTTAGAAGTAGCTTTTAAGCTATTCAAATGCCTCTTGACACTGTGGTATCCACTTGAAACTCTTTGTTTACCTCAAGAAACTTAAAAATGAGAGGTAGCATTCTATTGATTTGGACACAAACCTGTTTAAGGTTGCCAGTCTTCTGGCCAGTCCTTGTAATTTCCTTATGTTCTTTAAAATCTTCATATCTATAATTGCTTGAATCTTTGTTAAGTTAGCTTCTGTCACTCACTATGTTACCATAAATCCTAAGTACTTTCCTCGCATACACATTTACTTAAGTTAAGCTTCATGTCATACTTCTTTAACACTTCAAAGGTTTTGATTAGATCTTGGGTGTGCTCCTCTTTTCTCTTGCTCTTGACTATGAGGTCATTCACATATGTCTCCATCTTTTTGCTCAGCTGCCAATCAAAAATATGATTCACAAAATGCTGGTATATATGCCCTGTATTCTTTAAGCCAAAGGGCATTACCTTATAGCCATAAGAGCCCATGGACATCTAAAAAATCAACATCTCATGTCAAGAGATGTTATTTATCATTTGGCCAATTCTAGGCAACAGATAGCTATCTTTGGTGTACGCTTTATTTAGGTTCATGAACTTGACGCACATTCGTCACTTTTGGCTAGCTTTTTTTTTACCATCACCATGTTCATTAACCACTATACGTATTGAACTTCTTGAATGAATTTTGCTTCTTGTAATGCTGGCATTTCCTGCTTGATGGCATGTTATGTCTCCTTTAAGAACATCCTTTTCTTTTATCGAACTGGCTTGACTATCAGATCGATGCTTAGTTTGTCGATAGTCACCTTAGTTTGATGCTTGGCATGTTACTCGGTGTCCATGCAAAAACATCAGCATTAGTTTGTAAAAACTTTACCAAGTGGTCTTGTTCTTGCTACTCACGTTTGGTTCCTATTATGGTTACTTTACTAGGTTCTTCTTTGATTTGTATTTCTTTCAACTTCTTGACTGCTTCAGTTTGTACCAACTTATTTTCATCTTAGTAGTCCAAATTGATTTGGCATGTTAACTAGCAAAGTCAAGTAACATTGACGTACCACTTGTTAATGTCTTTCATTGTCGCCACTCCAACGTGAGAAATTTCATCATAAGATTGTCCAACAATGTTATTGCCTGCAGGGCATTCAGGCAAGGTCATCTTTTTAATGCATTATAGGCTGATAGCGCCTTCACCACTAAGAAATCCAGCATTACTATTTTTTACATGGGCCCATTCCCACGATAAGTGCTAGTTTGATGACACCTTCCATAGGTACTATAGATTCACAAAAAACTATTAATGACATGCGTAATGGCCTCCTGCTATTTTTACTTAAACCCATTCTTTCGAATGATTGGTAATACAAAATGTTTACTAAACTCTTATTGTCAATTAGAATTATTTTTACGTTATTATTGGCCACCCTCATGGTAAGTAGTAGTTGATCTACGTGAAGAGTGATTACTCTTTCAAAGTCTTCATAAAAAAAAACTTATCGCATAGTATGTCTTCTCTTACTTTTGGATCTCATAAGTTTCCTCACACTTCCTTGTATAAGCTTTCTTCTCAACAAAGTTTCTTATCTAGATCTAGTCCCTTAGTTATGACATTGATATTGAGTTCGCAACAATGAAATTGATGTCTTCGATGTCCTCATTATTATTGATTATCTGTGTGTTTCATTAGAGTTGAGAGGTCGACTCGTTTCTTTCCCTTCTTTCTTCTTTCAGTCATTTTTTTTTTGGGTGTGGGATGAGGCTCCTTTTCTTGGCCCTATCCATGTATTTAGAGAGGTATTTTTATCCCACAAGCTCTCTAATTTCCTTTTTTAACTAGCGACACTTTTTGATGCATGCGCATGGTCTTTGTGAAAATGATAATATTTGTTTTGGTTTGGCATCTTTGAACTGAAATATATACGTATTGGCTATCTTACTTACGGGCCATTACTATTT
Organism: Moringa oleifera; assembly: GCA_021397835.1. NCBI lineage: Eukaryota > Viridiplantae > Streptophyta > Magnoliopsida > Brassicales > Moringaceae > Moringa > Moringa oleifera. The sequence goes on from JAJFZO010000087.1 coordinate 4,485,311, forward strand.
GCAATAATATGTGTCTCTTTAACACGATGAGGGGAGTTTACTTTTTTTTCTTTGTCATTTTGTCTTTGACCACCTTATGAGGTTCACACTTGCCTCTCTATCTCTATTCCTCCTTGTTTTGTTCTATCCATTCCTTTTCCTACTTAAGTGGTATTGGTAGGACCTTTGACCTTTCCTCAACCTTGTAAATTTTAGCAATTATTGTTGTGCTTCCATCTTTCTCTTGGTTGATGTATTTTTCTACCTTGACTAGCAACTCTTCAATTTTGGGATATTTTCTTATTTAAGGCATCATGGGATGTTCCACCTAATTTTTTTTCATTGTTGACACTGCGATAAACTGGTCCATGTTTTTCACTTTCAAATAAAGTTGTTGTAGTGAACCTTTTTATGTAATCCCGAATGGATTCTCTTGGTTATTGCTTGACACAAAATAAATTAACTGTGTCATGCATTTTTACTATGTTACTCATGAAGCATTGTAGGAACATTTGCCTTAAGCAGCTCGAATGGGTTAACGGAATCAATTTCGAGGGAACTATACCATTACTAAGCTGCTTTAAACAACATGAATAGGAATCAGGCTTCAATGAAATTGATGTTGAGTCCGCAACAATGAAATTGATGTCTTCGATGTCCTCATTATTATTGATTATCTGTGTGTTTCATTAGAGTTGAGAGGTCGACTCATTTCTTTCCCTTCTTTCTTCTTTCAGTCATTTTTTTTTGGGTGTGGGATGAGGCTCCTTTTCTTGGCCCTATCCATGTATTTAGAGAGGTATTTTTATCCCACAAGCTCTCTAATTTCCTTTTTTAACTAGCGACACTTTTTGATGCATGCGCATGGTCTTTGTGAAAATGATAATATTTGTTTTGGTTTGGCATCTTTGAACTGAAATATATACGTATTGGCTATTTTACTTACGGGCCATTACTATTTGCAATAATATGTGTCTCTTTAACACGATGAGGGGAGTTTACTTTTTTTTCTTTGTCATTTTGTCTTTGACCACCTTATGAGGTTCACCCTTGCCTCTCTATCTCTATTCCTCCTTGTTTTGTTCTATCCATTCCTTTTCCTACTTAAGCGGTATTAGTAGGACCTTTGACCTTTCCTCAACCTTGTAAATTTTAGCAATTATCGTTGTGCTTCCATCTTTCTCTTGGTTGATGTATTTTTCTACCTTGACTAGCAACTCTTCAATTTTGGGATATTTTCTTATTTAAGGCATCATGGGATGTTCCACCTAATTTTTTTTCATTGTTGACACTGCGATAAACTGGTCCATGTTTTTCACTTTCAAATAAAGTTGTTGTAGTGAACCTTTTTATGTAATCCCGAATGGATTCTCTTGGTTATTGTTTGACGCAAAATAAATTAACTGTGTCATGCATTTTTACTATGTTACTCATGAAGCATTGTAGGAACATTTGCCTTAAGCAGCTCGAATGGGTTAACGGAATCAATTTCGAGGGAACTATACCATTACTAAGCTGCTTTAAATAACATGAATAGGAATCAGGCTTCACAAGTTTGTCATGGTAATGAATCCTTGTACGGTCTCGGGAATCCTTGAGTTCGTCAAAATGATCAATTCTACTAATTTTTCATTGTTGGTTTTGCAAGGATTTCATGTGACAACGAGCACCTGGCCACTTAAAGGTATTCCATGTTGTTAGGATTACCCTCGTTAAATCGATCGTCCATTGGGATCTTCAATTATTTTTTAATTTTTCCCTTAGGTGGCAAGACATATACAAATAATCATTTGCTACATTTTTTCCTTTGATGTTTTTAGTAATTGGCTAATCACCTTTGTCTTTGTCATTCGGGTCGTAATGGTTTAACATCACTTCATTGATAGTTTCAAGGGGCATCAAAGTTGGTGTTTGATGCATCAAGAGGGTTGAAGGTGATGTTGAGCTCTTTGAGATAGTTGTTGGTAGACGAACACGTTAAGTATGTTGGTGATTTTATCCATGCACTGGTTGGACTAATAGAATGTCGATATGTGGCTACGCTTAGGGGAAGGGGGATGGAAAATAGAAAGTTCTATAGAGGGGAACACAGTAGATATATGCATGTGTGGTAAAGGCAGGAGGATGTAAGTAGCCATGCCTACCATCATTATAAGGGGAAAGACAATTGCCTAGGTTATTGTGTTGACCAAAGTAACTCATGGGGTTGGGCAAAAGGTTATAATGATGGTTGACACTAGAGGGGTAGTAATAAGACCATGGATAGGTGTGCAAAGGTGGAAAGCATGTAGGATGGGTGACTAAAGGTTGTGGGTTGGTCGACATGAGAGTTTCCAGGTTATCCACCACCTGATTAATAATATGAGTTTTTAAAGGCATGATTATGGCTTTTTTGTCACAAGGTTCCTATAGACGATGCAAATAATGTTACCAAGAATTTTTTAGATAGTTAGGTAGTTGATTATGCGAGTGTCGAGTATGGATTCAACTTCACCACATCATACCTTGAGTTGTTCTTTTGTAGGTGCATTGGGGGTATGCTCATAATTTCTCTTTCATAAGGTTTAACCTATGCTCGATTGGTATGAAAATGATTTAGTCATCGTATAGTTGAGATAGCGAGTTTCTTGTAGATGTTAAGTCCAGTAAACTAGGGATGTGTTATAGTCAAAGACATGGTCATTCCTTTAAGAAAAAAATAAAGATGTAACTAAGGAAGGAAATAAATACTTATATATGACCTAGATAGAGTCCTAACAAGAGATGAATTGGCTAGAAAAGTCCTAATGGGAAGAAGACCTTTCCTTAGTCATTGAATGAGAGTCCTAACTTGAATAGTGACCCCAATTGATTGGCTAAGAGAACGTCTTTGAAATTGTGAAAAGTGGAGGAAGCTTCTTAGTAGGGTAATCTCACATAATATTATAAATATAAAGATTGCGTTATATTGTAAATTCTTTAAGTAGTAAGCAACTTGGCTCTGTTATTGGGAAATAGAAGAAGTTTGAATCTTTGAGATGTTCTTAGAAAGCCCACCCATTATAATATGTTCCCTTTATTCTTAATAAAGGTTGAGAAAGGTTTCGTATAAACACTATTATAGACTCCTAATTTTTATCCCTAATTAAAGTTCAAAGAGGTCTAAAATCAACTAAGTGTTAGGGTACAATCGGGTCACATTATTATCCAAGTTGAGCATTAAGATCAAGATAGTATTATGACATTAAGATTACAATTATGTCACATTGCCAGTCAAATTTAAGATTAGGATTATTGCCAGACACCAAGATCAAGATCATACTACTTCGCATTTTTAGTTAGATTGAGATTAAGCTTTCTAAGATTAAGATTTTCTTTCGCCCGAATCCAAGAACGAATGTTTTCTTAGATCAGGATACAAAGTAAAGATTAAGATTAGGATTTCTTTTCTTAGATCAAAGAATAGGAAGTTTTTCAGATTGGGGTATGAATTAGACCTAGATCAGGATTTCTTTTCCATCATCTAGATCAAAAATCGAGAATTTTTCAAAATCAAGCTTAAGTACCAAGTACGAACTCATAAGCTGCCTCTACCACTGTGGCATCAAACTTTTACTTCGCTTGTATTTTGCCACACTATTCACCTAAGCTTTAATGATCAATTCTTTGGTTGGATGGGGTCCTCGGTTGTTTGGCAGATTCTTTTGTCGATTTCAGATTGGACTTCAGCCAATTTGGTTTATGTTCTTAGTCAATTTTTTCTGTGTCTCCAACAAAAGTTGGTTGTTTTATGCTACTATAGTCTTTAGCCATTTAAAATTAGTGGCTAAACCCCTAACTTTTTATGGTATAAGTATATGATTTATTAGCGGTCTTTATATCTTTTATTTAGAGGACTAAGGCCTTAATCACGAGCTCATAACATGCAATAAGCAACGCCCTTTCACTAAACAACTGCATAGGATAAGAAACCAATGTCAAATTGTTTGAAAATAAAAAGTTGAATGATGCGAAAAGAAGCCCGAGCGAAGATAATCTTACCTCTCCGATGTGGCGAACAACTTTATTTGCAAAGGTAGTGGTTTACCACCTTGTGACTCTTTCTTAATTTGCCAAGAGTATGCCTCCTTGCATTCCTATCATAGGACACCATTAGGTTACAATTAGTGCCTTAAGGTCTGACATTCCAACTTAGATAATATTGATTTATAGCGTTGCATATCAAAAGGCAAGGGAATGAGCTGCCAAGGTAACCACATTTGCCAAGATGTACCTCAACCTCAGTGAAATTCACAATTGCCTTGCCCTTTTTTGAGTAATTTTCAAAAGTAGGCTTAGCGGTTAGCTTCTTTGTTTGGGTTTGGGATCAACTACTCGATCTTGAAATATGAACTTCTTGGGATTAAAAAGCCATCTTAATCTTTATTAATGATCGATGCAGGAAAAGAAATAGTGGTGGATGGTTGAGATCTCGAGCCAGATGATTTGACAAGATTATGTACCATCTAGAACCTTAATTAGAGGCCATTTTGTTATCTACACATTAAGAATTGGTAGTTAAATTAGAACATTTTATAAAATGATAATTGGATAACGTGTAAATGTAACTTGATGGCAGAAGTGAGACTAGAAAGAGGTTATCAAAAATTACTCCTTCATTCAGTAAATCGGGTGATAAAGGCTCAATGTGGGAAAGATGTGAGATCAGTAAAGGGTTCAAAATAGGTTTTGGAGATGCTATTCGCGAATCACATATTAGTGGTTTTGACGTCAGCTCAAGATGAGCAGTGGGGTTTTCTAAGAAAGATGTTCATACATTATGTATTATGGATAACTTAATTGGTGTAAGGAAAAAGTTAATGTGAAGAATACAAGTATTATCTAGCATTCTATGGTAAAAAACTTTAGACTAAGCACCAAGTTCTTTGTTAAAGCCATAAGTAGTATTTACAGTTCTCCACGATGTGAGATCGAGGAAAGGCTCATTGTACGTGGCCAAAAAGTACTTCATCTTTTAGCCTTTATTTGACGATGGTAAGCCATCATTAAATAAGTGAAGAGCTTTTAAAAGTACCATAATACCTAATAAGCTTAAAGAATTTAGTAAAAAAATTAATAAAGATGGTTTGAACAACTAAGTTTACAGGCATTGATAGAACCTGAAGATGAGCCTCTAGGTATTTGGAGCAAGTTGAGAAAGAGATAACTTATACCTACTACACAATATTGTAACAAAGGGATGAAGTAGTAGCTTAAAGTCGTCATGAAGAGATTCTTCAAAGATATAGATATGGTTAGATTTGCTAGACCACAAGCTTTCATCATCATAAAGAATAGAGAAGAAGATGTGTAGGAATATTATATTAGGCTTTAATGGTTTCTAGTGATTCAAGAGTAAGGAAGAAGCCCCTATCATTTCCATGGTCAATAAAAGGCTTAAGATAAGAATTCTTAATGAAAACAAGATTGTGAAGTCATCAAAAAATAGTTGTCGCAGTTGTAGAAGAAACAGATTATAAGGGAAAGCGAAAGCAATAAAGAGAGAGAATGAAGAGTAAAAGTAAAAAAAAAAAAAAGAAGAAGAAGAAAGTGCTATTAAAAGATGTAAAGACTACAAAGCAAGACTTGAAACGACATCATGATTACTAAATAAACCATTTGCTAACACACAACAATTATTTTTTGTAGCAAACTATTGAAACGTTATCTCCTGATTCCACATCGAGAAAAGAAGCGAGAAAGTGTTGAAAACGAAATATTCTCAAGTTTCTAAGATGGTTAATATTAATCTTAATACCAATCTCACATTAGGTTTTCGAAATCCAAATAAAGCATGATTAATCTCACAACAAATTGATGTGCTTAATTATGATCTTGCACCAGGACTCAAAGGCTATATGCGTGATTGATGATGATCTCATGTCAAGATAGACTTATAAACTAATACGATTGAGGATGATCTCACATCAAAGTTCAAAGATTAAATGTGATTAATTATGATCTTATGCCAAGAGAGACTTGTAGAATTATGTGATTAAGGGTTATCTCACATTGAAATTCAAAGATTGAACGTGACTAAAGATATCACGTCAAGAAAGACTTAAAGATCAATGTAGTTAACTTTGATCTCACATTAAGATTCAAGAACTTAGTCAATAATAAAAGAGCAAGAAGAATCAAGAAACTTATAGAAGGTTTTACGTGAAGTATGCACTAAGGTGCATTTTATTCACCACTGATTAAGGAACACCATGGTCCTTCATGTCAGTAATAGATATTTGAAATTTTTGAAGGGCTTAGCCATATTTATTTTCCATAAATGGACTCATTCGTAATGAAAAAAGGATCTTTGCATCCTCATATTTTTGAACTTATTAGCTTTCATTCTCTTTAACCATAACTAGTTTCTTAAATTTCTACCTAAAAAGTTTCTTTAGGAGAAAATTCTCGTTTTTGTATTTGCTATTTGATAGAGAGATAGTGCGAAGATCATATTGAGGGTACAATCCTTCTATTTATTTGTATTAGAATATTTAAAAGTGAATAAAAGAAGAGATCACTTACATTCTTTTTATTTACTGTTTATTTAGTTCATTATTATAGATTGAATGATGCATCTCATAATTTTCTAAAATAATTTTAGAGAAACAAATTTGATGGAGTTCATATTTTGTTTTTCAAAATTAAAATATATGTTATCTGAAATAAAGATCTGGTGTTGATTAGATTTTGGGATTCTTGCATAAAATTGCCTTATAAATTGTTTTGAGATTTTTCATATTATGATTAAGTTTGATACAACTTTTCTCCCAAAATTTTGGGATTGAGTGAAACCTAATTTCATTTGATTTATATATATTATATAATATATCTATTAAATGCACAAGGAGATTAACATCAAATTAAAGCAATTCAAGATACGAGATCATTCAGTTTAAATAGTAATAATTCTTAGGCGCTTGTAGAAGTGCTAATGCTTCCCTATGTGTGATTGACTCCTGATATCAGATCTTCAAATGAAATAAATCATTATCTATTTTTAAAAAGGATTTTGCATTTTCTCAGAGAAAGAAAAAGAAGTTTTAGGATAAAACTAGTAGTCAATCACACACGTAAAAAAGATTGGTAACAACTCATGTTTCGTTATTTAAAAACCAAAGCCGACAAAATAATTTTTATAACCAAAAAGAATTTTTCACATCAGACTTTCATCAAGAAGTCTAATTATGACGGTTAGTGACTCCATTAGAAATTTTCTAAAGCGTCGAGCCAAAGTTTAAGCAAAACTAATTTCTTATCTTTTGAAAGATTTAATTTAATTTTGATCTTAATTACGTTATCTGTATATACCCAACCTCAATTCGGGAATATTTCTTTGATGTTTAATTTTTGTTATATATTTACTCAATCTTAGATCAAGAATGTATTTTTGTGACGTTAAATTTTTGTTGTATATACCCGATCACAAGTTAGGAAGTCTTGTTTCTGATACTTTTTTTTTTAATTGCTTTATAATGAAAACTTCACACACCATATTCGCGCATATGCATAGAGTTCTATACCCAAGCTTAACCCTTTGAAATTATATCCCATTTTAAGAGGGATGAAGGAACACAAGCATTCGAGAGATTGCTTAATCTTCAAATATGTTGTACACCTTATCTAGCTTAGATCTTATTCAGCGGGTTATATCATTTTCAAACTGCATTTTAACATCCGTATAAATGGTATCGATGACCAAATGTTTAGGATGATCTAGGAACCTTTAGAGCCTTATTAGAGCTCAAAGGCTTGACTTGAAGTCAAACCCTACAAATAGATAAAGCCCTTATGTTAGTCTTACTAAGATCTGGTAATCCTGCTAAGTCACGAATGTAAATGGTGTTAGGGATATGGAAGTGCTATTATTATTCCTAATTTTATTATTTTTATTTGCACACGTTTCATGGAATTAAGAAACGAAGTTTTAGGTCATCATAAAAGTAAAGAATAAATTTTACTTTGGAATTTTTTTTTTAAGAATCGAAGTGAGTGTTTCGCAAGGTTAAGTCAATCTGATGTCATGTAAAGAATTGTAGCAATGGGTAGAAAATACTCAGTCTAAGTATGAAAATCGGTTAATGCACCATCTTCCTTATTAGTCACCCCTTGAGATAAGTTTAACGTTAAAGAGAGATGATCTTAATGCATTCAAGACTATTTAGGATCAGATTAGTCAATCTAAAAAGGAAGACTTTGAAAGAATTTATGGACATATTAGTGAAATAATTTTTGTTCAGATTGATGGGTCACTAATAAGAGTTGTAGTGCATTTTTGAGATCTAATATATAAAGTCTTCAAGTTCAAGGAAACTAGCCTCACACCTACCATTGGAGAATATACATTCTTATTAGGGATTAGGTGTATCTTTCAAAGTCTGTTCAATGAAAAATATGACAGTTTGAAAAATAAAGAGATTTGCAAGAGAATTACAAAATCCAAAGAGGATTTAATGAAGAAGACCAAAAGAAAAGAATAAAAAGATTATTTAAGAAAAGAGTTGCAAAAACACATCGATAAGCCAAATGGATTGATTGTTCGGCTGTTATTATACATGGATTGGTGGTTTTCCTAAGGATAATTAGTTATATTGATATGATTCTACTAGACTTCGTGGAGATGATTTTGCATGAAATAGACGTGATCCAAGTTATACATACTGGAACCTTTAGGTCTTTTGACTTATTGTAAGTGTTTAGGGAAAGATAAAAATCACGAGAGTGACTATCTTGTATATTTTGTTGAACAGTCATTTGTTTCCATATAAGAGGGCATTAAAAGATAGATGAATAATACCTTGGTTATTTTATCAAAAAAGTTCTTTACCTGTCAAAAATGTCTATAAAGATGACAAGCTTGAAATAAAAAATACTATTCAAATAGTTTTTAATTTTACACGCATTAAAAAAATAGATGATAAATGAATAATACCTCAGTTATTTTATCAAAAAGTTCTCTAGGTCAAACAGTTAACTCTCATCACTCAAGATTTAGTATAAAATTATAGTTATACTGGTCAAATGAACAAAATACAAAAGAAAGGATGTTGGAATGGAATCATGTTCATTATAGAAAGAAATAGAAATTCACCATGGGAGTTTGTATAAGGTATCATTAATAGAGAAAAAGGTTGATTAGAGATTTATATCTTCCCGCTTGGCTACTTCAATATCAATTTTTTTTTATCCTAATCTAGACGCCTATGCCAAGATCAATCCTCAAAAAGCAATAGAATCAAGAAATTGAAAATTTGGTAGTAGAAAAAGCTAGATTGGAGAAAGAAATTAGGATGTTGAGGTTTGAAACTAAAATTCAAGACCACATAGTTAATAGATTGAAGTTAAAATAAGATCAAGCCAAAGAAGATGTAAAATATTTGAAAAGAAACTGGGGGATAATGCATTAAATAACATGGCAGAAAGAGATAAAAAGATCAAAAAACTTGCACAATAAGTATTTTCTTTAAAAATTTGTTGGACGTTCTTAAATCAAGAAAGTAGAGAGTTATATAAAAAAAAAAGAGGAGTCTAATGAAGCTTTAAATGATCAGAAGAAAGAAAATAAAGAACTAAAGAGATGGTAAATCAGTATAAAAAAGACCTATCTGAAGAGGTCAGTAACAAAGAAGTAAGATGTAGGACCAAAATCAACCAAATAATGTACATCTTAAACTAAGGAAAAATGATAAGAATGAGTCAAATTCAGGAACTGATTGATCTAAGGCATGAGTTTAGTAAAACTGTATAGGATGCTGATCTATGGAAATTTAAGCTTAAGGAAATTTGTACATTATGGTGGCATTTGTATGTATTTAATTATGGTCCAAATTTAAGACACTCATGAAATTCTCATAAAAATCTTAATGAAATTTTTACTTTTAGTTTTATAATGTATTCAAATGGATAGGATTAAGAAACTCGAGCAAGCTCAAGCCGAAATTCAAACTACTCAGAGGGCATTAAATTAAAGAATAATGAGATATCATCAAGAACTATAAAGTGCAATGCAAGCACAATTTTAATAATTAAATGATGACATCAATTGGTATACTTTTGAAAGGAGAAAATCCTATAAAAAATAAAGGTTTCTAATGAAGTTCCTTCCCAAATAAAAACTTTTGTAGCTAAGTCAATAAGCTCTATTGTGGCTGAAATATCGTAAAACTAAGAAAGACAAAAAACTATAAAACCTATCCAAATTCCAAATTTGGATGATCAACTTAAGTATAAAAGAATGAGAATTACAAGTGCTATTAACCAAGAACTTTTTGCAAAGATAGAGTACCTTATGGAGTAAATGAAAGCTCTTAAATAAGAAAGAGAAGCAGCTAGAATTGATACAACAGAACTTAGTCTAGTATTGGGTCTTATGATACCAATAAAATTTAAGGTAACTGAATACAAGGTGCCCGCATACTTATTTAAAGATGTATATACATAAAATGTAAAGATACGAAATAAACCAAAAATAATTAATCCATCACTTTCAAGATAGCTTAAAAGAAGAAGCCTTAGAGTGGTATACAAATCTAGAGTCATTTAAGATCTAATCTTGGGGAGTTAGTGAATAACTTCTTGATCCATTACGAACATATGAAAGGATTAGGACTTAAGAAAGTTACGCTCTAGAATATGTTTAAGAAAGATAATGAATTTTTCATATGCAACTCGATGAAGTGAAATGGTTGCTAAAGTCTAACCAACAATAATTGAAGCCAAGTTCTCATAAACCTTCTTATGAACTTTATGCCCACTATTCTATTTTACACCTTAATGATCCCATTGTGAAAAGAGCTCTTATGGTTGAAAAGAAGAAAGGTAAAAAAAATTTTATTACACAACCTACCTTTAAGAAACGAATGAATATAATCCTAACATGGTATCCATCTTATATAATGGTATCTCAAAATCATAATCTAAGCATATGAGAGATTTTGTAGCCTGTGACAACCAAAACACTTGCAAATGATAACAACAATGACAAGTAAAGTAGAGAATATAAAATGTCTAAATACATCTAATCTTGATGACATATCAAATTTATATCCTCAACTACTATAGCAAAAATTGGTGGCACTAGTGCTCGTTAAACCACTGCAATCTCGCCATTTACTATCGTATCATCCTGTAGTAAGTTATCGGTTAAACCACTACTAGCTCCTTATCCACCATGGTAAGATCTTACAGCAAGTTATCAGTATCATTTTGGTGTAGTTGGACATTATATGGAGAATTATTAGGCTTTTAAATATGAAGTTCAAGCTTTAATAGAAGTGAGTCTTCTAAGTTTCAAGCAAAAGAATGAACCCAACGTCACCAAGAACTCTTTGTCTGTTCATGATCAACATTAGGTAAATATGATTGAATAATGTGAAAAAGTGATGGTAGTCAAAGAAATTAAAACCTTTGTGGCTAAATTTAAAGCTTCACCCACAGTTACAAAGGATTTATCTATAGGAAAAGAAGAAGAGAAACCTCGATCTTTGGTGGTTGAGATCCTAAGACCTTTTCCTTATAAAAGCTCTCACGTATTTCCATGGAAGAATAAGCCAAAATAAATAAAGAGAAAATTGCCAATATAGCTAGAGCAAGTCACATGACAATAAGTGGTTGATGTTATGGAGCCACGGAGCAAGAGAAAGAAGTGAATAAAAAAAAGATTATTAAAAAAAGAAGGAAAGGGAAAGAAGGTGAAAAAGAAGAGGATATCCTCCTTGTAATAAAAGAAGCCACAAAATTTCTAAAGATGATTAAACACAGTGATTGTAGTATTATTGATCAATTACAAAATATCAATGTTGTCACTTATCTATAGTTCAGAGCATCATAGAGGGGTATTGATGAAAACTCTTAAGAATGTGTATATGCCATATCAAATCTCTGCTGACTAGTTAAAAGGCATCTATAACGACATTGTAACTCATAATTTTATAACCTTTAGTGATGATGAGTTACCACTTGGGGGTGAGGATCAACTAGAGCTCTATACATCAATGCAAACTACAAGGGGCATATAATCTCTTGAGTCCTAAATGAAAATGGTACATCTTTAAATGTAATGCCAAGATGCACTTTGGACAAGCTTCCCATAGATCTCGACCTTGTAAGATATAGTTTAATGACTGTAAAAGCATTTGATGGAGGAGAAACCAAAGTGCAAGGCTCTATAAATGTGGATATGAAAATTGGCCTTAGCATATATGATATTGAATTTCAGGTCATGAATATCAGACCTTCGTTCAACATCCTACTAGAACAACCATGAATTCACTCTATAAGAGCGTTCCATAGACCTTGCATCAAAAGGTAAAACTCGTTATGGATGATAAGTTAGTATCAATCAATAGGGAAAGAGATGTCATTGCTTATATATCAACAGAATTTCCATACGTTGAGGTTCCAAAAACAGAAGAAAGTTCATCAATGTGATAGAACATTTTGGGAATCTCACATATTAAAAAATTTAATGCTTTAAGGTAGGAAAACTTTGGAAAGGGAATGAAACTTAGGAAAGGCCTCAGAGTAAAACTCTAAGAAAGGTTAGAAATTATTGAGCTATCAAAAAACAAAGATAGATGAGGCCTAGGATATTAACCAACCTTGATAGATAAAAAAAAGGAAGAAACAAAGAAAAAAGGTCATTATGAAGGACTTAATGACAACCAGCGTATTGATTACCATAAGACTTGGAGACGATATTTGAAATTAGTAAGATTATATTTATCTGGAAAATCTTGAAAAAAAAATTATAAAGAATAGAAAATATCTTGTATAAGCTTATAAATTTGTTGTAAATAATTTAAGATTGTTTCATTTTATGTAGAGAAACAAGAAACGTATTTCTTACAAAGTTCCTACTCTAATTAATAACAATTACTCTTTTTACGCCTATTCTTGTCTCTTCTTTAAATTAATTCTTTTGCTTTAAATTACATAAAAGTATATTATATTCTCATGATTCACAAAATTTGACAATGAATACTTTGATGTCTGAAACCAATCTGAATTGGAATAATGAAATTCCTTAGAAAACCTCAATATTGAGGAATATGATGAAAATAGTGAACTTCCTTTAGTAACAAAAAAGCATATAATCTAAGAAGAAAAACAAAATTTACCTCATAAAGAGAGACACTGAAATGGTGGATTTAGGCACTTAAAAGGAGAAGAAAGAGGTTAAAATTGGAACATTAATTCATTTTTTAATAAAAGAAGCCTTGATTGAATTGTTGAAATAATACATTGATGTCTTTGTTTGGTTATACAAGGAATGTTAGCTGGATAGAATAGTGTCAAGCACAAATTACTTTTAAAATCAGATTGCCCTTGCATTTAACAAAAATTAAGAAGATGAAACTAGAAGTGTTGCTGAAAATAAAAGAGGAAACCTAAAAATTATTGAATGTGAGGTTTATTGGTGTGGTGACATATTCTGAATGGGTAACTTAATAAAGATGATTAGGTATATATGTGTGTGGATTATAGAGACCTAAAGAGAGCTAACCCTAAAGATAACTTTTCTCTACCATATATTGACAAATTGGTAGATAATACAGATAAGTTTTCATTATTTTCATTCATGGATGGATATTCTGGATGTAATCAGATCCACATGGCTATAGAAGATATGGATAAAACAATAATTTACTATAATGAAGGGCACATTTTGTTGAAGGGTGATATCTTTTTGTTAAAAAATACTAGAGCAACTAATTAGAGAGTTGTAGTCATTTTGTTTCAGATATGATGCACAAATCTATTGAGGTATACATGGATAACATGATAGCTAATATAAGAGAGACGAAGATCATGTTGAATATTTGAGAAATATCTTTGAAAGATTAAGGAAAATATAAACTCAAATTAAATCTCAATAAATATATTTTCGGAGTGAATTCTAAAAAATTATTAAGATTGTAATTAGTGACAAAAGGAATCTAGTGGACCCAAGTAAAGTAAAGGCAATTCGAAATTTATTTCCTTCAAAAACAATTAAGGAAGTTTAGGGATTCCTATAGACGTTAAATTATATTTTCATATTATTTTGCAATTAACTAATATTTGTGACCTTATCTTTTAGTTATTGCGAATGCATAATCTGGAATAATGGAATGATGAATGTCAAATCACATTTGACAAAGTGAAGGCATGTTTATCAAATCCATTAATGTTAATGCTCCTTATGCTAAGGAAGCCTTTAATTCTATACCTAAAGGTGCATGAACATTCATTGGGATGCATATTAGCTCAATTGGATGAAATAGGTAAAAAAAAAAAGCAAGCTATATATTTTTTGAGCAAAATTTTTGTCGATCATGAATATAATTATTTATCAATTAAAAAGATTTGTTATGAATTAGCTTAGGGTGCTCATTGATTACGTGAATACTTGCTTAGTCATGTTACCTGGGTCATTATAAAACTTGACTTGATTAAATATTTATTTTAAAAACTTTTTTTATCAAGGAGACAAACAAGATGGCAACTATTATTGTCAAACACAAATTGATATACGTACACCAAAAAGCAATAAAGGAAACCATAATAGTAGATTTCTTAGTGATAAAGCTACTAAAATTATCAACTTGTATAGTTTGATATCTTAGATGAGGATCTCATTCCTTATGTTGAAAGGAAATGAATTAATCACAAGGATGAAAGATGTATTTCTAAGGGGCTTTAAATGTAATAGGGCATGGAATTGGAGCTGTTTTAATTTCTTCAGATAAACAATATCGTCCTTTTACAGCCAGACTAAACTTTGATGCTACTAATAACACGGCTGAATATGAAGCATGTATATTAAGATTAGTAGTCGCCATGCAGAAAAGAATAACCAAGCTGAAAATATATGGAGATTTTACTCTTGTGATTTATCAACTAAAAGGCAAATGAATGACTCAACATTCTACTTTTGATAAAATATCACAAGTACATAAAGGAGATACTTGAAAATTTTGAAGATGTTTCTTTTCACTATCCTTCCAAAAAAATAAAATAAAATTGCACATGCATTGGCTACTTTTATGGTGATGTTTCAAGTCAATAGTTTGAAAGAAGTACTATTAATAAAAATAATATTGAAGAATCAATAGCATATTACATGGTCATAAAAAAAGAAAAGGAAGGACAACCTTGATTTTGTGATATCAAATGATTTAACAAAGACGGAGCATATCCAGAAAAAATAATGAAAAAATGACAAAAAACATTGAGACGATTATTTATCAATTTCACATTAGATGGAGAATATTTATAAAAAAAAAGATTTTAACCACACTTTACTTTGTTATGTGGATGAGAAGGAGGCATAAAATATCATTAAAGAAATATATGAAAGAGTTTGTGGTTCACATACAAATGGCCACATGATAGGACACCAGATAATAAGAGCAGGATATTATTGGATGATACATTGAAAAGAGATTGTATCTAATATGCACCAAAATACTATAAATATCATATTTATAAAGATAAAATTCATGCACTGCCTACTCCCTTACATGTGATAATGCATTGTGGCCTTTTTCTACATGAGATTTTAATGTGATTGGATTTGTCACCCCAAAGGCATCTAATGGGCATAAATTCATTTTGGTATTTATTGATTATTTTACTAAATGGATTGAGACAAGATCATTCTTTAGTGTAATAAAACCAACAATTAATCAATTCCTAAAAAAGAGATTATATGTTGGTATGGTCTATTAGAGAGAACCACTTCAAATAATACAGTAACTCTGAATAACAAGCAAATGAAAGAAATTTGTGTAGAATTCGAGCTTAAGTATCACAATTCAGTGATCTACCGGCCAAAAATGAATGGTTGTTGAGGTAACCATTAAAAATATCAAGAAGAGTATTAAAACAATGAAGTTAACTTATATAGATTGGAAAGAAAAGCTTCCTTTAGCTTTACTAGCTTACAGAACAAATTTCAGAACTTCCATTGGGGCAACATCTTATTCCTTAGTGTATGGGATAGAGGTAGTACTTTTGGTAGAGATAAAAATTCTTTTATTAAGAGTGATAAAAGAAACTAAGCTTGATGAAGAAAAATGGATTAAAGCTTGATATGAATAGTTAAATTTGCTAGAGGAGAAAAGGTTGAAAGCTCTATATCATGGACATTTATATTAGAAAAGAATGGAGCAAGCTTATAATAAGAAAGTTCATTCGAGGATTTTTAAGGAAGGTGATTTAATACTAAAGAGGATGCCTAAAAATGTTTTAGATCCTAAAGGATAATGGAAACCTAATTAAAATGAGCCATATGTTCTAAAAAATGCCTTTTTAGGAGCAACTTTAATTTTGGCAAAAATGGATGATCCTGTCCTCCTAAATCTCAATAATTCAAACATAGTAAAAAAGTAATATGCCTAAAGAATAGAAGTTGAAAACCCAAAAGGACAACAAAAGAAAGAGGCAAATAAAAAAAAAGAAGAATATAGGAAAAGATTTGTGCTGAAAACCTAAAATAGATAGCTAGATTATATGCAATGATCAGTGGAAGTGTCCAATGAATAAAATGATTACTTAAGGTTTTTATTCAACCATAACAGATGCAAGTGAGGAATTAGAGGTATCCATAGTTAAGAGAAAAACTAAACATAATGAATATTTTTCCAAACATGATGTACTGGAATTTTTTGTACCAAATTATTCATTGAGTAAAGCCACAGAGCAATATTTATCTTTGTTTCTCTTTCTTTTCCTTTTCTCATTCGAAGAGGGGAATATATGAATTGTTTCTCAATACTAAATTATTGCAAAATTAGTTATTTAAATCAAATACTAAAAAAGAGTATTAAAAAATTTTTGGAAAAGAGAGATGTGCATTTAGATGATATTTCAATTCTTTCACTGAAATTCACTGTGCCAATGATAATGTTGTACCTTGAAATTAGAAAATACGAAAGTGATTGGGATGTAAGGCCTTACCTAAAAATAATAATAATTAAATAAATGCATCATGCGTACATAACTATCATTTCATTGTATTTCATGAAAGATGAAATTATTTACCCTCATAAAAGAAAATAGAATAAATCTCCAATTGGAAGAGAGTAAAATTAATGTTTATGTAAAAATCGAATTAACGTACAATAAATTTTTCTTGACGAAAAGGGGAAAAAAATTATCTTCGATAGAAGGGATGAAATAAATTCTTTTCCAATGGCAGGGGACAAAATAAAATTTTCTTCATAGGAGGGCATGAGACAAATTTTCCCCAATGGGAGGGGATAAAATAATTTTTCTTTGTCGATTAAAGGAGATGAAATAAAATTTTATCCAATGAGAGGGATCAAAATACAATTTTCCCAATAAGAGGGAGTATTACGCAACTTTGTCAATTATCTTTAGTGGATTAGAAAAATAACAAAAAGCTTTAACTGTTATGAATCACATCATCGATAAAAGTTAATCAATCCTTACTTTGTTGTGAATCACACCATGGATGATGAAAGGTCCCAATTGCTATTAATTATGATGTAAACAAAATTCTATCAATTTTTGATTTGTTTTGAATCACATAATGGATGATGAAAGATCCTGAATATTGTGAATAATGTCATAGGTAAAATTCTATTAATTCTTAGTTTGTTGTGAATCGCATCATGGATAATAAAAGATCTCAATTACTATGAATCACATTAAAGATAAAAGTCTATCAATCCTTAATTTGCTATGAATCACATCGTGGATGATGAAAGATCTTAGCTGTTGTGAATTGCATTAGGGACAAAAGTCTATCAATCCTTGGTGGTCTGTAAATTGCACCATGGATAATGAAAATAACATTTATTATGAATTATGTTATGGAAAAAATTCTATCAATCCTTCGTCTGCTGTGAATTGTATCATGGATAATAAAATTCTTGACAGATGAGAACGGTAATGCAAAAAATTTATGAAATAATAAACCAACAGTATAAATGTGAATCATTTCTTAATTGACTTTACAAAATCAAAATAGTAGATGAATGTAACTTGCTTCTTAGTTGATTTTACAAAAATCAAAGCATTGGGATGAATGAGTCGCTTCCTGGTAGACTCTACAAACTCAATTTCATAAGCAGTACAGTGTAGTGAATATGAATCATAGCCTATTTAAACAATTTTGAGAAAATTCTTTAGTAATTATTAATAAGTGTGAAGGTAAATGTGAATTGCATTATTTGCATAATATCAAGGAGTACTTTATACTTAAAAAAAAAAGAAGAAGAAGAAAGCGATAACTCTTTACACCATTTCAAGATTTAGGGCATAAAATTAAGTAGTCTCGAATCTTTGCTCTATTCCTTATTCTTAGGAATTGGACAAAGAGGGGCAAATTTGGACACTTTATCCTTAATTAAAGTTAAAAGAAGTCTAAAATTGGCTACACGTCTGCAAGAGTATGAGATCAAAATCACATTGCTACGTAAGTTGAGCATTGAGATCGAAAAAGTATTGTGACATCAAAATCAAGATTATGCTGCCATGCCAATCAATTTAAGATCGAGATTGTTATTAGACACCAAGATTGAGATTAATTACTTATTTTTAGTTAGTTCGAGGATTAAGCATAGATTCATAGTTTCTAATATTGAGATTTCCTTTCACCTAAATCTAAGGTCAAGAGTTTCCTTGATTAAGGCTCAAAGTTGAAGATCAAAATTAGGGTTTTTTTTCATCTAGTCAAGATTAGGATTTTTCTTAAATTAGGGTTTGAAGTAAAGATTAAGATTAACATTTCTTTTCTTTTAGATCAAAGAATGAGAATTTTCCTAGATCGGATTCGAATTGGACCTAAATTAAGATTTTCTTTCCATGATTCAAATCAAAGATATTTTTTTTTTCAAAATCAAGCTTAAGTACAAAGTTCGAGAATTATTTGATGTAGCAATTGAGATTAGGATTGTGCTATAAGGATGACTACTAGATAAGGATTAAAATTACAGAATCATGTTAATGCTGAGATGTTGAGATCAGGTGAAAAGCGAAGTTTGTCATGAATTGAAGATATTGAGATCAATTAGTTGAGATCGAGTTAGTAGAGTAAGATCAGCATTAAAAAGATTTCTATTCATTATAAAGGAAAAGTACATTTGAAACTAAAATTTACAAAAAACACATTAGGTGCAAGGGAGCTTACATGTACTAATGTTTTAAATGGGATTGTCACCTGATATGAGATCAGGACTAAAGACTTTGGCTCATCAAAATGACAACATCAAAAGTGTAGTGGTGCTCTCAGACAGAGCAACCTAGTTTTCTCGTGAAATGGCCTAGGAAGTTGTTGCCCTTCTCAGAGATCTTAGATCAAGTTTAGGAAAAAATTCTTAAACTTATTTAAGATATCAAATCTGAAAGTAGGCAATAACTCATGAGCTGCAAGTGCCATTGTGGCATCAAACTTTTCACTTTGCTTGTATTCTGCCACGATGTTCACCGACGCTTTGGCGATCAATTTCTTTGACTCAGATGGTGTCTTTGATGGTTTGGTGGTTATTTTTCTTAATCTTAGATTGAGCTTCAGCCAATTTTGTTTACATCTCTAAAAAAAATTAGTCATTTTATGTTACTATAATCTCTAGTTGCTCGATGTTAGCAGTTAGAGCCTAACTTTTTCTACGGCATCGATAGTCGATTTATTGATGGCCTCTATTTGTTCTATTTGGAGGACTAAGACCTTGCTCATGAGCTTATAATGCTTAACAAGCAAGGTTGTTTCATCATTTGATGTCAGATCTTTTAAAAATAAAATGTTGAAATGATGCAAAAAGAAGACTAAACTAAGATCATCTTACCTCTCTGATATGGCAAGTGACTTTGTTTGCTAAGTGGTTCAAAACCTTATGAGCATTTCTCGATCTGCCTTGGCATGCCTCTGCATATCCTTTCATAGGACACCTTCGGGTTGTGACAAGTGTTCTCAAGTCTGACACTCGAATTGAGATAATACCTTCACCACAGCGAAATTCGTGATTGCCTTACCCTTCTTTGAGGAATTTTTAAGGGCAAGCTTAATGATTTTCTCCTTTATTTTGGATTGGGATCGAATACTTAATCTTAAAATCTGAACTCCTTGAGATTAAGAAGTTGATCTTGATCATGATCTGCTGATCTATATAAGAAGAGCAGTAGTAGTGGATGGTTAAGATCTTAAGTTAAATGATCTGGTGAGATTGTGCATCATCTAGAGCCTTCAATCATAGGGCATTTTATTATCTACACATTAAGAATTGAAAGTAAAATATGTATAAATTATGAAAATATAAAAGGATAAGAAGCAAAAGTAACCTAATAGCAGAAATGAGATCACAGAGAGGTCATTAAAAATTGCCCTTCATTGATTATATTAGGTGATAGAGGCTTGCTATAAGCAGTCCTTTTCTTTTGACAAAGAGCTTTAGTGTGACAAATTATTTATGTTTTTAATAAAGGAGTTGTCACTAATCTTTTTTTTTTTTTTGTTTAAGGTGTGATTAGCCACCAATTCCATTTGAGAACTTTTTTTTTTTTCTTTTAAGAGAGAAAATGAGTGAACTTCATTTTTTTTTAAATGGGCCTTGGTCTACTTTGCGAGATGATTTGAGATCGAGAATCGGTTACGCAAGAGGAATGGTTAACAGCCCCATAAGCACATAAAATTGGGATCATTTAAGCAAAATGATCTCATTTCTTTAGTTTATAATAATTAAATTAATCTTGAGATAAAGTTATTATGCAATTTTGTATCAGAACCTCAGTCTAATCGACACTAGGCCTTTGATTGTTAAAAAAAAAATATTTTAGACATTGAAAATTGAATTTCATCAAGTTTTTTCTCCTAAAAGATTTCAAAAAAACATGGAATGCATTGCAGAATAAACAACTAATAAAAGAATAAAACATAGAATTTTTTTTTTCACTTTTGCAAGCTAATGATTACAAAGCAATTGTACCTTCGATGCAATTCTTGTGCGATTTTTTTACTAAGATCTTAAACTTCAGGTACCTCTCTTGATGTCTAGTCATAGAAATTTGGAAATCAACCTAAAGTAGTTGTGGCGACTATAAGTTGCTAGTTAATGTATGCTTGGCTCTTTCCTTCTTCGATGGCTTAGTGATTTTTGGATGGATTAAAGTCTGCTATTTCTTTTTGATGCTTTTTTTTGATTAGCGGATACCTATTCATGATGTTTTCTATTTATTTCATGATCCATTATTCATTGATTAATTCATTGATTCCTCCATCCTTGATTCATTCAAGACCTCTTCCTTCTCTACCGAAATTGAGAGGTCTATTTATAGGAAAAAAAAAGATAAAGTTCACCAAAAATTTGAAATTCTGTTGCAGAGAAAAAAGAACTATAGTGTGATCAATCCAATTTTGAAATTTAAAAAGTTATCATTGGATACTATGTGCTTTTTATGGATGACCTTGAGATTGACCCAATCTTGAAATCTAAAATCTTGTTGTGGGATGAAATGGATCACAAAGGTGGAATATTCCCTATACGAATTCCATCAGATGCCTTCTTCGAATATTCTTTTTCAAGTTGTTATATATCTAAATCTCGATGATAGGTTAGGCAAAATCACATCGAGGTAATCCTTATTAAGGTAATCTATGTCAAGGTAGTCCACCGAGGCTAATGTGTTCATTGATATAAACCTAACCTTATGTCAGAGTAGCATTCTTAAGTTATTCTCAATCTTACATCGAGGTGATCCATATTAGAGTAATCTAGATAATCCATATAAGGTACTCTAAGTTAGGGTAATCCTCATCGAAGTAGTTTATATTAGGGTAAACATTTATGTGGTGAGCTAAACCTGACTTTACATTAGGGTAGTTCGCATCAAGGCTAGTGTATTCAAGCTATGGTTGATCTCACATCGAAGTGAAATGTGCTTACTAAGCTATGCTTAATCTCGCATAAGGATAAAGTGTGTTTAACCCATTCCCGATCTTATGTCAGAGTATTATATGAACGATCTATCATGACAGCATATCTCGATGTTGAATTTGAAAAACTCGATCGCAAACTTTACATAATCTTGATCTAAGACGTAAACTTGATCTTGAGGTTGATTTGTCACTTAACTAATTAAGCTTCTCTTGATTTAGAGATAAAATTAGGTTTCTAAAAGGCTTGGTGTGAGAAAGATGTAAGATTAGTAAAAGGTTCAGAATAGGTTTAAGGGATGGGATTTACAAATTATCTATAAGTGGTTCTGATGTTGGATCAGGGTAAGTAGTGGGGTTATCTAAGAAATTTGCTCTTACATTATGAATATGCATAACTTGCTAGTGTAAGGAAAAATTTGATGTTATAAATACTTGCATTATTTAGCATTCTATGGTTTAAAAAAAAAAAACTTAGATATAGCACCAAATTCTTTTTTAGAGAACATAAGCAATATTTGGAGTTCTCCATGATGTTTGATCAAGGAAAAGCTCATCACACATGACCCAGAACTTCATCTTCTAGCCTTTATTTGATGACAATAAGTTGGTGACTTAACCATAAAGTACCAAAAGCTAGAAGAAGAGTTTCTAGCACTAGCATGATTCCTAATAAGCTTGAAGAATTTTAAAAAGAAATTGACAGTGATTGTTTGAACATCTAAGTCTTTACACAATGATTGAAACCCGATGATGACCCCTCCAAGTGTTTGGAACAAGTTGAAAATGTGATAATTTATATTTACTACATAGCATTATAATAAAAGGATGAAGTGGTAGCTTAAGGCTACCAAAAAAAGGCCCTTTAAAGATACAAATACGGTCAAGTCTACTAGGCCATGATCTTTCCTTTTTAGAAGGAACAGAGAGAAAGACATGACCAAGATTGTTATATTAGGCTCTGATGATTTTTAGTAATTCAAGAGTAATAGAAGAAGCTTACATGGTTTCCATGGTCAATGAAGAACTCATAATAAGAATCTTTATCAAAAATAAGATTATGAAGTCATCGAAAAGCAGTTGCTGTAGTTACATGAAAAACAATTTGAAAGGGAAAGTGAGAGAATAGAGAGAAAGTGAAAAGTAAAAGTGAGAAAAAAGAAGGCACTATTGAAAGAAGTAAAGGTTGTAGTGCAAGACTCAAAACGACATTATGATTACTGAATCAACCATTTTATTGACACATGGCAATAATCATTTATGGCAAACTATTGAAATGCAGCCTCTTAATCCCACATCTAGAAAAACACCGAAAAAGTTTTAAAACAAAATATTATTAAATTTCTTAAGATAATTAATACTGATTTGACATCAGGGTTTTTAAATTCAAATAGAGTATGATTGATCTCATGAAAAATTAATGTGATTAATAATGATCTCACATCAGGACTTAAAGGCCATAGGCATGATTGATGACTATTTCACGTTAAGATGGATTTACAGACTGATGTGATTGAGGATAATCACATATTAGAGTTGAAAGATTGAATGTAATTGATCATGATCTAATGTTAAGATGGACTTGTAGAATGATGTCATTAAGGATGATCTCACATCAAAATTCAAAGATTCAACGTGACAAAGATCTCACATCAAGAAAGACCTAAAAATTGATGTGGTTGATTCTGATCTCATATTGAGATTTATGGACTTACTTAATAATAAAGCAGCATGAAGAACGAAGAATCAAGAAACTTATAAAAGGTTCTAGATGAAGTGCGCATTAAGGCACATTTTATTTAAAATTTATTACAGAGCACCATGGTCCCTATGTCAATAACAGATTTTTGAAATTTTTGGTTAGTTTTGCCCCATTTCTTTTCTATGAATTGACTCATTCTTGATGCAAAAAGGATCTCTGTATCCTTATATTTTTAAACATATTAGCTTGCGTTCTCTTTATCCTAAAGTAGTTTCTTAAATTTTTACCTAGAGAGTTTCTTCCAAAGAAAATTCTCATTTCTATATTTATTATTTAGCAAAGAGACAACACGAATATCATATTAAAGGTACAACCCTTTTCTTATTTATTTATACTAGAATATTCAACAATAAATAAAATAAGTGGTTAGTTACATTCTTTTTATTTATTATTTATTTAATTTGTTATTATTGATTAAATGATGCATCTTATATTTTTTAAAAAATTATTTTAGAAAAAAAATTTGATGAAGTTCATATTCTATATTTATTTTTTGAATTAAAGATCTAGTGTTGATTATATTTTGAGATTCTTGCATAAAATTGCATGATAAATTGTTTTGAGATTTACTATATTATGATTAAGTCTGATATGACTTTTCTCTCAAAATTTTTAGATTAAGCAAAGGTCAATTTCATTTTGTTTGTATATATTATATTATATATTTATTAGATGTACATTGGAATCAACATCAAATTAAGATAATTCAAGATCTTAGATCATTCAGCTTGAATGATTCCAATTCTTGGGCGCTCATAGGGGTGTTAATCCTTCCCTATACATAACCAACTCTCGATCTTAGATCTTCTAGTAAAGTATACCACTGTTTGTTTTCAAATGAAGCTCACATTTTCTTTATCAAAAGAAAAAGAAGTTTTAAGACAAAACCGATAGCCAATCACACTATAAAAAAGATTAGTTGCGATTCCTTGCTTTTTTTTATTTGAAAATCAAAGCCAATAAAAGAATTTTTAGAACCAAAAAGAATTTTTCAAATTGGGCCCTCACTAAAAGGTTTAATTGTGACAGTCGTTGCCTCATTTACTTACTTTATTAAAATCTTCCTTCTCCTATAATTATGATTTGACCTATGTTACATAAAAGAGTTGGCAAGGTAGACATGCTTAGTGCCATCACATTGATAGGTTATGCTGTGATAATTTGGTATCACAATGTGATTTCAAGTACCACATTTGTTCAAAATTGTAATGGATCATATCACTTTAGAAAGCTCCATGACTAGAGGGAGTGAGCCAATAAAGGAGTGTATGGAAGAAATCATTGGTGCTTTGTCAAAAGGGTAGAGAGGCATATTAGCTGAGTTGGTTGATGTAGTCAAACAAAGATAGTCCTTAATGAAAGAGGACATCATAACCTTTTCAGGAGATTATGAGGACTTTTAAGGCCAACATTAGGTTACTGAAAAAGAGCAACCTATGCCTCCACAGTAAGACAGAGCTTACTATGACCAAGTTAAAGTTGCCAAAACCAAAGCCATTCTCTAGGTAGTAAGAGCAAAGCCTACTATAGGTGTCAAAATCAAAGCCATTCTTAAAGGTAAAGAACACCAAGGATTTGGAGAACTTTTTGTGGGATATGCAACAATACTTTAAATTTGCTCCAGTATTCATAAATGATTACGCAATGATTATTGTTATGTACCTAAGTAGTGATTCAAAATAATAGTGGTGTACATGTATGAAGGATAATGTTAACACGAGGCAACCTAATATCAATTCATAGGAGACACTAAAAAAGAAATTAAAGGAGTGATTCTTGCTATGTAACACATTGTTCATGGCTTAAGAATAATTAAAGTGCCTGAGAAGATGTGTTCACTATGCAATTTTATGAAGGAATTTAGTTCCATGATCCTTACATCAAAAACATGTTGAAGGAGGACTGTTATTCAACTTCATGTCCAGCTTGTAGTTATGGGTATAAGTAGAGCTAATAACTAAGGTGTTGAAGATTTATTCTCGGCCTTTTTCATGACTGATACCTTAATTGATTACATATGTATAAGTAGCACTCTAAATTAAAAAAAAAAAAAAGAAGAAGTAAAAAAGAGGGAAGGCAAAGAAAAATACAAAAAAGTCTGACGATAAGGACAAGAAAAAAAAAAGTAGGTAAAGTCTAGCATTAAGCCTCGTAACTAATGCCCTTCAAGGAATAAAGAGGAGAACATGGCCCAACAGGGTTGCTTCTCGCACAATGGACCATACTAAGCGTGGGACTGTCCTTGCAAAAAGAAGTTATCGACACTTATAGCAAAGGATTCTATACAGAAGGATGGGAAGAAACCTTAATGAGATTGAATTTGATTTAGTTTCTAAATGTGATTTATTTCTTGATAAATATAAATAGGAGGGATGCGATAGTTATATTGGATATAGAAGTTACTATAATTTCATTGAGGAGAGAAGCAAGGAAACTCAAGCTTACGCTTTCTCTAGCCTTAGTTGGGTTTAAAGCAATGAATGTAAAGGTAAAGTCAATATATGAGGTTGCTAATAGGACCTTCAAGATGGGCAATTGAAAAGGTGAGTCTAACTTTATGATAATCCAATTGGATGATTTGGTGATATCTCCCTCGATTGTACTACTTGTGATGGATGAATATGCTCCAAGCTTAATTAAAATCAAATCAGTAGGGTGTCATTTACGAAACAATTTAAGTCGGGACTATGAAAGGGCAAAGTAATGATGGTGGCAACATTATTTGAAATGAAGCCTGATTAAGTAGTAGAGGTATTTGACAATGTCACTGAAGTTTTTAGGAAACCTAGGACACCATGCCATTAATGTTTCCCAAGACATTTCCTTCAAGGAAAATGTTGATCACCAAATAGAATTCCTTCCTCATGCTAGACTTCTTGCCTAATATTGCACTGAATACTCCCTTCAGAGTTGGCAGAACTACGAAAGCAATTGGATGATTTTCTGGAAGCTGGCTTCATCTAGCCATCCAAAACCCCTTATTGCGCACCTGTGCTACTCTAATGAAAGTAAGATGCCTCGTTGAGGATTTACATTAACTATAAAATATTGAACAAGATCATGGTTAGAAACATATGTTCGATGTTGAATGTTGTTGGCCTATTTGATCGACTTTCAAAGGTTATGTATTTTACAAACCTAGACTTGTGATCAAGTTACTTACAAGTCAGAATAGTTGAAAAGCATGAGGTAAAGACCACGTGCATCATGAGGTATGGCTTTTACAAGTCCTTGTTTATGCCATTCATATTAACTAACACACTTACTACTCTTTAACCTCATGAATGACATATTGTTTAAGTTTCAAGGTAAGTTTATATTGGTCTATATTGATTTCTATAAAAAGTCTATATAGGATCAAGTAAGTCATTTGAGACAATTCTTGATGCAGTTGAAGGAGTGTTAACTATACATTAAGAAGGAAAAATACGAGTTTTGTAAGCAAGAAGAGTCATTTCTAGGACACAGGTTCAAGAATGAACAAGTATGGATGAATGTAAGAAAAGTAAAACGCATCGTTGAATGGTTAGCTCTTTTCAAAGTGGCAAAGTTATAATCATTCTTAGGGTTTATGAACTACTTTAGTTGTTTATAAAAAGGTATGTAAGTAAAAGTAATTCTTTGATGGACTTACAAAAAAAAAATAGCTCATGGGAATGGATAGAGAAATTAACAAGCTTTTGAGGGAATAAAATAAGGAGTAGCCTTGAGCCAATTTTGAAGAGCCATTCAAGGTAGGCACAGATGGCTTCGATCAAGTGATTAAGGTGCATTGGTTTAAAACAGTCATCCAATAACATTTAAGAGTCAAAAACTAAAAGATGCTAAACAACAATATTCAACCATGCCTCTGATTCGGTAATCAAGGTGCATTCATGCAAAATAGCTATTAAGTAGCATTTAACAGTTAAAAACTAAAATACAATAAACAATGTTATTTGATCCACTATAAGGGAATAATAGTTGTTGTATATTACATTGAGATATTGTCATCGAAGCAAGCAATGTGGAAAGAATTCCTTACTGAGATTGATTTCATCTAGATGCGCAAACAAAGGAAGCAGAATGTGGTTGTTGATGTGCTAAGTCATAAGGAAGTTCAAAGTTAAGTGGCTACTTTAATTGGTGCCCAAAGCGATTTTCTTAAGCAATTTAAGTTAATGGCGAGGAATGATACCAAATATGTCCAACTCATGTGAGAAGTGAGTGCGGGCTTGATCTGAAGGTACTAGATCTAATGTGGGCTATTATATGCTTGAGGAAGCAATTTGTTTTTCCCTTTTAGCATCAAGAGCATGCTCTTGTTGCTATCAAGATCCTATTATTTGCCAAAGATGATGAATGATATTGAGGCTTATGTTTGCACATGCTTGTTGTGTTAACAGGACAAGGAGGAATAAGGCAGACTTGCTTGAACCTCTACCTATTCTAAAACATCAATGAGAGTCAGTATTAATGAACTTTATCATGGACTTCTAGATGGTAAAAAAAAAAAAGTATCCGTTATTATTGTAATTGTTGATTGGTTCTCGAAATATGCTATCTTTATTCCAGTTACTCATGTGTGCCTTACTGATATGACTATCGAGATGTTTTGTAAACATGTGGTAAGGCCATATTGCTTAATATGACAGTAACCAAAACTAAAGTTCTTCATAGTAAATCATTCATAAATAAACAGACAAATAGAAAGGGTTAGTAGTTTGCTAGAATAATATTTGTGACATTATGTGACCGCAAACCAATGGGATTGACTTGAGGTATTGAATATAGTACGATTTTGCTATAACATCCATTGCTCATTGTGGAAGGGCGTAAGTCTTACGATGCTAGCTTTGGGCAACAACCAATGATACCCCAAGATAGAGCTAAGTAGAAGAACTTAGGAAGCTGCCTAGTAGCACACCACTATGCTCACAATAAGGAATAGTTGATTGATCAAGCGAAGGATAACCTTTTTAAGGCATAAAGATGAATCAAGAAACATACCAATAAGTGAAAACAAGAAACTAAGTTCCAAGTTAGAGATGAGGTGCTACTAAAATTGACCCCACAAATATGGAAAAGGATTATAAAAGAAAGTTCAACAAGGTCTCATCCTAAAATTTAATAGACCCTTTGAGAGTGAAAAGAAACTTGGAATTATCAATTATCAACTTAAACTACCCCAAAATTTAAAGATGTATCCAACATTCCATGTAAGTAGGCCAAAAGCGTACCGCCTATGGCTTGAATTCAGTTTAACAAAAAAAAATGAAAAAGATCCTTGATTATTAAACAGGGAGTTTCAATCAGATGAAGTACGAAATGTATTAGTTTGTGTAGTGGAAAAGCACCAATGAGGTGGATGTAAAAAATACAACTTTGTGGTAGTTTGAGGACCAAATTAAGGTGGACCATTGACTAATCTAACAAGAGTGTTAGATTCTTCGAGTGGAGGTGGTTTGTTAAAACTTTAATTTTGGATATGAGTTAGGTGTGATGATCCTTGGCCCATGCCTGGACCAAGACACACCAGCCTGAGTAGAGTATGTTGGGCAAGGAGACATATATGCTGATTTTGAAAGTAGATGTGGGATACATGATGGAAAAACTAGTCTTTCTCCCCACGGTGGCAAGAAGCACCGATGACTTAGGGATGTCATGATGCCAAGGAGAAAGCTCATGAACAAACCCATAAGCTTGCTTAAGGGAAAAACGATGAAAATAACTCAAGCAAGCACTAGCTCTTTACAGTGCGAAGATACCTAACGATGGAAGCACAAGGTGGTATTTAGTGGTCAAACCTAGCATGGACAATGAGTTCACAAAGTAAAGGACGATGAGTTCAGTAAGCAAGGGACTTCCTATAATCGAACATGACTATTTCTTCTAAGAAAGGCAAAAAGACAACTAAAAGAAGAAAAAATATACTTATATACAACCTAAGCAGCATCCTAGTGGGAGAGGGCACTAACTAGAGTAAAGTAAGCTACTTCCTTAAGCTTATCACCAAGAATCTCAACAGAAAAAAGATTTTGACTTATCCTTTAAAAAAAAAGTCCTAATGAGATAGGGACCTTGACTTAAAAAATATTCTAGCGAGAAAAAAAACCACTGACTTAGTTTTCAAAAAAAATTCTTAACTCAAGTATTGATTCACGTGATTCAAATTGGTTAACAAAAAGGAACCCTTAAAAATTATAAGAATTAGAGGGAGTGTTTGAGTAATACACTCTCAAATAATATTAAAATAAAAAAATTAGGTTTTATTGTAAATATATTAAATAGTAAGTAATTCAATTGTGTGATTGAGAAATTATAAAACAATTTTAAATGTTTAGTGTCTTTAATAAAACTTGAAATGATTCTGTTTTACTTTGCTGACTACTTTTTAATTTCATAGTTGTGATTTATCATGGACTGCTTAAGAAGTTGGTTAAGAGAACGTACTTCACACTATTACATTGGAAGTATCAAAAAAAAAGAAGGGTCTAGCAGCGCTCCATTTCAATTTTTTATTTAATTAATAGAAAATTACTTTTGGGGCAAACTCGATACGTATGCTTCACACAACAGGCAGCTAACGGCCAGAGCTATTGCGCAACAGTTTATTCATGTGCGCTGACAGAATATAAGAGAATCCATGAAAGCAGAGCTCAAAGCTGAGAAAGGACGTTATCCATGGAGGCACGTGACTTGCACATGGCTTCTAACGGCTTCAGTTTGGGCATGTTGAGTCCCGTTCCCTCAGTCATGTTCACTTGTTCATCACCAATTTTCTCCCACTCAAAGCATTGAATCAATGCAGCCACTGCCCATCCCACCACCCTATTAGCAAGGCCAGCACCAGGACACGCCCTCCTTCCCATCCCAAATGGCAACAGCTTATATCCCTCGCATTCTAACCCTCCAAATCTCTCTGGTCTGAAACTTGTTGGGTCATGCCATATCTCAGGGTTCCTGTGAATTGCCCACGCGTTCACCAACAACATTGTGCCTCGTGGGACGTTGTATCCTCCTATGATGCAATCTTCCGATGACTCGTGCGGGACAAGGAGTGGTACGGTAGGAAACAATCGCAAGCTTTCGTTAATGATGCTTTGCACGTATGGCAGATTTGGCAGGTCTGCTTCCTCCACCATTCGGCTTTGCCCAATATTGTTGTCGAGTTCTACCCTTGCGTTCTTTAATACAGAAGGATGGTTGATCAGCAGTGCCATTGCCCATTCCATTGTTAAAGCTGATGTGTCCGTCCCCGCCAACACCAATATCTACAACGTTTAGTGAAAAAAATAAAAATTCACGAAATAGATGTTAGCACGAGTAATAAGTTATCCAAATGCTTTATATCACAGAAGTATCTTTTGCCAACGTACAATCTTTCGGTGGTTTTACGTGTCTCGATAAAACTCAAAAACAGTGCATCACACCCAAGATGCTTTTTCTTTTAGCGGAATCAACTAATAATTTTCTGGTAATTCTCTGTTGACTTATGATTAGCAACACTATAAACATACCATGATTAGGCCTTTGATGACCTCATCAGTGTAGCATTCAGGTTCAGATTCTTGTAAAGACAGCAGACTATGTATCATTGTCTTGTTCTCTGCTCCTTTTAGATTAGAATCTCTCATCTGGCTTCGATATTGGTTTATGAGACCTTGTACAAACACATCAGTCTTTTGGCGCAATTCCAACATCCGTTTCTCAGTGCCCTCAATACCAAACCACCGTAGAAATGGCAAATAATCCTCCATATTTGGTGCTCCACTCAGTGCAAATGTCTGACTTATGATATCACGAAAGCACCTTGCTTCCTCTGGATTTTCCACTTTTTCCCCGAAATACCGCTTCCCTGAAACCATCCTCATGATGATGTTGAAAGACAGCTCTGACAGCCTCGACTTCATCTCCACCTTCACATAATCTTGACGGCAAGTGTTAAACAGATGCTTTAGTAACTGTCTGACCTCGTCCAGTCTAATGTTTAGGAACATGTTAAGTCGATTCGTCGATAAAATTTCAAGTGCCGCAATGCGACGGAGGTTGCGCCAGAGGTCGCCATATGGGGCAGTCCCGATTGTGGTGTAATCATAGTTCAGGTGCTTGCCTGCCAAGAGACGGGGCCTGTTCGCCAAGATAATGTCGTTTTTGGTGAAGCATTCTTCGACTAAAGACGGTGACGAGATGACTACTACCGGGCGAGAACCAAACCTGAGGGATACTATCGGCCCGTAGTGGTCTGCTACTTGCTGCAGTGCCCGGTGGATGGGTCCCCTTGCAATTAGGTGGAGATGACCGATTATGGGAAGTGAAGCTGGGCTCGGTGGATGCGTTTCGGTTCTTCGTTTCAGAGAATAGAATATTGAAAGAAGCAAAAGGAAGAGAAAGGAAAACCCAGAAATGAAGTAAAATCCTTTTCCTTCCATCGCTTGCACGCGGTCAATTGCTGCATTGAAAGCTGCAAAAGGACCGTCCACTAGAGGAAGAAGGGCAGGATGATGGTGGAAAGAAGACATGAAGACCACAAGTGTCAATTTCATCTTTCTATCGGATAACAAGATATTTTCTTACGTCAAGCATAGAAAGAAACGTGGATGACAGCTAAAATTCAAGATGTAACCTCAACTTTCACTTTCATGTTGATCCGGTTGCCAACGCGTTGTCTGCCTTGGAGGAGCATTAAGAAAAAATTATGGTGAGTCCTTGGATACTGAGTTTAGCAAGGTTAGGAGCCAAAATTCTAAAGTTAGGAATATATCTGGTTAAGGGAATTACCTTATAAGAACAATAAGATGGATAAAATTTAAGAATATCTAAAATTAATAAATTAATTTTTTAATTTTTTTCTTAATTTATTTTTGGATAAGATGCTTCCATTGAGATGCTGGAGTTGGATTCTATGGGTTAAAATATTAAAAGTACATATAATACTCTTTAGCCCTATGGAAACCATAGTCAATTTAGCAAAATCTAGCTTCTCAAGTATCTCCATCACTCTTGAGCTTACCTCAAAGATGTATAGGGTATTTTTCAAAAAAATTTATCCAACTATTTGAGGCATATTTCTGTTAATGCATGCAGTCGGATGTGTCTGGCATCTTGTTTTCTTTTACATCGAAGTTCTTTGAGCACATTGAAAAGCCAGAAAATGACTTGAAGACAAGATAAGATCATTCTACTATCTTGAATTCAATAATAACATGGACTGTGTTGATGTTGTAATGATCTTATTTATAATTACTTTATCCTTTAACTATATGGTGCATCACATGAAAATCTACCTACGAGTATTGCACAAGAGGCACTGATTGCTCTCCAATGGCCATGGTGCTCACGGAATATATTTGCACAGTTGACCCTTAGTTTTTCATAAGTTGCTATTCCTTCATACTGATTTTGTTATATCATGTTAGCATTAAACTAACATTACACATATAGTGATACAATGCATTGTTGGTGATCATTATCATTGGATAATGGAGCATATTGACTTGTGGCACATAGAATTATATGACTCTTATTAGATAAGATGTACCCTGCATAACAATTGGAAAAGTGCAGTTCTCTAACATCTGTTGGATGCTTGCAGGACTAATGCACAGGACAGGCCGGTATTCCAACATCTAATGTAACCCTAAACCACTCACTCTTGATATTCCTGACATGCACCCTCATGCCCAACAAGATGATTTCGTAGTAGAAACATCAGCGAGGATCTCAACTTCTTGTCTTTGCAGTTAATGTGTAAAATTGAGCATCAATTTGTTTAATTGTATGTTATGAGATTGACGAAATTGATGTTCAATCAACTTGCAAGCACCATTATTGATTGTCTTGTCTGAAGATGATAGATGATAAGTACACAAAAACAAACATTTAATATTGTTTATCATTACATGATTGTTAAATTATTTAAGTTTTAAGATATTGTATGATTTTTATTCTAAATGTTTTAATTAAAAAATATTTAATTTTTTGTTTATCTAATTACAATCCAACCCAAAATTTCCAGTTGTCATGAAAACAACATCCAATTATTAATTCTGAAAATTAATTTTTTAACAATTAATTATTCTTTTTATTGACTTGTATTTGAATTCAGATATCCTAAATTTTAAATCAAATCAATTATTCTTCCTATTAATTGATGACTGGATTTTCATTTTCGTTCATTTCATGAATATTTAGTGATTTAATATAATTATTTTATTTTCTTTCCATTTCTTTTGCATTTTCCAAAACACTTTAAATTACGATGTTAGGTAGGGTATCCTTCATCTTTTCTTTGTCTTACTTACAATTTCATATTTTCCTTATAAAAACTTGTGAGAATGTTTTGTAAGCTAATTAAGCTAGAGTTTCTTGACAAGGATAAGGAAGAGCTTATTATATATATGGTGTCTTATTTGGATTTTGATTCAAGAATTGCGATATAAGTTTATTTGTTTGAGTGGATAATATTTTTTTTGTCATTATTTTTCTTTTAATACATTGTGTTGTAATTTTGATGTATAAATTTAATGATGCTTTTTCAATTTATCGATTGCAATACACAATTATATTCATAACATTATTTTATAAATAATTTGTTTACTTCAATATTGCCGAAAGTATGTTGTCAATTTTTGATTTCTTATAAAAACAATCTTCTTAGATTTTAAGGTAAGAATCTATTTTATTCAATACATTGACATTTCTATTTAAATCATACTTCAAACAAAATTTAAAATAATAAGCATAAAATATAAGAGATTCTTGATGCTTTACTCTTTCTTTTTAATTATTAGATTTTCTTTTACTTATTTACAAAAATCACAAGATCATTAATGTCTTTTTTTTTATATAAGTTTTAGTTCAACTATCTCTCTTATATTCTTTTTTTTTTTTTTCTGTCATCTTCCCTTGGATACTATGAGCAAGATTGGTAGGCAGCAAGGCTGACCCGAGGCCGGTGTACCTGCAGGTGCAATAGCCATAGGTCTCCAAATTTGGGGACATGAAGGTGCACATATTCACATAATTTTATATGATTTTTGGGCTTGACTCCCGGAGAAAAGTGTTTGGGCTTCAACTTTTAATATGATTTTGGAATCTCATTTAAATTATATTAAGTTTACACGTGTGAACTTTTCTTTAAAATTTTTATGTGCATAATTTTTTTACTTAATTTTATTCAAAAAAAAATTGTGCCTGATTGTTTAATATGATTTTGGAGACTCATTTGAATTATTTTATGTTTATATATGTTTTTTTACCCTTCATAAGGTTTTATTTAAATTTTTGCATTTACACCTTAAAAAGTCAAAAAGTCAAGAGCGACGTGATAAGTATATTTGAAGCAGAAGAGTTAAGCACCTTTATTTTTTGTTTTCCCTCACCATTATTATTTTTCTTAACTACAAGAGATTAAGATTTAATTGTTGCTTATTTTTCCTAATCTTTCCTTTTAGTTATAAAATAATTATTGATTTGTCTTTTCTGTTTTTGCGGGTCATAGATTAAATTTTAGTTTATTTTTTTTAATTCTCTTACTTATTTGCATTAATTTTAGGATTGCGATTAAAATATGAATAATTCGTTGACTAAATTAAATTACTTACTTTAGATATCTTATTTTGCTTAATTTAGGGTTTTGTATTGTTGACTTTTAGGCCTAGGTTTCTTACACTTAAATAAAATTAAGGGATAATTATATATAAAAAATTTATTTTTACAATTTATTTAAAAAAATACACTAACTAAAGATAGACATTGTGGTATTTTATCGATGTAAAACTTTCATCTATTGGATTCTATTAACTTCATCGTTAATTTCTTTAGCATATAAAAATAATGATGAAATAGAAGAAAAAGAGAAAGAGAAATAAGAAAACTCTGAAAATGATGATTAAGTTATATTTTTTTTAAAAAAATTGTTATTTGAATTATTTAATCTATTATTTTAAATAGCCCAGTTTGTTAAATATGTATTGATTAATTTGGTTATTCATTGTATTATATTTGAACATATATTTTAAGAGGTTTTAATTCACTTTATAAGAGAGAATTTGGTGAATTTTTTATAAAACTTTATTTGTTAAGCTTATTAACATTATTATATAAGAGGTCGAGGGAGACCAAGTGACTTCGAAGGGAAGAGTGAGTACTGAAGATGGAGAGATCCACATATTCAAGATGAAGAGGAGGACACAACCACACCATCTTTACATGAAGCATTTACGGGTTTGCTAGCTTTCCTTCAGGTTCTTCTAGTTTGCTACTATTAGGATGTCTAGCTCAACGACATTACTTAGTACATGTGGACAACGAATTTGTGTAGGTAATGACATATAAGTATTCATAATTAATGTTTTTAGTACTTTATATTATTATCTTTATAAAAGTTCTTAATGTTATTTATTACTTGTTAATTTATAGTCCTATTTGACAAGATCGTGCATAGATGTTTTATGAAGATTTTATAAAATCTTCCAAGAAAGGATCGATCCATTTGGGTACACTTGGAGGGCAGTTTTTCAAAAAGCTAAAGATTTTTATTTTGAAAAATTTGAATAATGTATAATTATTTATCAAAAAATTATTTTTCATTTTAACATATTTATCATTATTTTGTTGCAAAAACATTTTACGTGGGACGAAGAAATAGATGGCGCGGTAAAGGACATATGAGAGGCTCGAATTACGGACCGATATCTTGACTTAATGTATATATATCGCCATAAGATAAGAAATAAACCTCAATTTGTCTTAACTATTATATGAGAGCAGTGGCAAATATAATGGAGCTGATCAGAATACAAATAAAAGTGTGAGATCATATCTCACAACCGACGGAGCAAGACGGATGAACTCGAGTAAGGTCTCTTTTAACATAGTGTTGGTTCATGTTCATTATAAAACTATTATCAATGCTTGGTACATATGATATTTAAATTACTTACATAAATATAAACGAAAATAATATGATAATTTATTAAATATTTTTTTTCATGAGTAGAGTTGTGAGCCTTTTAGAATAGAGCTTTTTAAACGGACTCACATTAAGAAGTTCAACCTCGATAAGTTTATAGATGAGCGTGCCAGACATATAGATGTAAGTTCATTATTTTTAACATTTAATAAATAACTAAAACTGTATTATTTTTACTTTTCTATTTGGTTTAGCTAACAAACAGGTTAACATAATGCTTTATTATAGGAACGCTTCGAGGAGTTGATTGCCTCAGCTTCTTAGTCACAAGAAGGATCTTTCGACATGCCTGAGGTAGACTATACCAAACTTTGCTATAAGAGTGTAGGTGGAGAGAAGAAGTTTTGAGTGTACAAGATTGAAGGTCAAGCTCGATCATGGTATTCAGGCGGTATCTCCAGCAATAGACGCTCTATTAAGCATGCATGGAGTTAGAATATAAGGCTATGGAGGAGTGATTAGACGAGGAGTGTAGAGTGAAGGAGCATGATTGCTTATGCTATAAGAGTGAGATGCAAGGGTTCTATAGAGAAAGCTTAATAAAAATAAACCATTCGCAAGATAAAGGCTATCCTTTTGAGAAATGCACCTTTAGCACAGCCTAATTCTTAGATATATATCTTTTTTATGCATCAAATATTTGATTTCTTATATGTCAATTTTTTTTTGGAAAAAATGTTTGATTTCTTATATTTAATTTCTTTTATGAACAATATATTTTATGAGAACAGAAAAGAACGTATGTATTTTTTTTATAGTTTATTTTTCATAAAATTTATATAACTTTAAAATAATTATAAATTTTTAAAATTAATATTAAATTTAATGATCAAATTGAATAAGTCCTAAACTAGATTTAGCAATCGATTTGAATTAGTCCTTGATTAGTTGCTAAAATTTTGTTACTGATTTAAATCGATCACTAAATTAGTTGTTAAAATTTAAAAATTCGTCATTGTACTTCGACTTCTTAGTGGTGGATATTATCATTTGCTAGTTTAGTGAGAGACTTCAAAATCAATCATTATTTTCTTTGGCGATAACCATTTTTGCTAAAGAAAAAATATGTCGTTAAAAAATCTGGCGACAAATATTTTACTTTAGCGATAGATTTTTTTCATCGCTAAAATTGAGTTTTTTTGGTAGTGCATTTTTTAAGAAAGAAATTAAAATGATACTAATTTTTTGAAAGTTTTAAGGGTGCTAATTCTTCCTTAAGCAGAACCAATTATCGACCCTAGATCTTAATCTTTCTTAACCAATTATCCTTACTCTAGGATGGTGGCCAATCACACCTAAAAATATTGGTGGTGACACTTACTATTTTCTCACGTTATGGTTTCTTCGGTTGCAACATCGATTATGACATATCCTTCCCAATATGGTGAAGGTTCATATTCTTTGCAAAATCATTTTCGACATATGGTACATATGACATTTAAATACTTATGTAAATTTAAATGAAAATATTATACTATTGCTTATTTAATGTGTTTCTTTTCAAGCGAAGGAGTTGGACCAAGATCCAACTATTATAAAGCTTCTTTAAATGGATTTATACCTAAAAGTTCAATCTCGTTTTGTTCATCCATGAGTGTGCCAAACAAGTACATATAAATTTACTTTTTCTTTACATTTAATAAAAATCCTTAATAATATAATTCCTTATTAGTTTGATTATTTTGTTTAGGTAATGAACCGATTAACATTAGCTTTTTTCTTGTAGGATCGCATCGAAGAATTAGTTGCCTCTTCTTCTTAGCCACAGTAGGGATCTTGTAAGACTCCAAAGGTAAACTATAGTAAGATCTACTATGAGGTAATATATGGGGAGAAGAAATGTTGAGTCCACAACTCTTAAGAGCGATCATACTATTCAAGCGATAGCTCAAGCCGAGGATGCTTTATAAACAATGTAGTCATGCAAGATATGTACTATCAGATGAAGGCTATAAAAGAGGGCTTAGAAAAATACACAGTGTGACAAAGGAGCGATTAAAAGAGGAGTGTACGGTTATGGATGCACATTTAGAGGTAGAGCATAGGAAAAAGAAGCATCATCATATGCATTTTGGGTAGAAAGAGTGGATATGGAGGAGTATATCCATAAAATGGAGGCTCAATGCTTGGGAGACCTATCTTCTGGCTCATCTGTAACACTACTTAATGGTTTCAATCATGTTTAGGTTGATTTTATTTTTCCTTAATTATAATTAATCAACACATTAGAGAATAGTGTACTAACAAACTTTTCATGTATTTATGTAATTTGGATTAAATAAGATTAAAATTTTTTAATATGTGTTGATTTTGAATTATATCAGTAAATAATATAAATAACTAACGAAAAAAATTTAAAATAAATTATTTTAAAAAATTTAAATAGATTTAGAGGTGAATTAATAGTCCATCGCTAGTAGTAAAGATTTAGTGATGGACTTAACCCATTGCTAAGTGCAATGGTAGACTCAGGTTCATCATCAAAACCAATGATGAGCCTCACTCTGTCACCAAGTTTAGCAATGGACGGAGCTTTGCTGCTAACTATAATGAAGAATCCGTCACTAAAACTTTTACTTAGTAACAAATTTGTCCATCATTAAGTTGTTATCAAAATTTTCAAGTTCATTGATAAACACATGACATTTCGATGATGAAATATTAGTTATTAATTTAGTGACAAAACGATAGGTCACCAAGTAGTGATAGATGTGGAAGTTTGCCATTAAATGCCTTCATGACCAACTTTTCGACGATGAAATTTTTGCATCATCATTTTGTTGCTAAATTCTTTAATGATGGAACTTTCAAATGTAGCAATGAAACATTTGTTGCTAAAATCCAATCGTCTGTTGCTAAATTCCTTAATGATGGAATTTTCAAATGTAACAATGAAAAATCCAATGCTAAAATCCAATTTTTTATAGTGAAAATAAATCACAACATAAATAAGGAAAATAAGTAAATAAAGAAATATGGAAACAAAAACTAATTTAAGAAAGGTTTTGATTTGGACTTTACATTCGTAAGTAATCCTTGCCATCCCTTTCGAACATTTCTCTAAAGCTAGTGAATGTGTATCCATCATTCCCAACTTGGATACATTTGTCTGAAAAATGACCCTAAGCAATAGTTTTGTGAGAATGTTCGCTTCTTGTGATCTTGTTGGCACATATGAAAGACTGATTTTACCACTTGAATATCCAATTTGATGAAGTTTTTGTTAATGCAAACATGCTTCAATTGACCATGTTGAATAAGATTGCGAAAATTGTTATTGCTGATTTACTATCCGTATATAACTTCATTGGATTATCCAAATGAAAACTTAAGTCTAATAGTGGTAATTCAAGCCAAATTAACTCACAAAAGAGCAGAGATGTTTATGGTTTTTCTAGGGAAGAACTTGGTTTTGATACTATGAAAATAGAAATAAAATTTGAGAGAAATTTTTGTTCTGATTTTATTTTGAAAATCAACATAAAATAAAATAAGAAAATAAATCACAACCTAAATAAGGAAACTAAGGAAGTAAAGAAATAAAGAAACAAAAACTGAACTAGAAAAGGTAATGATTTGGACTCCACATCCCTCGGTAATCCTCGTTAGCCCTTTCCAATAACTTATACCCATGTAATGGTGAATTATTATATTTCTTTCTTCTTTCATTCTTTCTTCTTTCTTTTTATAAATAGGCATAAATTTTATTAAGTAAAATTGTTATTATTTTTTTCTTTTTTATGTACTTTTATACATTTACTTTTAAGTGAAAATAAAGTTAAATGATAAAAATCTATAATAATAAATGATAGAAAATGTAACGAGTTTGTTCATTTTTTCGAAGAAAATTGCTCATAAAAATGGATCATTTTCGAAAGAATTCATATGAATAGAGTATGAGTCTATTGCAATTAAATAAGAAAAATAAGAAAAAAGAAATAAAATATAACGTATAACTATTGGTATAACCATCAATTTTACCTACAAAAGCAAAAAGCATTAAAATTGATGGAATCTATTAGACAAAACTACCACATTGATAAAGTGTCAAAATATATATCTTTAATTTATGTAATATTTTTATATCCTAATTTAAAATTTTGCATAAATTATATCTCCATTTGTTGTAATTAATCGAAAAATCAAACATTTTTTGCAAATTAAATTCAAAATAGTTATGTTAGTAATTTAGAAAAGTATAATACAAGGAAGTTCTTTAATCTAGGAGACTGGTTCCCATAATCTTTCATGGGAATGCTCTTAGTGGTGACCATCTTTC
Organism: Moringa oleifera; assembly: GCA_021397835.1. Taxonomy (NCBI): domain Eukaryota; kingdom Viridiplantae; phylum Streptophyta; class Magnoliopsida; order Brassicales; family Moringaceae; genus Moringa; species Moringa oleifera. Next base: position 4,526,181 of record JAJFZO010000087.1, read on the forward strand.
ATGGGAATGCTCTTAGTAGTGACCATAATTCACAATATATATCCTTTTTATTACCAAGTTGAGTATGATAATAAAATTCAAATCATGAAAACCTAAAAGTGATGCATCGATATATAAACAAACCAAGGATGTTTGTAAGAATACAAAATCAAGAAACCTCCAAGGATCCCTTATCTCCTTCATCTTCAACTTCGTTAGTAGCATCTACTATTCATTTACTAATAATGCAACATGAAAATAATCTATAAAGAACATTAGAAAAGTATATTCACCTAGCACACACATCCATTCCATAATGCATCATGTTTCTCTATAATTAGACCTCAAGCTTGGTATGATCAACCTATTGCCAACCTTTCACTGATTAGATAACAAGAACCCTTGTATGCATATTTAAGACTTTATGGAGGTGGTGGCCACTTTTACAACTATATTGATATCATTAACACTATTAGATATAGATTCCTTTCTCTTTCTAAAGTAGTGACACCTCTAAGCAATCACTTGAAGATTTCGCTAGCTTCCTTGTTTAGAAAAGCACTTGGTTTTCTCTAACCAAGATTTATGCGACAAAATGAATCCTCCTACGTTATAAACCTAACCTCTTCAAAAGATTGAAATAATTAGTTATATCCAGTATAATATTAAAGGGTTTTAGCGGGAATTATTTTGAGTTCTAGTGCTAATTATAATTGCCACTAATGTCTTTACCAGCAATTGATCAAAAGCTGATGTAGTCGAATCTAGAAAACCCTGTAGTGGCAATTATCATGATTGTCGCTACAGGGTTAAAAACCATCACTAGCAAGGCCTAGCCTTACATTACGAGGCTCTCCATTAAAATTCGGATACCGAATATCCAAACTTTTCCATGCTTCAGAATTAGTCGGGTGCCTTAAAATGCTGTCTTTAGTGTGACCCTTCTCATAACATCTCATCAAAGTTAAAGTTTTGGAACATGCATATAATCTTTGAAGCCGTGATTTTAAAGGGAAATGCCTTAAGACTTTTGAAGGAATTTTTTTTTTCTTTTTCTTTCTCCATTGGTTTTCCATCGAGAAGCTCCACAAACTCTACAAGCATTATCACCACTATATTCTTTTTAAAATAGTAAACAATCATTAGGACAAGTATGAATTTTTTCATACTTAAGACCTAATCCCTTAATGATCTTTTTTGTTTTATTGTAAGAATTAGGTAACCTCTCACCTTTAGGAAATGCTTCTTTCAAAGTTTCAGCAAAACATCAAATGATTTGTTACGCCATCAAAATGACACTTTATGTGGTGACGATGCAATATGAAAGAAAGTATAGTAAAGTTCTCACATCCTGGATATAATGGTTGGTTTGCATCTTTCATCAACCGATTAAACCCTTCTTCTCTTATAGTAGATTCTCTTGTACTACATTCACCTAACTCTTTCTTATTTATACTAATGTTTGTGGGATGGTTAAACACTCCAAAAGCACCATGTAACATTCTCATCATGTCATCACCTTCATACCGTTCTTCATCCATGTTAACATATGTAGTATACTCAACATTGGATGTAGAACCCCCATGACAAATCCAAGGATCATACCTAGGAATAATGCCATTGACTATTAGGTGCTCATGTGTTTCTTCTCAACTTCTATGATAATATAATACATATTTTGACAAGAACATGGAATTTTTTCATTAATGGATTTATTCATGAAAGTGAAATCTAGAAAACTATCAACACTATTTAAATATTCTTTGCTTAGTCTACTATAGTCCATCCATCTCTTACATAATTGACTATCTATTAAAGATTAACTAATAAAGCACAAAAATTAAACAACCTAAGTTAGGATATATAATAAACAATAAATATACCAAATTTAATGTTGTAAAAGTATTAGCAAAGAGAAAGCAATCATAGAAGGAAGGAAAAAACCTCAAGTGCCTAGATACATTTGCTTGTGCGAAGGTTGCCTAGATAACAAATGTTGAGGCCTCTTTCTAAGTAAAATATCTTCATAAGTTACAAAAACCAACAATAATCTTAGAGCCTTATTGGTTTTATGAACAAATAGTATTAACTTTGATCAATATAAGTCATATTAGACAATGTTAACAAGCAGTTCAATAAGAAAATTAGGAAAAAAGATTATGTTCTTTCACAATGAATAGGATAGGGTGATTGTTGACTACAAAATGCCGATTCTCTAATAAGTAATGTCGTTCATATATTTCTGACAATAGAGATTTTGTTTCTTTATGAGATTCCTACTTGAAAAAAGCAATAAATAATTACCTTATAATTCATACATGTTAGGCATCTATAACTTGAAAGTAGTATAGCAGACAAGTAAAGACAATTCGTTAAGAGGCTTCTCCTACAATTGAACCCTTTTTTTTTTATAAGAATCACTATACAGCTTATTAAACCTCAGTTATTTCCCCATTTTCCAACAGCAAATAACACCAAAACAACTTCCTCTGATCACTTAACACCAGATTTCTAGAATGAAAATAGATATTAAGACAACTATAAAAATTCACCTTGCAAGCTACACTTATGACTTCAACCATGTCGAGTCCCAAATAGTGAGACCTGCCTAGTAATAATATTTTGACAATTACAGGACATTTCTTAACTACATCACATTCAAAATATAAAAGTAATTAGTAGTTACATTGTCCAAATACATTAAATTCCCAAGATGCCATCATATATCTTTAAATAATACTTTCCAAAATAATCAAAATCTTAGAGAATATTTTCGGGGTGCGCTCTTGTCTAAGTAAAAAGCAATTCACGATAAATCATAATCAGCATGTATAAAATCTAATATCTATTTTATATCAAATGATCAAAATTTTACTGGATCTCTAAAGCTGCATGTTGGATTAAGACAATTCCTAGCCAACCAGTACCAGCAGTCCCTTGGGTTAAGCCTTGCAATTTCACTATGCCGATACTCGTAATCAAGACTCTGAAAGTAGAAAATATAAATTATCCATCCTTAAAACACCAAAAAAAAATGTCAAAATTCAAGAAAATGAAGCTCTTAATGCAAGAAATCAACTCTAAAAGTAATTAGAAAAATTACTCATTAAAAAATGAATTTGAAAACAATAACCAGAGGACCATTTCAGACAAGGTAAGAAAATGTATGGGTTACATGAAAGATTGGCCCCCATTTAAGTACAGGGAACCAATAATATGTCTAATGACAACAAACACAAAAGACTAAATCAGAATCTATTTAGAACTGAGAACAAACCTAGCATACAACATGCATAAACTGAATTAAACACCTTTTCTGAATATGCAATAAGTGGTGTAATAATGGAGATTACCTTAAAAATTTTATTGTGTAGCTAAGCTCAATCCCAGTTTAATATTTTAAACTTTCCATTAAAGATGAAACAATGATAAATACTGATGACATAGAATCCTTCAGTGAAATCACAACATCCGTACTTCCATAATAATTCACCTCCTTATTTTCTTTCAAAAAAGTAAAAAAAAAATCTTTAAGCACAAAAATAATAAATATTGGGAAATTACAAGTCTGATAACAGGAAGGATGGATCATCCTTTTCCTTAGAGGAATCCCAGAGCATAAGATCCTTGAAATGTAGGACTAAATTAAAGCAGCCCAAAAATGAGAATGACACAAACGTTTTCATAACGCTGACACCAAATGCACATACAACTACAATAAATAAGGAAAAAAATTACAAACAAATAGCAGCAAAGGTCATTGTTAATACACAGACCTTCTTGCAAGTGAGACGGAAAGGTCAAGAAATATAAGCAATAAGTTTACTATAAATTAGAGATATCTCTATAGCCTAAACTAATCCTTCTTTCTGTCATATCGATAATCCAAAGGAGTTAATCTTGTACTTAAGACACTGGGAACAATAGGCAGAATTAACCTCTTCACTTCTAGCTCTAAGAGCTGCTTCTCTAGTTCATTCATCAGTATGCAACACATCATTGGATGGCAATTACAATAAATCAATAGTGATCTGGTAAAAATCTAATGATGCTTTTAATTAGTAAAGAAACATGGTTGAGTGAGAGAATTGAAGCTAGAAATAATAGTGCTTAGAAATCAAACAAATCAAATCACATGGACCTCTGATTAGTAGCTTCGTCCCTATATCACCACTGATTAATTGATTACTATGAGAGAAGGGTTATCCAACTTAGAGAAAAAGATTGAGAGATATAAAGCTAGAGAGAAAATTATTTGTGCCATTTAGAGATTGCGAGCTAAAGAGAATTTGTATAATTTGTCCAAGGCACGAGGGAAGACAAAACTGAAAGAAAATGAAGAACAAAAAGGATTGATTTTGGTGTCCGGCTTAGCTCGACTCCAAGATGTAACAGAAGTGGTTGGTGGTGCAAATTTGGCCCAAAAACAAAAAACAAGGGAAAGCATGATGGTTTGGTGAAAGGCTATGTGCTAGTAGTGAAGATTGGGTAATAGGCTATGAGCTAATGGTGGCAACTTGGGTCTCTTTCTATCTATGTTCATTATGGACAAAGCAAACCAAAGGATGCAAAAATTTTATGGGTATGGATATAATATGCACACCTACAAACTCTTTCATGAACGTTCATTTATATCACAGCTCTAGTCCTAATATGGTGCTGATTGTATGGTTGTAGATGGTCTAGTGAGTCTGAAATGGTGCAAGTTTATTCATACTAATTACTTGTGTGTATTTCTTATGTATTGTTAGTATGGTCATGCTTATGTAGTCTAATTATGTGGTGATCTGAGATGTGTTGTGGGTGTATTGAAACTGATTGATTGGTGGTGCTTCAGAAAAATGGTCACTTGGTTAGGAATTATAGGAAGGATATTCTTCCCTAAATAGGGTATACATTTTCACGAAGTATGATTGCCAAGAAATGTTTTCAATGGTGATCTTCTATGATTCTGAAGGTTAACTCTATCTAGTAGTTCCATCTACATGAATGTTAACTATTTCTCCTTAAAACTAAAAAAGGGGGACAAGTTTGCCACTGAGCTATCGGTTTCCTTTTTCGAATTTTTTTTCTCAAGAAATACTCATTTACCTTGGTCAGGTAATCTAGGGACTTTTTACGTTATTGACAGTAATTCTTTTCTAGAGACTATGAACTCCTGCTAAATCTTGGTAGCAAAGTCCAAGGTTCCTAAACATAAGGGACTTTTGAGGACTCTACCATTACTTTTTCCAGATGTCCATGTTTTCTTGCCCATCGTTTGTTTGATTTGGATACTTCTTTTTGATGTTATCATTTTCTTTGTCATTACACTTGGGCTGACAACATTTCAAGGAAAAGTAGTGATTCCTTGGAGTGTTTATTTGCAAAATTTTAAACTGAACCACAAATACAATTGCTAAGGTGATATAAAAGCTGTTTTTTCCATTCTAGACATTAGAGGTTCTAGATTGCCTTTCTCTTTACATCTTTACTAAAATGATTTTGCTAGTGTCATTGATCGCTGGTTGTCGTAATGGTTCCAATCGATGAGATACACAAGAATATTCTGATCTTAATAAGCTTGCTAAACGATCCATTAAAGGTAACCATAATGGCCTAAAAGGTGAACCCAGAAATGTGCCTTCATGGGCTTATGTGGAGGAGGTTGTGGATGAGCTACGTAAAGGAGAACAAGGAAAGTGTATAATATGTCTTGAGTCATTTGGAGATGCTGTATTGACGCCTTGTGCTCACTGATTGTGCCGTGAGTGTCTCTTGGCAAGTTGGCGAAATACTGCATCTGGTTTATGTCCTGTTTGTAAGTATCTTCTAGTGTTCTTCAGTCATAATATTTGATTTTATTTCCATTTTGTTATTCTCATTGTAATGTAAATTTTGTTCTCCTTGGAATCCTTTATTATGAATTTACTACTTAATGGTATGTTTGTACATTCACAGGAGAGTTATCAGCAAACAAGATCTTATTACAACACCAACTGACACTAGATTCCAAATTGATATTAAGAAAAATTAGGGTGGAATCATGCAAAGTAAATGTTCTTTTACAAGAACTTAAAAATCTTCACGCCGCTGGCTGGTTCTAAGAGCATTCTCTTTAACCAGTGGACTGCCTTCTCAGACCACTTGGAGATTCTCCTTTCTTGGTAATTAATTCTTGGTGTTCAGATTCCTAATTGGCAGAGCAACTTTTCACTTTTCCTTATGTTAAGAAAAACTGAATAATGGTCAAGTCCATGCAATGATGGACTAATATGGATTATATGAGAATCATGTGGAGCTAGTTTACCATTTAGTTGTCCAAAAAATGAAATTTACAAACTGGGTACTGATTTACTTATTGTTGCATTGTGCATTTAACATGTTCAGTTCTTTAAACAAAAATAGATATTTATTTTAATATCCTACTTAATTACCTGGGTTTGTCATTCGAATGAGCATATCTTGCTCAGAATTGAGAAAGTGGCACCAAACAAGTGTTCCAGCTATTGTTGTTCCAATATTGCTACTTGGCGAAGCATGACACCATAAGTCAAGGCAATTCTACCATTAAAACCAAGACAAAGAAGCTGTCTCAAGTTTTTGGGTGTGTTCTTCAAAATCCAAATTTAGAGCAAATAAGATAATCGAAGTAGGACCTAAAGAAGGATAAAAGATTCTATAATATATATGTTATATGTAAAAGTGGAGATATTTAAAAAAGTGTTAGGTTGTTTACATTAATATTTACATGACGATAATGTGACTGTTTAATTTTTTTATTTATTATAAAATTTATAAAAAATAATAATGGTGCTTATTATAAGATTTAATAAATATTATTTTATTTTATTTAAATTAATATTTATTAATTTAATATAAAATTTTAAATTTAATAATTTTAAAAAATTATTAAATTATTTTAAAAGTAATTATAAACAATAGCTTCTAAAGATATGTGTTTTAATGGCTAAAATTTACAATTGCCCTATATATTTATTAATAATGACTATTTGATAAATGTCAATAAAAATATAGCCAAAAAAAAACTTCTATTAATATAAATAGTAGTAATTGTGATGATTGCTGCTAAATAATTACTGTTAAAAATTTGTTTTGTTGTAATATCCTAACTAAGATTTATAACAAGTAGACTCCACTCACCTTATACCCAATCCTCACCAAATAGTGTAGGTAATTACAAGAGAAATGAAACTCTCTCAAGAGTGGATGTTTACAATGAAGTACACAAATGCTCAAAGATTACTCAAACATGGAATAAATGTGTCAATAGAGATTAGCGAGTAAGAGATGAATGTGAATAGTAGTTTTAGAGCTTCAGGACTATGAATTTTGTGTTTCAAATGGCTATTTATACTTAAAATCATAAATATGATCTCTACTCACTCGTTTAGTCCTTTTGAACCCTACAAGTGGTAGCACGAGCAGCATTCTGCTTAACTAGCCATTACATATGGTTTTTTAACTTTAATACAAACAAGCAGTGGTTTCATTTGACAACAAAGTGGTAGTGTTGTTGCGGTTGGCACTGCCAATTGTCTCTCATTTTCATCCTCTTTAACGTTTTGCTCTCATGCTATCTTATTTTCTTAAACCCTAAATTTAGTTTATGTATAAAATAATTTTGTAAATTTAAGATTAATCTAAAAACCATTTAAAAATTTGTTCTTAATCATCTCTCTATCAAAAACATCAATTGCTAATTTAATGCTTACTTTCCAGTTCATGCATGAGGTGTATGTATGCCTTCATCCATCTTATTTCAACATTACCAAAGCATTTTACATGGTAAAAGATTCCTAGATCTATTGAAAATCTAACCTCCTCTTTCATCACTTGATTACACGCTCTTGATTTTTAGCTTCCTTGCTCACGCATGATATTGTTTATTTTGTCACTTTGAAAGGTACACACTTAGTAACTTATGGGTATTCCAAAGAGAAAGGAATAACTCATGTATTCCAATAAGGGTATTCCAGAAAAATTGCTTGAGAAAATTTCATGCTTTAAGTGCGAACAAGAACAATTCAATTGAGAGGTTTCTGACATGATCATTTTAATGTTTTTCCTGGGAAATAAAGATGCTAGCTTGAAAGATTTTGGATTATGAATTGGTATCACATAATATATTCCAAGAAGCTCGTTAAAGCAATTCTGTGAGGTTATTCTATCAAAGATTTTGGGAAAAAAAATGTTGCATATGAAGGTATAAACAGAATGAAATTCAGCTGAAGACATTTTTGAGATCTATTCCAACATCATGCTTGAAAATAAAAAATCACACAAGGGAGAATTAAAGTCCTGATGAGCTTTCATGGGGTTTTTCCTGAGGGTTAGTCCAATAGATAATGCTTATAGTTCCTAGGACATAAGGGGCTGTGCAAGGTTTTCCAAAGAAGATCTTGAATAATGATTATGAATAGATTAAAGCTTGCATGATTCTACAAGTATTCTATGGGAAAAAACAACAAAGATGCTGCTATTGACAAATTAATAGAGATATTCCATACAGTGGGTGTTATTCCAAAAGGATGTTTTCTGCAAATTTTAATACCTGGAAAAAGAGAAAAGGGAAGTTGACTAAAGGAAGGCTATCATGAGTATGTCAGTAGCATTTTTCAGAGCGAGGACATATAAAATTCTCATTCTTGAAGAGAATCGATAGCAGGTGTTCCAAATAAGTCATTAGCAGTATAATATGATGCCAAGTTTTCCAAAGAAAGGTTGCATGCAAGTTTAATTAGGAATGAGGTATTCCAAACCTAAAATCTAGTGGAAATATTGTTGGTGAAATTAACATGCAGGTATCCCTTTACTAAGTGAATAATAACATGAACAAGAAGATGGTATGAATCATCAAGGAATCAGGAATGTTAATAGGATAATGGAAATAACATAATCATATCTTTTGGAAGGAAAATTACTCAAAAGAAAAACTGATATGCAAAATAAAAATTTTCAACTTCATTGAAAAGAAAGATCTAGTACAAGAGAAGACCACTTTTTACATATGGAAAGAAAAGGGAATATCTCATGAAGATCAAAATCTACATAATACTTAAATTTCCTTGGAATTTCCAGTTTTTGCAGTAGCCTCATTAATCTCGGAAAGGATTTGAGCTAGTGCTGGCTTGGAGGGAGAATTTGGAAGCTCTTTAGTAGGTCTTGGTGGGGTATTCCCAGCATCAGGAGAATGGCTTCAGCTATTCCCTAGAGGTACCTTTTTGGGCTATATTCTGATGAAGTCCAGATTGAGGCTGAGATATTTATTTTTGATTTCCTCCTTCATAGCATGATGGATATCCGAAAAGATTGAGGCGCATTCTTAATCTATCAGCTTGTGAAACTCCTCACTTTTCCTTAAAAGTATCTATAGGCTTCTTCTTGGTTAATTTTAGTTGCTCCAAATGCTGCTTCCTGGCCATTTCAAGTTGAGAAGCAGCTTTAAACTTCATTTTATCTAGCTTAGCTTTGAGGACAAGGATCTCTTCGCTTTCTTGTTCATTTTGTTTTTAAAAAAGGGTATTATTTGAAAGCAGTTCTCCACCTTTTTCCCTGGCTCTCATTAGAGCCTTTCATGCCTCTTTAAAGCTCGATCAAAGCTCCAATTTTGGCTATAACTATTTAAAATTATGGGAAATTCATGTACAACCTGTGAATGCAAAAAGAGAAAAACAGTGAGCATCTTGTAAAGATGGAATAATAAAAACGAATAACTACTTTTACAAGCTTACATATGGAACAACTCATAAAAAAACTTTACGAGGCAAGGCAATAAAAGGGGACCGTAGTCCTTTACCACAGAAAAATGAGAAATCAGCTTGTCCACATTTTGGCTCTTCTCGCGAGGCGTTACATTCAAGAAAGATGAGGAAATAGCAACATTGTTTAAAAAATCTCTAATCTTCTAGAGCTTAGGAGAAGTCAGTAAGGGATTACTTGGCTCATTGCCAAGTGAATTAAAGTTTGCATAAATAGTCATCTTTATATAGTTGGCGTTCCTCCTCATGGGCTTTGAAGAACGATAAGCATCTGCAAAAGAAATATGGGAGATCTTAGGGGCATTCCTTGCCACTATCACACCCTGGATCCTTATGCTTGGCTTAGTAATAAGGAGAGGCCTTGCGCACATAATAAGAACCAGTAAGGAGAGAATGGATCTCCTTACTTAATCCTTTACTTGGCTTGATAGGATTGAAGGATTACCCATTAATCAAGACACTATAGGTAACAAATTGCACGCATAATCAAATGGACATAATATTCGGGAAATCCCATAGTCTGTATCATGGCTTCCGAGAAACTCCACTCAATTCCATCATAAGCCTTCTATATATTCAATTTTAGTGCAACTTTGCCACTGGCACCTTGATTTCTCAATTTCATTGAGTGCAAGGTCTCATAAGCAAGCAATGCGCTACCATATATTTGGCGACCTTGGATAAAAGCTGATTGGTATAGTTTATCTTTAATTATGATCATATTTAATGTAAAATAACTGAGAACAACCCTCATACTGCTAGTATACTAGTAATTATTAAAGTTATTAGAAATACTCAATAGGATTTCTTTTGTGAAGTTATAATAGTTCATACTCTATATAGAGATTATGTTTAAATTATAATTGATATGAATATATTGGAAATTGTAATATAAGATTAAAATCACGAGATATTCCGTTAGTTATAAACATGTGTTATTTTTTGCATGTGTGTAATAGAAAATGAGAACATGTTGTATATTTTTGGCAATTAAATAGCAAAAATAATGACATTGCTGGTTTTGGAAGAAAATGGATGAAATGATTGTGAAGTTTCTAATCTTCCCCAAAAAAATATATATTTATTTTAGAACACAAAAGATGAAGCAATTGTGAAGTCTTTGTATTCTCGCCAAAATACTTGTTTCATACATAAGAATTTTGAAACCATACTTGATTTAAATTGTAAAATTAATTAATTGGTATCAATAATGGACATTATAAGAATACTAATTTTACTTTATACATAATCGATTTTTGAACTTGTTTTTTTTTTTTTAAAGATTAATTTGCGCTTCTCTGTTTTCAACTTCCAAAATAAAATTTTGCGTGGCTAATTACACTTAAAAAGATTAATGACAACACCTATTATTTTCGCGCTTTATAAAATAGAATAAAAATAAATGAAATAAGTATTTTTTAGAAACATAAAAGATGAATAATAGAAAAGAATAAATATTTTTACGTTTGATTCGTTATAATTGAATAAAGTATGAATTTATTTTCATGTGTTTGGTTCATCAAATAATAAAATAAAAAATAATTAAAATAAATTTAAAAAATTAATATATCTTTCAACTAAATTACTTATAATTTAATTAATATTTTTATAAAATTTTCATTAAAATAATATTTATTAATAAATATTTTATCATAAAAAATTATTATAAAAATAATATTAATTAAATAACATTCTAATAATTATTTTTTGTTTTTAAATATTAATATTATAAAAAATATTAATTAATATTTTAATAATAATAATATTTTTTATTGTTTATTTTTTTAAATTACATATATATGATAGTAATTTAAAATTTTTATCAAGAGTATGCTAGAAATAAAAAAAGTGTAATTATTTTTTACTTTCATTGAATAATTATTCTGAGAGTTTGCTTTAAAATAATTATTTTAAATTTTTAAAAAATAAAAATTTATTAAAAAATTATAATTTTTTGATAAAAAGAAATCAAATATTAAAAAAATAATTTTATTTAGAATAGAGTTTTAAAAAAAAAGAATTTATATTCTCGTGTACCAAATATGTTATAAAATTTTATATCAAAATTTTGATTGTGACATACATCATTAAATGACATCATGGGTTAACAATTAACCTCCCCTTTACTGATAACAAACTCATTATACCAAAATTAAAATTTAAAAAAAAGATACATTTCATTATTTATTTTCTTCTACAGTACACCATTTGCAAGGAGGTTGATTGATTCTTGTTTCCTTTTTTCACTACTTTGCAACATGTTAGCATATTTAAGCTGACATTATAAAACACATCTGAACACATATCAATATGCAATTAACTTGTGAATATGTGTGTGTGTAAATCTTGCCTCATCACAAGTTTTTTTCCCTTTAAATATTATTGCAATAGACAAATGGTACACAAAATAAATTATATCAATCCGCACACACTACTACAAAAATTATAATAATTGACATCAATTTAATGACAGTTATTCAAAGAATTGTCATTAAAAGATTTATTAACATTTTTTATGACAGTTATTTCAAAACTGTCATCAAAAGTAAGGTTTTTAACGCCAATTAAAGAAGAACTGGCGTTAAAAAAGCTATGAATTAAATTTTTAACATCAGTTCCTGAAAAACTGACGTTAAAAGATCAAGAATTTGACATTTAACATCAGTTCTCGTGGAACTGACGTTAAACATAAATCCTTTGACGCCAGTTCTTGAAGAACTGGCGTCCAAAATTGCTGCTACTTCTTGCAGCAGAAATGGCTGCTTACAGCCGCAGCAAGGAGTGTTGCTGCTGCTGCTGCAAGAAGCAACAGCAATGCCTGGGTTACAGCAGCAGTCGTTGCTGCTGCTTTCCTTGCTGCAGCTGTAAGCAGCCATTGCTCTGCAACAAGGGCAGCTACTGTTGCTGTAAGAGGCAGCAGCAATGTTTGGGTTACAGCAGCATTCGTTGCTGCTGCTTTCCTTGCTGTAGCTGTAAGCAGCCATTGCTCTGCAGCAACGGCTGCTGTTGTTGCTGCAAGAGCAGTACCAAGGTCCGGATTTTTAAGCATAAATCCTTTAACGCATGTCAAAATTGCTGCTGCCTCTTGCAGGAGCAATGGCTACTTACAGCTGTAGCAAGAAATGCTGCTGCTGCTGCAAGAAGCAGCAGCGATGCCTTGGTTACAGCAGCATTTATTGCTGCTGCTTTCCTAGTTGCAGCTGTAAGCAGCCATTGCTCTGCAGTAAGGGCTACTGCTGTTGCTGCAAGAGGCAGCACCAAGGTCCGGATTTTTAAACATAAATCCTTTGACACAGGGCAAAATTGCTGCTGCCTCTTGCAGCAGCAATGGCTGCTTACAGCTGCAGCAAGGAATGCTACTGCTGCTGTTGCAAGAAGCAGCAGCAATGCCTGGGTTACAGTAGCATTCGTTGCTGTTGTTTTTCTTGCTGCAGTTGTAAGCAGCCATTGCTCTGCAGCAAGGGCTGCTGCTGTTTCTACAAGAGGCAGCACCAAGGTCCGGATTTTAATACATAAATCCTTTGACGCTAGTTCTTCAAGAACTGGCGTCAAAGGCCAAAATCACTGCTGACAGATGCCTGAAGCTCTAAAAGTTTACTTCCAAAAAAGGTTGCAGAGAGAGAACTGGTCATGCATAGTACTGTAGAGCTTGATGAAGAAGGGTTCAAACAACATTAGCCCTATGTGTTTACATGTAAATCAAGCTGTATTACTCATACCACTAGTTCACCGAGCTCTCATGAATTAACATTTTATTGATTTCATATGCACTCTGCAACTGTGGCGTTTGTACTAATTTTTGACAAGAAACTATAGTTTCAAAATATTCAAGTCACTCTTCCCGAACATTTCTTTGTATTGGTTGAACAAAATGCCATATATCTACATGTATAAGATCAAGTGAACAAAATTGAAAAATAAAGCACCAAGATTAAAATTTAGTAGCATGTCTAAATTCCATAAACCCACCGATGACAAATACCATACATTACCACCTATTAGGAGCAGAATAGCAAGTAATATATCATTAAATGTCCATGGAAAACTAAACAACACTGCTACTGTCATTATCAGATAAAAAGGTACAGAATAATACCATGCAAACAACTCAGGGTATCGTTTGCCATAGACCACCTTGATCACCATTTAACAGGGAGGTTGATGTAGCAGAAAGGTGCAGAGGGGGCATATCTGGAACTAACATAAAAGAAAGTCAGATTAAAGAACAACCTTGACATCAATCAAGGTGTGAGACTTCTCTAGAGACAGGGATCATACGAGGATATTCCCATACCTCTAGACAGCCAGGTTTAAACTGATGGTTTGGTCCCAAAGAACTCCTGATGCCTAACAACGCAGAGGTAGTATAAAGACGATGAGTGCATCCTAAAGCAGAGCCACTTGGCATGGGCCTACATGTTTTGGAATTCAATAATGCATGCCCATAGGACATGGTACATCCATTTAGCATCATTACCAGCAACCAGACTGAAGACCAGCAAAGAAAAAACAAGCACACAAAAATATATCAGCACAAGAGAACAAATTTTAAAATGGCCAGATAAGAGATACCATTGCTTTGCAGCAAGGACTGCTGCCAAGGTCCGGATTTAACGTCAGTTATAAAGGAACTGACATTAAACATAAACACTTTGACGCCAGTTCTTCCAGAACTAGCGTCAAATGCCAAAATTGTTGCTGCTTCTTGCAGCAGCAATGGCTGCTTATAGCTGAAGCAAGGAGTGTTGCTGCTGCTGCTGCAAGAAGCAGCAGCAATGCTTGGGTTACAGCAGCAGTCGTTGTTGCTGCTTTCCTTGCTGCAGTTGTAAGCAGCCATTACTCTGCAGCAAGGGCTGCTGCTGTTGCTGCAAGAGGCAGCAGCAATGCCTGGGTTATAGCAGCATTCGTTGCTGCTGCTTTCCTTGCTACAGCTGTAAGCAGCCATTGTTCTGCAGCAAGGGCTGCTGCTGTTGCTGTAAAAGGCAGCACCAAGGTCTGGATTTTTAAACATAAATCCTTTGATGCAGGCCAAAATTACTGCTGCCTTTTACAGCAGCAATGGCTGCTTACAGCTGTAACAAGGAATGCTGCTGTTGCTGCTGCAAGAAGTAGTAGCAATGCCTTGGTTACAGCAGCATTTATTGCTGCTACTTTCCTTGCTGCAGCTGTAAGCAGCCATTACTTTGCAGCAAGGGCTGCTGCTGCTGTTGCAAGAGGCAGCACCAAGGTCCGGATTGAAGACCAAAGAACTTGCATTGAAGACCAAAGAATGTGAACCTTCAACGCCAGTTTTGGAATAACTGGTGTTGAAGGCCAGAGAATAGGAACCTTCAACGTCAGTTATGGAATAACTGACGTTGAAGGATATGTTACCTTGCTTTTTAAGGCTGGGGATCTAAATTTTTTTCCAGAGCCCTCTAGAGCCCGCCATTACATCCCGCGAAATTTTTTCTCTCTAGGTCAGAATTCTCCTCTTCACAGACTGTCCAAAAGCAGCTGCACAGCTAGCCATCCATTCTCCAACGATTCTCCTGTCTGCAGTCCATGCAGAACCAGCTGAGGTAGCTGCTGGCAGCCTTTCCGGCACTCTCTGTTTTAGTCTCTATCCACACAGCCAGCCATCCATTCTTCGGCCATTCTCCTGCCTGCAGTCCATCCAGAACCAGCTAGTGTAGCTGCTGGCAGCCTTTTCAGGACTCTCTGTTTTGGTCTTTATCCACACAGCCAGCCATTCTCTGGCCATTCCCTTGTCTGCAGTCCATCCAGAACCCGCTGGGGTAGCTGCTGGCAGCCTTTTCGGCACTCTCTGTTTCGGTCTCTGTCCACACAGTAGCCATTCTTCGGCCATTCCCCTGTCTGCTGTTCGTCCAGAACCAGCTGGGGTATCTGCTGGCAACCCTTCCGGCCATCTCTTTGTTCTTTATCTAGGTAGATGAAATTTTATTTTGACAAGTTTTTGTTTAATTGTGTTAGGTGAATTGTTATTAATCGATGAAATTTTAATTTTTTTCATTAGTATATTTTGATGAACATATTTGGTATGAATGGATATATATTGATATATTTATTATTTTATAATTATTAAGATTTTTAGATTAATTGATAAATTAAAAATGTTAATTAGATGAATTTATATTTTGATAAATTAATTATATATTAGGTGTAGATGAATTTATGGTTGAATTAATTTTTTTACGTAAGATTAATTGGTATATTTTATCAAATTTAATTATATTGATTTTATTGTTAACATAAATTAATATATTTAGTTAAATTTAAATGGATAATTAATTAGATTATGCTGTTCAAAATAGTATATTGGATGCTTGAAAAGTAAATAATTAAATGTCTTTTAAATTTCAGAATGGATAAAACTTGGATGTTTGCTGATAGAAGATCAGAGGCATATGATGTAGGGGTGAATAACTTTTTAGATTATGCTGTTCAGAATAGTGATAACCCTGAATTAATTCGGTGTCCATGTATTAAATGTGGCAACATGAAGCGTCATACCTCATATGAGATACGGAATCATTTATATATATATATGAAGTTGATAGCAGCTATCAAAACTGGATATGGCACAGAGAAACCAGTATTGTTGGGTCTTCTACTAGTAAGAATGCTAAAGTTGTTAGGGAGGTAGAACATATCGAAGAGGTTGATAACACTGTAGAAATGGTATAAGAGGCATTTGCAGAGTATGATAGTAATCCTAACCACTTTGAAAGATTACTTTGTGATGCCGAGAAACCTTTGTACTCTGGATCAGTGAAGTTTACTAAATTATCTGCTCTAGTTAAATTGTACAATTTGAAGGCAAAATACGGTTGGTCCGGTCAAAGCTTCAGTGATCTTTAAATTTGATTGCCGACATTTTGCCTGATAATAATGAAATGCTTACATCCATGTATGATGCCAAGAAAACATTGAATGCATTAGGGATGAAGTATCAAAAGATTTATGCCTGTCCAAATGATTGCATATTATATCAGAAGGAGTTTCAGGATGACATTCAATGTCCAACTTGTGGACTTTCAAGATGGAAAGCAATGAAAAACGGTAACAAAATAAAGACTGGTGTGCCTGCTAAGGTGTTATGGTATTTTCCACCAATACCAAGATTTAGAAGAATGTTCAAAAGTTCTGAAATATCAAAACACCTTACATGGCATTCAAATAAAAGGGAAATTGATGGTCAGTTGAGGCATCCATCTGATACACCATCATGAAAATTGGTTGACTACATGTGGCCAGAGTTTGCTACAGAGCCAAAAAACTTAAGATTTGCTATATCAGCAGATAGAATTAATCCACATAATACATTGATAGTCGATATAGTTATTGGCCGATGATTATGGTGAACTATAATTTACCGCCTTGGTTAACAATGAAGAGAAAGTTCATGATATTGACGTTACTAATATCAGGTCCTAAACAACCTGGTAATGATATCGATGTCTATTTGGCTCCACTTATAGAAGACTTAAAAATATTATGGGACACAGGTGTAAAAGTACATGATGCGTACCGTAATAAGTCATTCAACTTGAAAGCTATTTTGTTATGGACAATCAATAATTTTCCTGCATATGGTAATTTATCTGGTTGCATTGTTAAAAGGTATTATGCTTGTCCTATCTGTGCTGAGAACACCCAAGCTAGTCACTTAAAATATAGTAAAAAGATGTCATATGTTGGACATAGGAGATTTTTACCACGGCATCATCCTTACCGCAGACAGAAAAAGGCCTTCAATGGTGAACAAGAATTCAGAATTTCTCCCCAACCATTAAGCAGTGAAGAAGTCTTTCACAAAGTTCAATGTTTAGTAAATTCATGGGGAAAGTCGAAGAAACGAAGTACAATGGGTAAAGAAAATTTTGTTACACAATGCTGGAAAAAGAGGTCGATTTTCTTTGATTTACCAAATTAGAAGTCCATGCATATCAGACATATTATAGATGTCATGCACATTAAAAAGAATATTTGTGATAGTCTTCTTGGGACATTGCTTGATATTTCAAGAAAATCTAAAGACGGATTAGCAGCAAGAATGGATTTGAAATACATGGGGTTAAGGTCTGAGTTGGAACCACAAGTTCTCGGCAATCGTACATTTCTACCACCTGCATGCTACACTTTATCTAGAGAAGAAAAAAAATATTTTGTAAAGTTTTTAGTGAGATTAAAGTACCGGATGGGTATTCTTCGAACATCAGAAATCTAGTATCCATGGACGACTTGAAACTATATGGGTTAAAGTCGCATGATTGTCACATCCTAATGCAACAACTTTTATCTATTACTTTACGAGGTGTGCTACCCAAACATGTTAGATATGCTCTCATCAGACTTTGCATGTTCTTCAATTTGTTATGCCAAAAGGTGGTGGACGTGTCAAAGTTAGACGGAATTCAAAACGAACTTGTCACAACACTTTGTTTGCTTGAGAAGTAGTTTCCTCCCAGCTTTTTTGATAGTATGGTCCACCTCACAGTTCATCTTATCAGAGAAGTAAAATTATGTGGTCCCGTGTATTTACGATGGATGTACCCATTTGAAAGATACATGAAAGTGTTAAAGGGTTATGTTCGAAATCGTAATAGACCTGAGGGTAGTATTGCTGAGTCATACATTGCAGAAGAGGCATTAGAATTCTGCGTTGACTATTTATCTGGTATGACTATTGTTGGAATTCCCCCATAAAAGAATGTACTTAGTCATTCAACTCGGAATGGAAAAGCTCTAACTAGTGGAAATGTTGAGAAAGCTGATCATGTCCTCCTTCATCAAGCGCACTTGTATGTTTTAATGAATACGAGTGAAGCTCAACCATATATAAGGTAATTAAATTTTATGACTCATAGTTTATTATTATATGAAATAATATTTGAATTATTGTATGATGATTTATTCTTAACATGCAGTGAGCACTTAAATCAGTTAAGGGTCGACAATTCTATCAAGTCAAACGACTCAAATGGTTATATGATGAACAAAATCGAACCTTAAGTAATTGGTTACACACACAGGTAAGAATACTTATTGTTGTCTAGACATTAAATTTATTTTTAATATGGATTATCTAACATATGTTATGATACAGATTGAGAATGAACTTTTATCATCCAATCATAATGTCTCATCAACAGTATGATGGCTTGCCCATGGTCCTCGATCCACAATAATCAAGTATCCTGGATATATCATCAATGATTGTCACTTTTACACAAAACAACGAGATAACTCAAGGATCCATCAAAATAGTGGTGTCACTCTAGTTGCCAACACCATGCAAATCTTCAGTGCTAAGGATAAAAATCCAATATATGGTGATTTATCATTCTATGGAGTTATACAAGAAATATGGGAACTAGATTATACAACTTTCAGAGTTCCAGTTTTCAAATGTGATTGGATTGAGAATAATAGCGGTGTTAAAGTTGATGATCTAAGAGTTGTGCTAGTTGATCTCAATCGGATTGGACATAGGAATGATCAGTTTATATTGGCTTCACAAGCAAGACAAGTATTTTACATTGAAGATCCAATTGATGCCAAATGGTCTGTAATGCTGTCCCACAAGACTATGATGAAGATGATGATTTATGCGATATTAGTATGGAGCACATGTCTTCTTGTAATAATTTGTCACCTGCTGATTTATTTGACCAAATAGATGAGCATCATCTTGTGTATACTCGAGACAATGATGAAGGATTGTGAGTTTGAGTATTTTTTAAGGTAGTAATCAATTGCCTCATGTGTCAAAGTTATCGTGTTTTTTTATAATTTTATTTTATTTTTTAACTTTTATCATGTTATATCATATTTTGCATATATGATGCTAACCATATTTTGTTATTGTTCACAGATTTGATGGATCCTTCTGAACACTCAAGTAAAGGCTCTCAAGGGCCCAAAAAATGAGGTATCACCAGTATGCCTAAGATAATTAAGGGTCGTGCTTTCGGAGTTAAGCTCACAATCGAGGTAAATGATAAAGGTCAACCAATTGGGAGGAATGGTGTTCAATTCAATAGCTATATTGGGGTGGTGGTACGCAATATGGTGCCTATAAATATCGTGAATTGGCGCTCAGTAAGCATTGAAATGAAAAATAAGATTTGGGAGACAATATTGGTAAGTTAAATGAAACACAATGTGGTATTGCTTTTCAATTAGTTTACTGCTAATTAATTTGATTTGCACCAATTCACTTTTTTATAATATGTTGTAGGAGACGTATGATATTAATGCGAGCATGAAAAGGTACGTACTTCAGTCTGCTGCAAACAAATGGAGGAACTTCAAGACCAATCTTACATCAAAGCTCATATTCCCTCACATTGATGATTTGGAATTTTTATCATTTCCACCTAAAGAATATAGCAGTGTTATTGATGTTGGGGTATGGCAGGAATTTGTGAACTCTCATATAACAGAAGAGTTTCAGGTATGTATTTATAATTAGTAAAGTTTTTGTTTATACAATTTTCTCCAAATTTTGATGTGTATTGATCTTACAGGAAAAGAGACAAATAGCAAAAGAAAAAAGAAAGAAGAATGTGTACGATCATCGTCTATCTAGAAAGGGATTTGCAGGGCTGAAAAGTGAACTTGTAAGTTTTTCTTTTCCATTTATTATGTTTATAGTTGATAATATATTCATTTGGTAGTACATTCTAAAATCTAACATGTTCACTCTTTATGTTAAAAAAAGAAACAAGCATTGGGTAGTGATGCTCAAATTGATCGTGCCTTATTGTGGAAGGCTTCACGACAGAATAAAAAGGGAGAATATGTGAATGATGCGAGCCTACTGTGTAGGAAAAGAATTGTAAGTATAGTTTAACTTTTTTCTGGCATTTATAGTAATAAATTTCGTGTTTATTGATTAATTTTATTATAACATTGTAGGATGAGTTGATGACATAGAGCACACAGGGTAAATTTACAAACTTCGGTCCAAAAGATGTACTGACGAAAGCTCTTGGAACACCTGAGCACCCCGGATGAATTAGAGGTCGAGGATCTGGGGTAACTATCACATCTTATTTTGGGAAGCCCAAAAAGTTAAATGTCCCTCAAGGTATGCAATTAGATCAACAGCAATTGACAGAGATGATAAGGTGGTTTACAGAGCATAAAGAGGTTTTGACAAACATTGTTGCGAACAAAAATGATGATGTTCAACAAGAAAAATCTACAATGCAATTTCGTTCAAGTAAAGCTAGCAATAATATAACTGGGTTATTGGAGGAAGAAGAATATCCAATACCTCAGTCACCTATGCCAGTCACACCACGAGCACCTGCACCTACAATGGCACCACACGATAACAAAGTATGTTACATGTTATTCATAGTAGATGTGATATTAATAATATTACGAACGTAACTTCTGTTTTTTTGGATCATTACAGTGAGCCGTGCCATATGTTCATCCAGTCATCAGACTATATAGTGGCAAGTGGGGTTATCTTCATGGATCATACTCCTAATCAGATCATCCATGGGTGTCCATTATTTTCTGGTGATGTTCGGGTGACAGTGGATATAACTATTCATGGTGTTGCAAACTGTTGCCTCGTCCTAACCCAAAAGGTGGATTGACAAATGTTTTTTCTGCACTTGGTTCAGTTGTTGCTTGGCCTCGAGATGTGGTCATTGTTGGTACACATGAGGTAATGTTTTTGGTAATATATTTTATAAAATCAACCTATTAATGTCAACTAAGTTTGCAAAATTTTTTCAGCTATCGACTATAAAGCAACAAAGTAAGTTGCCAGTTAAGAAAGCACTAACATTGATAAAACCACAATCATCACAACAAGTATCTTCCGTTGGGCTACCACAAGGATTACAGAAGATGTATAATTATGTGAATAAGGTGATGGCACCTGATGAAACAATACACATACCTTTTACTGAAGTCTTTGCTTCTGATGGACATGTATTTGTGGCTCGAGAAGATATCATGCAATTTTTTCACATGGAAGAACTAACTGTCACCATTATTCAGGCTTACATTGTGTACGTATGTCTTTTGAATTTTTATTTGGTTATTATTATTTGGCTACATCATATTTATATTTTCCTTACTCTTTATTATTTCAGTAAACTTTATACAGATTTAGCTGTACTTGGCTTGAGAAAGTACTTTGTATTTGCTGATCTGTCAACATTGTCATATGGAATGTTTATAAGTATAAACACTCAAGGTCATCACTTAGCCAATAGAATGATACATCCATGTGATGAAGGAGTAGTGATATTTCCTTACAACTTGAGGTAAGTTATAATACTAATTAAAATTATTAATAGATTTGTTTAACATATTTTTTACATTTATTTTTCATAATGTAGGCAGCACTGGTTGTTGGTGGTTGTCGAGCCTCGTAATTTTGTGTACAGTATTTTTGATCCTTTGAACCATGGTTCTCGTCAAGAACTAGATCAACTTATGTCCACGTAAGTAAAAATATTTTCATTTATATTAGTATATATTTTTTCTTACTCTTAATAATATTAATTATTTTCTATAAGTAGTTCTTTTAAATTATTTCAAGTTTTCAAAGAATCAAGCAATAGGCGCATTCTTAGGAGTATTCCTGCTAAGGTATGTATATTTAAACCTATATGTGATGTTAGTTTTATTTATTTTGCAAAATGTAATAATGATAGATTTTTAATGCAGTGTCCACATCAGCCTTCAAATACTGAGTGTGGATATTATATTATGAAATTTTTAATGGATATCATTGATGGACATGATAAAAATATCCCATATGCAAAAATGGTAAATTTTTAATCATTTGCCTATGTAAATACTTAAGAAATTAATTGATGTGTTTATTAAAAATTTTAATAGGACTAACATTTTTTTTTTTGAAATATAGTTAATGGACATAGATACTTACACCCAATCGGATATTGATGAAGTTAGAAAGGAGGTTGGACAATTTCTTTAGAGTGCCATATTAGAAAGTTGAATCTTGAAGATTTTTGTACACATGACCATTATTGAATTTATATAGTTGAATTTTTAGGATTGTGTAATATTTTAACTTATGTATTGTACATATAGAGTTCAATTATAACATCAAACATTAGTGATCTTTTGTTTTGTTTGTCTCTTATTATTTTTTTGGATTAGATTGTTTTGAGTGTTTCCAGATATGAAAGAAGTAATGACGATCTCTGTTAGAATGGTATTGAAGTGTATAACATAAAAATTTTGGTTGCATATATATTGTTAAGAATTATATTGATGTATATGGATGATGTGAAAATAGGTTTTGAATAATTTGAATATCAAAAATTTTTATTTATTTTGAAATAAATACAAAAAATACCTTTAATGGGTATCCCCTTTTAACGACAGTTCCAACAGAACTGTCGTTAAAGGGTCCTTTTTTTTAATAACAGTTTCGTTGGAACTGTCATTAAAGGGTATCCCCCTTTAACGGCAGTTCTGTTTGAAACTGTCGTTAAAAGGTACCCCCTTTAACGATAGTTATGTTGGAACTGTTGTTAAAAGGTATCCCCTTTAATAACAGTTCCAACAGAACTGTTATTAAAAAGTCACCCCTTTAATGGCAGTTTTAATAAAACTATCATTAAAAGGTAATGCTTTCAATGACAGTTCCATAACTGTCATTAAAACTTCTTCCCTTTAATGACTGAACAAAGTTGATAATTTTACAACTGTCATTAAAAACCATTTTTAACTGTCATTAAAACTTTAATTTGTAGTAGTGACATGAGAATGAAATTATGCCTAAAATGAAATGGTAGAAACAAAAAAAAAGCAGTCGTTCATATTTATTCAAACTGTTAGACTTTATTGCATTAAAAAGGGTTACAGCAGCAAAAATAAAGAAACTCATTTCCAAATACAACTTTCTGCTAAATCTCCTCTAAGTAGTCTTCTGATTGAAACAACCGGATAATTGAGGAGGCAACTTATTCTGAAGTTGGTTTGCACACAGATTAGGCACTCCACGTTGGATGAATTAGCTTTCTGGTGAGAGAAGGGAAGAAGATTTATGGTGAATTGAATTCAAACAACTAGGAGAGTCACACTTATACTCAAAAATTTTCTTTGAATATTCATTTGAAGAGAATGATGCTGAAGGAGGATGATAATTATGGTGAAGTGGGTTTGGACCAGAAGGAGATTTACGTTTAGACTCAAAACGGTTTTTAAGCCTTGAAGAAAATGATGTTAAAATAGGAGGATGATGGATTGGGTCCGAACCAGTAGGAGGTTTACGTTTAGACTCAAAATGGTTTTTCAGCCTTGAAGAAAATGATGTTAAAAGAAGAGGATGATGAATTGGATCCGGACCAGCAAGAGATCCACGTTTAGACTTGAGACGGCTTTCTAGCTTGCAACCACTTGGATTAATACATTTTGTGAAAATCCAGTGAGAATCATAATCTTTTTCTCCATTGCATACAAGAAAGTGAGATGTGAGTACTGCAAAAAGGCTTAGCTTTAAAAGCTTCATATTGGAGATAAATATGTATGGTTAGTATAATGCCTATTGATGGCCTATTTATATAGAGTTTATGGTGTTAGTCATGTTTTACACCTTTGACTTACTATCATTAAATTTTTTATAAAGTGTGTATTTATGATAATTTAAGGTGCTAATTTGACCATATTTATACAGGGTGGTTATATATCTAACAAATTTGAATACAATTATTTATTTGTGATAGTTACAATTACTAAGTGATTGACAAGTGATGAAGTTCATTAATTTTTAGAAACTTAACAAAAATTTAGTCTAACTAAAATAACATGTAATCAAGATAAAGGTAAATAAGCCTAAAACGGCACACATCATTTCTTCTCATAAAATGTTACTAACTGAAATGAAAGTTCAGAGGATTGCTCCACCAAAAAACTTTTAAAAAAAAAAATCTATTGGAAAGATGTGACTAGTCAAACAAGGAAACCAAAATGAAAGATGCGGCTAAATCAAAAGATAACATTTATTTTATTATTTATTATTATTTTATAGTAAACATTAACTTAATTATTAAAAATTATTTTAAAAATAGTCAATGAGTTAATTTTTTATTGCCACAATGAATTAATTACCATAAACATAAATACTTGTTAGATTAATCATCTAAAAGTTACTAACTATTTTATAAAGAAAAAAAATTCAAATCATGCACTACGAAGATAATATTAGGTGATCCATTATTGTGGGTCTTCCTTTCAAACCCCTCATCTGTATGTTCGTAACTATTTTCTTCTGAAGAAAAATTGAAAAATATATACACAACAATCATTTGGTTGTATAAGCTTATGAGCATCCATGTGCCAATCACAAGATGGGGTTATAAGGGTATTATAATCTCATAGCATCACTAAAATTGATATCTAATATCAATTTTTTAAAAAGTAATTGACCTTTTTAGAATAGGTTGAAAGCTGAACAACTCAGAAGACTCATAGAAAAAGAAAAATTATAATTTGTTTTATCGAAAAACTACTAAAACCTTCATTCATTTAAGGAATCAAGATTGAAAATCATTCCAAGTGGAAAGTAACTTCAAACAACTATAGTGTCTATAGCAACAAGAACCTTAGCCACTTTGTGAGCCAACTCATTAACTTGCCTTACTACAAAGTGAAAGCAGTAAGAGTAAAAATTAGAAGCCATATGAAAGATGTACACACAGAGCCCTCCCCATTCATGTTGAGTGTAAAAGCCTTTCTCAAATACCTAAATAGTTAGGAGACAATCACACTCAACCTATATATGTTAGTACCTATTTTTAGGGGTGAGCATTCGGTTAATTCGTTTTATTCGATTTGAAAATTTTAAAAACTGAATTAACCGAATCTTTTTTATAAATCAACCAAAATCGATCGAATTTAAAAGATCGAACCGAATTTTTTTAATCGGTTTAATCAGTTACCGAATAAATCGAATAAATCAAAAATTTATTTAGGTTCAATCTTTATATTTTTTTACTTTAAAACTATTTCAAATCTTAACAACAATTTACGAATCAAATATATACAATATATCATTAACAATCATATGGATGAAATATATAATTAAACTTTATTCTAATAACATTCTCATATATACTTACATGAAAATCAACATTTCTAATATATAAAAATTAAAATTTTTTATAGATCAATAACAACTTTTAGAATATAAAAACTTCTAATCATAAAAAAAAAATTACATTAAAATACAGCTGGTATACGATACATTAGTATTTAGCAAATTAATAACATCAAAAGGAATATTTTATTGGAGTTGCAATCCTTATTTTTTTATTTTGCCTTGAGTTCCTTAAAAAAGTTTTCTTCAACTAATCAAATGGTTGAAAAGCAAAAAAAAAAAAAAACCAAGTGTAAGAATGTCAAAAAAGATAAGGGACTTTTGAGGGACTTTTGAACTCTTGCTAAATCTTGGTAGCAAAGTCCAAGGATCCTAAACATAAAGGACTTTTGAGGACTCTACCATTACTTTTTCCATATGTCTATGTTTTCTTGGCCATCGTTTGTTTGATTTGGATACTTTTTTTTGATGCTATCATTTTCTTTGTCATCATACTTGGGCTGACAACATTTCAAGGAAAAGAAGTGATTCCTTGGAGTGTTTATTTGCAAAATTTTAAACTGAACCACAAATATAATTGCTAAGGTGATATAAAAAGCTGCTTTTTTCATTCTAGACATTAGAGGTTCTAGATTGCCTTTCTCTTTACATCTTTACTAAAATGATTTTGCTAGTGTCATTGATTGCTGGTTGTCGTAATGGTTCCAGTCGATGAGATACACAAGAATATTATGATCTTAATAAGCTTGCTAAATGATTCATTAAAGGTAACCATAATGGCCTAGAAGGTGAACCCAGAAATGTGCCTTCATGGGCTTTTATGGAGGAGGTTGTGGATGAGCTACGTAAAGGAGAACAAGGAAAGTGTATAATATGTCTTGAATCATTTGAAGATGCTGTATTGACGCCTTGTGCTCACTGATTGTGCCGTGAGTGTCTCTTGGCAAGTTGGCGAAATACTGCATCTGGTTTATGTCCTATTTGTAGGTATCTTCTAATGTTCTTCAGTCATAATATTTGATTTATTTCTATTTTGTTATTCTCATTATAATCTAAATTTTGTTCTCCTTGGAATCCTTTATTATGAATTTACTACTTAATGTTATGTTTGTACATTCACAGGAGAGTTATCAGCAAACAAGATCTTATTACAACACCAACTAACAGTAGATTCCAGATTGATATTAAGAAAAATTGGGGTGGAATCATGCAAAATAAATGTTCTTTTGCAAGAACTTAAAAATCTTCACGCTGCTGGCTGGTTCTAAGAGCATTCTCTTTAACCAGCGGACTGCCTTCTCAGATCCACTCTGAGATTCCCCTTTCTCGGTAATTAATCCTTGGTGTTCAGATTCTTGATTGGCAGAGCAACTTTTCACTTTTCCTTATGTTAAGAAAAACTGAATAATGGTCAAGTCCATGCAATGATGGACAAATATGGATTATATGAGAATAATGTGGAGCTAGTTTACCATTTAGTTGTCCAAAAATGAAATTTACAGACTGGGTACTGATTTACTTATTGTTGCACTGTGCGTTTAACATATTTAGTTCTTTAAACAAAAATAGATATTTAATTTAATGTCCTACTTAATTACCTGGGTTTGCCATTCGAAGGAGCATATCTTGCTCAGAATTGAGAAAGTGGCACCAAACAAGTGTTTCAACTATTGTTGTTCCAATATTGCTACTTGGCGAAGCATGATACCATAAGTCAAGGCAGTTCTACCATTAAAACCAAGACAAAGAAGCCGTCTCAAGTTTTTGGGTGTGTTCTTCAAAATCCAAAATTTAGAGCAAATAAGATAATCGAAGTAGGACCTAAAGAAGGATAAAAAATTCTATAATATATATGTTATATGTAAAAGTGGAGATATTTAAAAAAGTGTTAGGTTGTTTACATTAATATTTACATGACGATAATATGATTGTTTAATTTTTTTATTTATTATAAAATTTATAAAAAATAATAATGGTGCTTATTATAAGATTTCATAAATATTGTTTTATTTTATTTAAATTAATATTTATTAATTTAATATAAAATTTTAAATTTAATAATTTTTTTAAAAATTATTAAATTATTTTAAAAGTAATTATAAAGAATAGCTTCTAAAGATATGTGTTTTAATGGCTAAAGTTTACAATTGCCCTATATATTTATTAATAATGGCTATTTGATAAATGTCAGTAAAAATACAACAAAAAAACTTCTATTAATATAAATAGTAGTAATTGTGATAATTGCTGCTAAATAATTACTGTTAAAAATTTGTTTTGTTGTAGTATCCTAACTAAGATTTATAACAAGTAGACTCCACTCACCTTATACACAATCCTCACCAAATAGTGTAGGTAATTACAAGAGAAATGAAACTCTCTCTCAAGAGTGGATGTTTACAATGAAGTACACAAATGCTCAAAGATTACTCAAACATGGAATAAATGTGCAAATAGAGATTAGCGAGTAAGAGATGAATGCGAATAGTAGTTTTAGAGCTTCAGGACTATGAATTTTGTGTTTCAAATGGCTATTTATACTTAAAATCATAAATATGATCTCTACACACTCGTTAGTCCTTTTGAACCCTACAAGTGGTAGGACGAGCAGCATTCTGCTTAACTAGCCATTACATATAGTTTTTTAACTTTTAATACAAACAAGCAGTGGTTTCATTTGAGAACAAAGTGGTAGTGTTGTTGCGGTTGGCACTGCCAATTGTCTTTCATTTTCATCCTCTTCAACATTTTGCTCTCATGCTATCTTATTTTCTTGAACCCTAAATTTAGTTTATGTATAAAATAATTTTGTAAATTTAAGATTAATCTAAAAATCATTTAAAAATTTGTTCTTAATCATCTCTTTATCAAAAACATCAATTGCTAATTTAATGCTTACTTGCCAGTTCATGCATGAGGTGTATGTATGCCTTCATCCATCTTATTTCAACATTACCAAAGCATTTTACATGGTAAAAGATTCCTGGATCTATCGAAAATCTAACCTCCTCTTTCATCACTTGATTACACACTCTTGATTTTTAGCTTTCTTGCTCACCCATGATATTGTTTATTGTGTCATTTTGAAAGGTACGCACTTAGTAACTTATTAGTTTCTAAGTAATTAGTTTGTTTATCGTCGAAATCTGCTATAAATACTTAATTTTGTCTAAATCAAAATTTTCAAAGAGAGAGAAAAAGGGAAAGAAAGAGAGAGAGAGGAATAAATCAATATACAGTATGTATATCCTTTCAGAAAAATGAATACCTTTAAAAATATGTCAGTTAAAGCTATAAATTTCTTCGGGTATTCCAAAGAGAAAGGAATAACTCATGTATTCCAATAAGGGTATTCCAGAAAAATTGCTTGAGAAAATTTCATGTTTTAAGTGCGAACAAGAACAATTCAGTTGAGAGGTTTCTAACATGATCATTTTAATTTTTTTCCTGGGAAATAAAGATGCTAGCTCGAAAGATTTTGGATTATGAATTGGTATCACGTAATATATTCCAAGAAGCTCGTTAAAGCAATTCTGTGAGGTTATTCTATCAAAGATTTTGTGAAAAAAAAAATGTTGCATATGAAGGTATAAACAGAATGAAATTTAGCTGAAGACATTCTTGAGATCTATTCCAACATCATGCTTGAAAATAAAAAATCACACAAGGGAGAATTAAAGTCTTGATGAGCTTTCATGGGGATTTTCCCGAGGGTTAGTCCAATAGATAATGCTTATAGTTCCTAGGACATAAGGGGCTGCGCAAGGTTTTCCAAAGAAGATCTTGAATAATGATTATGAATGGATTAAAGCTTGCATGATTCTACAAGTATTCTACGGGAAAAAACAACAAAGATGCTGCTATTGACAAATTAATACAGATATTCCATACAGTAGGTGTTATTCCAAAAGGATGTTTTCTGCAAATTTTAATACCTAGAAAAAGAAAAAAGGGAAGTTGACTAAAGGAAGGCTATCATGAGTATGTCAGTAGCATTTTTCAGAGTGAGGACATATAAAATTCTCATTCTTGAAGAGAATCGATAGCAGGTGTTCCAAATAAGTCATTAGCAGTATAATATGATGTCAAGTTTTCCAAAGAAAGGTTGTATGCAAGTTTAATTAGGAATGAGGTATTCCAAACCTAAAATCTGGTAGAAATATTGTTGGTGAAATTAACATGCAGGTATCCCTTTACTAAGTGAATAATAACATGAACAAGAAGATGGTATGAATCATCAAGGAATCAGGAATGTCAATAGGATAATGGAAATAACATAATCGTATCTTTTGGAAGGAAAATTACTCAAAAGAAAAACTGATATGCACAATAAAAATTTTCAACTTCATTGAAAAGAAAGATCTAGTACAAGAGAAAACCACTTTTTACATATGGAAAGAAAAGGGAATATCTCATGAAGATCAAAATCTACATAATACTTAAATTTCCTTGGAAGTTCCAGTTTTTGCAGTAGCCTCATCAATCTCGGAAAGGATTTGAGCTAGTGTTGGCTTGGAGGGAGAATTTGGAAGCTCTTTAGTAGGTCTTGGTGGGGTATTCCCAGCATCAGGAGAATGGCTTCAGGTATTTCCTGGAGGTACCTTTTTGGGCTATATTATGATGAAGTCCAGATTGAGGCTGAGATATTTATTTTTGATTTCCTCCTTCATAGCATGATGGATATCCTAAAAGATTGAGGTACATTCTTAATCTTTCAGCTTGTGAAACTCCTCACTTTCCTTAAAAATATCTATAACCTTTTTTCTTGGTTAATTTTAGTTGCTCCAAGTGCTGCTTCCTGGCCATTTCAATTGAAAAGCAGCTTTAAACATCATTTTATCTAGCTTAGCTTTGAGGACAAGGATCTCTTCGCTTTCTTGCTCATTTTATTTTTAAAAAAGGGTATTATTTGAAAGCAGTTCTCCATCTTTTTCCCTGGCTCTCATTAGAGCCTTTCATGCCTTTTTAAAGCTCGATCAAAGCTCCAATTTTGGCTATAACCATGTAAAATTATGGGAAATTCGTGAACAACCTGTGACATACAAAAAGAGAAAAACAATGAGTATCTTGTAAAGATGGAATAACAAAAACGAATAACAAACTTTTACAAGTTTACATATGGAACAAGTCATGGAAAAACTTTACGGGGCAAGGGAATAAAGGGGAACCGAAGTCATTTACCTCAGAAAAATGAGAAATCAGCTTGTCCACATTTTGGCTCTTCCCGCGAGGCGTTACATTCAAGAAAGATGAGGAAATAGCAGCATTGTTTAAAAAAATCTCTATTCGATCTCCTAGAGCTTGACGTAAGGGATTACTTGGCTCATTGCCAAGTGAATTGAAGTTTGCATAAATAGTCATCTTTATATAGTTGGCATTCCTCCTTACGGGCTCTGAAGAACGATAAGCATCTGCAAAAAAAATATGGGAGATCTTAGGGGCATTCCTTGCCGCTATCACATCCTGGATCGTTATGCTTGGCTTAGTAATAAGGAGAGGCCTTGCACACACAATAAGAACCGGTAAGGAGAGAATGGATCTCCTTACCTAATCCTTTACTTGGCTTGATAGGATTGAAGGATTACCCATTAATCAAGACACCCTAGGTAACAAATTGCACACATAATCAAATGGACATAATATTCAGGAAATCCCATAGTCTGCATCATGGCTTCGGAGAAACTCCACTCAATTCTATGATCATAAGCCTTCTATATATTCAATATTAGGTATATGATCATAAGGTTGTAGGTGGAGAGAAGAAGTGTCCAGTGTACAAGATGGAGGGTCAAGCTCGATCATGATATTCAGGCGGTGGCTCTAGTAATAGACACTCTATTAAGAACGCATGGAGTTAGAATGTAAGGCTATGGAGAATTGATTGGACGAGGAGTGTAGGGTGAAAGAGCATGATCGCTTATGTTATAAGAGTGAGATGCAAAAGTGTTTACAGAGAAACCTTAATAAAAATAAACCACTCGCAGGATAAAGGCTCAACTTTTGAAAAGTGCACCTTCAGCAGAGCCTAATTCTTAAATATATATATTTTTATGCATAGAATATTTGATTTATTATATGTAATTTTTTGAAAAAAAATATTTGATTTCTTATATTTAATTTCTTTTATGAATAATATATTTAATGAGAACAAAAAATAATGTATGTATTTTTTATTTTTTACAATTTATTTTTCATAAAATTTATGTAATTTTAAAATAATTATAAATTTTTAAAATTAATATTAAATTTAATGATCAAATTGAATAAATCCTAAACTAAATTTAGCAATCGATTTGAATTAGTCCTTAATCAGTCGCTAAAATTTTGTTACTGATTTAAATCGATAGCTAAATCATTCATTAAAATTTGAAAATTCGTCATTGTCCTTCGACTTAGGTGGATATTATTAGTTGCTAGTTCAGTGACAAACTTCATAATCGATCGTTATTTTCTTTGGCGATAACCATTTTTGCTATAGAAAAAATCTGTCGCCAAAAAATTTGGCATAAATATTTTACTTTAGCAACAGATTTTTTTATCGCTAAAATTGAGTTTTTTTTTTTTTTTTTGTAGAGCATTTTTCAAGAAAAAAATTAAAATGGTACCAATTTTTTGAATGTTTTAGGGTTGCTAATTCTTCCTTAAGTGTAACCAACTCTTGGCCTTAGAATCTCAATCTTTCTTAACCAATTATCCTTACTCTAAGATGGTGGCCAATCACACTTAAAAGTATTAGTGGTGACACTTGCTATTTTCTCACGTTATGGTTTCTTCGATTGAAACACCGATTATGACATATTCCTCTCAATGCAGTGAAGGTTCATATTTTTTGCAAAATCATTGTCGACATATGGTACATATGATATTTAAATTACTTATATAAATTTAAATGCAAATATTATACTATTGCTCATTTAATGTGTCTCTTTTCAAGCGACGGAGTTGGATCGAGATCCAACTCTTATAAAGCTTTTTTAAACGCACTTATACCTAAAAGTTCAATCTTAATTAGTTCATCCATGAGTGTGCCAAACAAGTACATATAAGTTTACTTTTTCTTTACATTTAATAAAAATCCTTAATAATATAATCCCTTATTAGTTTGATTATTTTGTTTAGGTAATGAATCGATTAACATAAACTTTTTTCTTGTAGGATCACCATCGAAGAGTTGGTTGCCTCTTTTTCTTAGTCATAGTAGGGGTCCTTTAAGACTCAAAAGGTAAACTACAGTAAGATCTAATATGAGGCAATAGATGGGGAGAAGAAATGTCAAGTCCACGACTCTTAATAGCGATCATACTATTCAAGCAATAGCTCATACTATTTATGTGGGAAAGATGTAATATGAAAGAAAATATAGTAAAGTTCTCACATCCTGGATATAATGGTTGGTTCGCATCTTTCATCAACTGGTTAAACCCTTCTTCTGTTACAGTAGATTCTCTTGTACTACAGTCATCCATCTCTTCCTTATTTATACTAATTTTTGTGGGATGGTTAAACACTACAAAAGTACTATGCAACATTCTCACCATGGCATCACCTTCATACCGTTCTTCCTCCATATTAACATTTGTAGTATGGTCAACATTGGATGTAGAACCCCCTTGACAAATCCAAGGATCATATCCAACAATAATACCATTGACTATTAGGTACTCATGTGTTTCTTCCTGACTTTTATGATAATATAGTACACATTTTTGACAAGGACATGGAATTTTTTCATCGATGGATTTATTCATGAAAGTGAAATCCAGAAAACTATCAACACCATTCAAATATTCTTTGCTTAATCTACTATAGTCCATCCATCTCTTACATTGTTGATTATCCATTAAAA
The DNA here is from genome assembly GCA_021397835.1 of Moringa oleifera. Lineage (NCBI taxonomy): Eukaryota > Viridiplantae > Streptophyta > Magnoliopsida > Brassicales > Moringaceae > Moringa > Moringa oleifera. Next base: position 4,559,872 of record JAJFZO010000087.1, read on the forward strand.
ATTCACTAATAAAGCACAAAAATTAAAAAACCTATGTTAGGATATATAATAAACAATAAATATAAAAATTTAATGTTATAAAAGTATTAGCAAAGAGAAAGCAATCATAGAAAGAAGGAAGAAACCCCAAGTGCCTAAATACATTTGCTTGTACGAAGGTTGCCAAGATAACAGAATTTTGAGGCCTCTTACTACGTAGAATATCTTCGTAAGTTAAAAAAATCGACAATTAGCTTAGAGCCTTATTGGTTCCATGAACAAATAGTATTAACTTTGATCAATATAAGTTAGTGTTAGACAATGTTATTAGGCAGTCCAGCAAGACAATGGGAAAAAAGATTAAGTTCTTTCAAAAATGAATAGGATAGGGTGATTGTTGACTACAAAATGCCAATTCTTGAATAAGTAATGTCGTTCATATATTTTTGAAAATAGAGACTTTATTTCTTTATGAGATTCCTAATTGAAGAAAATAATAAATAATTACCTTACAATTCATGCATGTTAGGCATTTATAACTTGAAAGCAGTATACAGACAAGTGAAGACAATTTATTAAGAGGCCTCTCTTATAGTTGAACCCTTTTTTATAAGAATCATTGTATAACTTACTGAACCTTAGTCATTTCCCCATTTTCCAACAGCAAATAATACCTAAACAACTTCCTTTAATCACTTAACACTAGATTTCTAGAATGAAAATAATTATTAAGAGAACTATGAAAACTCACATTGTAAGCTACACTTATAACTTCAACCATGTCGGGTCTCAAATATTGAGACCTGCCTAGTAATAATATTTTGACAATTACAGGACATTTCTCAACTGCATCGCATTCAAAATATAAAAGTAATTAGTAGTTACATTGTCCAAATACATTAAATTCCCAAGGTGCCATCACTTATCTGTAAATCATACTTTCCAAAATAATCAAAATCTTACAAAATATTTCTAGGGCGCGCTCTTGTCTAAGTAAAAAGCAATTCATGATAAATCGTAATCAGCATGTCTGAAATCTAATTTCCATTTTATGTCAAATGATCAAAATTTTATTGGATATCTAAAGTCGCATGTTGGATTAAGACAGTTCCCAGCCAACTAGCAACAACAGTCCCTTGGATTAATCCTTGCAATTTCACTATACTGATACTCGCAATCAAGACCTTGAAAGTGGGAAATATAAATTTCAAATCCTCAAACCACTAAAAAAATGCCAAAATTCAAGAAAATGAAGCTTCTAATGCATGAAATCAACTCTACAAGTAATTAAAAAATTATTCACCAAAAAATGAATTTGAAAACAATAATGAGAGGACCATTTTAGACAAGGCAAGAAAATGTTTAGGTTACATGAAAGATTGGCCCCTATTCAAGTACAGGGAACTAATAATATATCTAATGACAATAAACACAAAAGACCAAATCAAAATCTATTTAGAATTGAGAACAAACCTAACATACAACCATGCATAAACTAAATTAAACACCTTTTCTGAATATGCAATAAGTGGTGTAATAATGGAGACTACCTTAAAAGTTTTTATTGTGTGGCTAAGCTCAATTCTAGTTTAATATTTCAAATTTTCTGTCAAGGATGAAATAGTGATAAATACTGATGACATAGAATCCTTTAATGAAATCATAACATCTATACTTCAATAATAATTTGGCTCCCTACTTTCTTCCAAAAAAGTAAAAAAAAATATTTAAGTATAAAAATAATAAACATTAAGAAACTACAAGTCTGATAACAGGAATGGAGGATCATCCTTTTGCTCAGAGGAATACCAAAGCTTAAGAACCTTAAAATGTTGGGCTAAATTAAAGCAGCCCAAAAACGAGAATGACACAAACCTTTTCACAATGCTGACAACAAATGCACACACAACTACAATAAATAAAGAAAAAAAATTATGAATAAACAGTGGTAGAGGTCATTGTTAATACACATACCTTCTTGCAAGTGAAAGGAAAGGCTAAGAAATACATGCAATAAGTTTACTATAAATTATAGATTTCTCTATAGCCTAAACTAATCCTTCTTTCTGTCATATCAATAATCCAAAGGAATTAATATTGTTCTTAAGACACTAGGAACAGTGGGCAAAATCAACCTCTTCACTCCTAGCTCTAAAAGTTGCTTCTTTAGTTCATTCATCAGTATGCGACACATTACTTGATGACAATTACAAGAAATCAATAGTGATCTGGTAGAAATCTAAGATGCTTTTAATTAGTACAAAAACATGGGTGAGTGAGAGAATTGAAGCTAGAAATGATAGTACCTAGAAATCGAACAAATCAAATCACATGGAGCTCTAGTTGGTAGCTTTGTCCCTATATCACCACTAATTAATTAGTTGCCATGAGAGAAGGGTTGTCCAACTAAGAGAAAGAGATTAAGAGATGAAGAGCTAGAGAGGAAATTATTTGTACCGTTTAGAGATTATGAGCTAAAGAGAATTTGTATAATTTGTCCAAGGTACAAGGGAAGACAGAATTGAAAGAGAATAAATAACAAAAATGATTGATTTTGGTGTTCGACTCGACTCAGCTCCAAGATGCAATAAAAGTGGTTGGTAGTGCAAATTTGGCCCAAAAAAAAAAACAAAGAAAAGTATGAGGTTTGGTGAAAGGTTATGAGCTAGTAGTGATGATTGGGTAATAGGCTATGAGCTAGTGGTGGAAATTGGGTCCCTTTCTATCTATGTTCATTATGGATAAAGCAGACCAAAGGATGCAAAAATTTTATGGGTGTGATATAATATGCATACACACAAACTCTTTCATGAACATTCATGCACATCAGCTTTAGTCCTAATATGGTGCTGATAGTATGGTCGTAGATGATCTGGTGAGTCTGAAATGGTGTAAGTTTATTCACACTAATTACTTGTGTGTATTTACTATGTATTATTTGTATGGTCATTGTTATGTAGTCTAGTTATATGGTGATTTGAGATGTGTTGTGGGTGTATTGAAACTGATTGATTTGTGATGCTCTAGAAAAATGGTCACTTGGTTAGGAATTATGGGAAGGATATTCTTCCCTAAGTAGGGTATACATTTCCACAGAGAATGATTGCCAAAAAATGTTTCAATGGTGATCTTTTATGATTCCCAAGGTTAACTCTGTTTGGTAGTTCCATCTACAAGAACGTTAACTATTTCTCTTAAAATTGACGAAGGGAGACAAGTTTGCCACTGAGTTATCAGTTTCCCTTTTCAATTTTTTTTTCTCAAGAAATACTTATTTACTTTGGTCAAGTAATCTTGGGACTTTCTACCCTAATTCTTTTTCAGAGACTATGAACTCCTATTAAATCTTGACAGCAAAGTCTAGGGATCCTAAACATAAGGGACTTCTGAGATTCTGCCATTACTTTGTCCAGATATCCATGTTTTCCTGGCCATCATTTATTTGATTTAGATACTTCTTTTTAATGTTATCATTTCCTCTATCATCATACTTGGGTTGAAAACATTTCAAGGAAAAGTAGTGATTCCTTGGAGTGTTTATTTTGCAAAATTTTAAACAAAACCATAAATACAACTACTAAGGTGATATAAAAAGCTGCTTTTTTCATTCTAGACATTAAAGGTTCTAGATCACCTTTCTCTTTACATCCTTACTAAAATGATTTTGCTAGTATCATTGCTCACTAGTTATCACAATGGTTTTAGTCGATGAGATACATAAGAATATTCTGATTTTAATAAGCTTGCTAAACGATTCATTAAAGGCAATCATAATAGCCAGGAAGGCGAATCTAGATATGTGCCTTCACAGGCTTATGTGCAGGAGGTTATGGAGGATCTACATAAAGGAGAACAAGGAGAGTGTCTAATATGTCTTAAAGCATTTGAAGATGCTTTATTGACGCTTGTGCTCACTGATTGTGCTTGTGAGCGTCTCTTGGCAAGTTGGCGAAACACGGCATCTGGTTTATGTCTTGTTTGTAGGTATCTTCTAGTGTTCTTCAGTCATAATATTTGATTTTATTTCCATTTTGTTATTCTCATTGGAGCTTAAATTTTTTTCTCATTAGAATTCTTCATTATGAATTTACTACTTAATGGTATGTTTGTACATTCATAAGAGAGTTATCAATAGACAAGACCTTAATACAAAACCAACTGACTGTAGATTCCATATTGATATTGAGAAGAATTATATGGAATCATCCAAAATAAATGTTCTTTTTACAAGAACTTAAAACTCTTCACGCCTTTGGCTGGTCTAAGAGCATTCTCTTTAGCCAATGGACTGTCTTCTTGGGCCACTTGGAGATTCCCCTTTCTCGATAATTAATTCTTGGTCTTCAGATTTTTGATTGGCAGAGTAGCTTTTCACTTTTCCTTATGTTAACAAAAATTGAATTATGGTTAAGTCCATGCAATGATGGACTAATGTGGATTATATGATAGTCATGTGTAGTTAGTTTACTATCTTAGTGTCCAAAAATGAAATTTACAGACTAGGTACTGATTTACTTATTGCTGCACTGTGCATTCAACATGTTCAGTTCTTTAAACAAAAATAGATATTTATTTTAATATCCTAATTAATTATTTGGGTTTACCATTTGAAGGAGTATATCCTGCTTAGAATTGAGAAAGTGGCACCAATCAAGTGTTCCAGGTATTGTTGTTCCGATATTGCTGCTTGGTAAATCATGATACATAAGCCAAGGTAGCTCTACCATTAAAACCAAGACAAAGAAGTTGCCTTATGTTTTTGGGTGTGTTCTTCAAAATGCAAATTTAGAACAAATAAGATAATTAAAGTAGGACCTAAAAAGGATAAAAGATTTTATAATATATATGTTACATGTAAAAGTGGAGATATTTAAAAAAGTATTAGGTAGTTTACACTAATATTTACATGACGATAATGTGAATGTTTAGGTTTTTTATTTATTATAAAATTTATAAAAAATAAAAATGGTGTTTATTATAAGATTTAATAAATATTATTTTATTTTATTTAAATTAATATTAATTAATTTAATATAAAATTTTAAATTTAATGATTTTGAAAAATTATTAAATTATTTTAAAAGCAATTATAAACAATAGCTTCTAAAGATATATGTTTTAATGGTTAAAGTTTACAATTGCCTCATATATTTATTACTAGTGGCTATTTGATAAATGTCAGTAAAAATACATTAAAAAAACTTCTATTAATATAAATAGTAGCAATTATGATAATTACGGCTACATAATTACCATTAAAAATCTGTTTTGTTATAGTGTCCTAACCAGGATTTATAACAAGTTGACTCCATTCACCTTATAACTAATCCTCACCAAATAGTGTTGATGATTACAAGAAAAACGAAACTTTTTCTCGAGAGTGGATGTTTACAATGAAGTACACAAATGCTCAAAGATTACTCAAACATGGACGATAAATGTGCAAATAGAGATTAGTGAGTAAGAGATGAATATGAATAGTAGTTTTAGAGCTTTAGTACTATGAATTTTGTGTTTCAAAAGGCTATTTGTACTTAAACTCATAAATATGATCTCTACTCATTCATTTAGTCCTTTTGAACCCTCTAAGTGGTAGCATGAGCAGCATTCTGCTTAACTAGCCACTACACATAGTTTTTAACTTTTAATACAAACAAGCCATGGTTTCATTTGACAACAAAATGGTAGTGTTGTTGCGGTTGGCACTGCTAATTGTCTCTCATTTTCATCCTCTTCAACATTTTTTTTGCTCTCATGCTATCTTATTTTCTTAAATCCTAAATTTATGTATAAAATAATTTTGTAAATTTAACATTAATCTAAAAACCATTTAAAAATTTGTTTTTGATTATCTATCAAAAACATCAATTGCTAATTTAATGCTTACTTGCAGTTGATGCGTGAGGTGTATGTATGCCTTCATCCATCCTATTTCAACATTACCGAAGCATTTTACATGGTAAAAGATTCCTAGATCTATCAAAATCTAACCTCCTCTCTCATCACTTGATTACATGCTTTTGATCTTTAGCTTTCTTGCTCATGATATTGTTTATTTTATCACTTTGAAAGGTACACACTTAGTAACTTATTAGTTTCTAAGTAATCAGTTTGTTTATCGCCGAAATTTACTATAAATACTTAATTTTGTCCAAATCAAAATTTTCAAAGAGAGAGAAAAAGAGAAAGAAAGAAAAAGAGGAATAAATCAATATACAGTATGTATATCCTTTTAGAAAAAAGAATACGTTTAAGAATATGTCAATTAAAGCTATAAATTTCTTCGGGTATTCCGAAGAGAAAGGAATAACTCATGCATTCCAATAAGGGTACTCCTGAAAAATTGCTTGAGAAAATTTCAAGCTTTGAAGTGCAAACAAGAACAATTCAGTTGAGAGGCTTCTGACATGATTATTTCAATGGTTTTCCTGGGAAATAAAGATGCTAGCTTGAAAGATTTTGGATTATGAATTGGTATCACGTGATATATTCCGAGAAGCTAGTTAAAGCAATTCTGTGAGGCTAATTCTATCAAAGATTTTGGGAAAAAAATGTTGCATATGAAGGTATAAACAGAATGAAATTCAGTTGAAGACATTCTTGAGATCTATTCCAATATCATGCTTGAAAATAGAAAATCACACAAGGGAAAATTAAAGTCCTGATGAGCTTTCATGGGGTTTTTCCCGAGGGTTAGTCCAATAGATAATGCTTATAGTTCCTAGGACATAAGGGGCTGCGCAAGATTTCCCAAAGAAGATCTTGAATAATGATTATGAATGTATTAAAGCTTGCATGATTCTACAAGTATTCTACGGGAAAAAAACAACAAAGATGCTGCTGTTGACAAATTAATACAGATACTCCATACAGTGGGTGTTATTCCAAAAGGATGTTTTCTGAAAATTTTAATATCTGGAAAAAGAGAAAAGGGAAGTTGACCAAAGGAAGGCTATCATGGGTATGTCAATAGCATTTTTCAGAGCGAAGACATATAAAATTCTCATTCTTGAAAAGAATCGATAGCAGGTGTTCCAAATAAGTCATTAGCAGTATAATATGATGCCAAGTTTTCCAAAGAAAGGTTGTATGCAAGTTTAATTAGGAATGAGGTATTCCAAACCTAAAATCTGGTAGAAATATTGTTGGTGAAATTAACATGCAGGTATCCCTTTACTAAGTGAATAATAACATGAACAAGAAGATGGTATGAATCATCAAGGAATCAGGAATGTCAATAGGATAATGGAAATAACATAGTCATATCTTTTGGAAGGAAAATTACTCAAAAGAAAAACTGATATGCAAAATAAAAATTTTCAACTTCATTGAAAAGAAAGATCTAGTACAAGAGAAGACCACTTTTTACATATGGAAAGAAAAGGGAATATCTCATGAAGATCAAAATCTACATAATACTTATATTTCCTTGGAATTTCCAGTTTGTGCAGTAGCCTCATTAATCTCGGAAAGGATTTGAGCTAGTGTTGGCTTGGAAGGAGAATTTGGAAGCTCTTTAGTAAGTCTTGGTGGGGTATTCCCAGCATCAGGAGAATGGCTTCAGGTATTCACTGGAGGTACCTTTTTGGGCTATATTATGATGAAGTCCAGATTGAGGCTGAGATATTTATTTTTGATTTCCTCCTTCATAGCATGATGGATATCCCAAAAGATTGAGGCGCATTCTTAATCTATCAGCTTGTGAAACTCCTCACTTTTCCTTAAAAGTATCTATAGCCTTCTTCTTGGTTAATTTTAGTTGCCCCAAGTGCTGCTTCCTGGCCATTTCAAGTTGAAAAGCAGCTTTAAACTTCATTTTATCTAGCTTAGCTTTGAGGACAAGGATCTCTTCGCTTTCTTGTTCATTTTGTTTTTAAAAAAGGGTATTATTTGAAAGCAGTTCTCCACCTTTTTCCCTGGCTCTCATTAGAGCCTTTCATGCCTCTTTAAAGCTCGATCAAAGCTCCAATTTTGGCTATAACCATTAAAATTATGGGAAATTCATGTACAACCTGTGAATGCAAAAAGAGAAAAACAGTGAGCATCTTGTAAAGATGGAATAACAAAAACGAATAACTACTTTTACAAGCTTACATATGGAACAACTCATAAAAAAACTTTACGAGGCAAGGCAATAAAAAGGGACCGTAGTCCTTTACCACAGAAAAATGAAAAATCAGCTTGTCCACATTTTGACTCTTCTCGCGAGGCGTTACATTCAAGAAAGATGAGGAAATAGCAACATTGTTTAAAAAATCTCTAATCTCCTAGAGCTTAGGAGAAGTCAGTAAGGGATTACTTGGCTCATTACCAAGTGAATTAAAGTTTGCATAAATAGTCATCTTTATATAGTTGGCGTTCCTCCTCACGGGCTCTGAAGAACGATAAGCATCTGCAAAAAAAAAAAAAACATATATATATATATATGGGAGATCTTAGGGGCATTCCTTGCCGCTATCACACCCTGGATCCTTATGCTTGGCTTAGTAATAAAGAGAGGCCTTGCACACATAATAAGAACCAGTAAGGAAAGAATGGATCTCCTTACTTAATCCTTTACTTAGCTTGATAGGATTGAAGGATTACCCATTAATCAAGACACTATAGGTAACAAATTGCACACATAATCAAATGGACATAATATTCGGGAAATCCCATAGTCTGTATCATGGCTTCCGAGAAACTCCACTCAATTCCATCATAAGCCTTTTATATATTCAATTTTAGTGCAACTTTGCCACTGGCACCTTGATTTCTCAATTTCGTTGAGTGCAAGGTCTCATAAGCAAGCAATGCGCTACCATATATTTGGCGACCTTGGATAAAAGCTTATTGGTATAGTTTATCTTTATTTATGATCATATTTAATGTAAAATAACTGAGAACAACCCTCATACTGCTAGTATACTAGTAATTATTAAAGTTATTAGAAATACTCAATAGGATTTCTTTTGTAAAGTTATAATAGTTCATACTCTATATAGAGATTATGTTTAAATTATAATTGATATGAATATATTGGAAATTGTAATATAAGATTAAAATCACGAGATATTCCGTTAGTTATAAATATGTGTTATTTTTTGCATGTGTGTAATAGAAAATGAGAAGATGTTGTATATTTTTGGCAATTAAATAGTAAAAATAATGACATTGCTGGTTTTAGAAGAAAATGGATGAAATGATTGTGAAGTTTCTAATCTTCCCCAAAAATATATATATTTATTTTAGAACACAAAAGATGAAGCAATTGTGAAGTCTTTGTATTCTCGGCAAAATACTTGTTTCATGCATAAGAATTTTGAAACCATACTTGATTTAAAATGTCAAAAACAAAATTAATTAATTGGTATCAATAATGGACATTATAAGAATACTAATTCTACTTTACACATTATCGATTTTTGAACTCGTTTTTTTTTTTTTTTAAAAAAAGGACTAATTTGCGCTTCTCTGTTTTCAACTTCCAAATAAAATTTTGCGTAGCTAATTACACTCAAAAAGATTGATGACAACACCTATTATTTTCACGCTTTGTAAAATAGAATAAAAAGTAAATGAAATAAATATTTTTTAGAAACAAAAAAGATGAAGAATAGAAAAGAATAAATATTTTTATGCTTGATTCATTATAATTGAATAAAGTATGAATTTATTTTCATGTGTTTGGTTCATCAAATAATAAAATAAAAAAATAATTAAAATAAATTTAAAAAATTAATATATCTTTCAACTAAATTAATTATAATTTAATTAATATTTTTATAAAATTTTTATTAAAATAATATTTATTAATAAATATTTTATCATAAGAAATTATTATAAAAATAATATTAATTAAATAACATTCTAATAATTATTTCTTATTTTTAAATATTAATATTTTAAAAATATTAATTAATATTTTAATAATAATAATATTTTTTATTTTATTTTTATAAATTACATATATATGATAGTAATTTAAAATTTTTATTAAGAGTGTGCTAGAAATAAAAAAAGTGTAACTATTTTCATTTTCATGGAATAATTATTCTGAGAGTTTACTTTAAAATAATTACTTTAAATTTTTTTAAAATAAAAATTTATTAAAAATTATAATTTTTTAATAAAAATAAATAAAATATTAAAAAAAATAATTTTATTTAGAATAAGGTAAAAAATAGAATTCGTATTCCCGTAAATCAAATATGTCATAAAATTTTTTTATCGAAATTTTGATTGGGACATACATCATTAAATGACATCATGGGTCAACAATTAACCTTCCTTTTTTTATGATAACAAACTCGTTATACCAAAATTAAAATTAAAAAAAAAAAAGATACATTTCATTATTTATTTTCTTCTACAATAAACTATTTGCAAGGAGGTTGATTGATTCTTGTCTCCCTTTTTTCACTACTTTGCATCATGTTGGCATATTTAAGCGACATTATAAAACACATCTCAACACATATCAATGTGCAATTAACTTGTGAATATGTGTGTAAATCTTGCCTCATCACAAGTTTTTTTCCCTTTAAATATTATTGCAATAAACAAATCGTACACAAAATAAATTATGTCAATCCGCACATGAGAATGAAATTATGGCTAAAATGAAATGGTAGAAACAAAAAAAGCAATCGTTCATATTTATTCAAACTGTTAGACTTTATTGCATTAAAAAGGGTTACAGCAGCAAAAATAAAGAAACTCATGTCCAAATACAACTTTCTGCTAAATCTCCTCTAAGTAGTCTTCTGATCGAAACAACCGGATAATTGAGGAGGCAACTTATTCTGAAGTTGGTTTGCACACAGATTAGGCACTCCACGTTGGATGAATTGGCTTTCTGGTGAGAGAAGGGAAGAAGACTTATGGTGAATTGAATTCAAACAACTAGGAGAGTCACACTTATACTCAAAAGTTTTCTTTGAATATTCATTTGAAGAGAATGATGCTAAAGGAGGACCATACTTATGGTGAAGTGGGTTTGGACCAGAAGGAGATATACGTTTAGACTCAAAACGGTTTTTAAGCCTTGAAGAAAATGATGTTAAAAGAGGAGGATGATGGATTGGGTTCGGACCAGCAGGAGATCCACGTTTAGACTCGAGACGGCTTTCTAGCTTGCAACCACTTGGATTAATACATTTTGTGAAAATCCAGTGAGAATCATAATCTTTTTCTCCATTGCATACAAGAAAGTGAGATGTAAGTACTGCAAAAAGGCTTAGCTTTAAAAGCTTCATATTGGAGATAAACATGTATGGTTAGTATAATGCCTATTGATGGCCTATTTATATAGAGTTTATGGTGTTGGTCATGTTTTACACCTTTGACTTACTATCATTAAATTTTTTATAAAGTGTGTATTTATGATAATTTAAGGTGCTAATTTGACCATATTTATACATGGTGGTTATATATCTAACAAATTTGAATACAATTATTTATTTGTGATAGTTACAGTTACTAAGTGATTGACAAGTGATGAAGTTCATTAATTTTTAGAAACTTAACAAAAATTTAGTCTAACTAAAATAACATGTAATCAAGATAGAGTAAATAAGCCTAAAATGGCACACATCATTTCTTTTCATAAAATGTTACTAACTGAAATGAAAGTTCAGAGGATTGCTCCATCAAAAAACTTTTAAAAAAAATGTATTAAAAAGATGTGACTAGTCAAACAAGGAAACCAAAATGAAAGATGCGGCTAAATCAAAAGATAACATTTATTTTATTATTATTTTATAGTAAACATTAACTTAATTATTAAAAATTATTTTAAAAATAGTCAATGAGTTAATTTTTTATTGCCACAATGAATTAATTACCATAAACATAAATACTTACTAAATTAATCATCTAGAAGTTACTAACTATTTTATAAAGAAAAGAAATTCAAATCATGCACTACGAAGATAATATTGGGTGATCCATTATTGTGGGTCTTCCTTGCAAACCCATCATCCGTATGTCCGCAACTATTTTCTCCTAAAGAAAAATTGAAAAATATATACACAACAATGATTTGGTTGTATAAGCTTATGAGCATCCATGTGCCAATCACAAGATGGGGTTATAAGGGTATTATAATCTCATAGCATCACTAAAATTGATATCTAATGTCAATTTTTTTAAAATGTAACTGACCTTTTTAGAATAGGTTGAAAGTTGTTTTTTTTTTTTTATCGAAAAACTACTAAAACCTTCATTCATTTAAGAAATCAAGATTGAAAATCATTCCAAGTAGAAAGTAACTTCAAACAACTATAGTGTCTATAGCAACAAGAACCTTAGCCACTTTATGAACCAACTCATTAACTTGCCTCACTACAAAGTGAAAGCAGTAAGAGTCAAAATTAGAAGCCATATGGAAGATGTACACAAAGAGCCCTCCCCATTCATGCTGAGTGTAAAAGCCTTTCTCAAATACCTAAATAGTTAGGAGAGAATCGCGCTCAACCTATATATGTTAGCACCTACTTTTAGGGGTGAGCATTCAATTTGAAAATTTTAAAAACTGAATTAACCGAATTTTTTTTATAAATTAACCAAAACTGATCGAATTTAAAAGATCGAACCGAATTTTTTTAATCGGTATAATCAGTTACCGAATAAATCGAATAAATCAAAAATTTATTTAGGTTCAAATTTTATATTTTTTACTTTTAAACTATTTTAAATCTTAACAACAATTTACAAATTAAATATATATGATATATCATTACCAATCATATGGATGAAATATATAATTAAACTTTATTCTAATAACATTCTCATATATACTTACATGAAAATCAACATCTCTAATGTATAAAAATTAAAATTTTTTATAGATCAATAACAACTTTTAGAACATAAAAACTTCTAATCATTAAAAAAAAATTACATCAAAATACAGCTGGTACATGATACATTAGCATTTAGCAAATTAATAACATTAAAAGAAATATTTTATTGGAGTTGCAATCCTTGTTTTTTTTTATTTTGCCTTTAGTTTCTTAAAAAAGTTTTCTTCAACTAATCAAATGGTTGAAAAGCAAAAAAAAAAAAAAAAACAAGTGTAAGAATGTCAACAAAGAAACAAGTGCATTCTTTTATATTGATATAACAAAAACTTACCCAAATGAAGCTCCTCCTAAATGAGTTGATATGATATTGCAAAAATATTATATGATAAGATTATATGCAAACAATATTTAGGCTTCACATATAATATCTTAATAACTAATATTTCTCTTTTATGATAATCAATCAATAAAGAAAAAAATTAAGAAATAAAAATCAATCCATCACCAAAATCTCAACTATATAAGATATGAAACTAATAATAATAAAAAAAATTACCTTGAAATAGTAATACACTTTCACACTAATCAATTGTAGCATCCAATGCAATTTTTGACAAATCTATAAACACATAATCAAATTTATTATTAAGAAAAGTGGTATTAAGCTTATCCAATAAAGATTGATAATTAAAAAATATAAAATAAACAAATAAATAAAATAATTACCCATATCGAGTTTCTCAAGCTCTACCAAGTCCTCTTCAATGGCATCGAAAAATAGAGATCCACGTAACCAATCTTGAGCACAAATAAGGGCTTGTACAAGCTTAGGAGTTAATGAACTCCTATATGTATCAAGTATACGCCCGTCAGTGCTAAAAGCAGATTCAGAAGCAACCGTAGATATAGGAGCTGCTAATACATCACGAACCATATGGGAAAGACTATGAAACCTATGACTATTAAGTTTCCACCAATCAAGAATATCAAAGTTATCATCTTTTGCATCCTCTTCACTTAAAAATCTATCCAATTCTGATTTATTTTCTTTTTTTTCAATCTCTTTCTTATATCTCTTGAACTTAGATAAAAGAACTTGTCTTTCTTTTTTTATATCTCTTGAACTTAGATAAAGGAACTTGTCTTTCTTTTTTCAATCCTAATTCATTTTCCTCTACAATTTAGCTTACTTGACTGCTTTCACCAACTTGTTCACGTTGAGGTTGTAAACTTCTTTTGTACTCATCAAACAACTCTTTAACTGCTTTTCTTATATTACTAGTCATCATTGAAGCTTGTTCCATATCATACATTTCTAAAAAGAAAACATTGACAAACTCAAGCTTTTTTCTAGGCTCAATAATAGAAGCAACATAAAGTAGCATATTCATCTTCTCCACATTTCCCCAATACTTATCAAATTTATCTTTCATTTTCTTTGCTATTGCATTTAACTCAATATCAGAATGTATTTTCCAATTGCGCAAAGTAGCATAAACATTACAAATATCATCAAGAAAACTATTGGAGGTGACATATGAAGAACTTGAAACTTTGATTGTTAGTTCATAAAATTATTGCAAGAAAAGACAAAACCTCTTAATAATTTTTTAATCCTTTTTTTTAGGCAACCCATCTCCCTTTATCAACTCATTTCTATAATGCGGATCAATATCGTCAAAAACCTTAAAAGCCTTCTCAAATTTTTGAGCTGCATCCAATATCAAGTAAGTGGAGTTTCACCTACTGCTAACATCTAAACCCAACAAACTTTTACTTTCAATTTTTTTAACTAAAACAAATTTTTTAAATTTGGCCAACCTTGCAAATGATTATTTCACATATTTAACAGCCTCTATAACCCGTGCAATTGACTCATTCATTTCTTTCAATCCATCTATAACAATGAGATTAAAAATGTATGCAATGAATTTTAAATGAAGATATTTTCCTTCTTGAATGCAAGTTCCTAAATTATTCAATCTTTTCTTCAAGTGTGAGATTACAACATCATTAGAACTAGTATTATCAACTGCAACAGTAAAAACCTGATCAATTCTCCAATCACGCAAACATTTCTCAATGACTTTTTCAATGGCCTCACCCCTATGACTAGAAATAGGGTAAAAGTCAAATATTCTTTTGCTCAATTTCCAGTCTTTATTAATAAAAGGAGCCGTAAGACATAAATAATTAATTCTTTTCACTGAAGTTCATGTGTCTGTGGTGAGAGATACTCTTATACTGGATGACCTTAATAACTGTTTCAGTTTAACTTTTTCATCATTGTAAAGCTGATAACAATCGCTAGCTATATCCATCATGAAGGCATACGAAACTTAGGACATGCAAGTGACATGCAACGCCGAAAACCTTTACCATCCACAAATTTGAAAGGTAATTCATCTATAATGATCATCTCAGCTATACCCTTTCTAATGGCATCTTGATTTAACTTCCAACTACCTAAAGATCCATCTCTCTTAGATTCAAAAACCAATTCAGTTTGACTAGAATCAATACTAACATTTGTTCTCTTCTTATAAGTATCCATATGAGCTTTCAATGTAGTTGCCCATTTCTTCTAGGGCCAGTAAAAAACTCTCTATTACAATAATTACATCTAGCTTTATGCTCACCTTGTTCATCAAAAAATTTGGTGAAGTGTTCCCAAACTTCTGATCTGGGCCTAAACGCCTTCCTCTTTGATTTAGAGCTTATAGATGATGAATGGACAGAATCTGGTTATGTAGCATTAGGCACAGGATCTATATCATTACTCTTAATTGACATCTTTTAACTTCTGAAACAAATAACAATTAAAAGTAGTTAGTAATAATACTTTCACTAGTTAGATAAAATTCTAAAACATTTAATGGTAATACTATATTACACAAAAATTCATTTCAATAGTAATAGTTAATACCATTGCCTTTCAAAATGTGATTATGAATTATTACAAAAAAACATAATTAACAACTTTAAATTATATCAAGAAAGGATTCAAAGAGAAAATATAAAGTAAAAATAAAATAAAATAAAATAATTAATTCTTTAATTTTCAATACTGGGATTGTTTTGCCTTACAAGTTATAGCTAGTTCATACCACATATATAAAGAACAAGTGATGATACATAAAATAAATTTATAATACTTACCCAAATACAAAAAGTGAATCCATAAAAATGACCTAATTTTTAATTTGAAGTGTAGTTGTTACAAATTAAGATTTGAAAAATTGAAAGATTAAAAAGTAAGATAGTGCATGCTACTACTGGAATAATTAAAATTGAAAAGAAAGAAGATATGGCATAAGGGAATACCGAATGTGTATGGATGGCATGGGTGTGGCTGTGATGCTACTGATTCTCCAAGATGGATGGGCACGGCCACACAGTGCATGGATTAGGTTACAGTTACGGCTTCTCAAGTTGAAAGAAAAAAAAAAGAGGAATTGTGGCTGCAGTGTGGCTATGATGTAGTTGCGATATTACTATCAAGAGGATTCGAATTTGAGAGAAAGAAGCTCAGGCCTAAGTGACTGAGTACATATCGATTACCGAATACATGCATGGTGTGGGTGTGGCTGCAGCGATTTTGATTCTCGAAACAACGAAAGATAGATGGGCATGATGAGGGGTTAGGTTAGGGTTTCTCAAATTGAAAAAAAAAAGAAAGGAAATTGTTTTGCCTAATTGCCTCCTGGATAGATGACCTAGTAATAGTAAAGAGATTAAATGAAATTAATTTTATTATTATTAATTAATTAATTGATTAAATAATAATATTAATTAATATTAATTATTTATTTAATTAATAAAATTAATTAATTATTAAAATTAATAATCAGTTTTTTGGTTAATTTGGTTTTAAAAAATTTAATCAAAATTAACCAAAAAAATCAAAAAAATTGATTTGTAAATTAATTTGTAATTGAAAACCAAAAAAACTGAATCAAATTAATCGAAATTAATTTGGTTTATCGATCTTTTCAGTTTTAATCGAATTTTGCTAAGCCCTACCTATTCTATCTAGTGAGCTCTAACCCAAAGTTGATAGCTAAGAGCTCACCCTAGGACGCTAACAACACTCATGTCCTGTTTCAAGTTCCACTAAAGAGTACACAACTTGTTTTTATCCTAGCCACCACACCAAGAGTGGCTTGCTTAGACACATTTAGTATGAGACATCAGTATTAATTTTGGTTGTCCTTCTTGGTGGCAGTTGCCATCTTCTTGATTTTAAAGCTAGTAGGGAGAAGGAGATTACCTCTAGTATATTGCTTGCTTTTTGTCTAATCTCCCTAGCTATGGCTTCAGGCGAACCACAAGTTACCTCAATGTTGGCTCTATTCCTATTCATCCAAATCTCCTTACAACCAGTTAAAAACACGTCTATGAGATCTCTCGTATGCAAAAAACTAACAGCCTCCGTCCATAACTCCTCAATAACAAGTATCTTGCTTAAGAATACCCTTAAGCTTTGGTGCAGGATCTCCTAGACTTTCTCGCTAAAAACACTAGAAAAACAAGTGATGCTGAGTTTCGTTGCAAGATCCACACAACATATAGCTCCTGTAGACCAAAATAGCCCGATTATTAAGCATCGTTTGAGTAGCAAAAATGCCTTGTATCATTCTCCATGCATGGACCTATACCCTCGGTGGCATCTTTGCTTGCCAAATGATTTTCCATAACTTGATCTCGCCTTCGGGCAAGGAACCTCTTTGTTCAATACCTGGCATGCCATGCGATACCCTAATCTTACATAATACTAGCCATTATGAGATTCTGCCCATTTACCTTATCTACCATAAACGAGGCAATAAAAGCGATAACTAACACTATCTTTACCCCCTTAAGGCAGAGAAGTTCACCTACCATTTCTATATTCCATTCCCTTTGTCCATGGTTAATGAGGCTATTAACCTTAATGAAGTTAGGAGGAAGAATCCCAGTCGCAATAGCCTCAAACCCTAGTAAACCTAGAATACATTTATCTTTCCATACCTCTACTTACTTATCATCTCTAATTTACCACCTAGATCCCTTATTCATGACCTCTTTGCCCATTAAGAGGCTTCCTTATACATATGAACTGTGACGGGCTTTCATCACTATATGAGCGACAAATCAGGGAAAGTATTCTACCTTGAGCACTTTATAACATAGGAGCCTTCTGAGCGGATTATTCTCTACCATTATTTGCATAGAATGGCTAAGTGAAATGCTTTTAGATCCTGAAAGCCCATGCAACCGTCCAGCTTTGACATATATAGTGCATCACAGGACTTCCAATGAAGCTTCTTTATGGATCCTTTTTTGCCCTACTATTATCCTATGATTATCTTGTTCAGTTCTTGAACAAAGGTCCTTGGTAGCTAGAAGTAATTCATAGTGTAAAAAAGAAGGGCTTGAGCAACCACCCCTATTAGTGTTCCTCTCTCGGCCTACAAGACAAACTTCGTGTTTTAGCTGTTAAACTTAGCCTATAGTCTCATATCTAAACCCACTAGCTCACTTCATTTTGACCTACCAAAGACCGTCAAGACCCTAGAATAGGGATCATTCAATAGCTACGAGAGCATTGTCATTGATCTGTCTCCCTCTCAAAAGACATTAAAGTCGGTTGGTAAGGATTATCCCAATACTTGTAAGTGTAAATAAAGACTTGGATTCAAAAATGTAAATTTCATTAATCAAAGGAAATGTTTGCACATTATAAAAGAAAGAAAAAAAAGAATAAAGAATAAATTTAAGGCCTATGTTGGGCTATAATCTCAGCCATATTAGGAACCAAGTGACAATAAGAGTCTAAGCAGCTGCTGATGTTCTCTTGTCAATAGGTCTCTCAGCCACTTCTTTCAGATCTATGAGGAAGACCTCAAAATGCTCAAAGTTGATCAATAGGACTTACATTGGAGAGGCCAACCCATGACAAGTCTAGGTCGGGTCGAATCTTCTTATAGTGTGTCTCCTAATCGACCAACATAACTTGAAGGCTTGTACTTTAATCTCGACCTAGTACACATCTATCATCCTGAACTTATCAACAACATAAAATTAAGCTTCTTATCGAACTATCCTTAACTCCTCCAAATGATGCAGGATAAATTCATTTTTTGCATGACTTATCTTGGCCTCGATATTAGCTTCACCTAGGCTGGCTTCAACTGTATCTCATCAATATCTACTTTAGCCTTGACTAGACGACTCTTCACACCCTTAATGTTATCTGTATAGGTATGAACCTTATTGATAACATCAACAACAAATTCGTTGGCAACTTTAGCCTCTTTATGAAACGAAGGTTGACGCTAGTATGACTGTACTTATTGATAAGTACTACCATTCTAAATTATAAATAGAAAAACATATAAGTCAAAAATTAGTGGTCATATTCTAGAAGTATGTTTTACAAAGCTAAATGAATCAGACACTTACCTCCCCAAAGCAAAGCATGGTCTTGTCTAAGAATAGGTTGTTATTGTCCCACTCTAGTTGCCTTTTGTCCTGAGGGAGAATCATTTTGAAGAGCCACACTTAAATAAGACTTACCTGGTTTAAGGACCCTTCGACTGAGACAATTTAGTCCGACATAAACCTCTCCTTTATAGAGAGAGACTTCATCTCATCCAAAGGCCCATTAATTATGTCCATTAGGCCTTTGGCCCTTGGGTGGCTTCCTTTTTCTCCACTCTTCTTTTTTTATGGCTAGAGAAACAACAACCACCATTTTTCCCTTTTCTGGTGGATAGGGCACTAATTTTAAAGCTAGCATTTGCCACTTTTCTTTTTAAGGCAGCCCTTATGGATTGACCCTTCTATTAGATTTTGGCAGTAGGATAAAGGGCAGAGTTTTTTACAAAGACATTCCTACCTAATGCCATATCCACTGCTTTCCATAACTAATCCTTGGTGACTTAAGGAACAACATGCTCGGGGCTCATCTTTTCAAGATCTTTAAATAACCAAAGGATTAACAGTCAGCACTTCTATATAAAAACTATAAAAAATTAAAATAAAAAAGAACTAAGACCTTATATGGCATCGGCCTTGGAGGCTATATTGAAGGATGAGGGACTTAGATTTTAAGGCTCTTATATCAAGTTAAACCCCCTTATTAAGGATAGTACTTGATGTAAAGGCAAGAAAAAGAACCTATCCCTTATCAAGAATACCATTTTTTGGTGTAGAATTAGTGTGAAAAAAGGATTGGTTGCCTACACTCATTGTGGCTAACTTTTTTTATAGGAAAAGAACTTGGTTCAGCTTTGAGATTTTAGACATCGAGGTTTTCTAGAGGAGATGAGTTGGTTTCTTCCTAAAGACTCAAGATTGAGACATCTTTAATTGATTTGGAGGTTTTTTCAAACCTAAAAGCTTTATACTAAGACCTAGTGGCCTTAACTATAAACTTCGTATCACTATTAATATGGTCCTTAAAACTATCTACACCTTTTTGGTCATAGAAAGACTTGAAGATCGATGTTAGATCGAAGTAGACCTTTTATTGTAGACTTTCCTAGAGTTTTCACTTCAGATATTAAAGTGTGGGTACATTTTAGGTCAAGAGACCCAAAATACTCTTTAAAATACCTCTTGTTATTGGATAATAGGCCTTTGGCAAAAAGCTTCAGGCTGATGTTGATCAAGTAATGAAATTTAAAATCTGAATTCCTATCATCTCTATCGGCCTTCAACTTAAAAAATTTAGCTAACAAGATAATAGAGAGATTTATACAGTCCATGAACATGACTTTGGATGCAAATGTTAACATACAATACCAAGACTTAAGCATAAGCTGAGAAGGGGAAATCCTTAAACTGCCTATATACGTTTTGGTAGAAAAAGGAAACAGGCAAATATTGGCTTCTCTTAAGGTTATCTTTAAAAATCATGACGCAGCCTTCGCAGCAAGTTCATGGCTAGTCAAAAGGCTTATAACTTTATGTATTTTGGAATGGAAAAGTTGCTTTTTCAATTCTTTAGAAGTGCAGGTAGAAGGACCTAAATTCTTGGCCATTGTTCTAAGAGAAGAAATAAAAAAGGAAAGATTCGAAGAACAGAGAATGAAAAAATGAAGACTCAAAGCTTTGAGTTCACTGAAGAGGAATCTGTAGGTTTTTATTTACAAGGAAAGCAAAGTGAAAAAGAAAAAGATTTTTTCAAAATCTTTTTAAATGAGATAATCACTCATCAGGAGAACCAAGCTGCAAACACACTAAATGTGTGACCTTTCTGTATCCCTAAGCCAAGGCTATTCATGAATTAATGCTTATATAATAAATATGACTAGGCACTAGAGACGTGGTGTGCCCGACTTGCATTTTGCTCGATAACTCATCGCAATGACTTGGGCTTTCTTGGATATGGCCCAAACTTCTAATCATTCATCGAGTCACTCAATAAGACTCACTTGGGTCAAATTTTCAATCATTAATCGGGCTGCTTAGTAAGATCTCAACATGGACAAACTCTCGATCATTCATAAGGTTTTCCATCACAACAACTTCAAAGATTCCAAGTTATGCTAAGTCATGAATGATGGAACACAAAACATTCATTCTTGAAAGAATTTCGCATCTTTCTAGAACCTGCCTAAAAGTTTCCAAATCTAAGAAAAATATGCATGATACAAGAACCTAGTATCTATGCATCTTAGATCTATGACATATGCTTGCCATTTTTTTTCAAGGTCATATCTATAAATGCCCCTTCAATTGAAGGAGAAAAAAAGAAGCAGTTATGATGATTAACAAAAAGAATTATCATTAATGAGAGAAAATTCTTAGTGGATCATTAGATAGTGATAAAAAAAAAAGAGAAATAAATGATGGGTTTTCTAAATCTTAAAATAGAATCTCTATCTTTTTCAAAGAAAAAAACATTTTTTATCTGTTGGCAAGCTAGGTATTTGTTTGAAACTGTGAGATTTTTGTTTCTAAAAAGGGTTACGAAAGGATCATTATGATGTATTAATAGGTAAACCCTATTACCTGATAGCTCTTTATTATAAAAACGTCGAAGATATATATATACACACGAAATGCCAATGTTATTCTTATGATTTCTTAATACTTTCTTTATGATCTCTTAATGTTCTTGATATGTTCTCAGTGCAATGAGTGCTTCTTTATAGTTTCTGCATTACATGTCCATTCTTTTTCTATAAACAAATTTAAGAATGAAGTATTTGTAAGGGACAATCTTCACATGGAGTTCTAAACAAAACCATTTTATCTTGAAGAGACGGAAGCTGATGTAAGGGTCTTTTCTTAATCTGTACCCAAACTATATCATTTTGAATGATTCTTGATGATTTCAAGAACTGGCACTCTTTCTCTACATTTCTTTAGAGACTCAAAGAGTTGGTATTAGCCAACCTTTAGGGTCTTGAATAAAATGATCTAGAAAACCAAGTTTTCATCATTCATGCATTCTTTAAAAAAGGTTTTCTCTTTGTAATTATGTGTTGTTTTGTATAAGAATCAAGTTTGAATCTTTATCACCGCTTAATTAAATACGTTTCATTTTAATTAGTACAAATTTTAGATGTTGTAAGGGTGTTAACCCTTCCTCACATGTAATGAGTCGTAGACACAGCTTTCTCGATAAGGTTTGAGCAATGCCAAAACTCTTCTTTTGCTTTTTGTTTGGTATCTTTTCATTAAAAAAAAAACTTTAGAAAAAGCAAAAGAATTTTTAGTCACATGATAAAAAATGTTAGTGGTGACTCACATTCTTTTTCTTGATTTCCATTAATAAATCAACCACTGTTTCTCATGAGTAGAGCTAATTCTCCCACTTTCTCATAGCGAGAAAATGGAATGACACTTTTCGGCTTTGTTGGCCTGGGCCTCATTTTTCTTCATAAAATAATGAACTTTTCACTACCTTTTCTAGCTTTGCATGAAGATTATCCTATTTCAACATGTGCTCCAAATGAAATATTTTACGTTGGTATTATTCAGCCATAGCTGTTGCATTTACATTAGCTCTTTAACTTCTTTCCTATATCAAAGATCTTTAAGCTCCAACATATCCCTCAACACTTGAATTTCCTTTTTGGACTATTGTAAGGTTATGGTTAACTAATTTCGCTCTTGAAAGCAACACTTTAACTATTAGTCTCTTTTTCAGATTTGTTCTTACAGTTGATTTTCCTATGCAATGACGAGTTTGAGTTTTCTTTCTTTCCTCTTAACTATTTGAGTTTATGTCTTAGTATTTTCCTCCATCCTTAACTTTCTATTCCTTAAATCTTTCGCTTCCTTCCTAGTTGTGTCCTTTTCTTCTTTAGGCTTTTTGATGATTTCTCTTGATCCAAGACTTCATATTGTAGAAAATCTATTTTTTCCTAGAGTGTAGCTCTCTCAGCTTCTTGTTCTTTTATCTTTTGCTTATATGTTTCAATTTCTATTTTATTCGATGTTGGCATATGACAAGACTCTAAATGTAATAAACAACCTAGTAAAACAACATCTCTAATCCTTTTTGCTTTCCATTGGTCATACTTTAGTGTAGTCTTATCAATTAGTTTTCTCTCACAATCTAATGAGTCTATTACCATGCTTCTATGATTTTATCTATTCGAACAAATGCACTTGGCTCATCATCTCTGAATTCTTCACTTTTCATTCCCTGAGTTGCTGGTAAAAATTATCTCACTTCGAGCTGTCTAAGCACCAAAAATAACCTATATCTAATTCCTCCCTATAATCCTAGCCATGGTATACAATTAAATTTCCTGCATCGAGATAAAATAGGCTAGTACGAGATCTGTTGAGCCAACCAACCAGTGAACTTTCCCTGTTGCTATCTCAAATAGAACCTCACTCATTTGTACATTTTTTTTTTATGCAAACCATGTCACTTTGCAAAAATCTTCAAATGGATTCTTATTCTTGAAGCCTTGAAATACATTTTTAGTACTCATAAAATGACTCAACAACCATATGCACAACATCTATAATCCTCTAATATTTTACTTCTTCATTTCACCGGCAATAGTTTAATGACATATAGGATTCTATTAAAATAGCTAAAACCAAATTCGCATCATGTTGAATCGTACCAAAAAGATCCATGACCACCATTTTAATATGCCCTTGAACCTTTGGGAACTAAACTAATCCATATATGCTAAAGCTAAGCTAATCTTCCCAACATCTTTTTTGATATGATTATGCGTGAACTCTAAGAGAAAATCTTTCAACAAGCATTCATTTTCTCCTTTCTTTTTTATTGGATTTTCAGCCTCTTCTTTTTGTATCCTTAGAATAATGAAAAACTACTTAACTCTTGGAAAAGTTTTTTTTTTCTTTTTTAGGTAAATCTTATCTATTCTTAAATTTCATCCTTAACAGCATAATATATTCTCATGGTAACAATATACATAATATAAAGCATAAATGCAAAATAAGTAAAGAACTAATCAATCAATAATTTTGAATGCCACAAACGTGAAATAATTGGGAGTTTATATTAAACTTCAATTTTCAAAACCAAAAAAAAAAAAAAAAATCCATAATTAATTCTTGGCCTCACTCTTTGAAAACTCCTTAATGAAGTCGCCAAACTGTCACCACGGGTTTTCGATCTAGATCGGATCCTCAAAGTGACTTAAAAATTCTATTAAATAATAAAAATATGAAAAGCTACTATTGATCTTTTTTTATGGTATGATTAGACATTAAAATTCATTTATTTTTGAAAATTGATTTTTAGATTAACAAAAATGAACATAAAATAAGACAACATTAGTATTCTGAAACTGAAAACAAGAGTTTGAGAATTAGTTACGTATGGAATATCACCTCCAGAGTGCCATGAGATTGGTGCCCATTGATTATAATTATTTCTCAGTTTTGAAATTTGTTTGATGTTTAAAATTAATTCTCAAAAATATATATCCAAAGAAATTTGAATGTTCCTAAAAGGGAAAACAAGTGAAATTTAACCTTTAAAGGGTAGGAAAGTTTAACTCTAATTCTACCTTTAATTCTTAAAATTATATTTTTATGAGAATATAAACGTCATGCTCTTATTCAACCCTTAATCCTCAAAGTCCTTTCTTATAATGAAGAATATAAAGGTCTCAATCTTATTTTCGACCCTTAATCCTCAAAATATTTTTGTGATTATGATCAATGTAATGATAAGTTAATGTTAAACTAAGATGTATAACAACATTATATTAAAATGTAAAGTATAAAAATACTTTCAATATCTTAGAACCCTATGCACTAGAAAGCATTAATATTTAACATCTCAATTTAGGCCTTAAACTCAAATTTCATAATTCTATTTATTAGATATAAAAATAAATTGAGGCCATGCAAACATAATCTATTTTTATTTTTGAGAGTCTTTTTTATTAGAGAATACCCTGGTATCTCTTCTTTGAATTTCTTTATTATTGTAAATAACAAATCAAGTTTTATTTTTTAAAATAATTTTTCTATTAAAAAGTATGAAAACTCTCTCTTAATATTTTTTTTTATATCTTCAAAAACTCAAAATAGTTATTAATTGAAAAAATTTTATATTAAACAACAAAAATTTCTCTCTTAAGATTTTTTCATATCCTCAAAAATTCAATTTTTTATATTTAAAAAAAATTATATTGGTGATTATGAAGATAACTTTCTTTAGATTTCTGCATCATATCCTCGAAAACTCAAAATATTATTTTTGAAATTACTTTTAAAATTTACAATAAACTAAATTAAAATAATTTTATAATTTTAGATTTTTGGAGTCATCTTTAAAAATATAATTAAAATTAAATAAATCAAAAATAAAAAAAATCTCAATTTACCTATACGTAAAAATTTAACATTGATATTTGAAAAAAAATTAAGGATCTAATTTTATAAAACTTACCCCTCTTTATTTTTTTTTTTTCCAAACAATCCATGTACATCTAAGTTATTCCTACTCTATCTCTCCTCTTTGTTTTATGTTTTTTAATTCTTATCTTTTCCTACACAAACCAAACACTCTCACTTTCATGTTATCCTTCTTTTCAATTACTACTCTTCCCCCCTCTATTTTTTCTTTTATTTTTCTCTTTCCTTGTCAAATCTCGCACACGTGTCACACTACCACCGTCTGATTTATTTGGTTATCACTTTTGCACTTTATTTTCTTATGTCACACACACTATTTCATTTATTTTATAATTTAACATAAAAATATAATAATGTGTATGTACATACGCATGTAAGGTGGTAATATAAGATAATTCACACTGTGTGGGTCAATATTGAAGAGAAAATTAAAAAAATATATCAAAATTGAAATGTGAAGTATGTACTTATATGCAAGATTTTTTTTTTTAAAAAAAGGAGTATCTATGACAATTAAAAAATAAAAAATAAGTGCTAGTAAGATCTAAAAAATAAATTAAAAAAGCAAAAATTACCTTTAAAAAAATAGCTGGCTGTTTTTTTCTCTTCCAACCCCAAACGGCCCTCTTTCTAACTCTTGGCCATCCTTCTCCAATAAAGCTCTCCCTCCCCTTGACCATGGAGGGGTATTTAAAGACTTGGGAGATAGGGGTACTGGCAAGCTCCTATTGTGCGAGCAAAACTGCTTGCATGCAGGATTTTTATTAAAAAAGTTAATATTTTAATTTGTTAAATATTTTTATAACACTAAATTTAAACGAAAATTTTTTTATTAAATTATTTCAAATAAAATCAAATGGCGACGTAATATCATATACACATCTAATCTTATAAAAACTTAAAAATTAAAATATATATAATTTAAAATTTTGAAGTTTATTTTTCTTTTTAATATATTAGAAATTTAAAAATATATTTAAATAAATTTTAATTAATTAATTTAATTAAAAATTACAATAAAATGGCCTCAATAATTTTTGTTAACAAAACAATATTTTGATTAGTGCAATTACGTTCGTTCAACTGGTTTATTAAAAAAATAGGGAAGCATTTTGATTAACCCGAAGGACTTGAATCCTTGATGTGTCCTCGTGCTTTGTATTGGTACTCTCTTTCACTTTTATCGACACACGAGCTTCTTGTTAGAGATTACCATTCCATCTCGATTTTGAATTATTAATTAAAAATTTATAATTAAAATAGACTGAAATCTAAAATTTTAATATGTGGTTTTGAATTTTCAGTTTCAAAGCGATTTAGGTTTTGTTTTAGATTTCGATTCATAAGCAATTTGGATTCAAGTTCGGTTTTGACTTTAATTCTAGTTCAGTTCATATTGTAATTATAAATTTAATATTTTTATTTTAATTATAATTTTTAATAAAAATAAAAATAATTATATTTTTATTGAAATATATATTTTAAAATTAAAATTAATTTTTAATAATTTTTTAAATTAATTTTTTTATATTTTAAAAACTAATTTAACTAAAAATCAAACCAAACCTGTTGGTTTTAGTTTCGATTCAAAATTTACATAAAATTATTTTTAAAATTATTTCGGTTTCAATTCAAAACTAAAACCATTTATACCCGTTCTGGTTCGGTTCAAAACTTAAAGGTTACGATTCGATTCAACGGTTTGAATCGAACCGTGGTCACTTCTGCCCAAAATCATAAACACAAGCGAAAGCAAAAGTAAGGTGAGCCGTTAAAATCGACAAAACTGATAAATCGAATTGATTTTGATTAATTTTATTTTATTTTTTATTTTTTATTTTAAATTGGTTTATAAATTAATTTTTTTGATTTTTTTGATGGTTTTCAATTAATTTTTTAAATCAAAATCGATCAAAAATTTGATTTTAATTTAATAATTACTTAATTTTATTAATAATAATTTATTTATTGCAATATAAAATTAAATTTAAATAAATTTTTAGTTAACTTGGTTACCGATTAAATCGATAAAAATATTTTGATTCAGTTTAATAGGTTATTTTTCATATTTGATCATTTTTTTTAATTTTTTAAGAAATTTGGTTAAGTTTATTTTTAAAATTTTTAAACTGAATCGATGGAATTAATTAAGTGCTTACTTCTAAGCAGTGGCCATGCTTCAAACTTTGTTTCTCTTCCCTTTTTTTCTCTTCTCTGTCTACTTATTTAGTTTGAATTCTAATGCTGGCTTCACCTTGCTCTATTTATTGAAATAAAATTTCCATAAAGCGTCACTTGTTTTAAGAGGTGACTGAGATTGAAACTTTACTCAATTTTCTTCTTCACATGAAGTTTTCAGTGTAGACATTTAGAATGGAAACTTAAGATCGAGTTACAGTAGCTCATTAAACTTATAGAAGCAGTGAAAATCAGGTAAGATAAAATATTAAAATGTAAAAGCTACTATGTTTCCTTTTCGAAGATGGTGGTTGCTCACCTTCTTTTAAGGCCACATACGATGTATTTATAAGTAGGGTAAAAATTACAGATTTCTTAATCAAATTGATCAATTATGTACAGACTTTTTAACTCGGTATTTATAGTGTTTAACATAACTAAGTAAATGTCTTTTTTTCTTGGGCTTGGACTTATGGCATGGGGATATTTTGATGTGGCAGAACTTGAGTTTGTTGGCTTGGCCATTAAGTTAAGTCAACCTAATTATTGAGAATCCAATCCACAAGAAGAATATTCCAAGTTCAGGATCTTAACATCCCCCTTCAAACTAAGGGGAGAATTTTTTACCCGAATTTTATGTTAAAGCTAACAGAAGGATATCTACGACAAAGGCCTGATGAAGGAGTCGACAATCTGCTCCAACGATAGTATGTAGTTGACCTTGAGTGCTCCACATGTTATGTGGTTTCTAACTAAGTGAATATCAACCTCGATGTGCTGGTTTAGGCATGGCATACAGGATTAATTACGAGAGCCACCGCCCCTTGATTGTCATACCCAGAGCATCACTTGATAATCAAGTAAGAGCTTTGTTTCATAGATTAGGGATTCGATCAAAGCTAGTTTAACAGTAGCGTGAGCTAAGGCTCGATATTTGGATTCTGTGCTAGATCAGGCCACCACAGGTTGTTTCTTAGAACTCTAAAAAATTAAATTACTCCCTAGATAAATACAGTGTCCACTAATGAATCGAAGATCATCAGGGTAATAAGCCCAGTCGAAATCGAAGAAAGCAATTAGTTAAAAAGTGGAGGTAAGCTGAAAGAGAAGACAAAATTGATGGTTTCTAGAAGGTATCTAAGCAAGTATTTGCATGCTTACCAGCGAATGGTAATGGAAGAGTGAAGAAATTAGCTTAGTTTATTCATAGTGAAAGAAATGTCAAGATGTGTAAGGGTGAGATACTGAAGAGAGCCAAGTAATTGACAATATTGAGTGGGATTAAGTAGAGAAGAGCTAGAATGTATGGAAAGATGAGGGTCAGTAGAGATAGGAGTAGGACAAGGTTTTGAAATGTGAAGATTACGGGACTTGAGAAGGTCTTGAATGTATTTGGATTGGGTGAGAAATAGGCCTTAAGAAGAACAAGAGGCTTGAATGCCTAGAAAATAATGCAAAGATCCAAGATTTTTGATAACATACTTGTATTGAGCTCTGAGATGAATTTCTGAATGAGAGCAAGATTGTTGCCAGTGACCAAAATGCCATCCACATATAATAGAACGTAAATGCAGTATTCACCTGCGAGGAAAAAAAATGGATTATCTGCTTGAAAGTTGAGGAATTCTCAATTGATTAGATGACTTTTAATGCTATGAAACCACACCGTAAGTGCTTGTTTAAGTCCATAAAGAGCTTTATGAAGTTTGCATACATAATGTAGATGAATAAGATCAATGAACCCAGGTGGTTAAGTCATATAAATTATCTTTTGAAGATGATCATTGAGGAAAGCATTGTAGACATCTAATTGCTAGACATCCCAGCCTTTGGAAATAAAGACAAAGAGTAACATTTTGATAGTGGAAGGCTTAATAATGGGGCTGTAAGTTTGTGCAAAGTCAATGCTAGCAAAATTTTGAAAGCCCTTGGCAATTAGTCGGGCTTTATGTCTTTCTAGGCTGCCATCAGAATTGTATTTGACTTTGAAAATCCATTTATTATTAATTACCTTTTAGTTTAGTGAAAAAGGCACTAATTCCTATGTCTTGTTATGCATGAGTGCTTGAAACTCATTATGCATGGCTGATTTCCAAACTAGAATAGCAAGAGAATTAGTGATAGAAGTAAGCAGAGGCTGTGGACATATGACAGAGGTAAAAAAGATTTTGGGCTTAAAAATCCTAACTTTTGCTTGAGTAATCATAAGATGACCCATAAGAGGGATTTTGGTGGGTGAGGCAATAGGACTAGGTGAATGGAGAGAGGAAGTGAGAAGATTAGGTGAAGTAGGAAGGATATGAGATGGAAAAGAGGAAGAGATAGAGTAAGGTGTTATAGGATGGGTGTGAGGTGAGTGTGTGAGAGGAAAAGAACTAAAACACATTGCTGAAGGTCACTGCTATTACTATTTCCACCGAGGTAGAATTGAAGTAGGTGTAAATAGATATAGAAGTGGGAGAAGGAGGTGGGTGAGCTAAGGAAAAGGAAATAGAGTTAGAAAAAAAGTAAAAAAATGAAATTCAAATTCATTAAAATGTAATATTTTTAGTGATATAATAATGTTCAGATGGTGTAAACAGTAATAACTTTTGTGACTAGCACTATATCCTAAAAACAGATATTTGATGGATTTGAATTCCATCTTATACTTGTTATAAGGTCGAAGATGTGAGTAACATGAGTAGCCAAAGGTCCATAGGAATATACAGTCATGTTTTTGATTGAAGAGTATCTCTAATGAGGATTATTAGACAGAATAGGAGTGGGCAACATGTTAATGAGATATACTGCTTGTGAAATGCTTCCCACAAAAAATTTAGAGTTAATGAAACTTGATTGAGGAGAGTGAAACCTAACTCAATGATATATCTATGTTTCCTTTCAGCTTTTCTATTTTGTTAATGTGTGTAAACATGGATGCCGAAATGGTATGCCCTCTTGATGAAAAAAAAAGGTAAGAAGTATCTATACTCCCCCCTTCCCAAAATCACTTTGAAATGTTTTGATCTTATTGTTTAGAACGTTTTCAATTTGTTTCTTAAAGTATATAAAGGTGAGTAGTGCTTGTGTTTTATCATAGAGAGGGTAAATCCATGTATACCTTAAAAAATCATCTATGAAATGGATATAGTATTTGAAGCCTTGTCTAAATAGGACATGTGATGAAACCTAAAAATCCATGTGAATTAATTCTAAAGGTGCACTAGTTTTAGTTACGAAAGATGAAATGGTGGTCTATGGCTCTTGCCAATTGCACATGCTTAACAGAAAGATGAACTTGTATTAACTTTAATGAAAGTGATACAAAAATTTTTTAGTGTCCTAAAAACTGTCTAATGGGTGGCCAAGATACCTATGCCATTAGGTCTGCATTAACTGATATAGAATTTGAAAAACAAAAAAGAGGTGGATTACCTCGATTCAACCTAAAATTGACAGGACATTGAATTACTTTATTGTTATCTAGTTTGTTTTTGAAAGGGTGACTAGTGTTGACAGTAAGTGGAAGTAGTAAGTAGAGACCATCCTTTGCTTGATCTTTCAGTAAAGTTTCTTGGTTACTTGGCCTTTTACAAAGCAATGAGAGTCATCAAAAACCATAAATACTTTATTGTCAAATATGAGTTGAGAAATATTAATAAGATTTTTAAAAATTGCACATACTCTCAAAGTATTTTTGAATGCAAATTAACATTAGGTAAGTAAGTAGGTAGAGAAGTATGACCTATGTGAAAAATATTGAGGGTTTGACCATTATCAACGACCAGCTCTTGTTTACGAATGTAGTCAAACCTTATAAATAGATTGTCCAGCTCTACAATGACATGACTTGAAGCTCTGTCGTCTGCATATCAATTAGGGTCAGCTATGCATTCAGTGGTGGCCAGGTAGGCATTCTGATTTCCATTGTTGCTGCTATAGTTAGGGGCTTGAAAAGATTCTTCAAACCTATCCCAACACTCATGTTGTATGACCTTATTCAGTGCATATTTGGCATGTTGGCCTGGATATGATTCTTTCTCTTTTCTAACCATTTCTTCTTCCTCTGATTCGGCTAGGATTAAAGTTGTTATTACTGTTCCTCCATGAGGTAACATTCTTTTGGTTCTTGTTCATCGCTATATTGACCATGGGGTGCGTTTTGCTAAATGACTCTTGATTGTACTATTTAATTCTTTGTTGATGGCGTAGTAATAAGGCTAAGATTTCTTGTAAAGTTAACTCATTAGACCTAGACTGAACATTAATAAACATTGTGTCATAGTCTTTGCCTATTCTAACGAATAATGCATTGACAAATTCTAAGTCAAAAATTAGGTTACTTGTCAAGGCTAAGCTTTCAGCTATGCCTTTGAGCTGGTTGTAATATGCAGTGACTGATGCTGACCTTTCTTTGTAGAGTAAAGTGTGGAGTTCAACTGCATGTATTTGGATCTCATCTAGGTTTCAAATAATTTTTCAACACTTGACCATATTCCATATGCGATGGTGTCTGTTTTGATTTGACTGAGTATGTCTAGAGAAATGGTAGACATTAACCAGCTTGCTAATAGTTGATCTTACTGAATCCAATCATGAAATGTAGGATTTTCTGTTTCTTTTACTGTCCCTTCTTCAATCGTGAAATCCATGAAAGCTAGTGGACAAGTCTTTGTTACTAGTAGGAATCTTTTTATTTTGTGACCTTTAGTCAAAGCTAACACTTGATTCTTCCATATAATGTAGTTCTCTCCGTCAAGTTTGAAGTTGAATTAGAAATTGAGAAATGCAGAAAAAAAGAAAGAAACTTCTGGAGTTTTCATTAATAGGAGCACTATTGTTGGAGCTAGAGTCACTATAAAAAGCCATAGCAACGGATCTTAGAAAGGTTTGATACCAAGATAAAATATTAAAATGTAAAAGTTGCTGGGTTTCCTTTTTGAATATGATGGTGGCTCACCTTTTTTTAAGGCCACATATGATGTATTTATAAGTAGGTTAAAGATTATAGATTTTTTAATCAAATTAATCAACTATGTGACTTTTTAACTCCATATGTACAATGTTCAACATAACTCAGTAAGGTCTTTTTCTATTAGGGTTGGACCTATTGCATTGGGATATTTTGATGTGGTGGAACTTAAGCCTATTGTCTTGAGCATTAGGTTAGGTCCACTTGACTGTTGAAAATCCAATTTACATGAAGAATCCAAGTTCAGGGTCTCAACAATGGTAAACTTTGGTGTTCAATTAACTTATCATTTACTTTTTTACATTTTTACATTTTATTCTCTTCAAATATCTAAATCTAGTTAATAGAAGTATAAACTGGATAAATCAAAGGCTTTACTTCATTTAAATTGATTAATCAAAGTCTAGTTAATTCTTTTTTAAAAATTTAAATTTTATTTAAATATAAAAAATAAACCTTAAGATTATAAATGATTTTTTCTCAATTAATTCAAAAAGCTATTATACATATTTTTTTAAACCAACAAAGTGCATTAATTTACCATCTCAGACCTATCAACTATCTATAACTAATAAAAAATAATATTTATAACATAACATATTTTAAAATACGAAAAAATTATTAATGTTTAATTTTATAAAATTTAAAATTAAATTAATTGAGAAAATGATTTTTTTAATAATATTGAACAATATGAAGTCAAAACTTTGATGCATAATAAATGGTGAAATTAAAACGTTAAAATTTGAGGGATGCTTAAAATCTTACATTAAATCTAATTTTAAATTTAAAATGTTATTGTATGAATTGATTGAATTTTTCATATTTTTATTTAAATTAATTAAAAGCAGAATAAATTCTTAAAAATTGGAAAACTATCTATTAAAAAGAAATTTAAAAAGAAAAAAATATAATTCTCTGTTTCATCTAACTCTTCATTTTTTTCCCTCTCTGTGTCATTCATTTTCTTCTCTCATTTTTTATTATTAAATTACCAAAAAAATGTTTTTAATTTTTTTCAAATTAAATTAAATTAAAAATTAAAAGTAAATAAATGAATAATAATTTCGAATTAACCTTCATAATTATCTCTGTCCAACATACCTGATGAAACCCAAAAGAACCCAAACTAGTATTGTGTTTGCCAATTCTAACAATTGAACAGTGACTCATTGGCATAAACAAAGAGTGGATTATCTTCCAACAATAAAAATTCAAGTAAAATGAATCCCCCAGCTGACTTTTCTTTTTTTTTAAAAAAAAAAAGAAGATATAAAACTGCATGTACATCAACCACAATGGTGTATTACATGCATGAATCTGCTGATTTTTGTATCAGCCGTGATTTGTCTTTGGGCAAGATTCTTGAGAAACCGCGAATGCATGTACATCAGCCACAATGGTGTATTACATGTATCAATCCGCCTATTTTTATATCGGTGTGATTTGTCTTTGGGCAAGATTCTTATTGAGAAATCGCCAATGCAGTTGTCAATTATGCATCTCTATCTTGCAGGAAAAATCCGGTAAAGTGCATGGCAGTATTGGGAGAAAGTGTGGAAGATAACAGTAAATGAATGGGACGCCCACTAACTAGTAACAGACGTACAAGGCACTGTTTCGTGCCATTATTATGAACAAGGAGGATCAGAAAAGATCTTAAATTAAGGACAATGTGTATCATCATTTTCTTTTAGGTGGGAAAGCTAATCAAAGAGACAAAGAAGCTAATCAATTATTATATGACCAGGTTCTCCTTTTAATTCTCCACCAGTCCTTTATCTGTCACAAGTTCTGCTTTTAATTCTCCACCAGTCCTTTATCCGTCACAAGCTCTTCTTTTCAACTTCATTTATATGTTTTTCCTTTCTTATTTCAACACTTAAGAGAGCACAACCAATCCTTTTGCCAAAAAGAAGTATTAGCCAAATGAAGAATGATGAGAGAATGCAATCTGTATAATTTTTAAAAAATTCTTGAAGGAAATATAAAATATAAAGAGTCGAGGAACCAATACAAGCAATTAAATCTTTTTAACTTACTACCACAAAATCTTTTCTTTATTATTTGTAATTTGAATATAATTGTTTATCTGTATATGGTAATTATGTCTAACCAGTATTTAATTTTAATTTGGGCATAGTTATTTATTTATAATAGTTATGGTTACTAAATAATTGGCCAAGTAATTAAGTTTAGTATTTTTCAAATACTTAAATAAAAAATTTAATCTTGAAATAAAATAGCCCTCTAATGAGGGCAAAGCATATAAGCTCAAAAGCGACACACATGACTTTCTCCATAAAAAGTTCCTAGTCAAAAGTTGAGAGGATTCCTCCACGAAGAACAGAAAAGTGGGTTAGAAAGCTTCAGACTATTCAACCACTGACAAAGTTGTAAGATAATATTTATTTATTTATTGTTTTATATTAATTATTAGTATAAAAATTATATAAAATTTTAATTGAAATATTATATTATTAAACAAATTTTAATGTTAAAAAATCATATTAAAATTTAAATATATTAATTTTAATTAAATAGATTTTATTTAAAAATTTAATGATTAAAAATATTTAAATTAAAGATTTATACATTAAATTTAAATTTAAATTTTTTACAAAACAAATATGTGGAATATTAACAGTTAAACTTAATTATTTTGAATGTGAGGGGCAGTTTAATAATTTGTCATGTATCCAGAGATTTCCAAGGCTTTTAGCTGAATTTTAGCCCTAATGTGTGTATAAACAGTAACTTTGTTTTTACATTCACTTGGCACACAATATATACATATCTATATATATTCATAGTCCAAAAAATTAAGATGTCTTTCAATTAAAGAAACAGAGTAGTGAATTAATGACGTTAAAATTTAATCCCTTTTGACCTTTCATTTAGTCTCTCTTAATTTATCATGATAATGTCATTATTGCCACCTATAAAAATGAAAATCTCGTTTTCCATAGCCAAATGGAGTATGTTATGTTCTGGTATCATTTTGTTTGCCATTGGTTACTTGTTTTTGTTATTGGGTTTTCTTTTTTCAAACCAAGCCAACTGTCTTTAAGGCTAGATGTAAGCTTCCTGGGATGACAAACCAAGTTAATTAACTAATTAGCATCATCTACTTAATTTGCTTTGTTGTAATTAGTTAGGATTATTTTTTTTTATAATTTCTATTCTTTTTTTTCACCAAATTGTATATATTTTATCATGATTAAGTAGTGATAAATTTCTGTTTTTTTTTTTTCCTTTTAACAAATACTCCGGCTTATTTTATGTAAAATAATATAAAATACATTTCAATATTTCTCTTTTCTCTCAAATTCCTCAGTGAATTCTTGCTTTTATTCAAGCTTTATCTAAGAACTACCATAAGAGGGTAGCTCGAATAGCATAGTAAGTGACACAGACACAAATGAAGCTGATCTTATAAGGAGAGCCTCAGTTCTGCCTCACTTCAGTAACATCATGCCAATTCATTTATGCCTAACACTTCAGTCAACATCAGCCACACTCAGAGCTCGGATAGGATGTGGATCATAGAGGTGCGTACCTTGCACATGGCCTCCAATGGCACAGCTTTTGGCATGGTGACTCCCTTACCTTCGGTCATGTCCAGTTGCTCTTCACTGATTCTCTCCCAGTCAAAGCACTGAACCAAGGAAGCAACAGTGATTCCCATCTCCCTATGAGCAAGGCCAGCACCAGGACATGCCCTCCTTCCCATCCCAAATGGCACTAGCTTATATGCATCGCTTTTCGATCCTAGGAATCTCTCTGGCTTGAAAGTTATAGGGTCATCCCACACCTTGGGGTCTCTATGAATTGCCCATGCATTCACTACCAACATTGTACCTCGCGGTATGTTGTAGCCTGCTATGATGCAATTGTCGGTTGACTCGTGTGGCACTAGGAGTGGCACTGATGGAAACATTCGCAAGGTCTCATTAACGATGCATTGGATGTATGGCAGTTTTGGCAAGTCTTCTTCTTCTACCAGTCGGCCTTGGCCAACTTTGTTGTCAATTTCTTCTCTGGCCTTTTTTAATACAGAAGGATGGTTGAGCAGCAAGGACATTACCCATTCCATTGTCACAGATGCTGTGTCTGTCCCAGCCAATAGCATTGTCTGCAAGAATTGGTGAAAAAACTAAGAAAATGAAAACTCTTTAAAATATATATAATCACTGCTCATAAGTTATTTCTGAAGCATTTACAGTAGAGGGCAACTAGATGTATAACACAGGGATATGGGCCGGCCAGAACTGTTTTCACAATTATCTCATCATGTACAATCAAGAAGGCTATAAACATACCTTAACAAGGGCTTTGATGACTATATCAGGGTAACTTTCAGGTTCAGATTCTTGTAAAGACAGCAGATTATGTATCATCGTCTTGTTCTCTGCTTCTTTTGCACGAGAATCCTTCATCTGCTTCCGAAATTGGTCCACGAGACCTTGTATAAATACATCAGTCCTTTGGCTCAATTCCAACATTCTCCTCTCAATGCCCTTAGGATCGAATAACCGTAGAAACGGCAAATGATCCGACAGAGATGATTCTCCACTCAATTCAAAATTCTCCCTCACGATATCACGGAAGCGCCTTGCTTCCTCTAAATCTTCCACTTCGGTCCCAAAGTATCGGTTCCCTGATACCGTCCTCATAATTATGTTAAAAGACAGCTCTGATAGCCTCGACTTCATCTCCACCTTGGCAAAACCTTGACGTGAAATTTCAAACAGACGCTTCAACAGCAATCTCACCTCTTCCTGTCTAATGTAATGGAACATGTTAAGCCGACTGGTTGAGAAAATTTCATGTGCAGCAATGCGACGTACTTTCCGCCAGTGATTGCCATATCGGGAAGTCGCGATGGTGTGGTTGTTGTAGTTTAGGTGCTTGCCTGACAAGAGAAGAGGTCTGTTTGCGAAAATGAGATCGTTTTCTTTGGTAAAACATTCTTCAACTAAAGATGGTGATGAGATAACCAGCACCCGCCGAAAACCAAACGACAGGGATAAAATTGGACCGTACTCATCTGCCAGTTGCTGCAGCACCCGGTACACGGGTGCCTTTAAAATCAGGTGGAGATGACCGATTATGGGAAGTGAAGGTGGCCCCGGTGGATGCTTTTCTTTTCTTCTTTTCAGGGAAGAGGACACTGAGAGGAGGAAAAGCACGAGCAAAGAAAACCCAGAAAAGAAGTAAAACTCTTTCCCTTCCATGGGCATGCCTCCAGTTTTGGCCACTGAAAGTTATCAGCAGGATGGCCTGCTCATCAGAATGGTAGAGCGCTTTGCCCAAGAAGCGAATTCACTTGGACATCTTTATATAGTTATTAGAGATAAAGGGATGTATACTATTGAGGTAAATATAAAAATACTTTTAATTTAATATGTTTTTTTATTTTCAAACCCAAATTTTAATTTGATTTAAAATTAATTTAATTTAAATCAAATTAATACAAAAAATAAAAAATATTTTTTGGTTAAAATACTTAACATTTCATTTATAATCACTAGCTCAAATTTGAATAATTTTAAACTCATAAATTAATTTTTATAAATTTTTTATTGAATAATTTTTGAAAAAATATTTTTGATGTTTAAAAAATTTTAAAATTTTTTATAATGATAGTTTCAATACTTATTTACAATTGTGTAAAATTTTAAACTAAAATTTATTTTACAATATCTTTAATTTTTAAATTTTTTATAAATTTAAATCAAATTAAAAGTTAAATATAAAATTAAATTAAATTATATGATTTAAACTAAAAAATAAATATAATTTTTTATATTTACCTTATAATATAATATGCCAAAAATGGTCCGATCTTAAATAGGAAGTTTAACTATGGAATGATCATTTGAAATGAAAATGACCCAACAATGCAAAAAGTTGTGGCCCTTCCACGTGGAGTTTGGCCATGTAAGGAACCTCTTTTACAATTGGTGCAAAAAGTTGTGGTCCTTGGACGTGGGGTTTGGTCATGTGATGATCCTTTTGTGATAACGATGACATAATAATCATAAAGGCTGTGGCTCCTTCACTATGAAATTTAGTAATGTAAGGCATTATTGTGAATAGAATTGAAGAGATAAGGCTTGGCACGAATATTCGATTAAACTTTTAATAAAATATGAATAAATTTGAATTTAAAATTTAATATTTGAATAAAATAAAATAAAATTTAAAATTTGATTTTTAGATATTCACTTTGTTTATATAGTTATATAATTATATTAATTTTTTATTTAAAATTTAATTATATTAAACTTTATATTTAAATTCGACTATATTAAAATTTTAAATTTATTGTTAAAATTTATTTTTAAATTAATAAAAAATTATTTTATTAAAAATTATAATATATATAAATATAATGAATAAGTTTCAATGGATCAAATAATATATAGATAATTTAAAATAAATTTAAATATTAAAATTAATTTTTATACGGGTAAATTTTAATATAAAATTTTCTAAATGTACAGGTACAAACCCATTGCCCGTCTTTAATTGTGAAAATTCTAAGCTTAGTGATATATCTATTTAATGATTATTACAGCAGTTCATTGTAAGTGGTCCAGTGATTAGAATATTTTTAATTTTTTATGATTTTATTTTTTATGGTATTGCTGTAAATTTTCATCATTGTTAAGGTAAGAGTGTTAGTAGCTACATTTAAATACATTTTCAATTATTGATGGTGAAATTAAAAATTTTCTTTATTAATAATATTTTTTATAATTATCTATTTGTGATAATTTTGATTACTTATTGACTATGGTGTTTATATGACATCTAACAGTAATTTAAATACAATTATTTTATTTATGATAATTTCATTTACTAATTAACTGAACAAGTAATTAAGTTTAACAAAATCTTAGACCAGGAATGAAAATAATATGTGACGAGGTTAAATCAATGAAAAACACGTGACCACAAACCAACAAACCTACGAACCAGAAAGTCACGTGACAAGTCAATGAGAAAGACGGACAAGCTCCTCAAGCGTTTCAAGTCGCAATCATCAGAATTGACACATTATTGTTTTCCATTTTCTATTATTTTATTTAAATATTAATTTATTATTAAAAAAACTCAAAAAATGTGTCGTGGCAGTTGGCATGCCCATAGCAGTCGTCAAAATTGATATCATTTTAGTTTGCCAGGTGTTTAAATGTTATGGAACCTCTTATTTACGTGTTT
This sequence comes from Moringa oleifera, assembly GCA_021397835.1. NCBI lineage: Eukaryota > Viridiplantae > Streptophyta > Magnoliopsida > Brassicales > Moringaceae > Moringa > Moringa oleifera. The sequence continues at coordinate 4,599,853 of JAJFZO010000087.1, forward strand.
GTCCACGAGATAAAGACTCACCCACAATTTCACCCAATTAAACAAGAAGAAATTGTCAAATTTGGCATCTCGTTTTTTTTTTTTTTAATTTTAAAAAATTACTTTTATTTTTAATATTTAAACATATTATAAAAATAAAAATAAAAATATTTTTGTAAAAAATTAATGAAATTTTTAAAATTCAATAAATTCAACAATTAACATAATTTATTTGAATACTTTCTTTTTATTTGATTTCTCACTCTTCGAGCTTTTTTTTGGATTTTTCTCTCAACTTTCCATTTGTCATTGTATTTAATATCTATTCAATTAAGATTTGAAAAAAATAAAAATAATTATTGATATTTTTAACTGATTTTTTATATAAAAAATAAATATTATAAATATTAAAAACAAAGCTCGTGTTTTTTAATTTGTAACACATTGTTTTTCAAAATAAAAAAGCTCTCAAATTGTTTAAGAAGGTAAGAGTTATATTTTTAAACAATAATGTAATTTAAAATTATAATTTTTTTGTTTATTTTAAAAAATCATGATATATTTTATATTTTGTTGCTTCAAATGAAAAACTGTATAATGATCATCAAAGCATATCATTAGTTATTAAATCGTAATATTTTTATTCTTTTTTTTTTCAGTAAATCAATACTTTTTTAATCAAACTATTACTTCTTTAAGTAAATCATAACTTCTATCATAAAAATCATTACTTTTTCATGTAGTCGTTTCTTCTTTTATGATGTAGTAACTTTTTTTTTTAAATCGTTTATTAAAAACTTATTACTTATTTTCTAAAATTGTAACTTCTACTTTTTCAGAAATAATTTTATAGTCATCACATAATATAAATCATTATAATTTAGAATGGTGAGTGATCTAAATCAAGAGAAAGTTTTGAGTATACTGTCAAAGCTTTCAAAACCATAAGGTATGTTATTCGAAGGAGTTTGATGTATGCATAATTGTTAAATTTGGTTAAATCTTACGTGGAGGCTGATGTATCTAAGAATGATATCCTCTGCACCATAAGATTTGAAAAAACTATTGTGAAAATTGAGTTAGTAAATGATGACGATGTCGAGTTTATGTTGATAATGATAATGTAGTTTCTCGTGTAACTGTTGATTTGGTGGAGCAAAATTTTGTTAAGAATAGAAATGGTGTATGTGATGGTAGAATTTTAGAACAAATTAATCGTTTTAATTATTATACTACGAGTTGTGAAAATTTTGGCATGGAATCATTCTTCCATAATGAGATGTTCACACTTAACATATTGATGAGATCAATTTGGATAAGTTCGATGGACTATGATGTTAAGTGTGATACCTAATCATAAAACTTCAGCCTACGTAGTTTACTAGTGCAAAGCAATGCAAACCCATTTTAGAAGTAGAACTTAATAATGAAGAGTTTAATAAGAATTTGCATTCTGTCCCACCTTTAGTCCTCCCTTATGTCCTAACTGCATGTTTTGAAGTACATAACAATTCAAGTAATAGTATTGTCAAAATGTATAATGTGTTGGGTGCTGAATAATACAATATTGCTTTGGCTCCTTTATGAAATCGATGGCTCTAATTCACAACCTTGCTAGAAGTTAGTTTTTTTCCAAGGAAAAAAATGTTAAAGTGATTTTCGGGTATGCATGCATTCACTGATAACTTTAAATTTAGAGTCAACAGATTTAACAAATTAGTATTTGAGATTGCTTATAGAGGAGAAAATCTTTCATGGAAGGTTTGTCTTCTAAAAGTTGTATAAAGGCAATCCTTTTAATTTAGACTATATGATTTGAGACACAGTTGCATAATTGAGGAGTTGCATTGACAAGTAAGTTTTTGTTATTATTGAAGAAATTATGACTCAGAGATTATCTACTAATCAAGAATCGTAAAGCCAAACACTATAAGTGATATGAAAGAAATATAAGGCGTTATCTCTTACATATGGTGACCTTATTGAGTCATACCAATAATTATCGTCATATTACCACATATTACAAACACTTAACTTGGGAATCAGGACTCATGTATACATCAAAATGACCTAATCGATTTAAATATTTCTTTGTAGCTCTTTAACAATTTTTTGGGGTTTTCATTTGGTGATCAGACTAGCCATTGCTATTGATGCCATTTACTTAGAAAAAAGGTTTTATGGTGTAATATTTGTAATAGTGTGCAAAGATAAGAATGAATAGGTATACTTATTAGCATTTGGTAATGATGACTTAGAGAACCATGAGGCATAGAAGTGGTTCTTAAGGTAACTGAAAGAGCAATTGATCCAATTCATGAATTGGTTACTATATCAAATTGTCATGCTAGTATTGCAAAGCCCATTGTAAAGTTTTTTCTTGATTCTTATCACAGTTTATGTTCTTGGCATATGACTATAGGTTGCTTAAGTCAACTTGCTTGGATATGCTGGAAGAAGAATGACTAGAAGATGTTAAATCCAAAGACGTGTCAAAAGTCTCAAGCAAACCGAGAAGTATTCAAAAAGACCAAAAGTCAGCCAAAAAAAAAGCAAATAAAAACAAAGGGAAAAAGAAGAACAAGAAAAGAAAAAGGTGACTGATTGCTGGCTTCTATCATAAAAAAAGAAAAGAAATAGAAGGCACAAAAGGATTGGTTCTCGTGAAAGTAAGGTAGAACATATGCATATGAGCTAAAGTCACTCCCTATATAACTTCATTCATGCTAATAGGGAGGCGATCTTAGAGGCTTTCAAATACCTCTTGGTTATGAGGGCAGAGAGAAAAAAGGCTTCTTTAAAGTAAGAGTTAGTTCCCTGCTTAAGATAGGTCTCTGGTAACCCATCCTAAGACATGAAGAAAAACTTTATGCTCTAATGATTAAGGTCACAAGGAGGCGATCCTAAAAGTTTTCTGTTTTGACGAACTATAAAATAAAACTAGAAAAGGAGAGAAGGTTTGAGAAGAAAGAATTTGGCAAAAATATTCATTAAAAAAAAGTCAAAACCCCCATCACCATGGCTTTTAGGGAACCTACTATGGGATACCAACTCTTTGGGCTAGTTACGAGGGAGAAATGTGATAATAAGGGCACAATTCCCGCATAAAAAGATGGCAAGGCATTTTAATACTTGTAATCAAAACCTTTTCATAGACACAAAGACAGTGCAGATGAAGTTGTAGGCCCTATCTTGCAAAAAAGAAAAAAAAAAAGGTAGACGGAGATGAAATCATTTTAGTCATGAAAACGAGGAATAACCTTGAGACGTGAAGAACTGATAGTGGATGACAATGACAAGATTATGAAAGGCTCATGAGAAGGAAAACGAGAAAAGACAAAAAGAAAAGAAGAAGTTGTTACCCATAAATGAAAGATAAAGACAAAAAATGAGAAGGTTAATGAAAAAAGGGCCTACTTATAATCGAGGCATCCAACAGAGGCAAGAGGATCCTAGCCATAGAAATGGAAAGAGTACCTCTACAATGGTGACATGTGGTAACACCCCACCAAGTAAGTTGATCAGATATTAGGCACGAGAAATAAGACAGTGCAAGGAAGACACATGCTAGGCAAGGGCTTTGATGTCAAAAAATGAATACGTGGCTTCACCCCAACGAGATAATTTTAAAAGATGACCCAAAAATCAAGATGATTAAGATAACTAACAAAACTCACAAAGAGCAAATTGTCACCTGTCAACATTAATTCGAGCAAAGCATGAGGAAAACAGATGATGAGCCACCTAAAAAATCATAAAGAATTAAATGAGCACCCCTAAAAACCAAAAGCACCATGTGGGTTTAAATACTCAATAAGCGAACCTTACAAGTATGCATCCACATGGACCTTACAACCCATGCGTACCCAACCAATCTGCAGATAAAGTAGTCCCATTAAGACCATGACCTAATCGGACTCATACGACCTAACGAGTCCATAAACTAATAGTTGGAATGTCGGAATAACACTTGAAAAACTAGAACAACTAACACGGGTAAGTTAAGACTCCTTCATGCTGAAAAACGAAGAAAGCTCATTCAACTAAAGGAGTTAGGAACTCTTAATGATCCTAAATTTGTCTTAGGCCTAGACCACTCTCAAGAAGTCTTTTTAAAATCCAATCCACATCAAAGCACACCATTTCGAAACTCACACTAAACAATAAAACTAACACTAGAAAAATGAAACCAAGGTAAAGTCAGAAAGAAATGTGTCGAGGCGATAACTGAGTAGTGCCGATAATAAAATTTGTTGTCATTTAAATACCGGTGGGTCAATGTTTTAAAGACAATCCGTGTTCTTGCAAAAATGACTAGAATACCTAAGATCACAAGTATCACACCTCTCAGAGCTTTATTATCCCTAATACTCAACCATATCCATCACTAACTTAACCATCAAAAGGTATTCTGGTCACACTCAGCGACAAACCCTTGATTCTCCATTAGTGTTACAGGTTCTCATTATCCACTAATTTACCTTGCGTCTTGGCATGCTTCCGACAGTGTCAATCATAAGCTACCTCTCATTTCTCAAGTAACATTAATAGTTATGATGAAACTTTAGATCCTTAAGTTCATGAAATGAGAATTAAGGAAGCTTTTGTATTGTAAATAGATTGAGTCCTTTATTTTTATGGTAAGTAAGACTGGCCATTGCCTATGCAAAAAATGTATGTTAATCACTTTATCAGATTGTATATGGAATGGAAGTGATAGTGTAATATATATTTTTGTAGAAGACGTAACTACATTAGCATCTTGAAATATAATGGCCAAGAGCAAGGCATTGATCCATATGCCTTTTATATCCTCATATCTTGCTTGTGGATCTAAAGTATAACTTGCAAGCTTCTCAAATTAAGCTTAAGTCCCCAAGGTTCCATTATAGCAAGTCAGTTTGTTACATGGAATAGTAAATATAAGGTAGCACTACCCCTTTTAAAACAATAATGATATCAAGAAAGTCGAAAAGGTAATTTGAAGAATTTTATTGAATCAGATATTTCTTGGAAATAATTTTCTAGTGAGAGTTCCATCACCTTGGAAAGGGGACAAGCTTGGAAATTCTTTGTACAAAATATAATTCCTTTCTGGGTCCATTCTTTGTTCTTTGAATTCTTTAAAAAGCCTTAAGTGAGATGTCAATAGGCTGACTTTTTAACAATAGTTTCACTACATGGAAATGAGAAGTGTTGCAAGGTCTAGTTGAATTGTATTTTCCATTATGGGACTTCAAAGAAAAAAAATTAAATCCAAATTTGTCACTCAAGCTAGCCTTATAACTTTTGAAATACTTAGATTTATTTTACTGCTATCTATTACAATTTTTTATTGATTTAAAAATCAAAAATTCAAAAAAAAAAAAAAAGAGGAAAAAGCCTACACTAACTTTTTCAAGTAATTTAATTTCACAAATCTTATATCACTAACTCTCTGAAATAACAGATGGATTCCTATTGGCTAATTTAATCTATAAAAAGAAGTTTTGGCTAAGTGTATAGATGAATTGTCAACCAAAGCTACAAATTTTAGAATGAATCTACCAAATGTTATCTATTTTATAAGCACATGAATGGCGTTGTCCTCATTGACTTCGAATTTTTCAGGTTGACTTCATCCTTATTAGGCCTTTTAGATCTTCAGACCTTCCAAAGTTAACCACCATCAACTTGGTTCAAATTTCTACTCAATTCAAAAAAATAATGTCCTTTAGACTTCATTTTAGACCTCATGTTGCCACTGAAAAGATATTCTCTTTTCAGGTGTGTCAATCTAGTGAATAAGATTAGCAATTGCATCAACCTTAGTTGGCAATCATGCTATAATAAAGCCAGCAGCTACATCAGCCCTTATTGATAGTCATGCTAAACTAACAGCCACACAAATCATTGTTAGTAACCAAGTCATCACGAGCTTAAAGTACTACACAATGCTGTTTTGGCTTAATGCGCCTAAATGGCAGCTTGATAACTATGGCCATCATATTTTGACAGATTTTATAATGCAAATTACAACATAGGGTTATACTAACAAAACCTCACAAACTAATGGCCAATAGCACAAGGCACAATTTTGCACTTAGAGCTTATAATTTTTATGATCAATCTGTCTTAAAATTTCAAAGGCCATCCCGATCTCGCATTTTTTTAGGGGTCATTTGATACATAGGAAAAAGCGGCATAACCAATCAATAATAACCACTTGAAGTCAACCATGCTGAGTCAAATTAGTTAATCTAGACTGATATAAACAATTTCAACCAACGCATTTGACCACCTCAACTTAAATTTGACAGAATACTATAAGGATAAATTTAATAAGCTTATAACTAGTTTATCCTTATTATGATTATACCAAATATCCATAAGATTAAGAGAATCTTGAATTCAAAGCCTACAAGTAGGGAAAGTATTTCGATGACACTTCATCATTGCTAAAAGCATAGGTATTTTTCGATTTATTTTTCAAGAATAATTTTTTGAGAGCATTAACTGATTTGAGCATCAACATTTTCCTTTGTTTTATAGGTTTCAAGTTAGATCCATTTTCAAGATTATATCATGTAATGCTAATTTTATGTAAAAAAAAAATTCAAATATTAACAAACTAATGAATTAATCTTTGATAATTGGCTCACAATAACAAGTGCACATTACAATATAAAAGAGTTTAAGTGATATTAGTGTTTTTATTGGCAATTATAATTTTCGTTAAAGTCTTTACCAATAATTGTTCAAAAGTGAGTGTAACCAATGTAGAGAAAATCTTGTAGCGACAATTCTTTTAATTGCTGGTAAAGGTAAAAAAAATTGCCACTAAAACACTATGTGTTTAGTGATAATTATTAATGGTAATTAACAATTGCCACTAAGTATAATTATGAACAATTACCTCTAAAATATTATGCATTTAACGATAATTATTAAAATAGTTTACAATTGTCATTTAATATAACTTGATTTTCATTTTATTTATAAAAATTAATATTTCTATTAAAATATTTTGTTAGTAACAATATTATTAACTACTAAATATCAAAATAATTGTTGCTATAAATCAAACAATAAATTTGTTATGATGATTAATAATAACATTAAAAGAGTTACAAATGATTATATACCATTATTAAATAATTATCATTAAAATGATTAGAAATTTTTGTTTATCAATCATTAATAAAAGAGTCATTTAGCTACAATTAAGTAATTGTCAGTATTTATTTTTTGTAAAATTACAAATTAAAATATGAAGATAAAAAATTGACTTGTAAAAATAAAATATTATTCACGACATGTTACCAAAATGAATATACTCATTATAATTAAAATATTTTTTATATTATATCTTTTTACATAACAAAATATATTCAAATATCAAATAGTCATTTAATGAAAGTACAATTCAAAATAAAAAGTTTACCGATACTTTTAAATTTATAAAGCTAAAAACTAATATACAAACTTAACAAAATATCATTTTTCAATTTCCAACAAATGATGATTGGTTTACAATGTATGATTTGAAAATAAAAATTACATATAAGAATCATGCATGAAATACAAGTATTTCATAAGAACAAATAAATAATACTTATCTTAAGAAGGTTCAAATATCATAAATTTATCAATATATTGAACATCTTTATAAACACTTGATACTTCAGGAATCTATTAAACATAAAAAAGCAAGTAAAAGTATGTAACTAGCTATGACTAGGACCAAAAATACAAATTAATGACTAGCCATCGAGAACATCATATTTGGCAACATGCATCTATTATAAATAGACATGAAATCCCTTTTTTTTAATTAAGTGATTCAAGAGAATGTATATACATACTAAAGAAGAACAAACCATAGCAGTAAACAATTACCAAAATTACAAACACTTGTGCAGTAAACAATTACCAAAATTACAAACACTTGTTGTAGAACATTTCTTCTAATGTTCCTATATAGTGTCATTTGATATTAATCACCTGGAACACTTTTCGCAGACATTCATGCTTACTTAAGGAAGAATCAACAGGTATCCTGCATTAGTTCTTAACTATATTAATTCAAAAAGCACTAAGTACGATTAAAAAATCATGAAGAAATATAATTGAGGAAACATAAAGGTTAATTATAGACTATGTACCTAATATTGCAAAAAATCCTACATCTTCAGTTGAATAGCTCAAAACCTCCATATTTTGTCAGGTTGACAGCTCATAATGAGAATATCTGCAGAAGAAACACCAGCAATGACAAATTTATAGAATTAATTGGATTATTGAATACCTACAATATCTTTATGAAAAATTAGGATGGTGCAAGAATGGCAAAAATATGATTGTCTCTATCATATCAAGCTGGAACTAAGACTACTTGAAAGTGTTTAATCATTTCAAAAGGAAAAATTAGATGGGAATAGATTTTCAGGGTTTGGTACTACCTCTATGTAAGCTATATCAACAAAGGAGAAAACATAGTAAACAACGATGAATAACATTAAGGGTTAATTCTTTATGGGACTCTTTGTAAAAGCAGGTTTACTTCTTACAAACTTCATAAAAATAGAGCACAAATATGAAAAAAGAGAGAGAGCGGGAACTTAAAGCCAATAGTCACAAACTTCACACATTGCATTGCTTTAATATGCATAATGAGTATTTAATATAGGCACCTATATGATCTGAGGTAACATTTTGATGATATACTATTGTTTCCTCTATCCTAACTATACTTTAAAACCATTGTTCTTCTTTTTCTTTCTAATTTTGTGGAATCCAAACAATAGTTGGAGTTAAAAAAAAGAGAAGCAAAATCTATTATATGATTGGCATATGATGACTTTAATGGCTTTGTAATTTGACCTTTGAATGAAAAAAAAAAAAGAGATTAATGATGAATCATGAAAAAATAGAGAAATTTCTCATCCTCCTAATAATAGAATGCAGGAAAAATAAAATAAAAAATTATCAATATTCCAACCATACCAATATATTTAGTCGGACCATGAAACTCGACGCATCAAAATGCTATGTAGCCCCTGTTGTCTCCTAAAACAAGAGAATTGTATATTGAACTAAAATAAAACCTTAACAGTAATTAAATAAATAAAAAAAACAACATACCTGATGCAGAAAATGCCAAAGCATCAAATTAAACAAGTGTTACCCTTAATTGCATAGTTGCACTGGCAGCCGTTAGGTTTTGTCAAGGGGTTGTTTCAAGTATCACTCAATCTGTATGAGTTAGGTTTCATCAGTTATCTATCTTACCACATAATCCACATTAGATAAACTAAAGCTAAATATTCTTGTTATTATTTAAAAATATGTATTGTGATTTAGGCCTTAAGCGAGCATAATCTAAAATGATAATTTGAATAATGAAGCAATCCTCTTATATTAATCAAAATTAAGCTAAAATAACTAAACAATAATTTCTGAGAAGTTAGACGCAGGAATCATTTATACGTTAAAGAATGAAAGCCAACTATTGAAAAATTACAGATATAGAAGCAAACAACTATATAATCTATTACTCATAACCCCAGATTAATAGACAAAACAATTCAAGAAATGTAAAATGAAATAAAAGAAAAAGATTGCTTATCAGCAAAGAAGAACAACGATTGAAGGAGTAATAGAAATTCATAGATTGTCACGATCGTTAGCTTTTTCACGAGAAATAATAGGCGAACTTGGATCGAATTGCACTCATAATCATTGCTAACTACCATGTAAGTTGAATTATTGAGTCTAACACTCCATCTAACTATAAATCCAATTATTCTTTAGTAATGGATACATAATATAACCACTTGATATCATTAACCTAAAAAGATATGATGCTATATGTGCTTCTAAAGTTAAATTCCCATCATATATGAGAATTTATTGATTCTTTGAATTAATAATGGCTTTGGCTGGTGACATATATTGGCTGAAAAGCATTCTTTAGTATACTAATTTCAAATTTTCAAAATCACTAGTGTAAGAAAGTTACAGTTGACTTTTTTACATGAAATCTTGGGAGTTAGAGGAATGCTGGAGAAGAAATTATTGATCTGGTAAACCCAATCCTGAACCATTTTCTGCTCCCGTTGAGAGACGGTTACTCTCGGAGGCGCTATCATCAGTTCACTCGCTTTGCCACTGCTATGCAAGTTTTAGCATCGAGTTGCCAACTCGATCTAACTTCCCTCATGCAAGCAAGGCGCGAATTTTTGTGGTCAAATGGGCTGGCTCGAGTCAAAAATCAAATGGGCCAAATTATGATTGGCGTTTTATCTAAGCCTAGAACTAATATCTCGTATTGCGGTGGTATTGATGGACCGCAAGAACAAGATGTCTCCTTCACGAGATATGATTGATTTTGCAATTATAGCATGTGCGTATTGTTTGTCAGCCCATCTTTGCTTCTAAGGTCACTCGTGGCACAACTTAGTTGGTTTGAGAATTTTTTTTTTAAAACTATTAAAAAATTAAATAGGTTGAAAAATAAATAATAATTTTTTATATTTTATATGTCCATAATAAAAATAGTTTGAATAATATAATAAATTACTTGAATGTTTGTTCAGTTATAAGTATGTTTGGTTTAACCAATATTATTTTTATAATATTTGAATAAGCTTTTATTTAATTTAAAATAGAATAAGTTTTGTTGTAAATTTATTAATAACAGTTATTAAGTAAAAATCATTAAAAATACAATAATTTTTTTTTGATATATAAAATGATAATTGTGATGATTATTATCAAATAAGTGCTATTAAAAATCTATTCTATTGTAGTGACAAATTATTTATTTATTTTTATTAAAAAAAAGTCACTGTAATGCCAAGTAGAGCAAGATCAACTAAAGTGAAACATCTCAACCTTGTTTTGTTACCCAATGATGTAAGGATAGGATCAAGAAGACAGGTCTCAATAAATTTTTCTTTTGCATCTCTACTAAAAATTATTAGTTTGTCTCTGATGGGTTTGAATTAATTCCGACTGACATGTAGTTGATGGAATGCCTTCAGTGTTCGATGATCTTCCAATTGAATTAAGTGCCTCCATCACTAATCCTTTTCATTTCTCAAAATAAGTTCCGAAACATAGCACCACTACTGTATATATATTACTAGAGTTGTATAACCAGCATAACTAAAATACAATCTAACATTACCCCTACGACACCAGTTTATTTATGCGTGCTAAGGAAATTCAACACCATTCATCACCCAAAATTCAAAGCTCCGAAATAATTTTAACCATGGACGGGCGCGCCTTGCACATGGCCTCCAATGGTATAGCTTTTGGCATGGTGAGCCCTTTGCCTTCAGTCATGTCCACTTGTTCATCGCTAGTTCTCTCCCATTCAAAGCACTGAAGCAAGGCAGCCAACGTGAAACCCACCACCTTATTAGCAAGGCCAGCACCAGGGCATGATCTCCTTCCCATCCCGAACGGTATTAGCTTATATGCTTCGCTTTCTAATCCTTCAAATCTCTTGGGTCTGAAACTTGCAGGGTCATCCCATATCTCAGGGTCCCTGTGAATTGCCCACGCATTAACCAACAACATAGTCCCTCGAGCCACGTTGTAGCCTCCTACGATGCAGTGGTCGGATGACTCACGTGGCGACAACAGTGGTGCTGCTGGGAACAATCGTAGCGTCTCTGCAATTATACTTTGAAGATATGGCAGCTTTGGCAGGTCTGTTTCGTCAACTAACCGGCTTGTGCCAACAGTGTTGTCGAGTTCTGTCTTGACTTTCTTCAACACGGAGGGATGGTTGAGCAATAATGACATTGCCCACTCTATTGTCGCAGCTGACGTGTCCGTGCCCGCATTTAACAAAATCTGAGGGGATAGAGAAAGAATGAAAATAATTGTTCTAAAGAGATATGTAACATAAATTAGTCAGACGGTATAATCACAATAGCATCGTTACACTTGGATTCAATTATTTTTCGCTGGGTTAATTTCGGGTGAGTCTTAATGCAAGTCAGAGAAGACCCATCTGGAGGGACGAGACAGTAACAAGAGCCCGAATCAGCTTATGTATCACAGTAATTACCTTTTGATTTATCATAAAGAAGGCTATGAACATACCATAATAAGGCCTTTGATGATGTCATCAGGATAGCATTCAGGTTCAGATTCTTGCAAAGAAAGCAGAGTATGTATCATCGTCTTGGTCTCCGCTCCTTTTGCACAAGAACCTGATTTTTGGTTTCGGTATTCATCTACGAGACCTTGTAAGAATAAATCAGATTTTTGGCGCAATGCCAGCATCCTCTTCTCAATGCCCTGAACATCAAGCCACTGTAGAAATGGCAAATGATCCCCCGGAGTTGATGCTCCACTCAATTCAAACGTCTCCGTTATTATATCACGAAAGCATTTTGCTTCCTCCAAATTCTCCACTTCTGCCCCGAAATATCGCTTCCCTGAAACCATCCTCATGATGATGTTAAAAGACAGCTCGGAAAGCCTTGACTTCATCTCCACCTTCAAAAAACTTTGATGCGAAACGTTTAACAGGTGCCTCAACAACAGTCTCACCTCTTCCCTTCTCACGTTTAGGAACATGTTAAGCCGATTGGTTGAGAAAATTTCAATTGCAGAGAGGCGACGTAGGTTGCGCCAGTGGTGGCCATATGGGGCAGCCGCTATAGTGGTGTAATCGTAGCCTAGGTGCTTGCCTGATAAGAGACGAGGCCTGTTTGCGAAGATGATGTCGTTTTCTTTGGTGAAGCATTCTTGGACTAAAGAGGGTGATGATATGAGAAGTACCGGGCGAGAACCAAAGGAGAGCGATACGATTGGACCGTATCAGTTATTTAATTGCTGCAGTGTCCGGTGGATGGGTCGCCTAATGATCAGATGGAGATGGCCGATTATGGGAAGTGACGGTGGTCTCGGTGGACGCTTTTTGTTTGATCGTTTCAGCAAGGAGAACATCAAAAGGATTAAAAGGAAAAGAAAAGAAAACCCAGAAATATTGAAGTAAAACCCTGTTCCTTCCATGGACATGTACAATTCAGTTGTGCTATTGAAAGTTGCAAGCATGCAGGATTCCCTGCTTGAATAAGAATGGCAGGGAGATTGTGGCAGCAGATATGGTGGCCAGTTTCACTTTCGGCTAGATTTCATGTCAATTTCGAGAAAGCAACATAATATGTAGGCTCTTGACAGGAATGCATAAAGCTACCGTTCCTTGACTCCTTGGGCGTGGAATTTAGCCAGGTAACATTGAATCTCAAGATTCTAAATTTTGTGATATATTTATTTAATCACCATTTAGTGTCTTAAAAATTGTCAATCAGTGTCTTTTTTAAAAAAAAAAAAAATTTTTTTGTTGTTTTTCATTCTGTCTTTTGTGGATAATGGTTACTTGACAAATGTTACCTTGCTTATAGAAGTTATACTTTAGTGATTTGCTATATTTTGGAGTGCCAGCAATCTAGTGCCCAAGATATGGGCAATCTTTGTGACATCGCTTTGGTGGTAATTTTTTATTTGATTGAGTCAGATCATATTAATTAGAATAGTTTTATATAGTTTTATTCTCCATGACTAACATGATGCATTGCCTCAATGGTAATCCGAATGGATGTGTGTTAAAGATGTGTGTTAAAGTATTGAAAAATGGATTACCAAGTACAGCGGAAAGCGTTTGTTTTGATGATTCAAGAGGTGATTAGGTGAGAAAATTCATGAACCTTATCAAAATCTTCTTTCTATTATGACTTTTGAGTACCTTTTTTATATTTCATTATATTATTATTATTATTATTATTATTTTAAGATTTCACATTTTAATTGTTTTCTCAGGCGAGTTCATGTTTTCTTTATCGTTATTGCAGTATGGCTTCTGACCATTTTTTCAACTATTCATAATTATCATATTCTTCTATCACCATGAAATCGGTTTTAGGAATTGGATGAAGATGATCATGCTTGTTGCAAGTGAAAATCTAAAAAAGAACTACAATCAGATGTCCTTAGAATGGTCTCCAAATTACTAACATATATAATCATAAATATCCTATTGGCCACGGAGATAGAATTAAATTATTTTATAAGATTATATATATGAGATTAATAATATTTTCTTGTGGTATTGTTTTTAGGATGAAAATGAATTTGTTTAAATCTATTAAATGTAAAAAATATAATATAATATGTTTACTGTGAGTTTATATATTCATTGTAACTAATTAATGAAAATCTATAGGTACTTGAATTTTGATAATTGAAAAATAATTTTGTTTTTAACATTTGAATAAATAACTTTATTTCATGAATTTATTAAAGATTAAAAAAATGAAAGTAAAAGTGAAATAAGATGATCCGAACCAGACATGGAGTTAAAATAAAATTATATCAAACACACAATAGTTGTGATCAAAATACTAACAATATAAGATAATAATAAAGAAGCATATCCCGATGGAGTCTTCTCTCCATAGTTGAAAGTTTTGCTTTCTCTTAATAGTTAAAAGATTTGAGATTTAAGAGTTTTTGCGTTCTATTTTTGATCGGTGTTTTGTGGTTTTCTTATACTTTATGAATCTGGCTATGGAGGATCTGACGTTGGAGGGTTAGGAGGACAAGGAGTCGGTTTTAGATGCTGGGGATAATAAACAACAAGACGTTCATTCTGATCTTTGTCATATGGGGAGACTTTAGTGGATATGTTCTTACAGTCGTTGATTAATGATCTCAAACTATTATAAGATTATGATATGAAAACTTATGACATCTCGTTGAAGCAGAACTTTAATTTGTATGAAGGCAGCTGTTATGAAGTATGTTATCATGATGTAAACTACAAGTTGGTTGAGTTGTCTAGTTTGCTTGGGATCATCCTAAATTTTTTTCTTGAAATATGACAGAAAAATATGTTACTTTGATTGTTATTGGTAATTTCTCCCTAGGAATCATCTATTTAGATGGAATAGGAGGAATTTTATCAAGGGTTGGATTGAATAGGCGGAACCACCAAAAAGGTTATATAGTGCAGAAGTGTATGAGCAAGTTAGGTTATTTCTTTGAATAATTAATACTAGAGGCTTGCACTGAATAGCTTGCTACAGACAGTTACATAATTCACAAAATACAGCATCTTTCAGGATTTACTTTACTGGTATGATTTGTTGAACCCGCATAATATTGATGTTATGCATACTAAAAGTAAATGTGTTTAAGAATGTATTTTATATAGTGATGGATGTCAAAGGAAAAGTTAAGGACAATGTTAATAGAAGGTTGGATCTACGTCTATATTATTGAAGAACAAGTTACACCTTAAAGATAAGGATAATGAAAGCATTGTTAAACCTAAAGCTGAATATACATTACATATAGTGTAGAAAAGTATGCGAGTGAATAAAGAATTGAAGTTTCCTAATGGATGTACATCTAACTTAAGGAGATGCATTAACAAGCGAACTTGCACATTACAAAATATGAAGAGTTATGACTGTGACGTGATAATGGAGAGATTATTACTAATTGCATTCAAATGTCTACCTACCCCTATCTAGGAAGCTATCACTGGGTTGAGTTTATTTTTTTGGTACTTATGTTGTTTAACACTAAAAGAGACTAAGTTGGATGTGATATAGAATAATACTGCAATAATTTTATGTAAGTTGGAGAAAATCTTTTCTCTTGAGTTTTTCAATGTCATGGAACACTTGCTTATACACTTAATATGTGAATGCAAGTAGGAAGACTAATGCATTATATATGGATGTATCTATGTGAGAGGTCTGATTGGACCATAACCATATTATTAATATTTTAATGGTTTGACACTTTAAATGACAGTCATAATGTATACAAAAGTGTTATTTTTTAGATTTTTACACAATTAAAAAAAGGTTAAAAATAAAGCTCATGTTAAAGGTTCAATAAGTGAGGCTTACATGTTAGAAGAGACATCAACCTTCTGTTCTTACTACATTAAGGCACATGTCTAGCCTAGAAGTCGAAGAATGCCACGAATTAATAATGGTAGAGAGTCATCTAAATATACATTGATATCTGTCTTCAACTCTCCTAGCCAATCTAAAAAGTTGTGCAAGTCTCATTATTTCACAGGGAAAGAAGCATTTGAGATAAGCAAATATGTGCTTATGAATTACCCATAAGTTGAACTTTTGTGCAGTAAATTTTATTCTATATGTGACAATTGATATACTTTAAAAACTGTGATCCATACAAATTGATATATTTGCAAAATATACATTCAAATATTAACTATAACTTTATCGCATCTAAACTCAATCGATGTATATAAACGTGTTCTGTCAAACTTTGTTGGGTAGTTTAAGGACCACGTAAGTTAGTTCTTAATAATTGTTATTGTAAGTATGAAATAATATATCTTTCATTATCATTTATATTGACAAAGTTTCATTTGTATGTATTACTTGTTATTAGGTGCACATTCCTACAAACGAAGTGAACGATTAATTCTTGTATGATTTACTATGAAGTCCTATGAATAAGGTCAACACTTATCTAATTTATTATATCAATGGTTATTATTTTCACATTTCTAATTGGGCTAGCAATCGAAGCATAAACAATTATATATATATATGCAAGGATATTTTAGGGAAAGTTAGGAACTTCACCATCATTCCATCCTACATACTATAAGTTTTTTCGAGAATAAGAAGTTTCACTATCGCTTAACCTCTCATTTTAGAATCAAGGCTACATGTAGGGTATGATGACATGCTAAAGAAAACTCTATTCGAAATCTTTTTTTTCCTTGAAAAACAAGAGCAACATCATAAAATTCATCACAGGAATATAAGCACAAATTATTACTATGAGTAAAAACCAAACACAAATGTTTAAAGATGTTACCAAACAACATATTAATCCTAATTTTACATTCATTTTACTATTTTTGTTACCATAAAAAAACTTGAAAATGTATAATGAATATCAAAGTATTAGGATTAATAAAGTTGGATTAAATCCCCAAGCATTTATTTTTTAAAATGTCTGTCATTTTAAGGGAAATAAGGATGGTTTTATTTTATCTTTAAAAATAACAAGTCAAATTGAATAAAGAAACAAATAATGCCCCATGATGACTTTACAAAAGCTATCGACTGGAGAAATGATGAAAAAAAAAAGAGGAGGAGAAATGAAATGAATATTGGAATTCTGTTCTTTAAAACTAGAAGTAATAAAATTATCAAAGGAATGTGCTAAGTTTAGAATATAATATTATGAACAACAAAAGTCAAGTTGTAATCCTATCCAATAGATACTAACAAGCTAGGAATTCTATTGAAATTTAAAAAGAATGTGAAGAAATTGCTAGATGTAAGGTTTAAAAAGGTAAAATACCCTCATTAACCCGAAATATAATGATCACAAAAGATAGCTAGGAATGCATGTGAGTGGATTATGAACTCTTAAATGGGTCAAATCTGAAATATCTTTTTTTGATACTTCGTGTAGATATTCTATTGGATAAAACCATAAAATTATCACTATTTTCTTAAATCGATTGATATTCAGCACACATGCTACCAACATCTATGATGGCTTGACTGTATATAATGTGAAGAAAGAAAAAAGAAAAAAAAAAGAGAAAAAAAAGGAAGAAAAAAAAAGAGCCAGAAATATGTAGATGAGATACATGCTTATCAGTTTCATCTCATAAAAAAATTTGATACCATCCTAGTCTTCGTTGATTATATTATTAAGGTGTGTAGAGGCTGATTTCTAGTCAATTGTTGTCTCTTCAAAAAGAAAAAAAAAAGATCATAAGTCGCCCGATGTTGTCCATCAAAGATGGTTATATAAGAAAATATGTTAAAGCTTGATCAACAAAGGAATCTCTTATTTAGTTCAATGTTAAAACTTGACACCGTATTATTCCAGGATAAGGGGGTAGTAGAAGCAACCATTATGGATATTAAAAGAATTATATGTAAGATGGAATTAACACAAAAAGGTTAAAATAAGATATCTCTATTAACTTTGCATGCTTACGAAATATCATAATGAGCTTCTACAAAGGGCAACTTTGTATTCTTCAATCTACAAAAAAATGGTTGTACTATCATAGGAATGGACATTTTCTTAGCAATAATACTAGCTAAGTCAGTTAGAAGAAGTTGAATGGGTCAAAGTCTATTATGAGCAGTTAGAAGACAACCTAAGGTACTTTGTTAGAGGCAATTGCCTTAAAACCATTCGAAAAAAGGATGTATGACAAGAAAATTCATTTGAAGACCTTCAAAGAAGGAAATCAATTGCCTAAAAAAATTTCAGAGAATGCTTTAAAAGCTCAGGGTAAACATGCATAAAGTCTGAAAGGTCTAGAAAAGGTATTTTTAAGGAAAACTTTTATTTTGAAACAAATGGACGATTGAGATCTTCCAATTTTAATTAGATTCAACAAGAGGTATTACGATAGAAGCATCAGTTGAAACCTATAAAAGGTAGCTATGTGAAAAAAAAAGAAAAAAGAAAAAAAGGCCAAGCAGAAAAACCCATGTCAAAAGCAATTTATACCAACCAGGAAAAAAAATTATTGCAAAGTAATTTTCTCATATTTGAAGGATAAGTTAATACGACATTATTCAAACATGATTCTGAATGGCATATAGGGCAAATATAGTCAAAATCCTCAATGAGGACAAGAAACTTCCTTACTAATTTTGTTATGAGAAAACATAAAACCAATACTATTTCGTACTTTGATATTCATTGTTAAAAATGTTAGGCTTAAAGTGAAAATTCCTTTCGAAAATGCAAAGACTTTTTTCCTAACTCTTTTTATCAGTGCCCTTTCTATTACGTCACGAATTCTGACCTATTGCAAAGGTTTTTTCCATCTCATAATAAAAATATTTGTAAATTTTTCAGATTCTCTAAACTTTTTTAAAGCTCATTTGTATAAGACATTTTCTAAAAATCATAGAATGATCAAACGCAATGCAAAGCTTTGATATTACATGATTAATATTCATTTTTCTATGGGATTTAGGCATAATTAGATTATTTGAAACAAACATCAGACCAAGATAAAGGATAATTGCTTGGGAAAAGGAAAGACATAATAAAAAAAAAGACACAAACTGTGGGGATAAAAGGAAAGGAAACAAAAGAGAGATAAAAAGAAAAGGGAGTGGTTGCCATGATGATGGAGAAATTAAGTACCAAACAATGTTATCTGACATTAGACTTAGTAGGACTAGCCATGATCTTTCCAAGAGTATAAACTTTTGGCATAAATTGCATTAATTAGAGAAATTTTTTTTTGGAGAATCTATCTAGAAAGAATGACCTAGTGCTTTCATTGAAAACCTAGAATTTGAGTATTATATGCAAACAGGTAACTAGGTGCACTGTATGAAAAAAAAAGTAAAAGTAAAACAAAAAAAAAAAGGAAAGAGAATAGAAAAGATTTAAGAGAAAAGAAAGAAAAGATCAATTAATCTTACGTTGACATTAGCATTCATTCTTGGACACTGCATACATTTCTTGAAACAAGCAAGAGATCATTTATTGATGAAGACCTAAATAATTTCATTTAAAGCAAAGAGAAAAAGATGAGACGAAAAGAATACACAAGAGTGATTGCAACATTTGCATAAATATTCATACACATTCATGGCATTCATTCTTTATTTTGATAAAACATGATAGGAATCATTCAATAAATAAAATTGAGGTATTTTATTCTAAAGATTTCATTATAAGAACAAAGAGAAGAAAATGAGAACCATTGGGAGACAAAATCTTTTAGTTTTTTTTTTTTTTCCAAATGTTAGGATCATTGGGAGACAATACCTTTAGTTTTTGGTAAAAATTTAAATTAGCAAGAATGAACGAGCTGAACATTAAAATAGAAGTACAAAATGAGAAAACCAAAGAAAAACTAAAGATTTTAGGAAGAAACCAATAGTGGCGAATTTTATCCATAATAAAGGTTAGGTGACTTATTTTTTAAGGTAATCAACCAAGGTCTATTAATAAAAAGAACTACAATTAAGCAAAATTTAAATAAAGGGTAAATTATACCAGAATGACTTATATTTTAAGTGCAGTATCAAATTGAGACCTACATAAAAAATTGTGTCAAATTGGAACTCACATAACATGCAATTTTCAATGCGAGATCTCCATCAATAAAACCCATTAAAATTAACGGGATGGCTCGCTCACGTGATACACATACGCTTGTTAAGTGTGCAATTACATTGAAGACCCTTTCATTACTGTAAAATGAAGCAGAATTGCTCCTAATGAATGTGTGAAATTTTTCTCTTCATCTATCAAATTCAAGCATTGTTTGTTGTTGAAATCTGAGATTCAAGTATCTTTTAACTCTTTCAATTTGTTATTTCTTTTCGCATTGATTGAGTAAAATGGCTATAAATTCATATTAATTAAACAACAGGAAAGTGAAAGGAAAAATTAAAGAAATTGAAGATGTTCAATACTTTTATGGAATTAATGTGCCATTGAGGACTACATGGACTGTTTCGAATTTTAGAAGGAGATTTTTCAATTGCCCAAAACCTAAGGTACTGAAGGATATTTTTGTTGATTTGATTTTGATACTTGTCAAAGAAGATTTTGATACTAGTTGGTAAAATTAGTTATGATTTTACTGTAAGATAGATTCACTGCTTATGTTAATTCCTTAGTTGTTTTGTTATATTAATTACTTCTGATATTGCAATAATTTGTATATGTCAATTGTTTGATACTGCTAGGGATGCTAACACTTCGAGATATTGCAATACATGTATTTATTATTGTGCAATTGACAAAGAGCAAGAGAATAGTTTAGAGACCTGTTTTTTGTTACCCTTATAGCTGAAGTCATTTTCAGGTTGTTAGGTCTTGCCTAATCCTCCACATTGTTTGTGGTCCAGTGGGTGCTCAGACTCGTCACTGCTGCAAGTTACCAAGTTATGGCTCTACATATTATTGGGCTAGTTTTTTAAAAACAAAAACTCACTATTTTCCCTATTTTGAGAACATAAGAAATGTTACTCATCTTAGGAATTCTAAAACGAAATCTGCCAGAGGAAATATGCCATCTTGAAAACTTTATGGTTGTAGCCTTTTTATGTTAGATATCTAATGCGATTTAGTTTTAGCTTAGTTTAGTATTTGAAATTACTTGATATTTAGTTTATCTTAGTCTAGTTTAGTTTAGTTTAGTGTTGATTACTGTTACAATTTACTTCACAAGTTTTTTACATTAATGCAGCCGAAGAATTGTAGATTCTTTCGTTGGCATGATCCAAATCCTTGTCCACGTGCATCTCGAGTTGTTCATAATGTATTTGAACGGATAAACAAGGTTGAAGCTAAATTGGCATGGTATAAAGGCTTGTTGATTTTATCTTGGAGTCTTTTTGTGATCTTCATTGTTATGTCATGGTTTTTGTTGATAAAGAACGAAAAAAATTGGTAATAAAGCATCTGTTGAATGAGTTCAAAAATAATTTTAGGGTAGAGGTTGTCAGCTTCATTCAAACTTATATGTGAGAATATTTAGTGTTGATCTTATAAGTTATAAGCTTCATTGTTATGTTTTTTATTGAATAATTTTAGGAGAGAGTTAAACTTTGTAATCAAATATTTTTCTTAGTTCATGAAATCTCCATTTAAAACTCATATGTTGATCAAATTTTTTTTAAAGTTTTTTTATCTCTTGGATGATCAAATGTGATATATTATTTAAAACTGATATGATTCAATGTAATCTTTTTTTATTTTTAGGTTCATCAATTATCAAATATAAACTATTCAAATTAATCAAAATAAAGAAGCAAAATTATAAAATATAACGTCATCAAATTGTTTGCTTACTCATTATCCAATATTACAAAGCTTAATTAACAAAACAAATTGTCTTCATTTGTTTTTCAACAAAGCAAATTTTCAAAAAACATAAAAATATCCACTGCTTATACAAAATTTTCAAATTATCCAACATTGACCACCCAAATCATTCAATAAGTACTACAAATGCATTAGGTGCACTTGTAATTCTGCTTGCAATTCTGCTTGACCTCCTTTTAGGTTGTGTAGGCAGCTGAAAATAAAGAAATAAATAAGACAATTATAGTCAGGTACAAAAAACATACATTAGAGTAAAAAAAAAATCGATTAAGAATGTAAATGATTACCTGATTATAAACAATTCCATATCTTATGGAATCATTAACCAACATAAGGTAACCAGTAGCAAGTCTTCCTCTTTTTCTGGATGTTTGTGGTGGTGCTGTGGGTGCTGATGCATGATTAGTTGAGGTTGATGATGGCTGACCAAAAGTCTTGGAGGTTGAAGGTTTAGAAGATGCATTCCTTTTCTTGGCATTGGGGTTGATAGGTGCCTTGTAGGTCCTACAGTTATGCCCCTATTGATTACAATTAGAACACTTAACTGACTCATGTCTTAATTTGCTAGATGTGTTAGCTCTAGGCTCATTAACGTCTCTCCTCCTATTTTTTTTTTTTTTTGGTCTCCTTGGTGCCCTTCGAGGTTTTGTGGGTTCAAGTCTAGGCAATGAGGTTTCATCCCATTGTTCTTTGCTTGGAACAGGATAGATCAAGAGCTCATAGGATTTAAGGTACATGGATGTACTAAAGTAAAGGTTTACATAATCCTCAGCTTGCCTCATACTATGTTGAATGCAACAAATAACACGTTTACATGGGATACTAGATAAATCCCAATGCCTACAAGCACATGTCATGGATGCTATATTTACAGCATATTGTTTTCCCTCATTGTGCACCTCATACAACCCTTCTCCACTATAAACTGCCCTACAATTTATTGCATTTAGCTTATTTGACTCCAATTTTTACTGAATCTTAGGAGTGATCTTACCTTTATATCTCTTTATGTTATCTCTCTTAACTTGAAACCTCGGCATAAGTTTTCCTCTAATTATTTCTACCATTGCCATTATTAGTTTTTCTCTTGCATTTAAAATGTATGCATTGAGACTTTCTATTAAACTATTAATAATTAAATCACACATATAATTTCTAAAAAAAGTGTGTCTAGCCCACAGGCAGAATCTAACCCCATCAAATAATTGTAAGCATTTACTAACCTTGCTTTGATGACAGCCATCTTCTCCTTGAATTCTGTGTAAGAATAGGTAGATGCAACAGCCCATAATTTTTGCTTCCAATCATTTCTCTTCCATCCATGATCTCTAAAGTTAGTATGCAAATGCCGAACATATATTCTATGTTCTGCATTTGGCAAAACAGTGTTCACAGCCTCTACCAAACCCTATTAACATATAAATTAAGTGAAAAATCATATTTACTCATAAAGTATAAATCAAAAGGAAATAAAATAAGAATGTGGTAGTTACCTTTTGTTTGTCACTAATGAATGTCCATCCGTGCCTCTCAAATGGGCCAATATCTCTTAGTAAAGCTTTCAAAAACTAAATCCAAGATTCTTTATTCTCACCGTCAATAATAGTAAAAGATGCCAAATAAAATTTTTTGTTTGTATCCCTGGCCACAACACTTAATAATTGGCCACCATAAGGTCCTTTCAAGAAATAACCATCTAATCCAATAAAAAGTCTAGCTCCATCGAAAAAACCTTTTTTTGACTCCATCTAATCCAACATACATTCTCTTAAATCTAGGATTAGGGGGTAACATGGTTTTTTTAAAAAAAGAAGTCCCCCTGTTATACTGTTTCAAAGCCTCACAATAATCCCAAAGATTTATGTATTGATCCTTAGCATCACCATTTATCATCCGTAGGGCTTGTGATTTAGCTATGTATGTAGTAGCTCTAGTGATATCCGCATGATACTTTCTCCTCACTTCTCCCATTATAAGTTTCACCTTGTATTTATTATCATCTTTAACCTTCTCCATAAACTGTTTACTCAACTAACTAGAAGTAACTTGTTTGTTTTTGTAAGCTCTACCACAACTATGATTTGTAAAATATGTCTTCACTTGAAATGTGTCTTCTCCATCCAATTTAGTAGCATGTAGTCTTCATCCATATTTTTCCTTACAGTAAACAGTGACTCTAGTTGTTGTGTTATGAAAAAACTTGATGTTCCTTCCAACCTTCCTAGTAAACTGTCTAATTGCCTCATTTAAAACCCATTTAGAGGGAAATAACATTCCTACCTTAAAGGTAGGGTGGTCCATATCCCTATTGGGGTCAAAACGATCAAACATTGGACCCCTCACTTCACCCTCATCAGCAGTTTTATGAATATCAATATCATCATTGGCAGCTTTTTCATCACTGGGAAATTCAACCCTTTCCCCACTAGCAGAAGCTCTATACTCAACATTACACTTAACATTATTCCTCACTCCATGATCTATCCCAACCTCCATGAGATCATCATCTGATGACTCATTGTTAAATTGCTCTATCACATTGCCTCCTTCAGATGCATCTTCATCATTCAAGTCATTATTATCCACATGAACCTTATCATCCACATGCATATCTACATTACTGGATATATCATCAATACTATCCACGTGAGCATTATTTGCCACAACATAAAGCTGTATCAATTGTTTGCTTAATTTCTTATATTCATTTAACATATTCAATACATCTTCATCACAACATAGCAATGCAATACCATCGCTAACATTATTACTAGTTGGTAACAAATAATAGATACTGTCTCTTTCTATGCAGTCATAAATCGTACACAAGCCAACCAAGTTAAAATAACAAACATAATTTATATTCATAGGCTCAACAGGGCTTTCTCTGCCATTGACATACTTTTTAGGTTCCTCCTCCATCATAAAACGTCTTAAATTTTATATAACCCATCATTATAAAAGAATAAAAGAAACAATTATTAAAATAATAGTTTAAATAATAGTGCACCATTACTTAATCTTGTAAAAAATTAATCAATTTAAGTATTCAATAATGATGTAAGTAATGTATAATTAAAAAATTTCTATAAATTCCCAGTCCACTGTAAAAGATCCACACATGATATTACAAACCAATTTAAAATACACAAATATATAGAATACTATACATAAAGAGGGTTTCAACATCGAATTTATAAAAATCATAAATAAATTTTTGTTGTTTAGGGTTTCAAAATTGGGAAATTTTAGTTTCTAAACTTCATCATTTGAACCTGATGCATATTATGTTCATTAATTGAGTGACATGATTTTTGAAATCTACCATAACATATAAAAATAAATAAAAATTAATTAAATCAAATTAATTCCTAGAAATCTAAGATTACCTCGGCACTCATCTGCAATCTGGATCTATAAATTCGTTAAGGTGACAAAAGCTTATGAATGCAGAAAACACCTTGATGCTTGCTGTGAACCTTTGATTGTTTGAAGAGGAATACAGAGAATAGTGAGAAGAAATTTTCGAGGCGATTGTAAGTGTGAATGAAGTATCTGGTGTGTGATAACCAAAGGTAATATAGAATTCGCAAAAATAAGGTACACGTGACTATGTTTGAACACGTAATGAGCAGGTCATCCCGTTAATTCTAATGACTTTTATTGACAGAGGTCCCGCATTGCAAACTGCACATTACATGAGTCTCAATTTGATGCAATTTTTTATGTAGGTCTCAATTTGATACTGCACCTAAAATGTAGGTCTTTCTGGTGTAATTAACCCCTAAATAAATAAGCAATTTAGCCATTATAGGTTTAAGGTGACTAAGATAAGCTTTGTAAAAAAAAAAAACAATGTATTAAAAAAAAGAAAAAGCAGAGAAAAGAAAAAAAAGAAAGAGAAAAAAGGTCATAATCATGCATGTGTATCATATTATTAGCAAGGAAAATAAAAGATCACATCATTAGTTGAGAAGGAAGAAAGTATTCCTAGTGGAAATACAAGAAGATTCTTAGTTGAAAAACAAGAGGAATCCCTTTTGGAAAGACAAGAAAATTCTTTGTAAAAAAATAAGAGAATTCCAAGAAAAAAATAAGGGAAAACTCCAAAAAGAAAAACAAGAGTGATTCCCAATGGAAAGAAGAAGAGTTAATACATTCCTAGTGGAGAAAAAAAAAAAAAAGAAGAAGAAGATGCAAGATGCAGCCTTAATGGAATAATTGAAATAATAATCCCTATTGGAGTCATTAGAAAAAATCATTAACGAGAACAATTACATCATCAGAAAAAGAAAAAAAGAAAGAAATAAATCTTATATCTATAAAGAAAATGCCTAAGGGTTATTCTTAAAGTAAAATAATGATGAGGGAGAATCAATCATTAGAAAAAGAAAGTGGTGAAGAAGAAATCTACCACTAACATGATAATTTTCAATGGGTCATCAAGACGAATGTCAATCGCATAATTAATAAGACATTGAGGAGTTTTATTTAACCATCAAGATAAATGAGAATTGCATCATTTTTTAGGTATCGAGAGAAATATGAATCCCATCATTGATGAAGCATTATGAATATAAACTATTAAATGTGAATTGTAGCATTGGTAAGCCATCAAAATAAATGTGAATCACATTATTGGTAAGCCATCAAGATGAATATGAAACACATCATTAACGAGGTATCAAGATGAATTAGAATTGCATCATTAATGAAGTAAATGAATATTAACCATCAAGATGAATAAGAATTGCATCATTGACAAGACATTAACGAGTTTCGTTCGACCATCAAGATGAATGAGAATGCATCATTAATGGCACATCAAGATGAATGTGAATTGCGTTACTAATGAAGCATTATGAATATAAACTATCAAGATGAATGTGAATTGCATCATTGTTAGGTCATCAAGATGAATATGAATAATTAATAGGGCGTCGAGGAGTTTTGTTTAACCATGAAGATGAATGAGAATCATCTCACTGATGGGACATCACGACAAATTTGAATCTCATCATTGATGAATCATTATAAATATAGATTATCAAGATTAAAATGAATCACATCATTGGTAGGTCATTAAGCTAAATGTGAATTGCATAATTGATAAGGTATTAAGATGAATGTGAATTGCATCATAGTTATAACATTGTGAGTAGACTATCAAGATGAATGTGGATTGCATCATTAATAAGGTATTATGAAGTTTTGTTCAACCATTAAAAATGAATAAGAATCACATCATTTATGAAGAGCCAAAATGAATGTGAATCATGTCATTGATGAAGTATTATGAATATAAACTATCAAGATTAACGTGAATCATATTATTGGTAGGCCATTTAGATGAATGTGAATCGTATCATAAATGAGACATTTAGATAAATGGGTATTTTATCATTGATGAAAAAGATGAATATCGAATATTAAGATCAATGTGAATCACATTATCAATAGGGCATCAACAAATTTGTTCATCCTTTAAGATAAATAAAAATTGCGTCATTGTGAATCGTGTCAAAAGTGTTATGAATTTAGAGTATTAAGATGAATGTGAAACACATCATTGGTACGCTATCAAGATGAATGTGAATCACATTATTGATGGGGCATTACAATGAATGTGAATCATCTCATTGATAAAGAAGTTGAATACCAACTATCAAGATGAACGTGAATCACATTATTGCTAGAGCATTAGGGAGTCTCATTCAATGACCAAGATGAATTCCAATCACATCATTTATAGAGCATTAAGACAACGAATCATGTCATTGATGAAATATTATGAATATTGATAATAAAAACAAATGTGAATTACGGTAGGCCATTAAGATGAATGTGAATCACATAACTGATAGGTCATTAAAATTAATGTGAATTGCATCATTGATAAGACATCTAGATGAATGTGATTTGCATCATTGATGAAAGAAATGAATATTGATCATCAAGATGAATGTGAATCGGATCATGGATAATGTCTCAACGAATTTTGTTCAACCATCAAGACGAATGAGACTTATATCATTGATGGGACATCAAGACAAAAGTGAATCATGTCATTAATGAAGCATTATGAATATAGAAAATCAAGATGAATGTGAATTGCATTTATGATAGGCCATCAAGATGAATATGAATCGCATCGTTAGTAAGCGGTCAAGATGAATGTGAATCACATCATTGATGAGGCAATAAAATGAATGTAAATCGAGTCATCGATAACGGAGATGAATATCGACCATCGAGATAAATATGAATCACATTATTGATAGGGCATTAGGGAATTTCATTCAATTATTAAGATGAATGAGAACATCATCGATAGGGCATCAAGACAATGGTGAATCGCGTCATTGATGAAGTATTATGAATATAGACTATCAAAATGAATATGAATGATGTCATTAGTAGGCCATCAAGATAAATGTTAACCATAGCATTAATGGAACATCAAGTCGAATGTGAATTGTGTCATTGATGAAAGAGATGAATATCGACCATCAAAATGAATATAAATCATATCATTGACAGTTTATTAAGGAGTTTAATTCAACCATCAAGATGAATTAATCAAGATGAATATGAATCGTATCATTGATAAGTATTATGAATATAGATTACCAAGATATACGTGAATCACATCAATGGTAGGCCATCAAAATAAATGTGAATCATATTATTCATAAGGCATGAAGATGACTGTGAATCGCATCATTGATATAGCATTATGAATACAAACTATCAAGATGAATGTGAATCATATCATTGATATAATATTATGAATGTAAACTATCAAGATGAATGTCAACCGCATCGTTTATAGAGGATCATAAAATTTCGTTTAATGTTCAAGATGAATGTAAATTGCACCATTAATAAGGCATTATGGGTTGAACTTTCAAAATGAATGTGAATTGCATCATTGGTAGGGTATCATTGAGTTTCATTGAATTGTCAAGACGAATGAGAATCGCATCATTGATGAGACATCTTGAATTTTTGTAAATTATCAAGATAGAATCCAATGTGAAATTAAGAAGTTTATTTTTTATTTTTTTAACCAAGATTGAATTATGAAGAACAATCTATCGAGAGGTATTATCTTTTTTATTCATCAATAAGATTGAATGGCGAGGAAGAATTTGCTAAGAAATAAAATATTTTACTCTAACCCATATTAAAATGACGAGGAAGAATCCATAAGGAGATTAGGCATGTTACTTTTTAAATTTTCAAGCCATCCAAGAGGAAGAATTTGTCATACACATTGAGATCAATTTTTTTTTCTTATTAATTGAAAAAAAACACCTGTAAAGTTCAGATAGGATTTGGTAAAAAGTGAAGTCATAATGAAAGGGTTGAAGTAAAAGTAACATGGAATTGATGATTTAAAAGCAAAATTAGGTGTCTCTTATCTTTGTCCAAACTCTAATTCTTAGACCAGGACAAAAAAAGGCAACTAATAAAATCTTAATTTTGTCCTTACTAAAGAGTCAAAGGGTTGGAATTAATTTTTTTAGGAGAAAGTTGTTAGAATGAGGGATTAGCCATGTGTGATACAAGTTAAGGTTTATTGAGGCTTAAAATAAAAAAGGGAAAAAATTAAAAAAATAATAATACAAAAAAAGAATAAAGAAAAAAAAAAGAAAGAAAGTGAAATAAAAAAAAAAGAAAAATAGGTGTATCCAATTTAATCAAAGTCAAGTTTCACCATATCCAATTGAATTTGGGTCAAATTTGACCCAAATTGATTGGATCTAGATTCGATTGTTCAAACATAATGGGGCCTCTTTCTTCTTCGATGCAATTACAGTATTTTGAACATAACATCTTCATTCGAGATCTAATTAAATTTATTAAAGATGATATAGGAATACAAGACATAGGTCTAAAACTTTGAAGTTTTAAGTTTTCAAAAATTAAGGTTAAAACTGGATGATGTTAACACAAAATGACTAGCTACATGGTTTTATTACTTTGAGCATAACTTATTCACTTATACTTCAAGTTAAGTGATTCAAGAGTCATTCAAAAGATGAAAGATAGATCTATAACTTTGAAATTTTAAAAAGATTTAGAAAATATTAGATCAAAAATTAGGGTAGAAGTTACGTGATGAGATAGAATGAGCAATTGTATTGTTGTAGTATTTTGAGCATAATTTTCTCATTTAGGCTTCAAATGAAGTGATTCTAATGGCATTGAGGAAAAAAAAAAAAGAGAGAATTATAACTTTCATGTTAAGAGGAAGTCAAGATTCAGAACAAAATAGTGCCAAATTGCTCCTAAAGATGCACTTACCGCAGACTTTATATTGATTAGACACAAAACATACACTACTCAAGACCTTATGTATAGGTCATGATCCCACATTAGTTAGATACATAAACTTGCTCCCTCAAGATCTTGTAAATAAAGGTGTTAAGCTTTTAACATGTCGCCAATAAAAGCTTAAAGAAAGCCTTGGCAAAGAGCTTTGGAAAAACTTTGCTAGGATTTCTTAAACTCCATTTTTGCATACTAAATTTTTTGAGAGCAAGTTTGAAAAAAAAGTTCTGCAAGAGTAATAATTATCTTAAGAAGATGTAAATTTTTTTTTTCAATATTAGACTATATATATAGTTCTTCTGTAACAAATTGAGATGGATTGATTGATTAATAAGAATAATTATAAAATTAAACAGTGAATTTTTAAAACTTTTTTATAATGCTTTAAATTTCTAATAATTAATGACAGTCATATTTTGTAAATAGTAGCAATCGCATTAACATAATTGTAAATTAGAAAAAAAAATAAAAGAAAAAAATATATCAAGCAATTATTAATATGTTTGGTAGTGCAATCTTAATTCTCTTTTTCGTACTATAATTCATAAGTCCTTCCCATTACTTTAATATTATTCATAGTTTCGTAAAATTGTTTTAAGTTATAATATCTAAAGGTTAAAATTATCCTGGTTACTGTGTCTAAGGAAATGAAGTATTTAAGTAAAGAAACTCCACCTCTCTAATCTAGAAGTAGTCCATAAGTAAGACATTGTTTTAAGGGTCAGTATAGTGCTATCTTAAAAATATTTGAATGTAATTCACTCTAAACAATTATAGCCATAAAAGTAATTTAATGTTAGTAACATTGGAGCAAATTATTTTTGAATGAAGTCATATATATTTCTCTTGTGACAATTCATTATTGATGTGCACTTCATGTTGTCAAGAATAATTTTCAAAGGTTAGAACATTATCAATTTTATTTTTAATTCTTCAAGTAAAAGAGTATTTGATTTTGAAATAAAGGATTATTGAAGTCTTAACTCCGAAATTTCATCATAAAAGGTATAAAAAGTGTTTTGAGAATTGATCATATTTGATGAAGTCTAGCTCATGACATTCTCTAAAATTTTTCAAGTAGGGAGGTCATGTGAATTTCTTGATCTCAAAGCTCTTTTATGATGCATATTTGCATCAGTTTGATGAATAAAAAGGGATAGATATAAAATCTTTTACATATTTTCAATATCAAAAATATATATATTACTTAATTGGTACAAATCATCAAGCGTTGTGAGGATGCTCATCCTTTCCCATGCATAACTGGCTTTCAGTCTTAGGTTTATTACAAAATAGACTTACGTATCATTTTCTCATTTTTTTCCCTTTTAAAAAACAAAGCTCACATTGGTGTCCAATCATATACCAAAAAAAAAAAAAAAGATTGATGGTAACTTTTTTTAAAAAAATTATTTTTAAAAATAAAAAAGGCAACCAAAAACAAATTTTTGATCACATAGTTTCGCTTCAAGGTTGATTTCAAACCTCATTGTGACACCTAATCCAATGAATTTGAAAAGTAAGTTAGATGTCTACTTGCGTCCTTTAATAATAGAGTTGAAAATGTTGTGAAAGGTTAGGTGTTAACCTACAATGTCTCATACAAATAAAATTTTATAATGATAGTTGCTTTTATTAAGACCATTAAGGTTGTCTAGGTGGAGTACAATAGGAAGATTGGCTTGTCTATACTATAAGGAAGATTTAGATGCATTTACTCTTCAAAATAAACGTAAGCAGCCATGGTTTAATAATAACTATAAGTTCTTACGTGAAAGTAATTTATTTTAAAAAAGCACGACTTCATTCATTGAGAATAAAATGATGAAAGACTAGCTACTCATGTTATGTCTAGGTATGAGTTGTTGCATGAGATAGACCTATTGGGATTGATGAAAATTACAAAAGTCAAATATGATTAGATAAATAATCTAATTTATAAGATGTTGCTTAGAGAGAATGAAGCATATTTTGGGATCTACCTTATTGGAGCACCAACTTAATTGACACATCTTACTGTTATATATATAAAGAAAAATATAATATATTAAAGGCAGTATTGAAGGTGGAAAGAAAGATGAAGGATAATACAAAGTAAAAAAAAGCCTTGAAGGCATTTTATTGATGACCTAAGTTGGTGAAGAATGCTGCAACTAAAAAATACTATAAAGCTTGTTACATGCTTGACAAGGCAAGCAGAGAAGCACTGTATGAGTGGCTGAAGAATCTAAGACTCTCTAATAAATATGCATCAGACATTGCCAAATGTGTGGATATAAGGAAACATAAGTAGTACAGGATGAAGAGCTGACTTTCATGTTTGTTTGCATAGATTACTACCCATTGCATTCCGTGAGTTACTAGCTTCAAATACGTGGTACATATTAACAAAGTTGAGCCTTTTTTTTTTTAAGAGTTAACATCAATTGTTACTCTGAGTTAAGATTTGAGATGGCTTGAGAATAAGATTTTTTTATAATTATTTGTAAGTTAAGTGTATATTCTCACCAAGCTTCTTTGACTCAATGGAACATCTTTCAATGCACTTGATATATGAAGTAAAGGTAGCAAATTTAGTGTAGTACTGATGAATGTATCTATTTGAGAAGTACTAATCATACTTTCACTTAATTTATTATTTTTGTATAACTAAATTAATTTATTTGATGAATCTTAAATGTTATTATAAGTACCTTCAGAAGTTGAAAAAAATTTCAAAAATAAAGCAAAAGTTAAAAGTTCAATCTACAAAGCATATATGGTTAAATAAGTATCATCATTTTGCTTGCATTACTTTAAGTCACAAGTCAAGTAGAGCATATAAACATCTTTAAGAGAGAAAAATTAAATACAACAGATGAATATGATGCGCATACATACATTTTCTTGAATTGCCATAAGTGAAATTTCATAGAGTACTTACTTGTGGAGGTGATAGAATTGGAATACCTCATGTTATCAATCAAGTGAGTCATATAATTAAAGTATGAATGGTATGAACACTAAATTTGAATAATAAACTTCATAAATCGTTCAATCTAATGGAGGTCAACTATACCAAGAGATTAAATAAGTTTGAGCCATTTGTTTTGATTTTGCAAGCATCATAGGTTTATTATGTCCTTTATCTAGGATTAAGATGTGACAAGCATGACTAATGGATTGTTTGCAAAATACAAGCTAAGTCTATTGTTAAACTTCTAGAATCCAGTTCCATATCTAAATCAACCCAAGTTTCACCTTTTCACTACGATGACATAAATGTCCATCAAATTGAGATTAATGCTAAAAAAGATCGTACCTCTTAAAATGATCGAAAAGGAACATTAATAAATATTGATAATGAGAAAAAAGACGTACCAGATGAGCTAAATGTTAAAAGTGTTTCAAATAAGAAAAAGTACTAGGAAGACAAAAAGGAAGACTTTGAAGAGGACGATTAATTAATTTGTTTTCAAGTTTTGTTTGAATTAATTTATATGTGCTGATTAAATTATTTTATATGTAATGATTAAAGTTTTTATTCTATGATTGGAGGTGCAACTTTTGGGCACTGTATGTTGATGGATTATTTATTCTATTGTGTTTTAAGAATGTAGTTTGGGGGTGTTAGTTCAACTTTTAGGGAAGACTACCAAATATTTCATAAATAATTTATCTCCTAACTTAGTTGAATTAACTTTATCAACACAATTAATAAGATAATGAAGAAAATGAAGTGACTTTATAGCGAAAGATCGTGGGATTGATAGTCCACGATCATTTTCTTTTTTCGCACCTCTAGATGAGGAAGAGGTTTTAGCTACACCAATTACACATGCAACATCTGTACCACTAAATGGTTTCACTAGCTATGCTTTAAGCTTTTAGGATTATCATTATTAAGATATCTATCTTACAGAGTTTGCAAAGAATAGGTAGACAACATATTGATATAGCCAATAACATGTAAGTATTCATAATTATTTTTAAGTACTTGTATCATTATGTTTATAAGGTTTTTTAATGTATTTGATGTCTTTATTGTCTTCTTTGACATGAGTGAGCCATTGAAATAAATTATCCGTGAAGATTTATAAGATCTTTCAAGAACAAGGTCGATCTATTTGAGTATACATGGAAGACAATTTTTCTATAAACTAAGGAGTTATATTCTAAGGAATTTATGTATATTTATTTATGAAAAATTATATTTTGTCATATTTTACTTACCATTTATTCTTGTGGAAACATTTTATATGGGGTGAGATACTCGATGGCATGATAAGAGCCACTTGAAGGCTACAGTGACGAAGTGATATGTCAATTTGATGTATGCTTGTTGTCATAAGACAAAAGATAAAAATCAATTTGTCCCAAATTACATGTGGAAATAGTGGCAGTAAGCATGGAACCATTTAAACAATAAAAAAAGTATGGGACAACCTTCAAAAATCAATAGAGTGAAACAGGTGGACTCAGATCTGGTCCTTCTCGGGACAATGAAGGTTCATGTCCTCTGTTCGAGCATTTTCGACACTTAGTACATATAAGATTTAACTTACTTACATAAATATTAATGAAAATGGTATACTATCTTATGAAAGTTTATTTATTATATCTTTATTTGCAAGTAAAGGAGTTAAATCGAAAGCCAACTCCTGCAAAGCTCTTTAGATGGACAAAGAACAAAAAGTCTGATATTAATCAATTCATTGATGAATGCTCTAGACAAGTATATGTAAGTTTGTTTCTTCAATATTTATAATAAATAATCTTAATTATATTTCTTATTTTATTATTTGATTTAGGTAATAAACTACTTGGAATAAATTCTTTTCTTATCAGATCATATTGAGGCAGTAGTTGCCCTTACATTTCAGCCACGAGAGATCTTTTGAGACTTCTGAGGTAGATTACACCCAAGTCTACTATAAGGTACTAGGTCAAGAGAAACATTGAGTGTATGGACTTGGCATTCAGTCCTAATCATACTATTTAGGCAGTAACTTTAGGAACGGATAATATGTCGAAGATGCAGTCATGCAAGATTTGCACTCTTATGTCAAAGCTATGCAAGAACGTTTAAAGTGCAAGCATAGGTAAAGGGAGCACAGCGGTATGCATTTTAAACAGAAAAAGATCGAAATGGAAGAATGTATCCACAAGATGAAGGAGTTATTGTTAAGAGGCTTGCCTTCTAGCTTATTTTCAGCACCACCTGATAGTTCCACTTGAGTCAAGGTTAATCATAGAAAGACATCCTTATTTTTTTTACTTTAATTGATCGAAACATTATAGTTCTATGTATTCAATTTTCATATATATATATATATATGTATATGTATATATATAATTTTAATTATCTTTTTTATTTGTTAATCACTATTAAGATTACAATCAAATACTAAAATAGTATAAAAATAAATAAATAATTAATTAAAAATATAAATATGTAATTTTTTATTATTTTAAAATCGGATCAACAACAAATCGACGATGGATGTCTTCATCATTAGTTTTTCATAGCTTAGGACAAGCGCTGCTGCTGCCACTAAGTTTAACAACGAATGCCATGTTTGTTGCCGCATCTTTGCCCAGTGATGAAAGAGTTCATCACTGTTCATCACGGACCTTATTATGCCTATCACTAGTTGGTAATGGCTCGACGACAAACTTGTTTGGCATTAGCTAACGATAAATCTAAAATTTCATCACTAACTTCCCTGCGAAGAAGAGTTTAGTAATCAAAAATTCTATCGTTAGTCTATCATTACAATGCTTAATAACAAAATTTTTGTCACTGAATTCAAGTTTTTTTTGTAGTGAATGGTGGAATCTCGACTCAATACAAGTTACAATGTCTTGTCTTGAGTTCAATGAGTCAAAGTACATCATATAAGTGACTAAAGCATTATTTTCATTTTGTTATTTTCATCCTTATGTAATATAGTGCTTAGCACTTATCATATAGAAAAGAAGTAGTGTAAAAAAAAGAAAAAACACTTAAACACATGACAAATGACTTCACAGCGAGAGAATTTAAATCTACCTGTATAGATGTGGAATGTGGACTGTTCCAAAAAGCTAAAGGGCCTACCTAGAAACAATATGAAAAAGATACAAAGTCAAGGCCTTAACGTGTTAATTATTGGTGAATCATAATTTGTATTTAAGAATATATATGTGAAGTTTTATACTAGTTATAAGTTAGAATATATGGTTCAAAAAAATCATGCCTACCATATCATACTGATTTGTTGTAATAAATTTTCACTATAAAATAGTTCAATCGCAAAATATCGTTATTTATGTATATAACTTTCAGAATTATTTATGATTTATGATTTTAAATATTTTAAAAATAGCAAAAGATTGTTAGATATTTTCAAAATAAATATTGAAAATATGCACCTATCTACCAAAGAATATAATTGCTCATTATGTTCATATATGTCCATCCAAAATACTCCCATCTATTATAGGTAGATCATTATTGGTATTTGTTTTTATTGTAATAAAATATATCTCTTTCTTTTGACTAATTTTGTAACCAAATACAAATTTTATTTATTTTGATCTCATAAGTGTAAAGTGCATTTTATTTTGTGAAAATTTGTAAAATCTTTTATTTATTTTGATCTCATAAAATTTATTTATTTTTAAAATGACAGTTACACACAGACTTGAAATAATGCCCTTATTCCAATTCGTTTTTTCAACAGGATTAGCGCATATTGTGATTAGAGTGCCTCTGGTGCGCGCTGGAGAGGTTCCTTGATTAGGTGAAGATGACCAATGATTGCAGAGCTAATGGAGACGGAGGCAACTTTCGCTTTCTATGAAATAGAACTTTTGTCATCAGAGAAAGGGCGAGTATGAGACCCAGCAGATAGGATAAGCTCTCCATCGTCAAGAAGAAATTCAGTTCATAATAAGGTACTCACATGTCACAAGCAGACAGTGAGAGATGTGACAAGATGCTTTATTAATTTTTTTTTAATGAAATTGAGAGTGATAAGAAATAATATCCTTTCTATGTTTTTTTTAATCTTGGTGCTTGAAGCAGCTACACGTCTCTGTTTGCCTTTAAGCAAGAGGAAGAAGCCAAATGGTAATCGTCCATCTTTCTGGGAGGGGCCCAAGTCCAGATATATCCTTCATATGTGCGAATCGGTCTAAATTCAATCGAAATCCTGGTAAAATTAAGAACATTTACCCTGTAATAACTTCGATGGACTTATCAGTTTCTATCCAAAGGAAATGACTTGGTTCGATAGTTTCATATCAGATACTTCAAACAACAGTGACAGCAGCTCCTTTTGACGACGATGGTGTTGCAGTAAATAAAGATATTGCTTTACATTACTATCATTAAAGACGGAAATACAAGTAAGGAACGCACCGATTGCGATTCTAAAGTTGGGAAAGGAGGGTAATCAAATTTTGGCGTGGACGAAACTTGGCCTCCAAAGGCTTGGCCTTCGACAGGGTCACTCCAATGTCTTGGCTCATTTCCGCCACTTTCGCAACGCTGTCCCAGTCAAAGCACTGGATGAGTGCACCAAGCGCCAGAGAAACTGTCCTTATGCCCAAGGCAGCTCCTGGACAAGCTCTCCTCCCTGTTCCAAAGGGCACATATTTGAAGCCATCTCGTTCTGCTAATATTCCTTCAAATCTTTCAGGCTTGAATTTTGTTGGATCCTCCCACACATTGGGATCCCTATGCATAGCCCAAGCATTCACCAAAACAGTTGTGCCTCGTGGTATTTCATATCCACTTACCGTGCACTTTTCAGATGAAAAATGAGGTAGCAGTAGTGGTGCTGCAGGGTACAGCCTAAGAGTCTCATTTATGACACAACGAAGGTAGGGAAGCTTCTTAAGGTCTGAATCATTTAATAGATGCCCATGTCCAACATGACATTCAATCTCCGCTCTCAACTTCTGGAAAATCTCTGGATTACTCAAAAGAAGTGACATTGCCCATTCCAGGGTAATTGCTGATGTATCTATTCCTGCCGTGAACATTGCCTGAACCATATTTTGTTTAATCAATGCTAGAATGAAGCTAGTACATGAATTACAGTAATTACATATCAGAAGTTTAGTAAGTTTCAGTACCACAAAAGCACCTTGTGATAAAATTTCAATAACAGCATAGTAGTACTTACCACAATGATACCTTTGATAACATCGTCCGAGTAAAATCCAGGGTCTGATTCTTGGAGATACAACAGTTTTTCAACCAGCGATTGCTTCTTTTCCCCATCCTTCATGCTGTTGGTTTCCAAAGAACTGCTTTTCCTGGAACGAATCTTCTCTATCAAATTCTGTAGATACTCATCTCTCATCTTCTGCTTTCTTATCAGACTCTTCTCCAGCCCTTTGTAGCCAATCAACCTTAAAACTGGGAACAAATCACAGATATTAAATGACATGCTAGGACAAAACCAGTTTTTGAACTCTAACAAGCATTGCCTCTCCAAATCACTGCCTGCGGCCTCTTCTTCAACGCCACGCTTTCCAGCTACTATTTTGGACGTGATATTTAATGTCAGGAGAGAGAACAAGAACTTCAAGTCCACCTTCTCGATGCCCCTACTCGAGAGTTTAAACAGTCTGCGACACAAACTTATGACCTCTTCTTCACGAATGGTTGAATACTTTCGGACACCGGTTAAAGAGAAAACTTCAACAACAGTGAGACGGCGTAGGATCCGCCATAGGTGACCGTAAGGAGCAAACCCAACGGTAGTGTAGTTGTAGCTGAGACAATCGCCGGCCATGAATCGTGGCCGGTTTGCAAGTACTATGTCGTTCTTGGTGAAGCATTCTTCAACGGCAGAAGGACAAGAAACGACTATGGTAGGACGAGTACCGAATTGGAGATAGAGAATTGGACCATAACGCGATGACAGCGCCTCTAGCGATTGATGGAGAGGCTGCTTGATCAGATGAAAGTGGCCAATGATCGGAAGAGCGAATGGACTTGGCGGTAGATTTGGCTTTCGATGAAATAGAAGTTTCATTGCAAGAAAAACAGAGAATATGAAAGCAAGGAAACAGAGAAAGTTTCCCATTATCGACCAGAAAATTGAGTTGAAAGACGGACAGACCAATTGATATTTCAATTATGATGTCTTAAAGTCATGGATAGTATTATCATGCAACACGAAGGCACGAGATATCAACCATAAACTCTCTAGAAAATACCTCCACAAGACTAATTGTAAGATTTGGATGTGGGAACAATTGTCCTGTGCTTGAAGCCGGTGTCCATGTATTCCAACAAGGAGATGCGACTGAATGCTAAAGAAATGTTGCCACGGAGGACAATAATTTCAGACAAAAGGCATGGACAATCTTGTCCACCAGTTTCTATTGCCTCAAAGTAATCCTCACAAGGCAAACGGACATTAATTTGAGACATCGAGTGTAAAGTGAGGGAGAGGAGTGTAATCAATACCAGCCAAGAAAGGCATAGCTAGTGATCGTTGGAGAGACACAGAGGTTCCGTCATCACTGACGTCTTCTTCTCCTTACCTTACTGGACACCATGTGAAAGCTGAATTCTAGAAAAGACGTGAATGGCAGTTAAGCCAAAGTGATAAGTTAACGCCGTGAAGAATGAGGTCGCCGGGAGCTCGTTCAGTACGGCACTTGTATAGTTGGATATATATCGGACTTTTTAATATATTTATGTAATAAATAAAAATGATAAGTTAATTACTCAGAGTTATTTTGTTACCAAAGGAGATGTATCCTAATACTTTCAAAAGCTAACACAGATTGAGTGGATATAGAAGCCCGTGAGAGAGGCCAAATCTACTAAAACATGAATGAGAATTTTATATATAATTAAAAAAGAAAAAGCGTGTTACAAGATTGCAACAACTTTTGATTAATCACTTTGCTTTCAGATGATATGAATTTAGGGATGGCTCTCCCTTCTTGCAAACGCTACTTGGGTCCTAATCACCAAGATGGCTTGGTGGCTCTGATTTAGAGCATCATGATGCATCCTTATATGACCTTGGTGTCCTTGGTTCCCCTACCCCTAATGTGCTAACCAATGATGGGTTGCCCTACTACTGAGCCTTCCTGGCTCTTCATGCTCCCTTAAAGAGCTTTGGGTGCAAAGAGGCCCATCCTTTACTTCTCACTTGGGCCTTTGTACCATAGCGACAGACCCAACTTTGTCATCTTAACCTAATCCTAGGTTTGGAACTGTTTCTTCAAATCGGTACCATTTTTGGATATATGAAAGGCCCTACTAAGGATGGAAACGGAGCAGGTATTCGTTTATTTAACAAATTTCAAATTCGAATTAAACTAAATTTTATACACCTGAAGCCATTTCAAACCTATTTAATTTTTTTTTAATATCCGAATTCGTTTCAAATTTATTTATAATTACCTGTATATTACCCGAACTCATTTATTATATTTGTATATAATATTTATTTAATATTTACTAATAAAATTTAATAGTAAAACACAATAACTAAATAATTCTATAACAATAAAACAACAAATAAAACTTTAAAAATATCTAGCAATAAAACTTAATAATAAAACACTATAACTAAATAATAATAAAGTAACATAACAAGACTTCAAAAACATCTAGTAATAAAACTTAATAATAAAACATCATAATCCAAAATAAATCTTTTACTAATAAAACAACATAATAACATCTCAAAAGCTTATAATCTTTTACTAATAAAATTAAAAATATATATATACAACTTAATGATAATGCAAGATCATCAAATTCGAATTAAATGTTCAAGAAATCAATACAACTTAATAATAAGCTGTTGAAAATGCATCACCAGTCAACATCTTATTTTATTGCACATAAGCAATTTGAATCCACGGTTGAACAAGAACCTAAAAAAAAAAAGATAATGATATAAATATTTGACAAAACTTAGTTAAAAATAATTAAAACATTTAAAACAAATTCATTATTACCTTCAACACTCGTCTATAACCAATTCTGTGACCACATTAATGCTTCTAAAGTATCTGGATGAAGCCTACTACGATGAATACTAACAACTCTTCCACTAGTACTAAATGCGGATTCAAAAGCCACAGTACACTGGCACCGCT
Organism: Moringa oleifera; assembly: GCA_021397835.1. NCBI lineage: Eukaryota > Viridiplantae > Streptophyta > Magnoliopsida > Brassicales > Moringaceae > Moringa > Moringa oleifera. The sequence continues at coordinate 4,641,166 of JAJFZO010000087.1, forward strand.
AGAGAATCTCTAGTTATTAGCTGCAATGTTGGATACTTAATTCTATTTATTTTCCATCAATTAAGAATATCAAACTCTTGACTCCAAGGTAAAACTAGTTCATTAAGATAATAATTCAGCTCTCTCTTCACATAAACATTTCTAGAAGAAGAAATAAGAAATGAACCAAGTTGTGCAAGTCATTCTTTCCGACAAAACTGAAGGAATTACAATGCTAGGCTGAGATTGTTTTGGATTGACCCTAAATTGATACTCATTAATCAACTTCCTTAGGTGCATCATCACCATATATTAAAGGAAAATAATATCCAGTCACTCATAATTTGTATCTAAGGTCCAAAATAACAATTATAGCCAAAACTACATGCACAACACTCTAACATTTCTCAAAGTTGTCAAACATTTTTTTACATATTTGTCTAATAAACTTATCATCATAACCCATCCAACGTACCAAAGATTTTATTAATTGAAAAATGGAAACAAAGAAACAATTTGCAAGTGGATACTTTCTTCTTGAAAATAACTTAATAGCAATATGCAACTGTTCTAAATTTTGAACAACCTTTGAAGCCATAACCCAATCATCATCACAAGATATATTAGAATAATATTTTTCTCTAATTTTTAACTTATGAAATACATCCTTATACATAATTACCGTCTGAAGCATAAAGAATGTGGAGTTCCAACGAGTTTTACAATCTAAAGATAACTTTTTTAGTGTATGGAGCTTTCAATTGTTTAACCATTTCTTCGGACCTTTCTATTCTTTGAATAGTAGCTGACTAAAATGCTACACTATTTCTACTTCTCAAAAGTGCATCATCAATAGTAGACAATCTATCTTTCACAATAAGATTTAAAATATGCGCACAAGACCTCATATTCAAAATCTCCCCATCACATAAAAAATCACTAAATAATTTTTTCTTGAGTATTGAAATCATATCGTCATTAGAAGAACAATTATGTACCATAATTGTAAAAATCTTGGTCTCAATATTCCACTTTGCTAAACCATCCATCAAATGCTTTGCTAGCTCTTATTTGGTATAAGCAATCGACACATAAACAAACTTGCATCTTTCTAAGTATGAATACAATAATTTAATAATAATTTAAGAGTAACAAATTAAATGTATAATTATATTAAATATAAAATAACAAAAAATTAATATATCTCAAAATACGACTTTGTAGCACCTATAACTCATCGATGTAGTGCATTGTAATGGACATGTAGCCTTTCTTCTGATTTGATGTCCATATATCAATAGTGATAGTTATTTGGCTTTTGAGCTCCTCAAATTCTTTGTATAACTTCTCAATTTCTATATCATAAATATCCATAATGTCTTTCTTGATAGTGTTGTAAGAAACCATCTTAAAAAGAGGTTGGAGACTACCTCCTAAATCCTATATGATCTACTGTTGAAAAAGGATATTCATGTAAGGTCATTACACATGTCAATTCTTTTCCTGATTTTTTTTTTGATGAAAAATGAAGTTTCCAAATTGAACCTTCCTATCATTATCTCTATCAATTGATTTTATTTTATTTTTGCTTGTCAAACATTCTGATTATGCCTTGACTACATTTTTTTTTTCCACATTTTTCCAAATGGTTCTGCAAAGATGTTGATTGTCGAGACTAACAAATTAAATTCATGCTTAAAAAATTAAACTTGTAGTATAGATGAGCAAAGTTGTTTTCACAAAAATTGGTTAGTTTATTTTTCGCAAAATAAAATAAAAAAAGTTAGAAAATTAAAAATAGATAAAATAAAAATAATAAAAAAATCAATGTAATAAAATATCTAGTCAAAGGAATAATTTCAGGTTTGATTTAAGAATTGATCATTGATGCAAAGATAAAAATCTTTTAATCTTCATTGAATTGGTTATGGTTTTTGGTACCACCTATCAACCTATTTCTCTTTACTTCTTTGATAACCACGACACAATCTTTGATTATTTACCTTATCAATAAATAACCCTAGATACGATCTTAGGATTTAATTTACCAATAGTATTAAGAATTAAAAAAACTATCAATTCTAGCTAATAAACACATGTATAGATTTATTTAAACTAGACTATATATCTTCATAACATAAATTGAACATCTCTTTTGTAATCAACTATGTTATTTACTACTTATATTAGAACATTTAAACAATTAAGGATTTAAAGTTCTAATTAGTAATCTATTCTTTTGATAATTAAAGAAATGGCCCTTTTGTTACAATCAACCAAAATAATATTTTCAATAAGCACAGAAGATAAAGAAATAATAAAAAAACAAAAGAATAAATAAAATTAGTTAGACCTCACAATTCTTGAAGAATCAAACCCTTGATTATCCTTTGACTGAAAAAGATGTTTAGCAATCCATGAAAAGAAAAAGACCTAAGAAAGGAGGGAAGCAAAAAAATAAATTCTGGATGTTCCTTTGAATGAACTACCTCCGTTTTATATAATAATCCTTAAACATGATAACCTATTTTAACTAGGACTCTCAAAGATAAATTAAGATAAAGATAAAATTTTATAACTACTTTTTAAATAAAAGATAAAATCTTGGTCTAGTGAAATTCAATGCAATTAGGTGTGCCAACGCTTTATCCAAAGACATTTTCTAGTTCATCCACATCTCTTAGGAATCCAACTTTTCATCTTCAAATAATGAATTTGAATCCATCTTAGTGAGTTCCTTAATCCACCCTACTAAATATAAAATACAGTCAAAATCTAAGATTTAATCATTTACAACCAATAAAAATATGAGAAAATATAACAATATATATGACTATTATGCACTCTATCAAATTTTTTCACGCTTAAATAATGCTTGGCCTCAAGCATACAATAATTCAAGCTCATTATCTCACCTTATTATCCTTCCTTCTTTTTTTTTTTGCTCATCCAAAATAATATATCTTTTTTATGCATTAAAACATAAGATCATAAAAGAATTCTCATAAATAACATACATGATCAATAATCATCTTAATGATTTTATTGAACTTAAAATGCTTAAGATCTAACACCTTCTCCTTAGATTTACTCATTCACTCGAAGTATTTTTGGGGGAAATATTTCGATAAGCTCTTAAGTCAATACATAGAAAAATTTTACCATAAGCTTGCTTGTATATCCGGTTTCTTTTGCTATGAATGAATTAAAATGCAGAAATCTAAGAGTTTTAAAATGGGTTGTAATGGGGCTTAGGTAAGATAAGATAAAAAGGTTTTAGGTTAATGGAATTGAATGAATCGTATAAAACTTTTTTTTACACAAAACTTTATGAAGTAATATCAAAAGATTGCTTCAATCACATCGCACACATCCAAGTAATGAGAATTTATATCATTTTGTTCTCAATCCTTTTTAGATTTTTTTCTCTCTTTTTCTTTAATCCTTCTCATACTATTTTTCTTATTCTTTTTTCTTTCTTTTTTTAAATATAACTTGGATCGTTGATTCCTAATATTTAGAAATATTGCCTAAAATAAATGAAAGCTTCATATTAATAAGCTCATGTAATCCTTCAGTTTAGTGTTCAAAAGAAAAATTAAAAGAACGGTTTATTATGGCTTGTATCATGGTTAAATTCCAAAGAAAATGTTAAGGCTCAAAGTTGGCTCTCTAAAGGTATATGAACATGGTAGGCTTTTCAAAGAAGGCTAAACAGGTTTTAAAATATAGTTTTGACTTAAATACCCTTATTGATTCAATGCATCTAATCCTTCAAAGGAATGATTCAACTGTATAACAAAGCAAGTTTTAGAAAAATCAACTATGTATGACATATACAAAGAAGAAAATTAAGCACGATGTAATATATGGTCATTGGCTCAAAACTCACCGAAAAGGGTTATATGGGTTAGATCTCATACAATTTTCAATTCAATATATCATCTAAAGCAACTAATCATAATACAGCAAATAAGAATTCAAAATCAATTTTGCACACATGAAATCCTTTTTTTTTTTTTAGGGCAAGTATTAGAAGGATCTAAAACTTAGAAGAGAGAAATCATAAACATAAATTAAATACCTTTTAGAGCAAAATTTTCTTGGATTTTAAATATTTTAAAAAAATTAGCAAAAATAAAAACAAATAACATGTTAAAGACTCTCCCCCATACCTAGATCATACATTGTCCTCAATGTATTAAAAATATATGCTCAAAAATAATAAAAGAACAAGAGAAGTAGAAAACTCCTTAGATATATCGAGCATCATAGAAACTTCATTTACTGCTAAAGAGATAAGAAGGTGGATCGAATTCCATTTTGTCATAGAGTGCTATCTGATTTGTTTTCATTCTTAACAACTATTGTAATGTGCATTCAAGTCGATCATCATATTGCCCTTGGAAAGGTATGATATGCTTTTAACCATTAACCTTATCTCTTTCTTTCATTTTTTTAAAATAAAAAATCATAAAAATAAATTACTAAAAAATTAAAAATGTGGGTTGCCTCCCAAAAAGTGCCTTTCTTTAACGTCTTTGGCTAGAAGTTGCCAGTTCTCAATTATAAGTTGGATATTGTAAATCAATTTTATCAACATCATGTGCTTGAAAACCTTCATGAAAAGGCTTTAAGCGGTGGCCATTGACCTTAAAAATCTTACAAGTATCTGGACTTTGAATTTTAACCGCACCATAAGAAAATACATTAGTAACAATAAAAGGTCCTAACCATCTAGAACGTAACTTACCAGGAAATAATTTTAGCTTAGAATGATAAAAAATAACTTTTTGACCAACATAAAAAGTTTTCCTTGAAATCATGCGATCATGGTAGGCCTTTGTCTTTTCCTTGTATATTTTTGAGCTCTCGTAAGCATCGTTACGAATTTCTTCTAGTTCTTGTAATTGTAGTTTCCTTAATTCACCTACTTCATCCATTCTTAGGTCGCGTTGTTTTATGGCCCAACATACCTTGTGTTCTAGTTTTACTGGAAGATTGCATGGTTTGCCAAATACCAAATGGTAAGAAGACATACCTATAGGGTCTTATAGGCTGTTCGATAAGCCTATAGCACATCATCAAGTCGTATACTCCAATCCTTCTTATTTGGGTTGACAGTCTTCTCAAGTATAGATTTGATTTCTCTATTAGATACTTCAACTTGTCTATTTGTCTGCGGATGACAAGTAGTAGAGATTTGATGGGTAGCTTTATACTTCTTCATTAAAGCTTCCACTACTCTATCGCAAAAAAAGTTCCATAATCACTTACTATAGCCATTGGTGTCCCAAACTTGACAAAAATATGAGATTTGACAAAATTTACAACCACTTTAGCATCGTTAGTACGTGTAGCTTTAGCTTTCACCCATTTTGACCCCTAATCCATAGTAAAAATGATATATATTATTACAAGGAGAAGAAAAAGGACCCATGAAGTCAATATCTCATATGTTAAATATTTCACAAATAAGAATAAAGGTAAGTGGCATTTAATCTTCATATCCTAAATTTTCAGTTTTTTTTTTGACATTGTTCACAAGTCCTACAAAACATGTACGAATCATGAAATAAAGTAGGCCAAAACAATTCACACTCTAATGTCATACGAGCTATTCTCTTAGGACTAAAATGTCCCTCACATGTGTACAAATGATAAAACTTTAAAATAGAATTAATTTCATGTTCAACCACACACCTTCAAATAATTTGGTTAGAACAATATTTTCATAAGTAAAGGTTATTCCAAACATAAGATCTAGCATCTTTTTTAATTGTCTTTTTGAGCCCTAGACAAATCACTTGGTAATACTCCAGTAACTAAGTAATTAGCAATATAAGTAGATCAAGGCCTTGTCTTGTGAATAAAAAAAAAGATACTCATCTGAAAAATCATCTTTTAATGGTGATGACTCGTCACTCATAGTTAATCCGCTAAGATGATCTGCAATCAAATTTTTTATACCCTTTTTATCATGTATCTCCAAATCAAACTCTTGTAGCAAAAGTATCCATTAAATAAGTCTAGGTTTTGCCTCTTTTTTTGAGAGTAAGTACTTGAGAGCTACATGATCAGAATAAATAATCACTTTAATACTAAGCAGATACCAGCGAAATTTTTCTAAAGTAAACATAATGGATAAAACTTCTTTTTTTGTTGTGGAATAGTTGCTTTGTCCACTATCAAGTATTCTAGAAGCGTAATAAATGACATAAGGAGTTCTTCCAATTCCTTGTCCAAGAACAGCACCAATTGCATGATTGCTCGCATCACACATGATCTCAAATGGAAGATTATATTTTGGTGGTTGGATAATTGGTGCGGTTGTTAACATATCCTTCAACTTGTCAAATGTATCTTTGCATGCCTCATTCAATTCGAACATCACATCTTTTTGTAGTAAACTGCATAAGGGTTTAGTGATTGTAGAAAAATCCTTAATAAATCATCGGTAGAATCCTGCATGTCCATGAAAAAAACGAACTTCTCACACACATGTGGGGTAAGATAAAGATTTTATAATTTCTATTTTAGCTTTATCAACTTTAATTCCCTTGGATGATATAACATGTCCTAGAATAATATGTTAATTAACCATAAAATGACACTTTTCATAATTTAAAACAAGGTTCTTTTCTATGCATCTTTTAAGTACTTTTGTAAGGTTAGTTAAACATGCATAAAAAGAATCACCATAGGCTGTAAAGTCATCCATAAACACCTCTATGATGTTCTCTATATAATCAAAAAATATACTAACCATACACCTTTAAAATATAGCAAGAATGTTACAAAGTCCAAATGGCATGTGTCGATATACAAAAGTACCAAACGGACATATGAATCTGGTTTTCTCTTAATCTTCAGGTGCAACAGGGATTTGATGGAAACCTGAATGACCATCAAGATAACAATAATGGGTATGACCCACTAATCTTTCCAGCATTTGATCAATAAATGGAAGAGAAAAATGATCTTTTCTAGTTGATGCATTTAACTTCTTATAATCTATGCATACCCTCTATCTATTTTGAACATGAGTGAGTATTAACTCATTATCAAGATTTTCTATTATTGTTATACCTATTTTCTTTGGAACAACTTGAATTGGACTTTTCCATTCACTATCTAAAATTGGATAGATCATACCTGCATCAATAAATTTCAAGATTTCTTTCTTTACCACTTCCATCATAGGCGGATTCAATCCGTGTTAGGGTTGTCTGGAGGGTTTACAATCTTCCTCTAATAGTATCCTATGCACCCATGTGGAAGGATTCAATCCTTTAATGTCAGTTATGGTCCAACTAATGGCCTTTTTATACATCCTAAGTACTCAAATCAATTTTTTTCTCTAAAATAGAAAGTTTATTAGAGATTATGACTAGAATAGTTTCTTTTTCTCTTAGAAAGACATACTTTAAATGATCTAGTAGGGATTTTATGCCTGTGTAATATAAAGAAGGAGTTTTGTGTGAGAAATAGGCAAATCAACATAAGAAACATCATACCTTATAGGTTGTAGTGATTCCAATTCATGAATTATATCTTGCAAGTTTAAATCCAATGTAAAATTTTACAAAAAACTTTATGATCTTCAAAACTTAAACTCTTGTTAAGTACAATTTTTAATTTATCTTCATCAGTTAAATCTAGAATTTTCTATACTAAAAGTTCAATAACATCCATAGCAAAAACAAGAAATAAATCACTAGGATATCTCATGGAATCATAAATATTAAATTTAATAATTTCACCATCAAATTCTATTGTGAGTGTACCATCATGTACATCAATTTTTGTTTTGGATGTTTTTAGGAATGGTTTTCCTAACAAAATTAATGAGTTAGATGAATCATCTTTTTTCACATTAAACACGTAAAAATTAACATAAAAAATCAATCCATTGACTTGCACTAAAACATTCTTCAAAACTCCCTCAAGATATACATTAAATCTATCATCAAATTGAATAATCATGCCAGTTTCTTTTAACAATCTAGCATTCAAAGATGAATAAATGCATAATGGCATGACATTTATTAAAGCACCCAGATCTAACATTGTTCTCTCAATCCTAACGTTACTAACTTTGTAAGGAATAGTAAACATACTTGGGTCCTTACATTTTAGAGGTAATTTTTTCTAAAGAATAACTAAAACATTTTCTCCCATACTTATAAATTCATTACTTTTTAATTTTCTCTTATTGGTGCATAACTCTTTCAAAATGTTGGCATATCGAGATACCTGTTTAATTGGATTAAGTAAAGGAATATCTACCTCGACCTTGCAAAAGGTATCAAAAATCTCTTTTTCTTCCTCCTCATTATTCGTAGATTTAGATAATTTAAAGGAAAAAAGAGGAATTAGCGTGAAAGTTTTTGGTTGCTCTATATTGGATCCCTTAGACTGATCAAGCTCCGATTGAGGAACTACTTTTTCATCTCTTCTCTTGGGATGCATCCTTTGGTGGTTTTACTAAGTTCTTTTAACTCAGTTCCACTTCTAGAGATAATTGCGCTAGTATTTTGTTTGGGGTTGACAATAGTTTATGGAGGTAATTTTCCTTAAGATTCCAATCTATTCATTAAAGATGCTACTTGACCTACTTGATCATCTAACTTTTTAATACTTATTCTTCTCTTCTGCTAAAATTGTTGTGTGTTAGATGCAAGTGATTTAATAATTTCTTCAAGAGACATACCTGAATTTGAATAAGGTTATGGTAGTGGGCTGGTTGTCTACATTAAAATTGAGGTCTTGCTCCATAACTAAGATTGGTATGATCCCTCCATTCTAGGTTATATGTATTTGAATAAGGATCATATTTTCTTTATGGTGGACCTGAAAATTCTCCAACTACATTAGCATCCTTATAAGGATCATCTTAAAGTGTAGGGCACATGTCAATTAGATGGCCAGTAGCAACACAAATCCCACAAGTTTTAACTTATTGCATATTTTTTACAGCTAATTATTGAACAAGAGAAGTTAGATTGACTATTAGATTGTATCTTATGTGAATCTAAATTGTTGTGAGTTAGTAGCCATGGTGGAAATTAAATCTTTAGCCTCACGAGGAGTTTTATTCACTATAACACCTTCACTAGCTGCATCCATCATCCTTTTTTCCATGGGTAGTAATCCTTCATAAAAATATTGAATGAGAAGTTGTTCAGAAATCCTATGTTGAGGACATCTCGCACACAGTTGTTTAAATCTTTTCCAATACTCATGAAGGGTTTCAGTATCTCTTTGCTTTATCCCATATATTTTCCTTCTGATGCTAGCAGCTCGTGATGCAAGAAAAAAATTTTCAAGAAATAATTTTACCATCACTATCCATGTGGTCACAGAATTACAAGGCAAATAAAATAACCAATCCTTAGTTCTTTTGGCTAGTGAGAATGGAAAAACACATAATTTAATCTGCTCTTCTGTCACTCTTTGTGGTTTTAGGCTTGAGCACACCACATAGAATTCCTTCAGATGTTTGTAAGGGTCTTCATTCTCAAAACCATGAAACTTAAGAAGTAAATGGATCAAACCAGACATTAACTCAAAATCTGCTTATAAATTTGGATATAGAATACAAAGTGCTTGTTGATTTACTTCTGGTGCAACTAATTGCCTTAAAGTTCTCTCTTCATTAGCCATGTCTTGCTTTATTTCAGAATTACAAGATGAGTCAACTAAATTAAGTGCTAAATTTAAACCAGAAAATGAAGGTGAAGATTCTTGTTGACTTCGTAATTTAGCTTCATTCCTAAATCTTTTTATTGTCTTCTTAATCTTAGGATCGTATGAAACTAGATCACTTGCATGCGAAAGATGGAGCATTAAAATAAATCTTATTAAAACCAATTCTCGATAATGACATCAAAAATTATTGGTTGTCAAGAGCAACAAATTAAATTCATGCTTAAAAAATTAAACTTATAGTATAAATGAGCAAAGTCGTTTCCACAAAGATTGGATAGATTTATTTTTTGTAAAATAAAATAAAAAAAGGGTTAAAGAATTAAAATTAAATAAATAAAAATAATAGAAAAACTAATGTAATGGAATGTCTAATCAAATAATTTCAAATTGGATTTAAGAATTAATCATTCATGCAAAGATAAAAATCTTTTAATCTTCACTAAACTGGTTATGGTTGTCGGTACCACCTAACAACTTATTTCTCTTTACTTCTTTGATAGCCATGATACAATCTCTAATTATTTTTCTTATCAATAAATAATCTTAGATACGATCTTAGGATTTAATTTACCAATAGTATTAAGAATTTAAAAAACTATCAATTCTAGCCAATAAACACAAGTATAAGTTTATTTAAACTAGACTATATATCTTCATAACACAAATTGAAAGTCTTTATTGTAATCAACTGTGTTATTTACTACTTATATTAAAACACTTAAACAATTATGGATTTGAAGTTTTAATTAGTAATCTATTATTTTGATGATTAAACAAAGGGCTTTTTTTTGTTACAATCAACCAAAATAGTATTTTCAATAAGTACAGAAAATAAATAAATAATAAAAAATAAAAAAACAAATAAAATTAATTAGATCTCGTAATTTTTGAAGAATCAAACCCTTGATTATCCTTTGACCGAAAGAAATGTTTAGCAATCCATGAAAAGAAAAAGACCTAGGAAAAGAGGGAGGTAAAAAATACTCTGGATATTCCTTTGAAGGAACTACCTCCCTTTTATATAATAATTCATAAACATAATAACTTATTTTAACTAGGACTCTTAAAAATAAATTAAGATAAATATAAAATTCTATAACTACTTTTTAAATAAAAGATAAAGTCTTGGTCCAGTGAAATTTTAATTGTAATTAGGTGTGCTAACACTTTATACAAAGACATCTTCTAGTTCATCCACATCTCTTAAAAATCCAACTTTTCATCTTCAAATAATGAATTTGAGTCTATCTTAGTTGAGTTCCTTAATCTACCTTACTAAATATAAAATATAGTCAAAATTCAAGATTTAGTCATTTACAATTAACAAAAATATGAGAAACTATAATATGACTAGTATGCATTCTATCAAAAGACCTAGTTTCATTTTTACCATTTTCCTTTAGCTTTAACTTATAAAAATGACAAGTTGTCCAATCATTTCCATTTTCACTAGTTTTATCAAAATGCTCATAAATGGAAGATATTAACATTTTTTTTCTCATACTTGAAAGTATTGGTTTTTCAAAAGCGATAATAGGTTTGAAAGTTTGGAAATGTTAGTGGGGTTGAATACTAGAAGTAATTGGTACATCAAAATTACTATCGGATGGTTGAGTACCTCTACAACTCTCAACACATTCGTTGGTATCCACGGTTGACATATCGAACCTAAACAATAATTAAACTTCAACAAGTTAATAAATCAATCACTATAGCTTTTGAATAAATTAGAAATTGATTCTTTTGAAAGTGCACATGAATCATAATATAACTAATCACTATAGAAATCAACATAATTTTTCACATTTGAAAAAGTGCATCATCTAAATAAGTTAATACATGCTAGTGAAAGGCTATTCTAGACTCCAAAAATAAGACATAGTTTTAATCATTTGAAAGAAACTAATGTCAAATTACTAATTTTTTCATCAAAGGAAAAAAGTACCTGTAATTTCCCTTGTATTCAACTCTGTGAATTTTAGAAAGCTTAATCTAAACTAGATTTTCAAAATGGTAAGAAGACAAAAAAGAAAAAACAAAAACTTTAAAAAGGTTTCTCCAGAAACATCAAGAAAATGACATTTTCTTGAAAAAAATACTACCTAAGTCCTAATTCATTTATGTTATCTATTAAGTGATAGGAAGATTCATTTTGCTAGAAAAACACTATCCACGTCTCAATTCATCATTTAAACAAATTATTTGGTCAATTCAAATCGATTTATGATTCTTACTCAAAATATTTATGATATTCTTTCTGAACTTTAAGTTTTTTGTTAAATTTAAAGATGAGCAGATGCTGAGATTTGAGAAGACAAAAAAATGAAAACAAAAAATAAAAAAAGTTCTATAGAAACATCAAGTAAAATGATATTCTCTTGGAAAAATACTACCAAGTCCTAGTTCACTCGTGTTTTTAGTTAAATCTCAAGATATGCCTAAACATGAATCATAGCTCAACTTAATAAAAATTTGACATTGAAATCAAACAAGAGTTTCGAATCTGTGAGGAGAAAGCATACCTTGAAGAGTAAAGATGTCTATGAATGAGGTAATGAAGAGATAGAAACAAGTTAGGGATGACTCAAAGAAGCCGCCGTTGTTTACAATCGAGAGAGAGCTGCTGATACTGGTAGAGTTAGAGAGAAGTGAGTGAGTGGTTGTACTTGTGTTTAAATGAAACCCTAATTAAACCAAAATAATGTCATTTTGGTTCAATTTGGTTCAATTATATGAGTAATAAGTATCAGGTTCGAACACCTTTTATTCGTATTCGATTATTTAAATGGGTTTGGGTAACGAATACCCTAAGATTTAAACTTGAACCTTATCTGAATCCAATTTGGATATTATAATTAAAACCCAAACCCACCCAAACCCATTTAAAAAATGCCTAAACCTATCCCATTAAAATTTAATCAGATAAGGTATCTAGATAAATCCGACTCGTTGCTATCCCTACCTGAATATAATGTGGTCTCTTTCACGAAAAGGAATTTAACTTTCATATTTATCATTGTTTGAAGGCAACCTTTATCTTTTCAATTGCATGCATCACATTTATTATGTTGCCTTCTTAACTTTTGATTGCTTTCATTATTTTTTAATTCCCCTAAGATCTTTTTACTTCATTCGCATGGTAATTTTATCATGGTTTATTCATCGAGTACATAATGCAACAACTACATTTTTCTCTCAATCTCCTTATATATCAATTGAATTTTAAGAGCGTTTTCATTTGCTCACTCCTATGCCAGTAATTTGCTTTAGCAATATTTTTAACCTTCACTTGTTCTTAGTAAGCCACCTTCCTTTATATTTATTTTTCTCTCCTTTCTTAATTGAAATTCTAATGATGACAACCTCTTCATACAGCAACACCCAATTTTTTTTCTTTAGTGATCTTCTATAATTTCTTATAAAAAAAATGATATTTTTGATTTGGTTTTTCTTTATCCTCTTTAGTCGAAGGAGAAAACATGTACACCTCATCCATATTGTGTTTGTATTTAAAGGTCACCATTTCTTCTGGTATCAAATTCCCTTTTTCACTTTTTATCTTTATTTGTAGGAGTATTATAAGGTTCCTCACATTTTAGTTTATCACTAATAGTTGATGGTTTATTAATGGTTTTCTAGAGGTAATAGCCTCATGTCATTTTAAACAATTCCCAGTGGACATTTTGGCTAATTTCTTTGCCTTTAAAAAGTATCTTTAAACCATCGGTTGGTTTCATGTTATCTCTTTTTCTAGCAAACCCCTTCTAGATTATTTCTTAACAATCCAAACCACTAGGAATCTCATATTTTCTTTTTCAATTAGCGCAAACTTATCGTCAGCTCTAATCTCTAGCTATTCATTCCTTGGATTAGGTTTGGGGCCCTGTCGAGGAGTTTGTGGGTAAGCTCATGTCAAAAAAATCAGAGCATACCCCCATGTTCAATGTTTATCCTAATAAGATAAAAAATCACTTATAAGACAGTTCCTCCTTGCAAGGTCCACATCCTAAGGTTTCTCCTACTTGCCCTAGTTCGTCATCTATAACGTTGAAGGTGTTTTGTACTCATGGTCTCCATTCTTTCTTCTTTTGTTTCACTTATTTCCTTCTTACTCTTCCTGTTTCCTCATGATATATGTATATATATATATATATATATATATATATATAAACATACATATATGTATATTTTTTATTTTCTTCTCTTTTTTTGTTTCCATTGTTTTCATTGTATTTAGAGGATTTAATGGTATTGAACATTTTTTTAAAAATAAAACTAAAAATTGTACTCTCTTAATCTTCATTAAAAGAATTTTTTGAAATCGTTGGTACTTTTTCTCGAGATCTCTAATTTTCATTGGGACTCATAACAAAATCTCACAAAAGAGGTCTTTTTAACAGCTTATGATGATCTTTAACTTATCTAAGGTTGTTAAGTGTAAGAAGAGACATATTCAAGGGTCAAGCATCCTCATGTTTCTATGAAGTTCTCATCTAGTAGTAAGTGCCTTTTCATGGTATCTCTTTCTGTTGTCATTAAGCTCCTTACTTTTATGGTTGTGATCACTGATCCTTGCTCACACATTAATGGCGATTCACCGTTCGCCCGCCTTTATCTGTATTAGAGATGTTTCTTTGAAGTGTCTTATTTTTAAGTTATTTCATAGACTGTAACTTTCCTTCTTTGACAATTGATGTAATTCGTTATTAGATCTTTACTAATTTAATGTTGATCTTTTTTTGCATTACTGATTTGTCTTCTCCATTACTTTGACTATTGTCGTCCTGAGCCAATCTGCTTGCAAAGTTCACTTTTTTTATCGTAAAGAATTTTCTATCATTCCTTTTAAGTTTGTTGCTTTGCACAGCATCGAGGAGATCAATTAAATGGGCTTCAAAACTATTACTGATTATGGTTTGGTTCAAGGAAAAAAAAAAGAAAGAAGTTATGTTAACTACTTGTGTTCATGTCTTTCTATGTTAGCCTGAATTTGGTCGATTTTCATTAGTTTATCCTTTTCTCTTTTTTTTTTCAATTTTTTAAGGTACCTCCGTCACTTTTGAATCAACCAAAAACCTTTAGGAACTAGTCAAGAAGGAGCGAAGTCTTTGAACTCCGTTGAAAGATGAGATTCACAAACTTTAGGCAGTACTAAAACTGGTCCATGTAAAGATATGCATGTATGTATGTGTGTATATGTATGTGTTAAAGGTTTGAAGCTCAAGATGATAATGTCAATGGATCTTTATCATCTTAATTATGATTTTTTTTTTTTGGAAAATAATAAGTTTGTGAAACAAGTAATTGAATATTATATTCAAGTTTGATTTTGTGGTTAACTATAAACTTAGGCTAAAATCATGGCTTTAGCTGAAAGGCTAGGCCTAGAGTTAATTCTCCCAATGAAAATGAACAACCTTAGCTCTTAAAAGATGTAGTTAGAAAATGTTCCAGGTATTGGCCAAATAGTGCTCTATAATCTTGTTATAGTAGGTGGTAACTTTTTGTGCTAAATCTCCCAAAACTCATAATATAAAAATTGTAACTCTATCTTTTGGCTTTCTACAACATCTCGAATCATTCCATTTAGAGTTCAAACGAGACAATTATGCCCGAAATACTAAAATAATGTCAATGTTGTCCAAAATCCATCAATTTGTTTCGCTTTTGGCCTTAATGCTTTCATTTATGTTTCTTATCTAATCTTGCAATAAACCACATAAAACAAACATATAAGCACCAAAGAAACTCTCAAAAACTATAAACTACTAAGTAAATACACTAAAAATGTTTGAGCTATTAGCTTTTTAGGTGAACTTTTATCTTCAGTCCCCCTTTCACCATAATTGAACTAGCCTTCATCTATTCTCTAAGGGTTCTTTCTGATGTTAGTTTTCTATGATGTATTTTTTTCGAGAAGCCATGACTTTCCGTGTTGGCTCTTATTTATGATGCTAATTGTTATATCATTGTTAGAGTCTCAACTTGAATCATCGAAGACCTGTAAAAGAAGGGAAGCCTCTGATGCTTAATCAATAGAATACTTTTCAAAGAATAATTAAAAAAAAGAGAAGCCTTTGATTGTAAACATTCTAGTAAGTATAGTAACAATATAGATAAGGTACAAGTCATTGATAAGGACGTTGGCGAAGACCTCATATCGCCTCTAATATAAGCACCAGCAGTTCCACTTACCAATTTCAAGGTATGTCTTGTTTTATTTACCTAATGTAATTTGGTTTGTCATGCATATAACTATACTTTGTGTTTTCCATTATAACGTATGTTGTGCCAAATGGCACTTGGTAATACTAATAATGTTATAGCCCATTGATCACCATAACTAGAAAGCCCAATACTCTTTTGCCTCAACTGATTCCTGGTTTAGATAAGTTTACAATATCTCAACCGATTATGACACATCACTTGGCTATCACATTGGATTATTGCTCCTAGCACTCACGTAACATATTGTTGTATTATGTGTTATTTTTATGAAATTTAAAAATTAATTATTAAAATATTATGTTTGCTATTTTTGAAGGTGTTATCTAAATCTGCACCACAAGCTTTTGTACAAGAACGGCCCATAAAGTCCATATGAAATTTGCTCAAATTTCATTATCATTACATGTGTCATTGCATGAACGTAGATATAATGGTTGCCACTCTGTTGGATACAAAAAAATTTCTACTGAAGGAATTAAGCACTACAATCATTCAAGCTTGGATTGTATATGTGTATCATGTTGTATTAGTATTTTTTTATTAAAAAAATTCAAAATTATTAGTTATGCTTTTCTTTTGTGTTCCAAAAAGCTTCATAAAGACACATTAGTCACTTGTGGCTTAAATAGCAAGTACATGTTTGTTGATCTTATAATGGTATCAATAAAGGGTTATAATAACATTAAAAGCAAGCTTGATATCTCACTACAAGGATAAGGTAAGCAGTACATGATCAAAAAACAGTAATGCTTCCTTATAAGGTCAAGTAAGTAGAAACATAATTTTAATTACAAATGTATTTGTAGACATCAAGTTTAGTGAAATTATATTTAATAATGTAGATCACATTGGATATTGGTTGTTGTAAAGCTTGATTTATATCAATACACGTTTTTTGAATTTTTGGGCCACGATGATCGAGAAAATATGAAAAACCTAATCAAAACGTGAATTAATAAATATTTACTATAATTGTATTTTAAATACAATATTCTGCAATTATATACATGACTAATATTTATCTTTGAATACTTTTATGTAGTAATTTATGTGCCTAGACTTTCAAGAAAAAGTTTTAGAAGTTTCATTGCTTAAATATTTATAATGTAATAAAAATTTGTATTTCTTATTAGTTTTTTGATCTTTTATAGTATGCTAACATTTTCATGGTTTCAATGAAGTATCCGTACTAGCTTTTTAATAATAAGTGTACTTACTATGTTGTGACATACACGAGGGACATCATAAAAAAATATAGTAACATTATCTTTTTTTTTTTTACAAAATAGTAAATAATTGATAATTTTTAATTGGTTAATGCATTTATTATAAAGAAATAGTATTGCATTCACTTATATTTTTAAAAAAACAATTGAAAAATAAAAGCACGTACAACAAATTAGAGATAAACGAGTTGAAGAAAAATATTTATGAGTTCACATTAAGTTATCTGAGGGCTTCAATAAACAAATAAAAAATTTATTTTATGTATGCCCTCTTTTGCATGTCTGTACAATTAATATATATTATACATATACTTTGCACTTTTAATTTAAAAATTGAAATGATCATTTAGTCACTTTAAATGAATATTTTAGGGTAAAAGTCTTACAAAAACTTATGTTTACCTCATATTACCAATCAAACTCTCATGTTCAAAAAGTAACACATAAAACCTTAATCTTTCAATTTGATTCAAATTAAACTTTACCTCAAATGATCATGAAAAATTAAAAGAATTTTCGTTATTGAAATACTCAAAAATAATTCAAATGAATTTTTTGCTTTATTTTAGATCCATCCCTCAAATTTGAATAACTTTTTTATACAAGATTCATTTTTTTATGAATTTTTAAAGTCTACAATATTATAAATTTTAACATTATTTAAATATTTAAAAATCTTTGAAACTTTTTATCACAATAACTTAAATATTTTTTTACATCTATGAAAAATTTCAAATTAAAATTCGTTGTATAAGATCTTCAATTTGAATATTCTCAATTTTTAAATTTTTTAATAAAATTCAATTTAAATCAAATTGATATATCAAAATTTGATTTGTTACTTTTTGAACATAAGAGTTTGATTGTTAAGATAAAGTAAATATCAAAATTTTATGAGATATTTATCTAATATTTAATTGACAATCTTTTGGTAGATTATTTGGACAGTATCATGTTTGAATGTATATTTGAAGTCTGTTTAGTATATTATTGTTGTGGTGTTTTTTTTATTTATGAAAATATAAATTTTATTCAGAAATGTCTGCTAAGATATGAGCCCTTACAGAATCAAGGAGCCCTTCCCTGCTAACTAGATTAGCATATAAATATGAGCAAAAGTGTGAGCAGTCATATTTGCTAATCTACTTACATGACAACTAGAAAAGTGAGATGCGTTTGACAATATAACCTTACAGTCCCTACTAATGCTACCAAATGAGAAATGTTAGGAGCCTTTGATCGCAAAACTTGCACCACCTTCATTGAATCTGATTCAAAAATCATTTCTCTAAGTGCCCAGGCCTTTACTTCCTATAGTTTCATCTTCCCTTCAATTGACTTAGCCATGCTTTTGACAAAAGCACCCTGCTCATCTTTGATTACCAGTGCCATGCCTACCAAATTTAAGTTAGAAAAAATTGCCACATCCACATTCCCCTTAAGCTGTCCAGTACCAGGTTTTGTTCATTTTCTGGGTATCTTGGATCCTTCTCTACTTCTTGGTACAGCAGCTGGGAAATTAACAGAATTCCAAGCTTAAAGAAAATCCAATCCAGCATTTACCACCTTCTAAGGGGAGAAAATCTCGTTGCTCCATATTTTGGTATTTCTTGCACGCCATACTGCCTATAGTACTATACAGAATTTTCAAATCAATTCATGCTCTATACTTTCTAGCACCCTGAAGATCCAATTAGTAAAGCTCTCTACAGTAGTGATTTTGCCTCATTTTCACATAAGGGACAATCTTGAGGGATATCGCAGCCTCATGTTCTGAGCTGAGTTCTGCTGGCACACAGCCTCTGCATAATCTCCACATAAAATCTTTCATTTGGGAGGTACCTTCACATCCCAGATGATCCTCTGATTCCTATCGGTAACCTCCTGATTTAGGTCTGCCACTACAAGTCTGTATCTAGACTTGACAAGGTAATTTCCATCTAGGCTAGAGTGCCAAATAAGCTTATCTTCACTGGAGGTACTGCATACTACCAGGTTTCAGTATCTAATCTGCATCTGTATCACAAAAAAAAAGATCCTTAATGAGGTCCTTATCCCAAGCATTAGTTATTGGAATCCAGAGATTCTTCACCAGAGTAAACTGTAGTGCAGATATGGGAGGAGCCTCAATTCTAAATCTTCCTTCCCTCTTCAGCCAAGGGTCCCTCCTAACCTTGACATTGTTCCCTCTCCCTACCCTCCACCTATACCCTTTCTCCAGAACAGATCTTGAACTCCATATGCTCTTCCATGTGAAGCTAGGATTTGTACCAAAGTCGGCTATTAAAAAATCACTACCAGGATAGTATCTAGCTTGGAAGATTCTACCAGCTAGTGAGTGAGGATCAAACATCAATCGCCAGCCTTGCTTTACCAATAGGGCTAGATTAAACTCACATAGATTCTTAAACCCATGCTTCCCTCTTCCTTTCTTTCACAAAGTCTCCTCGAGCCCATCCATCTGATCCCTTTAGCCCCTGTAGACTTAAAGCTCCACCAAAATGAATTGATCATTTTTTGAATTTCATCACAAAAGGTGCTGGGAAGCAGAAAACTGCTCATGCAATAGGTTGGAATGGCCTGGATCACAGTCTTAGTGAGGATTTCCTGCCCTATTTTTGATAGTAATTTAGATTTCCATCCATTGAACCTTCTCCAAACTCTTTCTTTAATGAAGTTAAATATAGTTTTCCTACTTTTCCCAACCATAGAAGGGACGCCAATATATCTGCTGGAGTCTATGGCATTCTGCACTCCCAAGATATTAGACACCAACCTCCTGGATACTTCAGAGATACTTGTACTGAATTATATCCCTCATTTATGGTAGTTTACCTCCTGTCCAGATGCTAGCTCATAATCTTGAAGTATCTGAATCATAGCTTCTGCTTCTCTAGGAGTGGCTTTGAAAAATTTTTTTTTTTAAAAAAAGGCAGGAATCATGTGCAAACAGCGGGTGAGAAACTAATAGAGCCCTTCCACAAATCTTGCAGCCATGTGTTTCCCCTCTTCTCTTCGCTCTCTAGATTAGTTGAGAGAGTTCCTCAACACAGGATGAAAAATATGGGGATAGCGGGTCACCTTGACGCAAACCCCTTTTAGGCTTGATTGGGCCAACCTTTACACCGTTGAAGACAACCTTGTAAGTTACTGACTCAACACACAACATCACCATATCAATCCACCTAGGATCAAACCCCAATCTCTCCATCTTTTTCTTTAAGAAAGCCCAAGATATTCTGTCATAAGCCTTGCTAATGTCAAGTTTTAAAGCCACCTCACCCTTCTTCCCTTTAGCTTTCTTTTTCATGTAGTGGATTGCTTCGAATGCTACGAGTACATTATCAGTGATGGATATTCTAGGAACAAAAGCTTACTGATTATCAGAGACCAGTTTTGAAAGAAGCAGTTTAAGTCTATTAGTAAGAACTTTGGCTATTACTTTGTAGATGACATTACAAGGGGCAATTGGCCGAAACTCTTTGATATTTTTTGCGTTCTCACACTTAGGTATCACGACAATAGAGGTACCATTCAGTTCAGGAGGGAATGTTTTATTTCTAAGCCATAAGGTTGTTGAATGAAAAATGTCATTACTAACTGTCTTCCAAAATCTTTGAAAGAAACTTAGGTTAAAGCATCAAGTCCTAGAGCCTTGTTCTGGATGCATTTGGAATAGGGCCATCTCAAACTCTTCAAAGGTGAATTCCTCCAGTAGTTTTGGGTTATCCTCATGTGCCACCTTACTTTGCAGAAGATTAGAAACTTCATCCACTGGGGCCATGGATGCAGCATACAATTTAGAGAAATAGTCTTCCATTAAGGCAGCCAAATCTTCATCTTTAGTGACACATTCCCCTTGTTCATTGAGAAGGCTATGAATCCTATTAATTCGCTTCCTTGTTGTAGCCATTCCATGGAAGCACTTTGTATTTAAATCTCCTTTCTAACGAAAACTTGTTAGCCCTTTGTTTCCAGAAATCTTCCTGTTGCTTCAGTAATAAATTAAGTTTTTTCTTGGCTATCTTGAAACCATCCACAGCTGACCCATATGTTCTGCCCTCAACCTTTCCATGATCTCTTTGTGTTTGTATGCATTTATGAAAATTCCCTGATAAACCTCTCCCCCAAAAAAGTAGTTCTTCACCACATTTACTTAATCAGTTGACAAGATTCTGCCTAGTTGTACTAGACCAGCAATTCTCTATGAACTCAGATAAGCTACATTCTCTAAGCCAGTAATTTTCAAATTTAAATCTAAGCTTACGACATGCCCTGGACACAGCTTGAGTCTCCAAGTAGATAAGAGAATCGTCTGAATATAGGGCCATCTGATTTGAGAGTCTTGCTTCTGGAAACTTTGCCCACCAGTTCCCTGTAACAAGTGCTCTGTCCTGTCACTCTGAAATCCAATTCTGCATACCTCTGTTTCTTTCCCAAGTAAATTGATGTCCCTGCAGTTGAATATCAGATAATCCACTTACCTCCACCGCTGCCCTAAAGCCTTCGATGAGCCATTCTGGTTGGACAGCTCCCCCCTCTTCTCGCTTGGGTGCGGCAGGTCATCAAAATCCACCATACACAAACAAGGAAAATTGCAAATCCCAGCAAGAGATTTTAATGAGGACCAAGACTGCTCTCTCCATGCTCATTCTGGGTGGCCATAAAAGGCCATTCATCTCCATGGTATTCTCCCATTGTCACTAATTCAAACATCAACATAATTCTGCGAATAGTTAAGTAAACTGCAAAGGTCATGTCTCTTTCACAAGAGGGCAATGCGCCCACCGTTCCCTTCCCTACAAACTACAAACGCTCCTCCAAATCCCAACTCCTGTCCAACCCATTTAATTCTGTTGTTTTCTACCCTCATCTTCATTAAAATTACCACCTCCGGCCCTTTAGAATTCAGTAGCCCCCTAATAGCTAATACCACCTGGGGATTGCCAATTCCCCGGTCGTTCCAAGTGAGGATTTCATGGTTCCCGACGGGCCTACTGATCAGGCTCCACCGATCTTAAAGAGAGAACTGGCGATTACCGCATCGAATTCACCGACAATGTTTTTCGGCATGTTATGGCGACCGATTGTAGAGATTGTAAATCAGCTCTCTTCCATTTCCTCTCATCAGACAACTCCAGCCCAACTCTTCCGCTGCTAGCCCATGAGACTGAACTACTTAGGCTCGGTCCAGTAGCACTGGCTGGCCCCTTACTCAGCCTCAGCCCCATTAGACCTTGACGCACACTTGCTACCACTAAATCCGAGATTCGTACCAACTAAAGGACTCTTGCCCATTAATGTGTTGCCTGTGTCTGTGATCATGGGCTCCTCCCCCGAAATGTCAGAATCTTTTGTTTTTAATTTTATCGGTGCCTCCAAATAATCAACAAAATCGATTTTGCCTCTCCATCACGTTAGCAACCTTTTACCGTCATTGCCTGTGCTCCTCCCAGCCGGAACTATCAACCAGGCACCCTACCCTTTCTCTAGGTTTTCACCGTTATTGGAGAATAGCTTCTCGTAGTATTTGTCTGTGCGTCCGAGACATTCGCAATGAAAACAAAACGTTCCCAATCTTTCATACGTGAATTTGACGATATGCCAATCACCTTGAGGCCGACGAACTCTCTTCCATCTTCTTAAAGGCAGATTGATGTGGAGAGCCACTCTAATTCTCATATGGCTCCTCTGCTATGAATAAAAGCTGCTGTAAAAGATTAGAGATTTGAATTGATCTATTATTTATTATTATTCACTAATCAATGTCTTTAAATGAATAAAATTTTAATAGCTAATAGTTAAAAATTAGGAGAATAATAATAATAAAATATTAATAAATCACTAACAGATTATTTATTAAAATATATTCCTTTTAACCAATTACTTGACTTAATCAGATTATTTGCAAATATCTAGTTTAAAAGATTATAGTTTCAAATTGATGGATCTTTTAAAGTGCAGACACCAATACAGCTATCTTTAAAGATTTAGCAAAAATATTAACTTAATTTTCACTTCTATAATAAATGAAATCAATGACTCATTATTAATGAGATCCCTAATATTTCACATCTATATGCTTGCTTCATCCATATAATATCAGATTCTTAGAAAGTTTGATTATTGAATTATTATCACAAAGAATTATTGTTGCTCTTTACTGCAATAAGTATAGTTCTTCAAGTATTTTCCTTAACCAAACAGCTTGACAGGCACAACTTGTTGTAGACACAAACTCTACTTCAGTTGTAGATAAATTGATAATTGATTGCTTTTTTAAAGATCACGAAATAACCCTTGAGCCTAGCATAAATGTATAAACTGAAGTACTCTTTCTATCATCTTGATCACCAGTATAATCATTGTCTGTAAAGCCAAACAAATATAATTTTTTACCCTTTTTTCAGAACAAACCATAACTAGCAGTACCTTTCAAATATCGAAATATTCTTTTTACAGCTAAAAGATGAATTTTCTTTGGGCACTGCATGAACCTACTAATGAGACTTACAGCATACATAATATCTAGTCTTGTTATAGTTAAATATATCAAGCTTCTCACAATTTACTTGTAAATGGTGCTATCAACCTTCCTCCTTTCAAGATCTCAAATAAGCTTCATGCCCACTTTAGTAAGTGTTTAAACAGAGTTGTAATTCTTCATTTAAAACTTGTCCAAAATTTATTGCACATATTTCTTTTGAGAAATAAAAATTTCAACAGTAGGTTGCACCACTTAAATGCCAAAAAAATAATGAAGCATCCTAAGATCAATCATATCAAATTCAATCATCATAAACTTTTTGAATTTGTTAAGCATGGCAACATCACTCCCAGTAAGAATAAGATCATCAACATATAAGCAAACAATAGTCATCTTACCTTCATCACCAACCTTGATAAAAAGTGTATGCTCATATGGACACTTTTGAAAGCCTTTTTTTAGAAAGTAAGCTTCGATGCGACTATACCAAGCCCTTGGGGCTTGCTTCAATCCGTACAAAGCTTCTTTAACCTGTACACATTGTGCTCATTTTCACGCTTTATATATCTAGGAGGTTGATCAACAAACACTTGTTCTTTTCAAATCACCATGTAAAAACGTCGATTTCACATCTAATTGAAAAATAGGCCATAAATTTTAAGCTGTAAGAGTAATCACCAACTTGATTATATCATGATGAGAAACAGGGGCAAACATGTCTTTGTAATCAACATCAAATTCCTGCTTATAGCCTTTAGCTACTAAGCGCGCCTTGGATTTATCAACCTCATCATTTTCCTTTAGTTTTGTCTTGTAAACCTACTTCACACCAATTGTTTTGTGCCCTTTGGGAAGATCAGTCAACTCCCAAGTGTCGTTGTGTTCAATGGCTGCCATTTCTTCATCCATTGCCTTACTCCATTTAGACTCTTTAACAACTTCTTCAAACTCTAAAGGATCACAATCTGAAAATAAAGCAAAATGAGAAACTTCCTCTTCATTAATTCCCTCTACCAACAAAATTCTCCATCCATGCAGGTCTCATCCTATTACGTTGAGGATGCTCATTTGCTGGTTCAATTGATTGTTACTCACTGTGCACTTGCACTATTGGTTGTTGCCTCCCATCTGCATTATCATCATCAAATTTAGCTTGTATTTATTGTTCAGCTTTGTTTGCATCTCAATTCCAAAAATGATTCTCATTGAAAACCACAACACGGTTAATAACAATTTTCTTTGTGATAGGATTATACAATTTGTATGCTTTTGATTACTCAGTAACACTAACAAAAATGCATTTTTCTCTTTTTTCATCAAGCTTTTTTCTCTTTTGATCTGGAACATGAGCATAGGCAACACACCTAAAAATTTTGAAATAATTTACATTCGATCTTTGATCACTTTAAGCTTCTTATAGTGTGATATTTTAAACAATTACAGTGGGGCTTCCATTTAAGATATGGACGCTCCAATTAATTGTTTCAGGTCAGAAAGCTTTTAGAACTCCACTCCTTGTCAAAAGGCTCCATACCATGTTCAAAATTATGCGATTCTGCATTTCGCAAATGCCATTTTATTGAAGTGTGTATGCTATTATTAGTTACCTCTTAATTCCTTACTTATCACAAAAATAACTAATTCTTTTGAATTATATTTTCCACTATGATCACTATGCAGCACCTTAATTGTAGTCCCTGCTTCTTTTTCAACTAAAGCTTTAAAACTTTTAAAGATTATGAGAGCTTTAGATTTTTCATGCAAATAATAAACCTAAGTTTTTTTACTAAAATCATTAATGAATGATATAAAATATTGTTTACCTCCATTTGACATCGGAGTGATCGGTCAACACAAGTTTGAATGCACAAGCTTTAATACCTTCCTCGCTTTCCATGATTTTCCTTTTTGAAATGGTTCCCAAGCTTTAATAAAGTGCCAAAGCTTGCTTTCATCTCTCAACCTTGCAAAAAAGCATGAGTTAGTAACAATATTGAGGCACAATGAAAATATTCTGTTAGGTGTCATATCAACTGGGGCAACTAATTCAAATTTTTCATCTTGAATTTTGCAAACTCCATCTTTAATGGAAATCTCATATCCCTTTTCTTGTAGTTGGCCAATGCTCAACAAATTTGTCCTTAAATTTGGAACAAAAAGGACATTAGATATAGTTTGAATGATAATAGTTTTTGTTTGAATTGTTACCTCTCCTTTTTCCATCACAAAGACTCTTGAATCATTACCAAACTTCATATTGTCACAAAAAGACTCATCTAACACCAAAACACAAACTTGTCACCACTCATATGGCTGTTGCAACCTGTGTCCAAGTACCATAAACTCTTCTGCGTTTCTTCTTTAACATGACAAACCATCAGCAAAGATACTTCTTATTTATGTTTTGCAAAGTTAATTCTTTCTCCATTTTCATTATTTAAATTAACTCGACATTCTGATTGATAATGGTCATACTTGTGACACCAAAAACACTCAACGTTAGATTTATCTACTTACTTTTTATTTTGAAAGATGTAGAGTGATGGCCTCCTCGTCCTCTTCCTCTCCTTTGGGAATGAGACTCGTGCTGGTGGTGGTGATCTTAGTAACCACGATCATTATTTCCTCTACCTCCACCTCTTTCTCTACTTTTTTCTCTACCATGACCTTATCTGGTTATGAGATGACTATTTATTGAAGCCTTTAATCTATGCTCCTCCTTCTCTTATTAAAAAATTTTTTGCTCATGAATCAACAAAGAACTTTGTAGCTCATCAATTGAAAGTTCCTCGATGACATGAGCTTCCTCAATGGAACAAACTACAAATTGAATTTTGGATTCATGGAGCGAAGTATCTTCTTAACCACAGCAACATCATTTGTTATGTCATCATGGATTCGCATCTTGTTGACAATGGGCATTGTACCTGAAAAATAATCGATTACCAGCTCACTCAATTTCATTCGTAGTATTTCAAACTCCAAACAAAATGCTTGAAACTACTGCCTCTTTGCCCTTATAGAACCTTCATATGTTTTCTTCATGGAATCCTAAATATGCTTGGACATGTCTTTGTAAAGAATAGTTTCCAAGATTGAACGATTAATCACTTGCAAAAGATAATTTTGCACCTTTAAATCTTTCAAGCACAACTTTTCTATTACCTGAGCCTTTATCATTGCTGTGCCATTCGTTGGTTCCTCAATTCCTTCAAAAATAACCTACCAATACTCCTTGGACCTCAAGAAGTTCTCCATCAACATACTCAAGTGATCGTAATGTCCATCAAAGTGAGGAATACATGGCTGAACAAAGTTGTCGATGACCATCACTTTGATTGTTATTGCTGCTACAAAAAAAAAAAAAAAAAACTAAGGCTTAAACGAAGCTCTGATACCACTATTTTGAATAAAAGCTACTATAAAGGATTAGAGATACAGACATAAAAGAATTGAATTGATTTACTACTTATTATTATTCATTGATTAATGCCTTTAAATAAGCAAATTTCAACAACTATAGTTAGAAATTAGTGAAATAATAACAGTAAAATATTGATAAACCACTAACAGATTATTTGCTAAAGATATGGTCCTTTTAACTAACTACTTGACTCAATCAAACTTTACACACAGCCTTAACACCCTCCACAATTCGAAGTTGTTGTTTTCATCATAGTCGATAAATATTTTAATGAAGTTTCTAATTTGCTTCCCCACAGTAACAGACATAAACCCAACAGAGAGATTGTAGACATGAACTTAGAAGTTCACATGTGTTAAGGGAACTCTAACCGGAGATTCTCCCAGATGAAGATGTTGCAAAGACAGCACATAGTCATCAAAAGACCAAAGTCCTCCCTTCAAGACTCGTTTTAGATCTACTATATGAAAACATTGAAACAGGTAGAGTTGATGAGAAACTTCCTTGATGCAAATACCTCTTCTAGGTCTTCAGACACTTGCCATTCTGTTCCTCATGGCATTAAAATTGATAACTCTATCGGTCACGAACTTACCAAGCATAATGCAAAGTTTTCACTGGTCTGCCCTTCGAGAAGTCTCCTTTTAGAAGAATCTCCTTTTCCTTTTCCATTGATATAACTAAACTAGCCAATTGTTGAAACATTTAAACAAATTCAAGGAACTTCTGTGAAATCCCACCTCACATTGAAGGTTAATCTCCCACTAAACAGAGAAAACAAAGAGCGACCCTCTCACTGCTTAAAAGAAAAATGCCTTTGAAACTTAAAACTTATAGTGTATGTTAGGGAATTGATAGAAGTATTGATCCATGTTGGAGTTTGGTTTGGTGCATTATTATTGTACTATAATGTTAAAAAAAGTGATAAAAATGTTCATGAATATCGAAGGGTCATTATTTTTATACAAATTAGAGTATGATGTTATGTTGAATGTAATGATGATGTTTTGAAGTGTGGTTGATAGTAAAATTTTGTGATGATGTTTTAAAGGGTAATTTTGTGTTTAATTAATAATGAAAAATTAATAATAGATGAATTATATATATATATATATATATATATTAAACATGAATTCTAACATAATCATTATCTTGAGTAATTGAATTTAAAAAAATAAATATATAAAAAATATTATATAAACTTTTAGTGTGGATTGGTAAAAGAACCGACATTGAAAGTATAAAAAAAATGTAATGTTGGATTCCAATAAACTGATGTTATATATCTTGATTAATTTTTTTATTTTTTATAATTTTAATAAAAATAATAAAAAATATATTTTAAATTTTCAAATTTAAATAAAAAATTTAAAAGATGTTTCAAAAATTAATTTTTTATTAAAATATTTAATGTCATCATTTAAGATCTTGTAATAGTTATTTTTTTTTAACCATCAAGTAACTATTTTCTTTGGAAGAAGAAGATTTATTATTCCTGTATCTCTTAACCAAAACTCACAGAAAATCTATTGAAAAAAATTTAAATAAAAAAATATATGATTTGCTTTTGAATGAAAATGTACTTTTTTTATTAAAAATGTATTTTTTAAAAATATATTTTAAAAAATATACACTTTTTCAAAAATCACTTTTGGATATCTATATAAAAAAAAAACCATCATGTTCATTTCCATCATTTAAAAACAAACCAACTTTTTTTTTATATTTTTTTAAAAAATAAAACTTATTTTAAAAAATATAAATCATAAATTAGTTCGTTATTTTTATAAATTAAAGTACTATTTTTATAAAAAAAAATATTATTTATACCATAAAAAATATTTACTATTAATCTAATAACTTAATTTATTATTTATTTAATTACTTAAATAAAATAATTTAAATATTATTTTAAATTATCAATTATATATTATAAAATACAATAAACAACAAAGTCATTGCTTTTCTTGCGCACTTCGAGTATATGCTTCTCCACTTCACAAAAAGTCCACAATCTCACTATCGAAAAGTGGATCCCAGGGCAACCATCTTCATCATAATATTGAAAGTCGACACGTAGAAGAATCGCTTCAATTCCACTTTATGTGCCTTTTTCAAAGATCTTTTGGGCAACTGTTAGATCAAGAGATGGATCTCTTCAAGACGAATATGGGAAGACATTTGGAGACGATTGGCTGAGAAAATTTCAGTTGCAGTAAGTCATCTAAGGTTTCACCAATGTACTCAGCAACTTTTCTGGACCCAAAGAGGGGACGATTAGCAAAGATGATGTCGTTCTTTGTGAAGCTTTGCTCAATAGCTGAGGGAGTGGAAACTGCAAGAGCCCGTCGTGAACCAAACTTGAGAAACAGGACAGGATCATACTTCTTGGAGAGATCGCTCAGAAGATGGTGGATAGGCCTCTTCACGGGATGGAAATGACCTATAATAGGAAGACTGGGAGGGTTGGTGTAGGTTTCTCTGCTGACCTCTGTTTCTGGAGATAAGTTCGTAGAGAATGAAAAAGGAAACAGAAACTCAGATAATGCAAAATCTCCATATGCAGACAGTCTTAAGATACATACCCTTGTAAATTCCAAGGTTCTGGGAAGGTTTGGGTTACATATTGATTCAATTAGTTAAAGTTTCAATTTGCTTTTTATGAGATTTTGTTAACTTTGCTTCTGCTAAATTTGACTTAGTTGAACCACAAGAAATAAATAGATTTTATGCCATGTCATGCTTCAGACGCAAGTTGCCTTCTCTCATTTGACAAAAATCGACCAACAAAGCCTTGGGTCATGAAAGAGAATTCTGTCATTCGTTTACCTCTGTTTTGTTGCTGAAACGATAAATCTTTCCTGATTAGTGAATGAACATCAGCAACTTTCTTCGGAAGAGCATATGAAATTTTTTGTTGGTCTTCGATTTCATCCTTAATTGAACATTATCTTTCAGGTCTTCTTTGTGCCATATACCTCTAACACAGCATAAGTAAGGTATGAACATTATATCTCCAGGCGCTCCTGCAAAAGTTGCCAATATTGTTCTGAAAATGTAAGTTAACTAAAACCATTAAGAAGGGATTGCGCCTATAAAGGAGAACTCTGATGTCAACCAAAAGCATTTTCTACGGACTGAACTTTGCTCAAGGGTTAAAAAAAATCATCTTGAAGAAGTTCTATTAAGAAGGGAAACGATACTCGGATGAAAAATACCCTGAAAACCAAGCAGGTTCACATCTTATTGCAAAGGTCTTCTCTTCATTTATTACATGAATAGGGTTTCTTCTCATGACCCACAAAAGCTTATAACTTCCAAATAACTGACATCATAGTCATCATCTTAACATGAGTGGCCAGAAGGAACACATTGACGTCCGAATCTAAAGTTGGTGTAGGAGTTTCATCAAATTTTGGCGTGGAGTGACCATGACCTCTAAGGGGTTAGCCTTTGACATGGTTATTCCAAGAGTCTGGCTCATGTCCACATCCTTCTCAATCTTCTCACACTGAAAGCATTGAATCAGTGCACCCAATGCCAAAGAAACTGTCCGCATTGCCATGGCAGCACCTGGACAAATTCTCCTTCCTGCTCCAAATGGAACATACTTGAAGCCGTCTTGTTCCCCTAACATTCCTTCAAATCTCTCAGGCTTGAATTTTGTGGGATCCTCCCACACACGGGGATCTCTATGCAGGGCCCAAACGTTCACCAATGCCATCGTGCCTCTCGGTATTTCATATCCCCCAACTGTGCAATTTTCAGATGAGAAATGAGGCAACAATAGTGGCGTGGCAGGATACAATCTAAGTGTCTCATTTACCACACAGCGAAGGTAGGGAAGCTTTATGAGATCTGATTCATTTAGCAGGTGATCATTTCCGACATTACTGTCAATTTCAGCTCCTGAAGGTGCCTCCGGATGACTCAAAAGGAGTGACATTGCCCATTCCAGAGTTATAGCTGATGTATCTGTTCCTCCGAGGAACAGTATCTAAAGACAAAGTTTGCCCAATCAACGCCACGATGGAAACTCTAGGATGGATATCCGATATCTGTATTTTATAGGATTCACTGATCTAACAAGTTCTTCAATCATCAACTGAGAATTCAAATAAACTACCCATGTTATTTTTCAGGCATTGTTTCAATGATGATCTTATGCTTGTGTATGTTCAAACTCTTCATCAACGGTTAAGCTACCTAATTGTGAAAATTAGAAGTAGTACTCAATAATGGGGCTAGCCACTTTAATTAGATACCTGTACAAATAGAAACAGAATGAGTACTTAGCTCCACTGTATCTCATTCAGCAGGAACATTTTGTGCTAATTTCATTTGAATGTTATGATAAAGTATTACTAAGTAGAAAATTACTGGAAGAATACAGGAAAGCTCTTAACATGAATGGAAGAAATTAATGTAATGTTAACCTGAAATGGGTAACATTTTAATGCCAAGAAGAAGAGAGCCAGCAGTGCGTACCAATATGATATCTTTGATGATTTCATCTGAATAAAATTCAGGCTCTGATTTTTGGAGAGACAAGAGAGTTTTAATCACTGACGTCTTCCTTTCCAGGTTACGACTTCTTTTGAATCTAATCTCATCAATCAAATTCTGCAAGTATTCATCTCTTTTTCTATGCATCCTTATCACACTCTTCTCCAGCCCTTTGTACGCAACTAACCTCAAAAAAGGGATGAAATCACATACACTCATGGTCATGCTTGGGAAGAATCTCTCCTTGAATTCTAGCAGGAACTGGTTCTCCACCTCCATGTCTGTGTCCTTCTCTTCAACACCCCGCTTTCCAGCAACTATTCTCAACATGACATTCGCTGTGAGCACACAAAACAGATACTTCAAATCTACCTTCTGAGTGGCGTTACTGGAGAGCTTAAACAGTCTGAGACAAAGACTGATGACTTCTTCTTCACGGACTGAGGAATTCTTTTGGATACTGCCTGAAGAGAAAACTTCAAACACTGTGAAGCGGCGTAGGATTCGCCGTAGATCACCATAAGGAGCAAACCCATAGACGGTATCATCGTAACTAAAATGATCTCCAGCCATGGTACGAGGCTGGTTCGCTAGTACTATGTCGTTCCTGGTGAAGCACTCTTCCACGGCAGGTGGTGAAGATGCAACAAGCACTGGACGAGAACCAAACTGGAGATAGAGAATTGGGCCATAGTGTGATAACAGTGTCTCCAGTGCGCGGTGGAGAGGTTTCTTGATTAGGTGAAGATGACCAATAATTGGAAGAGCTAATGGACCTGGAGGCAACTTTCGCTTTCTATGAAATAGAACCTTGATTATCAGAAGAAGGGTGAATATAAGAGCAAGCCAATAGTAGAATCTCTGACTAAGTGAATATCAACCTCGATGTGCTTGGTTCAGGCATGGCACACGGGATTAATTACGAGAGCCACCGCTCCTTAATTGTCATATCTAGAGCATCACTTGATGATCAAGTAAGAGCTTTGTTTCATAGATTAGGGATTTGATCCAAGCTAGTTTAGCAGTAGCATGAGCTAAGGCTCGATATTTGGATTCTGTGCTAGATGGGGCCACCACTGATTGTTTTTTGGAGCTCTAAAAAATTAGATTACTCCCTAGATAAATACAATGTCCACTTATCAATCGAAGATCATCAGGTAACAAGCCCAATCGACATCGGAGAATGCAATTAGTTAAAAAGTGGCGGTAGGCTGAAAGAGAAGACCAAAATTGATGGCTTTTAGAAGGTATCTAAGCAAATGTTTGCATGCTTACCGGTGAATGGCAATGGAAGAGCGGAGAAATTGGCTTAGTTTATTCACAGTGAAAGAAATGTCAGGATGTGTGAGGGTGAGATACTGAAGAGAGCTAAGTAATTGACGATATCGAGTGGGATTAAGTAGAGAAGAGCTAGAATGTATGGAAAGAGGAGGGCCAATAAAGATAAGAGTAGGACAAGGTTTTGAAAGGTGAAGATTATGGAACTTGAGAAGGTCTTGAATGTATTTAGATTGGGTGAGAAATAGGCCTTGAGAAGAACGAGAGGCTTGGATGCCTAGAAAATAATGCAAAGATCCAAGATTTTTGAGAGCATACTTGTAATTGAGCTCTGAGATGAATTTATGAATGGGAGTAAGATTGTTGCCAGTGACCAAAATGTCATCCACATATAATAGAACATAAATACAATATTCACCTGAGAGGAAAAAAAGTGGGTTATCTGCTTAAAAGTTGAGGAATTCTCAGTTAATTAGATGACTTTTGATGCTGTGAAACCACACCCTCGGTGCTTGTTTGAGTCCACAGAGAGCTTTATGAAGTTTGCACACATAATGTAAATGAATAAGATCAATATACCCAGGTGGTTAAGTCATATAAATTGTCTCTTGAAGATGACCATTGAGGAAAGCATTGTGGACATCTAATTTCTGGACATCCTAGCCTTCGGAAACAAAGACAAAGAGTAACATTTTGATAGTGGAAGGCTTAACAATAGGGCTGTAAGTTTGTGCAAAGTTAATGCTAGGCAATTGTTGAAAGCCCTTGGCAACTAGTCTAGATTTGTGTCTTTCTAGGCTGCCATCAAAATTGTATTTGACTTTGAAGATCCACTTGTTGTTAATTACCTTTTGGTTTAGTGAAAAAGGCACTAATTCCTATGTCTTGTTATGCAGAAGTGCTTGAAACTCATTGTGTGTAGCTGATTTCCAAACTGGACTGGCAAGAGCATTAGTGATGGAAGTAAGCAGAGGCTGTGGACATATGATAGAGGTAAAAAAAGATCTTAGGCTTAAAAATCTTGACTTTTGCTTGAGTAATCATAAAATGACCCATAGGAGGGATTTTAGTGGGTGAGGCAGTAGGACTAGGTGAATGGAGAGAGAAAGTGGGAAGATTAGGTGAAGTAGGAAGGATGTGAGATGGAGAAGAGGAAGAGATAGAGTAAGGTGTTGTGGGATGGGTGTGAGGTGAGTGTGTGAGAGAAAAAAGAACTAAAAACACATTGCTGAAGGTCACTACTATTACTATTTCCACTAAGGGTAGAATTGAAGTAGGTGTAAATAGATATAGAAGTGGGAGAAGGAGGTTGGTGAGCTGAGAAAAAGGAAACAGAGTTACGAAAAAAAGTATGAAAAGGAAATTCAGATTCATCAAACGTAATATTTTTAGTGATATAATAGTGTTCAGATGGGTGTAGACAGTAATAACCTTTATGACTAGGACTATATCCTAAAAACGGATATTTGATGGATTTGAATTCCATCTTATACTTGTTATAAGGTTGAAGATGTGGGTAACATGAGTAGCCAAAGGTCCATAGGAATGTATAATCAGGTTTTTGATTAAAGAGTATCTCTAATGAGGATTATTAGACAGAATAGGAGTGGGCAACACGTTAATGAGATATACTGCTGCGTGAAATGCTTTCCACCAAAAATTTAAAGTTAATGAGGCTTGATTGAGGAGAGTGAAACCTAACTCAGTGATGTATCTTTGTTTGCTCTCAACTTTTCTATTTTGTTAATGTATGTAAACATGGATGCCGAAATGCTATGCCCTCTTGATGAAAAAAAGGTAAAAAGTATGTATACTGTCCCTCCCCCCCCCCCCCCCCCCCCCCAAAATCACTTTAAAGTGTTTTGATCTAATTGTTTAGAATATTTTCAATTTGTTTCTTAAAATTTATAAAGGAGAGTAGTGCTTGTGTTTTATCATAGAGAGGGTAAATCCATGTATACCTAGAAAAGTCATATATGAAATGGATATAGTATTTGAAGCCTTCTCTAAAGGGGACATGTGATGGACCCCAAAAATTCATGTGAATTAATTCCAAAGATACACTAGTTTTAGTTGTGAAAGATGAAATGGTGGTCTATGGCTCTTGCCAATTACACATGCTAAATAGAAAGGTGAACTTGTATTAACTTAATTGAAAGTGATACAAATTTTTTTTTAATGTCCTAAAAACTATGTTTGATGGGTGGCCATGACACCTATGCCATAGGTCTGCATTAATTGATATAGAATTTGAAAAACAAAAAAAAAGGTGGACTACCTCGATTCAACCTAAAATTGACAGGACATTGAATTACTTTGTTGCTATCTAGTCTATTTTTGGAAGGGTGACTGGTGCTGACAGTAAATGAAAGTAATAAGTAAAGACCATCCTTAGCTTGATCTTTCAGTAAAGTTTCTTGGTTACTTGGTCCTCTACAAAGCAATGAGAGTCATTAAAAACCATAAATAATTTATTGTCAAATATGAGTTGAGAAATACTGATAAGATTTTTAAAAATTGCACGTACTCTCAAAGTATTTTTGAATGCAAATTGATATTAGGTAAGTAAGTAAGTAGAGAAGTATGACCTATGTGAGAAATATTGAGGGTTTGACCATTACCAATGACCAACTCTTGTTTACGAATGCAGTCAGACCTTATAAATAGATTGTCTAGCTCTATAATGACATGACTTGAATTTCTGCCATCCGCATTCCAACTAGGGTCAGCTATGGATTCAGTGGTGGCCAAGTAGGCATTTTGATTTCCATCATTGTTGCTATGGTTAAGGGCTTGAAAAGATTCTTCAAACCTATCCCAACACTTACATGTTATATGACCTTATTTAGTGCAGATTTGGCATATTGGCCTGGTTATGATTCTTCCTTTTCCCTGACCATTTTTTCTTCATCTGATTTGGCTAAGATTGAAGTTTTTATTATTGTTCCTTCATGGGGTAACACTCTTTTGGTTCTTGTTCATCACTGTATTGACCATGGGGTGCATATTACTAAATGTCTCTTGATTGTACTATTTAATTATTTGTTCATGGCTTAGTAATAAGGCTAATATTTCTTGTAAGGTTAACTCATTAAACCTAGACTGAACATTGATAAACATTGCATTATAGTCTTTGCCTATTCTAATGAATAATGCATTGACAAATTCTAAGTCAGAAATTGGGCTACCTGTCAAGGGAAAGCTTTTAGTTATGCCTTTGAGCTGGTTGTAATATGCAGTGACTGATGCTGACCTTTCTTTGTAGAGTAAAGTATGGAGTTCAACTGTATGTATTTGGACCTCATCTAGGTTCAACACTTGACCATATTCCACATGCGATAGTGTTTGTTTTGATTTGACTGAGTATGTCTAGAAAAATGTTAGACATTAACCAGCTTGCTAATAGTTGATCTTGCTGAATCTAGTCATGAAATGAAGGAGTTTTTGTTTCTTTTGCTTTCCTTTCTTCATTCGTGAAATTCATGAAAGCTAGTGGACAAGTCTTTGTTACTAGTAAGAATCCTTTTATTTTGTGACCTTTAGCCAAAGCTAACACTTGGTTCTTCCATATAACATAGTTCTCTCTGTCAAGTTTGAAGCTGAATTAGAAATTAAGAAATAAAGAAAAAGAAAAGAAACTTATGGAGTTTTCATTAACAAGAGCACTATTGTTGGAGCTAGAGTCACTGTAAAAGGCCATAGCAACGGACCTTAGAAAGGTCTGATACCAAGATAAAATATTAAAATGTAAAAGTTACTAAGTTTCCTTTTTGAATATGGTGGTGGCTCACCTTTTTTTAAGGTCACATACGATGTATTTATAAGTAGGTTAAAGATTATAGATTTTTTAATCAAATTAATCAACTATGTGACTTTTTAACTCTGTATTTACAATGTTCAACATAACTCACAGTAAGTTCTTTTTCTATTAAGGTTGGACCTATTACATTAGGATATTTTGATGTGGTGAAACTTAAGCCTGTTATCTTGAGCATTGGGTTAAGTTCACTTGATTGTTGAGAATCCAATCTACATGAAGAATCCAAGTTTGGGGTCTCAACAGGGTAAATGTTGGTGTTCAATTAACTTATCATTTACTTTTTTACATTTTATTCTCTTCAAATATCTAAATTTAGTTAACGGAAGTATAAACGAGATAAATCAAAGGCTTTACTTCATTTAAATTGATTAATCAAAGTTTAGTTAATTCTTTTTAAAAAAATTTAAATTTTATTTAAATATAAAAAATAAACATTAAGATTATAAATGATTTTTTCTCAATCAATTCAAAAAGCTTTAAACCAACCAAGTGCCTTAATTTACCATCTCAGACCTATCAACTATCTATAAAAGTAAATAAATGAATAGTAATTTCGAATTACCTTCATAATTATCTCTGTCGAACATGCTTGATGAAACCCAAAAGAACCCAAACTAGTATTGTGTTTGCCGATTCTAATAATTGAACAGTGACTCATTGGCATAAACAAATTCAAGTAAAATGAATCCCCCAGCTGAGGTTTTTTTTTTTTTAAAAAAAAAATGAAGATATAAAACTGCATGTACATCAACCACAGTGGTGTATTACATGCATGAATCTGCCGATTTTTGTATCAGCCGTGATTTCTCTTTGGGCAAGATTCTTGAGGAACCGCGAATGCATGTACATCAGCCACAATGGTGTATTACATGCATGAATCCGCCTATTTTTATATCGGTGTGATTTGTCTTTGGGCAAGATTCTTATTGAGAAATCGCCAATGCAGTTGTCAATTATGCATCTCTATCTTGCAGGAAAAATCCGGTGAAGTGCATGGCAGTATTGGGAGAAAGTGTGAAAGATAAGAGTAAATCAGTAGGACGCCCACTAACGAGTAACAGACCTACAAGGCACTGTTTTGTGAAATTATTATGAACAAGGAGGATCAGAAAAGATCTTAAATTAAGGAAAATGTGTATCATCATTTTCTTTTAGGTGGGAAAGCTAATCAAAGAGACAAAGAAGCTAATCAATTATTATGTCACAAGTTCTCCTTTTAATTCTCCACCAGTCCTTTATCTGTCACAAGTTCTCCTTTTCAACTTCATTTATATGTTTTTCCTTTCTTATTTCAACACTTAAGAGAGCACAACCAATCCTTTTGCCAAAAAGAAGTATTAGCCAAATGAAGAATGATGAGAGAATGCAATCTGTATAATTTTTAAAAAATTCTTGAAGGAAATATAAAATATAAAGAGTCGAGGAACCAATACAAGCAATTAAATCTTTTTAACTTACTACCACAAAATCTTTTCTTTATTATTTGTAATTTGAATATAATTGTTTATCTGTATATGATAATTATGTCTAACCAGTATTTAATTTTAATTTGGGCATAGTTATTTATTTATAATAGTTATGGTTACTAAATAATTGGCCAAGTAATTAAGTTTAGTATTTTTCACAAACAAATAAAAAATTTAATCTTGAAATAAAATAGCGTCTAATGAGGGGAAAGCATATAAGCTCAAAAGCCACACACATGACTTTGGCCATAAAAAGTTCTTAGGCAAAAGTTGAGAGATTCCTCCACCAAGAACAGAAAAATGGGTTAGAAAGCTTCAGACTCTTCAACCACT
Source organism: Moringa oleifera (assembly GCA_021397835.1). Classification (NCBI taxonomy): domain Eukaryota; kingdom Viridiplantae; phylum Streptophyta; class Magnoliopsida; order Brassicales; family Moringaceae; genus Moringa; species Moringa oleifera. The sequence goes on from JAJFZO010000087.1 coordinate 4,679,624, forward strand.
GACAAAGGTGTAAGATAATATTTATTTATTTTATTTATTTATTGTTTTATATTAATTATTCATATAAAACTTATATAAAATTTTAATTTTGATTTTATATTATTAAACAAATTTTAATATTAAAAAATCATATTAAAATTTAAATTTATTAATTTTAATTAAATCGATTTTATTTAAAAATTTAATGATTAAAAATATTTAAATTAAATATTTGTACATTAAATTTAAATTTAAATTTTTTTGCAAAACAAATATGTGGAATATTAACAGTTAGACTTAATTATTTTGAATGTGAGGGGCAGTTTAATAATTTATCATGTATCAAGAGATTTCCAAGGCTTTTAGCTTCTAAGAATTTGAGCCCTAATGTGTGTATAAACAGTAACTTTGTTTTTACATTCACTTGGCACACAATATATACATATCTATATATATTCATAGTCCAAAAAATTAAGATGTCTTTCAATTAAAGAAACAGAGTAGTGAATTAATGACGTTAAAATTTAATCCCTTTTGACCTTTCATTTAGTCTCTCTTAATTTATCATGATAATGTCATTATTGCCACCTATAAAAATGAAAATCTCGTTTTCCATAGCCAAATGGAGTATGTTATGTTCTGGTATCATTTTGTTTGCCATTGGTTACTTGTTTTTGTTATTGGGTTTTTTTTTTCAAACCAAGCCAACTGTCTTTAAGGCTAGATGTAAGCTTCCTGGGATGACAAACCAAGTTAATTAACTAATTAGCATCATCTACTTAATTTGCTTTGTTGTAATTAGTTAGGATTATTTTTCTTATAATTTCTATTCTTTTTTTTTCCACCAAATTGTATATATTTTATCATGATTAAGTAGTGATAAATTTCAGTTTTTTTTTCTTCCTTTTAAGAAATACACCGGCTTATTTTATGTAAAATAATATAAAATACATTTCAGTATTTCTCTTTTCTCTCAAATTCCTCAGTGACTTCTTGCTTTTATTCAAGAACTACCATAAGAGGGCACCTCGAATAGCACAGTAAGTGACAGAGACACAAATGAAACTGATCTTATGAGGAGAGCCTCAGTTCTGCCTCACTTCAGGAAACATCATGCCAATTCATTTATGCCTAACACTGCAGTCAACATCAGCCACACTCAGAGCTCGGATAGGATGTTGATCATAGAGGTGCGTGCCTTGCACATGGCCTCCAATGGCACAGCTTTTGGCATGGTGACTCCCTTACCTTCGATCATGTCCAGTTGCTCTTCACTGATTCTCTCCCAGTCAAAGCACTGAACCAAGGAAGCAACAGTGATTCCCACCTCCCTATGAGCAAGGCCAGCACCAGGACATGCCCTCCTTCCCATCCCAAATGGCACTAGCTTATATGCGTCGCTTTTCGATCCTAGGAATCTCTCTGGCTTGAAAGTTGTAGGGTCATCCCACACCTTGGGGTCTCTATGAATTGCCCATGCATTCACTACCAACATTGTACCTCGTGGTATGTTGTAGCCTGCTATGATGCAATTGTCGGTTGACTCGTGTGGCACTAGGAGTGGCACTGATGGAAACATTCGCAAGGTCTCATTAACGATGCATTGGATGTATGGCAGTTTTGGCAAGTCTTCTTCTTCTACCAGTCGGCCTTGGCCAACGTTGTTATCAATTTCTTCTCTGGCCTTTTTTAATACAGAAGGATGGTTGAGCAGCAAGGACATTGCCCATTCCATTGTCACAGATGCTGTGTCTGTCCCAGCCAATAGCATTGTCTACAAGAATTGGTGAAAAAACTAAGAAAATGAAAACTCTTTAAAATAGATATAACCACTGCTCATAAGTTATTTCTGAAGCATTTACAGTAGAGGGCAACTAGATGTATAACACAGTGATATGGGCCGGCCAGAACTGTTTTCACAATTACCTCATCATGTACAATCAAGAAGGCTATAAACATACCTTAACAAGCGCTTTGATGACTATATCAGGGTAACTTTCAGGTTCAGATTCTTGTAAAGACAGCAGATTATGTATCATCGTCTTGTTCTCTGCTTCTTTTGCACGAGAATCCTTCATCTGGTTCCGAAATTGGTCCACGAGACCTTGTATAAATACATCAGTCCTTTGGCTCAATTCCAACATTCTTCTCTCAATGCCCTTTGGATCAAACAACCGTAGAAACGGCAAATGATCCGACAGAGATGATTCTCCACTCAATTCAAAATTCTCCCTCACGATATCACGAAAGCGCCTTGCTTCCTCTAAATCTTCCACTTCGGTCCCAAAGTATCGGTTCCATGACACCGTCCTCATAATGATGTTAAAAGACAGCTCTGATAGCCTCGACTTCATCTCCACCTTGGCAAAACCTTGACGTGAAATTTCAAACAGCCGCTTCAACAGCAATCTCACCTCTTCCTCTCTAATGTAATAGAACATGTTAAGCCGACTGGTTGAGAAAATTTCAAGTGCAGCAATGCGACGTACTTTCCGCCAGTGATTGCCATATCGGGAAGTCCCTATGGTGTGGTTGTTGTAGTTTAGGTGCTTGCCTGCCAAGAGAAGAGGTCTGTTTGCGAAAATGAGATCGTTTTCTTTGGTGAAACATTCTTCAACTAAAGATGGTGATGAGATAACCAGCACCGGCCGAAAACCAAACGACAGGGATAAAATTGGACCGTACTGATCTGCCAGTTGCTGCAGCACCCGGTATACGGGTGCCTTTAAAATCAGGTGGAGATGACCGATTATGGGAAGTGAAGGTGGCCCCGGTGGATGCTTTTTTTTTCTTCTTTTCAGGGAAGAGGACACTGAGAGGAGGAAAAGCACAAGCAAAGAAAACCCAGAAAAGAAGTAAAACCCTTTCCCTTCCATGGGCATGCCTCCAGTTTTGGCCACTGAAAGTTATCAGCAGGATGGCCTGCTTATCAGAATGGTAGAGCGCTTTGCCCAAGAAGAGAATTCACTTCGACATCTTTATATAGTTATTAGAGATAAAGGGATGTATACTATTGAGGTAAATATAAAAATACTTTTAATTTAATATTTTTTTATTTTCAAACTCAAATTTTAATTTGATTCAATTTTGTTTTCAAAATATTAATTTGATTTAAATTTAATTTAATTTAAATCAAATTAATTACAAAAAATAAAAATATTTTTTGGTTAAAATACTTAACATTTCATTTATAATCACTAGCTCAAATTTGAATAATTTTAAACTCATAAATTAATTTTCATAAATTTTTTATTGAATAATTTTTGAAAATTTTTTTTTGTTGTTTAAAAAATTTTAAAATTTTTTATAATGATAGTTTGAATACTTATTTACATTTGTGTACAATTTTAAACTAAAATTTATTTTACAACATCTTTAATTTAAATATTTTTAATTTTTAAATTTTTTATAAAATTAAATTAAATTAAAAATTAAATACAAAATTAAACTAAATATATAATTTAAACTAAAAAGTAAATATAAATTTTTTATATTTACCTTATCATATAATATGCCAAAAATAGTCTGATCTTAAATAGGAAGTTTAACCATGGAATGATCATTTGAAATGAAAATGACCCAACAATGCAAAAAGTTGTGGCCCTTCTACATGGAGTTTGGCCATGTAAGGAACCTCTTTTACAATTGGTGCAAAAAGTTATGGTCCTTGGACGTGGAGTTTGGTCATGTGATGATCCCTTTGTGATAACGATGACATAATAATCATAAAGGCTGTTGCTCCTTCACTTTTGAAATTTAGTAATGTAAGGCATGGTTGTGAATAGAATTGACGAGATGAGGCTTCGCATGAATGTTCTATTAAACTTTTAATAAAATATGAATAAATTTGAATTTAAAATTTAATATTTGAATAAAATTAAATTAAATTAAAAATTTGATTTTTAGATATTCACTTTGTTTATATAGTTATATAATTATATTAATTTTTTATTTAAAATTTAATTATATTAAAATTTATATTTAAATTCGATTATATTAAAATTTTAAATTTATTGCTAAAATTTTTATTTTTAAATTAATAAAAAAATTTATTAAAAAATTATAACATATATAAATATAATGAATAAGTTTCAATGGATCAAATAATATATAGATAATTTAAAATAAATTTAGATATTAAAATTAATTTTTATATGGGTAAATTTTAATTTAGAATTTTCTAAATGTAGAGGTACAAACCCGTTGCCCGTCTTTAATTGTGAAAATTCTAAGCTTAGTGATATATCTATTTAATGATTATTACAGCAGTTCATTGTAAGTGGTCCAGTGATTAGAATATTTTAATATTTTATGATTTTATTTTTTATTGTATTGCTGTAAATTTTCATCATTGTTAAGGTAAGAGTGTTAGCTACATTTAAATACATTTTCAATTATTGATGGTGAAATTAAAAATTTTCTTTATTAATAATATTTTTTATAATTATCTATTTGTGATAATTTTGATTACTTATTGACTATGGTGTATGATATGTAACAGTAATTTAAATGCAATTATTTTATTTATGATAATTTCATTTACTAATTAACTGAACAAGTAATTAAGTTTAACAAAATCTTAGACCAGCAGTGAAAATAATATGTGACGAGGTTAAATCAATGAGAAACACGTGACGACAAGCCAACAAACCTACCAACTAGAGAGGCACGTGACACATCAGTGAGAAAGACGGACACGCTTCTCAAGCATTCAAGTCGCAATCATCAGAATTGACATCATTATCGTTTTCCACTTTCTATTATTTTATTTAAATATTAATTTATTATTAGAAAAAACTCAAAAAATGTGTCGTTACGTGGCAGTTGGCATGCCCGTAGCAGTCCTCAAAATTGATATCATTTTAGTTTGCCAGGTGTTTAAATGTTATGGAGCCTCTCATTTACGTGTTTGTCCACGAGATAAACACTCACCCACAATTTCACCTAACTAAACAGAAAAAAATTGTCAAATTTGGCATCTCGTTTTTTTTTTTAATTTTAAAAAATTACTTTTACTTTTAATATTTAAATATATTATAAAAATAAAATATTTTTGTAAAAAATTAATAAAATGTTTAAAATTCAATAAATTCAACAATTAATATAATTTATTTGAATATTTTTTTATTTGATTTCTCACGTTTCGAGCTCTTTTTTGGATTTTTCTCTCAACTTTCTATTCGTCTTTGTATCCAATATCTACTCAACTAAAATTTTTTAAAAAATAATTATTGATATTTTAACTGATTTTTTTACATAAAAAATAAATATTATAAATATTAAAAACAAAGCTCATATTTTTTAATTTGTAACACATTGTTTTTCAAAATTAAAAAGCTTTCAAATTGTTTAAGAAAGTAACAGTTATATTTTTAAACAATATTATAGTTTAAAATTATAAATTTTTTGTTTATTTTTAAAATATCATGGTATGTTTTATATTTTGTTGCTCCAAATGAAAAACAGTTTAATGATCATCAAAACATATCATTAGTTATTCAATCATAATATCCTTATTCAAATTGTTACTTTTTTCATTAAATCGATACTTCTTTCATCAAACTATTACTTCTTTAAGTGAATCGTAATTTCTATCACAAAAATCATTACTTTTTTCATAAAGTCGTTTCTTCTTTTATGATGTAGTAACTTTTTATTTGAAATCATTTATTATAAAATTATTACTTATTTTATAAAATTGTAACTTTTGCTTTTCTGAAATTACCACATATTTTTTGAAATAATTTTATGGTCATCACATAATATAAATCATCATAACTTAAAATGGTAAGTGATCCAAATTAAGAAGAAGTTTTGAGTATACTGTCAAAGCTTTCAAAACCATAGGATATGTTATTAGAAGGAGTTTGACGTATGCATAATTGTTAAATTGGTTAGATCTTACGTGGAGGCTGATATATCTAAGAATGATATCCTCCATACCATAAGATTTGAAAAAACTATTGTGAAAATCAAGTTAGTAAATGATGACGATTTTGAGTTTATGTTGATAATGATAACGTAATTTCTCATGTAACCGTTGATTTGGTAGAGCAAAATTTTGTTAAGAATAGACATGGCTTATGTGATGGTAGAATTTTAAAACAAATTAATCCTTTTAATTATTGTACTAAGAGTTATGAAAATTTTGGCATGGAATCATTCTTCCATAATGAGATTTTCACACTTAACATACTAATGAGATCAATTTGGATAAGTTCGATGGATTACGACGTTAGGTGTGATACCTAATCATAAAAATTCAGCCTACGTAGTTTACTAGTGCAAAGCAATGTAAACCCATTCTAGAAGTAGAATTTAATAAAGAAGAGTTTAATAAAAACTTGCGTTCTGTCCCACATTTAGTCCTACTTTATATCCTAACTGCGTGTTTTGAAGTACATAATAATTCAAGTAATAGTGTTGTCAAAAAGTATACTGTGTTGGGTGCTGAATAATCAGTATTGCTTTGGCTCTTTATAGAATCGATGACTCTAATTCACAACCTTGTTAGAGGTTAGTTTTTTCCCAAGAAAAAAAAAGTTAAAGTGATTTTCGGGTACGCATGCATTGACTGATAACTTTGAATTTAGAGTCACTAGGTTTAATAAATTAGTATTTGAGATTACTTGTAAAAGAGAATCTTTTATGGAAGGTTTGTCTTCTAAGAGTTGTATAAAGGCAATCTTTTCAATTTAGACTATGTGATTTGAGAGACAGTTACACAATTGAGGAGTTGCATTGACAAGTAAGTTTTGTCATTATTGAAGAAATTATGACTCAGAGATTGTCTACTAATCAAGAATCATAAAGCCAAAAAATATTATGAGTGATATGAAAGAAATTTAAGGCATTATCTCTTACATATGGTGACCTTGTTGAGTCAAACCAACAATTATCGTCATATTACCACATATTACAAACAATTAACCTAAGAACCAAGACTCATGTATACATTAAAGATGACCTAATCGATTTAAATATTTCTTTGCAGCTCTTGGGCAATTGTTTAGAGGGTTTCATTTTGTGATCAGATTAGCCATTGCTATTGATGCCACTCATCTAAAAAAAAGGTTTTATGGTGTAATATTTGTAATAGCGTGCAAAGATGAGAATGAATAGATATACTCATTGGCATTTAGTTATGATAACTTAGAGAACTATGAGACATGAAAGTGGTTCTTATGGTAACTGAAAGAAGCAATTGATCCGATTCATGAATTATTTATTATATCAAATTTTCATGCTAGTATTGTGAAGGCCACTATAAAGTTTTTTCTTAATTCTTATCACAGTTTGTTCTTGGCATATGGCTACAGGTTACTCAAGTTAACTTGCTTGGACATGCTGGAAGAAGAATGACTAGAAGATGTTAAATCCAAAGATGTGTCAAAAAGTGTCCAGCAAACCTAGAAGTATTCAAAAGGACTAAAAATCAGCCAAAAAAAAGCAAATAAAAACAAAGGAAAAAAAAAGAAGAGGAAAAAGAAAAAGGTGACTGATTGCTGGCTTCCATCACAAAAAAGAAGAAATAGAGGGCGCAAAAGGATTGGTTCTCGTGAAAGTAAGGGAGAACCTATGCATATGAGCTAAAGTCACTCCTTATATAACTTCATTCATGCTAATAGGGAGGCAATCATAGAGGCTTTCAAATACCTCTTGGTTATGGGGGCAGAGAGAAAAGGGGCTTTGTTAAAGTAAGAGTTAGTTCCCTGCTCAAAATAGGTCTCTGGTAACCCATCCTAAGACATGAGGGAAAAATTTATGCTCTAATGATTAAGGTCATAAGGAGACGATCCTAAAAGTTTTCTATTGTGACGAACTATAAAATAAAACTAGATAAGGAGAGAGGGTTTGAAAAGAAAGAATTTGGCAAAAACATCCGTTAGAAAAAAATCAAAACCCACCATCACCATGGCTCTTAGGGAACCTATTATGGAATACCAACTCTTTGGGCTAGTTACGAGGGAGAGATGTGATAATAAGCGCACGATTCCCGCATAAAAAGATGGTAAGGGACTTTAATACCCGTAATCAAATCTTTTCACATATGCAAAGACAGTGCTGATGAAGTCGTAGGCCCTATCTTGCAAAAAAAAAAAAAATGGTAGACGGAGATGAACTCATTTTAGTCATGAAAACAAGGAATAACCTTGAGACATGAAGAACTGATAGTGGATGACAATGACAAGACGATGAAAGGCTCATGAGAAGGAAAACGAGAAAAGACAAAAAGAAAAGAAGTTCTTACCCACGGATGAAAGACAAAGACGAAAAATAAAAAGGTTAAGGAAGAAAGGGGCTACTTATATTCGAGGCATCCAATAGAGGCAAGAGGATCCTAGCCGTAGAAATGGAAAGAGCGCCTCTACAATAGCGACATGTGGCAACACCCTCCAAGTAAATTGAACAGATATTAGGCGTGGGCAATAAGACAGTGCAAGGAAGACACGTGCCAACCAAGGGCTTTGATGCCAAAAAATGAAGATGTGGCTTTACCCTAACGAGATAATTTTAAAAGATGACCTAAAAATCAAGGTGATTAAGATAACTAACAAAACTCGTAAAGAGCGAATCGTCACTTGTCAACATTAATTCGAGCAAAGCATGAGGAAAACATATGATGAGCCACCTAACAAATCATAAAGAATTAATGAGCACCCCGAAAAACCAAAAGCCCCATATGGGCTTAACTACTCAATGAGCGAACCTTATGAGTATGTATCCACATGGGCCTTACAACCCATGCGTAGCCAGCTAATCTACAGATAAAGTAGTCCTTTTAAGACCATGACCCAATTAGACTCATACGACCTAACGAGTCTATAAACGAATAGTTAGAATGTCGAAATAACACTTGAAAAACTAGAACAATTAACACGGATAAGTTAAGACTCCTTAATGCTGAAAAATGATGAAAGCTCATTCAACTAAAGGAGTTAAGGACTCTTAATAATCCTAAATTTATCTTGGGCTTAGACCACTCTCAAGAGGTCTTTTTAAGATCCAATCCGCATCGAAGCACACCATTTTGAAACTCACACTAAACAATAAAATTAACATTGGAAAAATGAAAGCAAGGTAAAGTCAGAAAGAAATATGTCGAGGTGATAAGTGAGCAGTGTCGGTGACAAAATTTATTGTCATTCGAGTACCGATGGGTCATTATTCTAAGGACGATCCGTGTTCTTGCAAAAATGACTAGAATACCTTTCAATCCAACTATATATAATAAGATCACAAGTATGACACCTCTCAGATCCTTATTATCCCTAATACTCAACAATATCCGTCATTGACTTAACCATCAAAAGGTGTTCTGGTCACACTCAACGACAACCCCTTGATTCTCCATTAGTGTTACAGGTTCTCATTATCCACTCATCCACCTTGTGTCTTGGCATGCATCCGACAGTGTTAATCATAAGCTACCTCTCATTTCTCAAGTAACATTAATAGCTATAATGAAACTTTAAATCCTTGAGTTCATGTAATAAGATTCAAGGAAGCTTTTGTATTGTAAATAGATCGAGTCCTTTATTTTTATGGCAAGTAAGACTAGCCATTGCCTATGCAGAAAAATGTATGTCAATCACTTTTTCAGATTGTATATGAAATGGAAGTGATGGTGTAATATATATTTTTGTAGAAGACGTAACTACATTGGCATCTTGAAATATAATGGCTAAGAGCAAGGCATTGATCCATATGCCTTTTATATCCTCGTATCTTGCTTGTGGATCTAAAGTATAACTTGCAAGCTTTTCACATTAAGCTTAAGTCCCCAAGGTTCCATTGTAGCAAGTCAGTTCCTTGCATAGGATAGTAAATATAAGGTAGCGCTACCCCTTTTAAAACAATAACGATATCAAGAAAGTCGAAAAGGTAATTTGAAGAATTTTATTGAATCAGATATTTCTTGGAAATAATTTTCTAGTGAGAGTTCCATCACCTTGGAAAAGTGACAAGCTTGGAAATTATTTGTACAAAATATAATTCCTTTTTGGATCCATTCTTTGTTCTTTGAATTCTTTAAGAAGCCTTAAGTGAGATGTCAATAGGCTGACTTTTTAGCAATAGTTTCACTATATGGAAATGAGAAGCGTTGCGAGGTCTAGTTGAATTGTATTTTCCATCATGGGACTTCAAAGAATTAAAAAAAAATTCCAAATTAGTCACTCAAGCTAGCCTTATAACTTTTGGAATGCTTAGATTTATTTTACTGTTATCTATTACAATTTTTATTGATTTAAAAATTAAAAATGCAAAAAAGAAAAAAAAAAGAGAAAAAGGCCTACACTAACTTTCTCAAGTAATTTAATTCTACAAATCTTATATCACTAACTCTCTGAAGTAACAGATGGATTCCTATTGGCTAATTTAATCTATAAAAAGAAGTTTTGGCTAAGTGTATAGAGGAATTGTCAACCAAACCTATAGATTTTAGAATGAATCTACCAAATGTTATAGATTTTATAAGTGCACGAATGGCGTTGTCCTCATTGACTTCGAATTCTTTAGGTCGACTTCATCTTTGTTAGGCCTTTTAGATTTTCAGACCTTACAAACTTAAACACCATCAACTTGGTTCAAATTTCTACTTAACTCAAAAAAATAATGTCTTTGGACTTCATTCTAGACCTCATGTTGCCACTGAAAGGATATTCTTCTTTCATGTGTGTAAATATAGTGAATAAGACTAGTAATTGCATCAACATTAGTTGGTAATGATGCTATAATAAAGCCAGCAGCTACATCAGCCCCTATTGATAGTCATGCTAAACTAACAGCCTCACAAATCATTGTTAGCAACCAAGTCATCACGAGCTTAAAGGACTATACAGTGCTGTTTTGGCTTCATGCGCCCAAATGGCAGCTTGATAACTATGGCAATCATATTTTGACAGATTTTATAGTGCAAATTACATCATATGGTTACACTAACAAAACCTCACAACTAATGGATAACAGTACAAGGCACAAGTTGGCACATAGAGCCCATAAGTTTTATGATCAATATGTTCTAAAATTTGAAAGGACATCCCGATCTCGTATTTTTTTAGGGGTCATTTGATATATAGGTAAAAGGAGCATAACTAATCAATACTAACCATTTGATGTCAACCATACTGAGTCAAATTAGTTAATCTAGACTGATATAAACAATTTCAACTAACGCATATGACCACCTCAACTTAAATTTGGCAGAATACTATAAGAATAAATTTAATAAGCTTATAACTAGTTTATCCTTATTATGATTACACCAAATATCCGTAAGATTAGGAGAATCTTGAATTCAAAGACTACAAGTAAGGGAAGTATTTAGGTGACACTTCATCATTGCTAATAACATAGGTATTTGTCGATTTTTTTTCAAGAATCATTTTTTCAGAGCATTAATTGATTTGAGTATCAAAATTTTCCTCTGTTTTATAGGTTTCAAGTTACATTCATTTTAAAGATTATATCATGTAATGCTAATTTTATGTAAAAGAAAATTCAAATATTAACAAACTACTTATGAATTAATCTTCGATAATTGGCTCACAATAACAAGTGCACATTACAACATAAAAGAGTTGCAGTGATATTAGTGTTTTTACTGGTAATTATAATTTTTGTTAAATTCCGTACCAATAATTGTTCAAAAGTGAGTGTAACCAATGTAGAGAAAATCTTGTGGTGACATTTCTTTTAATTGTTGGTAAAGGTAAAAAAAAAAATTGCCACTAAAATACTATATATTTAACGATAATTATTAGTGATAATTAACAATTGTCAATAAGTATAATTATTAACAATTATCTCTAAAATATTACGCATTTAATGATAATTATTAAAAATAGTTCACAGTTGTCATTAAATACAACTTGATTTTCATTTTATTTATACCAATTAATATTTCTATTTAAAATATTTTGTTAGTAACAATATTATTAACTACTAAATATCAAAATAATTATTGCTGTAAATCAAACAATAAATTTGTTATGATGATTAATAATACCATTAAAAGAGTTACAAATGATTATATACCATTATTAAACAATTATCATTAAAATGATTAGAAATTTTGTTTATCGATCATTAATAAAAGTGTCATTTAGCTACAATTAAGTAATTGTCAGTATTTATTTTTTATAAAATTATAAATTAAAATATGAAAATAAAAAATTATAACTTGTAAAAATAAAATATTATTCACAACATGTAATCAAAATGAATAAACTCATTCATAATTAAAATATTTTTTTATATTATATCTTTTTACATAACAAAATATATCCAAATATCAAATAGTCATTTAATGAAAGTACAATTCAAAGTAAAAAGTTTACCGATACTTTTAAATTTAAAAAACTAAAAGCTAATACACAAACTTCACAAAATATCATTTTTCAATTTTCAACAAATGATGATTGATTTACAATGTATGATTTGAAAATAAAAATTACATATAAGAATCATGCATGAAATACAAGTATTTTATAAGAACAAATAAATAATACTTATCTTAAGAAGGTTCAAATACCAGACATTTATCAATTTATTGAACATCTTTACAAACACTTGATACTTCAGGAATCTATTAAACATAAAAAAGCAAGTAAAAACATGTAACTAGCTATGACTAGAACCAAAAATACAAATTAATGACTAGCCATCGAGAACATCATATTTGGCAACATGCATCTATTATAAATAGACATGAAATCTCTTTTTTTAGTTAAGTGACTTAAGAGAATGTTCATACATACTAAAGGTGAAACCATAGCAGTAAACTATTACCAAAATTACAAACACTTGTTGTAGAACATTTCTTCTAATTTTCCTGTAATGTCATTTGATATCAATCACCAGGAACACTTGTCGTAGACATTCATGCTTACTTAAGGAAGAATCAACAGGCATCTTGCTTTAGTTCTTAACTATATTAATTCAATAAGCATTAACTATGATAAAAAAATTATGAAGAAATATAATTGAGGACATATAAAAGTTAATTATAAACTGTGTACCTAGTATTGCAAAAAAACCTATATCTTCAGTTGAATAGCTCAAAACCTCCATATTTTCTCAGGTTGACGGCTCATAATGCGAATATTTGCAGAAGAAACACCAGTAATGACAAGTTTATAGAATTAATTTGATTATCGAATACCCAAAAAATCTTTATGAAAAATTAGGATGGTGCAGGAATGGCAAAAATATGATTGTATCTATCATATGAAGCTGGAACTAAGACTACTTGTAAGTGTTTAATCACTTCAAAAGGAAAAATTAGATGGGAATATATTTTCATGGTTTGGTATTACCTCTATGTAAGCTATATCAAAAAAGGAGAAAAGATAGTAAACAATGATGAATAACATAAAGGGCTAATTCTTTATGAGACTCTTTGTAAAAGCAGGTTTGCTTCTTACAAACTTCATAAAAATAGAGCACAAATATGAAAAGAGAGAGAGAGAGGGAATTTAAAGCCAATAGTCACAAACTTCACACATTGCATTACTTTAATATGCATAATGAGTATTTAATATAGGCACCTATATGATTTGAGGTAACATTTTGATGATATACTATTGTTTCCTCTATCCTAACTATACTTTAAAACCATTGTTCTTCTTTTTCTTTTCGTTTTTGTGAAATCTAAACAATAGTTGGAGTTAAAAAAAAAATGAGAAGCAAAATTACATGATTGGCATATGATGACTTTACTGGCTTTGTAATTTGACCTTCGAATGAAAAAAGAAAAAAGAATGATGAATCATGAAAATATAGAGAAATTTCTCATCCTCTTAATAATAGAATGTAGGAAAAATAAAATAAAAAATTATCAATAGTCCAACCATACCAATATATTTAGTCGAGCGATGAAACTCGACGCATCAAAATGCTATATAGCCTCGGTTGTCTCCTAAAACAAGAGAATTGTATATTGAACTAAAATAAAACCTTAACAACAATTAAATAAAAAAACAACATACCTGATGCAGCAAATGCCAAAGCATCAAATTGAACAACTGTTACCCTTAATTGCATAGTTGCACTGGCAGCCACTAGGTTTTTGTCAAGGGCTTGTTTCAAGTATCACTCAATCTGTGTGAGTAAGGTTTCATCAGTTATCTATCTTACTACAGAATCCACATTAGATCAACTAAAGCTAAGTATTCCTGTTATTATTTAAAAATATGTATTGTGATTTAGGCATTAAGCGAGCATAATCTAAAATGATAATTTGAATAATGAAACAATCCTCTTATATTAATCAAATAACTAAACGATAATTTTTGAAAAGTTAGATGTAGGAATCATCTATACATTAAAGAATGAAAGCCAACTATTGAAAAATTACAGATATAGCAGCAAACAACTATATAATCTATTACTCGTAACCCCAGATTAATAGACAAAACAATTCAAAATATGTAAAATGAAATAAAAGAAAAAGATTGCTTATCAGTAAAGAAGAACAACGATTGAAGGAGTAAGAGAAATTCATGCATTGTCATGATCGTTAGCTTTTTTCACGAGAAATAATAGGCGAAGTTGGATCGAATTGCAGTCATAATCATTGCTAACTAACATGTAAGTTGAATTATTGAGTCTAACACTCCATCTAACCATAAATCCAATTATTCTTTAATAATGGATGCATGCTATAAACACTTGATATCATTAACCTAAAAAGATGTGATGCTGTATGTGCTTCTAAAGTTAAATTCCCATCATATATGAGAATTTATTGATTCTTTGAATTAATAATGGCTTTGGCTGGTGACATATATTGGCTGAAAAACATTCTTTAGTATACTAATTTCAAAATTTCAAAATTACTAGTGTAAGAAAGTTACACTTGACTTTTTTACATGAAATCTTGGGAGTCAGAGGAATGCTGGAGAAGAAATTATTGATCTGGTAAACCCAATCCTGAACCATTATCTGCTCCCGTTGAGAGACGGTTAATCTCGGAGGCGCTATCATCAGTTCACTCGCTTTGCCACTGCTATGCAAGTTTTAGCATCGAGTTGCCAACTCGGTCTAACTTCCCTCATGCAACCAAGGCCCGAATTTTTATCGTCAGATGGGCTGGCTCGAGTCAAAATTCAAATGGGCCAAATCATGGTTGGCGTTATATCTAAGCCTAGAACTAAGATCTCGTATTGGGTGGCATTGATGGACCGCAAGAACAAGATGTCTCCGTCACGAGATATGATTGATTTTGCAATTATAGCATGTGCGTATTGTTTGTCAGCCCATCTTTGCTTCTAAGGTCAATCAGTGACACAATTTAGTTGAGTTTGAGAAATTTTTTTTAAACTATTAAAAAAATTAAATAGATTGAAAAATAAATAATAATTTTTTTATATTTTATATGTCCATAATAAAAATAGTTTGAATAATATAATAAATTACTGGAATGTATATTCAGTCATAAGTATGTTTGGTTTAACCAATATTATTTTTATAATATTTGAATAAGTTTATATTTAATTTAAAATAAAGTAAGTTTTTTTTGTAAATTTATTAATAACAGTTATTAAGTAAAAACCATTAAAAATACAATAATTTTTTTTGATATATAAAATGATAATTGTGATGATTATTATCAAATAAGTGCTATTAAAAATCTATTCTATTGTAGTGACAAATTATTTATTTATTTATATTAAAAAAAGTCACTGTAATGCCAAGTAGAGCAAGATCAACTAAAGTGAAACATCTTAACCTTGTTTTGTTACCCAATGGTGTAAGGATAGGATCAAGAAGACGAGGTCTCAATAAATTTTTCTTTTGCATCTCTACTAAAAATTATTAGTTTGTCTCTGATGGGTTTGAATTAATTCCGACTGACATGTAGTTGATGGAATGCCTTCAGTGTTCGATGATCTTCCAATTGAATTAAGTGCCTCCATCACTAATCCTTTTCATTTCTCAAAATAAGTTCGGAAACATAGCACCACTACTGTATATATATGACTAGAGTTGTATAACCAGCATAACTAAAATACAATCTAACATTACCCCTGCAACACCAATTTATTTATGCGTGCTAAGGAAATTCAACACCATTCATCACCCAAGATTCAAAGCTCTGAAATAATTTTAACCATGGATGGGCGCGCCTTGCACATGGCCTCCAATGGTATAGCTTTTGGCATGGTGAGCCCTTTGCCTTCAGTCATGTCCACTTGTTCATCGCTAGTTCTCTCCCATTCAAAGCACTGAAGCAAGGCAGCCAACGTGAAACCCACCACCTTATTAGCAAGGCCAGCACCAGGGCATGATCTCCTTCCCATCCCAAACGGTATTAGCTTATATGCTTCGCTTTCTAATCCTTCAAATCTCTCGGGTCTGAAACTTGCAGGGTCATCCCATATCTCAGGGTCCCTGTGAATTGCCCACGCATTCACCAACAACATAGTCCCTCGAGCCACGTTGTAGCCTCCTATGATGCAGTGGTCGGATGACTCACGTGGCGATAACAGTGGTGCTGCTGGGAACAATCGTAGCGTCTCGGCAATTATACTTTGAAGGTATGGCAGCTTTGGCAGGTCCGTTTCGTCAACTAACCGGCTTGTGCCAACAGTGTTGTCGAGTTCTGCCTTGACTTTCTTCAACACGGAGGGATGGTTGAGCAACAATGACATTGCCCACTCTATTGTCGCAGCTGACGTGTCCGTGCCCGCATTTAACAAAATCTGAGGGGATAGAGAAAGAATGAAAATAATTGTTCT
The DNA here is from genome assembly GCA_021397835.1 of Moringa oleifera. Taxonomy (NCBI): domain Eukaryota; kingdom Viridiplantae; phylum Streptophyta; class Magnoliopsida; order Brassicales; family Moringaceae; genus Moringa; species Moringa oleifera. The sequence goes on from JAJFZO010000087.1 coordinate 4,696,345, forward strand.
AAAGTGATAAGTAACATAAATTAGTCAGACGGTATAATCACAATAGCATCGTTACACTTGGATTCAATTATTTTTCGCTGGGTTAATTTCAGGTGAGTCTTAATGCAAGTCACAGAAGACCCATCTGGAGGGACGAGACAGTAACAAGAGCCCGAATCAGCTTATGTATCACAGTAATTACCTGTTGATTTATCATAAAGAAGGCTATGAACATACCATAATAAGGCCTTTGATGATGTGATCAGGATAGCATTCAGGTTCAGATTCTTGCAAAGAAAGCAGAGTATGTATCATCGTCTTGGTCACCCCTCCTTTTGCACAAGAACCTGATTTTTGGTTTCGGTATTCATCTACGAGACCTTGTAAGAATAAATCAGATTTTTGGCGCAATGCCAGCATCCTCTTCTCAATGCCCTGAACATCAAGCCACTGTAGAAATGGCAAATGATCCCCCGGGGTTGATGCTCCACTCAATTCAAACGTCTCCGTTATTGTATCACGAAAGCATTTTGCTTCCTCCAAATTCTCCACTTCTGCCCCGAAATATCGCTTCCCTGAAACCATCCTCATGATGATGTTAAAAGACAGCTCGGAAAACCTTGACTTCATCTCCACCTTCACAAAACTTTGATGCGAAACGTTTAACAGATGCCTCAACAACAGTCTCACCTCTTCCCTTCTCACGTTTAGGAACATGTTAAGCCGATTGGTTGAGAAAATTTCAATTGCAGAGAGGCGACGTAGGTTGCGCCAGTGGTGGCCATATGGGGCAGCCGCTATAGTGGTGTAGTCGTAGCCTAGGTGCTTGCCTGATAAGAGACGAGGTCTGTTTGCGAAGATGATGTCGTTTTCTTTGGTGAAGCATTCTTGGACTAAAGAGGGCGATGATATGAGAAGCACCGGGCGAGAACCAAAGGAGAGGGATACGATTGGACCGTATCTGTTGTTTAATTGCTGCATTGTCCGGTGGATGGGTTGCCTAATGATCAGATGGAGATGGCCGATTATGGGAAGTGACGGTGGTCTCGGTGGACGCTTTTTGTTTGATCGTTTCAGCAAGGAGAACATCAAAAGGATTAAAAGGAAAAGAAAAGAAAACCCAGAAATATTGAAGTAAAACCCTGTTCCTTCCATGGACATGTACAATTCAGTTGTGCTATTGAAAGTTGTAAGCATGCAGGATTCCCTGCTTGAATAAGAATGGCAGGGAGATTGTGGCAGCAGATATGGTGGCCAGTTTCACTTTCGGCTAGATTTCATGTCAATTTCGAGAAAGCAACGTAAGATGTAGGCTCTTGACAGGAATGCATAAAGCTACCGTTCCTTGACCCCTTGGGCGTGGAATTTAGCCAGGTAACATTGAATCTCAAGATTCTAAATTTTGTGATATATTTATTTAATGACCATTTAGTGTCTTAAAAATTGTCAATCAGTGTCTTTTTTTTAAAATTTTTTTTGTTGCTTTTCATTCTGTCTTTTGTGGATAATGGTTACTTGACAAATGTTACCTTGCTTATAGAAGTTATAATTTAGTGATTTGCTATATTTTAGAGTGCCAGCAATCTAGTGCCCAAGATATGGGCAATCTTTGTGACATCGCTTTGGTGGTAATTTTTTATTTGATTGAGTCAGATCATATTAATTAGAATAGTTTTATATAGTTTTATTCTCCATGACTAACATGATGCATTGCCTAAATGGTAATCCAAATGGATGTGTGTTAAAGTATTGAAAAATGGATTACCACGTATAGTGGAAAGCCTTTGTTTTGATGATTCAAGAGGTGATTAGGTGAGAAAATTCATGAACCTTATCAAAATCTTCTTTCTATTGTGATTTTTGAGTACCTTTTTTATATTTCATTCTTATATTATTATTATTATTATTATTTTAAGATTTCACATTTTAATTGTCTTCTCAGGTGACTTCATGTTTTCTTTATCATTACTATAGTATGATTTTTGACCATCTTTTCAACTGCTCATAATCATCATATTCTTCTATCGCCATGAAATCGGTTTTAGGAATTGGATGAAGATGATCATGCTTGTTGCAAGTGAAAATCTAAAAAGGAACTACAATCAGATGTCCTTAGAATGGTCTCCAAATTACTAACATATATAATCATAAATATCCTATTGACCCCGGAGATAGAATTAAATTATTTCATAGGATTATATATATGAGATTGATAATATTTTCTTGTGGTATTGTTTTTAGGATGAAAATGAATTTGTTTAAATCTATTTAAAGTAAAAAAAAAATATAATATAATATAATGTTTACTGTGAGTTTACATATTCATTGTAACTAATTAATGAAAATCTACAATTACTTGAATTTTGATAATTGAAAAAATAATTTTGTTTTTAACATTTGCATAGATAACTTTATTTCATGAATTTGAGGATTAAAAAAATGAAAGTAAAAGTGAAATAAGATGATCAGAACCAAACATGGAGTTAAAATAAAATTATATCAAACACACAACACTTGTGATCAAAATGCTAACAATGTAAGATAATAATAAAGAAGCATATCCTGATGGAGTCTTCTCTCCATAGTTGAAAGTTTTGCTTTCTCTTAATAATTAAGAGGTTTGAGATTTCAGAGCTTTTGCATTTCATTTTTGGTTGATGTTTTGTGGTTTTCTTATACTCCATGACTCTAGCTATGAAGGATCTGACGTTGGAGGGTTAGGAGGACAAGGAATTGGTTTTAAATGCTGGGGACAATAAACAACAAGACGTTCATTCTGATCTTTGTCATATGGGGAGGTTTTAATAGATATATTCTTATAGTTGTTGATTAATGATCTTAAACTGTTATGAGATTATGGTATGAAAACTTATGACATCTTATTAAAGCAAAACTTTAATTTGTATGAAGGCAACTGTTATGAAGTATGTTATCATGATGTAAATTACAAGTTGGTTAAGTTGTCTAGTTTGCTTGGGATCATCTTAAGTCTTTTTTTCTTGAAATATGACAGAAAGATGTGTCACTTTGATTGTTATTGGTAATTTCTCCCTATGAATCATCCATTTAGATGGAATAGGAGGAACTTTATCAATGGATTGAATAGGGTGAACCACCAAAAAGATTATCTAATGCAAAAGTGTATGAGCAAGTTAGGTTATTTCTTTAAATACTTGATACTAGAGGCTTGCACTAAATAGCTAGTTGCAGACCGTTACATAATTTCCAAAATACAGCATCTTTTGGGATTTACTTTACTGGTATGATTTGTTGAACCCGCATAATATTGATGTCATGCATACTAAAAGCAAATGTGTTTAAGAATGTATTTTATATAGTGAGGGATATTAAAGAAAAAGTTAAGGACAATGTTAAGGTAAGGTTGGATCTACCTCTATATTATTGAAGAAACAAGTTACACCTTAAAGATAAGGGTAATGAAAGCATTGTTAAGCCTAAAACTGAATATACATTACATATAGAGTAGAAAAGTATGCGAATGAATAAAAGAGTTGAAGTTTCCTGATGGATGTACATCTAACTTAAGGAGATGCATTAACAAGCGAACTTAATTGCACATTGTAAAATATAAAGAGTTATGATTGTGACATGATAATGGAGAGGTTATTACGAATTGCATTTAAATGTCTACCTACCTTATCTAGGAAGCTATCACTGAGTTGGGTTTATTTTTTTAACACTTATGTTGTTTGACACTAAAAGAGACTAAGTTGGATGTGATGTAGAATAATATTGTAATAGTTTTATGTAAGTTGGAGAAAACTTTTCCTTTTGAGTTTTTCAATGTCACGAAACACTTGCTTACACACTTAGTGTATGAATTCATGTAAGAAAACCAATGTAATATATATGGATGTATCTATTTGAGAAGTATGATTGGACCATAATCATATTATTAATATTTTAATGATTTGACGCTTTAAATGACCGTTATAATGCATATAAAAGTGTTATTTTTTAGATTTTTAGACAATAAAAAAAGTTAAAAATAAAGCTCATGTTAAGGGTTCAATAAGTGAGGCTCACATGTTAGCAGAGACATTAACCTTCTGTTTTTACTACATTAAGGCACTTGTCCAGTCTAGAAGTCGAAGATTCTAGAGAGTCATCTAAATATATATTGATATCTGTCTTCAACTATCCTAGCTAATTTAAAAAGTTGTGCAAGTCTCGTTATCTCACAGGGGAATAAGCATTTGAGATAAACAAATATGTGCTTATGAATTACCCATAATTTAAACTTTTGTGCAGTAAATTTTACTCTATATGTAGCAATTAATATACCTTAAAAATTGTGATCCATACAAATTGACATATATGATCTATATTTGTAAAATATACATTCAAATATTAACTACAACTTTATTGCATTTGAACTCAGTCGATGTATATAAACGTGTTTAGTCAAACTTTGTTGGGTAGTTTAAGGACCATGTAAGTTAGTTCCTAATAATTGTTGTTGTAAGTATGAAATAATATATCTTTCAATATCATTTATATTGACAAAGTTTCATTTGTATGTATTACTTGTTATCAGGTGCACATTCATACGAATGAGGTGAACGAATAATTCTTATATGATTTAGTATGGAGATTTATGAATAAGGTCAACACTTATCTAATTTATTATATCAATAGTTATTATTTTCACACTTTTAATTGGGCTAGTAATCGAAACATAAAAAATTATATATGTATATGCAAGGATATTTTAGGGAAAGTTAGGAACTTCACCATCATTTCATCCTACACACTATAAGTTTTCGAGAATAAGAAGTTTCACTATTGCTTAACCTCTCATTTTAGAATCAAGGCTACATGCAATGTATGATGATATGCTAAAGAAAACTCCATTGAAAAACTTTTTTTTCCTTAAAAAAAAAAAGAACAATATCATAAAATTCATCATAGGAATACAAGCACAAATTATTACCACGAGTAAAAACCAAACACAAATATTTAAAGATGTTACCAAACAACATATTAATCCTAATTTTATATTCATTTTATTATTTTTGTTACTATAAAAAAACTCGAAAATGTACAATGAATATCAAAGTATTAGAATTAATAAATTTGGATTAAATCCCCAAGTATTCATTTTTTAAGATGCCTATCATCTTGAGGGAAATAAGGATGACCATATTTTACCCTTAAAAATAACAAGACAAATTGAATAAAGAAACAAATAATGCCCCATGATGACTTTACAAAAGCTATCAACTGGAGAAATGATGAAAAAAAAAAAAGGAGAAATGAAATGAATATTGGAAATCTGTTCTTTAAAACTAGAAGTAATAGAATTATTAAATGAATATGCTTAGTTTAGAATATAATATCATGAACAACAAAAGTCAAGTTGTAATCATATCCAATAGATACTAATAAGCCAGGGATTCTATTGAAATTTAAAGAGAATGTGAAGAAATTGCTAGATGTGAGGACTAAAAAGGTAAAATACCCTCATTAACCTGAAATATAATGATCACGAAAGATAGTTAAGAATGCATGTGAGTGGATTATAGACTCTTACATAGGGCAAATCTGAAATATCTTTTTTTGATACTTCACATAGATGTTCTATTGTATGAAACCACAGAATTATCATTATTTTCTTAAATCGATGGATGTTCAGCACACATGCTACTAACATTTATGATGGCCTGATTGTGTATAACGTGAAGAAAGAAAAAAGAAAAAAAAGGAAAAAAAGAAGGAAGAAAAAAAAAAGCCAAAAATATGTAGAGGAGATATATGCTTATTAGTTTTATCTCATAAAAAATTCTGATAGCCATCCTAATCTTAGTTGATTATTTTATTAAGGTGTGTAGAGGCTGATTTCTAGTCATTTCAAAAAGAGAAAAAAAAAGGATCATAAGTCGCTCAATGTTGTTCATCAATGATGGTTATATAAGAAAATATGTTAAAGCTTGAATAACAAAGGAATCTCTTATTTAGTTCAATGTTAAAACTTGACAACGTCTTTTTCCAGGATAAGGGGGTAATAAAAGCAACCATTATGGATACTAAAAGAATTATATGTAAGGTGAAATTAACACAAAAGCGTTAGAATAAGATATCTCTGTTAACTTTGCATGCTTACGAAATATCATAATGAGCTTCTACGAAGAGCAACTTTGTATTCTTTATCCTACAAAACAATGGTTGTACTATCATATCAATGGAAATTTTCTTAGCAAAAATACAAGCTAAGTCAGTTAGAAGAAGTTGAATGGGTCAAAGTTTATTATGAGCAGTTAAATTTTGTAGAGGACAACCTAAGGTACTTTGTTAGAGGCAATTGCCTTAAAACCATATGAAAAAAGGACGTATGACAAGAAAATTCATTCGAAGACCTTCAAAGAAAGAAATCTGATGCCTAAAAGAATTTCAAACAACGCTTTAAAAGCTCAGGGTAAATGTGCATGAAGTCGGAAAGGTCCAAAAAAGGTATTTTTGAGGAAAACTTTTATTTTGACAAAAAAGGATGATTGAGATCTTCCAATTTTGATTACATCATACAAGTAAAGAGGTATTGTGATAGAAGCATCAATTGAAACGTATAAAAGGCAACTATGTGGAAAAAAACAAAAAAAAAAGAAAAAAGAAGAAAAGGCCAAGCAGAAAAACCCACATCAAAAGCAATTTGTTCTAACCAAGAAAAAAAAATTATTGCAAAGTAATTTTCTCATATTTAAAGGATAAGTTAATACGACATTATTCAAACGTGATTTTGAATGGTATATAGGACAAATATAGTTAGAATCTTCAATGAGGACAAGAAACATCATTACTAATTTTCTTATGACAAAACATAAAACCAACACTATGGTACTTTGATATTCATTGTTAGAAATGTTAGGCTTAAAGTGAAAGTTCCTTTCCAAAATGTAACGACTTTTTTCCCAACTCTTTTTATCAGTGCCCTTCCTATTATGTCACGAATTATGGCCTATCGCAAAGGTTTTGTCATCTTTTTATTCCATCTCATAATAAACATATTTGTAGATTTTTTAGATTCTCCAAACTTTTTTAAAGCTCATTTGTATAAGACATTTTCTAAAAATCATAAAATGATCAAATGCAATGCCAAGTTTTGATATTACATGATTAATATTCATTTTTCTATGGGATTTAGGCATAATTAAATTGTTTCAAACAAACACTAGACCAAGATAAAGGATAATTGCTTAGGAAAGGGAAAGAAATAATAAAAAAAAGACATAAATTGTGGAGATAAAAGGAAAGGAAACAACAGAGAGACAAAGAGAAAAGGTGGTGGTTGCCATGATGATGGAGAAAATAAGTACCAAACAATGTTATTTGACATTAGACTTAGTAGGAGCAGCCATGATCTTTTATAAACTTTTGGCACATATTACATTGATTAGAGAAAATTTTTTGGAGAATCTATCTAGCAAGAATGACTTAGTGCTTTTAATGAAAACCTGGAATTTGAGTATTATATGCAAAGAGGTAACCAGGTGCATTGCACAAAAAAAAAGTAAAATTAAAACTAAAAAAAAAAAAAAGAGAGAAAGAAAGAGAATAGAAAAGATTTAAAAGAAAAGAAAGAAAAGATCAGTTAATCTTATGTTGACATTAACATTCATTCTTGGACATTACATACATTTCTTGAAACAAGCGAGAGATCATTTATTGATGAAGGCCCAATCAATTTCATTTAAAATAAAGAGAAAAAGATGAGACGGGAAGAATACATAAGAGTGATTGTAACATTTGCATAAATATCTATACACATTCACGTCATTCATTCTTTATTTTGATAAAACAGGAGAGGAATCATTCACTAAATAAAACATAGGGTATTTTATTCTAAGGATTTCATTATAAGAACAAAGAGAAAAAAAATAAGAATCATTGGGAGACAAAATCTTTTAGTTTTTTTCCAAATGTTAGGATCGTTGGGAAACAATACCTTTAGTTTTTGTTAAAAATTTGAAATAGAAAGAATGAATGAGCTAAACATCAAAACAAAAATACAAAAGGAAACATAATGAGAAAACCAAAGGAAAACTAGAAATTTCAAGAAGAAAACAATAGTGGCGAATTTTATCCATAATAAAGGTTAAGTGACTTATTTTTAAGGTAATAAAGTAAGATCCATTAATAAAAAAGAGTATAATCAAGTAAAATCTAAATAAATAAGTAGTTTAGCCATTAGAGGTTTAAGGTGACTACGATAAGCTTTGTAAAAAAAAAAAAGCAAAAAGAATTAAAAAGAAAAAACAGATGAGAGAGAGAGAGAAAAAAAGTCATAATCATGCATGCATATCATATTATTAGCCAAGAAAACAAAAGATCACATCATCAGTTGAGAAGGAAGAAAGTATTCCTAGTGGAAATATAAGAAGATTCTCAGTTGAAAAATAAAAGGAATCCCTTTTGGAAAGATAAGAAAATTCTTAGCAGAAAAATAAGAGGAATTCCTAGAAGAAAATAAAGGGAAACCCCAAAAGAGAAAAACCAGAGCAATTTCCAATGAAAAGAAAAAGAGCTAATACATTTCCAGTGGAGAAAAAAAAAAGGATGCAAGATGCAACCTTAATGGAGTAATTGAAATGATAAACCCTATTGGAGTCATTAGGAAAATTCATTAACGAGGAATAATCGCATCATCAGAAAAAGAAAGAAAGAAAGAAAGAAAGAAATCCTATATCCATAAAGAAAATGCCTAAGGGTTATTCTTAAATAAAATAATGATGAGGAAGAATTAGTCATTAGAAAAAGAAAGTGGCAAAGAAGAAATCTGCCACTAAAATGATAATTCCCAATGGGTTATCAAAACGAATGTCAATTGCATAATTAATAAGAAATCAAGGAGTTTTATTTAACCATCAAGATAAATGAGAATTGCAAATTTTTTGGGTATTGAGATAAATGTGAATCATATCATTAATGAAGCATTATGAATATAAACTATCAAATGTAAATCGCATCATTGGTAAGCCATCAAAATAAATGTGAATCGCATTATTGGTAGGCCATCAAGATGAATGTGAATCACATCATTAATGAGGCATCAAGATGAATTAGAATTGCATCATTGATGAAGCAAATGAATATTGATCATCAAAAGGAATAAAAATCGCATCATTGACAAGATATTAACGAGTTTCATTCGACCATCAAGATGAATGAGAATGCATCATTAATGGCACATCAAGATGAATTTAAATCGTGTTACTAATGAAGCATTATAAATATAAACTATTAAGATGAATGTGAATTGCATCATTATTAGGTCATCAAGATGAATGTGAATAACATAATTAATAGGGCATTAAGGAGTTTTATTTAACCACGAAAATGAATGAGAATCGCATCACTGATAGGACATCAAGACAAATGTGAATCGCATCATTGATGAATCATTATGAATATAGATTATCAAGATTAAAATGAATAACATCATTGGTAAGTCATCAAGATAAATGTGAATTACATAATTGATAGAGCATTAAGATGAATGTGAATTACATCATAGATATAACATTGTGGGTAGACTATCAAGATGAATATGGATTGCATCATTGATAAGGTATTATGGAGTTTGTTCAACCATCAAAATGAATGAGAATCACATCATTTATGAAGAGTTAAGATGAATGAAAATCATGTCAAATGAAGCATTATGAATATAAACTATCAAGATTAACGTGAATGGCATTATTGGTAGGCCATTTAGATGATGTGAATGGCATCATAAATGGGACATTTAGATAAATGTGAATTGCATCATTGATGAAGGAGGTGAATATCAAATATTAAGATGAATGTGAATCACATTATCGACAGGGCATCAGCAAATTTGTTCATCCTTTAAGATAAATAAGAATTGCGTCATTGATGGGGCATCAAAGCAAATGTGAATTGTGTCATTGATGAAGTATTATGAATTTAGACTATTAAGATAATGTAAAGCACATCATTGATATGCTATCAAGATGAATACGAATCACATTACTGATGGAGCATTACGATGAATGAGAATCATCTCATTGATAAAGAAGTTGAATACTGACTATCAAGATGAATGTGAATTGCATTATTGCTAAAGCATTAGGGAGTTTAGTTCAATGATCAAGATGAATTCTAATCGCATCATTTATGGGGTATTAAGACAATGAATCACGTCATTGATGAAGCATTATGAATATACATAATAAAGATGAATGTGAATCACGGTAGGCCATTAAGATGAATGTGAATCACATAATGTCATCAAGATGAATGTGAATTGCATCATTGATAAGATATCTAGATGAATATGAATCGCATATTTCTTGATGAAAGAGATAAATATCGATCATCAAGATGAATGTGAATCGGATCATGGATAGCGTATTAAGGAATTTTGTTCAACTATCAAGATGAATAAGACTTATATCATTGATGGGACATCAAGACAAAAGCAAGTCATGTCATTAATGAAGCATTATGAATATAAATAATTAAGATGAATGTGAATCGTATTTATGATAGGCCATCAAGATAAATATGAATCGCATCATTGGCAAGCGGTTAACATGAATGTGAATCATATCATTGATAAGGCATTAAGATGAATGTAAATCAAGTCATTGATGAGGGAGGTGAATATCGACCATCGACGTAAATGTGAATCACATCATTGGTAGGGCATTAGGGAGTTTCATTCAATTATTAAGATGAATGAGAATATCATTCATAGGGCATCAAGACGAAAGTGAATCACCTCATTGATGAAGCATCATGAATATAGATATCAAGATGAATATGAATGATATCATTGATAGGCCATCACGATAAATGTTAATCGTATCATTAATGGAATATCAAGTAAAATGTAAATTGCATTATTGATGAAACAGATGAATATCGACCATCAAGATGAATATGAATCACATCATTGACAAGGTATTAAGGAATTTAATTCAACCATCAAGATGAAGGAAAATCACATCATCGATGGGGTATCAAGATGAATATGGATCGTATCATTGATAAGGTATTATGAATATAAACCACTAAGATGTATGTGAATCACATCAATGGTAGGCCATCAAAATGAATGTGAATCACATTATTCATAGGGTATCAAGATGACTGTGAATCGCATCATTGATAAAGCATTATGAATATAAACTATCAAGATGAATGTGAATCGTATCATTGATATAATATTACGAATATTATACCATTAATGAATGTGAACCACATCATTTATAGGGGATCATAGAATTTCGTTTAATGTTCAAGATGAATGTGAATTATACCATTAATGAACCATTGGTTTAAACTTTTAAAATGAATATGAATTGCATCATTGGTAAGGTATCATTGAGTTTCATTGAACCGTCAAGATGAATGAGAATCACATCATTGATGAGACATCTTGAATTTTTGTAAATTATCAAGATAGAATCCAACATGAAATTAAGAAATTTATTTTTTAATTTTTTTCCAAGATTGAATAATGAAGAACAATTTGTCGAGAAGTATTATCTTTTTTATTCATCAATAAGATTGAATGGCAAGGAAGAATCTACTAAGAAATAAAATATTTTTTACTCTAACCTAGATTAAAATGACGAGGAAGAATCCATAAGGAGATCAGGCATGTTACTTTTTAAATTTTCAAGCCATCCAAATGATGAGGAAGAATTTATTAAACAAATTGAGATAAAAAAATGTTCTTGTTAATCGAAAAAATAAACACCTGCAAAGTTCAAATAGGATTTAGTAAAAGGTGAAGTCATAGTGAAAGGATTGAAGTAACAGTAACATGGAATTGATGATTTAAAAGCAAACCAAACTCTAATTTTTAGAGCAGTATTAAAAAAAGGCATTTATAAACTCTTAATTTTGTCCTTACTAAGGAGTCAAAGGATTAGAATTAATTGTTTTAGGAGAAAGTTATTAGAATGAGGGATCAGCCATGTATGATACATGTTAAGGTTTATTAAGGCTTAAAATAAAAAAAAGAAAAAAATTAAAAGAATAATAATACAAAAAAAGAATAAAGAAAAAGAAAGAAAGAAATTGAAATAAAATAAAAAGAAAAATAGGCGTATCTAATTAAACCAAAGTCAAGTTTGACCATATCCAATTGAATTTAGGTCAACTTTGACCCAAATTGATTGGATCTAGATTTGATTGTTCGAACATAACAAGGCCTTTTTCTTCTTCAATGCAGTTATAGTATTTTAAGCATAACATCTTCATTTGAGATCTAACTAAAATGAGTAAAGATGATATAGAAATATAAGACATAAGTCTAAAATTTAAAGTTTTAAGTTTTCAAAAAAACAAGGTTGTATTTTGTCAAAAATCAAGGTTGAAATTGCATGATGCTAACACAAAAATGACTAGCTACACGATTTTATTACTTTGAGCATAACTTCTTCATTTATACTTCAAGTTAAGTGATTCAAAAGTCGTTCAAAAGATGAGAGATAGATTTATAACTTTGGAATTTTAAAATGATTTAGAAAATATTAAATCAAAAATGAGAGCAGAAGTTACGTGATGAGATAGAGTGAGCAACTGCATTGCTATAGTATTTTGAGCATAATTTCCTCATTTAGGCTCTAAATGAAGTGATTCTAATGGCATTGAGGAAAAAAAAAAAGAGAGAGAATTATAACTTTCATATTAAGAGTAAGTCAAGATTTAGAGCAGAATAGTGCCAAATTGCTCCGAAAGATGCCATATGGCAGACTTTATATTGATTAGACACAAAACATACATTATTCAAGACCATATGTGCTGGTCATGATCCCACGTTACTTAGATACATAGACTTGCTCCCTCAAGACTTTGTAAATACGGGTGTTAAGCTTTTAACACTTCGCCAACAAAAACTTAAGAAAGCCTTAGCAAAGAGCTTTGGAAAAACTTTGCTAGGATTTCTTAAATTCCATTTTTGCATCCTAAATTTTTTAAGAGCAAGTTTGAAAAAAGAGTTTTGCAAGAGTCTCTTAAAATTAATATTTTTTTGAAGCAAGCTTTGGGAGGAGAAAGCTTTTACTATAGGTCTGCATTATTATACATGTTTCTATTCATTTTTTATTTTAATTCTTGTAATAGTTAGTTTAAATTTAATAGTTATCTTAAGAAGTTGTAAAATAATTTTTTTTTCACTATGTAAATAGTTATTCTTCAACAAATTGAGATTGATTGATTGATAAGAATAATTATAAAATTAAATAATAATTTTTAAAAGCTTTTTTATAATGCTTTAAATTTCTAATTATTAGTGACAATTATATTTTGTAAATAGTAGCAATTGCATTAGTATAATTACAAATTAGGAATAAAATAAAAGAAAAAAATATATCAAGTAATTATTAATATGTTTCATAATGCAATTTTAATTCTCTTTTTTTGTACTATAATTCATAAATCCTTCCCATTACTTTAATATTATTCATAACTTCGTAAAATTGTTTTAAATTATAATATCTAAAGGTTAAAATTATGCCGGTTACTTTGTCTAAGAAAATGAAGTATTTAAGTAAAGAAACTCCACCTCTCTAATCTAGGAGTAGTCCATAAATAAGATATTATTTTGAGGGTTAGTATAGCGCTATCTTAAAATTATTTGAATGTAATTCACTCTAAACAATTATAGCCATAAAACTAATTTATTAATGTTAGTAACATTGGTTTTGAATGAAGTCATATATATTTATCTTGCGACAATTCACTATTGATGTGCACTTCATGTCTTCAAAAATAATTTTCAAAGGTTAAAACATTATTGATTTTGTTTTTAATTCTTTAAGTAAAAGGGTATTTGATTTTGGAATAGAGGATTATTGAAGTCTTAACTCCGAAATTCCATCATAAAAGGTATAAAAAATGTTTTAAGAATTGATCATATTTGATGAAGTTTAGCCCATGATATTCTCTAAAATTTTTCAAGTGGGGAGGTCATGTGAAGTTCTTAATCTAAAGCTCTTTTATGATGCACACATGAATCAATTTGATGAATAAAAGGGAATAGATATAAAAGCTTTTGCATATTTTTAATACCAAAAATATATATGTTACTTAATTGGTACAAATTATCGAGCATTGTGGGGACGCTCATCTTTTCCCATGCATAACTGACTTTCGATCTTAGATTTATTTGTGAAATAGACCTACGTATCATTTTCTCTTTTTCTCTCTTTTTTAAATAGGTTTTTTTGAAAACAAAGTGCATAATGGTGTCCAATATTATTTTTAAAAATAAAAATGGCAACTAAAAATAAATTTTTGATCAAATAGTTTCGCTTCAAGGTTGATTTCAAACCTCATTGTGACACCTGATTCGATGAATCTGAAAAGTAAGTTAGATGTCTACTTGCATCCTTTAATAGTAGAATTGAAAATGTTGTGAAAGGTTAGGTGTTGACCTACAATGTCTCCTACGAATAAAATTTTATAATGGCAGTTGCTTTTATTAGGACCATTAACGTTGTCTAGGTGGAGTACAATAGGAAGATTGGTTTGTCTATACTGTAAGAAAGATTCGGATGCATTTACTCTTCAAAATAGATGTAAGCAGCCATGGTTTAATAATCATTATAAGTTCTTACATGAAAGTAATATATTTAAAAAAAGCACGACTTTATTCATTGAGAATAAAATGGTGAGAGACTAGCTACTCATGTTATGTCTAGGTATGAGTTGTTATCTGGGATAAACTTGTTGGGATTCATGAAGATTACAAAAGTCAAATATGATCAAATAAATGATCTAATTTATAAAATGTATACTTGGAGAAAATGAAGCATATTTTAGGATCTACCTTATTAGAGTACCAACTTCATTTAACACAATCTTACTGTTACGTATATAAAGAAAAATATATTTAATAATATATTAAAGATAGTATTGAATGTGGAAAGAAAGATAAAGGATAATAAAGTCAAAAAAAGAGACTTGAAGGCATTTTATCCACGACCTGAGTTGGTGAAGAATGCTGCAACTCAAAAATACAGTAAAGTTTATTACATGCTTAACAAGGTAAGCAGAGAAGCATTGTATGAGTGGTTGAAGAATCTATGACTCTCTAATAAATATGCATCAGACATTGCCAAGTATGTGGATATAAGGAAACATAAGTAGTATGGGATGAAAAGTCGCGACTGTCATGTTTGTTTGCATAGATTACTACCCATTGCATTTCATGAGTTACTATCTTCAAATATGTGGTACATACTAACAAAGTTGAGCCTCTTTTTTAAAGAGTTAACATCAATTGTTATTCAGAGTGAAGATTTGAGATGGCTTGAGAATAAAATTTTCTATAATTATTTGTAAGTTGAGTGTATATTCTCACTAAGCTTCTTTGACTCAATGGAACATTTTTCAATGCACTTGATATATAAAGTAAAGATAGCAAGTTTAGTATAATACCGACGAATGTATCTATTTGAGAAATACTAATCATACTTTCACTTAATTTATTATTTTCATATAAATAAATTATTTTGTTTGATGAATCTCAAATGTTATTATAAGTACCTTCAGAAGTTTTAAAAAATTTCAAAAATAAAGCAAAAGTTGAAAGTTCAATCTATAAAGCATATATGGTTAAAGAAGTATCATCATTTTGCTTGCATTACTTCAAGTCACAAGTCAAGTAGAGCATATAAACATCTTGATAAGCATTTCAAAGAGAAAAATTAAAATATTTAACAATAGATGAATATTGAGATGTGCATACATATATTTTCTTAAATTGCCATAAGTGAAACCATTCATAGAGTACGTACTTGTGGAGGTGATAGAATTGGAATACCTCATGTTATCAATGAAATGAGTGATATAGTTAAAGTATGAATGGTTTTGAACATTAAATCTAGATTATAAAATTCATAAATCATACAATCTAATGGAGGTCAACTATACCAGGAGATTAAATAATTTTAAGCCATTTGTTTTGATTTTGCAAGCAGTATAGGTTTATTATGTCCTTTATCTAAGCTTAAGATGCAATAAGCATGACTAATGGATTGTTTGCAAAATACAAGCTAAGTCTACTGTTAAACTTCTAAAATCTAGTTCCATATCTAAATCAACCCAAGTTTCACCTTTTCACTATGATGAGATAAATGCCCATCAAATTGAGATTAACACTAAACAAGATCTTACCTCTTTAAATGATCCAAAAGAAAAATTAATAAATATTAATAATGAGAAAAAAGACATACCAAATGAGCTAAACGTCAAAAGTGTTTTATATAAGAAAAAGTACTAGGAAGACAAAAAGGAAGACTTTCAAGAGAATGATTAATTAATTTTTTTCAAGTTTTGTTTGAATTAATTTATATGTGTTGATTAAATTATTTTATATGTAATGATTGAATTTTTTCATTCCATGATTGGAGGTGCAACTTTGGGGCATTGTGTGTTGATGATTATTTATTCTATTGTGTTTTAAGAATGTATTTTAAGGGTGTTAGTTCAATTTTTAGGGAAGACTACCAAATATTTCATAAATAATTTATCTGTTAACTTAGTTAAATTAACTTTATCAACACAATTAAATGAGATAATGAAGAAAATAAAGTGACTTCATAGGGAAAGGTCATGGGATTGATAGTCCACGATCATTTTCTTTTTCGCACCTCTAGATGCAGAAGAGGTCTTAGCTACACCAATTACACATGCAACATCTGTACCACTAAATAGTTTCACTAGCTATGCTTTAAGCTTTTGGGATTATCATTATTAAGATATCTACCTCACAAAGTTTGCAAAGAATGGGTAGACAACATATTGAGGTGGCCAATAACATGTAAGTTAATTGTTTTTAAGTACTTGTATCATTATGTTTATAAGGTTTTTAACATATTTGATGTCTTTGTTGTCTTCCTTGACATGATTGATCCTTTGAAATAAATTATCCGTTAAGATCTATAAGATCTTTCAAGAAAAGGTTGATCTATTTGAGTATACGTGGGAGACAATTTTTCTATAAACTAAGGAGTTCTATTCTAAGGAATTTATGTATAATTATTTTAAAAAATAATATTTTATCATATTTTACTTATAATTTATTCTTGTGGAAATATTTATGTGGGATGAGATAGTCGATGGCATGATAAGAGCTGCTTGAAGGCTACGGTGACTGAGTGATATGTTAAGTTGATGTATGCTTGTCATCATAAGACAAAGGATAAAAATCAATTTGTCCCAAATTACATGTGGAAATAGTGACAGTAAAAATGAAGCCATTTAAAGTATTAAAAAAGTATGGTACAACCTTCAAAAATAAACAAAGTGAAACAGGTGGACTTAAGTCGGGTCCTTTTCGAGACAATGAAGGTTCATGTCCTTTGCTTGAGCATTTTCGACACTTGTACATAGATATTTAACTTACTTATATATTAACATTAATGAAAATGGTATATTATCTTATGAATGTTTAGTTATTATATCTTTATCTGCAAGTAAAAGAGTTAGATCGAAAGCCAACTCCTATAAAGCTCTTTAGATGGACAAAGAGCAAGAAGTCTGATATTAATCAATTCATTGATGAATGCTTTAAACAAGTACATGTAAGTTTGTTTCTTCAATATTTATAATAAATAATCTAAATTATATTTCTTATTTTATTATTTGATTTAGGTAATGAATTACTTGAAATTAATTCTTTTCTTATAGGATCATATTAAGGCGTTAGTTGCCTTTACTTTTCAGCCACGAGAGATCTTTTGAGACTTTTGAGGTAGACTACACTTAAGTCTACTATGAGGTACTAGGTCAAGAGAAACGTTGAGTGTACGAACTCGGCATTCAGTCCTAATCATATTATTTAGGCGGTAACTTCAGGAATGGATAATATGTCGAAGATGCAGTCATGCAAGATATGCACTCTCATGTCAAAGCTATGCAAGAATGTTTAAAGCGCAAGCATAGGTAGAGGGAGCACGGCGGTATACATTTTGAGCAGAAAAAGGCCAAGATACAAAAGTATATCCACAAGATAAAGGTGTTATTGTTGAGAGGCTTGCCTTCTGGCTTATTTTTAGCACCACCTATTAGTTCCACTTGAGTCAAGGTTAATCATAGAATGACATCCTTATTTTTCTTTATTTTAATTGATCGAAACACTATAGCTCTATATATTCACTTTATATATATATATGTATATATATAATTTTAATTAGCTTTTTTATTTGTTAATCACTATTGAGATTATAATCAAATACTAAAATAGTATAAAAATAAATAAATAATTAATTAAAAATAAAACTATGTATTTTTTATTATTTTAAAATCGAATCAGTAACAAATCGACGATGGATATCTTCATCATTAGTCCTTCATAGCCGAGGACAAGCGCTACTATTGCCATTAAGGTTAACAACGAATGTTCGCTGCTACGTGCTTTGCTCAGTGATGAAAGAGTTCATCACTATTCATTGTGAACCTTATTACACCTATCACTAGTTGGTAGTGGCTCAACGACAGACTCGTTTGGCATTAGCTAACGATAAATCTAAAATTTTGTTACTAATATCCTCTGTGAAGAAAAAGTGTTAGAAATGAAAAATTTTGTCGCTAGTCTATCATTACAATGCTCAATAACAAAATTTTTGTGACTAAATTCAAGCTTTTTTTGGTAGTGAATGGTGGAACTCAACTTAATATAAGGTACAATGTCTTTTCTTGAGTTCAATGAGTCAAAGTATATCATATAAGTGATTGAAGCATTGTATTCATTTTGTTATTTCCATCCTTATGTAACATAGTGCTTAGCACTTGTAATTTAGAAAAGAAGAAGTTGTGTTAAAAAAAAAAAAACACTTAAACACATGACAAATGACTTCATAACAAGAGAATTTAAGTCCACCTGTATAGGTTTGGAATGTTGAGTGTTCCAAAAAGCTAAAGGGCCTACCTAGAAAAATATATGAAGTCAAGGCCTTAATATGTTAATTATTAGTGAATAAAATTTTGAATTTAAGAATATATATGTGAAGTTTTATACTAGTTATAAGTTAGAATATATGGTTCAAAAAAATCTAGCCTACCATATCATGCTGATTTGTTGTAATAAATTTTCACTATAAAATATTTCAATTGCAAAATATCGTTATTTATGTATCTAATTTTCAGAATTATTTATGATTTATGATTTTAAATATTTTAAAAATAGCAAAAGATTGTTGGATATTTTCAAAATAAATATTGAAAATATGCACCTATCTACCAAAGAATATAATTGCTCACTATGTTCATGTATGTCCATCCAAAATACTCCATCTATTATAGATAGATCATTATTGCTATTTGCTTTTATTGTAATAAAATATCTCTTTCTTTTGACTAATTTTATAACCAAGTACAAATTTTATTTATTTTGATCTCATAAGTGTAAAGTGCATTTAAGTTAGAGTTCATTTTATATTGTGAAATCTTCTATTACACAACATAAAATTTATTTATTTTTAAAGTGATAGTTACACAGACTTTGAATAATGCCCTTATTCGAATTCGTTTTTTCAACAGGATTAGCGCATATTGTGATTAGAGTGCCTCCGGTGCGCGCTGGGGAGGTTCCTTGATTAGGTGAGGATGACCAATGATTGTAGAGCTAATGGAGCCGGAGGCAACTTTCGCTTTCTGTGAAATAGAACTTTTATTATCAGAGAAAGGGCGAGTATGAGAACCAGCAAATAGGATAAGCTCTCCATCGTCAACCAGAAATTCAGTTCATAATAGGCTACTCACATGTCACAAGCAGACAGTGAGAGATGTGACAAGATGCTTTATTAATATTTTTTAATGAAATTGAGAGTGATAAGAAATAATATCCTTTCTATGTTTTTTTAATCTTGGTGCTTGATGCAGCTACACGTCTCTGTTTGTCTTTAAGCATGAGGAAGAAGCCAAATTTTAATCATCCATCTTTTCTGGGAGGGGCCCAAGTCCAGATATATCCTTCATATGCGCGAATCGGTCTAAATTCAATAGAAATCCTTGTAAAATTAAGGACCTTTACCCTGCAATAACTTCGAAGGACTTAACCGTTTCTATCCAAAGGAAATGACTTTGATCGATAGTTTCATATCAGATACTTCAAACAACAGTGACAGCAGCTCCTTATGACGACGATGGTGTTGCGGTAAATAAAGATATTGCTTTACATTACTATCATTAAAGACGGAAATACAAGTAAGGAACGCACCGATTGCGATTCTAAAGTTGGGAAAGGAGGGTAATCAAATTTTGGCGGGGACGAAACTTGGCCTCCAAAGGCTTGGCCTTCGACAGAGTCACTCCAATGTCTTGGCTCATTTCCACCACTTTCTCAACGCTGTCCCAGTCAAAGCACTGGATGAGTGCACCAAGCGCCAGAGAAACTGTCCTTATGCCCAAGGCAGCACCTGGACAAGCTCTCCTCCCTGTTCCAAAGGGCACATATTTGAAGCCATCTCTTTCTGCTAATATTCCTTCAAATCTTTCAGGCTTGAATTTTGTTGGATCCTCCCACACATTGGGATCCCTATGCATAGCCCAAGCATTCACCAAAACAGTTGTGCCTCGTGGTATTTCATATCCACTTACCGTGCACTTTTCAGATGAAAAATGAGGTAGCAGTAGTGGTGTTGCAGGGTACAGCCTAAGAGTCTCATTTATGACACAGCGAAGGTAGGGAAGCTTCTTAAGGTCTGAATCATTTAGTAGATGCCCATGTCCAACATGACATTCAATCTCCGCTCTCAACTTCTGGAACATCTCTGGATTACTCAAAAGAAGTGACATTGCCCATTCCAGGGTAATTGCTGATGTATCTATTCCTGCCGTGAACATTACCTGAGCCATATTTTGTTTAATCAATGTTAGAATGAAGCTAGTACATGAATTACATTAATTACATATCAGAAGTTTAGTAAGTTTCAGTACCAGAAAAGCACCTTGTGATAAAATTTCAATGACAGCATAGTAGTACTTACCACAATGATACCTTTGATAACTTCATCCGAGTAAAATCCAGGGTCTGATTCTTGGAGATACAACAGTTTTTCAGCCAGCGATTGCTTCTTTTCCCCATCCTTCATTCTGTTGGTTTCCAAAGAACTGCTTTTCCTGGAACGAATCTTCTCTATCAAATTCTGCAGATACTCATCTCTCATCTTCTGCTTTCTTATCAGACTCTTCTCCAGCCCTTTGTAGCCGATCAACCTTAAAACTGGGAACAAATCACAGATACTAAATGACATACTTGGACAAAACCAGTTTTTGAACTCTAACAAGCGTTGCCTCTCCAAATCACTGCCTGCAGCCTCTTCTTCAACGCCACGCTTTCCAGCTACTATTTTGGCCGTGATATTTAATGTCAGGAGAGAGAACAAGAACTTCAAGTCCACCTTCTCGATGCCCCTACTCGAGAGTTTAAACAGTCTGCGACACAAACTTCTGACCTCTTCTTCACGAATGGTTGAATACTTTCGGACACCGGTCAAAGAGAAAACTTCAACAACAGTGAGACGGCGTAGGATCCGCCATAGGTGACCGTAAGGAGCAAACGCAACGGTAGTGTAGTTGTAGCTGAGACAATCGCCGGCCATGAATCGTGGCCGGTTTGCAAGTACTATGTCGTTCTTCGTGAAGCATTCTTCAACGGCAGAAGGACAAGAGACTACTATGGCAGGACGAGTACCGAATTGGAGATAGAGAATTGGACCATAACGCGATGACAGCGCCTCTAGCGATTGATGGAGAGGCTGCTTGATGAGATGAAAGTGGCCAATGATCGGAAGAGCGAACGGACTTGGCGGTAGATTCGACTTTCGATGAAATAGAAGTTTCATTACAAGAAAAACGGAGAGTATGAGAGCAAGCAAACAGAGAAAGTTTCCCATTATCGACCGGAAAATTGAGTTTATGAGCAGAAGACAAAGGGGAAAGACGGATAGACCAATTGATATTTCAATTATGATGTCTTAAAGTCATGGATAGTATTATCATGCAACAAGAAGGCACAAGATATCAATCATGAACTCTCTAGAAAATACCTCACAAAAACAAATTGTAAGATTTGGATGTGGGAACAATTGTCTTGTGCTTGAAGCCGGTTTAGATAGACACTACTCTGTTTGTCTTTAGCAGCCAGTGGGCACATTGCAAGGTGTCAATATCTTCCAACAAGGAGATGCTAAAGAAATGTTGCCATGGCGGATAATAATTTGCAGACAAAAGGCATGGAAAATCTTGTCCATGAGTTCTATTGCCTCAAAGTAATCCTTACAAAGCAAACGGACATTAGGGAGAGGTGTGTAATCGATACCAGCCACGAAAGGCGCAGCTAGTGATGGTTGGAGAGACACGGAGTTTCCGTCATCACTGACGTCTACTTCTCCTTACCTTACTGGACACCATGTGAAAGCTGAATTCTAGAAAAGAAGTGAATGGCGGCTAAGCCAGAGTGGATATACTAGGTGTTACATGTCTTCATCCCACATGACACGCTATACATGTAAGCTAAGCATACAACAGAGAGAGTCACCTGTTAACGCAGAGCAGAATGAGATCGCTTAGAGCTGGTTCACTGCAGTACTTGTATAGTTGGATAAATATCGATTTTTTAATAGATGTTAACATATTTATGTAATAAATAAAAATAATAAGTTAATTACTCAGAGTTAGTTTTTCACCTTTCGATTAATCACTTTGCTTTTAAATGATGTGAATTTGAGGATGGCTCTCTCTTCTTGCAAATGCGACTTGGGTCCTATCACCAAGATGGCTTAGTGGCTCTGATTTTAGAGCATCTTGATGCATCCTTATATGACCTTGGTGTCCTTGGTTCCCCTGCCCTAATGTGCTAACCGATGGGTTGTCCTACTAGTGAGCCTTCTTGGCTCTCCATGTTCCCTTAAAGAGCTTTGATGCAAGGAGGCCCATCCTTTACTTCTAACTTAGGCTTTTGCACTATATTGAGAGACCCAAGCTTGTGAACCCAACGTACTTAGGTTTGGAGTTGTTTCTTCAAGTCGGTACCCATTTTTGGATACATGGAAGCCCCTACTCCTATAGCTGAAAAGGTACATCTGGCATTCTTAAGTGTGAGAGCAGAGGTTCTTTATTTTTATCTCCTTAACTCTTGCATCGTGAGGAGATTGTGTGGTTTTCTTGACGAAGACGAATTTAACTTTCATATTTATCATTGTCTCGGGGCGACTTTTATCTTTTCAATTATGTTTTGTACATTTATTGTGTCGCCTTCTTGACTTATGAGCGCTTTCATTATTTTTTAATTTCGTCTAGATCTTTTTACTTCATCCACATAGCAATTTTATCATGGTTAGTTCGTCGAGTACAAATGTAACAACTGCTTTTTTGTCTCAATCTCTTTATATAGGTATATTTTAGATTTTCCTTTTTTTTTGATTTTTTTATTTTTTTTATTTTATTCAAGAGTTTAATGGTACTGAACATTTTCTTTTTAAAAAGAAATTTTAAAAAATGTACTGCCTTAATCTTCATCAAAGGACTTTTTTGAAATGGTTGGTACTTTTTCTCTAGATCTCCAATTTTGGTTAGCACTCGCAATAAAATCTCATAAAAGGGATCCATTAAACAACTTATCTCCAACTTATCTAAGACTCTTAAGTGTAAGACATATTGAAGGGTCAAGCATCTCCATGATTCTATGAAGTTCTCATATAATGGTAAGTGCCTTTTTACGCTCTATGGGATCTCCTTTCGTTGTCGTTGGGCTCTTTCCTTCTATGGTTATGGTCATTGATCCTTGCTCGCACATTGATGGCGATTCACCATGCGCATACCCTTATCTCTATTGAGACGCTTCTTTGAAGTATCTTATTTTTATATTATTTCACATATTAATTGCATGTTTGATTCGTGGAATAAAATAGAAGAGGAATAGAAAATGTATTTTTTGGGAATAGAAAAGAGAATGAATAGAAAAGAATAAATATTATTATGTTTGATTTATTGGAATTGAATAGAGTATGAATTCATTTTCATGTGTTTGGTTCATCAAAGAATAAGGTAGAAAAATAATTGAAGTAAGTTTAAAAGACTAATATATCCTTCAATTAAATTAATTATAATTTAATTTATTATTATTATTATATTAATTAATAAATATTTTATTATAATAAATTATTATAAAAATAATATTAATAAAATAATATATTAATAATCATTTTTATGTTTAAATATTAATATTATAAAATTAAAATTAATTAATAAATTAATATTTTTTAATTTTTTCTTTTTGGTAAATTATTTAAAAATAAAAATGTTATTATTATAAAAATAATATTAACTAAATAATATGTTAATAATTATTTTTTATTTTAAATATTAATATTATAAAATTAAATTTAATATTAATTAATATTTTAATAATAATATTTTTTTGATAAATTATTTAAAAAATAAAAATGAAGTTATTTTATATATATATATGATAGTAATTTAAAAATTTTATTAATTTAAAAATTTTATCAAGGGTATCTTGGAAATAGAAAAATATAGTAATTATTTGTTTTCATAGAATAGCTATTCCGATAGTTCACTTCGGAATAGCTATTTAAGGTTTTCAAGGAATAAAAATTTCTTAAAGAATTATAATTATGTAATAAAAATGAACTAAACATTGAAAAAGCAATTCCGTACGGAATAAAATAGGAAAAGAATTAGTATTCTTATCAACCAAACATGCTCTAAAACTTTTCCTCTTTGACAATTGATGAAATATTAAGGCAGCTAAATCTTCATCTTTAATTACACATTCCCCTTGATCATTGAAAAGGCTATGAATCCTATTAATTCACTTACTTATTGTAGCCATTCCATGGAAGTACTTTGTATTTAAATCTCTTTTTTCTAACTAGAAACTCTTAGCCCTTTAGTTCCAAAAATCTTCTTGTTGCTTTAATAATAAATTAAGTTCTTCCTTAGCTATCTTGAAACTATCCATAGCAGACCGATCTGTTTTGATCCTCAATCTTTTCCATGATTTGTATGCGTTTATGAAAATTCCTTGATAAACCTTGCCCCAAGAAAGTAGTTTTTCACCACATTTACTTAATCTGTTTATAAGATTCTAGCCAACTATACTAGACTAGCAATTCTCTATGAACTCAGGTAAGCAAGATTCTCTAAGCCAACAATTTTCAAATTTAAATCTAAGCTTATGCATACCGTGAGCACATCTTGAGTCTCCAAGCGGATAAGAGAATGGATTGAATATAGGGCCATCTGATTTGATAGTCTTGCTTCTAGAAGCCTTGCTCATTAGTCCCTTGTAACAAGTACTCTATCTAGTCACTCTGAAATCCAATTCTGCGTACCTCTGCCTCTTTCCCAAGTAAATTGATGTCCCTTCAATGGAGTATCAGATAATCCATTTACCTCTGCCATTTCTCTAAAGCCTTTGATGAGCCATTCTGGTTGGACAGCTCCCCTTTCCACTCACTTGGGTGGAGCAGGATATTAAAATCCCTCATGCACAACTAAGGTAAATTTCAAATCCCAACAAGAGATTTTAATAAGGATCAAGACTCCTTTCTCCATGCTCGTTCTGGATGGCCATAAAAGGCCATTAATCTCCATGGTATTCTCCCATTCTCACTAACTCTAACATCAACATGATTCTGCAAATAGTTAAGTAAACTATAAAGGTCATGTCTCTTGCATAAAAGGGCAATGCCCTCACCGTTCCCTTCCCTACAAACTACAAATGCCTCTTCAAATACTAACTTCTTTCTGACCCATTCAATTATGTTGTTTCTTGCCCTTATCTCGATTAAAATTACCACCTCTGGCCCTTTAGACATTCTCCAATAAAGACGGTAAAACACCAATTTGGTATTAAAAATCTACTAACATAACCTCCAATAAAATGGCAAATATTGATCGACAATTTGATGTAGGTATAGTTGATGTAGCATTGTAGCTGCACCAAATATATTTTAAAAAAAAAATTATATAAACACAGTTTTTAAGTTTTTGAATCAAATATATTTTTGATGAATAACTTAATAAATATATTATATTATTAAGAAAAAAATTATACTATTAAGAATATCTCATCAAGATCTTCAAAATAAGATCAATATTCAATATATAATTTTATTTTATTTAAATTAATAATAATAATAATTTATTTAATTAATAATATTAATATATATATTAAAATTATTATTTAAAAATATATAAAAATAAAAATATTTTATAATTTATGATATAATTTAAACTTTGCATAAACATGATAAAAATAAAATTTACTTCAATTGATAGTACAGGATAATAAACATAACAACACATTAATGATTATAACATAAACTCAAATTATAATATTAATTAAAACTAAAATACTCCAATAATAATAAACTAACCCTTAAAAACTAAATGTTATAATATATTAGTGATTTTATTTTGTCTTGCATCAATTATATAACAAAATTTTAATATTAATTTGAATCGTGTATTTTAAACTACTCCATCAAAAAGTTATCATACATTATCGTAAAAATATCATCAACTCATAAAAATAATCAAGTAAAAATTACATAAAAATATTTTTATAAAATTAAATTAATAAATTATTAATTTTAAAAATTATTAAAAATATAATTTATTATATAAAATTAATTTATTTAAAATAAATTAATTAATATTTTAAATTATATTTATTATTTTATTATTTTAAATAAATTAATTAATATTTATAAATATATTTATTAATAATTATTATTTATATTATTAAAATAATATTATAATATCAATTTGGTTTAAATGAGTTGAAAATGAAAAAAATTGATAATAGAATATATTTTTTTAAAAAAATAATATTAAATTAATAATTGATGTTAAATTTAGTATATAATGTTGAAGATGGCCTTAGAATTCACTAGCGCGAATAGCTAATGCTGCTTAGGATCGCCAATTCCTCGATAGTTCCAACTGAGAATTTTCAAGGCGCTCGACGGGCCTACTGAACAGGCTCCACCGATCTTAGAAAAAGAGAATCAGTAATTACTGCTAAACCACCCACCGCGTTGACTTCACCTACAATGTTTTTCGGCATGTTATGGTGACTTGTCGAGATTATCAGTATGCTTTCCTCCATTTCCTTTCATCAGAAAACTCAAGCCCAACATCTTCAACTGCTGGCCCATGAGACTAAAACTATTTGGGCTCGGTTCAGCAGCACTTGCTGGCCCTTTGTAGCCTCAGCCTAATCAGAAGTCGACCCACACTTGCTGCCACTAAATCCGAGATTTGTCCCAGCTAGAGGACTCTTGCCCATTAATGCTTTGCCAATGTCTATGACCATGGGCTCCTCCCCTCAAAATGTCAGAATCCTTTGTTTTAAACTTTATCGGTGTCTCCAAATCACCAACAAAATCGATTTTACTTGTCTCATCACGCAGCCACCTTTCGCCGTCATTGCCTGTGCTCCTCCCAATCGAAACTATTAACCAGGCACCCCAGCCTTTCTCCAGGTCTTCGTCGTTACTGGGGAACAGCTTATCATAGTATTTTCTGTGTGTCTGAGACATTCGCAAAGAAAACAAAACGTTTCCCAATCTTTCATACTTGAATTTGACAATATGCAAATCACCTTGAGGCTGATGAACTCTCTTATTTCTTCTTAAGGGCAGATTAATGTCGAAAGCGACTCTGATTCTTATATAGCACCTCCACAATTCAGAGTAGATGTTTTCATCATAGTCAATAAATTTTTTGATGAAGTTTCCAATTTGCTTGCCCATAGTAACAAACATAAACCCAACAGGGAGATCATAGACATGAACCCAGAAGTTGACATGTGTTAAGGGAACTCTAACCGGAGATTCCCCCGGTTGAAGGTAATGCAAAGCCATCACATATTATCAAAGGACCAAGGTCCTCCCTCAAGACTCGTTTTAGATCTACTATATGAAAAAATTAAAATAGGTAGAGCTGATGAGAAACTTCCTTGATGCAAATACCTCTTCCAGGTCTCTAGATACTTGCCATTTTATTCCTTTAAGGCATTAAAATTGATAACTCTGTCGGTCACGAACTTACCAACCAAGCATAATGCAAAGTCTTCATTGGTCTTGCCCTCCGTGAAGTCTCCCTCTAGAAGAATCCCTCTTCCTTTTCTGTCGATATAGCTAAACTAGCCAGTTATTGATCCATTTAAACAAATTCAACCAACTCCTGGAAAATCCCACCTCATTTTGAAGGTTAATCTTTCATGAAATAGATAAAACAAATAGCGAACCTCTACTGCTGGAGAGAAAAAAGCCTTGAAACTTGGAACTTGCAGTGTCTGTTGGGGAATTGATAAAAGTGTTGATACATATTAGAGTATAATTTGGTGTATTATTATTATATTATAATATTAAAAAATTGATAAAAATATTAAAATGATGATAAAAGTATTAATGCATATTGGAGTGTAATTACTTTTATACAAATAAGAGCAAAATATTATGTTGAGTGCGATGATGATATTTTAAAATGCGGTTGACAGTAAAATTTTGTGATGATAAATTTTGTAAATAAATAAATAAAATTTGTGATGAAGAATTGATAAAATTTTGTGTCATAATTGATGATAAAAAATTTATAATAGATAAATTATAAATAAATAAAATTATTTAAAAATTATGTATATATATATTACACGTGAATTCTAGTTGAATCCATATCTTAAATAATTGAATTTTAAAAAATAAATATATAAAAAATTATTACATAAACTTATAAGGCCCCTTCTGGGTAAAAAAATCGACATTAAAAGGTAAAAAAATATATACATATATATAATGTTGGATTCTAATAAACCGATGTTATATATTTATTAAATTTTTATTTTATAAATTTAATAAAAAATACAATTTTTAACTAAATTTAAAAAAAAATTAAAAAATTAAAAATAATTTTTTGTAGATAATTTTTTTATTAAAATATTTAACATCATTATTTAAAACGTGGATATTTAAGATTTTGTAATAGTTAAATTCTGTTTTTGTTTTGACCGCCGACTGTTTTCTTTAGAGGAAGAATATTTCTGTACGTCCTAATTTCTGTACGTCCTAACCAAGGTCGCAGAAAATCATCCCTTTTCCTGTTCACTTTCAGTGTATGCTTCTCGACTTCGCAAAAAGTCAAAAAATCTCATGATTGGAAGTCAACACATAGAAGAATCGCTTCAATTCCACTTTATGTGCCTCTTTCAAAGATCTTTTGGGCAACTGTTTGATCAACAGATGGATCTCTTCAAGACGAATACGGGAAGACATTTGGAGACGCATTGCTGAGAAAATTTCATTTGCAGCAAGTCATCTAGGGGTTTCGCCAATGTACTCAGTAACTTTTCTGGACCTAAAGAGGGGACGATTAGCAAAGATGATGTCGTTCTTTGTGAAGCTTTGCTCAATAGCTGAGGGAGTGGAAACTGCAAGAACCCGCATGAACCAAACTTGGGAAACAGGACAGGATCATACTTTTTGGAGAGATCGCTCAGAAGATGGTGGATAGGCCTCTTCACGGGATGGACATGACCTATAATAGCAAGACTGGGAGGGTTGGTGTAGGTTTCTCTGCTGACCTCTGTTCCTGGAGATAAGTTCGTAGAGAATGAAAAGAAAGGAAACAAACAGACTCAGATAATGCAAAATCTCTATATGCAGACAGTCTTAAGATACATACCCTTGTAAATTCCAAGGTCCTGGGAAGGTTTGGGTTACATATTGATTCAATTAGTTGAAGTTTCAATTTGCTTTTTATGAGATTTTGTTAACTTTGCTTCTGCTAAATTTGACTAAGTTGCACCACAAGAAATAAATAGATTTTATGCCATGTCATGCTTCAGACGCAAGTTGCC
Source organism: Moringa oleifera (assembly GCA_021397835.1). NCBI lineage: Eukaryota > Viridiplantae > Streptophyta > Magnoliopsida > Brassicales > Moringaceae > Moringa > Moringa oleifera. The sequence goes on from JAJFZO010000087.1 coordinate 4,726,211, forward strand.
TTCTCTCATTTGACAAAAATCGACCAACAAAGCCTTGGGTCATGAAAGAGAATTCTGTCATTCGTTTACCTCTGTTTTGTTGCTGAAACGATAAATCTTTCCTGATTAGTGAATGAACATCAGCAACTTTCTTCGGAAGAGCATATGAAATTTTTTGTTGGTCTTCGATTTCATCCTTAATTGAACATTATCTTTCAGGTCTTCTTTGTGCCATATACCTCTAACACAGCATAAGTAAGGTATGAACATTATATCTCCAGGCGCTCCTGCAAAAGTTGCCAATATTGTTCTGAAAATGTAAGTTAACCAAAACCATTAAGAAGGGATTCCGCCTATAAAGGAGAACTCTGATGTCAACCAAAAGCATTTTTTACGGACTGAACTTTGCTCAAGGGTTAAAAAAATCATCTCGAAGAAGTTCTATTAAGAAGGGAAACGATACTCGGATGAAAAATACCCTGAAAACCAAGCAGGTTCACATCTTATTGCAAAGGTCTTCTCTTCATTTATTACATGAATAGGGTTTCTTCTCATGACCCACAAAAGCTTATAACTTCCAAATAACTGACTTCATAGTCATCATCTTAACCTGAGTGGCCAGAAGGAACACATTGACGTCCGAATCTAAAGTTGGTGTAGGAGTTTCATCAAATTTTGGCGTGGAGTGACCATGACCTCTAAGGGGTTAGCCTTTGACATGGTTACTTCAAGAGTCTGGCTCATGTCCACCTCCTTCTCAACCTTCTCACACTCAAAGCATTGAATCAGTGCACCCAATGCCAAAGAAACTGTCCGCATTGCCATGGCAGCACCTGGACAAATTCTCCTTCCTGCTCCGAATGGAACATACTTGAAGCCGTCTCGTTCCCCTAACATTCCTTCGAATCTCTCAGGCTTGAATTTTGTGGGATCCTCCCACACACGGGGATCTCTATGCAGGGCCCAAACGTTCACCAGTACCATCGTGCCTCTCGGTATTTCATATCCCCCGACTGTGCAATTTTCAGATGAGAAATGAGGCAACAATAGTGGCGTGGCAGGATACAATCTAAGTGTCTCATTTACCACACAGCGAAGGTAGGGAAGCTTTGTGAGATCTGATTCATTTAGCAGGTGATCATTTCCGACATTACTGTCAATTTCAGCTCGCAACTTCTGCAGTGCCTCCGGATGATTCAAAAGGAGTGACATTGCCCATTCCAGAGTTATAGCTGACGTATCTGTTCCTCCGACGAACAATATCTGAAGACAAAGTTTACCCAATCAATACCACGATGGAAACTCTAGGATGGATATCCCATATCTGTATTTTATAAGATTCACTGATCTAACAAGTTCTTCAATCATCAACTGAGAATTCGAATAAACTACCCATGTTATTTTTCAGATATTGTTTCAATGATGATCTTATGCTTTTGTATGTTCAAACTCTTCATCAACGGTTAAGCTACCTAATTGTGAAAGTTAGAAGTAGTACTCATTAATGGGGCTAGCCACTTTAATTAGATATCTGTACAGATAGAAACAGAATTAGTACTTAGCTCCACTGTATCTCATTCAGTAGGAACATTTTGTGCTAATTTCATTTGAATGTTATGATAAAGTATTACTAAGTAGAAAATTAATGGAAGATTACAGGAAAGCTCTTACCATGAATGGAAGAAATTAATGTAATGTTAACCTGAAGTGGGTAACATTTTAATGCCAAGAAGAAGAGAGCCAGCAGTGCGTACCAATATGATACCTTTGATGATTTCATCTGAATAAAATTCAGGCTCTGATTTTTGGAGAGACAAGAGAGTTTCAATCACTGACGTCTTCCTTTCCAGGTTATGACTTCTCTTGAATCTAATCTCATCAATCAAATTCTGCAAATATTCATCTCTTTTTCTATGCATCCTTATCACACTCTTCTCAAGCCCTTTGTACCCAACTAACCTCAAAAAAGGGATGAAATCACATACACTCATGGTCATGCTTGGGAAGAATCTCTCCTTGAATTCCAGCAGGAACTGGTTCTCCACCTCCATGTCTGTGTCCTTCTCTTCAACACCCCGCTTTCCAGCAACTATTCTCAACATGACATTCGCTGTGAGCACACAAAACAGATACTTCAAATCTACCTTCTGAGTGGCGTTACTGGAGAGCTTAAACAGTCTGAGACAAAGATTGATGACTTCTTCTTCACGGACTGAGGAATTCTTTTGGATACTGCCTGAAGAGAAAACTTCAAACACTGTGAAGCGGCGTAGGATTCGCCATAGATCACCGTAAGGAGCAAACCCATAGACGGTATAATTGTAACTAAAATGATCTCCAGCCATGGTACGAGGCCGGTTGGCAAGTACTATGTCGTTCCTGGTAAAGCACTCTTCCACGGCAGATGGTGAAGATACAACAAGCACTGGACGGGAACCGAACTGGAGATAGAGAATGGGGCCATAGTGAGATAACAGTGTCTCTAGTGCGCGGTGGAGAGGTTTCTTGATTAGGTGAAGATGACCAATAATTGGAAGAGCTAATGGACCTGGAGGCAACTTTGGCTTTCTATGAAATAGAACTTTGATTATCAGAAGAAGGGTGAATATGAGAGCAAGCAAATAGTAGAATCTCGCCATCGTCAACCAGAAGTTCAGTTGATAAAAGCTACTCACAAGTCACGGGCAGACAGTGAGAGACATTAGTTTCGTCTCAATTAATATTCAACAAGATGCCTTACTAATAATTTTTTTATGAAATTGAAAGTGATAAGATATTTTCCTTTTTATGTTTTTTAATCTCGTTGCTAGAAGCAGGTTCACATGTGTGTGTTTGTCTTTAAGCAGGAAGAAGAAGCCAATTTCCAATCATCCATATCTTTTTTTGCAGGGGCCCAATGTTCGGATCTATCCTTGATATGCGCAAAATACAATCAAAATCCACTGAAAATTACCAACATTTATCTGTAATAACTTCAAAGGATATAGGAGCTTCTTATGATAACAATGATGTTTCTTTTTGTTGCAGTAAATTAAGAGATTGCTTTCCAGATCACAACATTACTACCATTAAAGACAGAATTACAAGTATGGAACGAGCTGATTGCAATGTCTAAAGTTGGGAAAGGAGCGCAATCAAATTTTGGCGTGGACGAAACTTGGCCTCCAAAGGCTTGGCCTTCGACAGGGTCACTCCAATAGCTTGGCTCATGTCCACCACCTTCTCAACACTGTCCCAGTCAAAGCACTGGATGAGTGCACCAAGCACCAGAGAAACTGTCCTTATGCCCAAGGGAGCACCTGGACAAGCTCTCCTTCCTGTTCCAAAGGGCACATATTTGAAGCCATCTCTTTCCGTTAATGTTCCTTCAAATCTTTCAGGCTTGAATTTTGTTGGATCCTCCCACACATTGGGATCCCTGTGCATAGCCCAAGCATTCACAAAAACAGTTGTGCCTTGGGGTATTTCATATCCACTTACCGTGAACTTTTCGGATGAAAAATGAGGTAGCAGTAGTGGTGTTGCAGGGTATAGCCTAAGAGTCTCATTGATGACACAACGAAGGTAGGGAAGCTTCATAAGGTCTGAATCATTTAACAAATGCCCATGTCCAACATGACGTTCGATCTCTGCTCTTGACTTTTGCAATGTCTCTGGATGACTCAAAAGCAGTGACATTGCCCATTCCAGGGTAATCGCTGATGTATCTACTCCTGCAACCAACATTACCTGAAGCATATTTTGCTTAATCAATGTTAGAATGAAGCTACTATGTAAATTAATATCAGAATTTGACAAGCTTCTGGGAAATGCAGCAAGCTCTTCTAATAAATTCAAGAAATTTATAGGCAACATATAAGCTAAAAGTAAAGAGACAATAAATGGAACAACCAAAACTAAATTGATCTTAATTTTAGATCACCTGGAAATTAAAGAAGTTTGAGTCCAGGCTTCAAGTGAATAGAGATTGAAAGTAAAATGTTAATCAGATGAACAGAAAAGCATCTTGTGATAAAATTTCAATAATACTTGGAGACACAACAGTTTCTCAACCAACGATTGCTTCTTCTCTCCATCCCTTACGCTACTGGTTTCCAAAGAACTGCTTTTCTTCGATCGAATCTCCTCTATCAAATTCTGGATATACTCATCTCTCATCTTCTGTATTCTTATTAGACTCTTCTCCAGCCCTTTGTAGCCGATCGACCTTAATATCGGGAAGAAGTCACAGATATTAAACGATGCGCTCGGACAAAACAAGTTTCTGAATTCTAGCAAGCATAGCTTCTCCAAATCAGTGCCTGCAGCCTCTTCTTCAAGGCCACGCTTTCCAGAAACTATTTTCGACATGATATTTAATGTCACTAGAGAGAACAAGAATTTCAAGTCCACCTTCTCGACGCCCCTACTCGAGAGTTTGAACAGTCTGCGACACAAACTTACGACCTCTTCTTCTCGTATGGTAGAGTACTTTTGGACACGGGTTAATGAGAAAACTTCAACAGAAGTGAGACGGCGTAGGTTCCGCCATAGGTGACCATATGGAGCAAAGGCAATACTAGTGTAGTTGTAGGTAAGACAATCGCCAGCCACGGATCGTGGCCGGTTTGCAAGTACTATGTCGTTCTTGGTGAAGCATTCTTCAACGGCAAAGGCAGAAGAAACGACAAGTGTAGGACGACTACCGAACTGGAGATAGAGAACTGGACCGTAACGCGATGACAGTGCCTCTAGTGATTGATGGAGAGGTTTCTTGATGAGATGAAGGTGGCCAATGATCGGAAGAGCGAACGGACTTGGTGGTAGATTTGGCTTTCGACTATGCAGGAGTTTTGTTACAAGAAAAATGGAGAGTAAGAGAGCAAGGAAACAGCATAAATTTCCCATCATCAACCAGAAAAATGAGATTATGAGCAGAAGACAAACGGGGAAGACTGAAAGACCAACCGGTATTTCAATTTTCATGGTCAAGTCATGGATAGTATTATCATGCAACAGCGAGCGACCCAAGATATTTCTCTACAAGATACCCGACAACAATTAATTGTAAAATTGGATGTGGGGACAAGTTATGGTCTTTTTGCTTAACGTTGGTTTATATAAACACTAATCTGTTTGTTTTTAGCAGCCAGTGCCCATATTGACTGAGATGGGACTGAGAGCTAAGTGTGTAATTATATGCACGGAATTAGGGACGGCTTCGGGGCTTGCCCACTGGGTCCGACCCCTAAGTTCTGTTTTCAGGAGCTCATCTTAATTCATGTATTTTAAATTTTGGATAAATTTTATTTTAAATTTTAAGTTTTATTTTTTTCAATCAAAATTTTATTTCAAAATATATTCAAATAAATTTTAATATTTTATTTTTTCAAAATTAAATCTTATTAAAAAATTTAAATATTAAAAAAATTTAAATTAAAAATATTTTACAGTGAATTTTGATTTACAATTTTGTACAGATGTAATAAAATATTTAAGCTATCATCATAAAAAAATTTAAAAAATTTTAAATATTAAAAATATATTTTTAAATCATATTATTAAAAATTTTAAAAATTTATAAAAAATAATTAATTAATTAAAAAAATTAAATTTAAGAGATAAAATTAAAATAAAGTATAAAATCTATTTAAGTAGTTTTTAATTATTTAATAATAAAAAAATAATTAATTTTCTATAACTATTTGAATCAATATTTAATTTGAACCAAATCAATAAATTAAAATATATTTAAATATATTTTAAAAATTAAAATTTATTTGACGAGAAAGTAAAATTTAGAGTTTTAAATTATATTTATTTTTAAGTATTTATTATTTTATTATTTATTTTTTAATTTAAAAATTTTTTAGTTGAAATTCATGTTTCATTGAAAAGATCTATAAGTACACGTGTAAAAAGTGAGGTTCTATTTAGTTTATAGCATTTTAAATTTTTTATTTAATTTTAGTTTTTAATATATATATATATATATATATATAATTTGATGAGATTTTTTTAATTTTAATTTTTTAAAATTAAAAATGATGTTTGATTTGAAAAACATGTATTTAGAAGTGTAAATTTAAAAATTTTTGTTAATTTAATTTAAATTTTACAAAATAAATAAATAATTAAATTAATAATAAATAAATAAATTTATTATTATTTTATTACTTAATAATTAGTTTTTTTATTTTTTTAAATTAAATACATTTAAAACCTTAAGTTTTATTTATTTTTTTCATTCAAATTTTTACTTTTAAAATATATACAAATAAATTTTAATATTTTAATTTTATTCAAATTAAATCCTGTTGAAAAATTCAAACATTTAAAATATTCGAGTTAAAAATATTTTATAACGAATTTTGATTTATAATTTTTCACGAATGTAATAAAATATTTAAGTTATTATTATAAAAAAATTTAAAAGTTTTTAAGTAATAAAAATATTTTTCTTAAAAAAATATCATCAAAAATTTTTTAAAAAAATTCATAAAAATAGCTAATTAATTTAAAAAATTTAAAATTTAAGAAATAAAATTAAAATAAAGTGTAAAATTTATTTGGGTAGTTTTTAGTCATGTATAACAATGCAAAAATCATTATTTTTTCATAATTATTTTGAATCAAGGTTTAATTTGGATAAAATCAATATTTATTTGTGTACATTTTAAAAATTAATATTTAATTGAAGAGGAGATAAAACTCAAGGTTTTAAATGATATTTACCCTTTCTTTCAACTCTTTTTCTTTATTCTAATGATCTTTTATTTTTATTTTAATATTTAAAATTTAATATTTTTTAAAATTATTAATAAATTTTTAGATTATATAACCCTTATAATTAATTGCAAGAATGATTTAAAGAAAGGAATCTTGTTTTCTCTTCACTTTTCAATTAATCAATCATTTATATATTTATATAATTATTTTAATTTTATTCATAATTTTATAATTTTATTTAAAACTAAGACATAAAATTAATAGAAAATTTGTATTTCATAAAAAATATATCAAACATATAAAAATATGTGAAAATATAAATAATAAAATAATATTATTAATTAAAAATTCTTTTAAAATTATGGATAAATATAGATTAAAAAAAAATTAATTACACTAAAGGGACCTACATTTTAGGTGCAGTATCAAAGTGAGACTTACACAAAAAATTGCATCAAATTAGGACTCACATAACGTGTAGTTTGCAATACGGGACCTCCGTCAACAAAACCCGTTAGAATTACCTCCATGGCTCGCTCACGTGATACGTGTACGCTTGTTAAGTCTGCAATTATATTAAAGACTTTTTAATCATGTAAAATAAAACAAAATTGCTCATAAACAAATTTATGAAATTTCTCTCTTCATCTATCAAATTCAAGCATCGATTATTACAGAAATCTGAGATTCATGTATGCATCCTTTAACTCCTTCACTTTATTATTTCTTTCCATATCGATTGAGCAAAATAGCTACAAATTCGTACCAATTAAACAACGGAAAAGGGAAACTTGAAAAAATTGAAGATATTCAATACTTTCGTGGAATTAATGTGCCATTAAGAATTGCATTGACTGTTTCGAATTTTGGGAGGAGATTTTTCAGTTGCCCAAGACCTAAAGTACTATAGTGTATTTTTGATTTGATTTTAAATGATTATTAAAGAAGATTTCGACACTAGTTGCTAAAATTAGTTATGATTTTACTATAAAATAGATTGACTACTTATGTTGATTCCTTGGTTGTTCTGTTTTATTAATTACTTTTGATATTACAATAATTTATATATGTTAATTGTTTGATACTGCTAAGGATGTTAACACTTCAAGATATTGCAATGCGTATGTTTATTGTTGTGTAATTATATGAAAGAAATTGAAAAAGAACAAGACAATAGTTCATAAACTTGTTTCCTTTTACCCTTATAGCTCAAGTCATTTTCACATTGTTAGGTCTTGCTTAATCCTCCACATTATCTCTGGTCTAATGGGTGCTCAAACTTGTTATTACTATAGGTTTCCAAGTTGTGGCTCTAAAGATTATTGGGCTAGTCTTCTAAAATTAAGAACTCACTATTTTTCCTATTTTGACAACATAAGCAATATTACTCATCTTAGGAATTCAAAAACATAATCTGCATGAGGAAATATGCCATATTGGAAAATCTCTGGTTGTAGCTTTCTTATGTTAGATATCTAATGCAATTTATTTTTAAATTAGTTTAGTGTTTGAAATTGCTTGATATTTAGTTTATTTTAGTTAAGCGTTGATTACTATTACAAGTTAATTCACAAGCTTTTTGCATTAACACAGCCGAGAAATTGTAGATTCTTTCGTTGGTATGATCCAAATCCTTGCCCACATGCACGTCGAGTTTTTAATAATGTATTTGAATGGATGAACAAGGTTGAAGCTAAATTGGCATGACACAAAGGCATGTTGATTTTATCTTGGAGCGTAATTGTGATCTTCATTGTTATGTCATGATTTCTGTTGATGAAGAAATGGCAAAAAATGGTTATGAAGCATCTGTTGAATGAGTTGAAGAATGATTTTAGGCTTAGAGGTTGTAAGCTTTATTCAAACTTATAAGTGTAATGTGAGAATATTTATTGTTGATTTTATAAGTTATAAGCTTCATTGTGTTATGTTTTTGGTTGGATGATCTTAGAAGAGAGTTCAACTTTGTAATCAAATCTTTTTCTTAGTTTATGAAATCCTCCTTTAAAACTCATATGTTGATCAAATTTTTTTCTTAGTTTTTTTATCTCCTAGATGATCAAATGTGGTATGTCATTTAAAACTAATATGATTCAATGTAATCTTTTTTGATTTCTGAGTTCATCAATTATCAAATACAAACTATTCGAATTAATGAAAATAAAGAAAAAGATACATTAACTAAGCAAAATTGCAAAATATAATGTGATCAAATTGTTTGCTTACTCATTATCCAATATTACATAACTTAATTAACAAAGTAAATTATCTTAATTTGTTTTTCAACAAAGCAAATTTTCAAAAAAACATAAAAATATCTACTGCTTATACAGGTTTTTCAAATTATCCAACATTAACCAAAATTATACAATAAACACTAAAAATGCACTAGGTGCGCCTATTGGGTTGATCAACAACCACTGCTTGCAATTCTGCTTGACCTCCTTTTAGGTTGTGTAAGTGGTTGGAAACAAAGAAATAAATAAGACAATTACAGTTAGGTACAAAGAACATACATTCAATGATTAATTGACTATAAATAATTTCATATGTGGAATCATTAACCAACATAGGGTAAATGCCGATAGCAAGTCTGCCTCTTTTTCTGGATGGTTGTGGTGGTGTTCTGGTTGCTAGTGCAAGATTAGTTGAGGTAGATGATGGCTGGCCAGAAGTCCTGGAGGTCTAATGTCGAGGAGATGCATTCCTTTTCTTGGCATTGGGATTGATAGATGCCTTGCAGGTCCTAAAGTTATGTCATCATTAACTACAATTGGAACATTTAATTGACTCATGTCGTAATTTACTAGATATGTTAGTTATAGGCTCATTAGAATCTTTCTTCTCTCTCTTTTTTTTTTTGGGTCTCCTTGGTGCCTTTCAAGGTTTTGAGGGTTTAAGCCTAAGTAATGAGGTTTCATCCTATTATTCTTTACTTGGAACATGATATATTAAGGGCTCATAGGATTTAAAGTATATGTATATACTAAAGTAAGGGTTTACATAATCCTTAATTGCCTCATGCTGTGTTGAATGTAATAAATAGTATATTTACATGGGATACCAGATAAATCCCAATGCCTACAAGCACGTCATCTATAATATACTTACAGCATACTATTTTTCCTCACAATGCACCTCATTCAACCCTTCCCCACTATAAGTTGTCCTACAATTTGTTGCAACTAACTTATTTAACTCTAATTTTTATTGAATCCTAGGAGTGATCCTACCCTTATATCTTTTTATGTTATCCTTTATAACTTGAAACCTCTGCATAAGTTTTCCTCTAATTATTTTTACTAGTCACTATTGGTTTGTCTCTTATATCTAAAATGTATGCATTAAAACTTTCTATCAAACTGTTAACAATTAAATCACACTTACAATTTTTAAAAATAGTATATCTAGCCCACAAGCACATATCTACCCCCATCAAATAATTGTAAGCATCTACTAACCTCTTTTTGATGACGATCAGCTTTACCTTGAACTTTGTGTATTAATAGGCAGATGCAGCAGCCCATAGTTTCTGCTCCAATCCTCTCTCTTCCATCCATGATCTCTAAAGTTGGATGCAAATGCCAAACACATGTTCTGTGTTCTGTATTTGGCAAAACAGTATTGACAGCCTCTACCAAATCCTGTCAATGCATAAATCAAGTGAGAAATCATATTTCATCATAAAGTATAAATCAAAAGAAAATAAAATAAGAATGTAGTGGTTTTCTTTTATCTGTCACTAATGAATGTCCATCCATGCCTATCAAATAAACCAATATCTCTTAGTAATGCTTCTAAAAATCAAATCTAAGATTCTTTATTCTTAGTCTCAATAATAGGAAAAAATACCGGATAAAAATTGTTGTTTGCATCCCTGGTCACAACACTCAACAATTGGCCACCATAAGGTCTTTTCAAGGAACAACCATTTAATCCAATAAAAGATCTAACTCCATCTAAAAAACCTTTTTCTCACTCCATCTAATCCTATATACATCCTCTGAAATCTATGGTTAAGAGGCAATGTGGTCTTAAAAAAAAATGAAGTCCTCCTGTTATGCTGTTTCAAAGCTTCATAATAATCCCAAAGATTTATTTATTAATCATTAACATCACCATTTATCATCCATAGGGCTTGTGATTTAGTTATTATCATCTCTAACTCTTTCCACAGACTATTTACTCAACCAACTAGAAGTAACTAGTTTATTTTTGTAAGCTCTACCACAACTATGATTTGCAGAATATGTCTTCACATGAAATGTGTCTTCTCCATCCAATTTAGTAATATGTAGTCTCTACCTACATTTTTCCTTATAGTAAACAGTAACTCTAGTTATTGTGTTATGAAGAAACTTGATGTTCCTTCTAGCCTTCTTACTAAATTGTCTAACTACCTCATTTAAAACCTATTTAGTGGAAAATAACATTCTTACCTTAAAGGTAAGGTGGTTCATATCCCTATTGAGGTCAAAACGATCAAACTTTGGACCCCCAACTTCACCTTCATCAGCACTTCTATAAATATCAATCTCATCACTAACAGCTTCTTCATCACTGGGAAACTCAACTCTTTCCCCACTAGTAGAAACTCTACACTCAGTATTACACTCAACATCATTCCTCACTTCATGATTTATCCCAACTTCAATGAGATCATCATCTGATGACTCGTTCTTAAATTACTTTATCACACTGCTCCCTTCAGATGCATCTTCATCATTCAAGTCATCATTAAAGTCATCATTATCCACATGCATCTTATCATCTACATGCATATGTACATTACTAGAGCCTATTAAAGTTATATTATCAGTATTGTCCACGTGAGCATTATTTGACACAACATAAAGTTGTGTCAATCATTTGCTTACCTTCTTATATTGATTTAAGTTGTTCAATGCATCTTTATCAAAACATAGTAATGCAACACTATCACTCACAGTATTACTAGTTGGTAATAAATAATAGATATTGTCACCATCTATGTAGTCATAAACCGTACACAAATCAACTAAGTTAAAATAACACACGTAATCTAAATTCATAGGCTCAATAGGGCTTTATCTGCCATTGGCATACTCTTTAGGTTCCTCCTTTATTAATCCATCATAAAACACTTTAAAATTTATACAATCCACCACTGTAAAAGAATAACATAAAAAACTACCTAATCTCATAAAAAACTAATCAATTTAAGTATCCAATAATGTAAGCAATGTATAATTGAAGAATTTCTATAAATTCTCAATCAACTGTAAAAGATCCATACATTATAGTACAAACCGATTTGAAAATAAAAAATGTATAAAATACTATGCATAGAGAGGGTTTCAACATCGAATTTGTGAAAATCATAAAAAAAATTTTGTTTTTCATGGTTTCGAAATAGAAAAATTTTAGTTTTTAAAATCCACCATTTGAATCTGATGCATATTATATTCATTAAATGAGTGATAGGATTTTCGAAATCTACTATAACATACAAAAAATAACAAAAATTGCTTCAGTTATCAAATGGATCACCTCGGCGCTCGTCTTTAATCTTGATCTGTGAATTCGTTAAGAGTGACAGAAACTTATAGATGCAAAAAATACCTTGATACTTGGAGTGAATCTTCAATTGTTTGAAGAGAAATACAGAGAAAATCGAGAAGAAATTATCGGAGAAATATAAGTGTGAGTGAAATCTATGGAGTGTGAATGACCAAGAGCAATAAAGGGTTTGCAAAAATTAAGTACACATGGCTATGTTTAACACGTATTGAGCGAGTTATAGAGTTAATTCTAACGAGTTTTGTTGACACAGGTACCATATTGCAAATAGCACATTATGTGAGTCTTAATTTGATGCAATTTTTTATGTAAGTCCCAATTTGTTACTACAGCTAAAATGTAGGTCCCTCTAGTGTAATTAACAAAAAAGAAAAACCTTAAACTTCACCTACATTTCAATTTTAAACCTCATTATTTCAATTTTTTCAATTATGTATCTAAATTTTTAATTTGATTTAATTTAAACCTTAACACTACAAAAAAAAATCTAAAAATAACAATAAAATATAACGACAGGTATAATTATTTACTAAATAATAACATAATAGTGATAAAATTGTTACAAAATAAAAATTTTAATACAGAGATGGACTAACGACAGATTAGTGATAAACATTAGTATTAATTCTTAATCAATTTAGAAATAGATTGGTGATCAAATTTGTATCTATCCCTAATTAAAGAAGCTTAAGTCACGAGCCAACCAAGTTTACCTAGTGATTACCCCATGAGAAGTCAATAAGGCTACAACCTTGCTACCTTCAAAGGCAACCATAGCCACCAGCTTAATTCTTGCCTTCTAAGGTAGCGATGGCCACCAGCTTGCTGCCTTCGAAAGCAACCATGCATGGCCGCCAAGATAACAACCTCGTGGCCTTCGAAGGTGACCATGCACGGTCACCAACTTGCTGCCTTTGAAGGTAGCCATGGCGACGGCTAATAAGGCAATAAGATGACGACCTTCAAAGGCCACTGAGCATAGCTGCCAGCTTGCTGCTTTTGAAAGTAGCCATGGCGTTAGCCATAGGCAATCGTCAAAGCAACCAGCTTGTTGCCTTCGAAGGCAGCCATGCATGATTGTCAAGGCAGCAAGCTGACAGCCTTTAAAGGTAGCCACACATGGCCGCCAAGGTAGCGACCTAACAACCTTCAATGGTAGCCATGCTTAGTTGCTAAGGCAGCAAGCTAGCAACCTTCAAAGGTGACCATGCATGGCCGCTAGCTTGCTACATTCAAAGGTAGCCATGGCAACAGTCATGGGCAATCCCCAAAGTGGTCAGCTCATTGCCTTTAAAGGCAACCATGGCGATGACCATGGGCAGACGCCAAGGCAACAAGCTTGCTACCTTTGAAGGTAGCCATGCATGACCGCCAAGGTAGCAAGCTGACGACCTTCGAAGGTAGTAAACTAGTAGCCTTCGAAGCAAGTTGGCGACCTTCGAAGGTAGTAAACTAGTAGCCTTCGAAGCAAGCTGGTAGTCTTCGAAGGTAGCCATGCATGACTGCTAAGACAACAAGCTGATAGCCTTCGAAGGCGATCATGTATGGCCACCAGCTTGTTATCTTTAAAGGTAGTCACCAAAAAGGCTAGCTTGCTGCCTTAAATGGCAGCCATGGTGACAACCATGGGTAATCACTAAGGTGACCAGCTTACTGCCTTCGAAGGCAATCATAAAGATAGTCATGGGAGTCATTAAGGCAACTAGATTGTTGCCTTCAAAGGCAGCCATGGCCTTGCATGCTAAAGCATGCAAAGGTAGTGAAAGGCGAAGGCACTTACAGCCTAGCGACCAATTGTATGTCAGTTGATGGAGCTTTCACTGCCTAGTCAACGATGACTCGATGTCGATCGTTGGATTTCACTTTTAGGGATGGCAAGTTACTGTCATCGCTAGGTCCTTATAAATAGAAGCTATAATTTTTTTTCCTTTCATGAAAGCGTTGCTCGATTTGCCTTCATTTCTGTTGCTATCTCTGCATATCTGTTTACACAACTCTCTTCTCGCCCACTTCTAAGTCTCCATCATTTTCTCCTCCATTTTCTCCTTTGTGAACATCCATCTTTTCCTTTTCTATGTAAGGTTGCCCTCTTTGCTTGATAATTTGTGCAGGTAATTGTAGACATTTTTATTGATGATATTAATGGTTGAAAAATCTTATATACTAATATTATGATTAGATTGGTAATTATAGAAATTATTTAGATGTTAAAAATATTTTGTAGTTATTAAATTTATTTTTTAATAAATTTAATTTATGTTATATTAGTTAGGTAATAGTTTAATTTGGTTGTAATTTGAGATAAATATTTTAATTAGATTTTTATGAAATTTAAATTAGTTAAATGTTAATTAAATTTTATTGTTGTTAATTTGATTTGTTAATGAATTTAATTTATGTTAGATTAGTTAGAAAATAATTTAATTAGTTTTTAATTTAAGATAAATAATTTAATTAGATTTTTGTGAAATTTAAATTAGTTAGGTATTAATCAAATTTTGTAATTGTTAATTTTATTGGCTAATTAAGTGTAGTTTATATTAAATTAGATAGATAATAGTTTAATTAGATTGTAATTCGAGATAAATAATTTAATTAGATTTTTATGAAATTTATATTAGTTAGATATTAGTTAAAGTTTGTAGTTGTTAATTTTATTTGTTAATAAAATTAGTTTGTGTTAGATTAGTAAGATAATTGTTTAATTTGATTGTAATTTCATGAAATAAACAATTTAATTAGATTTTTATGTTACTTAGATGTTGATTAAATTTTGGAGTTGCTAATTTTATTTTTTAAATAAATTTAGTTTATGCTAGATTTAGATAATAGTTAAATTAGATATTGTAATTTGTGATAAATAATTTAATTATATTTTTATGAAATTTATATTAGTTAGATGTTGATTAAATTTTTGAGTTATTAATTTTATTTGTTACTAAGTTTAGTTTATGTTAGATTAGTTAGATAATAGTTTAATTAGCTTGTAATTTGCTATAAATAATTTAATTAGATTTTTATGAAAATTAAATTAATTACATGTTAATTATTAGTGTAGATGCAATTATGTTAATTAAAATTAGTTTTTAATTTATAATTGTTAATTATTATTATCATGTTATTTGTTAATTAACTAATTACATTTGGATAACTATTACTAATGTTTAATTGTTGCTATTATGTTATTTGTTAATTTACCAATTATATTTGGATAACTATTTCTAATGGTTAGAATATAATATGGGAATATGTTGCAGAAATTGTTACAAAATGAAATAAAAAATCAGTTACAATATTGTGCTTCACATAAGTCTAACCTTGAAGTTTGGGCGGCATGCATAAAACTTTAAATAAGTCGTACTATAAGTCATGTACTTTTTATATATCATCAAAATTGTTTGATGATTATTTTATATGATAATAAAATTTTAAATTATTGAAATTTTTAGGATGCAACTGGTTGAAAACTAGTTTAGAACTAATTGAGAAACAAAAACATGAGTAGATTAGATCGTCAGTGGATGTATCTTAAGCTTATATTAAATCATGAATTTTTGGATGGTATAGAACATTTTATTCAATTTACTTAGGGTCAACTGGTCTTTATGGACGAAATAAGATAAGGTGTTCATGTAAGCGTAAAAAGTGTGAGAATTGTTATTATAAAACTATTGATGTGGTTAAATATCATTTGGTTAAATATAGTTTTGTATCGATATATTATGTTCGGGATTGACATGGGAAAAATGATGAAAGTTGTGGGATAGCTGAATATTATGATGGAAAAGGATCTACCAATGTGCATAAATATACCAATACATACCAAACAATGGTAACAAATGCAATTGATTCAGAATCCCAAACACATGGAAGAATTCCCTAATCTAGATGTCCAACATTTTTATGATATGTTAAATGCTACTAATCAACAATTATGGAATGAATGTCAAAACCATTCACAATTATCTCTTGTTGCTAGAATGAGAGCAATGATAAATAGAATGGAACCGGCTAAAGTACAAATAAAAGTGCAAGGCTATGTGTCACAATTGATGGAGAAAAACGGGTAGACCTGCATGTCCCTCTCGACATAGTATGGGTTTACGTTCATTGCAGAACCATTATCGACGCTTAGTATGTATGATATTTAAATTACTTGTACAAATACAAATAAAAATGCTATGATTATTTATTAAGTATGTTCTTTTTTTGCAGGCGTAGGAGTAGAGTCGTGAGCCTACTGCAATAAAAAATTTTAAACAAATTCATACTAAGAAGTCTAATTCTGATGAGTTTATAGATGAGCATTCTAAAAAAGTATATGTAAATTTTTTATTTTTAATATTTAAAAAATAACTCTAATTATATCTTTTTTTTTACTTCACTGTTCGATTTAGCTAACGAGTAAGTTAACATAATACTTTATTTATTATAAGAATGCTTCAATTAGTTGGTTGTCTCGGCTTCTCAATCATAGGAGGGATATTTCGATACGCCTGAGAGGTAGATTATATTAAGCTCTACTATGAGGCAGTAGATGGAGAGAAGAAGTGGCAGCTCTAGCAGTGGACATTATGTTGATAACATAGCCATACACACATTATCAGATGAAGGCTATGGAAAAGTGCATAAATCTAAAGTGTAAGTCTGTGAAGAAGTGTATGAGAGATGAGTGTAAGACTCTAAAGGAGAGATTAAAGGAGGAGCGGGCGAGGGAGCATGATCGCCTATGCTTCGAGACCGAGTTGTAGGAGTGCTTATAGAGAGAGATTGATATGAATGAGTGCATTCGTAGGATGGGAGTTCACCTTCTAAGAAGCACACTCTTAGCATTACCTGATAGTTAGATATAATTTCTTATATGAATATTGCATAATATAATCTTGTATTTATTATTTTTTTATAAATTTTAGCTATTTTTATATTTCTTATCTAATTACAATGTAAAAATTTTATTTTTAAAAAATATTTATTAATATTAACGACTGATTGAGATGTGTCGCTAATCAGTTATTAGTTTAGTGATCGATTGTAATTAGTCGCTAAGAATTAATTTTTTAAAATTTTTTTGGTTATATTAGCAACAAATTATGTCTATCATTAAATATAACGATATACATAAATTTATCGTTAGAGTAGTGATAAATAAGAATCGGTCGCTATTTTAGCGATAAATAAGAATCGATTACTATTTCAATGTCAAATTTTCGTCTATCACTAATCAGTTGCTAAGTAGCAATAAATACAAAATTCAATCATTATTTTTTTTCACGATAGCAATTTTAACTATAAAATTTATCTATCGTTAATCTATTACTAACAATATTAGTACAAATTTTTTAATTTAGCAACGAATTTTTTGTTCCTAAAACTAAATTTTTTTGTAGTGTAACTCTAATAATTATACAAAATTAATAATATTTTTGTTATTAAAATATCTCAATAATAATTCAAACAAATTTTATACTTCATTTGAAGTTCATCATCATATTTAAATAAATTTTGATTCATGAACTACTTTTATAATTTTTTTAAATTTTAATTAAATAAAATTAATAAAAACTATTTTAATATTTACAAAATTTTAAAATCTTTTATGATTTTTAACTTGATTAATTTTTTACGAACAAGTAAATTTTTAAATGAAAAATTATTGTATAAAATTTTTAATTTAAATATTTTTAATTTTTAAATTTTTTGATAAAATTTAAATTGATTTAAATTATATTTAAAAAATTTTATTTAAAAAATTTAAATAAAATAAGATATACAATCTAAATGTTTTAATATTTATTTTAAAATTAATTATTATATATAACTAAGTAAATTATTTTTTAAATTTAAAATAAATTTAAATAATTCAATAATAATTTTATATTTTGAAGTAAAAAATATATTTTTTAATTAAAACAACATGTCACCCGTCATCATGATTTCTCATGAGACCCTAAAACACTTGGATCCGACCTAATGGAAAATATTTCCATCTCTTTCTTTTGCCTTAAAGTACTCCTCAAAAGCCAAACAAACAGACATTGATTGCAGAGATTGAGTGTAAAGTTTGTGAGAGGCGTACGTGTAATCATAGCCGCCACAAAAGGCGTAGCCAGTGATTAACGTTGGAGCAAGAGAGATGCGGTCATCACTGACGTCTTCTTCCGCTTTTCCAACTGGATTCCATGTGAAAGCTCAATTCTAGAAACGGCGAGGATGGCGATTAAGCCGCAATGGATATAGTTGATCTTACGTGTCTTCATCCACATGACACCCTACACATGTAAGCTAAGCATACAATAGACAGACAACCATCTGTTGACAAATGAAGATTGGGATTACTTAGTGGCCCACTAACAGCAACGGAGATATACCCATAATTTTGGATAGTTTGATTTATATTAACATTTTAAATAAATATTAATATAATTTTATGAAAATAAAAAATATGTTTATTTTATATTATTAATTAAATTTTATATTTAAAAATAATAAATAAAATATTAAATTATTAATTTAATTTAAATTAAATTTTATTAAAAAATTAAAATTAAAAATATTCAAATGAAAGATCTTATATAATAAATTTTAATTTATAATCTTTTATAAATGTAAAACATATTAAGTTATCATTGAAAAATATTTTATAATTTTTTGAGTAATTATATTATTTTTTAAAATTTTTGATATTATAAATTTAAATTTATATATTTTTCGTACTTAAAAAATTATGAAACTTTTTATGAGGATAATTCATTTTATTTTTTACATTTATGATAAATTTTAAGTTAAAATTTATTTTATAAGATATTTAATTTAAAAATTTTTAATTTTTAAAATTTTTAATAAAATTTAATTTAAATTAAGTTAATAAATTAAGATTCGATTTGTCATTTTTTAAATATAAGTATTTAATTGATAACATAAAATAAATATTAAAGTTTTGTGAGATTTATATTTAAAAATAAAATACTTAAACTTGATTAATTTTTCAATAATGGTGAAATATTTTATACAGATTTGATTTTATAAAAATTTTTAAATCTTTCATTAATTAGTGTTTGTAAAACTATTGAAAATTATTAATTATTATTTTTTAATGTTTTATATAAATAATAGTAAGCTAATTTTAAACTTTTGAGTCCTTTTATCTCGTCTTCAATCACCGATTTTTGTTAAGTATCAAAAATTTTATTATAAAAAATTAAAATAAAGCAATTAATACCCACAGTCGAGAGTATTAATTAATGGGCTACATGATCTCTTTCTCATCCAAAAAAAACTTAACATGCTCGTATCACTTCACTTCGTCTTCCTCAAGCTGTTATTTTTTTTTTAAGAACAAAATTGAAACCTAAAAATTAGTAAATAAAAGTTTTAATTTTTATTTTCGTTTCTTATGTAGTACACATTAATATAATATCCTATTTGGACTAATGTTCTATTTTGATTAGTATTTTAATTTTTCATTTAGTTAATTTTTTATTCTCTCAAGTTTCTCATTTAGTTAATTTCCTATTCTTTCAAGTTTCCTATTTCTAGTTTTTCTATTCTTTCTGTATTTCCTATTCTTAGTTTATTTCTTTGCATTATTTAAAGACCTATTGTAATAGTTAGAGTGAATTCAATAAAATTTATCAAAATTTCCTCTAACGGTTTAACCTTTGAGTTTGTTCTTTAATTTTATTCTTCTTCTCTTTCAAAGTAAACCTTTCGCTGCACCAAATTGGCATCAGAGCAAGGATTTTACCCTTATTCTGATGGTTGACGATGGTTCCAGTGGGATACAAGCCACCAACAACGAATGGCGGTTTGACAAGTTCGAGCAACAACTTGATGGGATCGATGGAACCTTTCATAATCTTGTGCAGATGATAACTGCAATGACTATGGAAGGAAGACGTGATTCCATGGAGCAAAAACCAAATCAGTATGATAACATAAAGAATGGTGGCCAATAAGACTTAAGTTGTGCAGATTTTATTCCAAAAAATTCTAGGGCAGCAAATCATGTGGATTTGCAACCTAGACACCAACCACCTGTTGACCCAGACTTAAGATATCAACAGTAGCTTATGATAGGCAACGACGATCAATACCAACCTTAAATTGGCTTAAGAATTAATAACAAAGCCCCAATTGAAGTAGGACGAGCCATAAATCATGATTTTCATGAGCATGTCTCATTACAGGTCTATGAACGACAAAATCGAAGAGCTCTTATATGGCGGTGTGATGGTGAGTTTGAAGTTAGGGATACCCTTCCACCTTTTCGAGATAGTGATTTTCGACGTCAAGGTTGGAAGAATGTTTAACAAAGGCAGCCACGGATGTTGAATTATTCATCTAAAGAAGAAGAAGATTTTTATTTTACGAACAGAGATCGAGGCCCACACACTCAAGAATTTAAGATGAAGATAGATTTACTAAATTTCGACGGTTGTTTAAATATTGAAGATTTCCTCAATTAGGTAAAAACTGTTGAAAATTTTTTTGATTATTTGAACATTTTAGAAGAAAGCCAAGTTAAGCTCGTGGCATATAAGTTAAAAGGCGGAGTTTCTGCTTGGTGGGAGCAACTTCAATATAATTGTCAATGCCAAAGAAAGTAATGTGTTCGCACTTGGCCCAAGATGAAGCAATTACTACAAAGATGATTTCTCCTTCCAAATTAAGTGTAGTTTTTATATCAACAATATCTAAATTGTCAACAAGTCAATTGTACGGTTAATGAGTACACAGAAGAATTCTACTGATTAAATGCGTGAGTTAATGTGCCTGAGATAGAGGATCAATTAATTGCTCATTATATTGGAGGCCTAAAGATGATTATTCAAGATCGACTTGCTTTTGAAGGAATTTGGACCATGACAGATGCAGTTAATTTGACAATAAAAGTAGAAACTCAGATCAATAGATCCATTATACATCCCCAAAATAACTTTCAATGGCAAAATCAAGAAGTTTCTTCTACTTTAACAGAGTCAACAACTCCAAGCAGCAATAGTAGTCAAAACAAAAATATATCTTTGACTCAAGATTTGGCACAGAATCAAAATAACACTTCAACCTTTGTTTGATCTAATACCCAAGGTAGTAACCAGCAACAACATCGAATCAATACTGATCCTTATGCGCGCCCTAATCTTAGAAAGTATTTTCAATGCAATCAATCAAGTCATCTTTCAAATCAATGTTCGAGTAGAAGTTCTGTTAACTTTGCAGGAGAAGATGGTAGTGGTGAAGAACAAGTTCTTGGAGAAGAAATTTATGATGGTGTTGAGTTTACAAAAGGAGATACAGGAGAAGTGACATGTATTATCCAACGATTGTTGCTTGTCCCAATGAAACTTGATAATACTCAATGATACAAGATCTTTCGAACCCAATGCACTGTTCATAACAAGGTATGCAATGTCATTATTAATAGCGGTAGTGGCAAGAATGTTGTCTCTAAAGTCCTTGTGAAAGCATTAAATTTGCAGACTGAGAAACATCCTTCTTTATATAAGATCGCATGGATTCAGAAAGGTTCAGAACTTCAAGTGTAAGAAGTTTGCAAGATTTCTTTATCAATCAAGAAATATTACAAAGATGAGGTCGCATGTGATGTAGCGGAGATGAACGCTTATCATATCCTATTAGAAAGACCATGACATTATGATGTTGATGCTACTTACAAAGGACAAGATAATAATTTTATCTTTTGGTGGCTTAATAAGAAAATCGCATTATTACTACAGTCTCAACCTTCGAAAAGAAATTTTGTTATTAAGGAAGATAAACCATTATTCATCAACATAGCAGCCTCAAAATTCTTTGAGCAAGTTAAAGAGCCAAGCTTTATCGTAGTGTTAGTGGGGAAATGCCAAGCTGAAGAAACTGTTGAGGTTCCACCCAAGATCCAAGAGGTAATTGTTGATTTTACTAATTTATTTCCTAATAAGTTACCTAATGAGCTACATCTTATGCGAGATATTCAACATCGTTGTATAAGCCCAGTTGAGTATGAAGAGTTACAACGGCAAGTTAATGAGTTGCTCGACAAAGGTTAGAAATTTGTGGCGCCCATCGAATATTGCTGATATCTTTCAGTATTTTTCCCCATATGAGTTTTCTTTGCAGCCATAAAACTCGAGGGCGAGTGTAGTACACATTAACATAGTGTCCTATTTCGGCTACTGTCCTATTTTGATTAGATATCTTAGTTTCCTATTTAGTCTGTTTCCTATTCTTTCAAAGTTTTCATTTAATTAGTTTCTTATTCTTTCAAGTTTTTTATTTCTAGTTTTTTTATTCTTTCTGTATTTCTTATTCTTAGTTTATTTCTTTGCATTTTTTAAAGACCTATTGTAATAGTTAGAGGGAATTCAATACAATATATCAAATTTTTCTTTAAAAGTTTAACCTTCGGGTTTGTTCTTTAATTTTATTCCGCTTCTCTTTTGAAGTAAATCTTCCACTGCACCAGTTTCTCATCTCAAGATTTTTGTTTTCTAAAAGTTTCGTTTTTTATTAGTGAAACCTAAAATTTCTTCTTCACAAATCCTCTTTTCTCGAAAGCTTCTCCCTCTATCACCAAGGTTTATATCTTTATCACAAAGGCTTTATCTCTCTATTTTATGTTTGAATTTACTATAAAAAAATACTAACAAGGAAGGTATGATTTAAAGATGAGATATTTGATGGAAATGGCTTTTAAAAACACCCTTATCATATAATTGTCCCTAGATAATTAAGTTTGATGTTTTCGGCCTTTTTTTCATTATGAAGACCATGTTGCCCCTCTTTTTTGGCTATGCACCCCTCTTTACACTTATTTACGTGCGGGATAAAACTCACATTTTATATGACAACACATTATAATGATATGTGCTATGCTGTCACTCAAAGCCATTATTTCTTTCTCATTTTGCTCATCAAGATATGAAGAAACCCACTTATTCATTCTCTTTTGTCTTCCCTTTCTTACTATAAATAAATAAAACAAACTTATTCCACCACCTTTCCTTTCAAATTTATCTACAAGTTGGTTAAATTTTAATGTTGTTGAAGGTGGCATGCATGGTTAAGTTGTGGGATTTCACATAATGGAAGGTGGCATGTATGCTTTGAATGGTGGTGTTTAGCGGAGAAAAAGATCAACCCACCAAACAATGAGTAATGAGGCTACACATATTCTTTGAAATGTCTATCTATGTGATTTTTATTTAGTTATATCCATGTAGTAAATGGTCCATGGGTTCATTAGCATGATTTTTCGTCTAAGTGCATATATTGGTGTTTCATCTATTACTTTGGTCGACAGTGAGGCTGGACAAGCCGATTTTATTCATATAATTTATAGGTTTGTTTAAGGATGGTTTTATGGTAAAATGTGTTCTTGTTCAGAAAGTCGAAACTCAGGTTTTTTTTTGAGTTTTTATTTATTTTTGGTTCATTTTTCTATGATACCCATCGTATCATGTTAGGATTCTACATTGAAACCACATCAAACACTTATTTTTTTTAGAGGATTTAGTATTTTATATATATATATATATATATATATATGTAGTAAGTTTTAAAAATGCATTATGTAGATGCATATTATATCTGTGCATGTCTAGTAAGCCATTCTGGGTAATACTTATTTAGTGTGCATTGATAATGTATTGCATTTAATGACAGTGATTATTCATGGATAAGTTACAATATATTTTTTTATTATCATAGATGTTAATCATGACTTATGTGATGACATTGTCATTAAAAATGACTTATTGTAGTGTGTGGTTAGTAGGATATGAAAAGTATTGATAGTGACTTTTTACGAGCTATAGTTACTTAATGTGTAGTAGTAGTATTCCATCATGTTATCATAATAAGCTGATATAATAGCTCTAGTACGATGTACATAGAGTAGTTACAGAGGTTAGTACTCCATTAACAAGTCATGTTTTGATCGTGAAGTAGGATGACTAGTGACATCGGAGTATTAGTTTCATTCAATAAAAAAATAGGATGAGAATGGTTTGAATTTCACATATTTTGACACTATTATCCAAAATAGATGAGTGTTAATCCTAAGGAGCTGCATTTATAAGGAGTTAGTAAAGCATGTAAAATCAGTTTTGAATATTAACTATGGTGATTATAAAATTGAGTTAGACAACCTAATTAAACTTGATGAAAGAAAGCTATGGACGAAGGTGATAAATGATAATGATGTAAAGTTCTTACTACATGATCATATGATAAGTTTTTCTAGGATCATTTGTCACTTGCTTCAAAGAACATAGTATAAGATATGTACGGACAAAGGTGATAAATGATAATGATGTCAAGTTCTTACTACATGATCATATGATAAGTTTTTCTAGGATCATTTGTCACTTGTTTCAAAGAACATAGTATAAGATATGTACGCACATGCAATTGCCTATATTAGTAAAAGATGCATTGGTGAGGATGAAAATGTAACGCCAATTGGGGCTAATAAACTGATAATACCCATCGTGTTAGTAATAAGGAGGAAGATGTAGTGCTAATAAGAACTGATCAAGTCATATCAACTTATCAATTAGTGCCAACAATGTTGAAGACGATATACTACCTATGATGGCTGATTGATTCAATTTCCATGGCGGTAATAATGAGATATGCTGACTTTTTTTTTTTCAATGATTATAATATGAACAATATGAATATTCATGATGTAAAATTTGGAAGACTTTATGATAAGGTGAAGGCAACTAATACTAAGAAAGATGAGAAAGTATGACTTAATACTAATGCAGTGATTGAAAATGAATCAAATTATGTGAGAACCTCTAATCTCGACTATGGTAGGCCATTGGATCATATGACCACAATATTGTGAACTATAAGGTTGAGGAAGATGTGAATGATGTTAAGATACGTCATCCTATCTTGGTATAGAAAATTATTACACTAGGGAAGTAAGTGTCATAAAAGAAGTCAATCCAGCATGCACTCCCACTAGTCATAAATTATTTCGTAGTAAGAAGGACTTCAAACATGCACTTTGGTTGTATGTATTGTTAGAAAATTTTGAATGATTAAGGTTAATGGAAGGTTTCCATTATCTACCATTATTAGCATTGTCTTTCATTAATGAGAGATTAAGGTTCGATTTCGGAATCTTAAAATGGATGTAGGCACTCCTACCAAACCACTATAACTTTAGGTGCTTTCATTGATCACTTTATCATTTTAGTTACTAATTTGGTTGATGAAAACACCCTTGCAAACTGTTTGAAATTAAGCATATAAGTAAGGTTTTGATTCTAGGTTTTGCAGAATTAGTTAAAAGATTTTGGGCTTAAAGTTTCCAACTCATTGGCTAAGTCACAACATAATCATATTATATTTAGGTAACTAGGTTCCATTGCATTTGCAACTCTCATGACGTTACCTGTAAATTGTTTGATTCGATCTCCTTCCAAGTTTGGAATATGAGAACTAGCAATTTGATTGAATTACTTTCATATTTTTTTTATATATTTAATAAATTCTTGAACAAACAATTTGAAATTAAGCAATTTGATGATTTTGAATTATGAATGAATATATTAATTTTATGTACAAATCTTTTGTTGTATAGAATATTTAATTTTTATAAATTCATAAATATTTAATTTGATATTTTAACTTGTAATTTATTAAAATAAAAAATATCTTGGAGGTAATTAATTACCTTTATTGAAAGGTTTTCTTATAAACCTAGCTATTAACGTTAATTGTGTAATCACAGCTAAAGCTTTTCGGTAATCTTTTTTACAATAGTAGTTATTTGTCGCCATAAATTTATGATTTGCGACACAACAAATTTGTTTGGACCTTTTAACAATAACTAAGATTTTATTAGAAAACTATGTTACTAGAAATTTTTTGTTGCGCAAAAGCGTTATGACAATTTTTTTATATGACAAATATATTTCGATAAATATTTAGTGTAATTACTCTTTTTTTTTTCAATTATCACTGTTAAAACAATATTTTTATTAATTTTCTTGATTCTATTCACATCAATTATTGTTCAATTGTCAAATTTTTTTTTTGCAACAATTACAATTATCGTTAAAAAAATAAAAATAATTGCTTATAAAAATAATTTGTGCTGTAGTACTTGCGTCAACCACAATATAAAATTAGTCCATTTTTTATGTAAAAACAAATTGAAAGCATTATATAAAAATTATGAAATATATTCCTCATAAGAAAAACTACCAAAAAATGTAAAAAAATAAAATAAAATTAGAGATGATGATATATTAAGATACATAGTGTTGTAACTCCGACAATCAAATCCAATGTAGTGCTTGAATCATGAAGAACTTGTAAAATAGAGAAAATCTTCAACAATTAAGTCAATATAATGTTTTATAGTTCAGTATCATATATTGTCTACTCATAGGCTTTAGAATAAAAAATTGACTAAAAGTGTTGTCATGTAGTTCAAAACATTAAAAAACCAAAAGTGTTGTCCTTGCTTTCGAAGAGTTGTTCCAGATCCTTAGCTTGTTGAAGTTGCTTTTGAGTGTAATGGGTTTAATCCAGGTGATGGAATTAATTTTGACCCTAATTGATTAGGAGTGACTTAAATCCAAGTGTTTGAGTCCCTTTTAATCAGGTTAAGTCGAACTTCTATGATTGGGTTCTAAGGGCTGAGTTGGTGTAATAATCTTAATCAAGTTGTCCTAAAAGTGAATATCTTTATATCAAAAATAATTTTAATAATATTTTTAATCAAAAATATTAATTATTAACAAAATTTTTATTTTTAATATAATAACATTATTAATACCATGAAACCAGACTTTAAAAGAATCCTCACCTCTCAATGGCCTTGTCTTGAGCCACCGTAATTTGTACACAAACAAATTTCTACTAAAAAAAAGCATCATTTACTACTATAATTTCAAAGGATTTAATAATTCCACTACAAAAGGAAACCAGGTTTTTTTTTTTTTTGGGGGGGTTGGGGGGGAGAATGCCGAGAACAATTTCACATTATTAGAGAATTTTCACTTTGAATATAACGAATAGAATGCAATTTTTGGTATATAAAAACGTTTGACTGGTAAAAGGAACATTTCTTAACCAAAATATGATTTAAAAGAGAGATTACATTTTAGAAGGCATCTCTCAATTTATTGACCAATCAAATTGTAACTAATGATCAAGTTTTAAAATTGACTTTATGGTTTAAAAAAATATATATATTTGTGAACAAAAAAGATATGATAGAGGATCATAACTCAAATGAAAAGTTACATGTCACCCAAATGGAAAAAAAAAAAAAAAAGAGAATCTCTAATATGTTATTCGCATATGGTTCAAACATTAAAATAAAATTTTATTATATATTATGCAAAAATAAAATAATGATTCTGAAGATGACTTACAACATTTTGAAAGTATTCTGATTTGCTTTTAGTTAGTACTCAACCTAAACAAATTGTTCAAAGCTTCAGTACATTTGTTCATACTATCAGTGAAGAGAAACATAAAAGTGACTCCTTATTGCAATCTTAAAAAGTATTTACATAATTTTAAATATCTCTAAAACACTCCTGAATCTCAATTTCAACACATATAAGATGAACATAAACAACTTACAATTGGATAACTGCACCTTAGGATAAAAATGGTATCTTTTCTTATTGCTGCAGTAAAGGAAGATATTGTTTTCCAGGGCTCAACCATACCACTAAGAAACACGCTGATGGCTGCATTGAGTCTAAAGTTGGGAAAGAAGTTGAATCAAATTTTGGCGTGGATGACACATTGCCTCCAAAGGCTTAGCTTTTGACAGGGTTACTCCAACAGCTTGGCTCATGTCCACCTCCTTCTCAACACTGTCCCATTCAAAGCACTGGATAAGTGCACCAAGTGCCAGAGAAACTGTCCTTATGCCCAAGGCAGCACCTGGACAAGCTCTCCTCCCTGCTCCAAATGCCACATATTTGAAGCCTTCTCTTTCCCCTAAATCTCCTTCAAATCTTTCAGGCTTGAATTTTGTTGGATCCTCCCACACATTGGGATCCCTATGGATGGCCCAAGCATTCACTATCACAGTTGTGCCTTGGGGTACCTCATATCCTCCCACTGTAAAATTGTCAGATGAAAAATGAGGTATCAGTAGTGGAGCTGCAGGGTATAGCCGGAGTGTCTCACTTACCACACAACGAAGGTAGGGAAGCTTGGTAAGGTCTGAGTCATTTAACAGATGCCCATGTCCAACATGACAGTCTATCTCTGCTCTTAACTTCTGCAATGTTTCTGGATGACTCAAAAGAAGCGACATTGCCCATTCCAGTGTAACTGCTGTTGTATCTGTTCCTGCAATGACCATTACCTGAAGCATATGTTGCTAGTCACGGTTAGAATGAAACTTGCATCATTGATGTTAGTATTCATAGTATCAACTGTGAATTTAAACAATCAATCTTCCTATTTTTCAAGCATTGTTTTAGTTCTTTTACTTTTTTTAAATAATAATAATAATAATAATAAAACACATGGTTTGGATGTTTAAAGCCTTTGAGCAACCTGCTGTGAAACAGAGGACACATTGACATACAACCACCAGGTCTCTTCCAATAATTACAGTAAATATTAAGTTACTGAAAAATATGCCAAAACTCTCAGAGCAAATTCAAGAAACTTAACTGTAACAGGTCTGCCAAAAGAAATGAGATAGTAATGCAGCAAAGACAATAACTTGGACAGATTCCACCATCCATCATACAAAATGTTAATCACACAAGCAGAAAAGCAAAATTTGTAAAGACTTGGAAGAGATACTAAATTTGTATTGAAATTCTTTGCTGATTTGAGTAAGAACAGTAGAACTTACCAACATGATACCTTTGATGATATCATCTGAATAAAATTCAGGGTCTGATTCTTGAAAACGCAACAAATTTTCAACCAGCGATTGCTTCTTCTCGCCATCCCTTCTGTTTCTGGTTTCCAAATAA
This sequence comes from Moringa oleifera, assembly GCA_021397835.1. Classification (NCBI taxonomy): domain Eukaryota; kingdom Viridiplantae; phylum Streptophyta; class Magnoliopsida; order Brassicales; family Moringaceae; genus Moringa; species Moringa oleifera. The sequence goes on from JAJFZO010000087.1 coordinate 4,755,439, forward strand.
CTGCTTTTCTTTAATCGGATTTCTTCAATCAAATTCTGCAGATACTCGTCTCTCATTTTCTGCTTTCTTATCAGACTCTTCTCTAGCCCTTTGTAGCCAATCAACCTCAAAATTGGGAAGAAATCACATTCATTCATTGATACGCTTGGACAAAACAGCTTCTTGAATTGTAGCAAGCATTGTCTTTCCAGATCATTGTCTGCAGCTCCCTCTTCAACGCCACGCTTTCCAGCAATTATTTTCCACATGATATTCAATGTCAGAAGAGAAAACAAGAACTTCAAGTCTACCTTCTGGACGCCCCCACTCGAGAGTTTAAACAGTCGGCGACACAAACTCTTGACCTCTTCCTCACGTACGGCAGAATACTTTTGGACACTGTTTAAAGAGAACACTTCAACAACTGTGAGACGACGTAGGATCCGCCATAGATGACCGTAAGAAGCAAACGCCAGGGTAGTGTAGTTGTAGGTAACAGAGTCGCCAGCCATGGAACGGGGCCGGTCTGCAAGTATGATGTCATTCTTGGTGAAGCACTCTTCAATGGCAGAGGGAGAAGATATGACAACGATCGGACGAGTACCGAATTGGAGATATAGAATTGGACCATGAATCGAAGATAAGGCTTCTAGTGATTGATGGAGAGGTTTCTTGATGAGATGAAGGTGGCCGATGATCGGAAGAGCGAATGGCCTTGGCGGTAGATTGCGGCTTCCATGAAACAAAAGCTTCAATCCAAGAAAAAAGAAGAGGATTAGCGCAAGGAAACAACACAGGTTTTCCATTCTCAACTTTGGTAAAGCAATGAAGTCGTTTATGGTCTTAAAACCAGTTCAACTTTTTGTCTAAAACTAAAGTAGGGGACATGACACAATAATTAATTGTGAAATTGAATGTAGCCACAAGTTATTTTAACCTGTTGGATTGAGGTTTGATCACTTTCCATCACTTTACCACGCAGTGCTGATACTGCAAGGTGAAAAACACGGTACCCTGTTGTCTGGTAGCGCCAATATTGCATCTGACTAAATATGCAACTGGAAGCTTACTAATGGGTTGGTGGTTTGGTGGGGTAGGATTAATTGCATGGAGAACCATGTCCATCACTTTTGACTGGTTCATTAATACTCTTTTTATTATTTTTATGTAATTTAATATTTATTAAAATTAAAATTTATATTTTATAATTATTTTAATAATTATTATAAATTATTTTTTAGTACAATGAGGTCAAAAATTTAATAATTTGTATTATTTAATAAAAAATATAAAGTTCAAAGTATGTCAAAATGCAAGTGAGTTTCTTTTTTATTATAATTTTTAAAAATTAATATATTATAATTATCTTTAAAAATGATATTCAGAGATGATAATTATTTGATTTTAGCTTTAACTATAAATTTTTGACAGATAAAAAGTTTAATTTTTTTGTGTATACTTTAGATTGAAAAGGATGTGGGGAGTTTTGAGAGTGAGTCATTGTTTTTATCGTACTTAGTTATTTTAATAAAAAAATTAAATTCATAAGTCACATTTATATATGAAAAATTAAGATTGATGAAATAAAGGGGTTAAAAATTCCATGAACCTGAAAAAGAGAATTGAGAGTTAGAAAGGTAATAACAAGGATTCTTGAAATTCCTTAAAGAATTAATCCGATTATTACAAGCAAAACAATAGGGACATGCTTTTAAAGAAATGATGTATTATCATGTCAGTTTTATTGTAATAAACTTTCGCCTACTTTACGATGAATTGCTCATGGTCCTTTATTTACTATAATCAAATATCATGGATACATTATAAATGGTTGTCGGATTTATACAAAAGCTCGAGATAATTTAAGAGTTCATCAAAACAGGGGGTGACTTTGATTGCAAATACCATGCAAATCTCAAGTGCAAAAGACAAAAGTCTAGTCTATGGAGATTTGTCTTTTTATGGAGTGATACAAGAGATATAGGAACTCGATTATACAACATTTAGAGTACTAATTTTTAAATGTGGCTGGGTCGAGAATAGCAATGGTGTTAAAGTTAATGACTTAGGTTTTATATTAGTAGACCTTAATCGTATTGAAAATAGAAATGATCCGTTCATATTGACATTGCAAGCAAGACAAGTAGTTTATGTTGAAGATCCAGTTGATGTTAGATGGTCAATTGTACTAACGACACCTTGAAAGGATTATGAAGAAGATGACTTAGGCAAGGTTGGTGTCGATTAGACACATGTTTGTAATAATTTACGACCAATTGAAGTATTTGATCTTATGGATGATGGTGGATTAATATATACAAGGGAAGATTGTGAAGGATTATGGGTGTAATTTATTCAATAGGTAAAATATGTTTATTTTATTACTATGTACACATGACAGTTTTTTTTTTCTCATATCTAATTTTTTATTTTGCTAACCTTAATTTTTATCTCCTAAATGCAAATTATATGGATCCCTTACAAGACTCAAACTCACATGGAGAATCGGGGAAGAGTAAAAAACGAGGTATCACCAATATGGCTAAAGTTATAAAAAGTAAACTCATGGGTGAGAAGATAAACATAAAAATAAATAAATAAAGGCAACCAGTTAGGAAAAATGGCACACAAATGATCAGCTATATTGGTGTCTTAGAATGTCAAGCTGTACCTATAAACATTATAATTTGGCATCAAGTACCTCAAGAACTAAAAAATAAGCTATGGGATCAAATTTTGATAAGTACTTTGTAAAATTAGAATGTTTTTCTTATCTAATTATGTAAACCATTAAGTTTGATTTGTTTTCATATGTCATGTACTTCTGGGATACATTTGACATTGGTAAGAACATAAGAAGATATGTATTACATTCTGCTACACTGAAATGGAGAAATTTCAAAACAAAGCTCACCAAAAAATATATTATGCCATTTGTAGAAGATCCAGAAGACATTTGAGATCACCAAAAGAATATAAGAGTTGCTTGTAGCCTCATGCTTAGAGTGAATTTGTCAATTCGCGCTTGTCTAAGAATTTTTGGTATTATAAGTATATTATAATCTTATGCATATTTATGTTATAGACTAAATATTGATATTTGTTGCAAAAGAAGAGAAAAGCACAGGTGGAACGAAGAAAGAAGAATGTTTATGACCATCGATTATCTCATAAGAATTTTACAGGATTAGAAATTGAACTAGTTAGTTATATTTATTTTAGTTGTGCTCATGTATGAGAATTAACTTCTTCACATTATTATGAAGATGGGTTCACTTCAAATCTAACAATATAAAAAAAATCTTTGAGCACTGATAAAGATATTGACCGTTCTATATTGTGAAAAGCAGCACGGGCTATTTCAAAAAGGAGGTACATTAATGAGACAGCTAGATAATATGCTGACAGAATAGTAAGTATTTTGGGTTTCTAAAAATTTTAATTAATTTTTACATTTCAAGCAACCATATGTTTATGCTTTAATTGGATATTTATGCAGGATGATTTGATAGCACAAGAGACACAAGGTACTTTTAAACCTTCACATACAAAAGATATGCTCACAACAGCGCTTGGTACTCTGAAGCATTATAATCGTTGTCAGAGGTGTTGGCCTTAGAGTCTCAATCACTTCTTACTTTAGGAGGAAAGTAAAAGTGCCAACATTCCCTTGTGATAATATGATTACTAAGAAAAAAAATTGATGGACATTTTGAATTGGATAGGTAATCATAGATATTTATTGGATAATGTGAATGTATCACATCTTTATGACTTTAAATTTACCATCAAGGCTAACAAGAACATCGCTAGAGTAAAATCCCATGAAAATTATCTCGCACCATCCTACAGCCCATGTACCATCATTTCAGCATACAAATTCGAAGGTATATTATGTGTCCTTTACTTCACTCATTATCATTTTTGTTTGCCATGCGTTAAAGATTGCTTTGTGTTTTTCATTGTAGTGTATACCATGTCAGTGGATGATTGGTGATGACATTACTAATGTTGTTGCACTCTGATCTGTTTTCATTGATCTTGTTATGAATAAGATGATCCATGGGAATGACATGATGAAGGGTGATGTAAGAGTTCATATCACAGTAGCTATGAAGCTCGATGCTTTTTGCCTCGATCGATAGATGAGACAAATATCTTTACTATTATCTCAAGCAGTTAGGACACACATCGCTTGGCCATTACAATGGATTATTGCTCCTAGATATCAGGTAATATGTTTTCATAAACTGTATTATTTTCATGAAATTTATGAATTAACAGTTATCGATAACATAAGGCATCATCTAAATCGGTGCCACGAGCTCATGTTGAACGAGATATATAATCCATATGCAAACCACTCAGGTTATTTTATTATTATGTCTGTCGTGCGATGGACGTAGATATGACAATAGCCATTCCGTTGGATGAAATGATTTTTGATGCTCAAAGCACGATATATATTTGTAAAGATGATATAATGCAATTTTATCATCAAGAGGAGTTAAGTGTTACCATCATTCAAGCTTATATCTTGTATATCTATCATGTTTTATTACTATGTTTTAATTTTTTTTATTAATTTTTATGATTAAAAAGGCTTAATTTTCATTTTCTATTATGAGAAGCTTTGTAAAGATAAGATCATCACACATGGCTTAAACAGTAAATACTTATTTATTGATCCTGTAATGGTATCAATGGGGAGCATTAATAATATTGAAAAGCAAGCAAGATATCTTGCTATAAGGATGAGGCAAGCAACATGTGACTAAGGAGCCATAATGCTCCTCTATAATATCAAGTAAGTAGAAGTAAATTTTTAATTGCAAACATATATTTAAATATCAATTATTTTATTGAAATTATGTTATAAAATTATACTACACATTGGATATTGGCTGTCGTGGAGCCTGATTTATATCAATATATTGTTTTTTTGATTAATTGAGGCATGGTGATCAAGATGATTTGAAAAATATTATCACAACATGAGTTTATAAATATTTAATATAGTTAAATGTTAGATATAAAATTTATAATTATATATGATTAATATTTATTTTGCAGTGCCTTTAGAATGTATGTGGCAATTCATGCTCCAAGATTGTTAAGAAAAAATTTAAAAGTTTCATTGGTCAAGTATTATTATAATGCAATTGCAATTTATGTTTTTTTATTTTTTTATTTTTATTTATTAGATTGATGTTTTTAATTTTTTTAATATAGTGTCCATGTCAGCCTTCTAACGTTGAGTGTAGTTACTATTTTATGGCATATATGAGGGACATCATAACATAGTGATATCATTTCTTTTTACAAAATAATAAGTTGTTTTAATAATCATTTGATTAGTTAACATATTTGTTATTAATAACATATGAATTTATTTATGTGTTTTTATAAATGTAATTGAATGATAAAGCCATGTACACTGAAGCAAAAATAGATCAATTGAGGAAAAAATTTTGTGACTTTACATGGTGTTATTTGAGTGATGCAATAGGAGATGAATTATAAGAATGCTTTCTTTTAAAGATTAGAACATATCAAACATACTTTTGCACTCATTATGTAAAAGTTAGTTATTCGATAAATTTTGTATATGATAACATATTGTAGATTCACGTAATAAAATTTTATTAGTATTAATTTGAGTAATTGAATGAATATCTTGAATGATAATATTTTGATACATTAGTTATTGGGAGAGTATTGAAGTGTTATTTAATTTGTGTATTATTATTGTACTACAAAGTTGATGAGTGAATGTGTTGGTGTATATATTGGAGTGCGATTTGATATGTCATGGTTGTATTATAAAGAAGTGAAGGTATTGTTGTATATTTAAATGTGATTTGATGTATTATTGTTGCACTATATAATAGTGGAGGAGTGAAGATGTTGATGTGTATTGGAGTAATGTATTATTGGTATTCAAATTGAAGTGTGTCGTGTTGAATTTGGCATTGATGTATTTGAGTAGTGTATTGTTAGTATGCAAATTGAAGTGTATTATGTTGAATATGGTGTTATGTTGAAATGAGATTTGATGATGCATCTTGATATATATAGAGTATAATTGTTATTATTATGGCAATTGAAATATTTTAAGATTAAATTTGATATATCAATGATGTTTTAAAGTGTAATTTTATATATAAAATTTGAGATTATTTATATGATTTGGTAGGTAAAATAGATAAATATAGTGTAATTGTAATTGTAATAATTGTAATTTATGAATTTAGAATTTACAATGTATTTTTAAAATATTATAAAAATATAAATATTGGTCTACAATAATAAAACCAAAAATTTGAAAAAAAAATAAAAACATTAAATAACAATTGCAAATAAAACCGTCATTTAAAGTAACGGGTTTTAAATTATGGTTAAATTTATAACCATCATCTAATGAAATAGGATATTAGATAATGGTTGTGTAAAGAACTGTCATCTAATATAATGAAATATTATATGACGGTTCTATAAATAGCCTTCATCTAATATAACAAGATATTAAATGATGGTTTTGTAAACAACCATCATCTAATGTGCTGAGTATTAGATAAGAGTTTTATTTATAACTGTCATTTAATGTAACGGGTATTGGATGACGGTTGTATTCACAACCTTCATCTTATACAAATCAATATTAAATGGCAATTTTACTTGAAACTGTCATCTAATGTTGGATTATATTACATGACAGTCTCTGTAAAGCAACATCTAACAGTGTGATATCTATCATTAAAAGTTACATTAGATAATAGTTTTTATAATCGTCATCTATTTTGTAAAGCATTTTCTCATCGCTTACATAGACAATACTTTGGCAATCGTCATTGTTAACTTTTTTTAATCGCCATTGAAGGTATGTTTTTTAGTTGTGCTCTTACTTGCTCTATTCAACATAGCTTGATTTACATGAGAAAAGGAAAAGGATTAGGTTAAAAGCTAAGCATTCATAAATAAAAGCTAAAAAAATAAGAAGTAAAAATTACAAATTTGGAAGAAGAATTATTAAGCTCAGTGATGCTGAAGACATGCTTTCCTATTAGTATAAAACTTGCCACAGGTGAAGGCTCAAAAGAAAGGTTCGAGGAATTCTGAAACTAGATCTGGATCTAAGGCAAAAGTGGTTGAGCTTAAGGAAAGCTTAGAGAGTTTAGGTTAGACTTTAAGGATGATTCTTATTTAAGAGGTCTATTCCTATTCACCCTATAGATTTGTTCTTCAATAAAGAGCTCATCAATGCTAACCTCCATTTTGCCTCTAATAAGGACTGATAAAGGTCAACTAAAGTAAAAGAAATTTTTTTCATCTTTAAAATTCCTATAGGGAACCTACATGAGTTAAGCTTAGGTTGGATCCTATCCCGAGAAGACTATAAGTAGTTTAGTTTCCAATCTTTATTGCTTCTTGGAAGACCTTTTCTTTATCTTACTAAAAAGAAGAGGTTTTTTGGCACTAAAGTACTTGATATTTTTTTAATACCTAGCCTATAGTTTTAATATTTCAATTCAAAAAATCTAAGGAAGACAGTAAAGACTAGATATCTAGTTTGGACATATAAGTACCTAACAGCAAGCGCTACTAGGCACCTCTAAGCATTGGGTAATAATTGAGAGGGGTATAGGTTTACATAAAGAAGGACTCAAGTGAAAAAAAAAAAAAAAGATGCAGAGGAATGCATTGGCCGATCTTGAGACATTCTTTAAAGATCATGAGAGAGCATTGAACGAAGGGTCTAGGACTTATCATTGAGGGTGGAGTGTTTTAACCTAATGAAATCAAGGATATTGTAAGTGTTTTCAATTCCTATAGAGGTTAATATAGATGATATGGGCAGCTAGGATCCAACGTGGTTCAAACTTAAGAGAATGCTAAAACGAAAAAGTAAAAAAGGGTGTTTGCTAAGGTAATAGAAGAAGCTCGTGCAGCTATGAAGAAAATCTAAGCACTCGGGTTTGACAGGCACTGATGAATAGTTTTAAAATGTTAAGAAAGCAAAGTAAAGCAATTCAATTAGGCTTGAAATAAGTTAAATAGTGAGTACAAAGGGTGCCTATTTAGAGGTGTGAATTAGCCATTGAAGGAGATCTAAAGGCTGAGAGTACTATGCTAAGCTAGATTCAATCTTGACCAATTATAGAGGCATTTGACCCAACTGATTAGACTCAATTACCTACTAATTTGTACCCAATAAGCCTAATCTTGACCTAATGAGCTCAAAAGACATACCGACTGAACTCATCTAGATTGAGTTTGATGAACTCATCTAGGTTGAACTCGGTTGGATTGTGCAATTCACCCCAAAAAAAGGGGTGTGCATCGAATTCTTATTCGTAACCCAACAACCATTTTTATGCCTATAAAAAAGGTTGTTTTCAAGCTTTAAAGATCATCAAACAGTCATTTCGAGATATTGTCACTTTAAAATTAAGAAAATTTATTGTTGTGAGAGTTTTTTAGTAAGATAGGAATGTGAAAATTTTGCCTTCACGAGATGAACCTTTTTGTTTTGGAACTTAAAAAGAAATCATTGTTTTTTAGTTATTCTTAAAGACTTCATTTGTTGATCCTTAAGTATAATCATTCAAATCTATGTATAGGAATTCTTTATTTATGTATTCTTCATATAGACAATTGTTATATATAGCACTAATAGAAGTTGTTTATTCCATTTTTATGTTGTTTATTTAAAGTTTAAGCATGGTATGGTTCCATTCATGGTATGAAAGTAATGTAATTCTATTTAGTTATTTTTCGATTTTGATATAACTAGTGGCATTTGATATATGTACTTTCCATAGGGGGAATTTGTGTTGAATAAATTAGTATGAAGTAATGGAATAAGGAAGAGCTTTGCTTGATGATCAGAACCAAGCAGAGCTCATCTAAAGGAGATCAAAAAGAATAAAAAGAGTCACGAATGATGTGTTTGGGTAGATCGTGATAAAAATACAAAAAAGCTGTAAATATCAGAATATAAATGATTTATGGATGAACAAACAAGACATTGAGGATCTAAGATGAGTTCATCCTAGATCTCTCTATAATTAAGATTAAAGAGTGTTTCTCTAAGGATTTAAAACTCAGTGTAATAGGGTAAAGATTTTAAACAATGTGGAGAATAAAATAGTACTAGTAGCTAAACTTAAAAGCAATGGTGGGCTGACCTCAAGGCAGTTGATCCCATAAGGTCAATTCATCTAAGATAGCCTTGGAACTTAGAACAATTCAATCAATTCATCCATCGAAATTTTTGGTTTAATTTTATGTTTTCCTGATAATTTATGATTTCTTGTGATTATATTTCTTGTGATTATTAGGATGTAATTACATATTCATGTTATCCTTCTAATCCTTACTTTTGGTGACTAATCACACTTAAAAAAAAAATTGGCCATAACTCCTATTCTTTTTTCTCATGCTTAAGGTTTCTTCCATTGAAATCTCAACTATCACACACTTAACACAATAGAACAACTAAAGGAGTTGGAACTGAAGAACTTCAAACAAGTATTATCACTTCAAAATGCTACTCTTTTTTTCAAATTATAAGGCGGAGATGTCAAATTATAAGGTATAGATTACACTAAAATTTTGTCACTAGCAGTTAACTATATTAAATTAAAAAATAAAATACAAGGGCGACTTTTGTTAAGGTAGCCATAAAAGATTAAGAAATGAAGTAGATGGATGTCAAAAACAACATTCTTACATTGTAAGCTGCTTGAGACCATCTTTATAAGTAATCTAAAGGGCTTGAAGAAACAGATAAAAAAAGATCAAGTTTTCCTCTTGAAAAAGTCATTGTATGGCTAGAAATAATCTCCCAAACAACAATATAAAAGGTTTGACACCTGCGTTCTTAGTGAAAGGTTCAAAAGGATCTCATATGATGTATGTCTATACAATAGGAATGCAAGATGCAAAGATTTAACTATTGCTTTTTTATAAGGATGGTATGCTCGTTAGAAGTAACAACCTGCATAAGATCTACTAAGTTAAAAGGATGCTTAATAGGCAAGTTGATATAAAGGACTTTGGTCATGCTAAGAGAATCTTAGGAATAATAGTTCAAGAAAAAAATAAAAGCAAGAGGTGATTAGCAATACTTATAAATTATGGTTGAAAGGTTCTTTATATATTAAGCTAAGCTAATTTTACTTTCTTTTAGAGACTTGCTTCAAGCTTTTGCGTTAAGTTTTCCAAGTTTAAAAGAAGAAAGGCTAGAAATAAGCAGCGTACCTTACTTAAACGCAGTAGGTTCTATCATGTATGATATGATCTGTAGTAGGTCTAATTTATCTTATGCAGTTAGTCTTCTTAGCAAGTATATGGCCAATCTAGGTAAGGATCACTGGCAAGAAATGAAGTTGCTACTAAGGTATGTCAATGACAAAAAGGATTATGGCTTAATCTACACAAAAAGAGGGCCTAATCCAACAAGGTCTTTTGAATATGTTGATTTGAACTTTGTTGAAAATAGGGATAAAAAAACGTCCCTTTCAACTTATCTTTTTGTATTTAATAGGTGTTGCATCAGTTGGAAGGCACAACTCTAACAAATTATGGGTCTTTTTTATATAAAAGCTCAATAAAGAGTTCAAAAAGTGGATTTAGTTGCTTCAACAATTAAAGGAGTTACGATTATATACCTTTGGTTTAATTATGCTTTCAAAGAGAGTCACAAATAATTTACTTGCGTAAACATCTTATGTATCATGAGCAGACTAAGAACCTGGATGTTGAATTTCATTTTATTCATGAAAAGGTAGAATAGGGCTGCATCAAATTTGAAAAAATCTCCATAAAGAGATAGACATGGCAAGTGTGTTTCTCCTAACAAGTTGCTTTAGTGTTTCAAAATTTTGAGAATTGGTGTAAGGTAAAGAAAAGGTTTATATCAAGGTTTAGTCCTGCTCATGGCTGGCTTCTGAATCAATGAGGAGATTGTTAGGAATGATTCAAAAAGCAGCAAACTAGCAACAAGATGAAAAAGAGTTGGGTTTTTTTCTTTTTGTTTCTTTTACTTTTATTCAATAGTTAAAGGTTTATTAAAGAGTGATAAGTTAGTCAACCTTGCATGCATGGACAAATGTTTTCTTCCCTGCTCGATTAAGGAAAGGTCTATGTGACAAGTTAGTTGGCCTCGTGGACTTGGGCATTAGAAGTAAAAAAGCTCTGTTTATACAAAAAGTAACAAAACGAACTTATTTAACTTGCTAATAAAGAATTTAAAGAGGATTACAAGAAATAGTAGAATCATTAAAAGCAAATTAAGAGTGACATTTTCTCATTATTTCATTATCTAACATTAAACAATTCTCAAGATTTATAACTAGTGTATAGGCGAAACTGTACTAAATCTCTCATTGATGAAAGATTAAGGTTATGTTTTGGAATCTTGAAATGGACATAAGCACTCCGACCAAACCACCATAACGCTAGGTGCTTTCATTGATCATTCTTATCATTTTAGTTAATAATTTGGTTGATCAAAACACCCCTTGCAGAATGTTTGAAATTAAGCATATATATAAAGTTTTGATTCTGGATTTTGCACAATTGGTTAAAAGATTGTGGGCCTAAGGTTTCTAACTCGTTGGCTAAGTCACGACATATACATATAATATTTGGATGACTAGGTTCCATTGCATTTGCAACTCTCATGACACGTAAATTGTTTGATTCAATGTCTTTTCAAGTTTGGAATATGAGAACAAGCAATTTGATTGAACTACTTTCATGGTTTTTTTTCATATTTAATAAAGTCTTGATGCATCCAGTAATCATGAAGGTTTTTCCACAAAGTGATAAATTCATGTCTTAACTTGCTTATGGTAAGTATTATATAATGGTTCTTGTAAAATACAACTTATATTTCATGCATGATTCTTATACTTATTTTTTCAAATCATGCATTGTTAATTAACTATAATTTGTTAGAGAATAAAAAATTGTATTTTATGAAGTTTAGTATTTGAAGCATTTTGAATTTAGAAGCATTAGAAGACTTGTTCATTTGATTTATAATTATTGGACAAGTTAACATTTGGATATATTTTGAGGCAATAAGATAAAATGTAGATAATTTTTAATTATGAATAAATCTATTAATTTTATTTACAAATCTTTTGTGGTATAGAATATTATATTTTTACAAAATTCATAAATATTTAATTTATATTTTAACTTGTAATTTATTAAGATTAAAAATATTTTGGAGGCAATTAATTACCTTTATTGAAAGGTTTTCTTATAAACCTAGCTATTGACGATAATTATATAATTGCAGCTAAAGCTTTTCCATAATCTTTTTTACAATAGTTGTTATTTGTCACAATAAATTTATGATTTGTTACATAACGTATTTGCATGGACCTTTTAACAATAACTAAGATTTTTAATTAAAATCTATTTTGGTAGAAATTTTTTGTTTGCTCAAAAACATTATCACAATTTTTTTATATAACAAATACATTCTAATCAGTATTTAGGGTAATTACCCATTTTTTCAATTATTACTGTTAAAATAATATTTTATTACTTTTATTGATTCTGTTTACATCAATTATTGTTCAATTGTCGATAAAAAGTTTTGCAAAAATTACAATTATTGTTAAAAAAAATAAAAATACTTACTTATAAAAATAATTTGTGTTGTAGTGAGCGCATAAACCATAATATAAAATTAATTCTTCTATGGAAAAACAAATTGAATATAAAAATCATGAAATATATTCCTCATAAGAAAAACTATAAAAAATAAAAGAAAAAATCAAGTTGGAGATGATAATATATTAAGATACATAGTGTTGTAGCTTCGACAATCGAGAACAATACAGTTCTTTGAGTCATGAAGAACCTGTAAAATGGAGAAAATCTCCAACGATTAAGTCAATACAGTGTTTTATAGTTCAATTTTAACTGTGTCATATATTGTCTATTTATAGGCTTTAGAATAAGAAATTAACTAAAAGTGTTGTCATGTAGTTCAAAAAATGAAAAACCAGAAAGTGTTGTCCTTGTTTTCGGAGAGTTGTTTCAGGTTATGAGCTTGTTGAAGTTTCTTTTACTGAAAATTTGACAACCAGATCCTTAGTTGATGGATCAAATATCAAATCCCTGTAACATGAAAGCAACAATAATAAAAGCAAGAAGAAAAATAAACAGCCATAAGAACACAAGATTTATAGCGGTTCACCTTCAATTGAGAGTTACATCCACTTTGCAGCCACTGCAAGAAATCATTTTCACTATAAAAATAGATTACAAGAGAGATAACTATTTTTCTAGCCCTCACTCTACTAGAATAAAACCCTAGGACTCTTGCTCACTCTCTCTTTTGATGTTTTGCATAAGTAGAAGTCCCTCCTTTATATAGTAGAGCCCAATGCCAAAAATAGATGTGTGAAAATCTCAAGATATCCTTTTTGATAAGTATATACTCTTTTGGATGAGTATATTCCCTTTCAGATAAGCATATATATCTTTTTCAGATGAGTATATACCCTTTCAGATAAATATATACCCTTTCAGATAAATATATTCCCTTTCAGATAAATATATACCCTTTTTAGATAAGATTGTCTCCACACATACTCAATAATCTCCCACTTGGAGACTAATTCATTATCTTAATTGTTTCTTCCACCTGCAATGACCATGACTTCCTAATCAGCAGCTAAGAGGCCCCACTGAAGTTGTACACAACTTCAGTTTCTCGATTGTAATAGCCTTGGTCAACATATATCGCTTGTTGCCATCATGTTCTTCTTTTAACCGGTAAACCCATTTGTTCTGCAAGGTCCTTTTTCCTTGTGGTAACTCTGCCAACTCCCATGTTTGATTACTCATAAGAGAACTCATCTCATCTTTCATGGCTAACTCCCACTTAATTGATTCATCACCCTGCAAAGCTTCATCAAAACTCTCTGGTTCACCCCTATCAGTCAACAAGATATAGTTTAGAGATGGTAAAAATCTCTGTGGTGGTCTCACAGTCTTAGAAGATCTTCTCACTTCTGTCACAGGAGTGGTTGGATTTACCTTTGGAGCCATACTTTTCTAATTTTCCTCAGCATTTTCATCTTCAAATTCCTGAGTATTCTGTTGCAACTGATTCACTGGAATGTCTCTCAAGTGGATCATTTCAAGCTTTTTTACCTCAAAATCTGTTACTTCTAAATTCTTGCCCAAATTATCCTTATACAGAACTTGCTCATTGAAGATTACATCCCTGCTCCTAATGATCTTCTTCTTTTGGCTATCCCAGAAATGATAACCAAACTCATTGTCACCATATCCAATTAAAAAAAAATTAATTTAGGATCAAGTTTAGCTCTAACAGCAGCAGCAATATGGATATATGACAGAAAACCAAATATTCTTAGAAAAGACAGGTTTTCCTTTTTGCCACTCCAAACCTCCTCGGGTATTCTGCAATCCAAAGGAACTGAAGGACCCTTATTGATTAAATAGGCTATAGTGTTAACTGCATCTGCCCAAAATACCTTGGGCAGCCCTGCATGCATTTTCATGCTCCTTGTACGCTTATTCAATGTTCTGTTCATCCTTTCTGCAACATCATTCTGCTGAAGTGTATCTGGAGTAGTCTTCTTCATCTTGATCCCATTGTTAGCACAAAACTATTTGAAATCCCCATCAATGTATTCTCCACCATTATCAAATCTCAAACACTTAACTTTAAGATTAGTTTCATTCTCAACCATAGCTTTTTCATTTCTTAAAAGCATCAAATACATCAGATTTATTCTTTAGAAAATAAATCCATACCTTTCTGGTTGAGTTATCAATGAAAGTCACACAGTAGCTAGATTCCCCAAGAGATGTCAAAGTCGAAGGCCCCCATACATCTGTATGAACTAACTCTAGTTTTTCCTACTTCAACTGCTTTCCTGCTTTGGAGAAGCTGACTTTTTTTTGTTTGCCAAGGATGCAGCTTTCACACAACTTATGTTCTACAGCTTTTAAATCCGACAAATTACCATTTACCACCATGACCTTCATTACCTTTTCACTCATATGCCCAAGTCTGTAATGCCATAAGTCAGAGTTCATACCAGTGTCAACAGCAACCACTGTATCCTTGCAACTTGAAGTCATATAGAGAGTTCCAGTTTTGCTCCCTTAAGCAACAACCATGGCACCTTTGGTAACTTTCTAAGCATTATCATTGAAAGTTACCTTATGCCCTTCACTATTAAGCTGTCCAATAGAAATTAGATTTCTCATCAACTTTGGCACATGTCTCACCTTTTGAATCTTCCAGATATTCTCATTTGGCATATTTAATTTAACATCACCCATACCAACAATATTCAAAGGTTCTCCATCAGTAAGGTAAACCTTCCCAAAATTTTCAGCAATATAATTTTCAATTATTTTGCCATATGCAGTGGTATGAACAGACGCCCCAGAATCTAAAACCCAAGACTCAAGAGGATTATCAATAGCCAAAAGTAAAGCATCATCTACCTCATCTGTTACAGCATTTGTAGTATCATCTTTGTTCTTACCTTTTTTCTTCAGTAAGCGACAGTCCTTCTTCATGTGGCCCTTTTTCTTGCAAATCCAGCATTTTAGATTTCTTTCAGATCTAGATTTGCTTCTTCCATTCCTTGACTTAGATTTGCCCTTATTGCGATCAGAATTTCTGTCATTTTCTCTTCCTCTGTTTTCAACATTTAGGGCAGAATTTGCAACTGATGTTTCACCTGAATCGATCTTTTGAATCTCTTCTGCAAGAACTCGATCATGAACATCATTGAAGTTCAATTTTAAACTTCCAACAGAATTGCTCTTCGCTGCTCTCATGGGCTCCCAACTATTTGGCAATGATGCCAATAGTATCAAGGCATGTACCTCATCATTAAAGTCAATCTCAATAGAAGTTAACTGATTAACTATTGTATTAAACTCATTAAAATGAGTTGTCACAGAATTACCTTCACCCATTTTCAAGTGAAATAGCTTATTCATGAGAAAAACCTTGTTGTTTACTGAAGGTTTCTTATACATGTCAGATAGCACCTTCATCAAACTTGTAGTTGTTTTCTCCTTCGCCACATTGTGAGCAACGTTCTTTGACAGTGTCAGCCGAATAACTCCCAGCATCTGTCGATTAAGGAGATCCCAATCACTTTCTGAATCTTTTCAGGCTTTTGACCCAAAAGTGATTCATCCAGCTTTTTCCCATACAAATAATTCTCGATTTGCATTCTCTAAAAGGCATAATCTGTACCATCGAACTTGATGATCCCATGTGATGAGTTTTCTTCGCTACCCATTGGTTTCAATCTCAAAACCCGAAGCTCTGATACCAGTTGTTAGGAATTTGACAACCAGATCCTTAGTTGATGGATCAAATATCAAATTCTTGTAACCTGAAAGCAACAATAATAAAAGCAAGAAGAAAAATAAACAACCACAGGAACACAAGATTTATAGTGGTTCACCCTCAATTGAGAGTTACATCCACTTTACAGTCACTGCAAAAAACCTTTTTCACTATAAAAATAGATTACAAGAGAGATAACTATTTTTTTAACCCTCACTCTACTAGAATAAAATCATAGGACTCTTGCTCACTCTCTTTCTTGATGTTTTGCATGAGTAGAAGTCCTCCCTTTATATAGTAGAGCCCAATGCCAAAAATAGATGTGTGAAAATCTCAAGATATCCTTTTTGATAAGTATATACTCTTTTGGATAAGTATATTCCTTTTCAGATAAGCATATATATCTTTTTCATATGAGTATATACCCTTTCAGATAAATATATACCCTTTCAGATAAATATATTTCCTTTTAGATGAATATATTCTCTTTTAGATAAACATATACCCTTTTTAGATAAAATTGTCTCCACACATATTCAACAGCTTTTGAGTGTAATGGATTTAATCCATGTGACGGAATCCATTTTGGACTCTGATTGATTGGGAGTGACTTAATCCAAGTGTATGAGTCCTTTTTGGTCAAAGGTTAGGTTGAACTTCTATGATTGGATTCTAAGGTCTGAGTTGGTGTCATAATTAGTCTTAATTAAAATGAGCTAAAAGTGAATATCTTTATTAAAAAATAATTTTCATAACATTTTTAATCAAAAAAATTAACTATTAACAAAATTTTTATTTTTAACATAATTAAATTACTAATACCATGAAACCAGAATGGCCTTGCCTTGAACCATCCTTAATTTGTGCACAAACAAATTTCTACGAAAACAAACATTAGTTACTCTATAATTTCAAAGGATTTAGTGTTTCTACTACAAAAGGAAATAAGGTTTTGTTTTTGTTTTTTTTTTGGGAAATGGTGAGAACATTTTATTATTATTATTATTTTTTGACTGCGAACGATTTCATATTATTAGAGAGTTTATTCACTTTTAATGAATTGAATGCAATTTTTGTATATAAAAACATTTTTATTGGTAAAAAGAACATTTCTTAGCCAAAATGTGATTTTAAAGAGAGATTACATTTTGGAAACTATCTCTCAATTTATTGACCAATCAAATTGTAACTAATGATCAAGTTGAAAAAGTATGAGAAACTCTCATAATATGTTATATCTTGACCATTTAATAATTCCTTTCTAACAAACAAAGTTCTACCATTGCTTATCCTTCTTTTGAATTTGAAAGTTCACTTGCTATTGGCATGTGGTTAAAACTTAAAACAAAATTTTATTATATATTATGCAAAAATAAAATACTGATTCTGAAAATGACTTACAACATTTTGAAAGTATTCTGATTTGCTCTTAGTACTCAACCTAAAGAAATTGTTCAAAGTTTGAGCACATTTGTTCATACTATCAGTGAAGAGAAACACAGAAGGGACTCCTTATTGCAGTCTTAAAAAGTATTATTTTAAATATCTCTAAAACACTCCTGAATCTCAATTTCAATAGATATCAGACGAACATAACCAACTCACTACTGGATAACTGCACCTTAGGATAAAAATGGTATCTTTTCTTATTGCTGCAGTAAAGGAAGATATTGTTTTCCAGGGCTCAACCATGCCACTAAGACACGCTAATGGCTGCATTGAGTCTAAAGCTGGGAAAGAAGCTGAATCAAATTTTGGCGTGGATGACACATTGCCTCCAAAGGCTTAGCTTTTGACAGAGTTACTCCAACAGCTTGGCTCATGTCCACCTCCTTCTCAACACTGCCCCATTCAAAGCACTGGATAAGTGCACCAAGTGCCAGTGAAACTGTCCTTTTGCCCAAGGCAGCACCTGGACAAGCTCTCCTCCCTCCTCCAAATGCCACATATTTGAAGCCTTCTCTTTCCCCTAAATCTCCTTCAAGTCTTTCAGGCTTGAATTTTGTTGGATCCTCCCATACATTGGGATCCCTGTGCACGGCCCAAGCATTCACCATCACAGTTGTGCCTTGGGGTACCTCATATCCTCCCACCGTAAAATTTTCAGATGAAAAATGAGGTATCAGTAGTGGGGCTGCAGGGTATAGCCGGACTGTCTCATTTACCACACAACGAAGGTAGGGAAGCTTGGTAAGGTCTGAATCATTTAACAGATGCCCATGTCCAACATGACAGTCTATCTCTGCTCTTAACTTCTGCAATGTTTCTGGATGACTCAAAAGAAGCGACATTGCCCATTCCAGAGTAACTGCTGATGTATCTGTTCCTGCAATGACCATTACCTGAAGCATATGTTGCTAGTCAAGGTGAGAATGAAACTTGCATCATAGATGTTAGTATTCACCCCATCAACTGTGAATTTAAACAATCAATCTTCCTATTTTTCAAGCATTTTTTTAGTCTTTTACTTTTTTTAAATAATAATAATAATAATAAAACACATGGTTTGGGTGTTTAAAGCCTTTGAGCAACCTGCTGTGAAACAGAGAACACATTGACATACAATCACCTAGTCTCTTCCAATAATTACAATAAATACTAAGTTACTGAAAAATATGCCAAAACTCTCAGAGCAAATTCAAGAAACTTAAACTGTAACAGGTCAGCCAAAAGAAATGAGATAGCAATGCAGTAAAGACAATAGCTTGGACAGATTCCACTATCCATCATACAAAAATGTTAATCAGACAAAATTTGCAATTAGACTTGGAAGAGCTACTAAAGTTGTGTTGAAATTCTTTGTTGATATGAGTAAGAGCAGTAGAACTTACCAACGTGATACCTTTGATGACATCATCTGAATAAAATTCAGGGTCTGATTCTTGAAGACACAACAATTTGTCAATCAGCCATTGCTTCTTCTCGCCATCCCTTCTGCTACTGGTTTCCACAGAACTGCTTTTCTTTAATCGGATTTCTTCTATCAAATTCTGTAGATACTCATCTCTTATCTTCCGCTTTCTTATCAGACTCTTCTCCAGCCCTTTGTAGCCGATCAACCTCAAAATTGGGAAGAAATCACATTCATTCATTGATATGCTTGGACAAAGCTTCTTTAATTGTAGCAAGCATCGTCTTTCCAGATCATCGTCTGCAGCTCCCTCTTCAACGCCACGCTTTCCAGCAATTATTTTCCACATGATATTCAATGTCAAAAGATAGAACAAGAACTTCAAGTCTACCTTCTTGACCTTCCCTGTCGAGAGCTTAAACAGTCTGCGACACAAACTCATGACCTCTTCCTCACGTACGGCAGAATACTTTTGGACACTGTTTGAAGAGAACACTTCAACAGCAGTGAGGCGACGTAGGATCCTCCATAGATGACCGTAAGGGGCAAACCCAAGGGCAGTGTAGTTGTAGCTAAGACAGTCGCCAGCCATGGAAAGGGGCCGGTCTGCAAGTACGATATCATTCTTGGTGAAGCACTCTTCAATGGCAGAGGGAGAAGATATGACAACGATCGGACGAGTACCGAATTGGAGATATAGAATTGGGCCATAAATCGAAGATAAGACTTGTAGTGATTGATGGAGAGGTTTCTTGATGAGATGAAGGTGGCCGATGATCGGAAGAGCGAATGGCCTTGGCGGTAGATTTCGGCTTCGATGAAACAAAAGCTACAATGCAAGAAAAAAGAAGAGTATGAGCGCAAGGAAACAACACAAGTTCTCCATTCTCAACTTTGGTACAGCAATGAAGTTGTTTATGGTCTTAAAGCCAGTTCAACTTTTTGTCTAAAACTAAAATAGAGACGTTACAATTGAATGTAGCCACAAGTTAATTTGACATCTTGATTAATGTTGATCACTTTCTATCACTTTAGCAGGCAGTGCTAATATGGCAAGGTGAAAAACATGGTACTCTGTTGTCTGGGCTACCGAAAGTTAGGCCATCTTAATGAATACCGAATCCTCACTTTAGTATTGAAAACCTACTAACATTGTCTTTAATAAAACAAAAAACGTGGTCAATTTGGTGTAGCTACAGTATAATACCAAATTTGATGTAGCATTGTAACTAAATATGCAACTGAAAGTTAGGCCATCTTAATGAATACGAAAAACATCAATTTACGATTGAAAACCTACTAACATGGTTTTCAATAAAACCACAAATATTATGGTCAATTTGGTGCAGTTCCACTATAACACCAAATTCGATGTAGTATTATAACTGCACTAAATGTATTTTTTTAAAAAATTATATAATTATTTTTTAAAATTTTTAAATTAAATATATCTTTGATGAATAACTTAAGAAATATATCATATTATTAAAAAAATATACAATTGAGAATATTTCATCAAAATCTTCAAATAAGATCAATATTTAATATATTATTTTATTTTATTTAAATTAATAATAAAATTAAGTTGATAAATTATTGATTTTAAAAATTATTAAAAAAATATAATTTGTTTAAAATAAATAAATAAAAATTTTAAATTATATTAATTAATATTTATAAATATTTTATTGATAATTATTATTTATATTATTAAAATAATATTATAATATTAATTTAGTGTAAATGAGTTGAAGAAAAAAAAATAGTATTAAAATGTTTTTAAAAAAAAAATTTTTTACGGTCAAATTCATGTTAAATTTGATGTAGAAGGTTGAAGATGACCTTGAAAATGAGTTGGTGGGGTAGGATTAATTGCATGGAGAACCATGTCCATCACTTTCTCGTTCATCAACACTCCCTTTATTATTTTTATGCAATTTAATATTTATTAAAAATTAAATTTTATTTTTTATAATATTTTAATAATTATTATGAAATATTTTTTAGTACATGGAGATGAAAATTTTTATAATTTGTATTATTTAATAAAAATATAAAATCCAATTAGTATGTTAAAATGCAAGTGAATTTTTTTTCTACCATATTTTTTTAAAAATAATATATTATAACTATCTTTTAAAAATGATATTTAGAGACGATAATTATTTGGTTTTAGATTTAACTCTAAATATTTGACAGATAAAAAGTTTATTTTTTTTGTATATTTCACATTTTAAAAGGATGTGGGGAGCTTTGAGATTGAGTAATTGTTTTTATCATATTTAGTTATTTTAATAAAAAAATTAAATTCATAAGTTACATTTATACATGAAAAATTAAGATTGATAAAATAATAAAAGATCTTCCAAAAGTAAAATAAAGGTTAAAAATTGGATGAACCTGAAAAGGAGAATTAAGGGTTAGAAAGGTAATAACAAGAATTCTTGAAATTCCTTAAAGAATTAATCGGATTATTACAAGCAAAACAACAAGGACATGCTATAAAAAAAATGATGTTTTATCATTTCAGTTTTATTGTAGTGAAAATATTTGGAGCTGTTCATTCTTTCATCAAAGTGTTTTTACAATCTTAATGATAGAGATTTACATTGGAAGGAAGTATGATATTTATTAATAAAATATTTTTTAAAATTATTTAAATATATTTTTATTGTTTACTTATGCCCCTAAATCAGAATAATCAACTATAGAAAATATGATTGATTTTTTCAATATTTTACAAATATTCACCTTTATTGAGAAAATGGAGAAGTTGTTCTAATAAGACTATGAGTCCGTGTTTAATAAGATATTTTATTTTAAGCATTAAATTGGCGACTTTCCTATTGATATATTATTGTACTTATAAATAAGATTAATTATGTAACAAATTTTTATATTTTATATAAAATTTTAAATTTAAAAAATTTACATCAATTGAGGAGCATATATTTTAATATTTTTTAATTTAAAATATTCATTTAATAGATTTTATTAATTTTTAACACGTTTGGTTTTTATTTATTTCCAACGTGTAAAAATAACAAAGATATCTTTATAAAACTTTACTATGCTTGCATCAACTATTTATCTGCATAGCATCTCAACCAGTAGACGCATATAACACTTCGCCACGGCAGACTGAGAATATTGTTTGACCTGCTATCGATAGGCCTGCTAAATCAGCCAACCAGCTTAAGAGAAAGACAATCACTATCCTTTCTCTATTCATTCCTATAGATCCACCTTTAATGGAGGAATACACAAAGCTAGGAAGCTCCTAGGAAGAGTCATTCTCTTGCTTACCTACAGCAAAGTTGTCTATAAAAGACCTCAGGTGTTTCTTATTCTCCTCGGTGAATCATTTGAAGAACATGTTGATTTCATGGTTGGAGTTTTCCCCCTTTGTATTTAGGTCCTTCCGCTAATAAAATAGGTGAACTAAGAAAGCCAGTGGCATGCATTTTGCTAAGTCATATCCTGATTTAATTAACCTTACGGACGCTTATCCATAAGCAGAGATAGACGAATTAACGTGCCACTGTGAAAGGATTTCATGAAGCTTCAATGATTTGTTTATGATTTTTTAGTTTTAGTAATAGTTGCATTGGTGTTATTTTCAACATTGTGAAGATTATGGGGCATAATCAGAAATATTTTCAACCAAATTAAGCATCTACAGCCCAAACATTCTCATATTCAATAAAATATTCGCGTTCTCCTCTTCTTCTTCTTCTCCATCAGCAGCTTAGCATACTCAATTCTCTTTTCCTTCTTCCTTACTAGAATCCAACGTATCAACAACTTGGCATTTTCAATTGGCAAGACATGTATGGAGGTGTGAAGTCATTAAGCTTAATTACTCAATCACGTGGATTAAAGATGGCGAAAAGAAAGAGAGGAGGCACACATCATCTGATCACTGATGTCTTCTTTTCCTTTCCCTAAAGGCTGCCAAGGCAGAAAAATACGATCATGAAAACAACAGAAGATATATCTGGTCGTACCATACCTTGGCAGCATCCCACCACACCTAGAAAATCTGCTGGTTAAGCTGACTCAAGATTAACTGGGTTCCTATGCAAAAATGGACTGCTAATTCTACTCTTTTTGAGCTAATCTACCACTTCATGGTCTCCTCTATTTTGTAACCAAGACTTTGGTCTTGATCCAACTACATCAGACTGAAAAGTCAGCGAAGGATCATCGCCATAAAAAAGTGTTTAGGCCAAGTTGACATTTGAAGCCCATTCTAGTTTCATCCCAGTTGAATAGAACAAAACATGAATAGCCCATCTTTGATTGCAAGCTTTGATTCATGAACGAATCACAAATAATTGTTCAGCAAATCTGTAGAAATTTGTGGTAATTTTTTTTTAATTCAGATTAGTCTTTATGTTAAAATTTTCCAATCATAACAACTCATTTCCATGAATTTCAAATTCCTATTAAAAGAAGTGCCCTCTTGAAGTCAATCAAAGATGTACAAACTTGGATTGAAATACAAGATACAATAATTTAGGAAGATGGGTTTTCAGACGAATTACGATACAAGTACAAGAGGACCCAAAAGCTGTGGCATTTTAAAGCTGTCTTTAAAATGAAAAAAGAGATACAACACAGCAGGCAACAGGCCTTATGGGTGTTTTGATGGTCTGTACTCAGTCCCAATGGTCAAAACCTTCATTTCTCAATGCATATCAGTCCCTTATGTATAAATACTCATTGCTCTCTGCATAATGTCAGATCTACTGCAAAGCTGAGCAGTTCCTCACTTCAGTTCTTAAACTTTTTCTTTTCAAAACTACTATTCATTAAATGTTAAGTCATACAAACACTTTAACTGCTAAATATTAGATTAACCCACTAAATGATCTGATCCATCTTATGAGAATTTCTACAGGACCCTCTTCACCTGATGTTCTAAAGAACCTATGCCCATTTTGATCCCCTGGAAGTCAACTAAACGTCTTACTATAAGCTAAAGCAAGAAAATACTGGATATGGGTTGTACCACAGTCTCTGCATGTGTTACAAAAGGAATATGGAGCTCTTTTTTTGAAACAAAATGACCTACAAACTGCAAAGTGAACGAGGGACCATAAAGATCATGAGCAAGAATAAAATAGAGCGAAACAGACAACAGAGAAAAGACGTTCTGAAGTAACACATAACAGAAGCAGACGTACTCAAATGATTACAAACACCAAAGTCTCTTCATTCCTTCATTACTTAAATATATTCAAATTTACATTATATTGGGTATATAACATACAACAAAACATTGGCTGTAAAGTCCCCAGGAACGAGGAAATTTTTGGAAGCCATAGGAATGCAATTCACGAGGATAAAGATTAAAGAAGCACCCCTTAAGAACCCCACCACTCTAAGCAATAATTAGGTACTGTGATTGGCATGATGAAACTGGTTCAGTAGCTGAAGCTCTCCTTTTCACATTTTCCGATTACCTCTTTTAAGTAATTCATCTCTTCAACGATTGTGGAGAGGATCTGAGGCATTTGGGACTCTCCTTTTGTTTGTGAAGAACAAATCAAACGGGTGCATATTGCTTCGTTTTTGCTGCTGCTGCTGGCGTTGGTTCTCTTGCATTCCTGGTGGCTCGCTGTCTACGGCGACAACTGGCTTTTCTTTCTTCTCTCCCGAGACTAACAATGAGAACAGCAAGATAAGTACCACAAGCTTCTGCAGCGAACCCTCTTTCAAAGACGACTGAAAGTGCATTTTGTTGCCTAAAAGGATTTCGACTTTGAGAGAGAGAGAGAGAGAGATGAACGGTTCCTTTACTTCTTCAAAGCGAAGTGAAAGCATATATGGGGTTCAAGTAGAGAGAGAGAAAGGGAGAAAGAAGCTAGCAGCAGGGAAAGCCAGGCTTTGTTCGGGAAATGTATGCCATAGAAAAAGGGAAGTAAAGAAAAGGTGATGGTAGTGTGATTGAGTATACCCTGCAAACAAGGGACACAACTCACGATGAGACTTTTTCTTTTCTTTATACAAATCCATTTTTTTAATTTTGAGCCTTACGAAAACTTTTCTCATTATTTTGCTTTTTCATCTCGCTTTCAGTCCCTAAAATAAGGGTCACTCCAAAGCCCAGCTTATAGCATATAGATTTTGGCTCTTCTGCTTTTTCTTTCTTTGTCTGAGTATGGTTTGTCTGCTTGATAAAGTTTGACAATTTTATCTTTATACTTGCTTCTGCCGAAGCAAGAAGATCTGCGGTACTTCCACTGGTTTACACCGAAAAGAGAGTGAAAAATAGGGTTTGGACTTTCTGAGTCTATCAGTTCAGCAGTGAACAATCGATTTTCTCTTCCAATCACTTTATCTTCCTCATGCAGAAGCAAAACTACTACCCAAACAAAAACAAATTCTACTATAAGAAAATGACAGATGCTTTAAACGACAGTTTTTTCATGTTTATACCCAAGAAATCTTTGCTTAAAGTACACGTTTTGAGTGGTCAAATCAATTGCATTAAACGGACGAATACCCTTTCTCCAATGACCCTCGAATATATGGCATCAGTTGCGAGAAAATCTACTGATCTTATTATGATGTCCTATTGTCTAATCCACTTCCAGGTTTTTGGTTTTTTCTCATCAAAGCTGGTGTTGATTCTTACCCAAAAACAAAAGTGGCCTTGTTTTCAGCTTTCTTGCATGGATAACGCCGGTGATTACATAAAGAGGTATATGTTTTGAAGAAATCTAGGACAGCAGATGCTTTGATCACGAATCTCCTTTCTCTGTGAATGACATCTATGATTTTGGTCTTTTGGGTGGTAAGAATTTAATATTCGAATGCGTCCAAAAAGCAAAACATGGAAATGTTCTTGTGGGTAAACTACTCCAGGCTTTACCCCGTAAAGAAAAACACTTGAGCATGAGAAGAGATCATGGGGTCTTCAGAGACTGGACAACAAGATAATTAAAAATCATTTTGACTAATTGAATATTTCACATGAATTTGACCAGCATGATTGTCACCCACAAATTTGTTTAAAAGAATCTAACATGGGCTTGAATGCTATTCAAATATTATATTAATACAAGGTTAGAGTTGCTTGCTTAATAAATTATAATCAATGGCATTGACAATTTCCATTAGAATTTTATGGCTCACACAAAGTAATATTTACATTTTCCGCTCAATGGACGGTTTAACTTCAAATAGTTTTAAAACAAATTTTAGTTTCATTTGGGCTATATAGAGTTGATTTTATATATTTTAACTTCCAAATTTCAAAACAAGCAAAAGAAGTATCATTTTAATAAGGTCATAGTTGGAAAAGGAAAGGGCTACAAGGGAGGAGAGGATGCCCCATGGGGATTAGTTAGTTAGGCATAATTTTGAAAAATGTTATAACATGTGATTGCATGTTATTATATCTAATGAAAAAAAATGAACAAAAAGATTATATTGAGACAGAGGAAAATTCTAAATATTTAATAAAAAACATTTAATTTGTTACATAGCAATTACAAGAAAAAGTTACAAAAATATCCGCTTTAATCCACTTGCCAAGGTCCACTTCTGATTAGTCTTATGTCTATCAGGAAAAAGTAATTGAAAAGTGTGCGAAGCTTCCGTTCTTTATTACACAGTGAATGGAAAGAAAATAAAAAGAAAATAGAGAAATTGATGGACGTTGCTTTAGTTGTTTCCAAATAAGCTACGGGCCCGATAACAAAAGAGAGACGCAACCAGCCCTATGTAAACCAAAGATGCTGAAGTCTCTCCTGCCCAACAAAACACCCAAAAGCCCAAACCCATCATCACATCTGATCTTGCGGACACAAGCTCAAGGTTGGGAAGTCTTAAATCTCTTTTTATACCAAGGACAAAGGACCCTTATATTAGTCACATACAAAATTCTCAATTTTATAGTTTTCAGATGTGGCTCCACTGCTGATAAACAGTCACAGACAAGTTAGTGATGGGTTTCTGACCAGTTGGGTCTTTGAATGATTCCAATTGTCATGGTCGTCTTGCGGGCACTAAAAGGCACATGAATCTTTTCCATAAAGTGTCACTTCCATACCATCGCAGAATAGGAAGACATCCAATCACTCAGGTCGTGGATTAGTTCCATTGGCCCAACCTATGCGAAAGGAAACACCTAAAGTTTCCACTTTTGTTGCTACACTGACCACTAATGTGGCTTTCTATGGGAAAGCAGATTGAGGCTGCCACAGCCGCAATGCAACCAGCTTCAAGCCTCAATGTCCTGTGCTCAGGCTCATCTTCTCACTGAAAATTTTCAATTGGCCTATAGACTTAAATTTTAAAATTTTAAGTGTTTTAGAAAATTTATTATTAAATAATATGTAAAATTATATATTTTTAATATTTTTTGAAAATATAAGAGATTTTAACTTAAAGAGTTTTGATACGTCAGTTTCACATCACATCAGGTAAGGCTGTTATTATTGGTAGAAAGTAAGACTTCCAAATTTTCTTTTGGAAATCATTTTTTTTTTCAATGATTCAGCTCGTCCAAGCAATTAAGGAATCTTTCAATCAAGATTGAAGAAGCAAGAATAGAAATTATGGAGAGATTGTAACTAAGTTTGTAATTCATAGAGATAAGATTGGATGTACATTAATTTTGTAGCATTTCGTTTCTCGTATTGAGTTAGGATTGGTTATTAGTCATTAGACTCATTTTTTTGTTCTATTTTGATCGAGCTCTTGTAAATCTTGATTTTTAATAAAGACCAAAGATTATTTGAAGGGATTATTGTCGAACCATATAAATTTGTCTAGTTCTCATTGATTGTTCTTTACATTTTTTTAGTTTTGTAAACTGGTTCAAACAAAGCATTTAAGTTTGTTACATTGTAGGTCTTCCAGAAAATATCTTGCATATTTGGTTAGGCAATTTAGGAGTACGAAGTTGTAAACTCGTTGCCATAAGTCTCTTGTAATTGGTTTAGTTCTTACAAATTAAATATGAGTTCTACATGACTTACAAGTTGTTACTCGCTATATAAGAGAATGATCTAAGATAGAAAGAGAAAGAAAAGAGCGAAAATGGTTAAGTTATTCTAAAGTGCTTGTTATCACTTGAAAATTACTCATCACTTGAAAATTGTTCATCACTTAAAACTACTTATCGCTTGAATTAGATCAGCTTGAGAGCTTTACTCAACCTACGAAAAGGATAGTTTTGCCATTCAAGTTAATGCTCAATCTTCAAATAAACATTGAGAAAGTAGTGAGAAAATACTTATGCCTTTTGCAAGCTCAGGAGCAGATCTCTCGGCCTTGTTTAATAAAAACTACTAATTCGGAGGTACCCTATGTCACAGCCGAACTTTTTCTGTGTGAAGAGCTAGAGCATGAGAAAGTTTATTTTTTTCTTTGTTTTTTGGTTTTTATAAAGGAGTTGCCATTATTTTATTATTATTATTTTTGTGGTATGATTGGTCATCAATTCGTTTAAAAACTTCTTTCTCTTTTAAGAAAGAGAAAAGTGAATTCCATTAATCAAATTAGGTATAGGTTTACTTTATCAGATGATTTAAGGACAAGAGTTAAGTTATCTGTGAGGAAGGATTAACATCTCTGTAACATCCAAGAATTGGTACCATTAAGCAGAATGATCTCATATCTTTAATTCATAATAATCTAAATTTGATCTCCAGTTAAATTTATTATGTGATTTTATGCAATAATCTCAATCTAGCTGACTAGATCTTTAATTCGAAAAAAGAAAATATTTTATTTTTAGAGATCAAAACATGAACTTCATCACGTCTTTTTCTCCTTAACGATTTTAGAAAAACATGAAGTGCACTACTCAATAACCAACCAGTAGAGAAATAGAACATAGAAAATCATTTTTTATTCACTTTTGTAAAATAGTGATTGCAAATTAAGCAGCAATATCTTCAATATAGTTCCTATCTTTTTGCCAAATAGTAGACACATAGTCTCATAAGAGCTTCCCAGAGCGATCCTAAACTTTACAGCATTAGCCTTCAATAGCATGCAGTCGAGACCCAAAGGTTTGATTGCTCTTACAGGATTTCTTGTTATTCAATTGATCTAGAGGTCTCTATAAATTTATGGGCGATGAAGGTTTCTCCTTTCTTTTTTTTTTTTTTGATTTCTATAATTGATGACTAATAATTCATCTTTGATTTCTTGGTCGTATATTCTTGCTACTTTATTGATCGTTTTCCCTTGCAACTACTGCCTGAGTGGTCTATTATTATGGAAAAAATATGATAAGGTCTGCCAAAGATTTAAAACTCTACTGTAGAGAAAAAGTAGCTACAGTACGATCAACCCAATCTTGAAATTTAAAATGCTATCACTAAATAATATGTATTCTCTACCGATAAGCTTGGGACCAACCCAATCTTAATGTTCAAAATCTATCATGGATAATGTGTGCCTTTTGTGGATGAGTTTAGGATCAACTCATTTTGAAATTCAAAGTCCTGTCATAGGAAGAAGGAGATTATAATGCCAAAATATTCTCTATGTGAATTCCATCAAAAGTCTTCCTCTTGTTTTTTGAACATTCATGATTCTTCCTATCTAAACAACAACTGTATACTTGAATCCTGTCGTCACATCAAGGTAGTTCAAGTTGGGATAATACACATCGGGATAGTCCATGGCGAGAGAATCTACATCGAGGTAATCCGTGTTAGGGTAATCTATGTCAAGGTATAACTACATTAGCATATATGCTTATTGAGCCATACTTGACTTGACATTGTCCTTACACTATTGACATTCGGGTTTAGTTGTCTTCAATTTGTTATCAAGGTAGAATTATGCTCAGCCAATCATTAAGGTAGAAGTGACTATCATGGAACTTGCCCAACCTCGGAGCTAGCGACATAAACTCAACCTCAAACTCAATAGATAATCCCAAATTCAAAATTAATAGAATCTCTACTTTGGCCTGGATAAATAATCTTAAACTCGAGGCTAGCAAATAACCACGATCTGAAGAGAATTATTTTTTATTTTTAAATTTTTAATTAATATTAAAGCAAAAATAGGTGTTTACATTGCATTTAATTATTCTATCAAGGTAATACTTGATAGATCTTTAGTGTTCTCCAAAGATGAGATTGTAGTCTCAAATTTTTCAAAAATTTCACTAAGATCTTTTGAACAATTCTAAAATTAGAAAAAATTAGTACCAAGAGTCTTACTTTGTTAACTATACCGAGAAGCTTGTCGGAATAATCCTTGATTGTTTATGATTCATTCATCTTTTGCATCTCAAATTCTCGGATCAAATTTAGCACTTGCATTTCTTTGATTCTTTCATTACCTTTGTATTTTTACTTCCAAAAATTTCAAAATTTTTTTGATTATTTTCAATGTTATTATTTTGATAAATATGGTGGATGAGACAACTGAAAAATAATGTTACTCTTACTTTTGATTTTTTTTGCTTCTTCTCGTTTTAGATCTTGATTTGTACAATAATTGAATTGTCTAGCAATTTTAAAACTTCATATACTTGTTCAACTGCTTCCCACAAATTATTTGCATTAAGGTAGGTTTTCATTCTAATAGCTAACATCTAGTAGTTTGCTCTATCAAACATTGAAGGTGCAATTGTTGTGAATAAATTTTCTAAATTCATTGCGTATGGGTTTTTGTTTTTGGGATATGGAGAGGAAGTATTTATGATTTATATTTGAGCTTTTTCAATTTCACAAATCTCTTAAGATAGTAACTCTGATACCACTTTGTTGATTTTTTTAACGTGGATTTATTAAATTTTTGAGAGGAAAAAAAAAAGATATATAACTCTTCAAATTTGAAATGATTAAAATTACTTTGAATGGCTTGTAAAAGTTTACTTTATTAAATTGATGAACGTTTTATTTGTAAGAGAAAACGAATAACTAAATGTAAAATTACACTTATTTAAAATCCTAAAACCTGAATTTAGGATCAACTGTCTTGACCAGCAGCATGTGAGCGTGAAAGGCACAAACAGGAGAACTTACACAAAAAGATTGATAGTTAAGCTTGGAGGTTTAAGGTCAGTGCATTTCTCATTCTGAAGTGCGCTGGCTCTGTACAAGACAGCTACATTTGGTTGCGCACTACTAGGATATGCCGCAGGTATGTGTTATCACATCAGAGAGACTAAGAAGAAAAACTGGCAAGTGCCTTGTCTATTTTATTTGGCTCAGACAAAACTAACCCCACAAAAGATACTTGGAGCATGTCCACCCCCAATTTCTGTCTCATGACTTCACTGCACCAATGCAACTTGACATGTCTGGCCAAAAGAAGGAACAGTTTGTCAATTAAATCCGAAGAAGATGAAAACAAGAGAAGTAGATAACAAGGAATTTGCAGATAATGTAACTGTGGATCAGCTTGCTGCTTCTGCCGCTGAATTCTCTCAATGAAACCCACGAAACTTCTTTTGTTCCTCTTGTGTTTTTGTCTCCTCAGGGTCTTTCCAGGTGTTGAAATGCTAATGTAGTGTATTGCAGAGTGACCCAGAGTCCTTGGTAGAAGAGTAGAGGCTGTATCTTTGCATAATAGACTAAATTCTTTCAGCGAACTTTTGGGGAAAGCATGAACATGATGGCAGGCAACTCGTATAAATTTTAAGATCATGATATGACTCTGATGGAATCACAGCTGCATTACCATATTCGGATGATGAGTTGCACCGCATCCAACGGTAAAATAAATCCGACAAGACGAATATATTCACAAATGAATATTAAGAGTTAGAACTGTGATTTGTGAATGCTAAATTTTTGACGAAGGTAAAGAGCAGACAAGACATAACCAATGCCCCTGGAATGCCAAAACTCAGTGGGGGTGTCTTGACAAAAGAAAAAGTGTTAGACTTTAGAAATATCCACTGTCACTTCCATTGGCTTTAAAACTTCAGATGAATCTCCACGTTGTTCATCCCTTGTGCTCAAATTGTCCATTGCCGTTATAGAGCTTCTATAACTTCTTTGAAGCAATCCTCCCCTACAAGGAAGATGATGATGTTCCGGGGCATGGATGTAGCAGAACTATCAGCTAACTAGAAGAGAACAGGATCACTGGTGCAGAAAAAGTGTAACATGAACAATTGGCTGAACTTGACACTTGGCAGGAACGAGGGCTTTGAGGTTGAAGACCAGGCTGTGCAATCAAATTATGTTTCCAGCAAGGTCTTCACATGCAACTTCTGCAGGAGAAAGTTCCACAGTTCACAAGCTCTCGGTGGCCACCAGAATGCCCACAAACGGGAGAGAGGAGCAGTTAAAAGATTCCAGTCTGAGAGGATGATGACAATGATGGGTCTGCATTTCTATAAGCCGATGGTTCGGTCACTTGGTGTTCAGCCCCATTCGCTTGTGCACAAACCAAGCATGGAACAGAAGCCTCTGGCTGCACGGCTCACTGGTGCCAGCAAAGAAGCAGGCTTTCCATGGGAAGAGTTGGTGAGTGAAGAAACAGGTTTGGTGTGGCCTGGAAGTTTTCATTTAGACTCTCAGCAACCTGGGGAATCCTCAGACTTAAGTAAGATTGACTTGAATCTCCAGCTTTGATCTCTTAGCAAATCTGGCCATATTTCCTTGTACTAGGTACTTATTTAATGCCTTTTGGAACAACTGAACAAAAATGATAAGCAAAATTTGGGACCTGGTTCAGTTGTCAGGATTAGCTAATCTCTTTTTCTTTTTTCTTTTTTATCTTTTTCAATATTCAAGTTGAAACTAGTTCCTGCAGACAATAACTTATCTGGGAGATCCAACATTTCCTGAAGGTTGGACAAGCAAGATTGCATTGCTGAACTTTCTGAAAGAAAAATTCAGTTACACCTGTCATGTAAGTGCACAGAATAGAAATAACTCAGCATATCTTTGGTGAGGAAATAAGAAATCCTACGAGACTTACAAACAAGTTGGTGTTGTAAAACCTGCCATCATGGTTTCATTTCTTCGACTTTCAACTCTGGTTTGCTCCTTTTTCCTGAAAAAAGATATGAATACATAAAAAGGCTAAGAGCACCTCTATTTCAATCCTTATCCAAAAGTCCATTCTTAATTTATATACTAAACAGAACAACCATCGATTACTAACTCACAAAAAATTACTAATCACAAGTCCAATAGCCATAGTTCCTGCATACAAATTAGTTTGATTTATTAATTACAGATTCTAAATAGAAAAAATTTCAGTACTCATCAATGGGATGGTAGTTGCTGAAAGAAAAAGTTTGCAGTAGCCAAAGAAGCAAAACATTAATCTTATTTACCTTATGATGGTATCAGACAAGAAGCAAAAGAGGTAAGTTTTCAAGAAATCATGGCATTAATTGATTCATTTTACTTAAAAGAACAACCATCATCACAAAGCATTGGATCAATGAGCCTCTTTTCTTAACAAGAGCAAGCCCATGATCCAAGAGAGTTCATGAAAGATAGCCAATAAACAAAAGGAACTAAAATTAAATTCTCATTTATAGGCCAAGACAATGAATACAATGCTTCCCAAAAGAAAACTAGATTTATGGACACCAAGCTTTTACATGAGAGAACTCTCAAAAATAAAGAAAAAAAGTTAGTTGCAGCAATTGATGATCCACTTATCAACACGAACCACCAGCTTCCAAAGGAACCAAAAACTCTACACCCAAGTGAAATAGTTTTTACTGTATTGATGCAGCTGTACTTGATGGTAATGCCAATCATGACCCAGTCAAAGCCATATCACCAGCCCAGCTTACGTGGGAAAGTAACAGCTTGTAGAAGGCAAGACAGTTCTGGGAGCCCCATCCGTCAATTTTACAGCAAGCTCAACAAAAAAATGTCACTATTCTGGTGTTATAATGTCATCTGCATCTCACTTTTGAGTTCTCTCATGTGCTTCATTTTCAATTCATTGTCATCAAAAATACCCTCCAAATTCCATTCTCAACTTTCATTCCTCAATATCTTCAAAAAAAGAAGCTTCTATCTCTGGAGGAGAAGCCATGATTGCCACACATTTGAACTGTTTAAAGAACAAGTATGAATAAGATTTCCATTTTACCAGGCATCTATCACAATATTAACTAAAAACATGAGCAGACATATACCTTATGTTGCTTGTATTTCTCTCTTACAGCAACCAAAGCACTTCCTCTTCTACTCAAATACAAGTCATGTAGGATAAGAACACATTCTTTTAAATCAGCTGGCTTGTATCTTGAATGTTGTTGCAGGCTAAGATTCTGTATAACTCATGGAATTTAGTACTTTGTTTCACAAACACCAAATTTTCACCCAAAAAGATGCCATCCAAAATCAGTTTCTTACCCAAGGATGCATCTTTGGTCGTATGATGAATCTTGCCAGAAAGATTACAGATGCAGCCACCAATGAAGGCAAGAATTTAACACAAGAATAATCTAACAAACTTAACTCTGCCAGATAGTATCCCAGGAACTCTAGCTGAAGATTGGCAATCTGCAAAAAGGACACCAATAAATGAGGGATAAGTAACTACAACTTTCATTTTTGACACATATAACAAAGTGAAAAGTGTGCTTCACTTACTGTATAATCCTCTTGTGCAATTCTGGTGAATCTCCTGAAAACCAACATGGAAAAACAGAGATCAGGACAACTAACTACAAAACTGTAATTGCATCAGTGCATCACATATCACCAGTTAGGAGCATTGAAAAGAAGAGGATGTTGCCACATTCTAACCTCAGAAATGTTTTTATGGTCGGACTGCCCAATTCAAATTTCAGCGCCTTTAGTATAGCAGCCTCCATTTTCACCACTTCCTCCTTAGTGTATGTGTTATCCGTTATATAGCAAAAATCTTCAACATTTGGAGGACTGATCTCTTCATATTTTCTACTTATGACAATTAAAATGAAAAGTAAGCAGACCGTAGAGCCAAGACCTTCAAAGGCAAAGCAAAACAATGTCAGAGCATTAAGATGCTTACGAGGCGATGAGCATTGAAGAAACACCCAGTAGTTGGAGCTTCTGCCGGTTGAGAAGATTCAGTGACAGAAATTTATCGACATAGGTAATTGTGAGATACAAAGTATCTGAGATAAGCTTATATTCCTCTGCGACCTCCACTAACCAATCAACCAAAATTCCTCTCATATTTGCAGTAACGTCTTTTTGAACCCTCTCGATGTAATCAGGAGAAGGCCTCCTCTTAGGTTCCACCTGAACATCAACACATTATGAAGATTAGCCCCAGTTAACTGAAACCCACAAGTTGGCATCAAATTTGACCCTTAGATTTATCCTAGAACCCCATAAAAGACCCTTCGTATGGGATCAAATAATTAAAAAAAAAAAACTATAACTGCCGCAGCCAACATCAAGAAAAACAAGCTCTTATTCCAAGACCATTGTCAGATTAAATCCTAAATACTAATCCACACCTAGAACCGATCAAACCATCAATTTACAGACGCATTTCAAAAATGGAAAAAGTAATGCTCTGTCTCACAAAGAGCAAATATTCAGAAAAGAAAGTACTGGAGGTCTGATTCATAAAAACCTCATCATCTAGGTCTAAATAAAAGATAATCTATTCTTAAACTGAGGTCAGCCGAGGTAACTGATCTTGATAGTTAAAGTGAACATCTTAATAAGAATTAAATAAGAACACCCATAAACTACAAATCTTTCTCATTAACTTAATTTCCTAAGCCACTAAACATCCAGACAAAATAACTTGTAATTTCTGTGACGTCCGAATCCAAAACCCAACTTTTCACAAAGCGTATTTCCAATCAACTAAACAAAAAGAAAGCAAACCGAACCAAACAAACTGAAGCATTGCCTACTTACCTCCATGTTATGGAGATATTCATAAATATCAGACGCATAAAGTCCACACATCTGGGGATCATCAGACTTTGAATCAACATCCACATTCTCCTGAACCTCCGCCAGATTCTTGACTGATGTCGTTGGCACCAAAGCCCTCTTCGCCTTGCTAGCCTTGGCCTTGGATTTGGACTTACGGACATCCGCGCCCAGGCTAGGATTGACAGACACGACAACGTTCGAGAGGTTGGGGAGCTCCCCTAAAACTACCCTCTTCTTGTTAAGCGGCTGGTCCTCCGACGCGCTAGCAGCCCGCTTCTTGGTCGCCCTGGTGATCCTAACGCGTTGGTCCGCCATTGCAAGTGACTCTCTCAACTCGTCAGACTCTGTACAGCTTTTGTATTCCGAGAGAGTGACTGCCCAAGAGAGTTGCTGAGAAAGGAAGGAAACGTTATGGAAGTTGTGAGTGGGAGGGGACGCTTTATAAGGCGAGATAAAAGAGGAGGAGAGCGCCATTTTTTTTCTTTGAGTGTTTTGAAAAGTTTAAGAGTTGGCGCTTACTATTTGAGAAGAGAGGGTGTCTTTGGAGGAGTTTTCGAATTTTGTTTTCGGTTTTCGGGGGTTTCAAATTTTGAAGATTTAGGGATTTGGGCTCAAAATCTGAAATTAAACGACAGTTTTCGCGCGGGTCCCTCTCTTTCGGTGATTGGGCGGGCCTGTTTTTCGCCTGTGAAACGACTGCGTTTTCTAATTCAACCGCTACATTCCTATTAAAAAGTATTCGTTATATTTTCACTTATTTTTTTTCTCTATTATAATATTCTTGTTTTAATAAATGCATATAACGCTGACGTGTGCAGGAGACTAGTCATTTTGGTCTTTTCAGCTTTGGCTAAAATTGAAGTCAACTGATCTCGGTATGCAATTCCAAAGTGTTCGATATTACTTCCTGCAACCAAAACCCTCATTGATTGGTGAAGCTCCCAAAGTTTCCAAGTGTAGTCCACCCAATTTAAGAACTAAATTAAGTTTTTAAGAGTAAAAACATTCAATGAAGAAGGGATTATGTTTATTACAATAAATTATTATCGTATTTTTGAATGAAGACTCTTTTGGTATATGCAATATGTTCATATTAAAAACAAATTTCTGTTAATTTAAATTTTAAAAATTATAAATTATTAATCATTTTTTATATTAACATAATAAAATAAAAAGTATTGTTTAAAAAAATAAACACTTGTCAATTTAATATCAAATCTTAATTTTTCAAAAATTAATTATGAATTTATGTCATGCGTGTGATTATTTTATTATATTAAATATATATTAATAAATTTATTAATAATAATTAGTAAACTATTTAAAATTATATTCACATATTTATTAAAATATTAATTGAATAATTATTAATTATAATTACAACAAATGATCAAATAAGTATAGTCAATAAAGTTGATGAGTTTATAACGATTTCAAACTCAAACATTTTAAAATAAATATTATTAAATTAATAATTTATAAATAAATTTAAATTAATATTTTTAAGATGAATCAGACTTTAACTCAACAATAAAAAGGTTATAATTGATAAAAAAAAAATGAGATTAAAAATACACCATAAGTCTATTTCCTTGTATTCCATTGATAATTGAATTATAGTTATTTCATTTTAATGAAACCTATTAAAATTTTATTATATATATTTAAAAAATAATTTAGGTACACATAATGATATCATAAAAATCTTGAAAGTTTCATTAATCATTAATTTAAGTTATTAAAATTTATAATATTAAAATGATAATAGAATCGGCTTAAATAATTTTAGTAAAATTTATCAATGGTATTATCAAAATTGTAAAAATTTTGAATTATAATTTATTATAATAATTTTAAAAGATTAATTACATCAATGAGATATGCACATTATTCACAATTTCAAATTTAAATATGTAAAAAAAATTATATTTATTAGAGACTTACGTTTTCATTAGATTTTTAATTTAAGACTTTCACCTATAATTTTTATTGATATTAATAATTTTATGCATTCACGTGATGTCGTGTAATATTTATTCATATAATTATCCAAATAATCATTTAAGATACTATCAGAATAAAAAAAATATTTTTTAAATTAGAAAGATCATATTAAAATATAAATATTTAAATAAAATTAAAAAAATATTTTTATTTATCTTAATAATATTTTAAAAAATATTAAGATAATTACATAAATAAAAGTCACATACGCATTACTTATATACATGAAATTATCAATATTAATAAAAATTATATATAAAAGTATCACATTAAAAATCCAACAAAAATATAAGTCTCAAATAAACTTAATTTTTTTTTACAAATTCCAACTAAAAGCTGTAAGCAAAATATAAATTTTTTATTGTAATTAATGTAATTTTAAATTATAAATAAATATAAATCTTTAAAATTCACATTAACACTGTAGAGATTTAATATGAATTTTATATTTTATATTTAAATAAAATTTTAAGATTATATTGTATATATATATAATTTAAAAACATTATCAATTAGATCTTGAAAGATTTTTGATAAATCTTTGTGAATTTTTTACCAATACTTATGGTTACACTTAAATTTGATTTATAAATAGTTATTAATTTAAAATTTTATTATTTTGATATTAAATTTATCAATATTTAATACTAATAATTATTAAAATTTTGCATAAATTTATAAGTATCCACATTAATGTCACCAACGTGGACATCTTAAAGGCACTTGAAATATTTATACATGTATAATTACAATGCTATATTTTGTTAAGAAAAAAATATTAAGACAAAAGTTTCATAAAATTTTGATACTTATTTTATGTTACCAATCAAACTCTTATATTTAAAAAGTGATAAATTAAATTTTAATTTATCAATTTGATATAAATTAAACCTCATCAAAAAAATTTAAAATTAAAAATATTTCAATTAAAGATTTTATACAACGAATTTTAACTTTAAATTTTTCACAGATGTAAAAAAATATTCTACCTATCATCATCGAAAGTTTTATAACTTTTTGAATATTGAATATATATTTTTAAATTTATAATGTCAAAAAATTTAAAAGTTCAAAAAATATCTTGCTAAAAAATTATTCAAATTTAAGGGATGAATCTAAAATATAGTGAATAATTCATTTGAATTATTTTTAAGATATTTAAAAAATAAAAATACTTTTATTTTTTTATAATCATTTGAAATAAGGTTTAATTTGAACCAAATTAAAATATTAAGGTTCAATTTATCACTTTTTAAACATAGGGTTTGCTTCGTAATATATAATAGATATCATGGGTTTTTTTAGACCTTAACCAAAATATTATATTAATGACACTTTTATATTATAATTTAATTAATGATATAATTTTAAAAATTAAAATAATAAATAAAAAATAAAATAAAAAAAGCTTAAAAATAACAACAAATTAAAATAATTTTAAAATAATTAATAAAATTAATAAAAAAATGAATTTGATATCTTTTCAATAAAAGAAAATGAGAACTACAGAAATTAATTGGTAAACATATATTTACCTTGCTAGAAGGATCGCATCATTCAATCCAATCCATATCAATCAGAATACGCACATTAAGCCTCCTCGCTAACTTAGCCCAATAAATTTGAGATCAGTTTAGATTTTTCAGCATATCATACTGTAGGTAGCACCTAATCCTTTGTTACACTTGATACTATAATTGTCACTTGCAAATCTAGTTTATGATCCTCGTGAGGTGCCTTCTAATTAAGGACTCCCTCAATCAAGGCCAACAAATTCTCCTAAAAGCCTATGTAAAAAACATAAGTATCATATTTTTTCTCTTTTAATGTCCATTTGAAGATTGAATACTGACTTGAGAGTCGGAATTATCCATTTTTCAAGTTAAGCAAAGTTTTCAAGTTAACACAATTTAAGTCATAAATAGTTTTCAAGTAATAACATTTAGCAATGTTTGTGGAAAGTCATTAAAAAGGCGATACCTCCTATAAGAAACGCCTCTAATCAAATAAATGCTCGGCGAAACTTGTGATCTACCATTATTGCTCAAGCCTTAGTAGGCATAGCCACCAATGCCTTGCCCGTGGTAAAGGAAAACCTTGCATTAATTCAACAAGTTGAAACCCCTGAGCAATAGCTAGAGCAACAACATCAAG
The DNA here is from genome assembly GCA_021397835.1 of Moringa oleifera. Classification (NCBI taxonomy): domain Eukaryota; kingdom Viridiplantae; phylum Streptophyta; class Magnoliopsida; order Brassicales; family Moringaceae; genus Moringa; species Moringa oleifera. Next base: position 4,795,655 of record JAJFZO010000087.1, read on the forward strand.
TATTTGAAATCCAGCAAAAACAAATCTAAGAGATGCATAAGATCATTTTTGACTAACAATAATTCATCTAGTGCATGAGCGTACCCCGTCTGCCCCTTCTACCCCTACTTGAAGATTAGGCTAAGTCATTGGCCATGAAATCATGCCACCATGCGCTTTTAACCCCACCACAACCTAAAATCACACACAATTAGCTCTACCTAGCTCTTATTGCATTGCATCCATAACAAGCCCTTTAAATGCTATGAACTCAAGCTCAAGCCGATCTTATTTAAGGCAACCTGATTGTGGTACAAGGTCAATACATTAGATGACCAATACCAATAAATAAAGAAAATAAAAGAGCCTATAATTATTCAATAAATCAAGATAGAACCACAATTCTTCAAAGGCATCATAGAGAAGCTCTTTTAAGACACAACCAAATGGCCTCAAATTCAATCTTATAATAGCACCATAGATCCCTGGGCCTACATTAAATGGTTTATAGATGCTTTACTATTGTAATAGGTGTTTGATGTGATGCAACGCATTGCTAATTATTCTTCATATTTTTTTAACGATAATTTGGATTAGTATCATTCCCTTAATTCAACCTTTATCACATCTCTTTAAGATTGTATAATGTTGTTAGCTACTCGGTTTGCTAGTATAATACATGATAAAAGCACAATTAATTATTTTTGGACCCTTAAACAAAACATGGAAAAGGTTTTAGGAGTTTTTTCATTAAGGAAGCTTAGCAAACCCTGAACCTAACCAATAGAGATGTTATCTTGGGCATGATCAAGGGCTTACAACTCTTATTAATTTTTCAATTAGTGGTGGCCTAAAATACAATGGCATATGCAGCTTAACCAGGCAAAGAAGGAAGCTAGGATTAAGTAGGCATTGACGAAAAGAGCGGTAAAAGTAGTACTACTATCTCGAACAAGGTAGCCCATAACCTATGTTAATGTGGTTAAGCAACCAATGCAAGACAGGAGGTATAACCCAAGGGGAAGGCGGTGTAGACATAGAGAACAAATAAGAAGACAATCCTTGATAATATTAATACTAGTAGTGGTTAGATCTTAATGGAAATATATGACAAGTGGCTTTTGAGATGGCTTTGCCCAACGTTACCCTGAGCAAAAAAAAAAGGTCAACAAGTATTATTATCGTCATTGTGAGTATGACCACGACACAAAAGACTAGATCAAAATTAAGAAAGAGATTAAAATGCTAAAATGAAATGAACACCTTAGATATTACATTCTTTGACATGAATATAAGAGATAACATAACCATACCTTTGCAGGTCAAACTAGAAGGCTAGTTAGGAGACTCAAGAAAGTGCACTAACTTGTTCTCGCCTAGACTTGAAAACAATTAACTTGTCTAATCGATACCTTATTGGGAAAAACAACCAATGGAGGTCCAAACCCAACTAGAGAATACCAATCTAGCCACTAAGAGTAATCTTTGAAAGGTTGAGTTTTAATCTTTAGTTAAGTGTAGGAAATGCAAGTTTGGATCGGATGCAAAAATGTGAATGCCATGTTCCACCCATAAAAAATTAACTTCTTACAAAAAGACACAGTTGGGGTGGCTAAGCATAATAATAACACTGAGATCATTTCTAATGTTGATAGATAATGATAAAAGAACATAGTCAAAAGGCTGGCATTTGCTAATTAGAAGATATAAATGTCAAAGAATTAGTAAAAAAAAGGAAAATTCATTGAATAATTAGAGCTTCTAACTATCACACTTGAACTAACAAATCAAATTAGGATCAAATTATTTGTCTTAAGAAAAAGTTTAATTGATTGCTTGGTAGAACATATTGATATGCTTACATGGTATGCTATAACGTCCCATAAGGAGGCTTATAGCTTTTAATAGATTTATCGTTAGGTTTATCAAAAAAAGCTCTCTAAGAATAAGAGTGGATAGCTGAATCGTAACAAGTATTCGAGTAGAAAAAAACTTACTTAACTACCCTACCTTTACTCTTGAAATTGATACTAAAAGAAGAATTATTTGTTAACGCTATAGTGCCAAACTAGGCTATCAATTTAATTCTAATCAAGAAAGAATCATCAATCTAGAACTTAGTTTATTAGATGAATTGAGTTCTCTAAAGGAAAAAGGTGCAATACTTCACAGCAAAAAAGTAGCTTTTGCACTTTTCGTTATAGCCTGACAGTTGGGTTTATATTTTCAAGCCCATAAAATCATGGTCCTAATAGATTTTCCACTTCAGCAAATTTTCAACATCTGCAGCATCTCGGGATGCCTAGTAAATGTTTTATAGAGATCAATGAGTTCAACATTAAGTTCAAACCATGACATTCCATTAAGGCACAGATATTAATATACTTCCTGGTTAATACCAGCTTTTTGTAAAATCTAGATACCTTCATTAACTGGAAGAGACTAGTCATTATGGATAGATCAACAAAAAGGTTAATGGTGTAGGTATCTTACTCGAGGAACTAGACAAGGTAATAATCAAGTGTCCCTTTGAATTTTGATTCTTCTATTTCAATAATGAAGTAGAATATGAAGTTGTAGTCATTGGGCTAGAACTCACTAAGGGAATTAAAAAATGAAAAATGATTTTCAACTAGTTGTCAAGCAAGTTAATGATGAATTAGTCAAAGGTGACAACATGGCCAAGTACTTACTTTAAGTAAAATAGTTAATCAACCTAATACACAAATACCAAATAATTAAATCCCTAAAACCTAAAATTTTCATTTAGACACTCAAACGAAATTGTTCAAATATAATAACTCACCATGAGAAAGAATAATTAAGGAATTTCTACTTCATCTATCTAACAAAGTTTAAGATCAATGAAAGCAACTTATGGACAACATCTCAATTGCAATATATCTAGGATGGGACCTTGCCCTCAGTCGTGAAAAAATCTCGCATGCTAAATGTTTAGGTAATCAAATTCATTATAATTGATGGTAACCTATACAAAATGTCAATAACAACCATGTACTTGAGATGTATGGATGAAGAAGAAAAAAATTATATCTTAAGAAAAATCCATGAAGATATATGCACCAAGATAAGAAGGCAATAATATCGGCTTTTAGAATCTTATTAACATGATATTGTCTGCTAGATCTTAAGAAACAAGTATAAAATTTTGTTAAAAAATGTCTTAAGTGCCAACTTCACTCTAATGTGCCCAATCAACTAGCGGTCCCATTCAGCATGATATCTAGCCCTTGGCCTTTGGTCTTTTTCCTGGTGGCGAATAAACCTCATCAACTTTGTAACCTTGACCTTAATGTAAAGAAAATTTATGATAGTAGCCATTAACTATTTCACCAAATAGGTAAAAAGATTGGCATAGATTATAGATTAAGAACATTGGGACTTCATCTACAGGAACATTCTATACATGATTGGTATCCCTATATGATTATCTTAAACAAAGGAGCCTAATTCGAAAGGAAGCGGCTAGCATAACCTTAAAAAGAACAAAAAAAAAATGCAATAAAGGCATATATTTGCTGGATACCCTCAGTACCATGGTCAAACCACACTAAAGGCACTCAAATGGATGAGCTACCAAGTATATTGGTTAGCACATCACACCTAGGAACCTTATCAAGGAAATTCAATTCCATATGGTATATGGAGAGGTACTCCTCTCGATTAATATTGGGATTTCCTCCCTTAGAACTAAATACTTTAATGAAAACTAAAATAATAAGAATCTAGCTAACTAGGTTAATTCGATGAATGAATTAAGATATAGAACACAAACACAAATGGCCTTAGCCTTAGCTAGAGTACCAGCAATCTCCAACAAGAAAGTTAAAGATTGCAATTTTAATTTAAAAAACCTAGTACTTTGCAAGGCAACTGTTATTGCCCTGTAACACTACATCAGCAAATTTATGGCTAATTGGGAAAGTTATACAAGATTGTTCATGTCATAAGGCTAAGTGTTTACTCCTTAAAAACTCTAGAAAGCGAAGCCTTACCTAAGCCATGGCACGTTTAGAACCTTAAGAGGTTGTATGTGTAAGCAATGTTGCCATATGTTACGTTAGAGATAAATAAAATGCCATGCATAATCGCAATCTATAAGAGCATGAGTTATCTATCATCTCCATAGTATATCTTTTGTCTGCATGTGTAATTTTATCTCTATGAAAATTCTTACTATTCTTAAGCAATCCAGAGCATGTTTGGTGCTATGGCGAATAGGGTAACTACATTGACCGTGGTCAGTAATCCTGCCTTATAAATCGATAATTTCATTGACCATAGTCGATAATCCCACCATAAGGATTAACAACCCTTAGTTATCAATCTTGCCAAGTGAATCGACAACTACATAGACTTTAATTGCCAAGTCATCATCAATGGAGTCTATAGTTCTCATGTAGCAAATGAGTCAACCTTATTAAGATTCATACTTCATGATCCATAGTTTGCTTCCCTTTCTTACTAGTTGATTGCTTTTTAGAGCGGGCAGTAAACCAATCTTGGGCTAATCAATGTAGCCTAATTATGTGACACCATATAGATTGCCATGTTTGAAAGAAGGCTAACCAAACCTTGCCCAAAGTTACCACCAGCGATGGTCTTTCTCCAATTCGTATCGGTAACTTAAGACATCATGTTATTGACTTGGTTTAGAGTCATCACTAAGATGGTTGTAGCACCATAAAAAAATTCCAAGTTACAGCTTGGCCAAAGTCAATATAAGGTATTTGGCAATTCATTTTAAAAATAAAAATGAAAAAAAATCCTTAAATACTAGCCTTAATCACTTTTGTCTATATCAAACATCCTCCTTGATATCGCTCATGCCTTAACATTACTCTTAAAACAAGAAAATAAAAGTTGGAATTAGAAATTACCATTAGAAGATAAAACACTGATATTAATTATCGACGTCTTTTTACTTGAAGTCAAGCTCGGCTCATAAATAAGCACAGGTCTCCTACCATGGGCTACTTGAGTTCAATGGACAAGACTTCAAATAGAGGATCACTATGTTAGTTTGAGTTTTTTAGGTGCTTTTTTTATTAGACTCCTAGTGGAGGAACTTAAGGCTTTTGAATAAGTATCTTTAAAAAAATAAAAAACCTAATCTTTCTCTATTTTTGCTCTTTAATAAGAAGCTAGATTTAAAGGTACAAACAACCAAGTATAAACCTTACAAAATGACTCAAGTTTGAGATACTTATCGATAACTCACTTTTTCACTTATTAAACTAAAGTGTCTAAGAGAGGCTAAAATTAATAAGTAATGGAATTCTAGTTGAGGCATAAAGGACAAGTTTGTCCTAAAATTGGTAAAAAGAATGAAATCTAGGCCACTTGGTATTAAAAAAAAAAAGAAAAAAAAGAAAGAAAACCACTCTTCCAACTCTTGTAAAAGGTTGGGATCTTTCCCTTATGCTTAATCTTGAAGGTACACCTCTTAACAGTACTAATTTACTAGTGATGAAATACATTCATATTGTTTATGGCCTTCTTCATACTAACAAGTCTAGCTCTTCATATAAAAAGTGATATAAGACCTTTAATGAGTCCTTTTTATAATTAAGCTCCCTTAACATGACCATATAGGCATCTAGATATTGTCACCTATTGAGCGCCACATGGGTGTGGGAAAGTTCTACTTCTCGAAAAAAATATTATTGAAATTGAATGTAAGAAAGCCTTATGCCATCTTTTAGGGTTTCTTCAAACCTGGAGCTTGACCTATCTCACTTTCTTTGGTAAGTTGTCATGAAGTCTTTTCTTTATGATACTTACCAAAATGATAATGCTTATAGTGCTAGTGACAAGGGTACTATTCTCGAGCTTTATTAGTGCCTCAATATCATTATCTTGCATTAGTTGGTGGCATCACGTATAAGCCATCGTTAAACCCCCCATAGATTTATTCGCTGTTAGCTTTGTGGTGGAAAAGTCATCATTAATGTAGTCTCATGGTTCTCATGCAGCAAATGAGTTAACCTTACTAGGATTCATACTTCATGATCCATAGTTTGCTTCCCTTTGTTACTAGCAGATTGCTTCTTAAAGCGAGTAGTAAACCAATAGTAAGGCTAGTCAGTGTAGCCTAATTATGTGACAACATATAGATTACCATGTTCGAGAGAGCGGTAGCATCAGCAAGGCTGACCAAATCTTGCCTAACGCTTCCACTAGCCATCATTTTTCTCTTATTCATATTGGTAGCCTAGGACATCATGTTATTGACCTACTTTAGAGTTATTGCCAAGATGTTTATAGCACCATAAAAAAATTCTAAGCTAGATCTCGACCAAGGTTAGCATAAAGAATTTGGTAATTCACCTTAAGAATAAAAATTAAAAAAAAATCCCCAAATGCTAGCTTTATTCGCTCTTATCTCTATCAAAATCCTCTTTGATATCACTCATACCTTAACATTACTCTTAAAACAAGTAAAAAAAATAAGAATAAAAAACTATCGTTAGAAAATAAAGCCTTGATGTCAATTATCGACGTTTTCTTACTTGAAGTCAAGCTTGGCTCATAAATAAGCACAGGTCTCCTACCGTGGGTGATAAGAGTTCATTAGATAAGACTCCCAGTAAAGGATCTCTGTGTTAGTTTGAGTTTTCTAGGTGCTCATTTTATCAGACTCCTAGTGAAGGAACTTTAGGCTTTTGAATAAGTATCTTCGAAAAGGAAACTCTAATCTTTCTCTGTTTTGCTCCTTAACAAGAAGCTAGATTTAGAGGGTGCAAGCAACCAAGTATAAACCTTGCTAAGTGACTCAAGTTTGAGATATTTATCCATAACTCGCTCATTCATTTATTAAACTAAAGTGTCTAAGAGAGGCTAGAATTGATAAGTAGGAGAATTATGGTTGAGGCATAAAGGACGAGTTTGTGCTAAAAGTGGTAAAAAGAATGTAATCTAGGCCACTTGGCATAAAAAAAAATTAAAAAAGCAAAAGAAGAAGAAGAAGAAAAATCCTTCTTCCAACTCTTGTAAAAGGATGAGATCCCTCCCTCATGCTTGATCTTGAAGATACACCTCTTAGCAGGACTAATTTGCTAGTGATGAAATCCATTCATATTGTTTACAGCCTTATTCATACTAAACAAGTTTAGTTCTTTATAGAAAAAATGAAATAAGACCTTTAATAAGTCCTCTTTATAATTAAGCTCCCTCAACATGACCATATAAACATCTACATATCGTCATCCATTAAATGCCACATGTGTAGGGAAAAGTTCTACTTCCCAAAAATATAATGTTGAAATTGAATGTGAGGAAGCCTTATGCCATCTTTCAAGGTTTCTTCAAACATATAAAGGTAGTTATCCTTAGGAATCCACAGCCTATCATGTGGTCAAGCTATCACTAGTTCTACCTCCTTTAGAATTTCAAACTTTAATTTAATATGTTCAAGCCTATACTCGGCTATATTAGAAAAATTGCTCTAGTAAACCCTTTTACCCACCTTTATCTCTTCAAACTACTCCTACACTCCTCTTTTGTGACCTCGAGATTGGACTCCTTGCTCACGCATGACTACCAAATGCATAATAAAGATGCAGAAAGAAAGACTACAAAGTACTCAACTAAAACTTTGAAAGGAGAGAAAATTGATATGATGGGAGCTGAATATGAGGGACAAATAAAACACACTAGAAGCAAGCTAAATAGAATGACAAGTTGAAATAGAATCAAAGGCAATGAAAAGAGAAGTCAGAGAGCATAAAATAGAGAAAAGGAAAAGGCTGATGTAGTTGTAAAGGTGAAATAACACTTAAATACTACCTTCATCCTCAAAAGAAACCAAGTTCTGACACCACTAATCAAGTCACGATGCATGGCATCGCAAAAACGAAGTGACGTGGATATAGTTTGTCAAACTGAAATGAAATCGTAGAGTAACATGCCAATGGTTACTAGAAACGATGGCATTTATGAAGCCTTATTCGCTGGTCAAAACATTGTAACAAAGCCAAAGTTTTCATATGATAAATTTCAATTTGAGAATTCAGACCTCCAGAGTTTAGCCTTGCTTCCTACATCCGTAAAGAGATGCGAAGGCAAGTGGTATATATGTATTTGCCTTATTAGAATGGCCACATCATTCAATCTATTTTGTGTTAATTAGAGTCTGCCACTTCATGCCTTCTTACTAGCTCAACTTAGGAATTATGGAACATTAGTGCTTGCGATAGCTCACCTTAGGACATCTAGGATCGGTTTGAATTTTCTAACATACCATACCATATTCATCACCCGATCTCCCTTTATCCTTATTATTGCAACTATTATATGTAAATTCAACTATGATCCTTTTATACGTCTTAAAATCACGAATTTCCCTCGATCAAGGCTAACACATCTTGCTCAGAGCCTATAAAAGGTATAAGTATTTTCTCTCTTAATGAACGTTTGAAAACTGAATACTACTTGAGTGTCGGAGCTATCCCTTTTGTAGGCTGAGCAAAGCTCTTAAGTTAACCAAATTTGAGTCATTACTTTGATATTGATCTTAGGTTTTGTATTTAGACATAAAATTTTTTAAATTCTAATTTAGGTTTTGTATATATATATATAAATAATTATATATAAAATTTATTTTAATGATAATATTTTCTAAAAGTTTTAAGTTTTAATTTTTATCTTAACTTTAAAATTTTATTAATACTAAAATTCTTTATATATATATATATAAGGCATCCACATTAAGGCCTATGTGATGCTAATTAATGGAAATTTTAAGTTTTGCATTTATATATAAAAATTTATTGGGTAAATGTCATTTAAAACCTTAAATTTTACCCTCTCTCTCCAATCAAACCTTTACTTTTAAAAAGTATCCAAACAAGCCTTAGTATTTTAATTTTGTTAAAATTGAACCTCATTGAAAAATTTAAATATTAAAAATATTCAAATTAGAGAGATTTTACAACGAATTTTGACTTATAATTTTTTATGGATGTAATAAAATATTTAAGCTATCATTATAAAAAAATTCAAAAATTTTTAAGTACTAAACATATTTTTCTTAAAAAATATACCATCAAAAATTTAAAAAATTCATAAAAAATAGTGAATTAGTTAAAAAAAATTTCAAATTTGAGGAATAACATTAAAATAAAGTGTCAAATCTATTTGATAAGTTTTTAAACATTTTTGACAAGGAAAAGCTTATTAATTTTTTATAATTATTTTGAGTCAGGTTTAATTTGGACAAAATCAATAAATTAGGGTGTGTTTGGATACATTTTGAAAGTCAATGTTTGATTTGAGAGAGAGCGTTAAACTCAAGGTTTTAAATGATATTTACCCAAATTTATTTTAATGAAAATTTTATTTAACATTATTAAATTTTATAAAATCAATAAAATCATTACTTTTAAATTTAAAATAGATATTACCTTAACATATATTACTAATACTATATATATCTTTAAGGTGTCCACATCAAAGCTTATGTGGCATCATGGATTTTAGGCTTTGAATTTATATATAAATAATTTTTAAAAATTTTTATTTTAATGATAATCTTATCTAAAAAAAATTTAAACTTTAATCTTTATCTTAACTTTTAAGAAATAGATAAGATTGATACTTTTAATTTGAAATGGATGTCACTTAAATATATATCAAAATTCTTTATTCCTATGTATATCAAAATTCTCTTTTAGTTTTTGTTTTCTTGTTTTAATGATTATTTATGATTAATATGACCCCTTAGGTTATTGGGCGAAAAGAAGAAGAGGGCTATCTTCAGTCTCATCCACAGACGAAGATGTTAGAGGATTACGTTAAATCTCTTTCAGCAACTCTTTCTTTTCTGTAATCAATAAATCAAATTGTTACAGAAGCTAATAAAAGATCCTAAGGCAATACCAGAATATGGAAATTAACATGAAGTGTCTTCAGACAATGAGCTTATTCTATGGTAAATCAGTTATTTAGTATCAAAAACATTGCCCATCTATATAGTTTATGACATTATCATTGCTGTTCAACCTCTGGCATTCCCAGTTAGCCTGCCCTTAAGAAGAGTGTATTTAGCGGCACGTAGTTTGTGAACAGCATCTCTCATTCTGATCCGCTCTTTTGGAGAACCTGCAGTGCAAGAGAGCCCAACTCCAATGACTGTGATCAAGCAATCATGTTGCAGTTCAGAGTTTACAATTCCATTATTACTGTGTTGATCATCCATGACTCTTAGCAGCTCAGGGTCTAGTATTTGCAGCACATTTTTGGGGAAAACTGACTGCACCCATTTGATCAGATTAAGCTCTCCCACAAAACTCTCATGGGTTGGACTTTTCCCGGTAAACAGCTCCAGTAGCATTACCCCAAAGCTGTATGCGTCACCAGCAGTTGATGGCTTCTGTCCCTGCCCATACTCTGCATCATTGTAAATGCATGGTGTTAACAGGATTTAAAAGGATGAATAGAATATTTTGACGCATTAAATTAACCATCGAGAGATGCTCTGGAAAGACCTGGAGGTATGTAACCTATAGAACCATTTAAGGCATGCATTGAGCTGATGGAAGCAGTACAATCAGGTCTCTCCATCAGCAATCGGGCCAGGCCGAAGTCTCCTACCTTTGCAGTCATGTCTTCATCCAAAAGAATTTTGCTGGGCTTCAAATCACAGTGAATTATTGGAACTTCACTGTCATCATGCAAATAATCCGGAGCAGAAGCAACATCAATTGCCACATTCAATCTCTCCACAAGGTTCAATCCATCTCCAGTTTTTCTCAGTTTTCTGCCTGTAATCCAGTCATCCAAGCTCCCATTCCCAAGGAACTCATAAACTAGGGCCAGAAATTCCATGTTTCTGAAGTCCAAGCTTGAGCATGAGGTTATCAGTTTAACTAGATTTCTGTGCCTCACATTTCTCAAAGCCTCACACTCCGCAACAAAGCTGTTCCAGGATCCGGTCCTTGTGAGATCAAGGACCTTGATTGCCACAGCCATGCCTTCTCTAAGATATCCTTTATATACACAACCAAAGCTCCCAACTCCAATCAAATTTTCCTGGTCGAAATCCCCAGTCGTTCTACGGAGCTCATCATATGAGACCATTTGATGCTGCTTCCTTGGAAATGGGGAAGCTTCCTGGACCTTTGCTTTCCTTTTTCTCACAAAGAAGAAGCAGAAATCACAGAGCAGAATGCTAATAATGCCACTGTGGTGACAATAATATAAACACTGATGCCTCGGCTTTTCTTACAAGGCAATTGCAAGCATAGTTTCGCATTTCCTTCTAAACTAACATTAGAGAGATTTGTAAAAACCCCACTACTTGGAACAACTCCTTCCAGCCTATTAAAAGAAAGGTTTAAGAACTGAAGGGCCTGCAGGTTTTTGAAATCAGCCGGAATGGGGCCAGAAAGTTCATTTGAGGAGAGATCCACTGTTTCCAAACCTTTAACCTCTGCTAGGCTATCTGGAATAGGGCCTGACAGTAAATTCCGAGCCATGGATAAGTGTTCCAAGCTCTTACAATTTCTGATTGAGTTTGGAATGTTGCCAGACAGGTTGTGATCAGAGAGGTTAAGGGTACCAGCACTTCCCAGGAACCCAACATCTTCAGGGACAGATCCAGTAAGGAAGTTCTTTGACAGATTTAAGAAAGTACTGAGACTAGGGAGATTGAGAATTTCTGGAGCTATGCTTCCATCGAGCCTATTGTTGGATAGGTCCATGGACAGCAGGCTCTGGAAGTTCCCAAAACTTCTGGGGATTTTGCCCACCAATTCATTTCCCGATAAATCAATTTGGTTTAACTTTCGGAGATTCCCAAGGGAATTTGGAATACTACCAGAGAATCTATTTCCAGCCAAATTCAATTCCTGCATTTGTTCCAACTCCCCTATTTCTGGTGGGATTTCACCAGAAAAAGTGTTGTAGCTTGCATTTAGCAAAGCCAAGCTACTGAGCTGACCAATTGAGGCAGGTATGTTACCATAAATGTGATTGCCTCCCATGTACAGCTTTGAGAGAACTTTAGAAAGATTGCCAATGGACTCTGGAATTACACCCCCTAGAAGATTGCCATCGAAGGCAAGGAATTTAAGATGAGAACTGTTTGTCAAAGATGTGATGAAATCCAGACCATTATTACCTGCACTAACAATCTTATTGAACCCGATACTATACATTTGAAGGAATGGAAGATTTCCCAAACGAGGTGGAACCTTCCCTTCAAGCAGGTTATGTGCCATACGGATGACCTGTATGTTGGTGAGGTTGTGCAAAGACCCTGGAATTCCTCCAGTGAACTTATTGAAACAGAAATTGAAGACTAAAAGGTTCGGAAGTGTGTCCCCAATATCACAAGGAATTCTACCCCACAGTTGGTTAGAAGCCAAGGCCAGAGACACCATGGAAGACATGTTGTAAATGGAGGGAGGAACAGTGCCAGAGAGACTGTTAATGGTGAGATCAAGAACTTGTAAGTTTCCAAGACTGCTCAAGTCACTAGGTATCATGCCACTCAGGCTATTTGTCCCTAGATTTAAAGTGATGAGGGATGAAATGTTTGATAGAGATGGTGAAACTGAACCCCAGAGAAGATTTCCTCCCAAGTTCAAGACCAGGAGCTTTCTGAGATGGCCCAGTTCATGAGGAACTCTTCCTGTGATCTTATTTTTCATAAAATCAAAGACCTTTGTTGAGTATGTGTGGAGACAATCTTATCTACAAAAGGGTATATATTTATCTGAAAAGATATATATTTACCTGAGAGGGCATATACTTATCTAAAAGGATATATATGCTTATCTGAAAGGGAATATACTCATCCAAAAGAGTATACACTTATCAAAAATGATATCTTGAGATTCTCACACATCTATCTTTTGGGCCTTGGGCTCTACTATATAAAGGGGGGACTTTTACCCATATAAATATCAGAATAGAGAGAGTGAGTAAGAGTCCTAGGGTTTTATTCTAGTAGAGTGAGGGCTAGGGAAACAGTTATTTCTCTTGTAATCTATTTTCATAGTGAAAGGGTTTCCTGCAGTGGCTGCAAAGTGGATGTAACTCTCAATTGAGGGTGAACCACTATAAATCTTGTGTTCCTGTGATTGTTTACTTTCTTCTTGCTTTTATTATTGTTGCTTTCAGGTTATAGGGATTTGATATTTGATCCATCAACTAAGGATCTGGTTGTCAAATTCCCAACAACTGGTATCAGAGCTTCGGGTTTTGAGATTGAAAGCAATGGGTAGCGAAGAAAACTCATCACATGGGATCATCAAGTTCGATGGTACAGATTATGCCTTCTGGAGAATGCAAATCGAGGATTATCTGTATGGGAAAAAGCTGCATGAACCACTTTTGGGTCAAAAGCCTGAAAAGATTTCAGAAAGCGATTGGGATCTCCTTGATCGACAGGTGCTGGGAGTTATTCGGCTGACACTGTCAAAGAACGTTGCTCACAACGTGGCGAAGGAGAAAACAATTGCAAGTCTGATGAAGGTGCTATCTGACATGTATGAAAAACCTTCAGCAAACAACAAGGTTTTTCTCATGAAGAAGCTATTCCACTTGAAAATGGGTGAAGGTAATTATGTGGCAACTCATCTTAATGAGTTTAATACAATAGTTAATCAGTTGTCTTCTGTTGAGATTGACTTTGATGATGAGGTACGTGCCTTGATACTATTGGCATCATTGCCAAATAGTTGGGAGCCCATGAGAGCAGCGATGAGCAATTCTGTTGGGAGTTCAAAATTGAACTTCAATGATGTTCGTGATCGAGTTCTTGCAGAAGAGATTCGGAGGATCGATTCAGGTGAAACATAAGTTACAAATTCTGCCATAAATGTTGAAAACAGGGGAAGAGAAAGTGACAGAAACTCTGATCGCAATAAGGGCAAATCTAAGTCAAGGAATGGAAGAAGCAAATCTAGATCTGGAAGAAATCTTGAATGCTGGAACTATAAGAAAAAGGGCCACATGAAGAAAGACTATCGCTTACTGAAGAAAAAAGGTGAGCATAAAGATGACACTGCAAATGCTGTAACAGATGAGGTAGATGATGCTTTACTCTTGGCTATTGATAATCCTCTTGAGTCTTAGGTTTTAGATTCTGGAATGTCTTTTTATACCACTGCATATGGCAAAATAATAGAAAATTATGTTGCTGGAAACTTTGGGAAGGTTTATCTTGCTGATGGAGAACCTTTGAATATTATTGGTATGGGTGATGTTAAATTGAAGATGCCAAATGGGAATATCTGGAAGATTCAAAAGGTGAGACATGTGCCAAAGTTGATGAGAAATCTAATTTCTGTTGGACAGCTTGATAGTGAAGGGCATAGGGTGACTTTCAATGATAATGCTTGGAAAGTTACCAAAGGTGCCATGGTTGTTGCTCAAGGAAGCAAAACTGGAACTCTCTATATGACTTCAAGTTGCAAGGATACAGTGGCTGCTGTTGACACTGGTATGAACTCTGACCTATGGCATTGCAGACTTGGGCATATGAGTGAAAAGGGAATGAAGGTCATGGTGGCAAATGGTAATTTGTCGGATTTAAAATCTGTAAAGCACAAGTTGTGTGAAAGCTGCATCCTTGGCAAACGGAAAAAGGTCAGCTTCTCCAAAGCAGGAAAGCAGTTGAAGCAGCAAAAACTAGAGTTAGTTCATACAGATGTATGGGGGCCTTCGACTGTGACGTCTCTTGGGGGATCTAGCTACTATGTGACTTTCATTGATGACTCAACCAGAAAGGTATGGATTTATTTTTTAAAGAATAAATCTGATATATTTGATGCTTTCAGGAAATGGAAAGCCATAGTTGAGAATGAAACTAATCTTAAAGTTAAGTGTTTGAGATCTGATAATGGTGAAGAATACATTGATTGGGATTTCAAACAGTTTTGTGCTGACAATGGGATCAAGATGGAGAAGACTACTCCAGGTACACCTCAGCAGAATGGTGTTGCAGAAAGGATGAACAGAACACTGAATGAGCGTGCAAGGAGCATGAGAATGCATGCAGGGTTGCCCAAGGTATTTTAGGCAGATGCAGTTAACACTGCAGCCTATTTAATCAATAGGGGTCCTTCAGTTCCTTCGGATTGCAGAATACCCGAGGAGGTTTGGAGTGGCAAAAAGGTAAACCTGTCTTTTCTAAGAATATTTGGTTGCCTGTCATATATCCATATTGATGCTGCTGCTAGAGGCAAACTTGATCCTAAATCAAAAAAATGTTTTTTCATTGGATATGGTGACAATGAGTTTGGTTATCGTTTCTGGGATAGCCAAAACAGGAAGATCATTAGGAGCAGGGATGTAATCTTCAATGAGCAAGTTCTGTACAAGGATAGTTTGGGCAAGAGTTCAGAAGTAACAGATTCTGAGGTAAAAAGGCCTGAAGTGATCCACTTAAGAGACATTCCAGTGGATCAGTTGCAACAAAATACTGAGGAAGTTGAAGATGACATTGCTGAGCAAAATCAGGAAAATATGGCTCCAGAAGTAAATCCAACCACTCCTGTGACAGAAGTGAGAAGATCTTCCAGGACTGTGAGACTACCACAGAGATTTTCACCATATCTGAACTACATCTTGTTGACTGATAGGGGTGAACCAGAGAGTTTTGATGAAGCTTTGCAGGGTGATGAATCAATCAAGTGGGAGTTAGCCATGAAAGATGAGATGAATTCTCTTATGAGTAATCAAACATGGGAGTTAGCAGAACTACCACAAGGAAAAAGGGCCTTGCAGAACAAATGGGTTTACCGGATAAAAGAAGAACATGATGGCAACAAGCGGTATAAAGCAAGGTTAGTAGTTACAGGCTTTCAATAAAAGGAAGGTATTGACTACACAGAGATTTTCTCCCTAGTGGTTAAGTTGACTACAATCAGAATAGTGCTTGGGTTAGTGGCTCAGGAAGATTTGCATCTGCAGCAAATGGATGTAAAAACAGCTTTTCTTCATGGTGACTTGGAGGAAGAAATTTACATGAAACAGCCACAAGGATTTGAAGTCAAAGGTAAGGAGAAAATGGTATGCAAACATATGAAAAGTTTGTATGGGTTAAAAAAAGCTCCAAGATAGTGGTACAAGAAGTTTGACAACTTCATGGGTGACAATGGTTTCTTAAGGTGCCAAGCAGACCATTGTTGTTATGTTAAGAGGTATGATAACTCTTACATTATATTACTGCTGTATGTTGATGATATGTTAATTGCTGGAGCTAATTTGCATGAGATAGAGAAATTAAAGAGTAAGCTTTCAAAGAAATTTGCTATGAAGGATTTGCGTTCCGCCAAACAAATCCTTGGGATGAGAATCACCAGGAAAAAGGGAATTCTCAAGCTATCTCAGGAGAAATACATCAACAAGGTGCTTGCTAGATTCAGAATGGATGGTGCCAAACCAGTGAGTACACCTTTGGCTAGTCATTTCAGACTATCCAAGAGTCAGTCTCCGTCAACTGATGATGAAATTGCATATATGGGCAAGGTGCCTTATGCTTCTGCTATTGGGAGTCTAATGTATGCCACAGTATGTACAAGACCAGACATAGCACATGCATTGGGAGTTGTTAGCAGGTATATGAGCAATCCAGGAAAGCAACACTGGGAAGCAGTTAAGTGGATCTTCAGGTATTTGAAGAGCACTGTAAACTTCGCTTTGTACTTCAGAAAAACAGATATGGGCTTGCATGGTTATGTTGATGCTGATATGGCTGGTGACATCGACAGCAGAAAAAGTACTACAGGGTATGTTTATATATTGGGTGGTACTGCAATCAGTTGGATGTCTAAACTACAAAAGATAGTTGCACTTTCGACCACGGAGGCTGAATATGTTGCTCTTACAGAAGCAAGCAAGGAGATGATATGGTTGTTATCTTTCCTAAATGAACTGGGGCACAGGTTTGAAAAAGGTATGTTGCATTGTGACAGCCAGAGTGCCATTCACTTGGCAAAGAACCCTATGTATCATGCTAGAACGAAGCATATACAAGTCAGATATCACTTCATAAGATCAGCTTTGGAAGATGGTGTCTTGTCACTCAAAAAGATACAAGGAAGTCAGAATCGAGCTGATATGCTAACCAAGGTTGTTACAATCGAGAAACTGAAGTTGTGTACAACTTCAGTGGGGCTTCTCAGCTGCTGATTGGGAAGTCATGGCCATTGCAGGTGAAAGAAACAATTGAGATAATAAATTAGTCTCCAAGTGGGAGATTGTTGAGTATGTGTGGAGACAATCTTATCTATAAAAGGGTATATATTTATCTGAAAAGATATATATTTACCTGAGAGGGCATATACTTATCTAAAAGGATATATATGCTTATCTGAAAGGGAATATACTCATCCAAAAGAGTATACACTTATCAAAAATGATATCTTGAGATTCTCACACATCTATCTTTTGGGCCTTGGGCTCTACTATATAAAGGGGAAACTTCTACCCATATAAATATCATAATAGAGAGAGTGAGTAAGAGTCCTAGGGTTTTATTCTAGTAGAGTGAGGGCTAGGGAAACAGTTATTTCTCTTGTAATCTATTTTCATAGTGAAAGGGTTTCCTGCAGTGGCTGCAAAGTGGATGTAACTCTCAATTGAGGGTGAACCACTATAAATCTTGTGTTCCTGTGATTGTTTACTTTCTTCTTGCTTTTATTATTGTTGCTTTCAGGTTATAGGGATTTGATATTTGATCCATCAACTAAGGATCTGGTTGTCAAATTCCCAACAACCCTGAGCTCAGCCAATTTGCTTATGTTAGATGGTATTTCACCGTGTAAGTTATTTGAGCTCATGTTAAGAACTCTAAGATGGAAAAGGTTACCTATTTGGCTTAGGACTGGTCCTTTAAGCTGATTGCTTTGGAGTTGAATGGACTGAAGGAAGGAAAGATTACCGATAGTGGGGCTTATAGATCCCTCAAGTCCCAAACCAGCAAGATTGAGAGCAACAACTCTTTTGCCAATTTTGTTGCAGATAACACCGGTCCAGTTGTAGTGGTACTCGTGCTGGCCCCAGGAAGAAAGCGGATTTTCAGGAGCTAGACTTAATTGGGACTTAAACGTGATCAAGGCCTCCTTGTCTGTATCAATGGTTAGAGCAGCTGACTTGACATCAGTAAGAATGCATCTGAAACAAACAAGAACAGCTAAAAGAGCAAAATGCATAAGATGGGCAGAGAAAACCATTTCTCTGCTCTGGGTTTTGAATATGTGAAATGCGTGAAAGAGCATGATGCGTGAAAAACTAAGCAATAGATATAAGGAAATTTCAGATTATCAGTGGACTAGTAATAGGAACACTAGAGCAGGCTGTAGGCTTTTACATAAAGTGTGATCCTTCAGAGCTTCTTAATTTGGGTTCTTAAAATTTATATATATTAATATGATTTTTTTACCCTTTTTTGTACTTACTTTTAAGAAGAAAATTTGTGAATTAAAATATTTAGTAAAGTTCGAATTTAAATAAAATTAAATTAAGAATAAAATTTTTTCTTGTTAATTTTTTATTTGAAGTTTTACTTTCTTACTTATTTTATTTATGTTTATTTTTGGTTTATCTCTTCCTTTGATCTCTTTTACAATTCATGTCCTCTTAAATTCACACAAATTTCTTTTTTAATATTTTATTAATTTATTTTTATATCATTGAGAGTATTATTGATTCATTGACCTTTTTTTTTTTTTTTGAAAAAAACTAAGTTTTATTATTCTTCATCATTTTATATTTTTTTGTCAATTTTTGTGGTTTGTATCATTGTTAACTTTATTGATTGATTGTATGTTTTTAATGTTTAAACTTAAAGTTTATAGTACAAACATATCTTTCTTAGAAAATATCCATTTGAAAGTCAAAATGAAATAAAATAAAAATATATAAAAAATGACTAAAATTCAAAAATTGCTCTTGATAAATTTTTTAGGACTAATTTTTCAATTGAAAATTCAATTAACAAATTACAGCAACCCAGTGATAAAGAAGATATGAGAGATAAACAAAAGAGTTGAAAAAAAATATGCCGAATGAGAATGAAGAATTGAGAAAAAAATGATAACAGTAACTCAAATGATGATGTTGTGGTGATATAATTGATAATAAAAATGATCTAGAGTAAGTAAGTCAATGTTAGGATACATATAATCCAAAAAAATTGGGATAGCATTGATAAAAAAGTCAAAAGATCTTTTGATAGAAAATAGTCTCATAAGAGAAAGCAATCTCAAGTTTCTTATGGATAGGCTTTTTAGACAATTTTCCTACTTTTATTACTCATGAAATTATGAAATGAAGAAAAGCAAGATAAAAAGTTACTACTGTACAATCACAGGATGTAAACAAAAAGTATATTATTTTTGTTGTAAATTATTCAAATTAGTGATAATAAATGTTTATTAGTAATAAAAGTCTTAGAGGCTGGAGATGTTTTAAAGTGAGAAACTTAAACAACATCAGGATAACATTGAGCATTTCATTAATATGAGAATTTGGATTGATTTGTAAATTAGATTAAAAAAGAATTGAAAAGGAGATACAATCACAAATTAAGAAAGAGAAAAAAATATTGGGGACAAGTTTTAATGAGAATTATTTTTGTTATGAAGTGTTTTGCTAAGCGTAGTTTGCTTTTTCTTTTTGGAAAGAATAAAACAAATTTACCAAGATAACATCGACATTTCAAACTCGCATTTTTGCAAACTTGAGTCAAGATCATTATTAATGTTATATCAACCTTCATTTAAGATAATTTTAAGGCAAATAAAATCACAAAAATGAAAGCAATCAGCAAATATCTAGTGTAGAATTAATCGAATCTACTCAACAAATCTTGTTTGAAGTCTGGTAGTTGTTAGATAGATCATATTTATTATATTTATAGTTATCTTTAGTCAAGATAGATTAGTCTTTATAGGTGACATTTTCTTTTATTAGGATAAATTAGTCTTAGTGTAATTTAATTTAATTCAAACACAATGGCTTGTAAGCTTATATAATTACTAGTGACATATTATTATCATGCATTAGTAATAAGAAACCACAGTCATTTACCTTTTTCATGTGTTACTTTATAATCTACACATGTTGTCAGAGCCTCAATAATGGTATAATTACTAAGGAGATATTATTATCATGCAATAGTAATAAGAAATCATAGTCATTTACCTTTTTCATGTGTTATTTTATAATCTACACATGTTGTTAGAGCCCTAAGATTGGTATTGAGACTAAGTAGCCAAACCTTGCTATTATTAAGTGTCGTGGAAATCCACTAATCAAGATAAAAAAGATTGGTGTTGACTATTGGATTCGAATGTGAGCTATACTTGGCAAGTGCGCTGGTTTGTGTAAGATAAATTGGAGAACGAAGAAGGTAATTAGTATGTCATGGTGGTTGTGAAGGACTTTGTAAGGGATACTAATTGTTTGAAGAATGTATTTTCATTAAATATATTCTTTATGAGATTGATTCAGTGAAGGAAATGGGTGATGTAGTGAGGCTGAGTGTCCTTCTTAGCACTTTTTTTTTTTTTTAAAAAGAAAGAAGTGAGAGATGGTGAAAAAAAGTTAATATTTTTCTTTTGACTGTAGTTTAATTTTTTTATATTATTATTTGCATTTATTTTATTTAATTGGTTACTTGTTTACTTTTCACAATGATTGAGGTTAAAGATAATTCTCTCTAGGCCATTAGTTAGCATGCAGTATGGTGAGAACTATTTATATTAGAGCTATGTGATGATAAATTTTTTGAAGGGCAAAAAAAAGTAAGGGTTATATTATAGGTATCTTGATTAGACCTAAGGATGATAAGGCTTTCAATTATGCAGAACTATTCGATGCTTGTGATGTAAATAATTCAAAGA
Organism: Moringa oleifera; assembly: GCA_021397835.1. Lineage (NCBI taxonomy): Eukaryota > Viridiplantae > Streptophyta > Magnoliopsida > Brassicales > Moringaceae > Moringa > Moringa oleifera. The sequence continues at coordinate 4,816,513 of JAJFZO010000087.1, forward strand.
TCATTATTTGGATTAATAATTCTATCACATAATTAATAAATACTCAACTACTAAAGTATGAGACTTTCAAGAAGGTATATGAACATTTGGCAAGGTAGTACATACTTTCTAATTTTACAAAATAATATTAGTTTAGAGTTTGATATTGAAGCCCTTGAATAGAAAAATATAAGCATTCGAAAATTTTACTCTACTATGATAGATTTATTGGATCAATTAACACTAGCAGATCATTAGAACTAAAGATCTTTGCTCGTAAGATTGTTTGTAAAGAAAAATAATGATTGATTCAACTTTTGATGGCTCTTCGTGATTATTTTGAAGGGTTTTAAGGGATGATTTTGTATTATAGTTGACTTCATTTTATTGCTTGAGTGGTCAATAAGTTATTAGTAAAAGAAATGCATCTTTAGGTCTCACAGAGAAAAAGGAATTATTCCAAGTGCCTCAATATATCTATACAACACCTCAAAAATTTCTTCCAAGTAATTAGAATAGGTCATACATTGGTTATGCTCTTCATTAATATAGTATTTGTAATTAGAAAGGTCATTGGAAGGCTTAGTGTCATAAATTGTCAACAAAGCCAAGCAACAACTTTACCAGCAATACCAGTAATACCAATAGCACCACCAATAACCTATCAAAAGTCCCACTAGCAATCCTATCAACAACTAGCTAATTGTTTATATGGAAGTTTAGTAACCAATTGCATCAATGGACTTTCAAGTCGCCCTTATCTAATACTGCAATAATTGCTTTATTGTTAGTAGCAAATGCTTGAATAATTCAAAGTTCTTATAACACAACCACATACCACCTGTACTTCTTTTTATATAGGTTTGTCATCCTCTAGTGTTTCATATATGTCTTCTTCTTTTTAAGTCTCAGATTCCACAGCTTCTCACCATATGTCACTTGAGTTTTTAGTTTTGTTTTCTTATCTCCCGCGTTATCTATATCAATTATGATTATTGATTGTACTCCTATGTTAATAATAAGAGTTAGTTATATCATGATACCTTCTTTTTGTCTTTCAAATATCTATCATTTTCATTGTTTTTTGTTTTCATTAGTCAATTGTGTGATTCTAGATACACTACCATCTTTACTTCTATTGCTTGAAAATATCATGGAAGTTGATTAGGAAAAGTCGTATATGAAAATGGACTTTATGTTTTGAATCAGCTTTAAATACTAGATTTTGCAATTTTAAGTGTCAATTTATCGTCGTTTTATTTAAGTCAATCGTCTTCTAGTTTTTATTTATAACATTCTTCTTTTAATTAAGTATAATCATCTCATTTAAGGTTTTTAGTTTCTACTAGAGCATTAAGAGATTGAAAATATGTGATATTTTAGATTGTTATATTTGTAAACGAGCTAAATTTTTTTTTCTTACCTTTTTGAGATAAATATTTTATTTACTTTAGTACCATTTGATCTTATCCATTCCTATGTGTGTGGCCCTTTTCTTGTAATCACAAAAGGAGTGTCAAGCTATTATGTTTCCTTCATTGATGATTTTATGTCAGGTTTGTTTTATGAAATGTCCCTTTTTGATCACTTCGAAATTTTCAAAAATTTTTGAGCTCTCTTTAGAACCCAACATTCTATTATCGTCATATGTTTTTCATGTGATATAGGTGGACAATATACTCTCAATAATTTTTATTTTTTTATTTACTAGCTTTTGATGGAACTATCTACTACGTTTCTTACAACAATGGCTAAAGTTGCTGAAAGATACTCTCAAAAATAGGGATTAGATTTTGAGGAAACTTTAGCACTTGTTACAAAATTGAGTAATGTTCTCACTCCTATTACTGTTACCTCTTGGCATATCTCTTGAATAGATGTTAAAAATGCTTTCTTGAATGAAAATCATTTAGAAGAAGTTTATAGGGTATCTTTTCCTAATTTTTCTTATAATTTTTGTAAAGTTTATAAGCTTCAAAAAAGTATGTTATGGTCTAAAAAAAGCACCTTGAGCTTGTTTGAAAACTTTTCTACTATGATCACCTCATTTGGTTTCTATTTAGGTATGATGATTTTTCTTTATTTGTCAAATACACTTTCATTGGTCATCTTTTGCTAGTCTATTTATATGTTGATGCTATAACTGTTACTTGTAATGATTTTTATGTAATTGTAGTGCTATGATAGAGTTCGCATGTTGTTTTGTAATGAAAGATTTAGGTTTACTATGTTATTTTTTAGGTATTGAAGTTACTTACCCTCTAAAAGGTTATCATTTCTCTTATACTAAATATAGATCTGATATTTTTTAGCATGCTCGTCTTATAATAACAATGTTGATACCCCTCATGAACTTAAAGTCATTATTCTCTTTTTGATTTTCTTTCTTTACTAGATATCGATTTATATCATATTATTGTTAGCAATTTGATTTATCTCATCAACTCATCTAAATATTAATTGTAATCTAGTTCATATAATGAGTCAGTTTGTAATTGCACCTATTATAATTTATTTACTCTTCGTATTTTGAGATATCCTTGAGGAACTAAATTCAAAGTCTTCTATTTTTTTTTTGTTTTATTTCATCATTAAAATTGCGTGGGTACTTTGATGTTGCTTAGGTTAATGATTCTATGGATCGTAAATTTACTATTGAATATTGTATTTTTTAAAAAAAACTCTCTTATTTCTTAAAAATATAAAAAATAAGATGTTGTTACCAGCTTTTTCATGAAGGCAAAATATTGTGCTATGACTTTTACTACTTATGAGATAGTTTGATTATGGTAGATGCTTACAGAAATTGGTCTTTTTTTTTTCAGCTTATTTCTATGTATTGTGATCATAAAAGTGTTATTGAAATTGCACGAACTTCGATATTTAATGAGTGAATCAAATGTATTGAAATTGATTGTCATACCATTAGACATCACAATCAGACTGACATCTTCACGTTGTCGTTAGTTCCTTATTCCACGTAGATTGCTAACTTGGTTACCAAATATTACTAGATTTTAAGTTTTTCATCTTTTTATTTTAACAAACTTCGGATGCTTCTTACAGCAACATCATGAAATTTAAGTGATATGTTAGATGAAATCATATTTATCTTTACTCAAAACAGATTAATATTTATTTTTTGATATTTATTTTTAAACAAAATATATTAATTTTAAAATAATTTAATTTTATTTAAACAAAACTACGTGTAAGTCTATATAATCTCTAATTAATAATGACATATTTATCATCAAACAATAACAACATTTACTACTTGTTACATTTGCATGCATGACTATATCTTTAGCTCCATCTTCAAATTATTGTACAGTAATATTAGAATGATGCGGTACCAAAAAATAGGTGGCCTTCTTTCCACAACCAAATTCAACACTTGCAATGACTTTTGTACCTCGTAGAGACCTAAAAATGCATCCACCGATGGAAATTTACAGAAACTAGGTGGAAGTGAAAATTCAAAATGGGGAAAATTCAGAGCCAAATTCAACGCCTGCAATGACTTTTGCACCGCGCAGAGACTTAGAAATTCATCCACCAATGGAAATTCACGGAAACCAATTTCGGTGCACTTTTGGTAGAAGTGCATGGCAATCACAATTCGGTATTTGGTTTCCAAGCTGTCGCATCCAAGACTTGCTCTAACCTCAACCAAAACTCGAGACTTCCTGTGTCATTCACTCGACTTTCAAGAACATGAGACCTGTTCCTTCCCTCCATATATATGAAGACAGAAACTAATAACGTCGGAATATCAAATAGATGCGACATAATTTGAGTCTTGATCATTGCTTTGAGCCTTTACGTTACACCAGAATAAAATTTTAATAATTATATACCATAATGCATATAATTAGTAGAATGTTTTAATGGATTATTAAGACATTCATACCAGAGTTGATAAGGCATTATTATCATTACTGAATTTATTTAGTGAATAAGTTTTTTCAATACATGGAATAAATATTTTATAATTTTGAAACCTAAATGTATTAATATTGATAATTTTTGTTTATATAATTTCAAATTTATAATATTTTAAATGTATTTTATATTTAAAACATTCATTTATAAGCAACTTATAATTTTAAGTTTTAATTTAGTGATAATTTATGTTTAGTCATTAAATTTTTAAAAAAATTATAAAAATATATTTATTTTTTAGTTTAAAATTTTGAAATTTAGACTTGTATTAATTTGATAATTTTGATCAATATAGTTTTGAATTCTAATTTAATGCTAGGTGTGCTCTAAATTTATAAAGTTACAAAATAATAACAATTAATTCACTATTCAAGGTATGCTTAATGATCAATTTACTCTTAAAATGTGTAACACTTTGTATAAATCAACTCATATAACTCTCATGTGTTACATAATATCAATTTTAAGGCTGTTTATAAAGTTGAGAAAAATTTGAGTTCGGCTATCATATTTACTTTTGATGTATGTCTTTATTTTTTGATTTTACTAATTTAAAATGAAAATTGAGAATCATAAATTATATAGGATGAGTTTAAGAAAATAAATTATTTATTATACTTTCCTGTGTTTGTAACTTTATATATTATTAATTCCAATGTCAAAATATAACTTTAATTCATATATTAACTTCTTATGTGTGTTTATATTTCGTGTTCTTATCTTCACATATTTTGTCATATATAGTGAGAGTCTTTCTCTTTTCTTTTTCTTCTTGATTTTTGCAGCACATATGAATAATAAGTTTTGTTATTATTTTCATTCATTTTTACATGCATAAGAGTGGTACATCTTTTTCTTTTTGATTTTCGATATTTGTTAATATATTTATCTAACTCTTTTAAATACATTGTAGATGGGGCATTTGCCATGGTCTTGATGAAGTTCACGTAATTTTAAATGACATTTCATGCAGGGCCGGTCCTGGGTTTGTGCGTCAGGGCAGCCGCCCAGGTCCCCTAAAGTTTGGGTCCCTTAATTTGGGATCCCATATATATATATATATATATATATATAATTTTATAAAATTTTGAATTAATTTAAGCATTTAAAAGAAATTAAATTTAGATAAAACATCATTAAAATAATTAAATTTAAAATTTAAAAAAGGGATGAAATTTTTTTGAGTCCTTAACACTTTTCTCTTTTTTAGGGTATTATTTTTTCTTTTTTTAAAAATTTCTCTTCTAAATTCAACAAATATTTATTTTTTTTAATTTTTATAAAAAAAATTTTACTAATAGTTTGACAGTATTATTAACTAATTGAAGCATCATTTAAACAAGTATAAATGAGTGTCGTTGAAGATTTTTTGAGGATTAATCATTTTATTGCTGTAATAGATGTTACTATTGTTCTCATACAAAAGTGAAATTAAGCAATTGCAAGCATATCATATTATTTTTTGTTTCTTGTTTGATTTAAAAATGTTAAATTCTCTAGATAATAATAAATAACTTTGTATCAATCTTAAAAATACTCTAAAATGTGATAGCTCTTTAAATATTGATCCAAATGATTTATTTTCTAAATTAAAAGTTTTTTCAATTAAAATTATTAAAATCTTATTTACGATCAATTATGTCACAAGAAGTATCAAATGGATTAGCAACTTTATACATTGAAAAGAATAATATGTTGAAACAAATTGATTATAAAAATATCATTGATAAATTTACTTCTCAAATTACTAAAAAAAATTATTTTAAATAATTACTTGATACTAATACATAATTGTATATTACTACAATTTTACATATAAAGGGGTTTCGCTTTTTATTTTCGCTTCGGGCCTCCAATACGGTTAGGACTTTCATGTATGCCAGTTAATTTTTTGTTGTTTTCTTTAAGTTTCATCATATATAATAATTTTTTTCACAATTTTTATATTTTCATTTGCTTTTAAGTTTTAAATTTCATTCATTAATAAATTAATCTATTTAAATTTACAAAATTGTAACATAAACTAAACTATAATGCAAATGAGATAATTTAAAATAAAAAATTTCCTAAAAAATATGCTTTTTTTCTATAAAGACTTTACAATACAAAATGATTCTTATAAACTAATTTAATAATGCAACTAGAAGAAATTAACCATTAATAGTGCAACAATAATAATTTTAAAAAATAATGTTAATATTAAAATAAATATAAAACATGAATTTTATTTTACGAAATAACAAAAAAATTATTTTTATTTTAAAATATAAATTTAGAATTATTTTTTATACATCACAAATTTTAAACTAGTTATGTTGTTAATAACTATACCATTCATATGTTGATTAGATGCCGAAACTAACATTTATCCCGAGTCCAAATTTTATCATTTACCTGCAACGAAATTGGAATCCTTACTTCATACATCAAAATTTAAAAACTCATCCAAAAGGTAAAGATAGTCTCTATAAAAGAAAATTTAAATTTCACCAAGCTATTGAATGAAAAATATTTTGATTATTGATGTAGTGTCCGTAGAACAAGAGAGCGAGCACCATCAATTGTTCCTTAGTTTTTAAAAATACCTAGAATGTTGACAAAAATATATTTTTAGAATATATTAATTACTTAAGTTCGTCTTTCATGGAAATTTGTAATCATATTTAAAGAGAAAATAATGAAATTTTAGAATGAAATCCTTATAAAATTCTAATAACAAAACAAATTGATTAAAATTGCAAAAATAATCTTAACTTGTTTAAAATTTAAGAATTTAATTTGACTTTATCAATACAATTAAAAATACCTTTTTTCTCTTCAAAATACAAAGTTTGGCAAAAATCTCAAAAGAATATTTTTGCCCAAAAAAATAACGACATTTCTCTCGAGTGATAGAACTTGAAATAAGATTTTATCGGCAAAACAAAAATAACGATGTGTTGATCGAAAGACTATTTTCACTCAAAAGAGAAGATATTTTGTTTTTGTCAAAAAATCAAATATTGTTGATGTTAGCCAATTTTTTTTCGAGCCTTTTTAGTTATTTGATGCTCTCTTCGTGCTATGAATTGCTCTTTCCTTTAGTTTGCTAGGACTTTTTTGTATCCTTTCTCATTTTTTTAACTCTTACAACATTACAACCATAATATAAAATCCTTAATTGATCGATCTTAGATTTTTTGTGTGGTTGACTCTTATTCATTACGTATTGATTAAGTGCTTAACATTCTTTCATGGGATCATAGTCATCATTCCTCTAAATATTATTCTTTTGTGATATATATGTGAGTTAATTTTGCTTGTACTACATCTAACTTACTTTTAGTGAGGTTTCATTTTCAAGTGATTGTTCTAATGAGGTTTGGAGTTAAAACGACATGATTAAAGTTTTGTGATAGCCAGATCAAAAGGTTATAATGATGACAAATTGCTCATGCACTACACTAGGGAAGAATGCTTTAAACTTTGGTCAATCTTCAGAAATGTTGCATTTATTTAATGCTTTGTGATATTCATTAGGCCATGCTTATAAAACTATATCTTTGAGGAAAAATATATGAAGAGTTACTTGGCTTGAAACTTGATAATGTTCAGTTGTTTTGCTCGAGGACTAATACAAGCTAAGTTTGGGGGATTTTGATGTGTCCAATAAATCAAATATGTAAATATTATTCACTTTCACTTATCTTGATAAATTCTTGGAATTTTTATGCATCTATATGTTATTTCTCTAATTGTAGGCCATAAACTTAAAGTGAAGGAAATGAAGATTAAAGAGACAACTTTTTGCAGAAAATTATGTTGAGAGATCCAAGAGCATACAAATTAGTTTAAGAAAAAGTTATAGCTTAAAAAGATCTAATCTTGACTTCTACAGTGATTGCATTTGCATGTTGATTGTTGTTTGATTAATGCCATATCACCATAGATAACCTATCAAGATTGATGCCATAAGCAGCAGGTGCAACAACCTAAAAGATGAAACCTTACCTTATTTTTCTTCTCTGTTTGTTTTATTTTTTTTGCTCTAGTTTTTTCAAAAAGTTAACTGACGTGCATAAATATGCTTGCATGGAAAAATAGCAAGGTGTTAACTTGGTGAAGATTAAATCCATATAGATTTCTTGTTATTAATTAGCCATTTGGTTGGTTAATGGAGGGTGAAAAGAGGTGTGTTATAACTAACTGTCAAGAACAAAATTTTGTATGGTGTCTTTGCTTTAATTAATAAAAAGAATTAGTTTTTTAGATCAACTTTTTATATGCATATTAAAGTTAGTTAGCCTTTTACAATTTTTCTTCGCATTATATTTAGTCATGTTGATTCTTTCTCACTTCTTTCCTTGGTTGAAAGAGAAGACTCAAAGCAAGAAGGAAATAACAGGGGAGAGTTATTGCTGGTTTCTGGATTTTCTATCAATGTTGTTATACATTAAGGTAGAAAGCTAGGCATTATTAGTGCCTCCAAGACTATTTGATGATATCAAGCAATAGCTGAATCATCGACAAGTGGTTTTGGAGCCCTTAAAGATCTAAAAACTACTAAATTCTTCTAAGAAGCTTTAAGAACTTTAGCAAAACAACCAAGAAAAATAGGGATTACTAATATGAAATGGAATGTTTTAATGGAAAAGGAGATTTTGATATTTGAAGACAAAGAATGAGGGCCATTCAGACCCAACAAAAGGTGGCTTTAGCACTTGAAGGAAAAATTAAACTCCTTGACAACATGACTACTATAGAGAAAGAGGAGACGTTGGAGACCGCCTATGAAACTATTATCATGTATCTTGGTGACAATGTCTTGAGACAAGCATCCAAGGAAAAGATAACTGTTGGCTTATGGAATAAGCTCAAATTTTTTACACAATTAAATCTTTAACCAATAAAATATATCTCAAAATAAGATTCTTTGGTTACAAGATGGATGAATATAAAAGCTTTAATGAGAATTTGGATGAATTCTATAAGATTGTTACCAATTTTTATAATGTGAGTGAGAAGATCAATGATAAAGATCAAGCAGTGATTTTGCTCACCTCATTACCACTAGCCTTCAACCAATTAAGAGATACAGTCAGGTACAAGAAAGAGACTTTATCCATGGAACAATTAAAGCTTGCAATCGAGTTCAAAGACCAAGAAATAAGGAGGAATAAGAGTATTAGATCTTCATCAAATGAACTTTTGTATGCCAAAGGAAAAACTTAAAAAAAAAAAGGTTAATCTTTCAACGAGATTATTGCCAAAGATAAGTGTAAAAGCTTGCAAAGTCTCAATCCAAAGGGCATGTGAGGAAGTGTTTCTTTTGTGGGAAACTGACCATATTATTTGGTTTCGTAGAGAGTAAAGAAAAAGCAAGATGGCCATTCCTCCAAGGAGGTAAATGCTGCTATGGTTATAGATTCCCTTGATCTAAGGGAAATTAAAGGAGTTTTCCTTAGCTATCTTGAAGGAGTGAAGGGTTGTATGATTTTTATAAATAAGGAAGGAGTCTATAAGACTTTAATTAGCAAAGATGACACATTTCAAGAGATGTCTCTATCATATGCTTAACAAAGAGGTACTGTTACTAGCAATGAAAATCTAGAAGGATTGAAGGAATTCAAAGAGGTCATTAGGGTTGAGATGGAACCAAAAAGATATCAACATCCACTAGTCAAGCATCAAAACAAAAAAATAAATGTAATAATCAAACTTGTTTTGAGTTAAAGGGTTTTAATTAGCCTTTTAAGGTTAAACTTATCGTTAAATTTAAAATTAGAATTATGAATTATTATTAGCTCAAAAAATTATTATCTTAAAATTAAATTTATTATTAAATAAAAATTTTAAAATATTTTAACAAAGATTACAAATTAATATAAAGGTTATTTTTTTGTAAATAAATGCTAGTAAATTTGAAATTTAAAATTATGTAGAAAGAATTATCAATCTTAGTATATTATTAAAATAAAAAAATTATAGATAACTAATATAAATATTTTTAAAATAATGAATCTAAGAGTGAAATCCTTTTGAAATTCTAATAACAAAATAAATTGACTAAAATTGCAAAAATAATCTTAACTTATTAAAAATTTGCAAAATTAATCTAACTTTATCAACAAAATAAAAAATACTGTTTTTTACCTTCGAAATATAAAGTTTGGCTAAAATCTCAATAGGACATTTTTGTCGAAAAAAATAGCGGCATTTTTCTCAAGTGATAGAACTTAAAATAAGATTTTATCAGTAAAACAAAAAAAAAGGATGTGTTGCTTAAAAGACTATTTCCATCCAAAAGAAAAAATATTTTGTTTATGTCAAAAAAATCAAATATCATGGACTTTTATCGGTCAAACTTTGTTTTTTTTTAAAGCTTTTTTAGTTATTTGATGCTTTCTTTGGACTAAGAATACTCACTCCTTTGGTTCCCTATGACGTTTTCATATCCTTTATCATTTTTTAACTCTTGCGCCCATTACAACAATAAGATAAAGTCCTTGATTTATCTTAAATTTTTTGTGTGGTTGACTCTCATTCATTGTATGTTGATTAAGTGCTTAACATTCTTTCATGAGATCATAGTCATCATTTCTTTAAAGATTATTCTTTTATGATATATATGTGAGTTAATTTTGCTTGTACTGCATCATAAAATCATACTCACATACAACTTAGTAATACATGTGAACTTACTTTTTCTGAGCTTTCATTTTTGACTAATTGTTCCGATGAGGTTTGGAGCTAGAATGACATGACTAAAGTTTTGTGATAACTGGATAAAAAGGTTATAATAATAAAAAATTGCCCATAAACTACACTAGGGAAGAACGCTTTAAACTTTGGTCACTCTCCAAAAATGTTGCATTTTATTCAATGATTTGTGATATTCATTAGTCCATTATTATGAAACTGTATCTTTTAGGAAAAACAATATGAAGAGTTACTTGGCTTAAAACTTGATAAGGTTTAGTTGTTTTACTCAAGGACTAACAAACGCTAAATTTGGGGGATTTTGATATGTCCAATATATCCTGTATATTATATCATTTACTTTTACTTATCTTGATGAATTCTTGGAATTGTTATGCATCCATATGCCATTTCTCTGATTGTAGGTTAAAAAATTAAAGTGAAAGAAATGGTGATTAAAGAGACAACTTTCTGCAAAAAATTATGTTAAGAGATCAAAAAGCATATAAATGAGGTTAAGAAAAAGTTGTAACTCCAAAAGTATTTAATCTTGACTTTTACATTGATTGCATTTGCATGTTGCTTGTTGTTTGATTAAACCATGGACTGCCTATTGGGATTGATCCCATAATAGTAGGTACTGCAACCTAAAAGATAAAACTTACTATTTTTTTTTTCTGGTTGTTATAAAAAGTTGGCTGAGTTAAACAAAATGCATACATGGACCCAATAGCAAGGTATCAACTTGGTTAATAAAGATTCACATGGACTGTTAGTTGGCCACTTGGACAATTTATTATAAGGCAAAATATATTCTACCAATAAAAGTAATAATTGTAATGTTTTAGAAGGGAATGAGTATAAGGTGAAAACTGAAGATCCAATTGAAAGAATTCTTTTCAATGGTCCATAAAGAAGATTAAATCCATATAGATTTCTTGGTGTTTGGTTAGTTATTTAGTTGGTTAATTAAGGGGTGAAAGAGAGGTCTATTGTAACTGTCAGGAACAAAATTCTATATGGGGTCTTTTGCGCCAATTAATGAAAAGATTCAATTTCTTAGATCTTCTCTTTGTATGGATATGAAAGTTTAGTTAGCATTTTATAGTTTTCCTTTACATTACATTCATTCATATTGATTCTTTCTCACTTATTTTCTTGGTTAAAAGAGAAAATCAAAGTAAAGAAAGAATAATAAAGGAGAGTTTGGGGATTACCAAGTTTAGAATGGAGATGGAAAGAGAGATTTTGATATTTGAAGACAAAGAATAAGGATCATTCTGTTCTAACAAAAGGTGGCTTTGGCCAAGCAAACTCCCTGACACAATGACCACTACAGAGAAAGAAAAGATACTAAAGACTGCTTACAAAACCATTATCTAGTATCTTAGTGACAATGTCTTGATAAGAGCATCCCAAGAGAAGATAACAACTGAGGTGTGAAATAAGCTCAAATTTCTTTACATAATTAAATCTTTAACCAACAAAATCTATCTCAAAACGAGATTCTTTTGGTTAAAGATGGATGAAGTAAGAGCCTCGATGAGAATTTAGATGAAATCTCCAAGATTATAATCAATTTTAAGAATGTGAGTGAGAAGATTAGTGGTGAAGATCAAATAGTGATCTTGCTTAACTCATTACCACTACATTTTAACTTGTTAAAGAATACAATCAAGCATAATAAAGTGACTTTATCCATGGAGGAGTTAAAGCCTACAATCAAGTCCAAGAACCAAGAAATAAGGGGAAATAAGAGGGTTGGATCTTCATCAAATGAAGTCTTGTATGTTAGAGGAAGAACTGAACAAAGAAGTAAATCTTTCAATGAGATTACTACCAAAGACAAGTCTAAAAGGCCTACAAGGTCTCAATCTAAGGGGTTTATGAGGAACTATTTCTTTTATGGGAAACTAGACCATATTATGAGGTTTTATGGAGAGTTAAAGAAGAAGCAAGATGAGTAACCTTCCAAGGAGGCAGATGCAGCTATGGTTATAAATTCCTTTGAAAAAAAAGGTGATGTGCTAGTTGTGACAGAATCCAAAATCTCAAAAGAATGGATTCTTGACTCAAGTTGCACCTATCACATGTTTCTCAAGGCTGTATGGTTTCAAGATTATAAGGAGATAAATAGAAGAAGGGTAATCATGGAGAATGATCAATCATAAGAAGTTATAGGCATTGGAATCATAGCTTTCAAGGTGGAAGATAGTACCATCAAGATCTTTAAGAAAGTAAGGCATGTGCCTCAACCAAGGAGGAGCTTCATTTCCTTAGGCTTTTTGGATGATAAAGGCTACTCCTTCAAGGTTGAGAAAGGCACTCTTAAAGTCTTAAAAGGTTCGTTGGTGATTCTAAAAGAGATTAAAAAGAGTGGCTTATGCATTCTCAAAGACAAGGTTGTGATAGAAAATGCAACAGCTGTTGAAGAAGAACTTATTGAAGCTTAACTTTGTCATAAAAGGCTTGGCCATTTTAGTGAGAAAAGGCTTTAAGTCCTTAACAATCAAGGGCTTTTAGGCAAGGATAAAGTTTCGCACCTTGGCTTTTGTGAGCAATATGTGTTGCTTACTGTAGTTGGGAGCATAACTCAATTGAAATTATGGATTATGTGCATTTGGATTTAGGGGGGCCAGAGGCAGCTCTAACTTATGGTGGATGCAGGTATTTCCTCTCTATTATTGATAATTTTCAAGAAAGGTATGGTTGTATATGTTAAAAATAAAAGATAAATACTTTGAAAGGTTTAAAGAATGGAATGTGTTGATAGAGAACCAAATCAGAAAAAAGCTTAGAGCCTTGAGACTAAATAATGGCTTAGAGTTTTTCAGCTTGTCTTTTAATACTTATTAAAAGGAGTATGGGATTTTTAAGTATAAGTTAGTGAGGCAAACTCCATAATAGAATGAATTTGCTGAAGGGATGAATAAAACCATCATGAAAAGAGTAAGGTGTCTACTATTCACCTTTGACCTTAGTAAAGGATTTTGGGGAGAAGTAACTATCACAATAGATGCCCCTCAAGAGCCATAGACTTGAAAACACCTCAAGAAAAATGAACTGGAAGAGCCCCCAATCCACTTAAGGGTATTTGGTTATGTTGCTTTTGCATATCAATGAGAAGGGAAGCTTGATGCAAAGGTAGTTTAAGGAGTTTTCTTTGGCTATCTTGAAGGAGTGAAGGGTTATAAGATTTTTTATAAAAAAAATTGGAAGAATCTATAAGACTTTAATTAACAAAGATGTCACATTTCAAGAGACTGGTTCTACCATATGTTCAATAAAGAGGTGTTACTGTTAGTAATAAGCATCTAAAAGTATTGAATGAGATCATTAGGGTTGAGATAGAATCAACAAAAATCTCTAGCATCCACTAGTCAAACCTTAGAATAGAAAAACAAATTTAATAATCAAACTTGTCTCGGAGTTAAAGGGTTCATCTATATAATGATTAGTGTTTTAAAGTTAAATCTATTATTAAATTTAAAATTTGAATTAAAAAATATTATTAACTCAAAAAAAATTACTATTTTAAAATTAAAGTATTATTAAACAAAAATTTTAAAATATTTTGGGAAAAATTACAAATTAATATAAAAGTTAAATTTTTGCAAATAGATGTCAAAAAAATTTAAAATTTAAAATTATTTAGAAAGAAGTATCAATATTAGTATATTATTAACATATAAAATTATAAAATAATTAACATTTAATTTTTTTAAAAAATTAATATCCACATGATATTATTGTTTAAATGATTTCTTTATTATATATATATATATAAATAATTGTAATTTGTATTCATTGACAAGAGCACACCTTCAATTAAAAAAAAAAGGAAAAAAAAGAAACAGTGTAATTAATTGAGATGCGACAAAGCGTCAATTCAGTGTTCTAAGACAAACATGAAACTAGGGGAGGACATTAATTTTGAGTGACATTTTCATCATCTGTGTTATTGGGAGGAAAGGAAAATAGAGCTATGTTCAATCTCATCCACAGAGGAAGATGTCAGAGGACAAATCTCTTTCAGTAACTCTTTCTTTTCCGTAATCAGTTAATCACATTGTTACAGAAGCTAATAAAAGATCCAAAGGCAATACCAGATGGAAATTAACATGAAGTGTCTTCAGACAATGAGCTAATTATTCTGTAGTCAATCATTTATTTAGTATCCCAAACATTGCCCATCCATATAGTTTATGACATTATTATTGATGATCAACCTATGGCATTCCCAGTTAGCCTGCCCTTAAGAAGGGTGCCTTTAGCAGCATTTAGTTTGTTAACAGCATCTCTCAATCTGATCCGCTCGTCTGGAGAACCTGCAGAGCAAGACAGCCCAACTCCAATGACTGTGATCAAGCAATCATGTTCCAGTTCAGAGTTTACAATTCCATTATTACTGTGTTGATCATCCATGACTCTTAGCAGCTCAGGGTCTAGTATTTGCAGCACATTTTTGGGGAAAACTGACTCCACCCATTTGATCAGATTAAGCTCTCCCACAAAACTCTTGTGAGTTGGACTTTTCCCGGTAAACAGCTCCAGTAGCATTACCCCAAAGCTGTATGCGTCACCAGCAGTTGATGGCTTCTGTCCCTGCCCATACTCTGCATCATTGTAAATGCATGGTGTTAACAGGATTTAAAAGGAGGAATTGAATATTTTGACGCATTAAATTAACCATCGAGAGATGCTCTGGAAAGACCTGGAGGTATGTAACCTATAGAACCATTTAAGGCATGCATTGAGCTGATGGAAGCAATACAATCAGGTCTCTCCATCAGCAATCGGGCCAGGCCGAAGTCTGCTACCTTTGCAGTCATGTCTTCATCCAAAAGAATGTTGCTGGGCTTCAAATCACAGTGAATTATTGGAACTTCACTGTCATCATGCAAATAATCCAGAGCAGAAGCAACATCAATTGCCACATTCAATCTCTCCACAAGGTTCAATCCATCGCCAGTTCTTTTCTGTTTCCTGCCTGTAATCCAGTCATCCAAGCTCCCATTCCCAAGGAACTCATAAACTAGGGCCAGAAATTCCGTGTTTCTGAAGTCCAAGCTTGAGCATGAGGTTATCAGTTTAACTAGATTTCTGTGCCTCACATTTCTCAAAGCCTCACACTCTGCAACAAAGCTCTTCCAGGATCCGGTCCTTGTGAGATCAAGGACCTTGATTGCCACAGCTATACCTTCTCTAAGGTATCCTTTATATACAGAACCAAAGCTTCCAACTCCAATCAAATTTTCCTGGTTGAAATCCCCAGTAGTTCTACGGAGCTCATCATATGAGACCATTTGATGCTGCTTCCTTGGAAATGGGGAAGCTTCCTCGACCTTTGCTTTCCTTTTCCTCACAAAGAAGAAGCAGCAGATCACAGAGCAGAATGCCAATAATGCCAATATGGTGACAATAATATAAACACTGATGCCTCGGCTTTTCTTACAAGGCAATTGCAAGCATAGTTTTGGATTTCCTTCTAAATGAACATTAGAGAAATTTGTAAAAACCCCACTACTTGGAACAACTCCTTCCAGCCTATTAAAAGAAAGGTTTAAGAACTGAAGGGCCTCCAGGTTTTTGAGATCAGCAGGAATGGGGCCAGAAAGTTCATTTGAGGAGAGATCCAGCGTTTCCAAACCTTTAACCTCTGCTAGGCTATCTGGAATAGGGCCTGACAGTAAATTCCGAGCCATGGATAAGTACTCCAAGCTCTTACAATTTTTGATTGAGTTTGGAATGTTACCAGACAGATTGTTATCAGACAGGTCAAGCGTACCAACACTTCCCAGGAAACCAACATCTTCAGGGACAGATCCAGTAAGGAAGTTCTTTGACAGATTCAAGAGAGTACTGAGACTAGGGAGATTGAGAATTTCTGGAGGTATGCTTCCATCCAGCCTATTGTTGGATAGGTCCATGGACAGCAAGCTCTGGAAGTTCCCAAAACTTCTGGGGATTTTGCCAACCAATTCATTTCCCGATAAATCAATTTGGTTTAACTTTCGGAGTTTGCCAAGTGAATTTGGAATGCTACCAGAGAATCTATTTCCAGCCAAATTCAATTCTTGCAATTGTTCCAACTGCCCTATTTCTGGTGGGATTTCAGCAGAAAAAGTGTTGTAGCTTGCATTTAGCAAAGCCAAGCTACGGAGCTGACCAATTGAGGCAGGTATGTTACCATAAATGTGATTGCCTCCCATGTACAGCTTTGAGAGAACTTTGGAAAGATTGCCAATGGACTCTGGAATTACACCCTCTAGAAGATTGCCATCGAAGGCAAGGAATTTAAGATGAGAACTGTTTGTCAAAGATGTGATGAAATCTATACCATTATTACCTGCACTAACAATCTTATTGAACCCGATATTGTACATTTGAAGGAATGGAAGATTTCCCAAACCAGGTGGAACCTTCCCTTCAAGCAGGTTATGTGCCATACGGATGACCTGTATGTTGGTGAGGTTGTGCAAAGACCCTGGAATTCCTCCAGTGAACTTATTGAAACAGAAGTTGAAGACTAAAAGGTTTGGAAGTGTATCCCCAATATCGCCAGGAATTCTACCCCACAGTTGGTTAGAAGCCAAGGCCAGAGACACCATGGAAGACATATTGTAAATGAATGGAGGAACAGTGCCAGAGAGACTGTTAATGGTGAGATCAAGAACTTTTAAGTTTCCAAGACGGCTCAATTCACTAGGTATCATGCCAGTCAGGCTATTTGTCCCTAGATTTAAAGTGATGAGGGATGAAAGATTTGATAGAGATGGTGGAATTGAACCCCAGAGAAGATTTCGTCCGATGTTCAGGACCTGGAGCTTTCTGAGATGGCCTAGTTCATGAGGAACTCTTCCTGTAATCTTATTTTTCATAAAATCAAGGACCCTGAGCTCAGCTAATTTGCTTATGTTAGATGGTATTTCACCTTGTAAGCTATTTGAGCTCATGTTAAGAACTCTAAGACGGAAAAGGTTTCCTATTTGGCTTGGAACTGGTCCTTTAAGCTGATTGCTTTGGAGTTGAATGGACTGAAGGAAGGAAAGATTACCGATACTGGGGCTTATAGATCCGTCAAGTCCCAAACCAGCAAGATTGAGGGCAACAACTCTGCTGCCAATTTTGTTGCAGATAACGCCGGTCCAGTTGCAGTGGTACTCGTGTTGGCCCCAGGAAGAAAGCGGATTTTCAGGAGCCAGACTTAATTGGGACTTAAACGTGATCAAGGCCTCCTTATCTGTATCAATGGTTAGAGCGGCTGACTTGACATCAGTAAGAATGCATCTGAAACATACAAGAACAGCTAAAAGAGCAAAATGCATAAGATGGGCAGAGAAAACCATTTCTCTGCTCTGGGTTCTGAATATGTAAAATGCGTGAAAGAGTATGATGCCTGAAAACATTAAGCAATAGATATATGACATCCCTCTAGGGCAAATTTCAGATTATCAGTGGACTAGTAATAGGGACACTAGAGCAGGCCGTCGGCTTTTACATCAAGTGTGATCCTTCAGAGCTTCTTAATTTGGGTTCTCAAAATTTATGTATATTAATATGATTTTTTTACCTTTTTTTTTTTTTACTTAATTTTAAGAATAAAATTTGTGAATTAAAATATTTAGTATAGTTTGAATTTAAATAAAATTAAATTAAGAATAAAATTTTTTCTTGTTTTTTTTTTTGTAGTTTTACTTTCACACTTATTTTATTTATTTTTATTTTTAGTTTATCTCTCTTCCTCCTATCTCTTTTACAATTCGTGTCCTCTTAAATTCACACAAATATCCTTTCTTAATATTTTATAAATTTATTTATTTTTATATCATTGAGTGTTATTGATTCATTGATGTATTTTATTGAGAAAAAAAACTAAGTTTTATTATTCTTATCATTTTATATTTTTGTTAATTTTGGTTGTTTGCATCACTGTTAACTTTATTGATTCATTTTGTGTTTTTAATGTTTAAACTTAAGGTTTATAGTACAAACATATGTTTCTTAGAAAATATCTATTTGAAAGTCAAAATAAAATAAAATAAAATAAAATAATATAATAATATAAAAAATGACTAAAACTCAAAAATTGCTCTTGATAAATTTTTTTATAATTTTTCAATTGAAAATTCAATTAACAAATTACAACAACCCAGTGTTAAAGAAGATATAAGAGATAAACAAAAGAATTGAGAAAAAAGATCATGAACGAGAATGAAGCATTGTGAAAAAAATGATAATAATAAATCAAATGAAGATGTTGTCGTGATATAATTAAAAATAAAAATGAACCGGAATAAATAGGTCAATGTTAGGACATATACAATCCAAAGACTTGGGATAAAATTAACAAAAAAGCCAAAAAATCTTTGATAGAAAATAGTCTAATAAGAGAAAGTAATTTCAAGTTTCCTATGGATAGGATTATTAGACACTGTTCTTATTTTTATTACTCATGAAATTATCAAACGAAGAAAATCAAGATATAAAGTGACTACTGTACACTCAAATGATGTAAACAAAAAATATATTGTTTTTGCTGAAATTATTCAAATTAGTGATAATAAAGTTAATTAGTAAATAAAAGTCTTAGCGGTTGGAAACATTTAAAAGTGAAAAACTTAAACAACATCATAATAACATTGAACATATCATAATATGAGAATTTGGATTGATTTGTAAATTAGATTAAAAAAGAATGGAACAATTGAAAAAGAAATACAATTACAAATTAAGAAAGAGAAAAAATATTGGAAACAAGTTTTAGTGAGAATCATTTTTGTTATAAAGTGTTTTGCTAAGCGCAGTTTGCCTTTTGGAGAGAATGAAACAACTTTACCAAGATAACATTGACATTTCAAATTCACATTTTCGTAAACTTGAGTCAAAATCATTATTAATGTTATATCAATCTACATTAAGATAATTTTAAGGCAAATAAAATCACCAAAATGAAAGCAACCCACAAATATCTAGTGTAGATTAATCTATTCAACCCAACAAATCTTGCTTGAAGTCTGGTAATTGTTAGATTATATCATATTTATTATATTAATGCTTATCTGTAGTCAAGATAGATTAGTCTTTATCTTTGACACTTATTTTTGTTAGGATAGATTACTCTTAGTGTAATTTAGTTTAATTCAAACAAAATTGCTTGCAAGCTTATATAATTACTATTGATATATTATTATCATGCAATAGTAATATGACACCATAGTCATTTACCTCATGCATTATTCTATAGCATGCACATGTTGTTAGAGCCTCAAGATTGGTATTGAGGCTAAGCAGCTAAACCTTGCTATTATTAAGTGTCGTGGAGATCCATTAATGAAGATCAGAAAGATTGGTATTGACTGTTGGATTCAAACGTGAGGTATTTTTGGCAAGTGCACTGCTTTGTGTGAGATAAATTCAAGAACAAAGAAGGTACTTAGTATGTTTGGAATGGTTGTGAAGGACTTCGTGAGGGACACTAATTGTTTGAAGAATGTATTCGCATTAAATATATTCTTTATGAGATTGATGCAGTGAGGGAAATGGGTGATGTAGTGAGGCTGAGGATTCTTTTTAGCACTTAAAATAAAAAAAGGAAGTGAGAGACGATGAAAAAACTTAATATTTTTCTTTTGACTCTAGTTTAATTTTCTTTTTATATTGTTATTTGCATTTGTTTTCTTTTATTGATTGCTTGTTTACTTTTCATAAAGATTGGGAAAGATGATTCTTTCTAGGCTATTAGCTAGTATGCAGTATGGCATAACTATTTATATTAGAGTTATGTAATTTTTTTAAGGGCAAAAAGATGTGAGGTTAGGTATCTTAAGGTAGACCAAAGGATGACGAGGCTCTCAATTATGCAGAATTATTCGACGCTTGTGATGCAAATAATTCAAAGAGTAGTACTTGGATTAATAATTCTATCATATAATTAACAAATACTCAATTTTCAAAGTAAAGGACTTCTAAGGAGGTATATGAACATTTGGCAAAGTTATACACACTTTCTAATTTTACAAAATAATATTAGTTAGAGTTTGATATTCCTTGAATAGAAGAATATAAGCATTCGCGAATTTTACTCTACTATGACAGATTTATTGGATCAATTAGCACTAATAAAATCATTAAAACTAAAGGACATTTGCTCCTAAGATTGCTTATAGAGAAAAATAGCGATTGATTCAGCTTTTAATGGCTTTTCGTGATTATTTTGAAGGGCTTTAAGGGATGATTTTACATCATAGTCAACTTTCTTTTATTGCTTCAGTGGTCAATAAGTTATTAGTAAAAGAAATACATATTTAGGTCTCAGACAAAAAAAAAAAGAATTGTTCCAAACGCCTCCATATATATATGTGCAATACTTTAAAAATTGCCTCCAAGTAATTAAATGGGTCATATATTTGTTTTGTTCTTCATTAACATAGTATTTGTAATCAAAAAGGTCATTGGAAGGCTTAGTGTCGTAAATTGTCAACAAAGCCAAGCAGTAACCCTACTAGCAATACCAACAGCACCAACAATAACCTATCAAAAGTTGTACTAGCAATCCCATCAACAACCAACTAATTGTCTACATGAAAGTTTAGTAATCAGCTGCATTAATGGGCTTTCAAGCCACCTTTATTTAATACTTCAATAATTACTCCGTCGTTAATAGCAAATACTTTGAATAGTTTTAATAGTTCCCTGCAACACAACCAAATGCCATCTATACTTCCTTTCATTTAGGTTTGTCATCCCTTAGTGTTTTAGATATGTCTTCTTCATTTTAAGTCTTAGATTCTAAAGCTTTTCACCATATGTCACTTGAGTTTTTAGTTTTTGTTTTCTTATCTCCTACGTCATCTACATCAATTATGACTGTTGATTGTACTCCTTTGCTATTAATAAGAGTCAGTTATATTGTCACACTTTTTTTTTTTTGTCTTTAAAATGTCTATCATATTCATTGTTTTAAATCTTGTTTTCATTAATCAATTGTGTGATTCTAGATACATTGCCATCTTTACTTCTATTGCTTAAAATGTGCAATACCCGATATTTTAAAAGTTGATTAGGAAAAGTCGTATACAAAAATGGACTTCATGTTTTGGATCAGCTCAAAATACTAGACTTTGCAACTTCAAGTGTCCACTTATCGTCTTTTCATTTAAGTTAATCATCTTCTACTTTTCATTTGTGACATTCTTGTTTTAATTGAGTTTCATAATCTCATTTAAGGTTTTTAGTCTCTGCCAAAGCATTAAGAGATTGAAAAATATATGATTTTTAGATTGTTGTGATTGTAAAATAGTTAAAAAAATTTTCTTACCTTTTGAGAGAAGTATTTTGTTTACTTTAGCACCATTTGATGTTGTCCATTCTTATGTGTGTGGTCCTTTTCTTGTAATCACAAAAAGAGTGTCCAGCTGTTATGTTTCCTTCATTGATGATTTTATGTGAGGTTTACCTTATTAACTGTCGCTTTAACTACTTTGAAATTTTCAAAAAAATTTGAGCTCTTCTTAAAACCCAGCGTTATATTACTATTACATGTTTTTCACGTGATTTAGGTGGACAGTATACTTTGAATGATTTTTTTTTATTTACTAGCTTCTGATGGAACTATCTACAAATTTTTTGCAACAGTGGCCAAAGTTGTTAAGAGATACTCTCAAGAGTATGGATTAGATTTTAAGGAAACTTTAGCCTTGTTACAAAATTGAGTAATGTTCTCACTCTTATTACAGTTGCCTTTATTCACATATGGCATATCTCTTGAATAGATGTTAAAAATGCTTTCTTGAATGAAAATCTTTAAAAACAAGTTTCTATGGTAGCTTTTTCTGATTTTTCTTATAATTTTTGTAAAGTTTGTAGGCTTCAGAAAAGTTTTTTATGGTCTCAAACAAGCACCTTAGGCTTGGTTTGAAATTTTTTCCACTATAATTACTTTATTTGGTTCTATTTAGATATGATGATTCTGCTTTATTTGTTAAATACACTTTCATTGGTCATATTTTACTAGTCTATTAATATATTGATGCCATAACTATTACTTGTAATGTTTTTTTATGTAATTGTAGTGCTATAAATAGAGTTAGCATGTTGTTTTCTAATGAAAGATTTAGGTTTATTATGTTATTATTATTATTTTTTTTTTTGGTATTGAAGTTAGTTTCCTTCCAAAAGATTATTTTCTCTGTCACACTAAACATAGATCTGATATTTTTTAGCATGCTCGTCTTACTTATGATAAGAGTGTTAATACTCTTCTTGAACTTAACGTCATTATTCTCTTTTTAATGTTCTTACTTTACTAGATATCGATTTATATCGTACTATTATTAGCAATTTGGCTTATCTTATCAGCTCATTTAAGTTTTATATATACAGTTCATATAATGAGTCAGTTTATAACCGCACTTATTGCAATTCATTTACTCTTTTTTATTTTGAGATATCCTTAAGGAAATCAATTCATAGTCTTTTATTTATTTATTTTTTCTATTTCATCATTGGAATTGTGTAGGTACTTTGATGTTGCTTTAGTTAATGATTCTACGGATCATAAATCTACTATTGAATTTTGTATTTTCTTGAGAGACTCTCTTATTTCTTAAAAACGTAAGAAATAAAATATTGTTACTAGCTTTTTCATAAAGGCGAAATATTGTGCTATGACTTTTACTACTTATGAGATAGTTTTATTATGTTAGATGCTCGCAGAAATGGATCTTTTTTTCTCAATCTATTTTTATTTATTGTGATCATAAGAGAGTTATTCAAATTGCACGAAATTCGATATTTAATGAACGGACCAAGCATATTGAGATTGATTGTTATACCATTAGAGATCACAAGCAAATTGACACCCTCACATTGTCTTTTATTCCTTCTTCCATGCAAATTACTGACTTGGTTACCAAGTCATACTAGATTTTACGTTTTCATTTTTTTATTTAACTTCTTATAATAGCATATGAGTTTTGAGTGATATGTTAAATCGGATCATATTTATTATACTAATGTTTATCTTTACTCCAAATAGATTAATATTTATTTTTTGATACTTATTTTTAAACAAAATATATTAATTTTCAAATAATTTAATTTTATTTAAACACAACTACTTATAAGTCTATATAATCTCTAATTAATAATGATATATTTGTCATCAAACAATAATAACATTTACTACTTGTTACATTTGCATGCATGACTATATCTTTAGCTCCATCTTCAAATTATTGTACAGTAATATTAGAATGACGCGGTACCCAAAAATAGGTGGCGTTCTTTCCACAACCAAGTTCAACACTTGCAATGACTTTTGTACCGCATAGAGACTTAGAAATGCATCCACCAATGGAAATTTACGGAAACTAGGTGGAAGTGAAAATTCAAAATGGGGAAAATTCAGGGCCAAATTCAACACCTGCAATGACTTTTGTACCGCGTAGAGACTTAGAAATGCATCCACCAATGGAAATTCACAGAAAACTTGGTGGAAGTGAAAATTCAAAGCAGGGAAAGTTCAGAGCCAAATTCAGTGCATTTTGATAGAAGTGCATGGCATTCACAATTTGGTCTTTGGTTTCCAAGCTGTCGCATCCAGACTTGCTCTAACCTCAACCAAAACCCGAGACTTCCTGTGTCATTGACTCGACTTTCAAGAACATGAGACCTGTTCCTTCCCTCCATATATATGAAGACATAAACTAACAACGCAGGAATATCAAATAGATACGACTTAATGTGAGTCTTGATTATTGCTTTGAGCCTTTATGTTAGACTAGAATAAACTTGTAATAATTATGTACCATAATACATATACTTAGTGGAAGATTTTAATGGATTATTAAGACATTCATACCAGAGTTGATATGGCATTATTACCATTAATGAATTTATTTATTTTTTCTTTTTCATGTTAAGTTTTTTCAATATATGTATAATACTATTTTTAAAAAAATAATATTAATAAATATTTTATAAATTTGAAACCTAAATGTATTAATATTGATAAATTTTTGTTTATACAATTTCAAATATTTTATATTTGAAACATTCATTTATAAACAACATATAATTTTTAAATTTTAATTTAGTGATAATCTATGTTTAGTCAATAATTTTTTAAAAAATTATAAAATATATATTTATTATTTAGTTTAAAATGTTGAAATTTAGACTTGTATTAATTTGAAAATTTTGATCAATATAGTTTTGAATTCTAATTTAATGATAGGTGTGTTCAAAATTTATAAAGTTACAAAATAATAACCATTAATTCACAATTCAACGTATGCTTAATGACCAGTTTACTCTTAAAATGTGTACGACTTTGCATAAATCAACTCATATAACTCTTATGTGTAACATAATTTTAATTTTAAGGTTGTTTATAAAGTCGAGAAAATATTTAAGTTCGGTTATCATATTTGTTTTTCATGTATGTCTTTATTTTTTGCTTTTACTAATTTAAATGGAAGTGAAAAATGAAAATTGAGAATCATAAATTATATGGGATGACTTTAAGCAAATAAAATTATTTATTATACTTTTCTGTGTTTGTAACTTTATATATTATTAACTCCAATTTGAAAATATAACTTTAATTCATATATTAACTTTTTATGTGTGTGCGTTTGGCGAAGAAAATTCAACCACTAATTTTTGTTAAGTATATTTCATATTATTATCTTCACATATTTTGTCATAGTGAGAGTCTTTCTTTTTTCTTTTTTTTTTAAAAAATTTTTGCAGCACATATGAATAATAAGTTTTGTTATTATTTTCATTCATTTTTACATGCATAAGAGTGACACATCTTTTTCTTTTCGATTTTCAGTGATTCTTAATATATTTGTCTAATTCTTTTAGATAAGTTGTAGAAGAGGCATTTATGGTAGTCTTGATGAAGTACAGGAAGTTCATGTAATTTTAAATGACATTTCATGCGCGGCCCGCCCTGGGCTTGTGCGCCAGGGACAATCGCCCAGATCCCCCAAAGTTTGGGCTCTTTAATTAGGGATCTCATATATATATATATAATTTAAATATTTAAAACAAATTAAATTTAAATGAAATATGATTAAAATAATTAAATTTTAAATTAAAAAAGGAGGTGAATTTTTTTCGATTAATTAATATTTTCTCTTTTTCAAGGTTTATTTTTTTTAAATTCCTTTTTTTGAATTCAACAAACATCTATTTTTTTCTTTTAATTTTTTACAAAATATTTTACTCGTCATTATCAGTATTATTAACCAATTAAAACATCATTTAAACAAGTATTAATGAGTGTTGTTGAAAATTATTTAAGAATTAATTATTTTATTATTGTAATGGATGTTGCAATTGTTTTCATACAAAAGTGAATTTAAACAATTGTAACTATATGATATTATTTTTTGTTCTTGTTTGATTTAAATATGTTAAATTCTCTAAATAATAATAAGCAATGTTGTATCAATCTTGAAAACACTATGAAATATGATAACTCTTTGGATATTGATTCAAATGATTTATTTTTTGAATTGAAAGTGTTACTAGTCACTTTATGAGTAGAAAAAAAGACAGTACTTGAGATTTTAGAGTTTGTAAAAGTTTTAAATTATTATCGTAATATCTTAATTGCTTATAGAATATTATTTACTATGCTTAAGAAAGTTTTTTTAAATTAAAATTATTAAAATCTTATTTACGGTCAACTATGTTACAAGAAATATCAAATGGATTAGCAACCTCATGTATTAAAAAGAAAAATATGTTGAAACTAAAAATATCATTGATAAATTTACTTCTTAAATTACTAAAAAAATTATTTTAAATAATTACTTGATACTAATACATAATTGTATATTACTACAATTTTATATAAAGATGTCTCACTTTTTATTTTCGCACTATGCCTCTAGATGGTTAGGATTGGCCCTGATTTCATGTATACAAGTTAGTTTTTGTCATTTGCATTAAGTTTCTTCAGATATAATAAATTTTTTAAAGATATTTTAAATATACAAATTTTATGTTTTTGTTTATTTTTAAGTTTTAATTTTAATTTTTAATTATTTATTAACAAATTAATTTATTTAAATTTACAAAATTATAGCATAAACTAAACTATAATGCAAATGAGATAATTTAAAATATTTTTTTTTGAAAAATATGCTATTTTGCTATATAAAAACTTTACAATACAAAATGATTCTTATAAACCAATTTAATGATGCAATTAAAAGAAATTAACCATTAATAATGAAACAATAATAATTTTAAAAATGATGTTAATATTAAAATAAATATAAAATATGAATTTTAATTTATAAAACAATAAAAAAATTAAAATTTTTTATTTTAAAATATAAATTCAGAATTATTTTTTGTACATCACAGATTTTAAGTTAGTTATATTTTTTGTAATAACTATACCATTCATATGTTGATTAGATGCCTAAACTAACATTTATCCAGTGTCCGTACAATAATAGAGTGAACACCGTCAATTGTTCTTTCATTTTTAAAAATACCTAAAAAGTTAATAATTTTTTTTTTGAACATAGTAATTATCTACGTTCGTCTCTTACGAAAATTTGTAATCATGTTTAAACAAAAATAATAAAATTTTAGAATAAGATTCTTAAAAAATTCTAATAACAAAATAAATTGATTAAGATTGCAAAAAAAAAAAAAAATCTTAACTTATTGAAGATTTGCAAAATTTATTTGACTTTATCAATAAAATATAAAATACTATTTTTAATTTTCATAAT
The DNA here is from genome assembly GCA_021397835.1 of Moringa oleifera. Classification (NCBI taxonomy): domain Eukaryota; kingdom Viridiplantae; phylum Streptophyta; class Magnoliopsida; order Brassicales; family Moringaceae; genus Moringa; species Moringa oleifera. Next base: position 4,843,881 of record JAJFZO010000087.1, read on the forward strand.
ATAAAGTTTGGCTAAAATCTCAAAATGATATTTTTGCCCAAAAAAATAATGATGTTTCTCTCAAGCAATAGAATTTGAAATGAGATCTTATCAGTAAAAAAAAAAAAATGATGTGTTGCTCAAAAGACTATTTTCACCAAAAAAAAAAATGTTTTTGTCAAAGAATCAGATATTGTTGATTTTTGTTAGCCAAATTTTGTTTTTTTATTTTATTTTTTTAGTTATTTTGATGCTCTCTTTGGGTTACAAAATTCACTTCTTTGGTTCCTTATGATTTTTGTATATCCTTTATCATTTTTTAACTCTTATGCCTATTACAACCATAGGATAAAATTCTTGATTGATTTTAGATTTTTTGTGTGGTTGACTGTCACTCATTATGTATCGATTAAGTGCTTAATTTTTTTTATGAGATCATAATCATCATTCCTCTAAATATTATTCTTTTGTGATATATATGTGAGTTAATTTTGCTTGTACTGCATCATAAAATCATACAACTAGTGATACATATGAACTTATGAGCTTTCATTTTCAAGTTATTGTTCCAATGAGGTTTAGACTAAAATGACTAGTTTTGTGATAACTGGAGCAAAAGGTTATAACAATGACAAATTGCTCATGCACTACATTAGGGAAGAACGCTTTAAGCCTTGGCCACTCTTAAAAAATGTTGCATTTTATTAAATAGTTTATTTATTAGGCCATGCTTATAAAAATATATCTTTGAGGAAAAAATATATGAAGAGTCACTTGGCTTTGTTTTGCTCGAGGACTAACCAAAGCTAAGTTTAAAGGATTGTAATATGTCCAATAAATCATTATATTATTCACTTTCACTTATCTTGATGAATTCTTGAAATTGTTAAGCATTTATATGTCATTTCTATTATTATAGGCCAAAAACTTAAAGTGAAGGAAATGGAGATTAAAAAGACAAATTTCTATAGAAATTTATGTTGAGAGATCAAAGACCGTATAAATAAGGTTAAGAAAAAAGTTATAGCTCAAAAGGGTCTGATCTTGACTTCTACATTGATTGCATTTGCGTGTCTACTATTGTTTGATTAATGCCATATCACCATAGACAACCTATCAGGATTGATCCCACAAGTAGTAGGTGTGGTAACCCAAAAGATGAAACCCTTAACCTATGTTGTTTCTCTGCTGTTTTTTTCTTAGTTCTTTCAAAAAGTTGGCTAACTTGGAGAAATATGCTTACATCGATAAATAACAAGGTGTTAACTTAGTGAAGATTAAATCCATATAGATTTCTTATTGTTAGTTAGCTATTTAATTAGTTAACTGAGGATGAAAAAAAAGGTGTGTTGTAACTATCAGGAACAAAATGTTGTATAGTGTCTTTACTTCATCTAATGAAAAGATTCAGTTTTTTAGATCAACTCTTTATATGCATATGAAAGTTTAGTTACCTTTTACAATTTCTCTTTACATAAAATTCATTCATATCGATTCTTTCTCACTTATTTTCTTGCTGTGAAAGAGAATACTCAAAGCAAAAAAAGAATAACAAATAAGAGCTGTTGTTGGTTTCTAGATTTTCTCAAAACGTTATTGTACGTTAAAGTAGCAAGCTAGGCATTCTTAATGTCTTCAAGACTACTTAATGATATCAAGTAGTGGGTAAATCATTGACAAGTGGTATCAGAGCCCTTAAAGATCTAAAAACTACTAAGTACTTCTAAGAAACTTCAAGAACTTCAATAAAAAACTGAAAAAGATGAGGATTACCAAGTTTGGAATCGAAAGTTTCAATAGAAAAGGAGATTTTAATATTTGAAGATAGAATAAAGGCCATTTTGGTCCAAGAAAAGGTAGTTTTGCCCTTTGAAGGAAAAAGTAAACTTCCTGACACCATGGCTATTATAAAGAAAGAGAAGATGTTAGAAACCGCCTACGACACCATTATCTTGTATCTGTCTTAAGATAAGCATCCAAGGAGAAGACAACAGTTGGGTATGGAATAAACTTAAATTTCTTTGCATAATTAAATCTTTGACCAATAAAATCTATCTCATAACAAGATTCTTTAGTAACAAAATGGATGAATATAAGAGCCTCAATAAGAATTTGAATGAATTCTCCAAGATTGTAATTGATTTTTATAATGTGAATGAGAAGATCAATGATGAAGAAGAAGCAGTGATCTTGCTCATCTCATTACCACCAGCCGTTAATCAGTTAAAGGATACAATTAGGTACAACAAAGAGACTATATCCATGGAGGAGTTTAAGCTTGCAATCGGGTTCAAAGACCAGGACATAAAGAGGAATAAGAGGGTTGGATCTTCATCAAATGAAGTTTTGTATGCCAAAGGAAGAACTAAAAAAAGAGGCCAATTTTTTTAACAAGATTGTTGCCAAAGATAAGTGTAAAAGCCTATAAATTCTCAATTCGAAGGGTTTTAAAGATTTTTTTTTTTTTTTGGGGAAACTTAACCATATTAGGAGGTTTTGTAGAGAGTTAAAGAAAAAGCAAGATGACCATCCCTTCAAGGAGGCAGTTGCAGCTATGGCTATAGATTCCCTTGAAAAAGAAAGTGATATGCTAGTCGTGATAAAATCCAAAATCTCAAATGGCTAGATTTTTAATTGAAGTTGCATCTATCATATGTGTCGTAAGGCTGAATGGTTTTCAAGATTATAAAGAGATAAATGGAAAAAGGGTAATCATGGAGAATAATCAATCTTGTAAAATTAAAGGCATTGGAACCATAGCTTTCGAGGTGGAAGATAAAATGATTAAGATCTTAAAGAAAGTAAGGCATGTGCTTTAACTAATAAGGAATATAATTTTCTTAAGTTTTTTTGGATGATAAGGGTTAGTCTTTTAAGGCTAAGAGAAGCATCCTTAAAGTCTTGGAAGATTCCTTAGTGACTTTAAAAGAAATTAAAGAGAATGGCTTATATATTCTCAAAGGCAAGTTTATGATAGAAAAATAAGCAGCAGCTGTTAAAGAAGAACTTGTTGAAGCTTAACTTTTTCATAGAAGGCTTGGCCATTATAATGTGAAAAGGCTTCAAATCCTCAACAATCAAGGGCTATTAGGCAAGAGTAAAGTTTTACACCTTGGCTTTTGTGAGTAGTGTGTGATGTTTGCTGTAGTTAGAGAGCATAACTCAGTTGAAATTATGGATTATATGCATTCAGATTTGTGGGGCTAGATGCAGTTGCAACTCATGGTGGATGCATGTATTTCCTCTCTATTATTGATGATTTTTCAGGAAAGGTATGGTTGTATATATTAAAAACAAAAGATAAATGCTTTAAAAGGTTTAACGAATGGAAGGTGTTCATGAAGAACCAAATCGAAAAAAAAAAAAAAAGCTTAGAGCCTCAAGAATTGATAATGGTTTGGAGTTTGGCAGCTCATCTTTTGATATTTATTGCAAGAAGCATGTGATTTTTGAGGCATAAGATGGTGAGAAAAACTCTATAACATAATAAAATTGTTGAAATGATGAATAAAACCATCATGACAAGGGTGAGGTGTATTTTATTCACCTTTGGCCTTAGTAAGGGATTTTGGAGAAAAGCAACTATTACAATTATGTTTTTGATAAATAAATACCCTTCAAAGGCCATAGACTTGAAAACACCTCAAGAAAAGTAAATTGAAAGAGCCTTCAATCCCAGTCACTTAAGAGTATTTGGGTGTGTTGCTTTTGCACATTAAAGAGAAGGAAAGCTGAAGAAATTAAAGGAGTTTTTTTGGCTATCTTGAACAAGTGAAGGGTTGTAAGATTTTTATAAAGAATGAAGATAAGATTTTAATTAGCAGAGATGTCACATTTCAAGAAACATTCCTATCATATGCTCAACAAAGAGGTACTGTACTAGTAATGAGAATTTAAAAGGATTGGAAGAATTCAGGAAGGTCATTGGGGTTCAGATGGAACCAAAAAGATCTTAAGCATCCATTAGTCAACCCTTAGAACAAAAAAATAAATTTAGTAATCAAACTTGTTTTGAGTTAAAGAGTTCTGATTAGCATTTTGAGACCTATCATTAAATTTAAAATTTGAATTATGAATTATTGTTAGTTCAAAAAAATATTATTTTAAAATTAAATTTATTATTAAATAAAAATTTTAAAATATTTTAATAGAGATTGCAAATTAATATGCAAGTTTTTTTTTTTTTTTTTGTAAATAGGCACCAATAAATTTAAATATTTAAATTATGTAGAAATAATTATCAATATTAGTGTATTATTAAAATATAAATTTATAAATAATTAAAATAAATATTTTAAAATTAACAAGATCTTGGAATGAAATCCTGATGAAATTCTAATAAAAAAATTGATTAAAATTGCAAAAATAATTTTAATTTATTGAAAATTTATAAAATAAATTTGACTTTATCAATAAAATAAAAATACCATTTTTACATTTGAAATATAAAGTTTGGCTAAAATCTCAAAAGGACATTTTTGCCCAAAAAGATTTAATCCTTACTTCTACATCGATTGCATTTGCACATTGCTTATTGTTTGATTAAACAACGACTCCCTGTTTGGATTGTTCCCGTAAGTAATAGATGTCATAACCTAGAAGATGAAACCTTTACCCTTTATTGCTTTTTTGCTATTTTTTTTCCTGATTGTTACAAAAAGTTGGTTGAGCTAGATAAAAATGCCTACGCAGACCAATAGCAAGGTGTTAACTTGGTTAATAAAGGATTCACATGGGCTGTTAGTTGGCAACCAGGACAATTTGTTAAAAGGCAAAAGACATTCTGCCTATAAAAGCAATACTTATAGTCTTTTAGAAGGGAATAAGTATAAGGTGAAAACAAAAGATCTAGTTGAGAGAATTCTTTGCAATGGTCCTTAAAGAAGATTAAATCCATAGAGATTTCTTGTTGTTAGGTCAGCTAGCTATTTAGTTGGTTAATTGAGAGTGAAAGAGACGTGTATTGTAACTGTTAAGAACAAAATTATGTATGGTGTCTTTGCATCAATTAATGAGAAGATTCGGTTTCTTAGATCAACTTTTTGCATGCATATGAAAGTTCAGTTAGCATTCTACAATTTTTCTTTACATTACATTTATTCATATTGATTCTTTCTTGCTTATTTTCTTAGTTGAAAGAGAAGATTTAAAGCAAGGAAAGAATAATTAGGAGAGTTGCTGCCAGTTTCTAGATTTTTTAGAAGCATTACTATACATTAAGGCAAAAAGCTAGACATTCTTGGTGTCTTTAAGACTACTTAATGACGTTAAGCAATAGCTGAATCACCACCAAGTGGTATCAAAGCCCTCAAAGATCCAAGAACTACTACGTTCTTCTAAGAAATTTCAAGAACTTCAACAAAGAACCAAGAATGATAGGATTACCAAGTTTAAAATGAGATAGAGAGGGAGATTTTGATATTTGAAGACATAGAATAAGGGCATTTTGATCCAATAAAAGGTAGAATGCAAACTCCCTAACTATTATAGAGAAAGAGAAGATGCTAGAGATCGCTTACAACACCATTATCTAGTATCCTAGTGACAATGTCTTAAGATGAGCACTCTAGGAGAAGATATCGAATGGGGTGTAGAATAAGCTCGAAATTCTTTACATAATTAAATCTTTAACCAATAAAATTTATCTCAAAACATGATTCTTTGGTTACAAGTAAAAGAAGATGAGAGCCTTGATGAGAACTTAAATAAATTCTCTAATATTGTTATCAATTTTAAGAATGTGAATGAGAAGATTAGTGATGAAGATTAAGCAAGGATCTTGCTTAACTCATTACCACCAGACTTCAACCTATTAAGGAATATAATCAAGTACAACAACGAGACTTTATCAATGGAGGAGTTAAAGCCTGCAATCAGGTCCAAGGACCAAGAAATAAGGAGGAATAAGAAGGCTAGATCTTCATCAAATCAAGTCTTGTATGCTAGAGGAAGAACTGAAAAAGGAGACCAACCTTTTAATGAGAATACTGTCGAAGAAAAAGTTTAAAAGTCCTACAAGGTCTCAATCTAAAGGGTTTCTGAAGAAATGTTTCTTTTGTGGAAAACTTGACCATATTGTGAGGTTTTGTAGAGAGTTAAAGAAGAAGTAAGATGAATAACCCTCTAAGGAGATAGATGCAGCTATTGCTATAAATTTCCTTGTAAAAAAAGGTAATGTGCTAACTGTGACAGAATCTAAAATCTCAAAAGAAAGGATTCCTGACTCAAGTTGCACCTATCAGATGTGTTTTAAGGTTGAATGGTAACAGAAGAAGGGTAATCATGAAGAATGATCAATCTTAAGAAGTTAAAAGCATTGGAACCATAGCTTTCAAGGTGGAAGATAGAACCATCAAGATCTTCAAGGAAGTGAGGAATGTGCCTCAACCAAGGAGAAACTTGATTTTCTTAGGATTTTTGGATGACGAAGGCTACTCTTTCATGGTTGAGAGAGGCAATCTTAAAGTCTTGAAAGGTTATTTGGTGCCTCTAAAAGAAATTAAAGAGAACGACCTATACATTCTAAGAAACAATGGTGTCATAGGAAAAGCTGCAATAGTTGTTAAAGAAAAACTTGTTAAAACTTAACTTTGTCATAGAAGGCTTGGTCATTATAGTGAGAAAAGGCTTCAAATCCTCAACAATCAAGGGCTATTACGTAAGAAAAAGTTTCAGACCTTGGCTTTTGTGAGCATTATGTGTTGCTTGCTACAGTTGGGGAGGACAACTCAATTGAAATTACGGTTTATGTGCAATCAAATTTGTGGGGGCTAGAGGCAGCTCCAACTCACGGTGGATGCAAGTACTTCCTCTTTTTTATTGATGATTTTCAAGAAAGGTATGGTTGTATATGTTAAAAACAAAAGATAATTACTTTGAAAGGTTTAAAAAATGAAAGGTATTGATAAAGAACCAAACGAGAAAAAAGCTAAATGCCTTGAGAACTTATAATGGCTTGGTGTTTTGCAGCTTATCTTTTAATACTTATTGCAAGGAGCACGGGATTTTGAAGCACAAGCTAGTGAGGAAAACTCCACAATAGAATGAATTTGCTGAAGGGATGAATAAAACCATTGTGAAGAGGGTGAGATGTATAATATTCACCTCTGACCTTAGCGAGGGATTTTAGAGAGAAGCAGCTATCACAAAAGATGCCCCTCAAGGGCCATAAACTTGAAAACACCTCAAGAAAAGTGAATTGGAAGAGCCCCTGATCTCAATCACTTAAGGGTGTTCGGGTGTGTTGTTTTTGCACATCAATGAGAAGGAAAGCTTGATCTAGGGGCAATTAAAGGAGTTCTCTTTAGCTATCTTAAAGGAGTGAAGGGTTATAAGATTTTCATAAAGAATGGAAGAGTTTGTAAGACTTTATTTAATAGAGGTGTCACATTGCAAGAGACTTCTCTACCATATGTTCAACAAGAAGGTGCTGCTGCTAATAATGAGAATCTAAAAGTATTGGAGGATGTTTCTAAGGTTAAGATAGAACTAAAAAGATGTCAAGCATCCATAACTCAAACCTTGGAACAGAAAAATAAATTTAATAATCAAACTTATTTTGAGTTAAATGGTTCATCTATATAGTGATTATCATTTTAAGGTTAAAATCTATTATTAAATTTAAAATTTGAATTGTAAGTTATTGTTAGCTCAAAAAAATACTTTTTCAAAATTAAATTTATTATCACAAAATTTTAAAATATTTTGAGAAAGATTGCAAATTAATATAAAAGTTCAATTTTTGTAAATAGATGCCAATAAATTTAAATTGTAAAGTTGTGTAGAAGAATTATCAATATTAGTATATTATTAAAATATAAAATTGTAAAATAATTAATATTAATATTTTTTAAAAAATTTAATATCCACATGATATTATTGTTTAATGATTTTGTTATATTCATTGACAAGAGCACACTTTCAATAAAAAAGGAAACAGAAACAGTGTAATTAATTGAGATGCTATGGAGTTGACATTCAGTGTCCTAAGACAAACATGAAACTAGGGGAGAACATTAATGTGGAGTGACATTTTTATCATCTGTGTTTATTGGGAGGAAAGGAGAATAGAGCTATCTTCGATCTCATCCACAGACCAAGATGTCAGAGGAAGGCGTTAAATCTCCTTCTGTAACTCTTTCTTTTCTGTAATCAGTTAATCACATTGTTACAGAAGCTAAAAAAGATCCAAAGGCAATACCGGAACATAGAAATTAACATGAAGTGTCTTCAGACAATGAGCTTATTCTATAGTCGATCATTCATTTAACATCCCAAACATTGCCCATCTATATAATTTATGACATTATCATTAATGATCAACCTCTGGCATTCCCAGTTAGCCTGCCCTAAAGAAGGGTGTTTTTGGCAGCATGTAGTTTGTGAACAGCATCTCTCATTCTGATCCGCTCATCTGGAGAACCTGTAGTGCAAGACAGCCCAACTCCAATGACAGTGATCAAGCAATCATGTTGCAGTTCAGAGTTTACGATTCCATTATTACTATGTTGATCATCCATGATTCTTAGCAGCTCAGGGTCCAGTATTTGCAGCATATTTTTGCGGAAGACTGACTGCAACCCATCTGATGAGATCAAGCTCTCCCACGAAACTCTCATGAGTTGGATTTTTCCCGGTAAACAGCTCCAGTAGCATTACCCCAAAGCTGTATGTGTCACCAGCTGTGGATGGCTTCTGTCCCTGCCGATACTCTGCATCATTGTAAAGGCATGGTGTTAAGAGGATTTAAAAGCAGGAATTGAATATTTTGACACATTAAATTAACTACAGAGAGATGCGACAGACCTGGAGGTATATAACCTATAGAACCATTTAAGGCATGCATTGAGCTGATGGAAGCAGTACAGTCAGGTCTCTCCATCAGCAATCGGGCCAGGCCGAAGTCTCCTACCTTTGCAGTCATGTCTTCATCCAAAAGAATGTTGCTGGGCTTCAAATCACAGTGAATTATTGGAACTTCACTGTCATCATGCAAATAATCCAGAGCAGAAGCAACATCAATTGCCACACTCAATCTCTCCACAAGGTTCAATCCATCTCCAGTTTTCTTCTGTTTTTTGCCTGTAATCCAGTCATCCAAGCTCCCATTCCCAAGGAACTCATAAACTAGGGCCAGAAATTCCATGTTTCTGAAGTCCAAGCTTGAGCATGAGGTTATCAGTTTAACTAGATTTCTGTGCCTCACATTTCTCAAAGCCTCACACTCCGCACCAAAGCTCTTCCAGGATCCCGTCCTTGTGAGATCAAGGACCTTGATTGCCACAGCCATACCTTCTCTAAGATATCCTTTATATACAGAACCAAGGCTCCCAACTCCAATCAAATTTTCCTGGTTGAAATCCCCAGTCATTCTGCGGAGCTCATCATATGAGACCATTTGATGCTGCTTCCTTGGAAATGGGGAAGCTTCCTGGACCTTTGCTTTCCTTTTTCTCACAAAGAAGAAGCAGCAAATCACAGAGTAGAATGCTAATAATGCCACTATGGTGACAATAACATAAACACTGATGCCTTGGCTTTTCTTACAAGACAATTGCAAGCATAGTTTTGGATTTCCTTCCTAATGAACATTAGAGAGATTTGTAAAAACCCCACTACTTGGAACAACTCCTTCCAGCCTATTAAAAGAAAGGTTTAAGAACTGAAGGGCCTCCAGGTTTTTGAGATCAGCAGGAATGGGGCCAGAAAGTTCATTTGAGGAGAGATCCAGCGTTTCCAAACCTTTAACCTCTGCTAGGCTATCTGGAGTAGGGCCTGACAGTAAATTCCGAGCCATGGATAAGTGCTCCAAGCTCTTACAATTTCTGATTGAGTTTGGAATGTTACCAGACAGGTTGTTATCAGACAGGTCAAGGGTACCAACACTTCCCAGGAACCCAACATCTTCAGGGACAGATCCAGTAAGGAAGTTCTTTGACAGATTCAACAGAATACTGAGACTAGGGAGATTGAGAATTTCTGGATGTATGCTTCCATCCAGCCTATTGTTGGATAGGTCCATGGACAGCAGGCTCTGGAAGTTCCCAAAACTTCTGGGGATTTTGCCCACCAATTCATTTCCCGATAAATCAATTTGGTTTAACTTTCAAAGATTCCCAAGGGAATTTGGAATACTACCAGAGAATCTATTTCCAGCCAAATTCAATTCTTGCAATTGTTCCAACTGCCCTATTTCTGGTGGGATTTCAGCAGAAAAAGTGTTGTAGCTTGCATTTAGCAAGGCCAAGCTACTGAGCTGACCAATTGAGGCAGGTATGTTACCATAAATGTGATTGCCTCCCATGTACAGCTTTGAGAGAACTTTGGAAAGATTGCCAATGGACTCTGGAATTACACCCTCTAGAAGATTGCCATCGAAGGCAAGGAATTTAAGATGAGAACTGTTTGTCAAAGATGTGATGAAATCTAGACCATTATTACCTGCACTAACAATCTTATTGAACCCGATATTGTACATTTGAAGGAATGGAAGATTTCCCAAACCAGTTGGAACCTTCCCTTCAAGCAGGTTATGTGCCATACGGATGACCTGTATGTTGGTGAGGTTGTGCAAAGACCCTGGAATTCCTCCAGTGAACTTATTTAAACAGAAGTTGAAGACTAAAAGGTTTGGAAGTGTATCCCCAATATCACCAGGAATTCTACCCCACAGTTGGTTAGAAGCCAAGGCAAGAGACACCATGGAAGACATGTTGTAAATGGAGGGAGGAACAGTGCCAGAGAGACTGTTAATGGTGAGATCAAGAATTTTTAAGTTTCCAAGACGGCTCAAGTCACTAGGTATCATGCCACTCAGACTATTTGTACCTAGATTTAAAGTGATGAGAGATGAAAGGTTTGACAGAGATGGTGGAACTGAACCCCAGAGAAGATTTCGTCCCAAGTTCAAGACCTGGAGCTTTCTGAGGTGGCCAAGTTCATGAGGAACTCTTCCTGTAATCTTATTTTTCATAAAATCAAGGACCCTGAGCTCAGCCAATTTGCTTATGTTAGATTGGTATTTCACCTTGTAAGTTATTTGAGCTCATGTTGAGAACTCTAAGACGGAAAAGGTTACCTATTTTGCATGGAACTGGTCCTTTAAGCTGATTGTTTTGGAGTTGAATGGACTGAAGGAAGGAAAGATTACCGATAGTGGGGCTTATAGATCCCTCAAGTCCCAAACCATCAAGATTGAGGGCAACAACTCTCCTGCCAATTTTGTTGCAGATAACGCCAGTCCAGTTGCAGGGGTACTCGTGTTGGCCCCAAAGAAGAAAGCGGATTGCCAGGCTTCAGATTTAGCTGGGACTTAATGGTGATCAAGGCCTCCATGTCTGTATCAATGGTTAGAGTGGCTGACTTAGCATCAAGAAGAATGCAACTGAAACATACAAGACCAATTAAAAGAGCGAAATGCGCACGATGGGCAGAGAGAACCATTTCTCTACTCTGGGTTCTGAATCTGCATTGAAATGCTCGTAAGAGTATGATGTCTCAGAACACAAACAATGGGTATCTATAAATTCCCACCGCTTGGGGAAATTTCAGTTTATCAATGAGTGGTAATAGGACCAGATCGGTAAACATCAGTCCTAGTCAACCAGACAACTGCACTTTGGACCACTGAAGATGACCAAAACGACCTAAGGATATGACAACGCAACTAGGAAAGTCATGGAACTGCTTTGCAGATCAGGCAACTGTTTATTTTGTAAAACTAAATGCATTAACTAGATGAGAAACATGTCAGCCTTAACTGTTTTAGATGGGAGGAGTGAGCATGGACATAACTAGGATTTTCAGTTAGGATGGGTTTAAATTTTTTCATCAGTTATAAGATTTTTTTTTTAATTTTAAAGCAAAATTAATATAAAAAATGAGTCTTATCTTCCTAAATATAATTATTTATAATTTTAATTTTTATTAACAAAGTTTTATCCTATTAAATTCATCAATAATAAGATATATATCAATTGATTCAATAATTATTTTTAATATAAATAAGGGTAAATATCATTTAAAACCCTAACCTTAACACTATCTCTCCAAACATACCCTTACTTTCAAAATTTATCCAAACAAACCCCGATTTTTTAATTTTGTCCAAATTAAACCTTAATTACAAACAACGTTTAAATTAACCATCTCCGTAAGGGCATCATCGTCTATTCACTTCCTAAATTAATCCGAGCTTCCTTTCCTTTTTTTTCACCAGAGAAAACACAGTCCTATTGCTTGAAAAGAGAGAAGAGAAAGAGAGATAAGAGAAAAAAAAAAGAAAGTTGTAATTGAAAAATATTTTAATATAAAGTTATATGCACCAATCATAAATGTAAAAAATATTACTTTGATTATGAAGTTCTAATACAGTGGTGAAAAATATCCAACACAAATACATAACAAACTGTCAACTATTTCAAATATTTAAAGTACACACACTAATGCCATTACTTCCACAATTATATTCCAAACAATCATTTTCAAGTCTTGTAGGTTCTAGGTGCTACTGTCCTTGTTTCAGATGGTGATATCTTGGATGGTGGTGATGTTGTCCTTAATGATGGTGGATGCACCATTACTGCTGGGGATGGGGATGGTCCCATAAAAGCTGAAGGAGTTGATGCTGTCTCGGATGTTGTTGGAACTTTGCAAGTTGTATTTGATGGCTGTCGGATCTTTGGTGGTTTGGGTGGTACTATTGTTGCTCTGAGTGGCTGAGTGGCTGAGTGGCTGTCCTGTGTGGTTGGGTGGATGGCATAGGTGCTTGGGAAGCTGAAACATCATATAAAAATTGTTAAATACAACACACCAAAGAAGATAAAAAGTTTGATTTAATATACCTTGAGCAGTTTGCCTGTTTATGGATGCAGAGTTATTATACCATCTTACAGTGAATTCCCCCTCAGCAGATGTTGATGCCTCACTAGATAACTGCTGACCCTAAAAAAAGTGAAGCAACATTAATTATTCATGTACAAAATGATATGACTAAAGCAACTAAAATATAAACAAAACTCATACACTGCTACTGTCATGAACCGAAGCTGATTCACCTATTGCCGTGGAATGTTGACCACTTGTATTTGACTGGCAACCATTCTACAAAAGCACATATAAGTTAGTGTATTTATATTAGTAAGTGTAATTCAATTGAATATAATTACCTCTCAGGGTGTTACAATTGGTACCTTGAATCCCATGAACATTGCTTCAGTTTCACCCCCACTACCTTGCCCTTTTTTCTGCAATGAATTGATATACTTATTTTGTAACTAATAAATAAACAAGTTTCAAAATTATTATTAAACGTACCTGTTTCACTTGACCTTTGCATGAACGAGCATTATGTCCAGTTTTTTTGCATCGACTACAAGTGACATGATAGTTCTTTCTGGACATCTTACTTTGATTTTGGGCTGCTTCATCAATATCCCTTCTTCTCTGTTTTCTAGGCCTTCCAGGTGGCCTTCTAATAGCAGGTGGCTGAATTGGATCTAACCGAGTTTGTGGCCACAAATTTGGGCCATTACATGGATTAACTAAATGAGAATAACACCGAAGATATGTGGCTTTATGGTAGCAATGATCAACATAATCTTCTGGTCTTTCTTTTTTATAGTAAATTGCACTAACTACATGTGTGCATGGGATACCAGTAAGATTCCACCTATTGCAGCTGCAACTCCGTGTAGCTAAATCAACTACATATTGCTCTTCAGAGGATCTGACTTGATACTTCACTCCTCCAAACCAAATAGGAACCCATACTCTAGACCTCATCTTGACCTTCTCTAGAAAATTTTGTATTTTAGGACACAACAAACCTTCACACTTTTGCATTCGATCCCTATTAACATGGATCCTCTCCATCAAGTAATTTCTTATCTCCTCTAACAATTGCAAAATAGGCTTATCCCTAGCCTTCATAACACATGCATTAAACGTCTCAGACAGATTGTTTAATAGCATATCACACTTAGGTCTGCTTGAGAACGCATGCCTAGACCAGTGCTTGGCTGGTATCTTAGATAACCACTCATAAGCCCTCACATCAAAAGATTTAAGTGTATGCATGATGGTATTAAACTCAATAGATGTTGTGGCTCTTGCAGCAGAATACATTAAGTCTTTCAGGAACTTACCTTTGAATTATTTTTGAAAATTACCATATAAATGTCTGACATAGAAGCGAACATCTGCTTCTGGGACAATTTCTTCAAAGGCAGGTACAAGTCCCTGCATAAAGAGAAAAAGTTGTCAGGTATGAAAAAGAAAAAGTTATATTTATATAAGTCTATATATATATTATATATATGTTAAGCTTCAAGTGATACAACAAATAGTCAGTGGGCAGAATATTAAGTTAGCAGAGCCACATGCATAGCTGCAATTCTATGATCTGTGAAATAACAGTTAGCAATTAAATACATACCTTTGTTGGTTAATTGCATATTTGTACACAGTTGCATAATCTTAAAATAAATATACACGTACCTTTTGTTTGTCAGACATGAATGTCCACCTGTGAGTCCTAACAGATCCAATATCCGCTAATAGCAACTGAATAAACCATGTCCAACTGTCTTTAGTTTCAGCATCAACCACTGGATATGCAATGGGATATGTGTTGTTATTTGCATCAATTCCAACTGCAGCCATTAACTGTCCTTGTGTCTTTCCTTTTAAATGACATGCATCCACACTGATAATAGGTCTACATCCATTCAAAAAACCCCTCCTACAACCATCCAAACAAACATAAACCCTCTGAAAAACAGGGTTTGATGTAGGAGTCATTCTATCCAAACTTAAAATTAGTGAACTCCCTGGATTCTGTGTTCTCACTTCTTCACAGTAGTCTCTCAGCCTTCGATACTGATGTGCTTCAGTTCCATATATCTTACACATAGCAATTTTCCTAGCTCTAATAAAAACACCTCTTGAAACATCACAAACTAAATCTGCCTTCACTGCCTCCATCAAAGAACTTATCTTAACCTTCGATTCCCTTCTAAATAAATCTATATACTTATTTGCAATAAATCTAGCAGTGACCAATTTTTTACGAAATGATCTGTTACAAGTATGTGTCTGGTAGTATGTCTTCACAGCAAATGAATGTGTTTTTCCTAACCGAGAGACCAACAAGGTCCACCCACACCCATTCCTACATATCACTCTTAGTCTATTAGCCTCACTCTTGCAAAATTTCAGATTATAACCTCCCTTAACCCCATACTGAGTAATTGCCTCCCTAGTCTCATCAAGTGATCCAAATATCATGCCAACCTTGAACATTGGGTTGGCCATGTCAGTATTAGCATTAAACTCACATTTGCTTTGGACTTCACCATCTTCATCGGATCCAGGTGGTGTATGCAGCTCATCTGAGTAATCAACATCAAACTCATCAAACCTTAGATTATTGACCCTAGCAAAACTAGTTGACTCCATGTTATGCATAGGCACTTCAGGATTTGCACTATGCATAACATCTTCCTCCATGTCAACCTCATAATCACTATCCACCAAATTCCTCTCATCTTCATCCATTTCTATATCAGTATTCATATTTTCAACTTCTATTTCAACATACTCAGCCTCATTATGCATATGATCATTACTAACAACTATGTCAGCCAAATCTTCTTCAACATTAGAAAAATATATATGAATGTCTCTGGTAGCTCTATACATCACATCTAACATGTCCATAAGTTCAACATCACTACTTAACTCCATAAGCCCATCTAACATTGTAAGTCCAGGCATAACATAACAGAATTTACCTTTGCCATTAACCCCTGCCTCTTTCAACATTCCTTCTAATTCTACCAGTGAAAATCTATCACTATCAACATCATCAAATACAGCCACTTCATCTGAACTGTAACTCTTACCAATATTGTCAGTGAAGTGTCCACCATAATGCAAGTGACATGTGAAGTAAAATGAAACCATTGTAGCGTCCTATAGACAAATCAAACAAACAGACACCTTAAATAATAAAATAATGTGTAATTGATAATGCATGCTAACTTCAAAACCCCTATGTGAAAGCATTTTATGCATACAATCTATATTTTATACACATTGCATTCTTAAAGTAATTGATATAATTATTTTAACCATACGAAATGATTAAGAAACTCAAATTGGCACAGAAAAAAAAATCCCTAATTTGATGATAACTAACTACAAACATGCTGGAAAAATTTATTTTCGAACCCTAATAACTTTGTGTTTTGTAATGATTTTAGGTTACTCATGCATAGCCAACAACTAGACAACGACAATTCATGTCACCAAAAGCATCGGCAATTCCGGGACCACTAAAAAATTTTAACTTACTCGTGCTTCCCGAATTTAATACCCATGCTTCTCGATGACAGTAAACACCGAAAAAGGACAATTTATATGCAAATATAGTATGAAGCAGTCAAAAAACATACCTTCTGTTGCAATTTCGGCAACCAAACTTGCAGATTTCTTGATAACCAGTGAAAAATTGAGAGAGGAAACGATTTCTAGGTTTGTGAAATTGGGAGAAGACCAAAAGAGAGATGATATCGAACGCTGTCGTTTATCACCATATATACTACTGGTGTAATTTCCTTTTTGCCCTTCAACAAATCCATTATTTACAAACGTCGTTTAATTGATTTTGACGGAAGGTTCAATTTGGACAAAATTAAAAAGTCGGGGTTTGTTTGGATAAATTTTGAAAGTAAGGGTCTGTTTGGAGAGATAGTGTTAAGGTTAGGGTTTTAAATGATATTTACCCTATAAATAATTATACCATTTGAAAAAAAAAATTATGCAATAAAAGACTTCTCAATAAATTTTATAACTGAAAATTAATAAATATTAAACTTGAATTGTAGTAAAAGGAGAATATAAACTTGCCAAAATAGCACTTTAACAAACTCTTATTATCAACTTAGAACTTTTTTAATTAAAATTGTAAACACCGAATTTTGCTTCTAAAAAAAATTTCATTTTTAAAAGAAAAGGATTGACAGAAATATGTGAAGTTAAAAACTGACAACATCTATGACCGAAGCTGCTCTTCGTTAAAACGTTAAGTTAGAATTATGTTTAGATCAAGAATGATCACAGATCGGTTGTGATATGCGTTCACATTGAGTCTCACCTTTTCTGTATTCTTAGTTTATATCTTCATATTTATTGAGGAAAGGAACAGGTCTAGTCAATGACACAGGAAGTTTTTTGCATTTAATTGAGGTTAGACCAAGTCCTCAATGCTACAACTTGGAATCCATATTCCGGATGCTATTGAATTTCACCAGGTCTCCTTTAATTTTCCAGTCTCCATGCAGCACAAAAGTAACAACTGAATGTAAACGAAGTATAAGATGACTTTGGCAGAGTTGCTGGACGAAAGTAAAGTGAAGCCAGTTTCAGTTTATGCAGATTTTGGAGGTTGAGATCACCGGGATATGTCAGTAGCGATGGTGCTTTGTGGTGGAAGAGGAGGAGTGGTCTTGATCTCCGTTTCTCTTTGGGTGCAGCATTGCCCAAATTTGAGTCCTTCCTTTTCCCAATTTGGATACAATTTATATATATATTTTTTTACCATTTGCTCTGAGCCTCTTATAATATGATTGGTTTATTTTATATTTTTGAGACTTGACTGAAAGGAAAAATAACATTTTCCCTTAATTATTGTCCTTCCTTTTTCAAATAGGAAGTCCTAAAGAGCAAGATGCGATGAAAATAATAGGCAGATTTAATCATATAAGGTACTAACAACTTGAAGGAAAATCAATAGAGCCATTCGTGGCTCACATTGTGTTAAAAGACTGGGGGGTGTTTAGCAACATGCGGCGTTGATGTTGTGTGTACTTATTTGAGCAAAATTAAATCGAAACCCATTTGGATAAGTAACACCATAGAGGATATAAATTAATGCTTTAAGAGAGTAAGATTGTTACTAAATACTATATTTTCTGATTGGCCAGATATTAAACACAAATATAAAGGAAAAATGTCTATAAGCCAGAGCTTGATCAGGTAATTTGAAAATACTCACTGTTAAACGTGTTTACTGTTTACAACAATCAACAGTTAGAGCAAACCCACCAACATCAAAATGTTGATACACTAAGATAGGAAGAAAGCCACGCTATGCTGGATGGTTAATTTACAAATTTGATGGTTTAAACTGAGGGAAATGCAGATCAAAGGGGGCTGCTCCTTGGGGATGTGCAGCTGGAAAGGGATCGTTCACTGCCAGGGAGACGTCTTCAAAATCAGAGTCTGATGAGAAAAGTAGTCATTGAAACCATTGAACAAAATTCAATACTATATTGCACCAACAAACATCTATATATAGGCACCTGCGAACAGATCAGAAAGAAGGACAACTCCTTGGAAGATAGAAATAGGAGTTAACTTAATATCTTGATATTGATCCAAAAAAGACAAGTAGATATCAATTATTTATCTAAATTTTGGACATTTAACATTATTCTACCACTTATTTAAGCAATAGAAAGTAAAAGCATTTCAACATATGATTAAGATTCAACTTTAGCTATTGGCACTTGTTGAAGAGAGTTGGGTCCCAGTAAACAAATTGTTGATGTTGAACATTATTTTTACCCTCTAAAGAGCTTCCAAGAGAGACTTGAGCATCGATATTCATGTTTTGTCCACGAAATAGAATTGATGGTGGTGGCAACCAGATTTCAGGTGCATATTGTTGAGGTTCCCTGCTTTAGAAACATAATGAAAAAAGAGGTGTTTGTATCACGTATAGGGAGATATGAACTGTCATAATAAAGAACTTCTGATATTTGTTACCATTCCCACATAAGCATCTTGGAAGAGGAAGAGCATTTGACAGGATCTGAGCCTGCGGATCTCCCTGTGGATTGCAATCTGTTATACTTTGTTAGCTTTCTCTATTGAGATCATATACATCCACTGTCTCCATCTCTGGATGAAGAACTTGCACCTAATAACATCAGTAAACTAATTAAGTATGTTCTTTTTTGTGTAAAGGACTAATTGTAGCTTTGCAGCAAATTATTTGAATTGCAGATCTGACCTTTCTGTATATAGATGCTTATGCATGCCAAGGGTTACATAGGGAGGATACCTGTGAAGGCGGTGGTACACCAAAAGAGTTGCAATTTTCCTCTAGAACTTGTTGTTACACCATATGTTCATTAACTTTCGAATTTAGGGGTATCAAGTGTCAGTGGTCATATAGAGAATTACAGAAGTTAGCCCTAGGCCTTACCTTACGAATAGTCAGATGTTTGAGAGTCTACTCAAGAGTCTGCTCCCAGAACTCAGCCTCACGCAATGTTGTGATTTGAGAAGTATCTCCTTCAAATATACTACAAAAAGAAGTTCATCACATGTAGTGGTTTGATGAACAGCAGCTTCCTCTCTTACTTGAATAAACAGGTGAGAAAAGTTAGGGTTTTCAATGTGTCTACAAATTAACAGATGAGTGCCTTATTTGCCTCTCTATATCATTTAGTTGTAAACTGTGCTGAATGATCAGTTGTTGTAACTCCTGCAGTTTATATTCATGATGATTAAACGGGAAGAAATGGAAATGGGAAGCTCAAGGAAAGTTTCCAAAAAGTACCTCAATCTGGGTGTCAATGCTCTGTGGGCTGCTCCACAACAGAGCAAAAAATTAGAGGTTCTTAAGAGAAAACAAGCTAGACATTATTTGACTGATTAAATATCATTCAACGAAGAAGCTAGTTGCTGGCACAAGATCAAGATAAATTTGGAAATTAATCAAGCAAGGGACTAAGATAGGGAAGGAGAGCCCAAAACCTGGCTGGTGCTTCGTAGATTTTATCAGCATCACTCCTTCAACTTATTGATTGTCCTTATTAAAAGCTGCATTCATGAATTAATGATCCAAAATAAATGACAAGTCTTGTGAACCATGTTTATTCTGGAGATAGAATGAAATCTATTAGTTAGAGAGCGCTCACCTCTTTATTAAGCACACTGTTATGGTTGCACGGTAACACGGACAGCACCAGAGAAAGGGACAAACATATAAGAAACTAATTAACATAGATAACCAAAATTATAGCAATTTGGAGACCAACAAGATCCAAGAACCCCATTACCTTCCTCTCTCATGCTCCGGGAAATTGACATATCCCATCAGAATCTCCTCCATCCTTTAAAAGACCACAAAAGAAACCATTTCACATCCTCAATGTGGAAAAGCATGGCTGAATCCATCTTAACAAAGCTCAATGAAAAGGGCATAAAAATGGGTATTTTTCTTCTGACTTCTATGGTAGACTGACCTTAATAGCTAGAAAAGTAGTAAGGAAACTTGAAAAAAGAGGGGCAAACAAGTCCATAAAAAGAAGACTTACCTTTTATTCCCAGAGAACTCACTGACTATTCCAGCTGTGGAGAACATGATGAGAGCAACATCAACATCACAAAGAACAGAAAGTTCATAAGCTTTCTTGATAAGCCCATTTTTTCTTTTACAGAAAGTAACCTGCCTGTTCGTTGAATTCTCAATCCTCTTTATTTCAATCTTCTTTCTCCCCCCCTTTTTTTTCTTTCCTTATACCAATCCAGTCGTCAAACAATAATATCAACTTTTAAGGTCTTGTAAATCAACGAAAGATAAAGAAGCTAGACAGCGCGAGATAAAGTAAAACTGAGAAATAAGAATAGATACAAAAAAGTGCAGTTTCTCAATGTCAAGCACTATCAGCCCCATAGCAGAATATGAGGAAAAGAAAGATGGAAAGACAGAGAGAGAGGAGGGAGAGAGGTGCCATGCATGAGTGAAAGACTGGTTCATGTACTTACTTCCAGGCGTTACTTCTTTGTATGAGTTATGAGGTCAACGCTGAATTAAATGTCTAAGACCAGGAATTGAACAGACACGTCCACTAGAAACCATGTGGTTAAATTGGCAAAAAGAGTGATAACAACACACAGATTAGACCTTTAAACAGAATATAGTTGGCTATCTTACTGTATAAGAAGAAAAAGAAAAAAAAAAACAAAACAAAACAAAATCAAAGGTTGGGCTCTGTGTAACATAGGGGAAGTGGTTGGCCTTAGACAGGTTATCCTGGACACCGTCGGCCTTGATCTAGAGAAAATATAATTTGAGTTGCATTTAGCTTTATGAAATTGAAATTACATTTTTATAAGTTATTACGTTCAAAGGCTGGCTCAAGGTGAAATGGAGCCTTACACAAAATAAATTAATGTCGGTCTTTTTAATTATTGTTATATAAAATATAATATTTTATTTAAAATTTATTTTTTATTTTTAAAATAAAAAGTTAATGAATTATATTTTGATACTCAAATTTCAATATAAAATTTTTAATTGATAAAATTATTAATCTATGCAATTTTTAGTTACATAATTGAATATAAGTTTTTAGTAATTTTAATTTCAAAAAACTTCTTTATACAATTGCATTTGTTATATGTATTATTAATTAACAATATTTTATAAGCAATAACCGTGCATTCAAAAAAGATTTTATTTTTCATACTTAAAAGTTTATATTTGAAGTGATATTTTTATTTTTTAAAATTTTTTTCAAAACTTTTAATTCATCAAATAGCTTAATATCAGATAATTCATCTTTCTCTAATTTCTTTTTTCAAAAATTATAACCACATTTTTTCAAATCATCATCACCAAAAAGGACTTTTTTTAATTATACAAAAAAATAAGTTCATATATTTTAGATCATTCAAATCTTCTTTGAACTTACGAAATAGCTTGATCAATTATATATATATATATATATATATATATAATAATAATTAATTTCAAATGAGTCTTCAACAAACAATATTATTTCATTATTTTATAGTTTTAACAATATATATTTTTCTATGTTTTATATATTTTTCACAAAAATACAGGTTGCATATGTATTTCATGTGCTATTAATTCTTTTGTTAAAATCATATATGATATAAAATCATTTTTTAAAAAATTAAAATATATAAAAATTGAGTTGAACTTTATATCTATATATACAAGCTTTGGACTTGGCGTAAAGATTTTGCACTTTGACTTAATGATAACAGTACCGATGCATTTAAAATGGCATGCTTGAGGATTTGTAAAGGTTTCGATTCTTGAATTGTGCTTTCCATTTACCTGCACTAAATAAACTATGCCTTTACATTTGCTTATTTACCTTATTTCACATTCTCAGTATCTTTGAGCTTTAACTTTTTCTCTCAAGCATTCGCCTTCCTCCAAGCTCTTTTTTTTTCAAAGAGTACTTTCTTTTTCTTGATCTTTTTTTTTTCAGTTTTCATCATTTTGAGCCTTCTACTTATATCGAAGCCAATGGTAACCCTTACAAAATACTTCATTCTCTTTTCTATTAAGTTAAAAGTTCCTCTTTCCTTAGAATTGTTATGATTTAGAACTCATGATTGGGTTTGTGTTTTCGAATACTACCTTCGAACTGGTCTGCATCTCCTTATTCATCCTTTTACACTTTATATCTATGAGACATAATATTCCTCCCTCTTAACTTTGACCTAATTTCTAGAAAGACATGGTTGCCTTCATTTGTAAGTGCTTAGATTTGAAGTGCAAAGGTATCTCTTTAGCTCTTTTTAGTCGATTCTTTGATCTAACCAGAATAAGAATGAAAAAAGTTGGGATAATTCCAGCTTTTGGGACTTTTATCTTAAGAAACCTTCTTTGTTTTTTAGGGATTTATCCAAATTCAAACAGTTTGGAGAAATCAATATTTTTAGACTCAAGGAAAAAATATGCTTCCCAACTTTAACATATGGTCTAACCAAATTAGGCAAATAGACTAAAACCCTAATCCTTAATGATAAGCTATAGCATTATACAATAAAATTGAGGAAGGATCACTGAGAGAAGATGTTAAATTTGCAAATATATATATATATATATATATATATATATATATATGTTGCACCTTGAACCTTAGATCAAGCCACCACAATTTTTTTATCCTTTCTAATGAAGGGACAATCATTAATATTCTTAACCTGGTCCATCAGCCGAGATCGACCGTCTACCTTTACTCGAAAGTTGAAACCATGCTCAAAGTCATTTTGCAAATATCATTGCCAAAAAAACAATAAACTTGACCTTGCTCAGTTTTTCAATGAAAATTTCCTAAGTCGTGAAGCCCAACTCCACCTAAACGTTTACTGTCAAATCGAGAGAACTTCACTAGAAAGTCATTTTACAAGGTTTTAATAATGCATATACTTCATTCTTATTTTTACCATTATTCCTTTGACTTTTTTTGAATCCTTAATAATGTTTTCTTTATTTTACAAATCAATAAAACATGGTTGATAAAGGTGCACTATGGAGGGTAATACAAATAGCCTTGGGACAAAACCCCGACCTTTCCTCATAACCACATCCAATGGTCAGGTCAAATGTAAGGCCACAAAGGAATAAACACTCTCTAAATAAGAGACAGGCCCTAGCTTAGACATCAAAGTCTCTTCCCTTAAACTAAACCAAGAAAAACCTGACCCCACAACTAATGAACACATTTACTTTATAAACCTAAAAGATCCTTCCAATGCCTTCTCCTCCTCCGCTTCAACTAACCCCAAAAAAAAATAATCGTAGTTACTAACCAAGCTTCGAGTTGTCCATAAGATCTCAGGGCACCATAAATGCTCAACTTACCCCTATTTCAATCCTTCCTATTATGCCAAGCAAAGAAAGGTTTGTCCCTGATTGGAACATTAGGGTAAACTATAAAATAGATTCCATTGCAAAGCTTTATGAGTTGGTCAATAATTTAACCTTTCCCACTAACTAAGAGAGATTCCTTAGAAAAAGCAATCAAGTTTTTCCTTGATCGTTTTGCCATGTGTCTCATTGAGGTAAAACCTATTTATTCCTTATTTCTTTTCTTTCTTTTTCTTTTTTATATCAAACTCCATCACCCGACCTATTTTTTTTTCCTAACCCTGATCTTATCTTTATTGTTTTCTTTGCTCTTTCATTTTTCTCAAATGAATCGGCACATGTAGATTGCTATTAAAAGGTACTGTTATTGAAATGATGGACTCAAATACTTCCATGATAAGCCTATTGCTGCCAATAAGTCCTCAATAGATGCTATAAATCAAGCCATCTTCCTTCATGTAAAAATTGACGATTTAAAAAAAAATTATGCTGAAGCATGAAAATAACTTGCACTTTGATGATAAGGAGCTAGAGAACGCACAAAAAATAATACATGCTTGAGCTATTAAGGTGAAGGAAGTGTCACCATTCAGCACAACATTCAAGTAAAGAATGCTTGAAAAGAATCTCAAGTGATAGGTTAAGAAAAGGGTTGAATTATCAAGCTTGAGGAATGTCGAGCGCTTGAGATCACAGAGTTTAAGAGTAATCTCGAATTATTCATTACCAAAGCTTGGAGAAAAGTAGTAACACCATATTACCCAATTCGTGTGAAATTGATAAGGGAGATTAAAGTGAAAATGCCTAATGTTAATTTGGATTAGGTGCAAATATCCCCTCCAACAATTGTGACTCAAGCCCCTAACCCAATGATGACCATAGTTGCATCAGAGTCAGATGCCTAAGAGAAAGACATACCCGACATTGATGTAATTGATGGATGGACCCCCGCTCTTGAAGAGGCTCTGAAAATGTTGTTTATTAATGCTTTGCTTTCTTTTTTTTCTTCTTTATTTTTCTTCTTCTGTATTATTTTCTTTTATCTATCAATGCAATGAACTCTTTTAATTAATGACATTTATAACTTTTGGTTCATTCCAACTCTGTGCATATTCTTTTAATCAAGTCCAATATTACTATAACACTTTAAATAATAAAAATGTGAATTATGATTTCCCAATCCTGACCACCCTTTGGTCTCCCCCAACTCTCCTAATCCTAACCAAATCTCTCACTTAACCCTTTGCAATACTTTAGTGATTCCTAACCTTAATCCTACAATGACCTTAAAAAGATTATTATACCTTCAAGCCTTTTCTTTTCTTGAAACGCACCGCATTTCAAACCAGCTATTCATTGATCAATAATTTCTTCTTTTCTAATTCTCTTAGAGGCAAAATTAGATGTTATTCTATAATGCTCTAGTTTATTAGTCTTGCTCATTTCTATGAAGCAAAGGAAATCTAGTTTATTCGGTAGGACTTGTTCTTTTAGAGTTATGTTTTCATTAATTTTTTTTAATTTTCAATCCCATAATGTGTTTACTTTTTAGATGGTTTTGTTTGTTCACAACTACCTTTTGTTCTTTATGCTTGTGTATAGAGTTTTAGTTAACTTGACTTACTCCTTATCAATCTATAATGCCTCAACTAGTTTACTATTCTTCATTATTTCAATGGAGCAAAAAAAAAAAAAATCTTATCTTGGTTTATTGCATAGATTTTCTCCCTTCATTAAATATTTTAAATTTTAGGTATCATAAAGTGTTTATTATTTTAATGGTTTTATATGTTCACAATTTTGTTTTTGTTATTGTTACTTGTCTATAAAATTTGGTGAACCAAAAGATTAGGAAACAAAGGACTCAAGAGACTAATACACTCGTGCTTAAAAAGTCTTTATTACTCTTATGGTGTGTTTATTAATTAGGAGTAGAGCATTAAAAAGGACATTCATAATGAATGGCACATTTTCAATTTGTTTTTATCATGGAATAAGAGTAAAATTACATGGATCTCATATGAATTTGGGATTAAAGAATGAGAATAGTGAAACCCAATTTCCTATAAGATTGACACCTTCAATTCTAAATCTCAAGATAGATTATTATTTCACATCCATTATTCTACCCTCCATGCTTTCATATTTATGATTTAACATTTATTTTATGTTTATAAGTTAAAACTTAGTTTATGTAACTTATAACTTGTTTTATGTTTATAACTTAAAACGTTGGATGATTATATATTGTTATTTATGATTATATTGATCGGTAATGAACTTATTGTTTTTTTGAAAAAATAGAATGTTATTGATTATGAAAAAAATTAAATATTAATTTTTTTATAATATATAATATCATTTTTGCTCAATTGAAAATATGTAATTGTATTTAAAGAGTATACAAGTAAATTTATAACAGTTCATTACGATTATAAGCCAAAATAAATGTATGAACGAAATTTTAATTTCAAATTTTTGGAGGTCAAGCAAACAACTTATTCTGAATCCGATTTATCATTTTGATTACTACCCGTTCCAATTCTTATCCACTCTACTTCTTGCATATTCCAATTACAGGTAAATAAATATGCTCTTTGTTAAGAATTAGTCTACTCGTGCAAGTCCATTAAAACCTTTAGTTAGGAAGTTAGTTAAAAGGTTCTTAAATTTTCGTTTTCTTGTTTCTTGATTGGTTATAATATGAGTCCTTGTGTTATAAAAGGCTCGGCTTGCGTTAGTCAAATCTAATAGTTTGTAAAAAGCTGTGATACTTATTATTAACTAAAGCCTAAAAATTACCTTAAGAGAAAGGATTTATAAGGAGTTTGAGAAGTGATAAAAGCTAATTCCAAACTCTATCATAGGACTGTAACATATTCTCTACATAGTAAATTGGTTATGTGTATGCAAGTAGATCATATTTTTAGTTTTATATTGAAGATTCAAAGTGGTTTAATTTACAATAAATTAGTATCAAATCAAGGTTTAGATTGATTATTTTTGTGGATCAAAAAGGTAGTTTGCTTAAGGTTCTTAATTGTTCTTGGATCAAAGATGGTGAACTTGAAGTTCGAATTGACTCCAGTCAATTAAAATGGTGATTTTAGCCTTTAGAGGAAAAAGATGCATGCTCTGCTTGCTCAACACAAGTTGCAAAAGGCCTTGGAAGATTCAATTACCCTATCATCTAGATATTCTAATAATGAGAAGTGGGAGTTGTAGGAAAATTCCTACTTAATCATCATTATGTACTTGCAGACAATGTTTTAAGGCAAATTGATGGGGTAGATACTACTTACATGGTCCAGAGTAAGCTTGAAGAGTTGTACTTGATAAAGTCTTTGTCCAACCGTATATTGCTAAAAGAAAGGTTATTTGGTTTCAAAAGTGGATCCATCAAGAACCTGCAATAAAACTTGGATGACTTCAAAAAAAAATCCATTAATTTGGCTTTTATGATAATGAAAAAATTAGAGATGAGAGCTAAGCAATAATCTAGCTAAATTCTCTGCCTAATTTTTATAAGGAAATAAAGGATGCCATCAAGTTTGGTATAAGGAAAATTACCCTTGATGAAATTATTGCTGCCCTTAGATCATTAGGATTTAAACTCAAATAGAATATGGTAAAATTTTTGGTAACAGCTCTAAAAACAAAGCAAAATCCAAGTCAAGAAGTGGCTACAATAATGATAAAGGCACTAGTAGTGGCAATGGTTCTAGTCTTAAGAATAATATATGCTGTTGGTGCAAGGATCTAAAGCATGCAAGGAGATTCTATCCTAAAAGAAGTATGAAGCAAAAAGATCATAAGAAAGATCATCATCAGACTGTAAATAGGGATGTTGCAATGGCTCAAAATAGCTATGAACTTCAAATATCCTAGTGGTGGCAACTGGGAGCATAGACAAGTAATGGATACTTGATTCAAGTTCTTCTTTCCATATAACCCCCAATAAGGATTGGTTTGAATCTTTCAAAGAGGTGGATGGTAAACGAGTCTTGGTGGGTACTAATAAGGCTTGTAACATCATAAAAATTAGTATTGTTAGAATTACAATGTGGGATGGTTTGAAAAAAAATTTGTCAAATGTAAGATACATCCTATAATTTAAAGAGAAATTTAATGTCTTTTGGAAGCTTAGATTCCAATGGTTACTTTTATAAGGAAAAAGGTGAAGTTTTAAAAGTCTTGAGAGGGTGCTTCTATGTGATGAAAGGAATCAAAGATAATAGCTTGTATGTGTTTATGGGATCAACAATAATTAGAGTTACTGTGCCCATTTCAAATTCAAAAATTTTAGAGTTTACCTTATGGCATCGAAGGCTTGCACATATGAGTAAACATAGACTGTAAGATTTATCCAAGTAAGGCCTGCAAAGAGGTACGAAGTTAGATAAACTTGACTTTTATGAACATTGTATCTATGGAAAGGCAACTAGACTTAAGTTTGCCAAAGTTGTCCATAACACCAGAAACACACTGAATTATGTTCACTCTTACCTATGGGAACCCTTTAAGCACTTGTACTTAAGTGGAATAAGGTTTTCCATTCCATAATTAATGATTTTGTGAAACAAATATGGGTTTATGTTTCGAAAATTAAAGAGAAGGCTTTCCAGAAGTTTGTTGATTGGAAAAGAATGGTTGAAGTCTAAACTGGTAGAAAAGCGAAGAAACTGAGAACAAATAATGGCTTGGAGTTTGTGACAAATAAGTTCAATGTCTTTTCAAAAACAAGAGGGTATTGAAAGGCATCATTCTAACTGTGATACTCTTCAACATAATGGACTTATTGAGATGATGAACCGGACCTTATTAAAGAGAGTGAGATGTATGCTTTCTTATGTTAAAATTTTTGGGTTAAGGCTATTACTATTGCAGCTTACTTAATTAATAGAACTCCCTAAATTGAAATTAAATTCAAGGCCCTATAAAAGTTTTGGAAAGGAATGGCACCTAAATATGATCATTTTAAAGTCATTGGGGGTACTGAATATGCTCATGTGAAGCATAGAAAATTGGATCAAAGGGCACAAAAATGCGTGTTCATAAGCTACCTTAATGGTATCAAAGGATACAATTTATCATTTCAAGATAAGAATGTGTCTAAAATTTTTATGATTAGAGATGTGGTGTTTAGGAAGAATGAAATGTATTTGAATAAGATTGATGACAACTTTGCATGTAGAGATGTTAATCTTGGTACTTAAATTCAAGTGGAGTTCCAGACCTTAACACCAGGATCTGTTAACACCAATGACCATGATGATGTTACTAATGAAGCATATCGACAAGTCCATGAACTTACTCAGCAAGAATAGTTGCAAGGATACCAATTGACAAGGGATAAGACCATAAGGTAGATTAGGCCCCCAAATAGGTATGGTTATGCTAAATTGATTACATTTGCTTTAACTATTGCCCATGAATCAAAGCAGGCAGAACTTAATACTTATAAAGAAGCTATGACTTATAAGGACAAAAGAATGTAGTTAATGGCTATAAGAGATGAGATTAAGAGCCTTGAAAGAAATAAAACTTAGTTACTGGTTGATACACTAAAAAGGCAAAACTTGGTAAGTTGCAAGTGGATTTTCAAAATGAAAAAGGGAATAGTTAGAGTTGAAAAGCATAGATATAAGGTTAAGTTGGTTGTCAAGGTATCCACCAAAGAGAGGATATTGACTTCAATGAAATATACTCATCAATAGTGAAACATACCTTAATTTGAGTTCTTTTGGCATTAGTGATTCACTTTAACATGAAGCTAGAACAACCAGATGTCAAAATAGTATTTCTACATGGAAACCTTGAAGAAGTCTACATATATCAGCCTAATGGATTTATTGTTCGAGGGTAAGAAGCTAAGATGTATTTGCTTAAAAAGTGTCTGTGTAGCTTAAAACAATCCCCTCGGTAATGGTACTTGAAATTTGATGAATTCATCCTAAGTAATGGTTTTGTTAGAAACAGATATGATAGTTATGTTTATCAAAAATAAATCTTAGATAAGGTTAACTTATTTCTTTTGCTTTATGTTGATGATATGTTAATAACATTAACTAATAAGAATGCCAATAAAAACTTAAAGGAATGACTCAATAGTGAGTTTGAAATGAAAGACCTTAGGAATGCTAGTAAGATCCTTTGTACGAAAATTTTTCATGATAAAACGGCAAGAAAGATGCTTGTTTCTTAAATAGGACATATTAAGAAGGTCCTAAGCAAGTTCACTATAGATAAAGTTAAGGCTATTTTTACTCCATTAGCCTAATATTTTAAGTTCTTAATCAAAATATGCCTTAACAATGCGTTGGATTAGAATGAAATGGCTAGAAGTCTCTAGGCCAGTGTAGTTGGTAGCATCATGTACTCAATGATTTGTACTAGGTCAGAATTGGCTCATGCTGCTAGTGTGATTAGTAGGTATATGTCTAATCCAAGAAAGGGACACTTGGAAACTATGAAGTGGGTACTAAGGTACCTTAGAAGTACCAAAAATTATGGTTTGGTGTATCAAAAGGCTGTAGATAATGGAACACCATTGGTTGGGTTTTATGATTCAGATTTTGTTAGTGATATTAACAAACGAAGATCACTTACAGGTTGTGTGCATTTATGCTTATGGTTAGATGGCCATACTCCAATCAATGGTAGCTTTATCAACTACTAAGATAGAGTATATGGCTATAGATGATGCATCCAAAAAAGTTTTATGGCTCATAGATTTGCTGGAAGAGTTTGGTGTAAAGTAAGATATTGTACCCATGTATAGTGATAGTCAAAGTGCAATTCATGTAACTAAGAATCAGATGTTCCATGAAAGAACTAAGTACATTGAGGTTAAAATCCATTTTGTTCAAGATGTTATTATTGATGGAAAAATAAAGATGCTAAAAGTGCATATTGATGACAATCCCACAGATATATCACCAAGCCAAAAACTTTAATAAAATTTGAGAAGTTTTAGAGTTTATTTGGACTTCCTAAATTCAACAAAGAAAAGTAGGTGAAGGCTACTTGTGCGGAATCTAGCTATGCCACTTTATTGAGAATTATTCCACTTATACAGTTCATTAAAACATTTAGTTACGAAGTTAGTTAAAAGGTTGTTAAATTCTTGTTTTCTTATTTTTTTAATTGGTTGTAATCCGAGCCTTTATGTTATAAAAGGCTTGGCTTAGGTTAACCAAATCCAATAGTTCTTTTTGTTGAGATTTGCAAAAAGCTGTGATACTCGGTTCTTAACCAAAGCCCAAAAATTGCTTTTAGAGAAACAGTTTAAAAGAATTTAGGGAATTGACAAAAGCTAATAATTCTAAACTTTGGCATAGAACTGTAACATGTTTTTTGCATAGTAAATTGGTTATGTGAATGCATGTAGATCATATTTCTGATTTTGTATTCAAAATTTAAACTCATTTGATTCACAACACTCTTTTCTTTTTTCCCTAAAAAACTATTTGATTATCTAATAACGCAAATATTTAAGAGCATAACATTGAGAATATTTTTGGATGCCATTTATTTTGCTTGTCATCTTGAAAAACTATTCCATGATCTAACCTAAATATTTAGGAGTAAAACATTGAGAATGTTTGGATACCATTTATTTTGCTTGGCATCCCCAATTGTTATATATTAATTCTTAAGACTTTACTGAAAAAAAAAATAGGGACATTTTCTGTTAGAAAGCTTTTTCCTTTTTCAAGTGGGAGGATTTGAAGTGTAGTTAAAGATGAAAAAAGTGAGCTTCGAGAAAAAAGAACTTAGGTGAAAGGAGTCGGTTCTACCGTAAGAACCTTACATATTGTAATTGTTTACCACCTCAATAGTTGCCACTGGTATACCTGACCTCATGGTATATAAGAAAAAGTTCAGAAGACAATTATTGAGCCAATGATGGTCTCAGTTTGTGTTGATATTGAGAAACTGATGTACATATCTCAATCATAATGAAAACTGATGTGTATCTACTTGAGGAAGCAGGAATACCATTGGTCATGCAACACCAAGAATGATATAATTAATGTAACTACAGCTAAAATTGTTCTCAATAATGCTAAAAGTTAGCTGAACTTATAATTGGCCCCATACTAAATTATCAATAGAAGAGAAAGTAAAAGAAGATCTATGAGATAGAGCTTGCTAAGGGAAGACACTGAACTGATTAAACATACCTTACTGTTTACAACATTGAACATTGTGAGCAAAACCACGATCATCAGGGTTGATAAAGCTAAAGAAAGCAAAGAAAACTGTTTGACCCTGGATTGTCATTTACAAAATTGATGGTTTAAACTGAGACAAATACAGATCAACGAGGGCTCCTCCTCGAAGCGGTGCAGCCGGAAAAGGATCATCCCCTGCCAAGTGGACATTTTAACATTCAGAATTATGTGACATAAAGTATAGACTTGAACTATAACTGTGGCTGAATGTTCATGAATTACAAATTTAGATTGATAATTATGTTAATTGTGGTTTCTGTGACAATCCACGTTCTTAGTATAAACAAATATTTATGATATTTATGTTGACACTGGTTAAAAGAAAAAAGAAATTAAGAAAGAAAACCATTTGAAGAATTAAGGCAAAGACAGACGTGAGATAAGTGTTTAATAACTGTTAAATGCAAGGATTTACAAATATATGTAGGAACTACTATCACACAAGCATACACATTAAAAAGAAAGATAAATCGTTTAAAGATAAAGATAGATCTATAAATTAAATGATTGAAATATGTTGTGTTTATCTAGAATGACAAGTTATAATGTCAATAACTTGCTAAAGTTTGGACATATAACATTATCTGGGAGCATTAAACACCCGTGTATTTGAAACATGAGAAGTAAACACATTTCAAGATATAAAGTAGATTCAGATGTAGCTATTGGAACCTGTTGGATAGAGTCCAATCCAAGGAGAGTTGACATCGATAACTTGTCCAAATTGTTGATGTTGAACATTATTACTACCCTCAAAATAACTTCCAGAGCTGTGAACATCAACATTCATGCTTTGGCCACGGAGGAGAGTTGAAGGTGGTGGCAGCAAGATTTCAGGTGCATGTTGCTTAGGTTCTCTGAATTGAAAACAAATGAAAAAAGAGAAAAGTTTTTGAGTTTAAGTACGGATAGATATTGATTATGTTATATAAAAAACTTCTGAAACTTTCTACCAGTGGTATATAAGCACCTGGAAAGAGGAAGAGCATTTGAGTCCAGAAAGTTCAGGATCTGAGCTTGTGGATCTCTCTGTGGAATCCAATCCAAGACGCCTTGTGAGCTTTCTGTGACAATTCTATTTACTTCCACTGTCTTCGGGTGAGTAACTTGTACCTAATAACATCAACAAACTAATTGCTTTAGTATTTTTCTTTTGGTGAAAAGAACTATATTGTAGTCTGCAGAAAATGATTTGACTGCCCAGATTTGGAAACTTTTTGCATATATATGCTTATGCTTGCAGAAGGTTACATAGGGAGGATACCTGTGAGGGTGGTGGTACACCAGAAGATTTATAATTTTCCTCCAAAACTTGCTGTTCAATCATATTTTCATTAGTTTTCAGATGTTAGAAGTTCAGTTGTAACTGGTCATAGAGTAAAAGTCAGCAGCAGGGCCTTACCTTGCGCATGCGCAGATGCTTTAGAGTCTCCTCCAGAGTCTGTTCCCAGTACTCAGCCTCACAGGCTGTTGTGATTTCAGAAGGATCACCTTCAAATATCCTACAAAAGGAAGTTTCATTACATGATGCTTTGACGCATAGCAAGATCTCTCTCCTCGAATAAATAAGTGAGAAAAGTTAGGGTTTTGAATTTGTACGCAAATGAATCTTAAAGCACCTTAATCGCTTCTCCATATCATTTAACTGTGTCCTGTCCTTAAGGATCTCTTGTTGCAACTCCTGCAGTTTATATGCATGATGATTCATTTGGTGAAATTGAAATGGGAATTTCAACCAAAAAAAAAAAAGTCATTCCGTAAAAAATACCTCAATCTGGGCAACAGTGCTTTCTGGACTGCTTCGTAGTATAGCAACGAAATATAAAGGAGTTTGTAGGGAAAGCAAGTTAGACATTTTATCAATGATAATTGAACCCGAAAGAAGAAACTAGCAGCCGCTTCAAGATCAAGGTCAATTTGAAGATGAATCAAGGGATAAAATAAGGAGAAGAAAAGCTCAAAACCTGGCAGCTGCTTGGTGGTTTTGATCAGCACCACTCCTCAACTTACTGAGTGCCCTTAGTAAAAGCTGGGTGAATAAAATCATGATCTCAAACAAATCAACAACCTTGTTAATTAATCATGACTGCTCTGGTTATGAATGAAATCTATTACTTCAATAGCACTAACCTCTTTGTTAAGCAACCTGTAATGGTTGTACGGTAGCAACACAGGATGGAGACCATCAGAGAAGAGAAGGGGAGAAAATTATAACAAGCCAACATAAAGCAAAATTCAGAAGGACTTCAAGACCAAGAACGGAGAACCCCCTTACCTTCCTCTCTCATGCTCTGGGAGATTGACATACCGCATCAGAATCTCCTCCATCCTTCAATAGACCAGAAGAGAACCATTTCATGTCCTCAGTATGGAAAACAGTAACAGAATTCATCTTGACTATGCTCAATGAAAAAAGGGTTTCTTGAACTTCTATGTTAGACTTAATAGCTATAAACAAATAATGAAAAACAAAAACAAAAAGGAAAGCAATATGTTAAATGGACCTCTTATTCCCAGAGAATTGACTGACTCGTCCAGATGGAGAGAACATGATGAGAGCAACATCAACACCACAAAGAACAGAAAGTTCATACGCTTTCTTGATAAGCCCATTTCTCCTTTTGGAGAAAGTGACCTGCCTGTTGGTTGTATTCTCAATCCTCTTGATCTGAAGCTTCACCCTCCCCATTTTTTCTCTGTGTGAATCTGGAGTCGAACTCTCCTTTTACTTCTCCTTTTTGTCCCTTATTCATTATCCATACTCTTACACTAGCAATACTACCTGCACCGTTTTGAGAGAACGGCTGCAACATGTCAGTCTCAGATATATCTTTATATTTATATACATTACATATATATATGCACATTTAGAGTCATGCAAATTAATGGAATATAAAGAAGTTAGACAGTGAGACTAGAAAAGAGGGAAAAAAGAGAGAGATCCGGACAGCATTTTGTCATTGTCCGGCCACACACAGAAGATGACGAAGAGCGAAAGAGGCAGACCGAAAAGTAGAAGGCAGAGATAGCGGTGCAAGGGCCACACTGCTTAGCGATGTGGTTGTCCTTTCTTTCTCCTTTGTCAAACATAATCCACACTTTTAACTTTCCTTTTCGGCCCTTAATCTCTAGGTTTATCACAAAAGCTCCAGCTGATCAGAAGATGCTTCGTTGCCGTTCATTTATATGCATCAAGTAAGGCGGATTACATCTAATCCATGCATACCAAATGAAAAAAGACAAGTTAACACACTAACTTCCTTGTGTTGCTTCCCAAATTCCTAGAATGCTTTCTTCAGCTGTTAACGGAAGTCCAACAGCCCTAATTGAACCAGACTCGAGCATGTAGAAATTAGAGAAAAGAGTTTGCTAGCAACGTGTACTTAGCCTCAGACCTGTATGATTTGTGTGTATTTACCTATTCAAAGGTGAAGTTATACCACTCAGAAAAAAGTACCTACCTGGTACTGCATTTTTATAGTGATCCCTGCAGCTTATTTCTGATTTTGACGTGATCAGAGGCAGAGTCTATATGAACTGCCTGGCAGTGGTGGGTCCCCGACAGCACATGGGCTAGTACTTTCAGTTGCGGTTCGAGCGATGTTGCCGAGGACGATACCCTGACCACAGAAGACAACCAATTGTAACGTGTCATGTTCTTCTTGTTTTCGGTTTTTGTACAGCGCATAGCACCGATACTTGCAGTTATGCTACGAGTCACCTTCCCCAGTGTCTTCTCGACACGGATAGAATGTGATTATGTGATTGCCACTGTAAAATTCACTGTTCGCTGAAAGGATCCATAGCTTGCACTGAGGTGCAGGTTCGTTCCTCCTTCAAGTTGAGCCCTAAGATGATTAGGGCCTTCATAATTGGAGAACGAAAAAGCCCATCCATGTGTTCTTGTCTTAATGCATAAAATGATCTGGCCCAAAAGGCCCATATAATAGAAAGAGTGGCGCGCACAGATTTCTAAATTCCGCGAATTCTTTACTCCAACCATTAATGTCATTAAATTGGAGGAGGAGCTTGAGCAAGTACTGTACTTTTGGTGTTGGAGAAAGAAAAATAGTACGTGTAGGTCGTACCAATTAATGAAGTCCAAGTTCAAAAGAGAATAATTAGATACCTAACCATTTAGTAGAACATAGATTAATCTTCAAAAGATTTTATACATCAAATATAAAATTAAATGAGTCTCAATTTTCTTACAAAGGAAATTCTTAAAATATTTTTAAAGATTATTTCAATGTTGAAGCAAGAACTCTAAATAAAATAGTGAGTCCACAAAATATTATATCTTTTTGGGTAAATACCCAAAAAAAAAAACATTGAACTTTGTACAGATTTTAATTTAAATATTGTGGCCTCAATTTTTTCAATTATAAAAATTTCAATTAAGTTAATTTAAATCTTACTAAAAAATTTAAAAATTAAGGATACTCAAATTAGAGATCTTAAAATAATATGCATAATTTGTTTTTTTTTTAATAAAGTTTGAGTTAAAGTTTAAATTGAACCAAATTAAATTTTTAAATGCACGAGTGAAAAAATTAAAATGATGAGTTTAAATTGAGATCTAGACAAAGTTCAGGATATTTTTTCTAATATTTATCCTTTTTTTAATATTCATGATTGCCTTAATCACACTTTCTATTTTTTTCAGAAAAAAGATCATTAAAAAAAATTAAATAACATTGAATTCATCTATTAACTTCTTTTTTTTTTTTTTTTGTAACAATAGAAATGGAAAAGGAATCAAATGATATTTTATCATCTATCTTACTTTGATTGCTTAAGATAATGTGTAAGTCACAAGTGGGTTATTGGATATTATTAGAGTCTTTGCGTGATGTTATAAATCAACATACCAAGATCTCTAGCACTTGGAACTTTAACTTGTAAGCTTTTTACTGCTTAATTGGAAGAAGGTGGCAGAAAACATACTTCCCATGCTTCATTAATTTTATTTTCTTTATAATAGGTATTGATAGTTAAAGTCGCCAATAGGGATCTTATCCCTCCAAAGTATATATTATTTATTTTAATCGTGATTGCATGATTTTATCTCATTAAAAATTTAATTTCAAAAAATATTTTATAAAATTCAGAGTTATATCGAGATTTATTTTGCACTAAATCCATAGATATATACTTGATATGAAACGGGTGGAATATAACAAGACTCCCTAGCCTGATACATTAACTTATATGATCATTAATATGAATGTTTAAAGTTACCGAGAGAAATCTCAATCTTATAA
Organism: Moringa oleifera; assembly: GCA_021397835.1. Lineage (NCBI taxonomy): Eukaryota > Viridiplantae > Streptophyta > Magnoliopsida > Brassicales > Moringaceae > Moringa > Moringa oleifera. The sequence continues at coordinate 4,881,068 of JAJFZO010000087.1, forward strand.
GATAATGTTTGATGTGACCCTTATAAATATAAATAACTGTTGAAAATGATTTAATTTCAGATTTTCCATCAATTATATTCAAAGGCCAAGAACCTGCTAGCAACACTTAAATTGTTCCTTAGAGAGAATATAGCCCAATTGGAATGTTCAAGACCAAAAAATTTGGAATCAGAACCCATACGGATTACATTGCTCACTTGCTTGGAAGGTTGGGAGTGAATAAGTTTACATGAATTATATTAGAGTGATTATAACATTTTTTTTCTGTTCATCTAATTAGTTAAGTAATTTAGATTTTCATTTAATAAGGGTGTAGAGCCCAATCATGGGGGGGTTCTATTTTGAAAGGGTACCCATAGTTTAGTAATTTAGATTTTAAAGCTTAGTTGCAATTGTCATTTATTAGGTGTTTACTCTAATTTTCAATTTTCTTTCTAGTTGTCTAGTTATATTAGCACTCCGCATTAGGATTCAAAGTGCTTATCTTTAATTCAATTTCATCTAATAATGTAATTTTATCTCAAACCATTCACATCAGCGTTTACATGATATTAATGTGAATATTAAATTTGTTATTATATTAATATTTAAATATTTTATGAGTTTAAATTTTAAAGATACATTATTTTTGATAATACTTATCTATACAATTTCACATTTTAAATCTAGCTAGTGATATTTATAATAAAAATATTTTAATTTTATCAAAACAACTTTATAGTTTATTTTCATAGTAAGCATAATTTTAAATTGATATCACTTCATAGTTTAATTTGCAAATTTAATAATAAGTTTAATATTATTAAAATGTTAATCACTGTACATAAATAAATGTTTATTATATTAATTTTTGTTTTTGATTTTTATTAAACTGAGAAAATTCTTTGAATTTATTATAACCTCATATATGTACAGTGTTGATGTGAATTTATCTTATTATTTTATTTTCATCTTTCAAGTTTTATTATTGGTAAAGAATACCGCGAAATCAAGTAGAAAGGGAAAAGTCTTCTATTCCAAAATTTTCAAACTCCTTTTCATTGAAATGTATTACATGCACAATTTTTTTTTAATATAGTTTTTTCTATATTTTTTTCTTCATTGGTCGGTTTGTCATTTTTTACTGATGATTTAAGTTTGCTTGATAAAAGGATTTAAGATAAATGATTCTTTTATTGTAATAATATCAAAATTTATCTATTGTAAAAATATTAATTATATTTATTTTTATTGATTTTATGTATAATTTTTCAAAATATTTTTATTTTTTTTGAATTTTTGGTTTTTTGCATTTCATTCATTATTTTTTTGTTTATTTTAATATATAAAGTTATATCATGAATCAACTGTGATACAAATTAACTTCATAATTAAATATAGTAAATTTTTTTTGAACAAAATATAATTTATTGTTTTAAAAAACCATTATACAATTGATACTTATAAGATCAATTTAACAATCAAATTACTACAAGTCATGCATTAAAATTAAATAAAAATATGAAAACTATTTTATGTCATAATTAATTTAAAATTAAAATTTATTTTTAAAATAATAAAAATATAATTTTCAAAATTTATGCATCATACATATCTTAAGTCAGTTAAATTTACTAGTTAAAAATGCAAAAACAAAGTCATCAAATTCTAGTCATGATAAATTATATTTTGTTAATATAATTGAAGTGTTAATTCGACTAATAGACAAAGAGCTATCCTTTTCAATACCTTAAAGTTAATGACAAAAATCCCTTAATAACTTTGAGGTCATCCAAATTTTAATCGTAATAATTTACTCTATAAATAAAATAAATTAATTGGATTCCCAGTTAATGAAAAATATGAACATGTAGAAACAGTATTTTATGACAATTGTTTTTTCAAAAACTTATTTTTTGTCACTTTTTATATTAAAAATAACTAAAATAAATCATATTAATTATTTTACTTAATTACTATATGTTAATTTTTACTTAAAAAATTAATATATATTATAAAAACTGGAATACTTATGTTGAAACCATATTGCTTGTAGTTTTGGCAAAAGCTAAGCAATAAAAAATGAAGAATAAAAAATCCATGGAAAAAAGCAGAAAGAGAGGTGAGACTTTCAAAATCTCACCATTCAAAATTTCAAATAATTGGCAGTTGAAAGACAAATTAATCTCAGATGTATATATTATATATATTCTTGTGGTTGGTAGATAGAGTGAGGTCTCCTTTATGGATTTCTTTTTCTCAGTAAGAAAATGAAAAAATAAATATATTTATATAAGTGAGACGTTGTGGGTCTTATTATAACTACTACTTCCTCTAATTAATAACTATGAACAATATGGTTGGTTCATGAATCATTAATCCAACATGTTCGCTATGTGGAATAATATTAAACTATTCTAATGGGATGTAATATAAAGCATTAGATTTAAGTAAATTAAATTAAATTAAATTACATTAATATTATAATATGTTTGATGTAATATAAAATATAATCTTAAAATATTTTGACATTGAAAAATAATAATATAACATAATATTTATTACAAGTTTAGATTTTTTTAAACAATATTATAGGTTTCAATTGTATAATAATTAATTGATATAATATAATAATTTTTTCATTTTGACTTGAGTTTTTTCTTAATTTTTTATTATATTTAATTATATTTTGATTTTTTAAAATTTATTATAAAATAAAATTTATAAGTATGGAACAATAACTAAAAAATTAATTATAAATATTAATCAATAATACTAATTATAAAAATCGAGGAAAATCATCAAACAATCTATTGTATATTCTTGTTAGGTCAATTACAAGAGCAAGGAACAAGAGGATTCAAAAAGTGTTTAATGAGTTGATTCAAGATGTATGAGCTAAGTTCAAAATAATGCATTCCCACATGTGCCCAAAAAAAATCAAAACTTCATTAAGATAATTAAAAATATTATTTTGAATTTGTCAAGATTCCATCTCTAGAGTTCAAACTACATGCCTACGATTTTTTGATTCCGTTAAGTTTTTTTATTTTTTTCATATGATATAAATTTTTAGTTTTTTAAAAAAGTAAGCAAATTTCTTGTCAAATTTCGTCGAAAATCCTTTGAGATTTGCATCAACTAATATCCTTGAAAGAACTAAAATTAATTTAAAATAATTTAAACATTAAAATAAAAGTAATATAATGTAATGTTTATTTTAAATTTAAAATATATTATATAATTAATTAATGAACATATATAATTTTTAAATTATGCATTTACTTTTTAAAATATGTTTTATTAATTCATAATAAATTTATTAGTTTTATAATTTTAATGAAATAAATTATAAAAATTCATTTTATTCGCATTTTAAGAGATAATTTTATCATATAAATTCAAAAAAAATTATTATTTAATAAAATAAAAATAAGTATAAAATAAACTTATTTCAATTTCATATTACACTTACACTAAATATAGAATTACGATCAAAATTATCTTATTTTAATGGATAGAACAATTATGACCTATAAAAACTTATAACTTCATGTTCACGATTAATAATTGCACAGGTTTTATGATTGATATTATTTTATTATTAAACAAATATTTCTCAAAGCAGGTACTGTTGACCAATAAATCTTCGTAGGGCTGAAAACTTTCAAGCATTGAAGGAAAGGTGGCACCGACCTCTTTGACGCCTTGACTACACTGATTCCTTCCCCCTTTGACTTCAGAAGGAATTATTACAGTACTACTTCCCAAAACCAGCTACGTCAGAGACAACCCACGCCGTGACACCAAACGTTCAAAACTTGCCATTCCATCATCTGCTATTCACCATAAAAAGGTTAGTTGGAGCAGATAGCAATCACCATCACACCCACAGGAAGCAAAACTACTAGTCTTCTGTATTCCCTTATCTCCTTCTTCCTGTTGTTGTTTTTATGAGTTTCCGTTTGTGGCTCAGTGTATCTTTCTCTCAGATATTCACTGATTAGCAAGCCATGTACAGGCCGGTGGTGTTCGTACCTGCGAGCCCAACTGAGCGGTGGCAAGAGACCTGGACGCGCTTGCTGACTCCTTTGACCTTATGGCTATGTGGCATGTAATTCTTCCATCTTCTATTTTGACGCCGCTTTCGTGTACCCTTCAACCCTAAACGACCTTCTTGCTTTTTGTTGCAGTTACTCTGTCTATCCGATATGGGTACTACGGGGACTGTCGGATGGTGCTTGGACCAAGCTCGTCGCGGTTGATGACGGCGAGTCCTCTATTCGTGGAGCACGTTCAAATGAGAGACGACGACAGGAAAGGAGCCTCTCTTTATGGGTTCTCTGAGAAGCCTGAACTGAGTGGCGAATATAATTGGAGCGCCTCCAACTATATGATTGTTGGATCTTACACTCGCAAGGTGAAGACGACTGCCCCTTGAACTCCCAATTTCCGTCACAATTCTCTTCTTTTTTCCTTGTCTATCAGTGGACATAATTGTATTAATTGAGGAGCTTGACTGATGAATTTTAACTTCCAGGGATTTTCCTTGTGGCTAAACAAAGGCTCTACGATTCGAATGACATTGGTAACTCAGACAAGTAGATTGAATCAAGTCGAAGTGGTTGTGATTAAAGGTTACTTGGACTACCTTTATGTCTTTTTCTGAACTAATCGATTTCACTCTAGAAATTAAAGACTGAACTTGGAACTGATTGGCTTGTACTCTCTCTACAGGAGAACGCCAGTACGAAAGGTTGCAGCCAAAACTGACAAACTCCGCCAATGCCACTGCCTCTTCTGAACCACTGAAAGGTACCATGTTCCTTATTCTTCGCCCTTTTGAGGTCTAAGCTGTTTTGTTCAATATTAAGAAAATCCATAAGTAAATAGAAAACTGCAGAACTAAAAGTTTTAATTGCTCATTAATTTTACCGCGCCAGGTAGGGGTCGAACCTACGACCTTCTGCTTAGGAAACAGACGCTCTATCCACTGAGCTACAAGCGCTTGTTGTGAGTGACATTAATCAGTGCATGTTCCTAGACTAAGTAAAGTTCTGAATCTATTGTGCATGCTGCTGTTTTTTGTTGGGGGGGGTGGGGGTGTTGGGGGGCGCTAAATAAGGATGATGAGAAGGCCATGGTGAGCATTTTGTTACCGACATCTTGAATGAAATCTAAGACAATACCCTGTTCAGGTAAAGATGCTGAATTCACTGTAGAAGAAGACAACAAGTACTACATTGGAGTGATCAACACAGATAGTACGAGCACGATATTGACCATGGCTGTAAATGTTACATCGAAGATCTATGATCTGACAAAAGCAACCAACACGTGTTCCACATTAGAGGGGTCATGCCAGCTCAAGCTTCTCTTTCCTAATCCCCAATATTTCATAATCACGACACCCAACAATGTAAGCCCTTCAAGAGCATTCTTCATAACCGTTTATGCTTTAATCTGAATAGTCTTGGGTCGGTTCATTGGAAGCGACTCTTACCCAGATGCAATGGTAAGACAACTGATGGACTTATTTCTGCGAAAATTATCCTTAATGAGTGAAACATAACTGCAGGGAGATCTTGGCGGGTGGTACCTGGAGATATCTTTTGTGGCTCGTGTGGTCACTTACATCATAATTTTGGGTGCAGCATTACTCAATCTTTCCTTCTGAGTTTCATCTTTCTCGTGGCCACATTTGGGTACGTGCCTAACTTACATGTGCTGTCATTTTCAGGCGTTATTGTGGTTATTATTTTCGTGGTGCTAAGATACCTTGGAGCTTGGGACCCTGAGAATACTAATAACATGGTGGCGCCAGCACCTAGAGAGGTATCCGAGACTGCCCCTCTAATACCAGCCAAACCAATTGGGTTCACGTACGGAACCGGAGAAGAAGAGGATGCAGAAACTGGATCATCCAGCAGCTCTTCCGAGGATCTCTATGATGCAAAATTATGTGTAATATGTTACGACGAGCAGCGCAACTGCTTCTTTGTTCCTTGTGGCCACTGCGCTACCTGCTATGACTGCGCCCAAAGGATTGTGGAAGGGGAAAGCAAAGTGTGTCCAATATGTCGAAGGTTCATTCACAAAGTGAGAAGATTGTTTACTCCTTGACTTGAGCTGTATTAAATCTGTATGGCTGTGTTTGAGAAGGAAGTTTTGATTGATTGCTGACTAAAGATTAACCCAAAAATTTCTATTCTCAGGTGTTTATTATTAACTGAGAAAGAAGTCTGATTCATATAGTGTAGAATTGATTGTATAATGTGGTGATCTCTATCGACATGTTCTCAACCATTTCTAACTTCAGACGAAGTGAATGCTGATTTTAAATCAACCATCCACCTTGGCGAATCAATCCAGATTCTTGCAAAAGGGTTGATGATATGGCAGAGAAAGACAAACTTTTTTCTTTTTTCATTTTCTTCCCCAGCTGATTTTGTTGTAGGACACCTTAGGTGGAGGCACAGAATGGGCAGCCTCCGGCTTAACATGTCACAGCTCAGTCCTTGACAAGCTGCAATCCAGCAAGTATCTGCTCCGATACCTATGTGGAGGCTTTCTTGTCTGGTTCGGCGCAATGCCATTAGTGAAGATGGGACAAACATAAGAACCCTGATGTTGAATTTTATTTTATTTTATATTATGTACCATTATATAAATTGGGATATTTTGATTTAACAAAATAAATTCATCATTTTGATTCAATTTAGTAAACTTAATAACGCAACTTAAATAGTCTCGATCATTTTGATATGGGTTGAGCATCTATTTTCCCTGACCTGACTACGTGACAAGGTTGAAGAATTTTGATAACTGTGTAAATGCCCAACTACGTGACAGGGTTGGAGAATCTGAAGATTACTGTCTATGCCTTTGAAGTGGTGTTGCTGGGGCTGATAATGAGGAGAGATGCTGACTTTGTACAGGATGGAAGAGAGATAACACTTTCAATAGCAATGCTTTCCATCATGAAAGGAGAAAACCCAGAAGCTCAGCTCAGTTTCTTTGTCAATCTTGCACATAAAAGTCCTCAATACCGTTACCAGAGTAAATGCTGCATTGGAACCAACATCCTTGAAACAAGCTGATGACTTTTTTTTTTTTGGGGCGCACAAAAGTGAACAAACATCTTTGTGTTAGTGATGCTTTTGGTCTACCAATTTGTCTTAGGAGATGGAACTTTTTAATCAATGAAATAGCCAAGAAGAAGCTCTCTCTTATTCGAGGTTTGTACTTGTATGCATACATGCTTCCACTCTCAAGACAGGTTGCCCAGTGGCCTTAGGTCAGTCAGGCTCCCAGCTTGTGTCCCAACAAGCTCATGATGGTCTCCAGGCATTATAGATTACTGTCAGACAATGACAAACATGTCTCTAAAACGGCTGGACCGATCACTATTAGCTCTAAAACGTTTTTGAAGGAACAAACAAGCATGACATCCAGACATGGCTAAGTGCAGTCTTGACTTTTCAGCAAGCATGTAGGACTCTACTGATAGTCTCAGTCTCTCAGAAAAAACTCTCGCAAAATGGATTATCTCTCTCAATTGGCCAACGACCCTTTGGCTTCCAGAACTGCAACTTGGTGCTTCACCGCCCATGCAAAGGGGACACAATACTGTCTTGGTAAATGGAAGGTCCCGCATGCTTCTCTCTTCAGAACTGTAGGATCACAGCGAGCTCTGATTTTTCTCCAGTGAAACATAACGGCAACTCCTATCTCGGGAGGCCGCGGATGGATTACTCAAGATCAGTCGTGATGGAATCAAGCATATACGACACCATTTCACCTAGGGGCTGGATTGAGTGGCATGGGGCCTAGAGTTCCAAGTTGAAGACCCTGTCTTTTGCAAAATAGTCCAACTCGAGGCTTGGAACTGGAACTTCCTGGTTGCCTTCCGCCGGGGTAACGTTCATCTCTGGCCTCCAGTAAACTTAACTTCGATGATTTTTAGGACCTTGCGGCTGAATGTGGTAATATTGGCATCAGCAGCCTCAAGGCCCAAAGAATTGATAACTTTCATCAAGCTCCCAAATCCACCTTGCTTCTGCTCGCGGACTAACTTGATCACGAAACTCTTTTGTTAATTTGGTTCACTTCCACATCGACCTCTTGTTTTTCCTTCTTAATAAAGCCGGAGTAATTTTGAACGTGATCAATTGCAACCTTGGCGCCTTTATGTACTTCATCTGGCTTTGTTAACTTCTCCTCTGCCTTACTCACTTCATGTTATTCATCTTTAATTTCCTTGAGCTCATTTCAGAGTAACTTTATCTCTTTCTGCAGCTCTCTTATGTATTCAATTGCATCTCCAAGAATAGCAGCTCTATCCATCTTTAATATCTTACGAACCAAAGCTCGTGAACAAACAACCCATCTTTGATTTTGTTCTTCCTGTTCCCCTCTGTGACAAGATTCTTAGACTTGCAGTCCCTTCCCAGGCGCTGGATAGCCTTGGCATTATCTTTAGCAGCCTTATGACTGCACACAACCATCAAGATTCATTCTTTTCTGGTAAAAAGAAATGTAAAGCTTCTGTCACTCTCCTCTGTAGTTGGTTTCAATACGTGCCAAGATGGAGCAGTTATTGTTTGCAAAAAAGATCAAGGATATAGTCAACTGCGAGGGGTCAGCAGGGACGAGCGCACGAGAGGTTTGACCAGTGGCATAGGAGGATGCCACTGGGTTTTGAAAAAAGTAAGAAAACACTGTAGAAAGATGAAGTGTTCTTGTTGTTGAAATAAAGAGAGGTGGCTTAGGAAGACAAAAGCCCATTTCTGCAATGTTGTTTCACTTTAGTATTTCAAAATAATTAAGAAAGAAAGAGGAGGAGATCACATTGGAGAAGATCAGATTGTCGGCAAAGCCACCGTTGAGAAGGAATAATCTACACATTGCCGAGGACGCTTATTTCCTTTACTACTAATAGCTCCAAAGGCAGGGGAAATTTGTAACAAAAGAGTGTTGGATGCCATGCGCTAATTTTGCTGAAGCCGGTGTCTCTTAGCTTTCTATTCTAAAGAAGTTGAAGGGACAAGCCTTAGAAGAGGCTTTGAATAGAATAGACTTTACGAACTTCAGAAGGCAATTTGCCGCTGAAAAGGCTTTCTAGAGTTGACCTTCGGATCTTTAAAGTTGCCAGATCTGCCAAAGTTTATCCGACAGATTTACTAGAGCAAATCTACCTTATTGGTCAGATCTTCCAGACCTGCTAGAAGCTACCGGAATTGGTTTCTCGATCTGTCAGATCTGCCAAAGTGGCCAAAAATTACCAAAATGAATCTTGCCCATTCCCGATCTGAACTCGATCCCTAAATTCGATCCTCCCAGACATAAGACTCATGTCCCTACATAGGATTCATGTCCAAATTTCCAGGGATACATCTCACTACAACAGTACTAGCATCCACACGGGTTGTATGGTTCGAGCTTGTAAAACTCAGACAGCTCTTAAATTTAACGTAACAAAAAAGTAGCACAGTATTAAAAGAAACAAAAGAATTGTACCCTGAAATATCAAGACTCAAAATTATTTTAGAAAAAATGAAAAGATCTAAAAAGATCAAATTAAGACATAACAAGAAGAGATAGAAATTTTATTTTGAACAGTCCATATTAATGGATTCAAAGCCTGAGGAGGAATTGAAGTTGGCCATAGCAAAACATGCCAAACAAGATAACAGAACTTTCTGTAAAGATGAGGCAGTCCCAATGAGGACGTGAAGCCATGAGATTATAAAACTCTGTTCAGCTCGAAAAATTCAGGTATGGATGTCATATCACATTCAATATTCAATCTCCTAATCTTCATTACCATAAATAGTCATCGACGAATCAGCCTACTATTTCCCTCTTAGACGGCTTTTACAAGTTGAATAGAATTCCTAACTCAAGTCTTAAACAGTTTTCAAGTGATCACATTAAGTTATCACTTATTTTGATTTATTTAAAGAATTATTATGGGTAAGACAAGTATGTATTAAATCATTTAAATTCATGTATAATATATGTTAATCTTACTGGTGATATAAAAGTCTAGAAACATAAATTTAAAATCAAGATTTTATTTAATGTTATTTACTTAAAAATTGATTGTTGAATCAAGTTTCATTTAATTAAACTTGCCTGTAAAGCATGCTTTATAATTGATTATTTTATCTTCAAATAAAAAGTTGTTAGATTTTGTCACATTTGCAGTAAAATCTCTAAAATCAATAGTCTCGGCATCATGTAATAGTTATTAATCAAAAGCTGCAGTAATTGTTCCGTAAATTAATAAATTTATAGAATGTACTTATAATTCAATAAACATATATATATTTAATCTAACTGAAAATCCATTATAATTTATCAATCTATAATCAATTAAAAATAAATTAATCCAAGTGTATATATATCTATACCATTTAATAAATATGTATTTTTTCTAATTAAACACACACAAACAAAATGGAGATATCACATACCACCTAATAAAATCATAATTAATAAATATAAATTTAATTAATAATAATCAAAGATTTGGAATACCATGATATAATGGGTGCAAATGCCCATTTGGGTTAGCCTAATGAAAATGATGCAAAAGGCTCAAGTTTAGAAATTTGTTGACATTATTGAAAATCCTGCCAGTGAAAAAATTGAGGCTGACACAATACCTATGGAGCCTGTTATGTGCAATAAAGCAATCAAAGCATCAATAACACTTCATAATTTTTTATTGCAATTCAAGAATTCAATCCCAGCTAGATGGAGTTAAAATAAAAAAAATTATAGATGAGTCCAACTACATTTAAATTTCAAGGAAAAAAATTACAAAAGGCTCGTGTGTTTTAACAAAAATCATAGTAAATTATATTTCAAAATTTTAATAAAATATTATTTAAAGATTATCAATTTATCAGGCATTAATTTACAAAAGTTTACTGTATATTTGACCTCATGCTTGCTTAATAAAGAATTTGAAGTGGATGTTTTGGTGTCAACTTGGTAGATGTTCTTGTTGATAAACACCGTTATGTATTAATTATTGTTTTTCTTTGAGTAAAAATCGTTCAAAATCTTTAACTATATTTTGTCTATTAAATCAAATTTTAATGTTAAAAAAGTAATAAATATTCAAATTTTGATTTATTAATTTAATTTAAATTAAATATTAACTCAAATTATTATAAAAAGTTAAGCATATTTTGTTATTAAAATGCTTTAAAAAATGACTTAGATAAATTTTACATTTCATTTCAATTCAATTTTTTAATTTTAATTTTTTTTTACTTAAGCTATTTATTATGATTTTTTTTAAAATTTTTACAGTATTTTTTTAAAAATATATTCATTACTCAAAAAATTATGAAAAACTTTTTTAATAGTAGGTTAAATATTTTTTTACATCCATAAAAAAATTGTAAGTTAAAATTCATATTATAAAATTCTCAACTTAAATATTTCTAATTTTTAAAATTTTTGACAAAGTTTAATTTGATCCAAATTGATAGATTAAGGTTTAATTTATCACTTTTTAAATATTAAGATTAAATTTGTTACACAAAATACGGCTGAGGGTTTTAACTAATCTTTTTCTTTCTTTTTTTTTCAATGATTCACTATTTTTATGGCACAGTAAAAAAAATAATGGAATGATCATCTTTAAATATAAGGGTTATCTTAGTTATGATTAATGTCATTTACTTTCATATGGTATCATTTTTTTATTTATATATTTTGGTTATTGTTGCTTCTTGATTTATTTTTGTTGTCGTTTGAGTAAATATCCATGCAATTTATTTGTTTTTCTAGTGTTGTATTTCGGTTAACAGTCCAAAATGGTTATATCATGGTTTCTTTTTCTAGTTGGGGGGAGATTTTCTTATTATAATTCTTTAGTTTATTGAATGAAGCTTTTTCGAAGGGTAGTATGACGAGATTATTCTATTTCTTTGAGAATTTATAGTTTTTTTTTTTTCAGTTTTATTTGGTCAATCTTAAGTTATCCATTAGATGCTATAGTCACAAACTATTTAATTAAAGATTAAAAATATTTTTTTATTTATTTATAAGATTTTTTGAAATCGATTTTAAACAAATTTTTTTTGACCTGAATATTTAACATGTTTTACGAGTCATTTAAATTATGTTAAATTTATATTGATAAGTATTTTTTTTCTTTTTTGTGGAGCTTCATTTGAACTTTCTATATATGTTCATATATTTAAATGATTTTTTTGAATCTAAATTTAGAGAAAATATTTTAGCCCTAGACATTTAACATGGCTTCTAAAACTCATTTAAATTATATTAATTTTACATATACAAAACTTTTTTTCTCTTTTTCTATCAAACATTTCAAATTTTGCATTAAACCCCAAAAAGTCAAGGTTGACCCTCCTTACTAATGATGAATGAAGTGTAAGGATCCTTTGAGGAACCATAGACTCTTTGAAGAAGTAATTCAGTACAAATATAGACAACTTAGCTCATGGGAATTAGGGAGCTTGTGCTCTTTGGAAGAAATACCACCAATGTTGAAGTACTATACTTGAAGAATAGACTATGGAATGAATAGGTGTTCAACCTAATCCACATGTTGCATGAAGTGAACAAGAGTGACCCATCTTAAATTAAGTGAATGATTTAAATAAATGTGAGCTTAAATGAACCCAACCTTTTTTCATTAACTTCTTCTTTTAAAAGCAAACGCAAAAGATGAAGACAAAACTTAGAGAACCTAGTAGTCTATGAGTAAATTACTATCTTTTAACTCATAGTAACTCTATTAATTATAGAATTAAAATAGATTCAGTATATATTGATGAGCACCTTCAAATTAAAGATTTCATCAATGGGTACAAACAATTGAAAATTTCTTTGTGTATATTAGTATTTCAGATGGAAAACATGTTTAGTTGGTGGCTTATAAACTCTAAAAAAAGATCTTCATTTAGTTAGAGCAGCTTTAGAACAATAAGCGGCAATAAGAGAATAGATTTATGAGAACATGCAACAAATAAAGCAACAACTAATAAGACTTAGATTCCTACTTAATGATAATGGTTAGTTTTTAGAAATTTTTTATTTAATTAGTAATAACTTGATGCAAACTCTAAAGGACTTACCTTGAAACCTAACAAGTAATTTAGATACCTGTCTTAAAAACTAAAACTTCAAATTCAATAATGAAAAAGGAAACCCCTAGCGATTGCTAGAATCAAAAACCATAGGTATGTAGTTTGAACGCTACAATGAAAGGCTTTTGATAAGTTCAAAATTGTTCTTTGAAAAACTAAAGATGAACTAACCCTCACATTAAATTTTACTCGCCAATGTTGGTTTTATAAAGCTTGTATCCTCTTCAAATAACGGTAAAAGAACATGTAAAATTGGCAAGTAAAATATACTAAATTCAAAAAATATATATATTAAACTTAAAAAAAAAGAAATATCCTAAGATTAAAAAAAATGTCCTAAATTCAAAAAAGAAATATCCTACATTTGAAAAGAAAATATCTTAAATTCAAACACTAAATATCGTAAATTCGAAAAGAAAATATCTTAAAATAAAAAAAATAATGACAAATATTTTGACCATATCTAAGAAGTAAATATTTGTTAGCAAATCCTCTCCCACATCAAGCTTTATAAATCCTACAACTAATCTTTCTGTAATTCAATTGCCAAAATCATGATGCTTTAATTATATTAATTAATTCGTGTTCTTATTTTCGGCTAATCTTGGAATCTAGTATCTAGAATTAGTTCGAATATGTTAAATCAATCCATTAAGTATTTCTTGGACCCTCTTGGTGCTTGCTTTTGTAATTGACCTAAATAGAACATGTAATAAATCCTTTAGTCATACTTCTTGATTCTCATCAGAACTAATAATAGTGTACTTAAATCTACTAAACATAAACGCTTAAATAGTAAAGCAAATGATGAAATTCAAGAGGATAAAAATAGAGAAAGCAAGCATAATAATTTTATATGGTTTGCAACACTACCTACATTTAAGCCTCTAAACACCTATCCCTTAAGGATTTCTTCTTCTTTCCCAAAGGTTTCTTTGGTTATGTCAACTAGTTCTTTAATAGAAAGACTTTCACTTAAGCTTTAATACTATGTAAAAGAACAAAAAATAATGATTTTTCAACTCTCTCTAACAGTATATGATTATAATATCAAGTTCTATCACTCATAAGATTACTCAAGAATTGGGTTTGTCAAATTAGATACACCATGAGCAAGCATAGGAGAATAGCTTGGGAGAAAAAAAAAAAAAGAAGCTTTTTGGGTTCGATGCTTTACAAAATGAATTTTAAAAGCTCTTTATACCCCTTTTTGAAATTATAGTTAGTATTCATATAAATACCTTTCTTAAGATAATTTGATTGATTGGATAATTAAAAGACCCATTATGGTTTAAAATTTGAAAACTTGAGAATTCATTTGAATTGATGAGAATTCCGTCTAGCCAATTGGACAAATGGATTTAGTCCCTTATTTGACCATGCCACCGTCCAAATAAAGGGTGTCACCATCTAAGTCTCTGACTTACCTAATGCCACTACCCAACAGTGGGTGTCATTTCCTAAGTTTTTATCCCAATCGGTGCTACTACCCAAATGACAAGTGCTATCACCCAAACAAGATGTTTTCAAAAATTTTTAGTCTAAGAGCTACTTTGGTTGGTACCGTCGCTTGGTTACTCGATGCCATCGTCTCGACAGGATTTTAAACTTTATACGATTATAAGTTATATCTAGCAGCTATATTTTTGAATGGAGATATAAAAGGGCTTTTAAAAGCATATAATGTAAAAGTCATTCACGCACAAAGAACTTCAACATTATTTTCTCTTTAAATTCAAATTTTTACTTATTCTTTATAATCATTAAATCATCTTAAGCAAGCGTGGTAGAGATTTAGGACTTTCATTCTATTTATCTACTCTTGAGAGAATCTACTCATTGCACTTCATTTTCTTAAACATTTAGTAAGACGTTGTTGTAAAGTGAGGAAATTCACCTTGTGTAAAAATCTTGATTGTGTACAATTAAGTGTGTATTCAATTGAACGAATAATGCAAAATTCTCAAGTGGGTTGAAGTTATGAATGCAAGGAAATGATGATCGAACCACGTAAATCTTGTCTTTATTCTCTTTACCTTTTCTCTTTTTGTATTCTACACATTTATTTACTGATTTATCTTGGTGATTATTAGATCTAAGTAAATAAACCAAAAATCTTACTATATAAGTGAGAAAATTTAAAATTTCCAATTCACCTCCTTTTGAGCTACCTACATAAGGCCAATAATCAACCTTATTTAGCCATTCAAATTCTAAATCACCTTTCATATAACAAATTTCATTAATATAAAAAAGTGTATCAATTGAAAAACTAATAAAATAAATCTATCAATACTTGTTGTTAATTTTTATTTATAAATATTAAATTAATACCATATATATTACATATATAAAATTAAATTTCTTAAATATTTATCAATTTTTAATTTGTTATCACAAGAAGAAAATAAGATAAATTATATTTTTATTTCTTTAATTTATACATATGTGAATTTTTTAAAAGTAATTACGTCCATAAAAGTGAATCCAAAATTTATTTCATCTCATAAAAGCGAATCTATCTTTATTTAATCAATTTATTTTTTTATCCTAAAATATTTATATAATTTTAAATGCTTATTAATATTACTTACTTTACATGTTGAAATATACCTTATAATTAATTTTATTTATTTTAATATTGCACATAGAAAATGTACTAAGTTTATTATATTCAACATTCAAGAGTTTAAAGCTCTTCATTTTATCAATTTTTATATCTTTTTTATTACTATGTATTTTTATTTATATTATTTTTTAAACAGTAATAAATTAGATTATCTATTAAATTGATATGTGTATTCGCATAGGATTCATTTAAAACTCATTAAATTAACTCATTTATAATGTAAAAAAAAAAAATCATCAATATGATCCATATATATGTAATGATTGACAGTAATATTGACCAAGTCAACTTGGCCTGTAAACTCATGGGCCAAGCCCAACCCATAACAAAGCTCAATGGACCTTTCATAATAACAAATCCAATTAAGTCTGGCCACTTAAAAAACATGCAATTTGTCATTTGCCGGTGAGTTTTATTTATACATTTATAGTTTATCTAACTAGGCCTTGATCAAGCCAATTCAATGAGTTTTGACTAGGCCATATATCAGTTCAATAAATTTTATACAAATCAATTTAATAAACTATCTTATTCATTGTTTAAATACGTATATATATATATATAAGTTTTATATAATAAAATAACATATAATAAAAATGATATCAAAATCATTAACTAATAGCGTCAAACTTCTAAAATATTGAATATATTACAAATTTAGTATATTTTCTAAGTGTAATATTAAAATTAATAGAAGTAATGAGTAATATATGTTGTTCTCTAATTATGATAATATAAATTTCAACATGTAAAATAAAAAATGTTAATAACATATAATGTTATATATATTTTTAATGAAAAATAAATATATTAACTTAACTTTTGTAAGATGAACTAATGTATAAAGAATCTTCACAAAAAAAAAAAGAACCTATAAATTTTTTAAAAAATATATAAATTACCTTATTTTTTTCAATATGACATCATCCTAAAATTTGATAAGTTTTTGAAAAATCTAATTCTATATATGTGATATACATGTTGCATTAATTTAATATATGTGTGTATATATATATATATATATTAAAATTGATAGAAATATTGATGGATTATGATATTGATTCTTTTTTATTGATTAACTTTTTATATTTATGAAATTTGTTATATAAATCTAATTAAATTTAAACGGATCAAATGGATTTGACCCATTTGTCCTTTTACTAAACTCTAACGAGTCAACCTATATTAAGTGATCCAACAACAAAATTTAAAATTCATAATTCGCCTGTTTATAAAATGATAGTCTTAACCAATTTTTGTTTGATAAAAGGCAAATTGTATTAACTTGAAATAGCATCAGGATTACTGAAGTTTAAAGAAGTGCAATGGCACCATACCTTATGCTCACTTAAAGTAATGGGCATTTGGGCTAACAAATGGGCAAAGACATCAGCACTTCTTGGAATATGATTGAAAGAGCAAAGTTTCATTTTTTAAGCTAAGGTTGAAATTCTCACACATAAATTTCCCCATTCACACATGAAGTCTAGTCCCAATTGTACTCTGTAATAATTGTGGAGCAATCGTTTTCTATAATTACTTGTCTCCAGTATTGTCTTAAGACCACTTCTAACCTAAATCTGATTGACAATATCTCTGCTTGAAGGGGTGAAGATACACTGTCTAAAGCCTTGATAGCATAACCAATAACCATGGCTGTTTCATCACGAACCACTGCTCCCAGTTTGGCTTGCGTACTAAGTACATTGAAGGAGGTTTTATGTTAAGTTTCTCAAGTCCAACTATTGGAGGCTACAAATTGTAAGGTTTGGTAGACCTGCACGGTGAGGTTTCTTGGTATTGGTAAATTTTGTTATTCTTTATGTTATCCTAACCACTCATCTAGTAAACCGCAAGTAAGTTCATAAGCTACTTTATTTCTGCGAACCCATAAGCTGCAACGAACTAAGAAGAATGTATCTAGTCATTGTAGACTGTATATACACGTAAGAATGGGTTTTAATTGGATTGCATTTTTTGTATGTTTGGTTATAAAAGAGCCCATCCTAATCGCATTACCTCCCAAACCATTTGACTAAAGATACGTGTGAATAAAGTATAGTCCATGGATTCAGGTGTAGACTTGCACATGTTGCATATGTTCTCTATCATGATGCCTGACTGCTTAAGCAATATTGATGTAGTAAAAATGCCAAGCAACATGCACCATGCAAAGGTTGTCATTTTAAGGGCTAGGTTGTTCCCCAAAGACGACTTATCCATAATTTGGATCTGTCATTTAAACGTGGGAACTTTTTGCTTAATATCATTCTGGTTGTAAAGTAACTAGATCTAATAGTGTAAATTCCATTGTTACTGGCAAACTAGATAAGCTTATATGGCAGGGGTATGCTACATGCTACTTAGAGGGATGGCTAAAATCTTATCACGATCTTCTTGGGTAAAACCTCTGCCTCCATTTGTCATTTCCATTCTCTAGTTTTAACATCTATGAACAGACTCACAGTCATTGATGTTGAGGTCATACTTGTTGGATTTATAGGTCATAGCATGAAGCACTAGAAACCCATCTATCCTTACATCCATCAACTAGGTTTCCATCATCAATCTTCCATCCAGAGCCTTGAAGAACCAGAACTTTGCCCATTAATAAACTATTTCAAACATACTAACTATTTAATTTTTTGGTTATTGATGTAGGTTTCCATGGGGGAAATACTTGGCTTTAGAAACCCCATAACAAAGTGAATTTTCTTCTTAGATTAGCCGCCATCACTGTTTCCCCAAGAGTACCATAATGACGGCCTCCAAGTTCTTGAATCCCATTCCTCCATAAAGTTTTGAAAAGCATAGAGTTTCCCAATTTTTAAAATGGATATTTTTGGTTGTTTATGTGTAACCCCACCATAAAGTAACATATTGACTTCTTTTATGAAAGTTTTAAGAAGCATGGAGAAGCTCATAAGTTATGTGGAGATGGATTGGATGACTGACATGAGAAGAACGACTTTTCTAGCTTGAGACAATAGTTTCACAACCCAAGTTTTGAGTTTTTCCTTGATATAGTTCCTGATAGTTGCCAATTCTTTATTGTTATTCCCTTTTAAAAGCATCAAAAACTAAGATATCAATCGTTGGCTATGATTCTATGAATACCTTGGGTATTTTTCGAAGATATTTGTTACTCCAGGTTAACATTTGAACCAAAGAAAATTCAAGATTTGTTCGGGTTATTCTCTTAAACAAATATGGCTTTGTAAGTGCTCAGGATACTCTTAATGGAGGAATAGTCTTACTGTGTACCTTTAAGGAATAATAGGCTATCATTGACAAAGAGAAGGTGAGTTACCTTAGGACCCATAGGAGCTACCAATACCTTTCAATGCATAATAGAAAGAGATAAGGTGAAAGAGGATTTCCCTACCTAATCCCTCTAGTTGGCTATTAATAAAGATAAAATAAGATACCTAGGTTACACACTCCATATGGCAAGCAATCCATGTAGATGAAAATCTAATAGTCTGCAAAACAACTTCTAGATAATGCCACTCTACTTTATCATAAGCCTTATTCAAGTCCAATTTTAGAGTTGATTCGCCAACAGATGGTTTTTCCTCACATTTATGGACTGAATTACTTCATACGCAATCATATAGCATTGTCAAAGATCATTCTACCTCAAATAAAGGCAGATTGATTCTCAATAATCAAAGACGGCAGATTTCTTTCAAGCCGTTAACAAGTACTCTGGATATTATTTAGTATAACACATTGCAAAAGGCAAATGAGTCTAATGTCTCGTGAAGTTTTAGGCTTTCTTATTTTTGGGATAAGTTTAATGGTGGTTTGATTAACAGTGACTAATAAGGCTCTTTGGTTTATGACTTTAAGCATTAGTGTAGTTACATCTGTTTAATTAGCCAATATATTTGGTGAAAACTAGCATTAAGGCCATTTGACCTTGGTGCTTTACTCGTATCATCTGTTTCATAGTTTCAAAAACCTCTGTTAGTGTAAAAACCCTGTCCAAGGAAGCTTCATAGATATTGTAATTCTACTCTTGATTTATTGGCATAAGTTCTCTATTCATTAAGGATTGGATGTAGAATTTTTTTTTTTTTTGAGAAATAGTCTAGAAACACTTTAGAAATCTGATTTTCCTATTGCACACCTGTCCCTTGTTTATCATATTTTTGGTCTATTTTATTAATCCTAATTCTCTATGAAGAAATTGCATGAAAATACATAGCATTTTGATATCCCTTTGCTAGCCACATGTTCTTGAAATGTTGTTTCCACATGATTTCTTCCCTGTGAAAGAGGTCACTAAGTGATGCTTTGTGTTGCTCCATTTCACTAACTAATTTGCAATTGTTCTCATTCTCTTAATAATATCCCCATTTCTTCTCTCTTTTGCTAAATTTGGTGAAGAACATGGCCAGATACCATCTTATTTTAGTGAAACAGAGACTGCTTACACTTGTCTAGTTTCCTCTCTAGGTCTTCTGAATATAGAATCTTCGATTGATCCCAATATGATCCTATGATTTATTCACAGTCCAAGTGGAACAACCACATATTTTTAAATTTAAAACTTGGCCTTTTTTCCTAAAAACTAGTATTGCTTCTTGAGAAAAATAAGGGAGGACAGTTGAAAGTTGCCACCAATAAGTGCTTCTCTCGATGGTCTCTAAATTTCTCCAACTATGCCTGGTTTACTAATCTGCGATCTATTCTTTCCCGGATAGTATCAATCATTCTTTCCAGACTCCAAGTGAACCAGGTGCTTGAGAGAGGCACCTTCAACAAATGGCATTCTTCTGAGGCATTAAAGAATTGATCCATATACTTTTGTGACCTGGTATTGCCTCTCATTTTCTCCTCTAAGATTAGAATCTCATCGAAATCATCAGTACAACCATGGAAGTAAGCTCTGCGGCTTAAAATGTAAGAGAATGTCCCATAAAGCCTCCAGCTCCTATCTTTTAGAGTTACCATACAATCCAATAAACCTGCACTAGTTACCCATGCTTGTTACATCTACCCACGCATTAATATGGTTTTTGGAAAAGGATTGCACTTGCACCCTCACTTTTTCTTTCCATAAGAGTGCTAAGCTATCACTTCAACCTTTACTATCCTTTAAGAAACAACTTTCGTACCTTAGTTTGAGTTGAATCCATCCATCCTAGAACTTCCCTTGTTTCAGCTAGGAAGAGAAGTGGGAGTTGGTATTGTCTAACCAATGTGGTTAACTCTTGAATTGTCCGAGGAGCCCTCAACCCTCAACAGTCTCAAAGCAGGCATGTCATGGTACTCGGTGAGGCTAAGCTTTGCTAGCTTTCGTGGTTTGAGGAAGTGAGTAGGTAGTGTCGTCAGTCTTGTCTGCACAAGCTTTTTTTAAGGCTAATTGATCAAGCTCAAAAGAAATTGCTTCTATTAGTCTGGTTCTTTTTCGGTCTACTGAAGGTGAAGGTTGAGCAGTCGTTTTCTTGAATTTAATTCTTGCCATATGCTTCTATTTATTTTCAGCTTTATTTGAGAGATACTAATTTGATTCTACATGGTTTGAAGTAGCAAAGGTAAGATAGTTGCTTCCATATCTTTGCATGTTGACTTACATAAGAGTGAAGATCTAATTGGCGTAGAGAATCTTGATGGGTCTCGTCTACATGCAGATCACAGTAATTAAGGGAAGATTGCACTATTGGTATAAAGGTGTGCATAACGGCGTTATTAGCGGGATCATTATTAATGCATTCACATTCTAGGCTACGACAATTTCCCTATGCCATAAGTTTTCCATTCAATGCACATTGTTGGCATTATGATCCTCCATAGATGGCAGGCTTTTCTTATTAGTTAGCTTTTCCAGACTCTACACCAATCTCGTCGTTGAACTTACTACTAGTGGATTCTGGTGACGAGGCTCTACCTGAGATCTAATGGTTCAGATAATGCTTTGAGTAAGTTGGTCAGTTTTAAAATGACTAAGATCCGCCATAAAGAGGGGTTTCATCGAATCCTTTTTATGCATTGTACAGGAGTTTAGAGCCTATGCTTTGAAGAACGAAAGGCCGATCAACTTTGATCCATGGACCATATTCTCTCGGCTACTTATTAGCATCTTTCTTCAAATGAGAAACCGTTAAGCACTCATACTCCTGGTGATCCAACAAGCCATAAAACATAACAAAAGTCACAAAGTTTTTCATATTTGAAGCAAACTACAATTTGTTTATCCTCACGCAATTGGAGTTGGTTGCATGTGTGGAGGGGTTTCACTATATCAAGAAGCATTTGAAACAGAAAGTATCTCCTAAAAGCTATGTGACCATCAAGAGCTCCTCAACATCTCCTAGAGTTTCTCCTAAGATTGTTGCATTTGGTGACGTTCATGTAAGCAGGAGGTTGACTATATATTTGGATTGAAAATAGGCACTATTCTATAACCTTTTTACTAGGTATAGAACCACCATCAAATTTCTGCAAAATAATAAGAGATTTGCTAAAGGACCAGGGTTGCTTGGCCATCTTTTCTGCCTAGGCTATAAAATGGAAAAGGTAAGACCCATCTCCCACTTCTCTCATAGTAAACTCAACAGTTGTTTTTTAGATATTAGAGAAAGATCTTTTTCATGCATTAAATGTTTTATTGTTTTTTGTGCAAGAATTTACTTGGTAAACTCAATTTTAAATGTATCAAAAATCTATTTTCCTTTAATTGCCACTATCTTTTGCTCCTCTTCTGTAAAGTGGAGTTTACTCCATAAACCTCCTAATTTCTCATTCTATTTTTGTGTTCATTGTAAAAAGTAATCCCAACCAAAGAAAGAAAGAAGAAAAGGATAAAAGACTCCATAAATGAAAAACACAAAGGGAGAAAAACTTAGGATTTGTTTGATTGTGTTCTAGTTTTTTGTTTTTGAAAAAAGTATTTGTAAAATTAATTTTTAAGAATTATTTTTGAGAAAAAAACCTTTGTTTGATAATATTATTTTAAAAATAATTTGTTAAATTTTTTAGAGTGATTGATAATTACAATAAAGTTATTAAAAATATTTTTTATATTTTTAATTATTTTTAAAATAAATGTCATTTATACTAGAAGCACTTACATTTTAGGTGTAGTATCAAATTGAAACCTACGTAAAAAAGTGCATCAAATTAGAACTCATATAACGTGCAGTTTACAACGCGGAACCTCCGTTAATAAAACCCATAAGAATTAACGACATGGCTTGCTCGCATGATACGCGTACATTTGTTAAGTGTGCAATTACATTAAAGACTCTTTCATCACTGTAAAATGTAGCAGAATTGCTCCTAACGAATCTATGAAATTTTTTTATTCATCTATCAAATTCAAGCATCGTTTGTTGCTGAAATCTGAAATTCAATTACGTATCCTTTAACTCCTTCAATTTTTTGTTTCTTTCCGCATTGATTGAGTAAAATGGTTACAAATTCGTATCAATTAAACAACGGGAAAGGCAAAATGGAAACTTGAAGAAATTGAAGATGTTCAATGCTTTTGTGGAATCAATGTGCCATTGAGGACTGCATGGACTGTTTTAAATTTTGGAAGGAGATTTATCAATTACCCAAGATCTAAGGTACTGTAGTATATTTTTGATTTGATTTTAATAATTATCAAAGAAGATTTCAATCCTAATTGGTAAAATTAGTTATGATTTTACTATAAGATAGATTGACAGCTTATGTTAATTCCTTAGTTGTTTTGTTACATTAATTACTTGTGATATTGCAATAATTTGTATATATCAATTGTTTGATACTGCTAAGGATGCTAACACTTCGAGATATTGCAATACATGTATTTATTGTTGTGCAGTTGACAAAGAACAGGAGAATAGTTAAAAGACTTATTTCTTGTTACCCTTGTAGCTGAAGTCATTTTCAAGTTGTTAGGTCTTGCCTAATCCTCCACATTGTTTATGGTCTAGTGGGTGCTCAGGCTTGTCATTGCTGTAGGTTTCTAAGTTGTGGCTCTGCATATTATTGGGCTAGTCTTTTGAAAACGAAAACTCACTATTTTCCCTATTTTGACAACATAAGCAATATTACTCATATGAAGAATTCAAAAACAATCTATATGAGGAAATATGCCATCTTGAAAACTTTATAGTTGTAGCTTTTTTATGTTAGATATCTAATGTAATTTTGTTTTAACTTAGTTTAGTGTTTGAAATTGCTTGATATTTAGTTTATCTTAGTCTAGTTTAGTTTAGTTTAGTGTTGATTACTATTACAATTTAATTCACAAGTTTTTTTCATTAATGCAGCCAAAGAATTATAGATTCTTTCGTTGTCATGATCCAAATCCTTGTCCACATGCACGTCGAGTTGTTTATAATGTATTTGAATGGATAAACAAGGTTGAAGCTAAATTGGCATGGTATAAAGGCTTGTTGATTTTATCTTGGAGCCTCTTTGTTATCTTCATTGTTATGTTATGGTTTCTGTTGATGAAGAACTGAAAAAAAATGGTGATGAAGCATCTGTTGAATGAGTTGAAAAATAATTTTAAGGTTAGAGGTTGTAAGCTTCATTCAAACTTATAAGTGTAATGTGAGAATATTTAGTGTTAATCTTATAAGTTGTAAGCTTCATTGTGTTATGTTTTTTATTGAATGATTTTAAGAGAGAGTTAAACTTTGTAATCAAATATTTTTCTTAGTCTATGAAATCTCCATTTGAAACTCATATGTTGATCAAATTTTTTTCTTAGTTTTTTTTATCTCTTGGATGATCAAATGTGGTATATCATTTAAAACTAATATGATTTAATGTAATCTTTTTTTATTTTTGATTCATCAATTATCAAATACAAACTATTCAAATTAATCAAAATAAAGAAAAAGATACGTTAGCTAAGCAAAATTATAAAATATAATGTCATCAAATTGTTTGCTTACTCATTATCCAATATTACAAAGATTAATTAACAAAGCAAATTGTTTTCATTTGTTTTTCAACAAAGTAAATTTTTAAAAAATACAAAAAAAATCTATTGCTTATACAAAATTTTCAAATTATCCAACATTGACCAAAATCATCCAAGGTGCACCTACTGGATTGATCGACGACCACTATTTGCAATTCTGCTTAACCTCCTTTTAGGTTGTGTAGGTGGTGGGAAACAAAGAAATAAATAAGATAATTATAGTTAAATACAAAAGACATATATTCAAGTAAAACAAAATTGATTAAAAATGTAAATGATTACCTTACTATAAACAATTCCATATCCTATGGAATCATTAACCAACATAGAGTAACCAATAGTAGGTCTCCCTCTTTTTTTGGATGGTTATGGTGGTGTTGTGGTTGCTGGTGTATGATTAGTTGAGGTTGATGATGGTCGGCCAACAGTCTTGGAGGTCGAAGGTCCAAAAGATGCATTCCTTTTTCTTAACATTGGGGTTGATAGATGCCTTGCAGGTCCTAAAGTTATGCCCCCATTGATTACAATTGGAACACTTAACTGAATCATGCCTTACTTTGCTAAATGTGTTAACTCTAGGCTTATTAGGGTCTCTCCTCTTATTTTTTTTTGGTCTCCCTAGTGCCCTTCGAGGTTTTGGGGGTTCAAGCCTAGGCAATGAGGTTTCATCCCATTGTTCTTTGCTTGGAATAGGATAGATTAAGGGCTCATAGAATTTAAGGTACATGGATGTACTAAAGTAAAAGTTTACATAATCCTTAGGTTGCCTCATGCTATGTTGAATGAAATAAATAACATGTTTACATGGGATATCAGATAAATCCCAATGCTTACAAGCACATGTCATATGCTATATTTATAACATATTATTTTCCCTCACAGTGCACCTTATACACCCTTCCCCACTATTGGTTGCACTATAATTTGTTGCATCTAACTTATTTGGCTCCAATTTTTGTTGAATCCTAGGAGTGATCCTATCTTTATATCTCTTTATGTTATCTCTCTTAGCTTGAAATCTCTGCATAAGTTTTCCTCTAATTATTTCTACCATTGTCACTATTGGCTTGTCTCTTGAATCTAAAATGTATGCATTAAAACTTTCTATCAAACTATTAACAATTAAATCACACTTACAATTTTCAAAAAAAAGTATATCTAGCCCACAGGCACCTATTTATCCCTATCAAATAATTGTAAGCATCTACTAGCCTCTCTTTGATGACAATCATCTTCTCCTTAAACTTTGTGTAAGAATTGGTAAATGCAGTAGCTCACAATTTTTGCTTCCAATCCTCTCCCTTCCATCCATGATCTCTAAAGTTAGCATGCAAATGTCGAACACATATTCTGTGTTCTGCATTTTGCAAAATAGTGTTAACAGCCTCTACCCAACCCTATCAATGCAAAAAGCAAGTGAAAAATCATATTTACTCATAAAGTATAAATCAAAAGGAAACAAAATAAGAATGCAGTAGTTACTTTTTGTCTGTCACTAATGAATGTCCATACATGCCTCTCAAATGAGCTAATATCTCTTAGCAAAGCTTCCGAAAATCAAATCCAAGATTCTTTATTCTCACTCTCAACAACAGCAAAAGACATCGGATAAAAATTGTTGTTTGCATCCCTGGCCACAGCACTCAACAATTGGCCACCATAAGGTCCTTTCAAGAAACAACCATCTAATTCAATAAAAGGTCTAACTCCATCTAAAAACCTTTCCTCACTCCATCTAATCCAATATACATCATCTGAAATCTAGGGTTAAGGGGTAACGTGGTCTTTAAAGAAATAAAAGTCCCTTTGTTATACTGTTTCAAAGCCTTATAATAATCCCAAAAATTTATGTATTGATCCTTAGCATCACCATTTATCATCTGTAAGAATTTTGATTTAGCTCTATATGTAGTAGCCCCTAGTAATATCCACATGATATTATCTCCTCACTTCTCCTGCTATAAGTTTCACCTTATAGTTATTATCATCTTTAACCCTCTCCACAAACAGATTACTCAACCAACTAGAAGTAACTTGTTTATTTTTGTAAGCTCTACTACAACTATGATTTGTAGAATATGTCTTCACTTGAAATGTATCTTCTCTATCTAATTTAATAGTATGTAGTCTCTATCCATATTTTTCCTTACAGTAAATAGTGATTCTAGTTGTTGTGTTATGAAGAAACTTGATATTCCTTCTAGCCCTCTTACTAAACTGTCTAATTATCTCATTTAAAACCCATTTAGAGGAAAATAACATTCTTACCTTAAAGGTAGGGTGGTCCATATCCCTATTGAGGTCAAAATGATCAAACTTTGGACCCCTCACTTCACCATCATCAGCACTGTTATGAATATCAATATCATCACTGGCAGCTTCTTCATCATTGGAAAATTCAATCCTTTCCCCATCATTGGAAAATCTACACTCAGTATTACACTCAACATTATTCCTCACTCCATGATCTATCCCAACCTCCATGAGATCATCATCTGATGACTCATTTTCAAATTGCTCTATCACATTGCCCCTTTCAGATGCATCTTCATCATTCAAGTCATCATTATCCACATGAACCTCATCATCCACATGCATATCTACATTATTGGAGCCTATTAAACTTATATCACTAGTGCTATCCACGTGAGCATTATTTGCCACAACATAAAACTGTATCAATTGTTTGCTTAACTTCTTATATTCATCTAACATATTCAATATATCTTCATTACAACATAACAATGCAATACCATCACTGGCAGTATTACTAGTTGGTAACAAATAATAGATACTGTCTCCGTTTATATAGCCATAAACCATACACAAACCAACTAAGTTAAAATAACAAACGTAATCTAAATCGATAGGCTCAACAGGGCTTTCTCTGCTATTGGCATACTCTTTAGGTTTCTCTTTCATTAATCCATCATAAAACACCTTAAATTTTATGTAACTTATCATTGTAAAAGAATAACATAAATAACTATTAAAATAATAGTTTAAATAATAGTGCACCATTCTCTAATCTCATAAAAAATTAATCAATTTAAGTATTCAATAATAATGTAAGTAATTCATAATTAAATTTTTTTTATAAATTCTCAGTCCACTATAAAAAATCCACACATGATATTACAAACCAATTTAAAATACACAAATGTATAGAATATTACGCATAAAAAAGGTTTCAACATCGAATTTATAAAAATTATAAACAAATTTTTGTTTTTTAGGGTTTCAAAATTGAAAAATTTTAGTTTTTTAAATTCATCATTTGAATCCGATGCATATTATGTTCATCAATTGGATGATAGGGTTTTCAAAATCCACCACAACATATAAAAAAAACAAAAATTACTTAAATAAAATTAATATTTAGAAATCTAAAATTACCTCGACACTTATTTATAATCTCGATTTGTGAATTTGCTGAGGGTAACAGAAGCTCATGGATGCAGTAAATACCTTCATGCTTACTGTGAATCTTTGATTGTTTGAAGAGAAATACAGAGAATAACGAGAAGAAATTTTTGAGGCGATGGTGAGGGTGAGTGAAGTCTCTAGATTGTGATAACCAAGAGTAATACAGGATTTGCAAAAAAAAGTATAAGTAACTATGTTTAAATACGTAACGAGTGAGCTATCCAGTTAATTCTAACGGATTTTTTTAATGAAAGTCTCACATTGCAAATTTAACCTTATATGAATCTTAATTTTATGCAATTTTTTATGCAAGCCTCAATTTGATATTACACCTAAAATATAGTTCCTTGTGATATAATTAACTCAAAAAATAATTTAAAAATAATTTTTATTTTTTATTTTAAAAATTAAAAATTACTTTTAAAATCAATTTTATAATATAGTTTTATCAAATAATTTTTTTTAATTTTTATTTTAAAAAATTAAAAAAATATATTTTTAAAAATAAAAGTCAAACCCATCCTTGATAGAACCAAGGAAAAGATCATTCCCATAGTACTTGTGGGAGAAAGACTCAAGGAGGCACAAAGTTCAAACTAAAACAATGCCAAAGAGTAAAAAAAAAAAAAATAGTAAGACATACCATTAATTCATTAACCCAACTTAATTATTAAACAGCATAGTGATGACCGTGATTACCGGCATTTTTTAGACAAATCATTTCTATCGGGTTTATTGATTTAAAAAACCTAATAAATTTTTATTTACGATGGACCTTGTGTTCCCGTTACCAGGCTTACGTCACTTAAAAATGAAACTTGGCCGGTTTCTCCGTTATTAAAGGAGAATCATCATTGTACTTTTTGAGAAATATAAAGAAAGAGAGAGAGAGAAACAATGAATTTGATTTGCTCACTCATTGACTTTTGGAGAATTGCCATATTGGAGTAGTCGCTTATCTTTTTGGGCTTACCACATTGCCCACAATAGACTGTCGCCGACAGTCACCCTTCACATCTATCGTCTACTGTGACCCGCCATGTTTTTCTTTCACCTTCTTCTCTTTCTTGTCTTCTATGCCCTCGCCGCCCACATCCTCAACAAGATACACAACCTCCCACCAAGCCCCTTCCCTGCGATCCCCATACTTGGGCACCTTTACCTCTTTAAGAAACCTCTCCACCGATCTCTAGCCAAAATCTCTGCCCAATACGGCCCCCTCCTCCTCCTCCGCTTCGGCTCTCGCCGCGTCCTCCTCGTCTCCTCCCCGTCAGCGGCCGAGGACTGCTTCACCACAAACGATGTTGTTTTCGCCAATCGCCCACGCCTCCTCGCTGGCAAACACCTGGGTTACAACTACACCAGCCTCGTATGGGCCCCTTATGGTGATCAGTGGCGAAATCTACGGCGGATCTCGTCCCTCCATATACTATCCACCTACCGTGTCCAGCTGCTCTCTAGCATACGCAGGGACGAGATCCGTTCGTTGGTTCACCATCTCTTCATCAAGCACCGAAACAATCAGACGGTGAACATGAAATCCACTTTCTTTGAATTGACCCTGAACGTGATGATGAGGATGATAGCAGCGAAAACGTACTACGGGGAAGGAACAGCAGAGGCAGAGGAAGCCATAAGGTTTAGACAGATTGTGGCAGAGACCTTCCAGTTCGGTGGTGCCGCGAATATAGTGGACTTCTTGCCACTTTTGAGGTGGGTAGGATTTAACAGGACTGAAAAGCGAATTATAGATTTGCAGGAAAGGAGAGAAAAGTTCATGCAAGAGTTGGTCGAAGAGCACCGAAGAAGAATGAGAAATGATCAGAGTGATGATTTCTCTGAAGGGAAAAAGAGGACCCTGATTGAAGTGTTGCTGTCTTTGCAGAAAACAGAGCCTGAGGATTACAATGACGAAACTATCAGAAGCACAATGCTGGTAATCTGAGTCATTCTGTTTCAATCTTTTAACCCAAATACACAAAGAAAGATAAGAAAACTCACTCTATCGTGCTTCTTCTTCTCAGTCGGTTAACTCATGGATCGATTCCATTTCATTTGGCGTGATTACAGGTTTTACTGTTAGCTGGAACTGATACTTCAGGTGGAACCATGGAGTGGGCGATGTCTCTAATGCTAAACAATCCTGAAGTTTTGAAGAAGGCAATGACAGAAATCGACAATATTGTAGGACATGATCACCTGATTGATGAATCTGATCTACCTAAGCTCCCTTACCTCCATTGCATCATAAACGAGACAATGAGGATGTACCCAGCGGGGCCATTGCTAGTCCCTCATGAGTCATCGCAAGACTGCACGGTAGGAGGGTTTCACGTACCACGTGGAACCATGCTGCTTGTCAACATGTGGGCTATACACAATGATCCCAGCGTCTGGGACGAACCCATGATGTTTAAACCAGAGAGATTCGAAGGTCTTGAAGGTTGGAGAGATGGGTTCAAGTTGATGCCTTTTGGGTCTGGGAGAAGAAGCTGCCCTGGAGAGGGCTTGGCCACCAGGGTGATTGGGCTGACATTGGGTTCACTGATCCAGTGCTTCGAGTGGGAGAGGCACGGTGAGGAGATGCTGGACATGACCGAAGGGCCTGGACTCACATTGCCCAAAGCTTTGCCCTTGATAGCCAGGTTTCGGCCACGCCCAAGAGCCTTGAATCTTCTCTCTCAATTTGAAACCCGAAAGAGTCAACCGTAGTGAATTAGTTTATATGACTATCTTTCATTTTCAGATGGTTTACATGAGATTAATGTAAAAGTGACATCGTATTGTGACATGATAACTGATGCAGACCTCTGTTTTATTAATAGATTGTTATGATAATTTCGCTGCACCTCTGTTTTCTTTGACAACATGACCATTTTACTTTAATTTCTCTGATTCCACCATCGATAAGGCCAAAAGGGGACACCAAGAACAAGAGTCAAGACAACCTTATTTTGATATTTTGCATCTTAAAATCCCAGAATCGAAATTGAATGATTAATCACGATTTTTTTCTTAAGTCTAATTTTTAATTGCTTCATTCTCTAAATTTTCTTAATTGGGCTTTCTGAATTCTTTTTATTCTTTTAAATGCTTTTCATTCTCTGGATTTTGTTAATCCCTGAATTTTCTTAATTGGGTTTTCTGATTTCTTTTAGATGCTTTTCATTCTCTGGATTTTGTTAATCTCTTATATTTTCTGCTTTGTTTTAGTTTTTTAGTACTTTATTATTATTTTTTTGAAAGCTTTATATCATGAGGATTGAGACTGCTTTTAAGACTCAATCTCTTTGAATCTTTTACCTTATCATTTTATCACTTAAATCTCTTCCTGATTTAAAATTTTTGCTGATAAAAATGTTATCCTTTCAAAATTCCTAAGGAGAGCTCCTAATTAGTACTTCAATTTTTTTTAAAAAAAAAAATTATAATATTGGAGACACTCTATAATGTTTTAATAATTTAATTTTTTAAAATAATTTATATTAATAAAATTTTAAAATATAAACAATAAAAAATCATTAATATTTTAAAAATATTTTAACAATTCACCATGTTAATAAAATTTTAAATTATTAAATTATCAGGCATTATAATTTTATCAAAAATTTAACACAATTCAAATAAACAAGATTTTACAAAGTGATCCATTTCTCATCAGCTGCCTAAGAACACCAGAGTCCACATGATATAAACATCAATGGTGTGATGCTTTAGGCTTAAGAATCCTTAATTTTATTAGAGTAGAAGAATTGCTCATTCTGCAACAGGGATGATGGAGGACGGAAGTAACATGCAACAGCATCAGAAAGAGAATCGAAGAGGAGAACCATGAAAGTCTTCCACCCATATGTTATCTTTATCATTCCGATGGCTGTGCTTTGAGATGCCCACGACTTAACAAAACAACGTCTGTTTATGTTCCTTCTACTACAGTGGTAGCCTCTCTACATTATGAACTTATGCCTCTTTCTTAAGACCAAAGACTAGTTTTGTTCTTCTGCCCACAATTATTTCATATCATTATTATTTGTATTATTAAATGCTGTATAAAATTTTAATTATTGAAATATCCATAATACATTTGGAACTTATTGAAACATTTGATTGTGCAAACGATTTCAAAGCTAAAGAGGTAAT
Organism: Moringa oleifera; assembly: GCA_021397835.1. Taxonomy (NCBI): domain Eukaryota; kingdom Viridiplantae; phylum Streptophyta; class Magnoliopsida; order Brassicales; family Moringaceae; genus Moringa; species Moringa oleifera. Next base: position 4,913,307 of record JAJFZO010000087.1, read on the forward strand.
ATATATTCATGCGAAATGAAATGTTTAAATAGGTATATTATATATACACGATTGTTAGGCTGGCATATTCAAATGAGTCTCAAGCTTCATGTTAATGAAGAGCCAAAATTATGTGAAAAAACGTGTGGCCGACAGATGGCATTGGTTCGTCCATAGCAAGAGGAGGGACGCCTGTTTCTTCTCTTGGTAGCTAAGTGGGTATATTAATTGATATTAGAAAATGTATTTACATTTTAAACTATAATTTTTAATTTTTCTCTCTCAGGGCTTTTTCTAGTGGGAGTTGAGTGTCACTTTGAGCTCTTTTTTGGTGTGATTTCTTTTTTTTTTAACGGTTTTTTACTAGTTTATGTCTATCTAGATTCTTTTCTCTCGAATAACAAGCCAGTGTGGTGGCTTTGTAGTCAAGTTTGTGTCTGTCAATGACTGATGGCGAACGAATTGGAGTCTCTAAGGAGCAAATTAACCTTAACCAAAGTAAAAAGTCGAGATGTACATTGAGTTGAGGCTAATTGGTTCATAGGGTCCACGAAAACAAGAAAGAAATGCTTACTGGGGAGGTTTCTGCAACACAGACCGATCAACCTGGATGTCATGACGACTGTGCTTACCAAGGTGTAGAGATTGTCTGGTAGGTTCTCTATACATGACGTGGAAAATCGCATCTTTCTTTCTCAATTGGAGAACCTGACTGATAAAGAAAGAGTCTATTAAAGCAACCATGGTCGTTCCATAAGTCCTTCATCATTTTCAAAGAATTCGATGGCGCATGTGAGCCAATCAAATTATCCCTTGATTGATGTCTTTTTTGGGTGCAAATACATGGTTCCCCTTTCATTTGTATGAACGTTAAAATATGGACGATGTTGGGCAAGACAATCTGCAATGTAAAGGAAGTGGAAATGATCGATGGAGGACAATACTGCTTTTGACAAATGGATGAGGATTCGGGTTCTTATTAATGTCTATTAACCTTCACGCAGATGTAGCGGACTCTGTCTCCCTGTGACGGCAAAGTGGTAGCCTCCTTCATATATGAACGGATGTCGGATTTCTGCTATGACTGTAGCTTACTTGACCATTAGGAGCCTGAATGTTTCACGTCTCTCAAACTAAAGAAAGATTCTAACCGGCTTCACCAAGAGTATGGTTCATGGATTAGGGCGAATTGTCTCTCCCTACCTTTTGATAAGGTTGTTATCGACACTACTCAACTATCGAATCGGGTAGACAGGAGCTTGGAATCCCCTTTTAAGGAGAGTCGGTGCTTATCCGGTGACATTGCTGATGTCAAGATTCCTATGAACACTGTTACGACCCACACGGTGGCCCCACCTCTCGATTATCAGGTGAAGTTTCGAATGACCAAACTTGAGACGGTTACTGGGGATGCAAGGGCAGTTACCTCCCTACGAAATCCGGCATCGAATCTGGAGCAGAACTCCCTTGGGCGAGTGGTTTCCCTAACTCATAACGTGTTAAAGGATAAGGTGGGGGATGTGGGGCAATTACATACTCAAGATATTACCATGCAAGTAAGTGGACCTACCGGCTGACATGAAAGAAGTACTATGCATGCATAGGTTGGCTCACATTGCTGTTGGACACATACCTGGTTTCACTGGTTTAGTACATGAACCCAGTAAGAAAATGGAAATGAAGTGAAAACGACTTGGTCGTGGACAAAGTTTGACCCAATAAACTTTAGACAATTGGTCTCAAGACTTGAAGAGAGATCGATCAACCTGTACCAGTATAGGAAACCATCTTTCCAGAATCACCATTGAAGCAACCAAGCCCAAGCTTGAAGAACGAAGCTTTGGTATCTATCATCAAATCGGTGGCGGCTAGGGAAATCTAACCCTGCCAAAAATTATAAATCACTTCTGATGGAATTGTCGAGGTTTAGAGGCCCCTTGGATAGTCGATGCTGTAAGAGGGCTGTGCATCCACGAGGAGGTAGAGGCCATCCTAACTGTGCCCTTGAGCAGAACCCATACGCGAGATCACCACTTTGGGCAAACAGTAAAAATGGGCATTACTTTGTTAAATTCGGATATTACAAAGCCCGCCAACTGCAAAGGAGGGAGACCCCAATCATTTAAACACAAAGTTGGATGCGGAAACTAATCTGAAATTCAGGTCATCCCGGCTACCCAAGTGTTTACATGGGGATTGCTACATAACATACTGCCTCCCTTGGATTTGTTTCACTCTTGCGGCGTTGCCACCAACATCACTTGTTGTGTACATGGCCTCCGTGCTGAGTCGGACACATATATATTTGAATGTCCTTTTTCCTTACAGGTATGGGCAGAAATAAATATCAGTCAAGCTAGCTTATCAACTGGTTCATAGAGATGGGATAACATCATGGATTACATGCAAGAGCAGGATAGTCTGGCGTTGTACTTGAAACCTGTCAAAGCCTCTGGTTTAATAGAAATAAGGTCTTACATGATCATTACTGTAAGAGACCTGGAGTACTCGGTGGTGATGCTTGTCGACTCGTTCACGAAGGTCAATAGAGTGACAGTCCTCATCCTCAATAGTGATACTGATAAGGCGGATGCCTCCTCTATGTAACTGGGATTACCAAGATCAATGTAGATGCAGCTTACCACCCATTGAACAAAAGGCCAGACTGGGTGTCATCGCCACAGATGCTTCTGACAAGGTTGTTCTTCTGTGCATTATCAGCACTGTCTTCAGTTCTCACTCCTATGCATAGTGAGATGTCTGCAATAAAATATGGACTCGAACTAGCCTAGCAGCATGGACAACAAAAGTTGTTAGTGGAGAGCAATTGTCTCAAGGCCACCTATGAAATCAACTTAGGAGATATCTCCTCTAATGAATGGGATGGATTATGCATGGATATTAATTCTCTAACCTCCCATTATCTCTGCTCCCTGTTCTAGCATAGGCCTAGAAAAACAATGAACTGGCTCACAGAATATTTGATCTGCAGATCGAGGTAGGAGAGCAACTGGTGTAGTTGCATTCTTGATGATCATGAAGAAAATGGAGAATTCTTTCTATCCAAAAAAAAAAAAAAGAAAATGAATTTACAAATATAAAGATTACATTATATTTCTATACTAGTTCTTAATAAATATTTATTATAGATTGTGTTATTATTGACCGATCACTTTTTCATCTCTTGTTTAAATTGATTATGATACTCGAAGCAAATTAAAAGCATTGTATCATGAAATATAATTAATTTAAAGCATAATTATATAATATGTTTAATTAAAATTTAAAAATGAAAACATATTTTAATTTATAAAAAAATTTATCAAACGAATTATATATTTTTACTTATCTGGTTCATTTTGAATTTTATATTAAAAATAAAAACATGTTATAATAATTTATTATATTAATATAAAAATAGTTAAAAATTATAATTTTTATTTTATTAAATTATTATATCATATTTTCTAAAAAAATTCAAATCAACTTATATCAACAAAAAGAGTGCGGTTAGCCCAACGTACGGATTACTCAACAAAAAGAATACACTGTTATAGCCCAACATGAACTGGTTTAGCCAAGCAAAACTAGACATCCAATAGAAACTCGTTTGAGCTGCTTACGAACGGATGGATGGCGCCCCCCGTTTTGATGATTTATGAATTTCGTGGTGGATACTTCTAGAACTGCCTCCACGTGGTTACCACAAGGCACACCCACGCCCACTCCGACGTGGAACCTACCAAATTGCACTACAGCCCTAACAGTAAGCACCTTTATGCGAATACGTTGAATTCCTAATGTTCCACTGATAAGCCTTATAAGCTGTTCCTTCCAGGGGCACAATGGGAATTACAATTATTAACTACTTAAAAATGAAATTATTTTCCATATGTTATTTTATTTTAAAAAAAAATCATGTAGCAACGCCGGAGGTGCACGTTTACTACATTCATTTCAAAACAAAAAATTATTTAATAATTAACTGTTCATATTTGTTCTCCTCAAAATTAATTCATAATTTTTTTTATAAATATAACAGAAAGTATTATCACTAAGTATTAAAAATATGCAAACGAAAAATTGAAAACGTTAGTTGACTTTCTATATTGATTTTATAAATCCTAATCTAATGTTTTACCATATTAAATGGTATCTTATATCTCAATTAATGATTAAAAAACGTGGTATTAACATGATAATACAGTGACCCCGAAGCATCTAACCCGTCATCCTTCAGCCTCTGAAATCAGATGTGTGAATTGGGGAAATCAACTGCACCGAGATGGACGTGTAACTCTCTTTTGGGCAAAAACCTCTCCTTTGCAGCCTTCCGCTTCACACTGTAACCGCACAATCTTTCGATCTCGATCCAACGCCAAACTACGCGTATATATTCTGCAATTCAAAACCCAAAAAACACATTGTGTTGCTCACGCGAGACCGTCCCATCCGTCTCGGTAGGACGGCTTTATTCTCTTCCTGCCACTCTTTGACGTCAGCCACGCCAGCACCCCCCCTCTAAACAGCAATCCCCACAGACATCGGCTGCCTCACCAGCACCCACCAGAACCACTATCCTCAACAAACATCGGCAACAGAGTGCTCCGTTCAAGAGAGAAAAAAAAAAAATCCCTGTTCCTGCGATAAGATGGACTCCCCATCCGGACAAAAGGACTCCAAAGAAGAGGAATCTAACCGACTCTTGCCCAAGGAATGCCCTCCCTCGTCGTCGTCTTCTTCCTCCTCGTCATCAGACGACTCGGAAGAAGAGGTCGCGTTTGAATCTCGAGAGAAAATCCTGGTCGTCGATATTGACTCCAGTGACCATATCGACGCTGTCGATTTCGTGCCGCCCTTCTCATGGAAGAAGCTGTGGCTTTTCACGGGGCCCGGCTTCTTGATGAGCATAGCTTTCTTGGATCCGGGGAATTTGGAGGGGGATCTTCAGGCAGGTGCAATTGCCGGCTACTCGCTTCTCTGGCTCTTGATGTGGGCCACCATCATGGGTCTACTGATCCAGATGCTGTCGGCTCGGGTCGGGGTGGCCACCGGCCGCCACCTGGCCGAGCTCTGCCGGGAGGAATACCCGGATTGGGCCCGCTATGTACTCTGGTCCATGGCCGAGCTGGCTCTTATTGGCGCGGATATTCAGGAGGTTATTGGGAGTGCCATTGCTATCCAGATTCTAAGTAACGGGGTCTTGCCACTTTGGGCTGGAGTTGTCATTACTGCATCCGATTGGTAGGTGCTTAGTGTTTTCATGGGTGATTGCGTCTCAATTATTTAATTTTCTTTTTTTTTTTGGGTTTTCATTGTATATTCATGCAGTGTTTAATGGAGTTCTTATTTTTGTTGTCTGTTATTTGGATGAATGTTATGAGAAATTTAGGCTAAATGGTGCTAAACTTTTGAGTTCTTGAGTAGAATATTGTCAAATTGGATCTCTTAATTTATTACAGTGAAACTCCAGATAGCTGCTTCATTTAGCTTCTGATAGTTCATATCAACATAAACTTTCTCTGGTACAGCCAGAGACGTCAATTAAAGCTGTTGTATCAGTCTTATTTTCTTTTTCTTTTTGGTCTGGAAGAAAGATTGAAGTTCTATTGGTCATTTCATATAATATTTATGCTTAGGTACAACTTGTGGTTTTCACCACAATTCTATGGTTTTGAACTGAAACTAATTACTCTTCTGGGTGATTTTTATGTTAATTGTTAGTTTCTGTTTTGGCTTATCAGGCAGTATGCTAACTGTTAAGTCTTCTACAATCAGTTTCATGTTTTTATTTCTAGAGAATTATGGAGTAAGGAAATTAGAAGCTGTTTTTGCGGTCTTGATTGCCACTATGGCTCTATCATTTGCTTGGATGTTTGGTGACGCAAAGCCCAATGGGAAAGAACTTTTACTTGGTAAGAAACTTGTGGGGTTTTGTCAAGTGACTTTTCTGTTTTAGAATGTTAAATTTGGTTTCTATCAAACTGCTGTATTTAGTGTAAGTGCACTTAACTATTTTCTTTTCTCCCTTATGTTATATCCTCATTGTAGGTATTTTGCTTCCAAGACTTAGCTCAAAAACAATCAGGCAAGCTGTTGGCGTTGTAGGTTGTGTTATTATGCCTCACAATGTCTTCTTACATTCAGCTTTGGTACAGTCCAGAAAAGTTGATCCAAAGAGGACAGGCCGGGTGCAAGAGGCACTAAATTACTACACCATCGAGTCATCCGTTGCCCTTCTAGTCTCCTTCATGATTAACTTGTTTGTGACCACTGTTTTTGCCAAGGGATTTTATGGTAGTAATCAAGCAAATAGTATAGGACTGGTTAATGCAGGGAAGTATCTTCAGGAGAAGTATGGAGGGGGGATCTTTCCAATTCTTTATATATGGGGAATTGGACTACTGGCAGCTGGACAAAGTAGCACAATAACTGGCACATACGCTGGACAGTTTATCATGGGAGGCTTTCTCAACCTTCGTTTGAAGAAATGGATGAGGGCATTGATCACACGGAGTTGTGCAATTGTGCCAACTATGGTTGTAGCCCTTGTATTTAACACCTCTGAAGCTTCATTAGACGTTTTGAATGAGTGGCTTAATGTGCTTCAGTCGATACAGATTCCTTTCGCTCTTATCCCCCTTCTTACCTTGGTGTCCAAGGAAAAGGTCATGGGGGTCTTTAGAATTGGACCAACCATTGAGGTAAGGTTATGTCCTTAAAATCTCTTTGTTCTAGGCCTGCAGTTGCCAGTTTTATGTGAACAGATATCTTTGGATTTCTATAGGATTGTATAGCTAAATGTTTGCATCAGTTATTGTCATTTTGAGATTGAAAATATTACTCCACTAAGTTTTCTATTAAAAAAAATATTATTCCAGTAAGTTTCTTCTCCAATCAACTTTTTCAATTGTCTTATATGTTCATTATAACTAGGTAGTCCTTGAGATTCTTGATTTGAGTTGGGATAATTTTGGAATTTTTATGCTTGAATGGAACTTTACTTTTCTTTACTTTTTTTTCTTTTCCTGGAATATTCATTGTGTATTGCTTTGCCTTGATGAACATATTCTGCTCTGGTTGATGACTGTCAGCCTGACTAGACTTGCTTAGACTAAATTTTGTTTATCTGTCAATGCATCTGATCTCCAGGTTTCTTTGTCTGTGCTATTCCTGCAGCTTCAAGTAGGTTTTTTTCATTTTGATTTTATTTAGTAAAGCTGGTTAATTTTGAAGTAAGGTCATGGATGTTAAAGTGGAAGCAGAATTATTTGGGTTCACAATCTAATTGCTATCGAGGTCAAATCAGATTATTTTCAGGTTGTGTTCTTCAAATATAGTGTTAATATGTTTGCTCAGAAGTGGTGTAAATTTTATTGCGTAAAGTGAGAAGACTTACTGTTCTGTTACAATTTAGTTACAGTTGTATACTTGTGGTTCAGTTAACGCAGTAAAGGATAAAAATGGCCAAAATGAGTGATAAAGATCCATTGACGAGAAAGATTCTGGAATTGCACATTCTTTTTTGCGCCAATCCCTAGATATTGAAGTTCATGAGATTGTGGTCTTCAGATAGTTTGGGGATGTTGTAAATTAAGGTGACATTTGATATTGGGAATGTTTGGATGTAATTACATTATGCTGTGAGTAAACAAGTAATCTGTAGGAGGAGATGGATCTAGCCATAATTCCTTATGATCTGGGAAATGACATTGCATCATAACCTTTTCTTCCTTGATTATTTACTTTAATTCCTCTCTGCTAGAGCATCACTGCTTCAGCAGATGATGCCTCCTGAAAAGAAAAACTTAACCCCAAAATTTCTTGTCTGGTAGAATGTGTAGCATGTTGATGTTGTTTAAGGTGCGTGACATGGCAGTTATGCTGACATTCTAACCTGAGATGTTTACTCATTTTGCAGAGGCTGGCATGGACTGTGGCTGTGCTGGTAATAGTAATCAATGGATATCTTTTGCTGGATTTCTTTGTTTCTGAAGTTAAAGGAGTTTTGTTTGGATTTATGGTCTGCACTGGAACAGCTGCATATGTAGCATTCATAATTTATCTCGTGTTACATGGTGGGTTCCTTCCTTCTACTTGGGTCAGTGCCAGTGAAGAAATCTCAAAGAGATCTGCATTCCCTGGTAACTAAGTTGAGAAGCTACATTGATAGACTGCAAAAATATGACAATCATACTGCTACCGTATAGCATGAAGTTGGTAATCAGCATTTACAGAAGAGTAGCAGAAGCATTCTTTTAAAGTGATTGTATCTAATCCTGATGCATGCATAAAAGCAGAGTATACACAGAAACGACCAAACGCAGGTGGTTTAGGGGTACTTGTTTTGCGTGGAGGAGCAACTCAGAGTCACCCCTCATCCATTATGTGAGGATTTATCCTTATGTTTTTGGTTGGATGGACAAGGCATTTTGAGGGATTGCAAGATAATTTACTTCCTTTGTAATTAGATATGGTTGTAACTTCGGTAGATTGAAATCAGTTGTGTAGTTATTCTTTTAAGCAACAGTCTGATCATGTACAATAGTCAAAATTCTTGGTTCCCAGGAGGGACTGACTATTCAATACAACATGAAGTGAATTTTGCAAGCCTGCAGGCAGCCAGCCATTCAGGGTTTTTAGTTTTTGGTTTTGTCCTTTTTCCGATTCTGGGGTTTTCCTGGCCAGTCTTTCCTTTGGGGTGACTCAAGCGGATTTTGACATAACAAAGAAAATTGTGATTGATTAAATATAAATTTTCTTGTTTACTTCTAAAGCCATGTAAATAATAATCTCATAGAAGATTAGGAGAATGTAATATTTTTTCGGGCATCATACTAATCTTAGTTCTCATTTGTCAAATGTGTATTGGTTAGAATAATCTATTAGATTAGATTAAACAATATAGGAAGAGATAATAGTCATTTAAAACTTTAGGTTTTTAATTTTTCTTTTTAATTGATAAAATATATTCAAATAACTTTTGATTTTTTGAATTTTATCCAAATTAAAAATTGAACATTGATTTAAAATAATTTTAAAAAATTAATATTATTTTCATAATTAAAATATCAAAACTTACTCAAATAAATTTTATATTTTATTTTTTACATTTAAAATTCTTAATTATAAATTTTTGATAATATATTTTTAAAAACTATTTTCAATATTTAATTTTGTTATGCTAACTTGAATATTTTTTTTAATCTTTGAAAAATTTTAAATACAATCATCTTCAATTTAAATATTTTTAATTTTTAAAATTTTTAATAAAATTCAATTCAAATAAAATTTATTTAGATATGTTTCAAAATTAAGATTTAGTTAAAAAAATTAAAAATTGATAGTAATTTTTGTCTATAAACAATTATAAATTAATAAATTTTATATAAAAATTTTCTGCTTGACTTTCACCATAGTTGATCTTAAAAGTGTAACCCATTACCTATTGGCAAGCCCATATCCTTTCTTACATTATTTACATTCGATAAATATTTAAATCTACAGTAGGATAATTACAGTTCGATTCAAACTAATAAATCAAGCCATAATCTTTAAAATTTGAATTAAAATTATTTTAAATATGATTTAATTATGATTAATATAATTTTTGAACTGAAATTAAAACTGAAACTGATGATTCTAATTCAATTCCTAATTAAATCAATTAAAAATATATTAAAAAATTAATTTAAAAAATTTAAAAATAATTTAGTTTAAAACAATGTATATTTTTTTTTTAATAAAAGTATGATCACCTTATTTTTATTTAAAAAATTTATCAAAATTTTTATTAAAATATAAGACACTAATTAAAGAGAAAGAACCTCTTAGAAAAACAGATTCTTTCATTTTTTTCTCTTACATTAGCAAAAGTGAAACATATTCTTTCTTATACTAGTAAGAGTCAGGTGGCTCACTCTTATATATTAAAAAAAAAGAATTTCTTTCTTTTGTACTAATAGGAGTAATAGTTAATAGTAACCTCAGGTCCGGAATATGTTATGCCATAACTAATAGCCCATCATGTTACTATGTATTGACATAAATTGAATTTGAATTATTATTTTTTATTTTTATTTATAAATACTCAATTTTTTTTCATTTTTTCACATAATTCTTGCTCAAATTTCTTATTCAATTCTCTCATTCAACTCTTTCATTTGATTATTTGAGTGTTTCGCTTATTTTTATTCTTACTTATATTTTACTGATTTTAACTCTTTTAATTTTTATTAATTCATCTAATTATTTATTTTAAATTATTATAATTTTCTGAATTATCATTAATTCATTCATTTATCTCATTCACTTTTTCAATTATTTTTTTACTTATTATATACTTTTTTAGTTTTTATAGTACTTAAATTCTTTTTGATCACTATAATTTTTTTTATAATCAATTATTTTATTTTTTACAATCAATGTTTGATTCTAATGGCAAGTGATAGTTTTTTAAGATAATCTATCTCTTTTAAAAATAAAGGTGCACTCAACGAAAATATGTATTTCGATATTGATGCTTGTCATGAATTTTTTTAATATCAATAATTTATTAAACAAATAAACCCCAATCCTCCTGTTAGAATTTACGAACTAAATTTCGAAAGCCAATAAGTTTCAATTTCTCATCATTTTGATATTTAAATTTTTGATAAAAATATTAAAAAAATCTAATTTGTTCGAAATTCATATGAAAGAGGTTGATAAATTAGACGTAACAAAGGTAATTGTTTGCAATTATGATTCAAAAGAATTTAAATGTCAAAATCTGGAGGATTCACACATATCGAAGGCATATATATAGTAAACATCCTATAAAAATTACAAAATTAAAATCACTTGATCAATTACAAATAGTAAGTTATAGTACTTTTAATAATTAATTATTTAATTACACTAATACAAATAAAAAAGAAGAATTAGTACGAATGGTTGTTGTTAATTGCTTATCTTTTAGTTTTGGTAAAAAAAATAATTTTATTTATTATTGTCAAAAAGCATTAAATCCTGCTGCATGTTATGTTCTTAGATTTACTCTCATACATACACGTTTTGATCTTTATATAAAAAAATTTAGTTAAATATATTAAAAATTATCAAGGTCATATTTCTGTATGTGTTAACATATGGAGTGATCATTGGCAAACACATTCTTATATGGGTTTAACTTATCATTATATTGATAATGATTGGACAATATAAAAACAAATTCTTACATTTAGAGTTTTCGATAAGGCTCATACTGCTGATAATATCTATTTAGTGCTTAAAGTTTTTTTTAAGAGTATAAAATTAATAGTAAAATTTTTGTAATTGGTTTTGATAATGCTATAATTATTCCTCACTTAATAACTTTATGTAATTCTTACTTGGGTGGTTGATTTTTTCATCAAAGATGTGCATATCATGTTTTAAATTTAATTGTTCAAAGTAGATTAAAATTAATTAATTATGCTATCGTACCTATTAGAGAAGTATTATATTATTTATGAAAACATCTAAAAGCAATAAAAGCATAGATTAAATTTTATATCAAGCGTGCTATATGTTTATAAAATTTTCACGTAATATTCTCATTGGTTGGAATTTCACATATAAATTACTTTGTGAAATTGATGTATATAAAGAATTATTGTACAATTTTATGCGATATAATGTTAGTACTATTATTCTTCATTCTTAACAATAAAATATGTGTACCAAAATTTTCCTACTATTAAGAGTTTTTAATGATGCTACTAATTCCTATCGGGTATGTATTATCCGACTATCAATTTATTTATTATTGAAGCTATTAACATTGTTGCTCAATTCGAGTAATGTAAAAAGATAAAAACATTATTCACTTGCATTCAATTTATGAAAGATATATAGTTAGAGTATTATTTTAATATTTCAACTTTATATTTGCTTGGGTTAGTATTTGATCCACATTGCAAATTAGTTTAATTGAGTAAATATTTAACTCGTTATTATAATTATTTGTAAATAGGAGTAAATATTATGATTATAATTGCAAATATTAAGAATTTATTCGATTCACTATATAATGAATATTATAGACTTTATGGTTAATTTGACAATATTAATATTGGATAAATTAATAATTGATCTTAAGTTTCATCATCAAAAGTTGGTAAGAAGTACCAATTTTTGTTTCAAAAAACAAAAAAAAATTACAAGGTTCAACATCATCAAGCTTAAATTTTGAGCTTGAGAATTATTTAATTTCTTTTGAGTTTGTTGGTGAAAATAATAATTTTAGCATAAAAGATATTTTTTAGTTTTAACTATTATAGCCAAGCAAATTCTTACAATACCGATTTCTACCATTTTCGTAAAACAATAGTTTAGTGCTAGTGAAAAATATATTGGACCAAAGGTACTAATGCAAGGTTAGCTTGGGCATGTGCCCTATGGGTGACAGGGCCTTAAAATTTAAAGGGCCCAAATTTTTATTGTAATGAAATAATAATAAAAAATTAAAAATAACTTTCTTCTTTTGTTTTTTTTTAAAAACTTTTTCTCGTAAATCTAAATTTAAAAAATAATAAAGCACACAAAGTATCAAATCCTAACTTATTTTTTTCTCTTTTTCTTTAATTTTAACGTGCGTCTTGCTCTCTCATACTTAAATTAACCAGTTTCGATATCGCCATCAAGAGTATATTTTTTAGTTTCAATTATTTCTTTTACTTTTTTTAATTTATTTTTTGACTTTCTGATTAATACTTTCAGGGAAACATGTTTGTATAACAAACATTAAATTCAAAAATTAAAAATATATAATCAATTGACAAGGTAATAACAAAATAAATAATTAAAGTCGAAATAAGAGATATAGGCAGAGAGTAATACAACATGGGGGGTTGAGGAAATTGCCAAAATTAGCATCCCGCCAACCTTTTTTTGCAAAAGAAACTTCTTTTATTAAGTTGTTTTTTTTAGCACTTACATGTATCAAAAAGATGAAAATACCCTTGCAAAAAACAATGATATCCTTAAAATTAAAATAACTCAAAAATTGAGGAGATTTGTCTGAATGCTTTCTCCTTTTGAGATCTCTCTTTCTTCGACCTCTCCCTCTCTTGGATCTCGATCTTTCTTTGCTCTCTCTTTTGGTTTTTTCTTCCCTCCTTTGTATCCAAGATCCAAAGAAGGAATTGAAGGTAGTAAATTGATATTTTTGACTAGTTGTCCTACATAGAGAAGAAAGCTCATATTTTTGGTAGCATATTTCTCAATCTCATATTTTTCACAACATATTTGTCTTCAAAATCAGAACGTGCTCGAAGGTGGAAAGGGTGATAGGTATACCTTTGAACAATAATGTAGCTTGAATATAATTTGTGTCCTTCGTTTTATATAAGAATATATATATATTTGAAAATCGTATCTTAACTGGTAAATTGTAACATCATTATGCATTTGAATAACAACATAGCTTAAATATAAGTGTCCTCCATTATATATAAATATAAAATATAAATGTTTGAAAATTATATCTTACTTAGTAAATCGTAATATCATTATGCTAATTCGTAACTTCTCTCATAAAATCATAACAAGTTTATGAAATCGTGCCTTATTTTATGTTATAAGTAATTCTTTTTAGTTGTAATTTGAAATGTTTTCTTTGACATTACAGAATGCAGATAATTGTAACTTGAAATGATGAGTGGTTTGAGTCCAGTGGTAGTTTTGAGTATATTGGCAGAGCTACCAAAACTAAAGGGTATATTGTTTGGAGGGGTTTGATATATGTACAGTTGTTGAATTTGGTTAAATGTTGTGTGGAGGTTGATTTCTCTACGACTGATATTGTATTGCATTCCATAGTAAGATTTGAAAAAACTGCTATCAAAATTGAGTTAATGAATGATAACCATGTTGAGTTTATATTATACGATGACAGCATAGTTCTTCATGTGATTGTTGATCTAATGGAGAGAAATTTTGTTCAGAGTAGATAAAGTTTATGTAAAGGTAAAATTTCAGGACGAGTCAATCCTATTAACATAAGTTGTTCTGGGAGTCATTCAACTATTGAATTAGATGTTTATGGTATTTAACCATTCATCCATAGTGAGACTCTCTTTGACACTCAGCATACTGATGAGATCCATACCGATGAGATCAACTTGGATGAGCGGATAGACTATGATATTGGATGTAAATACCCAATCATGGAAGCTCAACCTACTCAACCTACTAGTGAAGATCAATGTGAACCCATTCTAGAAGCAGAACCCGACAATGAAGAATTAAAAGAGAACTTATGTCCTGTCCTATTTTATGTCCCAGTTACAGCCCAAAAGTACATAATAATTCAAGTGATGGTGTTGTCAGATAATATAGTGTGTTGAGTGCTGAATTATACAGTCTTGCGTCAACTTCTACTGTGGAATCAATGACTTCAATTGACACCCTTGCTAGAGGTCAGTTTTTTCCAAACAAAAAAGAGCTAAAGCGATTTTTGGGTGTGCTTGCTTTAACTGAGAACTTTAAATTTAGAGTCACTAGGTCTAACAAATCATTATTTGAGATTGCTTGTAAGGAAAGAAATTTTGCATTGAAGATTCTTGTTGTGAGAGTTGCACAAAGGCAATTCTTCTAAATTAGAAGGTGTGATTTGACACACACTTGCACAGTTGAAGAGTTGCATCGACGACATCAACAAGCAAATTTTGCCATCATTGAAAAAATTGTGACTCAAAGGTTATCTACTAATACTAGAATCATTAAGCTGAAAGATATCATGGGTGATATGAAAGAACTATATGGCATACAAATTTTATATAGTAAAGCTTGGAAGGCTAAAGAGCATGTATTGTCTCTTACATATGGTGACCGAATTGAGTCATATCAACAATTTTCGTCACACTGTCACATGTTGCAAATAATTAATCCAGGAACTAAGGCTCACATATGCATTGAAGATGAAACTAATCGATTTAAGTATACTTATTTGTGACTATTAGGCAATCGCTAAAGAGGTTTCATTTAGTAATTAGATTGGTCATTGCCATCAATGCTACTCACTTAAAAAGGAGGTTTTACAGTGTAATGTTTGTAGCGACGTGCAAAGATAGGAATGAGCAGATATATCCACTAGCATTCGGTTATGGTGACTTCGAGAACTATGAAGCATGGAAGTGGTTCTTGTGGCAGTTGAAAAAAGCTATAGGTTTGGTTGAGGACTTGGTTATTATATGAAATCATGTCAGTATTGCAAATGCCATCGCAAAGGTCTTCCTCAATCTTTGTCATAGTTTATATTCGTGGCATATGGCCCAAAATATAAAGAATAAATTCAAGAGAAAAGATATATCTAAGATATTTTATAATGCAATAAGGGTATATCGAGAATCTGAATTTCATAAATTGATGACTGAGTTGCAGGCTAATCACCCTAGAGCATTTGAATATATCATGAAGGAAGATCTGAGAAAATGGTCACATGTGTATTGCCCCCAGAGACGATATCAACTCATGACCACTAACATAGCCAAGAGCTTGAATTCGTGTCTGCGATTTGCTTGAGAGTTACCTGTGATGGTTCTATTGGAATTCATTTGAGACATGATGCAACGTTGGTTCTATAATCGACTTGAGAAAGTTTGGAGGTCACAACTAATAGAATGGGTTCACTCATTGATCACTGAGAGACAACAAGTTTCATTACAAATGACAGTTTTCAATATTGATTGGAATATATTTTTACTTAGGCAGAAGGGAAAGGAGACAATTGTGAATCTTATTGAACGTACTTGCACTTGAAGGGAGTTTCAAGCTGATCTTTTGCCATGTGCACATGCACTAGTAGCTTCAGGTGACATTGATGGTTTTATTGGTAATATTCTGTTATTATTCATTGTTATTGCTTGTATTAACTTCACAAATTAATTATTTTTTTATAGAAAAAGTAATATTGAGTTCATAACTCTTTACTCTAACTACTACAAACAGGATCAACTAGTAGCAGCATACTCTGAGTTAGTATATCTAATTGGTTATAAGTCTGATTGAGATGTACTTAAAGAAGTCAGAAGAGTTGTGATATTATCACCAAGTAATGGTAAGTCAGCAGGCATCCTAAAAGATGGAGAATACCTTCTGGTGGGGAGAGGACAGTCTAAAAGAAGTGCTCTAGATGCATGTAATATGAACACAATCGATTGACATACTCAAATCTACAATATTATGATGGAGTGAGTCACTCTCGATCATCTAAGGTGCCTGATCAGTTGCGTCGTAAATATCGCAATTGTGGTGGAGTTAGGCATAATTCATAAACTTGTCAAATGCCTCTCAATTCAACTTTACTAGATGATGATACAGTTAACTTATGATAATCCTAATATTTTGATTATATTATTATTTGCAAACTTATTTTTTATTACTAATTAGTATATTATTTTGAGATTTTTAAGTTTTTATACAGTATTGATTGTTTTGTACAGGTCAATTCATGTAATGGTGGCAATTTGGCAATGCAATTGATTGGACAATGATTTTGCACCTTCAATTCGCAACTTTAATACTAAATCATACCCACTGACTATGACTTTGTACCTTCAATTCGCACTTTTTAATAGTAAATCATACCATGAATTCGTAAGATGAGGAATTTATTGCTAATTCGGATCTTTAAATAGTATATCGTACCTTGCATTCGTATCTTAAATAATAAATCATACCTTTGATTCGCACTATCATTTTCGCACTTGCAACACTAAAAATAGTACCTTAAAGATTGAATTGCACCATCAATTAGCATCTCAATTAGTAAATTGTACCTTACGTAATAAATCACCCCATCAATTCACACCTTTATTAGTAAAATCGTACCTTGTATTCATATCTTAAATAATAAATCGTACCTTTAATTCGTACCATCATTTTTGTACTTACAACACTAAAAATCATACCTTAAATATTGAATTGCACCATCAATTCACACCTCAATTAGTAAATTATACCTTACATAAGAAATTGCCTCATCAATTCGTGCCTTTAATGGTAAAAAAATTGCACCTTCATTAGTAAAATCGTATCTTTAATGGTAAAAAAATCGCACCTTCATTAGTAAAATTGTATCTTCAATGGTAAATAAATCGCATCTTCAATAGTAAATCGAACACTTATTACATGTCTTCAATGTACTAGAAATTTGAACACTTACAATATACTGAAAATTATTGGTAGATAAGGAAAGAAGCAAGATGATTACATAATGTACTGAAAATGATTCTTTTATTTACAAAAAGAATATTATACACAATTTTTGAATGTATATACAAATTAATATAATGCAAAAAGAATAAAACAAATTAACCTTTATCATCTACAATTGAGTTGGCAAATACATGTATTGTCATATGCTTCCGTATCTATGGCATATCTTTGTCATTATATTTCAGTGCCTTCCCAACTAGTAAATGCTCAATTATGTACAACATGTGAGGCTCACAATTGTTATTGGAAAAAAAAAATAAAAACGTAGTTAAAAGCTTTTAACATTGAACGAAAAACTTTTACATAACAACAATAGTTAGCAAAAAGACTCTTACCTTTTTCTCTGCTGGGGGACCTTGATCTTTGACTCTAGTATGCATGAGAGTGAAATATTCAATTTATTAACATCTGATTTTCGCATGAAATATCCCCTGCTAACCATATAACTAGGTAGCATAAATCTAAGGGGGATTTGTTGTCGAATACGCACCTCAGTTGGGATCTCTTGACGAAAAAAGTTAAAAATTCGTAAAGAAAATGTCTACAAATCTACAATCATTAGTAGCTAGTGAGATCCCCAACGTGGCATGAAACCATCAACTACATTAAAAAATATTATTTAAATGTCAGTTATGAGTTCTCATAATATTGCAAGAAAATAGTTAAAACCAATGAAGATATATATACCTTATTCACAGTGTGCCAAGCTTGACAATCATGATAAAATTTGCCTTTCACACGTCTAGGAAGTCTGGTTTTCACTTATGCGCTTCAAAATTAAAGTGTGGAGGAGGACAATCAGCATCTGGATTCGCTTGATATTCATTGTAAATGTCAGTTATGAGTTCTTATAATATTATGCAATTATGATAAGATATAAATACAAATAGATTAAAAACCAAAAACTAAAGTAATTGTTACATACGACATTACTTACATCATTAGGAATAAGGGAAGATCCTGACCACCAAATCCATATCCTTGTAGGGAGAGCTGGATGGATTTTAGGACAGCCATTTGCTCTTCATAGCGTCTTTCATTTTGGGATTCCATTTGGTTTACCTTCGCCTCAAGGAGATCTAATTTTGCCTCCATAGCAGTAAGGCAATGGTAAACTTCTGAATCCTCTACAGTCCTTCTCGTACCTCAGATGCCTCCCTCTATGCTCTCGGCTCTCTTCTATCATTGGCGACTTTATCAGATTCATCATCCCTCGGTCGCTTGAAAAGAAAAAAGCCAACTCGTCACTGCAAGTAACATAAGTTATTAATTATAAAATACAACGACAAAACTCATATATATTATGAAGAATACATATCTTGTATTGCTTTGGCAAAGAAAAAAGCAATTTCGTGGAGTTGTCTTGGATAAGACCCTCCACAATGTCGTCATCCCTACTTGATCATACAGCCGACACATTGGCCTGAGTATGTGGCTGCAACAACATGATCATGTCTTCAACTCCAACATAGTAAAAGGCATGGCGCTCAGTAATTGTTGGCTCCAATTTTAGCTTAGCCCCCATATGAAAATACAAAATGAAGCTTTTAAATTGAAAAATAAATATACGAAATAAAGAATGAAGGTACGAAATTAAAAAATAAAGACACAAAATTGAGAATGAATGTACGAAATTAAAAAATGAAGACACAAAACGTAGATACGAAATTGAAAAATAAAGACACGAAATTGAGAACGTAGGTACAAATTTAAAAAATGAAGACACAAAATTGAGAATATATGTAGGTACAAAATTAAGAATGTAGGTACGAAATTAAAAAATGAAGACACGAAATTGAGAATATAGGTATGAAATTAAAAAATAAAGACGCAAAACTAAGAATGTAGGTACAAAATGAAAACGAAAACATGAAATTGAAAATGTAAGTACGAAATGAAAATGAAGATATGACATTACTTACAGTGTTAGTGAAAATATTCTTGCAATCTGCATTATGTGGCTTCTGATGGAACCTCCATCGGTAAATTCAAGGCAACGACAGATTCGAGCCTGTCAACCTACTACCGTGCATGTTGGTAGTAGGAATCATTTTGAAGGCAAAACTCTATGAAAAAAAAAATCAAGTTAGGTTTCATGAAGATAAAACATGAATTCAATGAAATAAATGAATAAAAAATAAAAAGATACGATCCTTACTTGCAGTGCCCATACGAAGCCATAGCCATTGTAGTTCACCCTATTAACATCCATGGCTCGATTCGCAATTGCTTTCTTGAAATGTAGCAAGGACTTACAATACCCCCATGTGCCCCATGGAAAGCAGTTTAAGGCTTCAATATTATCTACCAAATGGAACTACCATGTGGAAACATACTGGCGCTCATCATGGCCTTTGATGAAGCCATTTAACAAATACAGCAAGCCCAACTTTAGCTTGTCATCTTCATCTTCAAACTCTCCTTCGAGCGGCCTTGTCTTGATACTACTACCACTGATGTTAGCCCTCCCCTCGAAGTATTTAGTGAGGGTACCAGATGGATTATCTGTAATTTTATTATGTCCGATAGCTCGCCATATTCAAGCCAGTGATTAGGCAGAATTTGACTTTGCTGAAACGACCTCATTTTGCCAAAGTCTAAACCATATTTCATCTTCACGATTTTGTTGAATCTCTCGAAGCAGAAGATTATGGACAATAATCCTAGAGAAGTTAAAATCTTTGTGCAAATGTAGAAAATCCTTAAGCAGGTCCTTTTAAACTTCTCCTTTTAAGAGTCATCCAAAATTTTCTTCAGGGTGGGGATGACATCATTGTCGCAATGCTTTACTATCTTTCTAGTCTTTCATGACTCTCTGGGGGTCACATATGGCTTTTGAGAAGTAGAGCTTGTTGTCATCTACAGTTGGCTGAAAAAAAGGTCAAAATTAGAGTAAACAGTAATAAGATACGATTTTAAAAACTTGGTATGATAAATTGATATGATTTCTAAAACTAGGTACAATTTATCAAAACTAGTTACAATTTTCTGAAATTAAGTATGATTTATGAAACTAGGTACGATTAATTGGTGCGATTCCTAAAACTATAAATGATATGCCCTAACATGGTACGAATCTGACAAACCGATGTACATATATAGACGCACCCAAAGCAAGAAATTGGTACGCATACACCAAAAAATGATTACCTAAACATGTGATACCTATACATATACCTAAATTAATTTTTTGATTTCAATGTATCAAAAGAAAATGAAAAAAATACACTATAATTTATCACCTAAACATCGCATATTCAAAAACTAATACCAAAGCCTAAAAATATTAAACAAAACACGTATTCAAGCTATTATACCCATAAACCAAACTTAAAAATATTACAATAATGACAAATCAAATACGAAGGGAGGATTTCTTCAGTCGGTGTTCAGCAGGAAGGAATGAAGAATTTGAGCTGAATATATTGTTTAAAAACATATTGCTATTG
This sequence comes from Moringa oleifera, assembly GCA_021397835.1. Taxonomy (NCBI): domain Eukaryota; kingdom Viridiplantae; phylum Streptophyta; class Magnoliopsida; order Brassicales; family Moringaceae; genus Moringa; species Moringa oleifera. The sequence goes on from JAJFZO010000087.1 coordinate 4,933,976, forward strand.
ATTTTTTGGTTACTCAGTAGCTTGCGGATGTTCTTCAAAGGTCAGTCTACAATGAAAGCGAAGAAATGAACAAATACCAAATGTAGAAGGATGAAGCTAAATGATGAAATTTAGCGTCAGAGTAATAAGAGAGGAAAGAGAGACGTTTGATATGTTTAACTTCTCAAATTTTATGTTTGGACAAATAAGTAATTACACATATTGCACAAAGAATAATTTTGTCTTAAAATGTTTAAAACATGCTAAAAACAAATACATTACTAATGTTGATTATTTATATAAATACCCTTATACGAACGGCTACAAAAATAAATTCCCCAACATGGTTTAGGTTTGACCAAAAAAGATAAATCTTGAAAGAAGAAAAAAGAGATGTTATCCAAAAAAACTTATAAATTTCTATTAAGTAATAATACGTCATTCTAATATAAAATCCCAATTCCACGATGAAAAAAGGAAAAAAAATCAACCATACAAAACCTTAATTATTATAGGATATTTGATACTAGTACTTTCAAGTAATCCAATCTTATTAACTTGGACTTTCATTGAATATCAATAACGGCATTTGGCAAAGTACCCTAACAATTGTCTGCAAGATCAAAATTAGGAAAGTGTAAATTGCTAATTTTGTTATTATCACATAATCAAATCTAAAGGAAAGTTCGAAGGGAATGAAGAATTAATTTCAAATGAACCCTATTACATAGTTAAATTTTGAATAAACACAAATTTAGTGAGCTTCGTTTCATAATTAGCATTCTGCATTAATGTTATTACTAATTACATGCAGTTTATTTAAGATGAAATTAGAAGACAACATAGAAGGCAAAATCCCTTGATCATAAATGAGTACCATCTAGCAATAGAACCTTAGTAGCAAAATAATGAGACAAATGATTTATTCTCGGATTCCAAATGAAGAACAAATTAAAAATAAATGGTTAAAAATAAAGAATAAATAAAAAATGAATAAAGAAACTCTACCAGAACAAGAAAGTAGAAACAAAACACCACAATAACAATATTGAAACTGATTAACTTGAGTACGAGAGTGTAAGACGCACGTTGAAATTGAGAGAAAAAGAGAAAGAAAAACTTAGAGATTGATGTTTTATGTGCTTTATTATTTTTTGAACTAAGATTTAAGGAAAAAAATAAAAAAGAAACAAAAGAGAAAATTTATTTTTAATTTTTATTATATATTACATTACAATAAAAATTCAGACCCCCTTAAATTTTGAGGCCTTGAGCCATCACTCTTTAGGCATAGGCCCAATGTCAACCTTGCATGAATGCCTTTGATCTATTACATTTTCACTAATACTAAACTTTTGTTTCACAACTGTAAAAATGGGTATTATAAAAATTTGTTTCTCTATAATACTCAAAACTGAAAAATATCTTTGATATTCTTTTTATCATTATAAAAAACTCAAATTATTATTTTCATCAAAAAAACCCAAAAAAAAACCATCACACTCCGACCGACATCCATACCACCATAAGATAATGAAAATTAATCACTAATAACACCCTTGTCAACAAGTTGATCCACAATATCGAGTCTACCACGATCCAAACCCATTATGCCATCAGTGCATTGGTCATAAAGGTCATCCGTCTCTGTATTCTCACAACTAAAAACAGCACGCTGGGGTGCAAATTCACTTTCATTGCCAAAAGAAATGATGTCCTCGCTTGGCACCCCACTGGTTGAGCTCATCTTAGCATACCGTCTTTCATAAATGCATTGCCTTCCCTCGTCATCACAGTTACAACTGGGATAGCATTTCACGGGTTGGTAGGTGCTAGATATGTATGGTTGGAACCTTGGATCCTGAAGGAGAGCAAATATTAGCTAGCATTTCACGGATTGTCCGCGAGCAGGCGCAGGGAAGAATTCTGAGACGAGTAGTGGAGAGGGATAACCATTGGCCGGCGGTGACTGTGTGCGTCCCAGATCAAATCAATTGACGAGAAATCGACGCAATGACGAAAATTCAAGCCTTCGATTATCCAACAGTAGCTGAATATGAGAAGAGAGGAGGTCATCAGATGAGGCCAAGCCCGAACCATGCTTCCTTGAAGACGTTGGTGACTCTATGGTCAACTCCCTCTTCTCTCTCCTCCCTCCTCTTTTAAAGAGACAAAGGAAATAGAGATTTAACAGTACCAGTGCATTGCAAAGACATGTCTGCAAGTTTGCAGGTGGATTTTAAAGGTTAAAAATTTGTTCAACCATTGAAGGAATGCCATGTTATGGTCATAGAAGGTTTTAGACGTCAATAAGCTCCTGAATATGGCAGTTCATCCGTTATGCCATGATATCTCTCCTTTGCAAACATGGAGATGACCTTTGGAAAAGGTTGACATCAAAATAGTTACAAGAAAATGAAGCTTTGAAATGCCAAATCACATACCTCTTATAACAGCAACACTGGGTAAACTTCAGAGTTTACAACTATCAAAAAATCATGAAAAAAAAAAAAAAAAACAATCTACGTGGAGACCATTCTAGTGCTTCCAACTAAATGAAATCAAAAAAGACCAAAAATCTACACACACCCAACAGATTTTCAGCAAGAACACATCATGATGTTCCATGCGTGTTAGTCTCCATCCTGTAACCAAGCTAGCACCTTTTTACCATACTTATTGCTGCACATCATTGCAGAGTTTTTCTGCACTTGATCTACTAATGCGTCAAAGACAGAGTCCTGCTCTCACAACAAATACCAAGGGTCACAACCAACTGAATCAAAGCCTGCCCATATCAATATGTGCCAAGCCAGGAACAAGATTTAGCAACTTATGCATTCAAGAGCAGAGTCACAGTTTGCATATGTTATAGATGACAAAACTCAAGAGCCCAGTGCCGGGTTAATAGAAAACCCACCAGAGGCGCAAATTACCAATGAAAGTAATAGGGAAAGAGCAATGATATGACAACTCAGGTGCCACATTGATATATTGATGATGGTCCTAGGCTTAATGAATTAGAGCTAGAGCTCCTGGCTAGGTGTTGAAACCACATTCCTATTGTACAAACAAACAGTAGCATACAGTGGGAATGAGAATGAGCACACCTGTGACACTGATAAAGCGCACTGAATGACATAATTTCCATATGGATCCACAAGAAGCAATGAAATCTCAGGACTTTTGAGCAACTCCAATACAATTTCCGTGCACTGCGGTTCTTCCGAATAAATTAAGCACTTCTCCACGACATGACTACCATACTTATTACGCGAGAGAGATGCGTAACTTCCTTCAAGATGTCTCAGAAGATTTGCCGTGAAATGTGGAACCTCTAATCCCAGGATATATTGCACAACAAAGTTGCTACAGAAAAACAAAAATAAATGCAAGCATATCAAATTCAGATCAAAACCGAGCAAGATGTGAAGCATGGTCAATGCTTATAGAAGATATATGTAGATAAATATTAACCACATAAGAATGATTTTTGGATTTAGGGAAACATACCCATAACAATCTTCTGACAGTAATTTTGCATCTGCAATTATCTCATTAACTAGATGCTCCCGTTGTTCTCCATGAGAGCGTTCCATGCATCGCTGCAGTAGCCAACACCCATGTTGATCTAGGGCAATTCCGCACCAGTTTTCTGCCACCTCATTAAGAATTTGCTGCAAAAGATAACACAATGAAAGAAATTTATGAACTAGAAAAGAATAACAACAGTACCTTATTACTAAAAAAAATCCTAAACTGCATGAAGATTTATTAGGGGATGATTTCTAGTTCTTCTCCCTCCATTTGGAGCAAGTAATCTCCATTGTCTTATTAATTTCAAGCATACATATGCTTTTTCCCATTTACATCGGGTCGTAGTACGGTTGGTGACGAGATTTGAAATGATTTTTACACCAGAAAATTACTTCATAGAAAGCTAGATTGATATCAGTGCCAAAGTGTTTTCTAACCAGAAACTGATCACACAAAAGCCACCAACTTGGACAACAATAATGCAATCTGAACTCTAGAATGCTAACAGAAAATCTCTTCATGGTCTCATATATTCGAAGGACCAGAGACCGTACAATTTAACAAGATCATGCTGCTACCAAGCTTGCACCAAGACAATTGCATTCTTGTCAGCTATAGTTGTTTCATTGTGTTATTCAACCATCATACATGTTATTAATAACTTTAGCACTTAAATTCAAGCAATTGGATAAGAATGCCTATGAAAACCAACAGAATTGAAGAAGACTAAGAAAAAAACAACAAAAAAATCAAATACCGAGTCCCACCTAATTGAAGCAAATAATCAAAATTACTAGATAGATTCACGACAAACCTTAATTGAGAATCAATGCACAATATCATAACAGAAGACCACCTTTTATTTATAATAATATCACTGGAGAACGGACTAATCATCCATTGAATAAAATTGATCATTACCTTATTGTCTTCAGCAGAGAAATGTTCCAAGCAATATCGGATCACATGATGACCATACACGTCCATGGTCAATGCAACTACACCAGGGCTTATAGTTGACATAAATGAGGAGATTTGCTCTCGGGTCTTAAGATGCTTTAATAGTTTCTGTACAGCTCGAGTTCTGTCACAAGAGACAAAAAAAGAAATAGTTATTATGTCACCCAAACCAAGCTTGACTTTGCCATGAAATATAAAATTACCATCCACGACACCAATTCGGCGGACACAAACAAAAACACACTGGGCGCACACAGTCGCAAAGGAAAGGAACCAACCCGTGTTTGTCACGGCAGGTGCTGATAAGGGGAAAATCAGCCCTGGTCACCATCATTAGTATCTCCATTCTCTGATCGTCATTTCCGTTCTCCACTATCTTTTGAATCACACAATTGCCAGAAGGGTCTAGCATCAAGTCACCAACATGGTGAATCACCTCCCCGAAAATCATCTGGATTTCCTCCCTAGAACCCTCATCGATAGTCTTTTGCAAGAAACGGCAACCACATTGATCTTTAGCCAAGGCCACAATGTTACCTCTCCAGTTCTCCAAATCAATGCGAGCCAATGGGTCATCCGCCATCACGTGGTTGTCATGGATAGACCCATTCAAGAAACCACCACCAAAACTCGGATACAGAGAATGGCGATTATTGGACCATACGTTGAGGCGGGCAACGCCAGATTCTAGGTATTGAAGATCAAAGGGGGTATCTTGAAAAGGGTTTTCTACAGATGTTTCGAGCAAATTCGTTTGTAGGTGAGACGGCGGTGGCATTTGACCATTCATTTGACGGAGAGGGGTCTCTGATGAGGGAGAAACAGGGTGCCGAAACGGCCCCGTCTTGACCGAAGATTGGTTACCCTGCAACTTCTCCATCACTCGGATTCTTGATGGCAAAAAGAATGCGAGAGAGAGAGAGAGATAGAGGAGTTACTTGAGGGTTTTTGGGTTAAAGGGTTTTAAAAGAAGATATATACCTCCGTCGGAAGAGATTTAATTTATATGACTTCTAAATTGAGGAAGAAGAGATTTAAATTGAGGAAGAACATATATTCCTTGATGGATAGAGTGACACTGTGGAGATTTCCAACAAGCACTAGAACTCTAAACCCAAACCTCTGCATGCAATTTATGGAAACTTTTCCATGCGAGAAATAGAAGAGAAAGCAATTGTGTGTACCTGGTGTCCGTCTGTCACATTGGAAAACTGGTTGGTGGACCAATAAAAAGAAGAGAATGCACTTTGTTTTCTGTCCTCAGCAGCTTCGCTGTACAGTAGGAGTGGTCATGTGTTCGGTTCGGTTTTAATTTCAAACAGTTTGGTTTAAGTTTTATTATTAAGATAAACTAAAACTTTAATGATTAAATTTCAGTTTTGATTAACATTTGATTTAAAAGTGGTTTAAATTTTGATAGTTATTTTTTTATTTTTTGTTGTTTACTCTTTTATTGATAATTTTTAAAAAATATATTTGTGTCATAAATATTAAGTTTAAAAATTAAAAATACACATTCATTAAGATTAAATCTTGATGCCCTTCAACTTTCGATTAGATTTGATTATGTGATAATAACAAAATTGGCAGTTTACACTTTCCTAATTTGATCTTGGAGACAATTGTTAAGTTACTTTGCCAAATGCCATTATTGACATTCAATGAAAGTCCAAGTTAACAGGATTAAATTGTTATTGATTTTTTTTTTTTTTATACTTTAAAGTAATGTTATCAAATATACTATAATGATTAAAGTTTTGTATGATTGATTTTTTTTACCAGGAAATTGAGATTTTATATTTAAATTATTATATATTATATAAAATTATAAGTTTTTTTTTTCTAACATCTCTTTTTTCTTCTTTTAAGGTTTATCACTTCTTTGGATAAGCATAAACCAGATTTTATTGCACTTTGTCAATATCTTTTGCATAGACTTGAATTATTTATTTTATGATTAGCTTATCAATTGATTATGTATTTTTAATTTTTAAACTTGATATTTGTAATACAAATACAAATATATTTCTTAGAAAGTATCAATTTTTGGTATTTTTGAAACATGAACTTTCATGTAATATGCATAACACGTAGCTTTGTCAATAAATTTTAAGCCCGATAACGTAATTTAATACATATTGAATAATGAGTTATAAAAATATCAATAACTTCTGTAATATAAATTAAGTGTGTATTTACCCATAACTTAATATTAATGATTAGCTAATAACATAATTGAGTGTGTATTATATATATATAAAGATAATGCAAAAGATAGGATTGTGGTACCAAAAGGGCAAGAAAGTTGTAAAAGTTACGAGGGATTTACACCACAGTTATGAGAAGTTACATACAAAAGGCAACTTCTTGTTTTCTCTATATCCCATCAAGAAACTACCGTACATAGTATTCCCTCCTACATTTTCGGAAGACCAATCAACCTTAGTCACAATGGCTACTGGCATTGATTCAGATATGTTTATCTTTTATGATATATATGATCCAAACATATGAATATGATAGTTGAAAATTTATTTTTAATTTTTTATAGTAAAAATAAATATATTTATGTAAAATTAAAATTTAAAATTTTTTTCATTTGGTATCAGAGCGTAGATGCATGAATCATAATGAATGCATATTAAGTATTAAGCATATACAGTTTAAATTTTATTCTACAGTTTATTTTATAAATATATCTTCTAGATTCAGTGTGTTTTGAGTGAAACATTATTAATAATTAAAGATCATTCACGTTTAGAAAAATCAAATGGATTCCAATTTAAGAATGGAATGTAATGGATATTAATATCCAGTGTTGGGCATTTTCTCAATTGTGGAAGAAGTGTTAGGAAACACAATAAGTAATGATGCAACGGGTTGGGCCTAAGGTGGAGTTAGAGTGGGGCAGAAAAATTCAAATGAAATTCCAATGGGACTCCGATGGATTTCCCAAAAAAAAAAAAAAAATCATCATTTAGACGTGATGCAGGAATGATGCAAGCTTAAAGTAAGGTGTGGGATGGGATAATATGGGCCCACGCACCTTTGGCTCACGTGAAAGCAACCCAATGCAATTAAGAAAATTACCAATTTGATCAAAGGTCGGGCAAGATGCTAGCATTGATGCGGGACCTAAGGCTAGGTAAGATGTCGAGCAATGTTGAAAAGCTTGGGCATTTACCCAGCAATAAGATTGGGCTCAGAGATTTATTAAAATAATAATAAGAATAATAATAATAAATAAATATTTTAATTAATTTTTTATTTTTAATAATGTAATTATTATTTTTATTATTTATATGAATTACATTAAAATGACTTAGTATAATCACTAAAGTGATAATTATTATGTACAATTTAGTGCATTTTATGTAAATAATGTTATACACCTATGTTAAAAGTAATCATCCCAAAAGAAGATTATTTTAGATCATACATATATATATATATATATATATCATTTAAGGCAAATTTTTGTATATCATGTGCATAATATGTCAGTCCCAAGAAAGGCACATTATGTGGCCGATTAACATGAGTTTATTTGAGCTATGTTATCAACAGTATTTATCACAAGTTATATTTTAGTCCAAAGATTAAATACAATGTTGTATTTGATATCTTATTATGGGCCTACATATATGAGTATGAATTTGCACTTATTTGGTATTATTTGCTTAAATATGTGCATGTTTAGTTTATAATGTGAGTTTTTTTTTAATAAGGTATAACTAATTCCATGTCTACCAAAATTAATAGTACTCCAATGCTTAACGGTACTAATTTCAAGAAATGCAAAGAACATGTAATGATCATGTTAGGCTGCATGGATATTGACAATGCATTTAGAGGAGATGATCTTGTACCTTTGATCAGCAAAAGCATTGCTAAGTAGAAGGCTGCATTTGAGAAATGGGAACGATCTAATCCCAGGTGTCTTAGTATCATGAAGCAATTCATTTCGAAATCCATCAAAGGCTCAAACCACTGAGGAGGAAGATGCCAAATCTTTCCTTAAGCGAATTGCAAACTGAGTCACTACTAATGAAAAGGTCGAAACAGCTACTAATCTGACCAAGCTTGTCTCTATAAGGTATAGAGAAAAAGGAAACATTAGAGAATATATCATGGAGATGTCTAATCGAGTTGAAATACTTAAGGCATTAAAGTTAGAGATGTGTGAAAGCATCCTTGTGCACTTGGTCTTGATATCTCTCCCTACATAGTTCACTCTATTTGAGATAACTTATAATACTCAAAAGAAGAATTGGACTCTCAATGAACTTATTGTCAAGTGCATAAGAAAATGAGAGACTAGCATGAGACATCCGAGAGTGCTCATATGGCATCCACCTCCTAAGACACGAGCAAGAAAAGGAAAAAGACAGAGGGCGAAGGTAAGCAAACTGCAAACCTTAGGGCTTTAGGCCAAAAAAAAAACAAGATAAGGAGTTTGCTTATCTTTTCTACAAAAAGATTGGTTATATGAAGAAAAAGTGCCCCAAGTATGCTAAGTGGCATGTTAAGAAATGTATGATTCTCAACTTCGTTAGCTCAAAAGTTAATTTAACTATATGCCTACTGACACTTGGTGGATAGATACTAGTGCTATTACTCATATAAGTGTCACTATGCAAGATTGTCTTAAGAGCCGATGGCTAACTGATGATGAAAGATACATCTATATAAGAAATGGCAAAAAGGCTAAAACGGAAGCTATTAGTGTATTTAGGCTTTATTTAAGAACATATGTATTTCTAGATTTAGAGAATACTTTTGTTGTGCCATCTTTTTAACTGAATTTGGTTTTTATTTCATGTTTAGACAAAATTGATTACTATTGTTTTATTAGAAATGAAAATTTTAGTTTTTTTTTTTTAAATTTAGTTTTGATTAGCACTAGTTCCTTAATTGATAAATACAAATTAGACATCATAACTTTCAATGACAATGAAATAATGCATGTAAGTTATATTGGTGTAAAGTGAAAATTAATAAATGAGAATTCCTCTATATTGTGGCATAGACGCTTAGGATACATATATCTTCCAGGTTAATGTGACAAGGAATTCTTGAATCCCTTGATATGTTAGATTTTCACATTTGCATAGAATGTATTAAAAGGAAAACCACTAAAAAGAGGAATAAAGGGGCAAATAGGTGTAATGTTGTCTTAAAACTAATACATATAGATATTTGTGGTTCATTCCCTAAGGCTTCTTGGAATGGATAAACATACTTTGTTAGTTGCATAGATGACTATTCACATTATGATTATTTGTACCTTATTCATAAGAAGTCACAATCCCTGGACATGTTCAAACTCTTTAAAATCAAAGTTAAAAATTAATTAGACAAAAATATTAAGGCCATAAAATATGATCATCGTGGCGAGTATTATGATAGATATGACGGATCAAGAGAGCAATGTCTTGGGCCTTTTGTTAAATACATTGCTAAATGAGAGATAATACCTCAATATAACATGCCTAATAAACCACATCACAATGGTCACTACAACAAAATAACCTTTTATTCACAAACTTTTAATGGCTTTTGTTCACAGTTGTAAAACTGTGGACTATGTCGATGTAAACAAAAATCAGTATGAATAGTTCACAGTTCTAAAACTGTGAATAAATTCGCATTTAGTTCACAGTTCATTAATGTTTTGTTCACAGTTATAGAATTGTGAATAAAACTATATTAGTTCACAGTTCATAGAGGTTTTATTCACAGTTATAGAACTGTGAATAAAAGTTTGAGTACCACACTTTAATTCACAATTTATTAAAATTTTATTCACAGTTCTAAAACTGTGAATAAAACCTCATTAGTTCACAGTTTACTAAAGTTTTATTCAAAGTTCTAAAAGTGTGAATAAAACCCTTTACTTCACAGTTCATCTAATTTTTATTTACAGTTCTTAAACTGTGAATAAAACAACATTAGTTTGCAGTTCATTAATGTTTTATTCACAGTTCTAGAACTGTGAATAAAACCTAAGTAGTTCACAGTTCGAAAACTGTGAATAAAACTATTACTTTTAATTCATTTATTTTTTAAAAATAAAAAAATCAAAAATCGAATTGATAAATAATTAAAAATTTGAATTACTATTTAATTTTTTGTTTTTAACGTATAATAACTTAAAATTGAATCATTATTTAATTTTTAATAATCTTAATTCTTAATTATAATTCATATTTTTAATTATTATTTGATTACTTGTTTTTTCAAATTCAAAATTTTTTGCTTACGAATTCACATTGTTCTATTTACCTAAAATTAAAATTTGAAAATATACAAAAAATATTGCATATAATTAAAAAATAAACCATCACAAATGATTTTAATACTACTATCTCACTTCAATAAAATGTAACACACCACCACCACTTTTTTAACCAAAAAGCACTTCAATAGCACTCACACACTTTATTGTAATCAAATGCACCACCACCACTTCTTTCAACACTCTCTAGAGTAATGCAACATACCTCAATACAATCTAACACCACTATCATACCTCAATACAATCTGACACCACCATTACTTCATTAATTCACAATGTGTTTTAATCCAATGTAGCACACATTCATGATCACTTTTTTTTTTATCATAATACACTTCAATATAACACATATTGATTACTATTTCAAAACTATAGTGAATCATAATTCTCATCCATATAACCTTCCAACTATGTGTGAAACACATGGAGGAAAATTAATTTACAAATTAAAAGTTAAAAGGCAAATACTTATAATTCCTAACAACTATACAATGTATTCCAAAATTTGAAATATAAGTCCTATACTTTTACCTGAATCCTAATATAATGCTCCATATATATTGCCCAAACTCCTGTCTGACATCATCAAGCTCAAACTGACTGTAGGTATCAATATCCATTAGCTATACATGTGAAAAATATAAAAGTTAGTACAATTATAATTTCAATATTATACATAATATTTTACAGAAATAAATTATTTTAAAACTTACTATTTTCGAGTATGGTGCATTATTGTTATGTTTGTTAATGATATCCCTCATGCATTTCATCACATAATATCCATACTCATGGTTAGAAGGTTGACGTGGACATTACATTAGCATAATTTAGATATTACATTTTGTGACTAAAGATAATAAAATTTAATATAACATATGGTCCATAACATACATACCTTAGCAACAATACTTTGGCAATTCCATCGGCTAATAGATGGCATATCTATTGCGAAAAATATTCTAAAAAAGCTAAAAAAAAAAAAGTTACTAATCTTGAAACTGCAATTACATATGCTAATGTAAGTATAAAATAATTAAACTCACATGGACATGAGCATGTCTAACTCAGTGCGAGAACCATGCCCTAGAGGATCAAAAACTATATTTGTGACACCCACGGCTTAACAATCACCAACATCCAATGATGCCTAAATTATTAAGCAAATTAAATTATTAGTCATTTAACTAACGCAGTTAAAAAAATTAAGTTCATGTTTACGCGATGTTATATGGGAAGATCACTACTCCTTTGTCACATGGTTGAGCTAATCTAGTTGCAATATGATGAGCTTGATCTTCTATCTTTATACCGCTCACAACTGATACCATCGATGGATCAATAAATAAAATATTTTGATTGAAGTCCAGTGTAACCAAATCTTTGTAAAAGTTTACTGAAAATATAAAAAACATATATAAATATGAATATGACATAATTATAAGATCAATAAACTAATAAAAGAATAAAATACGTACACAATGTAAGCTTGAATGATAGTAACACTTATCTCTTCCATGTGACACAATTGTATTATATCTTCTCGCATCACATATATAGAGCCCTCATTAGCAAATACCTCGTTTTCCAAAGGAATGGTGAGGACTCCATCATGATCCATTACCTTTGTGGCATGCTCATGCAATACCTTTAATGATAATGGCAACCCAATAGAAGACAATTGCTGGAATGATGGTTGTTTCATCAATGTTGATGCTCGTCTAACTTGCAACTTTTGCATCTTTCCTTTATTCATTGACTAGAAATAAAATAGTTAAGAAGTTATGTCCAATAAATAAACTAAAAAAATTTCAAATTTTGACATAAAATACCTCACATTCATATGTGATGACCCAATCTCGTGGCCAAGCAACATGTGTGCCAACTGTTTCAAATACAATAACAATTTCTGCTTCTACTATTGGACGAGGCAAACAAGCATCGTCTCGAATAGCTACATCCACTATCATCCTAACATCTCCATCAAGCAGAGGATACCCATCGATAGTTTGATTCATGGTAGTATTTATGAAAACTGATCCATGGGCCACAATATCCGCTAAAGAACCAATGTACAAATCATATTGTACACACTACAATGAATAATCAAAGCATAATTTAATGTCTCAAAACTTTAATTCTTTTCTTTAATAGAAATATAACATGTGACACACCTTATTACTGGACGGTGTAGGCTTTGACGGACCAACTGGTAAAGGTTGAGGAGGCGATGTCGAACTTTTTTCATTTTTATCTATTCCAGCCATGTTATTGCTAGCTCTACTTGAATGAAATGGCATTTGAATAATGTTCGATTAGGTAGTAACTATGTCTAACACAATGTCATCTAAAACATCTTTATGTTGCAAGAACTACTTTATCATGTTCATAAAACCTTGTTTATCATATGGTGCTTCACTTACTAGTACGATATATGTTTTCATCCTTCCAAAATATGAGGTTATAGTTACCCCAGATCCCTGACCTCTAACACGACCAGGATGTTCAGGTTAGCCTAAAGCTTTTGTGAGGACATCATTCACATGTACTGGTTTAAATGTACCTTGACTCTCCTGTGTCATCAACTCATCCTACAAAGTTAGAATGCAATTGTTACATAAATGTGACATTTTAATAAAAAGTAAAGACTTATCAAATACGTACAATCCTTTCAGCACACTCTTTGGTCGCTTCATTTGTGTATCGTCCTTGTTTGTTACATCGTGCTGCTTTCCATAATGTAGCACGATCAATTTCTTCCTCAGTACCCAATGACTTCTTCTATAAGCAATCATACAAAACCATTTAATGTAGTTAATTAAAGTAAACAAAATGGATCCATCATATGTGCAAAAATTTATGCAAAAAACAAAAAAAAAACATAATTAACTTACAAGTTCGATCTCTAACCCTGCAAATCTTTTTCGAGCAAGACGATGATCATATATATTTTTCTTTCTTCTTTCTATTGCAACAATTCTCTTTCGCTATAATATAAACAAATATCAATCTTTAGTGAAAGTTTCACAAATAAACATCTCTATTTGGTTAATGTAATACTTGAAACTCTTCTGAAACGTGAAAGTTCACAAATGCATGCCAGACATCTAAATCTATGAAACTCCTATATTCTGCTGGTGGCAGCCTCAAGTATTTTAGGTCATCAATAAAAGGCAAGGTGTATTTTCTCATAAGAATGGTTTTGAAGATCCTCTATTTTTGTGCAGCAGATTGGAGTACATACCTTTTTAAAGTTACATCAATGTCATATGTCCCCTATAAAACACATTTACACAAATCAATGAAAACAAATCATAAGCATACAATTCAATTTTAAATGTAAGCACTTGCATATTTTGTAACACGTACTAAAATTGTTTCCTAAATCTTATTCTTTAACTCCTCTAGGATAGCATGCCAATTATTAAGTGTAATAGCTGTATGTCGTACAATGACACCAATGTAACTGTTCATCATTGCACCATACTTTCTGATTGGCTATCCTTTCTCATTAATTGGACTGATATCTTCTGTCCCATTAATCTACACCTAATAACATCAGGCATAATGGTAATGCCTCGTTTTTTGCATTTCTGTGAGGCATGATCGGGTTGATCCGATGGACCCATTAAATCTGCAAATTACATACTAGCAAATTAACAATACATATTCATAAAAACATATAAAGTTAAAAGTCAATAAAAACTAACATGTAAAAACTTCATAAAAAAATAAAATAAAAAATTATAAGGCATATGTAAAGTTTAATATTACCTATCATATTAGTCAAACCCATAATCCTTCACCATCTTCCCTACCATATGTAACTGCATTGTCGTCTATTTGATCGAAGAGTTCAACAGATGGTAAATTATTATAAAAAGGCATATGATCCAGACTAATGTCACCCAAATCATCTTCTTCATCAAAGTCTTTTCGAGGTGTTAACATTACAAGCAACCATTTTGTATCGATTAGATCTTCAACATAAAATACTTGTCTCTCTTGTGAAGCTAGTATAAATTGATCATTTTTATGCCCAATTCGATTAAGATCAACAAGGATATCTCCTAGATCATCAACTTTAATACCATGACTATTCTTAATCCAATCACATTTAAAAACTGGGACTTTAAATAAAGTGTAATCCAACTCCCATATCTCTTGTATTTCCCCATAAAATGCCATGGTACTATATACTGGATTTTTATCTTTTGCACTCGAAATTTGAGTGGTATTAGCAATTAAAGTGACTCCATTGTTTTGGTGCACTCTTGAGTTGTCTTTTTCTTTTGTATAAAAATGACAACCATTAATGATGTATCCAGGATACTTAATTACTGCAACTTGAGGTCCATGAGCAATCCATTGTAAAGTTGATGAGATATTATGATTAGACAATGAAAGTTGATATCCAACCTATATAAATAATTTATTAGATCAACCATTATGGACACATATAACTTAATGGTGGACTTGTAAAGATTCTTACCCGTATGCGCAACTAATTGAGAAGGTGTGATTATGCTCATCATGCAAGCACTTTCGTCTTTTTGACTTCATGGGATTGTCAACAGTTAATTGGTTTAAATGCTCACTGCATGATAAGAACAATTCATGTAAACAATTGAAATTGTCTTTGATGTGGTATAATAAATGGGTTATAAATATTGCCTTTTGTAAGGTTGAACTTCACTTGTATTCGTTAAAATATATAAATGAGCTTGTTGAAGAAAATCATGGTGAACTTGTTCAATCCATCCACCAGCTAAAAGCCTTCCATTTTGAGTTGAATAATTGAATACATTCTTCCTTAGAGGAATCCCAATAGAATCTGTATTTGATAAATAATCTGCACAAAATTCTAATGCCTCTTCTGCAATGTATGATTCAGTGATACATCCCTCAGGCCTGTTACGATTTCGAACATAACCTTTCAACACCTTCATGTATCTTTGAAATGGGTACATCTACCTTAAATATACAGGACCACAAGTTTTACTTCTCTAACTAGATGAACAGTTAAATGAACCATAACATAAAAGAATCTGGGAGAAAAGTACTTTTCTAGTACACATAGTGTTGTCACAAGTTCACGTTGGATGTCATCTAACTTAGAAATATCTACCACCTTTTGGCATAATGAATTAAAAAACATGCAAAGTCTAATTAAAGCATATCTAACATGTTTCAGTAACACTACTCGGAGAGCAACAGGTAAGAGTTGTTGCATTAAAGTGTGATAATCATGCAACTTTAACCCATATAGCTTCAATATTAAGCAATGTGCCTACAAGACTATCACATACGTTCTTTTCTATATGCATAACATCAAGCACATGTCTGACATGTAAGGACTATCAGTATGGTAAGTCAAAGAAAATTGATCTCTTCTTCCAACATTGTGAAACAACATCTTCATTATTTCGTTTACGTTGTTTTTTTGACTTCCCCCATGAATTTGATAAACTTTAAACCTTAGAGAAGACCTCTTCACCAGTTAATGGTTGTGGAGCAACTCTGAATTCTTGTTCCCCATTAAAAGCTTTCTTTTGTTTACGATAAGGATGATGTCATGGTAAAAATCTTCTATGTCCAATATATGACATTTTCTTACTATGCTGCAAACGAACTACATTGGTATTCTCAACACAGATAGGATAAGCATTGTAACCTTTAACTGTACAATTAGACAAATTACTATAAGTAAAAAAATCATTAATACTCCACAGCAAAATAGCTCTCAAGTTGAATGATTCTTTTTGGTACGCATCATAAACTTCCACACCAGTGTCCCATAATATCTGTAAGTCTTCTATGAGTAGTGCCAAGTAAATGTCTATATCATTACCAGGTTGTTTAAGGCCTGATATTAATAATGTTAACATCATGAATTTTCTCTTCATTGTTAACCATGGTGATAAATTATATGTCACCATAACAACCGGCTAACAACTATATCGACTATTTAATGTACTATAAGGATTAATCCCATCAGCTAAAATAGCAAGTCTTACATTTTTTGGTTCTGATGCAAATTCTGGCCACATATAGTCAACTATTTTCCATGATAGTGTATCTAATGGATGCCTCAACTGGCCATTAACTTCTTTTTGACTTGAATGCCATGTCAGATGTTCCGATGTTTCAAAGCTTCTAAACATTCTTCTAAACCTAGGTATTGGTGAAAAATACCATAACACCTTGGCCGGCACCCCGGTCTTTATCTTGTTACTGTTCTTCATTATTTTCCATCTAGAAAGACCACAAGTTGGACATTGAATCTCATTTGGAAACTCCTTTCTATATAATATGTAATCATTCGGAAATGCATGGATCTTGTGATACTCCATGCCTAATGCATTTAATATTTTTTTGACATCACACATAGATGTAGGCATTTTATTATTCTCTGGCAACATTTCAGATATCAAATTTAAAAGTTCATTGAAGCTCTGGTCAGATCAATTGTACTTCGCCTTCAAATTGTAAAGTTTAACTAGAGTAGAGAGTTTAGTGAACTTTATTGATCCAGAATACAAAGGTTTCTCAGCATCACTAAGTAACTTCATGAACTAGTTAGCATTACCATTGTACTCTACAAATGCATCTTGAACCATCTCTATAGTGTTATTAACTTCTTCCTCTTGGACGACCTCCTTATTAGCTGTAGCATTTCAACTTGTAGAAGACCCATCAAGACATGCTTCCCTATGCCATATCCAATTATTGTAACTTCGATCAACTCCATTAATAAATAAATGATCTCGTATCTCACATGAAGTCAGACGTTTCATATTACCACATTTAATGCACGGACAACGAACATGTTCAAGATTATCAAAATTTTGAATGGCATATTTCAAGAAATTAGTTACACCTACATCATACTCATCTGACCTTCTATCAGCAAACATCCAAGTCTTGTCAATTCTAATATTTAACATATTATATGTTTGCACATCAACTTGATTCTATCAATGTATATATATGCATGTCAACCAATTTTTACAGGTAGGATGATCCTATACCATTCAGAAATGCAACATCTATGTGGAGCACATGATAAATCATGCTTCATTTAATTTCATAAAAAATTTGACAGCATATCCCTATAGTTCTTCAAGTACATGACTTATGTAGATACTTTTTAGTATTTTTTTCTTTAAATCAAAACACCAATAAATATCCACTAGTATGTACTCCAAGAACAAAGGATATGTTAATTGAAATTCATTATGAAATAAAATGAATCAAGATTTATACATCATGTGCAATACATAAATATTGCATTTTCAAACTGTCCAAACTGGACAATTAAAGAATTATAAATGAAAATTTTATTTAATCCACATGTTATACACGTGGACCATAAAAGAATATTCATTTATAATTCTAAAACAGTATCTAAGGTTATATTTACTAAGCATAATGTGCTAACATTATACACATAAATGGATTTTTTTACTAATTGGTGAAATAAATTTTAAATGTAAAATTGAACAAGTATAACTTAAATTTACATTAAATTAAAAAATCAATAAATAAAATTTTGTAAAAGAATAATGCTTACCTTAATGATGATTCCCCAATTAGCTTGCAATACTATCTTCTCCTGCAGAAACACAAATCATGTTTCAATAATAATTTTGCTAATTAACTTATTATTAATCACAATTACTAAATTTTTGAAGTTGTCAACTTTTTTTAGAAAAATAAATATTCAAAAAATTGAAAATAAAAAGATCAACTTACTGTATAAACCCACTTCTAAAGACCTTCGAATTAATGGTAATTTGAAAAAAAAATATATATTTTTTAAAGTATCTGTAAGACTTTTGTCAATGACACAAACTAAACTATATTTATTAACAAAACTCTAAATGAAATCAAATAATTAATAATATCATCCACAGATTACAATTATGATCAGACTAAATTTAAATTTTTATCATATAAACAAAAAATAATAAAATATAATATTTTAATAATGTTAGACTTGGGCTTCTGTCCATGTGAAATTGGGGATCATATAATAATCTCCTCTATTTAAACAAATTTTCCAAATTTGATCAATATCATTACCAATTTCTTTTATATAATGATGATCATTGTAGATATTATTGCTATTTCATTTTTAATAATCGTTATAAAAATACAAATACCATTATAAAATCTCATAAAATTAAATTACTAAAATATTTTAATTAATACTCCTAATTTTATTTAATTATTGCTTTTTAATTGTAATAATCAAATAGCACATAAATGATATGAGACAACAAATAACTAATCATCATTTCACATAAATTCTTTAGATAAATTTGTAAATCTTTACAATCTATAAGTTATGAGATGTTTTAATTTGTTACAATTAATAATTATAATAATTAATTTAAATCCCATCTTATGCTTGTTTTGTATTGTTAAAAACTTTTTCTCATGCTACCGTTATTCATGAGAAATAATACCAATTACGATATTTTTCTTTCTTATGGTGATATTTGATTTTTCAATGTTATAGTGTAAAGTTACTCAACATACTGGAAAAATATTTATATAAGAATAAGTGGATCGATGCAATTTTGTATTTATATATAAACAAAAAGTAAATGACTTTTGAAAATAAAGATATAAAAAGTTACAAATTCTTCCTCCTTGATTGTTACATACAATACTATTATTTGCTCAATACTTTATTTATAACATAATCCTAAATATTAAACCATGAGTATTTCATTTATCTTTTACTTTAGATAATGATTTATCTCATGCTTTAATTTAGGCTGTATGATAGTTCACTTGCTATTAAAAATTTCTCGAGAAGCAAACTTCAATCAAGGTCCACAAAGCTCCTTTTTGGTCATATTTGTTGGAGAAGAGCCATGCCAATAGTTCGAAAAGAACAAAAATACGTAAAAGCTGATACTAATAAAAAGAAAAAAAGTAATTATAAATTGGGGAGAAAAGATTAATCTTACTAAAATTAAAAAGATATTTTAATTAGCTAGATCTGAAACCTGGATAAAAGTAGAACCACATCTTCCTTTGTTGCAATCAGTGAAGGCCAACATTTGATCTGTTAGATCTAGATCCTCGATGGAAGTAGAACCATGTCTAGATCTGGAACCTTAATGAAAGTAAAACCTCGCACCCAAATTTAGAACCCTCATCACAAATCTAAAACCCCCAGCATAAATCTGAAATCCCTAACCCAGATGTGAAACCACGATACAAGTAGAACCACGCCTAGATCTGAAACCTCGATGGAAGTAGAAACTCGCACCTATATCTAGAATCCCCAACACAGGTTTGGAATCTATAGCCCAAATTTAAAATCTCAAACCTAAATTTTGAACCTTCAAGCTCTGAAATCCTAACTAAGATCTAGAATCTTTAGCCCAAATCTAAAACCTTGTATCCAGATATGGAAATCCTAGTATATGTCCAAAATCTCAACCAAGATCTGGAATCCCTAGCCAAAATCTAAAACTCCGGACCCTGATTTAGAACATCTAGCATAGGTATGAAATTCTAACCCAGATTAAAAATCTCATACCCAAATTTGGAACTCCTAGCACATATCTGAAATCTCAATGAAGATATCAAATCCCTAGCCCATATTTAAAGCCCTGTAGACAGTTTTAGAATCCCCAGTATAAATCCAAAATAGGACTTTAGATCTAGAATCCTTAGCCTAGATCTGAAGTCGTGCACTTAGATTTGGAACCTCTAAAATAGATGTGGAATCTAGAGCCCCGAGCTGAAATCCCTCACCCAGATCTGGAACCTTCAGACCCCTTACCTAGATCTGGAATCCTCAACCCAGATCTAGAACCCCTCAGGCAGATCTGGAACCCCTAGATCCCTCACTCAGATTTGGAACCTCTAGCCCAGATCTAAAACCCTTCACCCAGATCTAGAACCTCATACCCCTCACTCAATCTGAAACCCTAACCCAGATCTGGAACCCCTCACCCAGATTCGAAACTCTCAGCCTAGATTCAAGACCCCATACATCTAAATCTGGGATCTTAACAAATATTTTAAACTTCAAAACAGATCTAACATCCCGATGAAAGTGAAACCATGCACATATCTAGAATCCCAATGAAAGAAAAACCACATCCAGATTTGAGCTTAAAAATAATGAAACTAAAAGCTAAAAATCAAGGAATAATAATTTTTGCATTTTAATAAAAAAGATGAGCACAACATTTTCGGAGAAAGGATTAAACTTACCGAAAAAAAGGGAGGAGATTCAAGCTACCAGTTGTGGAACCCAAAAGCAAGCAGCACTGCGCACACTCTTAATCCCTTCGATGTAAATATTTAGGGCTGATCGAATGTTCGATTTGCACATTTACAACCCAGAGAGGCTCTCTTCATAGTGTGCACTTCATACCTGATATTTTTTCTACCTGAAGAATCAAAGTTTATGTTGAGTAATTAGAGAAAAAGAAAGAATGAATGAATTTTGTTGATGTTTTCGGAGAAGATGCAGGGCTTTTATTCACAATTACAGCCATTGCTGTGAATAAAACCCTTTATTCACAGTTATGGTTGTAATTGTGAATAAAAGGCTGGTGCCTTTATTCACTCACTGCTCGCTGGCTCCTTCATTCACTTGCACATGAATTCGCAGCTTCACCAGAAAAAGAAAGCCCGTGAGCGAAGGGGGAGGGCTAAGGAAGGCCGTCTGTAACTTCGGCTTACTGGTGGTAGATGTGCACTTTATTCACAGTTATGGCTATAACTATGAATAAAAGGCTAGTGCCTTTATTCACTCACTGCTCGTTGGCTCCTTCATTCACTTGCACATGAATTCGCAGCTTCACTAGAAAAAAAAATGCGCAAAAGAAAGGCCGTCTGTAACTTCGGCTTGCTGGTGGTGGGCGTGCGTAAGCGTCCCTTTCCTTCTACTGATGTGAAGTGGCGGAGGGTTTTGCTGTTTATATATGTTTTCATCACCTTCTGAAGAGGGCATGATTTTCATCTGAATAAGCTAGACAATGTACACATGTACTTGTTACCACTTATATAATTAAAGCCCAATTCCTATGTATTTTCATAAGTTGAACATATTAAGCATATTAACCATGTTTCTGACCGATTATTAATTAAGTAGCAGTGAAACACAAAAAAATAGGTTAAGTTTTCAAGGGGAAAGCCAGCATGCTAAACTTCAAGCAATTCTTCCCCACTGTTGGTCCCTGCCTCTTAAGCTTTGTCAAGGGAACACCTACAGAAAGTATCTTGTTTACAGCTTCATTAATCAAACCTGGGGCACTGGATCCTCTTAATTCATTTTGAATGAATTCATGGTTTGGCTTAATTTTATAGCACATCTTCGGTTGGATTTACTTTTTTATAATTGCAGAATATTAGTTTGAACACCAAAAATTTTTGATCTTTTAGTTTCGTATACAAATTGATGTACAACTGGCATGAGACAGTGATGAAAATGTCTTTATAAGCAGCTTAGAAAGAAGTAAAAGCATGCAGACTTGAAAAAAATGGTTTCAGAGAGCAGTGATTACTAATTGCATGATTCTCCACAAACAAAGAGAAAATTAATGAATCACTAATTTTCATCAAAATGATCAGGGCCTTGGCTCCTCAAGAAATTACCGTGAGATGGAGCCTTCATGTCCCCTGCCTTGTCAGCCACAAAGGAGAAGGATGGAAGTCTGACCTATAATAACATGAACATATGCTTAAATAACATCATTGAATCCACATTTTCTTGATGAAAATGGTAGACTAGCAAACTGCATCGAAACTTTCCGTAGGTCCAATTACTCAATCTTCGATATCAGTATATGCATGCATGCTTCTGACAGATTTCTAAGCATGGATGACATGAAGATCAAGAGATCAAGAGCAACACCTTAGCATCTCTATATATGATCAAGACTACTGGAATGAAATTTCAGCATTAGAAGAAGCCTAGGAAAATCCCATCATCTGTGACCTAATCTTTTGTCCAGTGCAAAGAGTCATTTCTTGCAAGGCCTTTCCTTGTTTGAGCACAAACTGAAGATGTTGCCTTTGAGCTTGTATTGGTTGACCACCATGGCTGAGAGAAAAGGTGTCAGGTTGAACAAGCTGTAGTGGACGGTGAGGCCAACGACCCAGAGGCAAAAATAAGCAACCGTCACAGGGGTGAAAAAAATTGAATGGTGAACAGAGGTCTCTTTTGTTCATAGTTATAAACATAACTGTGAATAAATTTTTTTTTAGTTCACAGTTATAAGCATAACTGTGAACATATAGGTTTTCATTCATAGTTTTAATAAAAACTGTGAATAAAAGTAACCTTTGTTCACAGTTTTGTTACAATTGTGAACAAAAATTCTTTTATTCACAGTTGCTATTAAAATTGTAAACTATCTAGTGTAAAATAATCCTGTCTTTCTTGTAGTGGGTGTAGCTGAGTTAAGAAATTGAACCCTCAAAGACATGGTTAAAAGTATGATGAGTTTTACTTCTTTACCAGAGTCATTATGGGATGAAATAATAAAGAATGCATTTTATTTACTAAACAGAGTACCTAGTAAAGTAGTGAAAAAAACTCCTTATGAATTATGGATAGGTAAAAGCTTAGTATTAAGTATTTACACGTTTGAGGATGTTTAGCTGAAACTAGGCTATATAGGCCTAATAAAAGAAAGTTGGATCCAAGAATTGTGAGTTGCTGCTTTGTGGGTTATTTTGAATGACCTAGAAGTTTTAAGTTCTATGACCCTTTGAACAAGTCTTTTTTTGAGATGGACAATGTCGGGTTCATTGAACATTATAGGAGCACTATAATGAGGAGTGTATTCTTTAAGGAGTAAAGTGTAAGCGATTCTACCAGAGTTATTGTTGTAGCAAATGATAATGAAGGGGTATTCATCCTTAGCCATATTAAAGTTGCAAATCTGGGAAATGAAGTGACCGAAGACATTTCTATGCTACCTTTAACACAAATGGATTATCGTCCACTTAAGTTAAGGTATCACCTCCCATACTTGAGGAAGTATCTAAATCACCATAGATAGAAGTGCCAATAAGAATGTCCACTAAAGAAAGGATATTAGTAATTTCAAATGCTTATGTTGTTTATCTCAAAGAGCATGAGTTTGATATAGGATTGAAAATTGACTTTTCATCTTTTTATTAAGTCAAACAATGTCCTAATTTAAAATAGTAGGTTGAAGCCATGAAGAAAGAGATGAAGTTTATGGAAGACAATGATATATGGGACCTTATCGGATTGCTCAAAAGAGAGAAATCAATTGGTTGTAAATTGATTTTTAAAATCACATGGGATTCAAAAGATAATGTTGAAAGCTATAAGGCTCGCCTTGTTGCCAAAGACTTCATTTAAAAGGATGGCATCAATTACAAGAAAACTTTCTCACCTATTTCAACAAAAGACTCCTTTAGAATAATCATGGCACTTGTAGCTCATTATAACTTATAGTTACACTAAAAAGACATAAAGACTGTGTTTCTTAATGAAAAAATAGATGAGACTATATATATAGTACAACGAAAAAATTTTGAGTTTAAAGACTCAAAG
Organism: Moringa oleifera; assembly: GCA_021397835.1. Taxonomy (NCBI): domain Eukaryota; kingdom Viridiplantae; phylum Streptophyta; class Magnoliopsida; order Brassicales; family Moringaceae; genus Moringa; species Moringa oleifera. The sequence goes on from JAJFZO010000087.1 coordinate 4,958,317, forward strand.
CACCTAGTATGCAAGTCAAAGAAGTCTGTTTATGGTCTCAAGCAAGTATCTCATCGATGATACCAAAATTTGATCAGGTGATTCTTGATTTGGTTCTAATGAGAACGCTATCGATCAATGTATACATCTCAAGTTTAGTGAAAAAAAGTTCATTATCCTCCTACTTTATGTAGATGATATATTGCTAGTAAGTAATGATAAAGCATTATTGCATGATTTGAATAAGTTTTTGTCCAGTTATTTTAAAATAAAGGATCTTGGTGATGAATTTTTTATGCTTATTATATAGATCCATTGTGATCATTCAAAAGTTATACTTAGCATGTCATTAAAGACTTATATTGGAAAGATGCTTAGTTAATATGGCATGTAACATTGTGCACCTTGAAATATACTTATGGCAAAAGGTGATAAATTCAGTTTACAATAATACCCTATAGTTGAACTTGAGATAAAAGAGATACAAAAATTCCCATATGGTTCTACCATAAGGAGTCACATGTATGCTCAAGTATGTACGCGTCCAAATATAGCGTTCATAGTAGGGATATTAGACACATATTTGAATAACTTTGGATTAGTTTACTAGAAAGTAGCAAAACAGATTATGCAGTATTTACAAAAAATAAAGGATTTCATACTCATATATTGGAGATTTGATCACTTAAAAGTTATTAAATACTCAAACTTAGACTTTGCTAGGTGCTTGGATAATAAGAAATCTACTTCAAGCAATGTTTTCATGCTAATAGAGAAGCTGTTTCTTGGGAAAGTATTAAACAATCACTTACAGCTACTTTCACCATGGAAGTTAAGTTTATAGCTTGCTATGAAGCATCTAATCATGGGATATGGCTCTGAAACTTCATTATTGGTCTACAAATTATTGATTGCATTGAAATACCATTGAGAATTAATTGTAATAATAAAACCGCTAAGCTATATTCCAAAGAACAATCATAACTTGTCAAAGTCTAAACATATTGACATCAAATTCTTTGCCGTAAAGGAAAGAGTTCAGAGTCGTCAAGTGTCAATTGAACATATCAACATCAATTTCATGATAGCTAGCCGATCCACTCATTAAGGGCTTGCCACTCAAGGTGTTTCATGAGCATGTGAATTGCATGAGGGCCCTTCTTCTAGGTGATATACCTATTCAATAGGAACTTGTATTTACTCTATTTGATTAATACAAATGAGATCACATATTATCTATTTTGGTTATAGTACGTAATGAGGACAGAAAAAAGTTTATGACACACAGGATTTTTTTAAAGGATGATAATTGACAATAGAGAGGCTAGACTCGCTCCAATTTGTCCTAAGCTAAACACTGCTAAGGTTCAAATTTGATATATGTTTCATTTGATAACTTTGAAATATAGAATTCATGATTTACTCCAGTTGTTTAGCATATGGTGCTTGTAAATATGATTATTGAGACTCTAATGGGTCTTAAAGTGGACTAGTTAGAAATAAACATGTGTGGATCATATTTCATATAATTTTCATGCTACACACCCATATTTGATCTATATCACTATTGATATTGATATTGATATTGTGATTATTGATTAGCCTTATTACAAATATAGTAATATTGACCACTTTAATCCTATGCTAATAAGATTAATGGATCAGATTGTGATTAAGGTATTTCTATCATAAAGTGGCATTGTTAAGCTTAACTAAGGATATTTAGCCATACATTTTGTATGGTAGAACATGCAGCCTAGTGAGAGATTATTGGTATTTCTCAAATATGCACTTACATGTAATAGCATAACACGTAGCTTTGCAAATAAATTTTAGGCCTACTAACTTGATCTAATATATGTTAAATAATAGGCTACATAAATATCAATAATTTAAATGTTATGGGTCAAGTGTGTAGAAACCTATAACTCATATATGTTATTAATGATGGACTGATAACATAATTAAATAGACATTATATATATGTATATAAAGATAAAGCAAAAGTTAGGGTTGTAGTCCCCAAAGGGTAGAAAAGTTATAGAAGTTATGAGAAAGTTACACAGTAGTTAGTAGAAGTTATATGCAAAAGGTAACTTCTTGTTTTTTTCTTTATCTTTAGTAACAATGACTACTAGTATTGATTCAAGGTAATTTTTTATGATCTTTATGTCTATCCTTCATGATTTGTATGATCAAAACATATGAACATGACAATTGAGAATTTATTTATGATTTTCTTATAGTATATATCAACATGTTCACGTAAAATTTGAGATTTCTCTCATCAATCAAGAAGTTAAAAAATAAATAAAAGAAAAAAAGTAGAAAAGATTATTAAAACTCAAAAATGTGCTCTTGATAAGTTTTTTAGGACTATATCTTCGATTAAAGATTAATTAATTAATGAATTAAAAAATGTAATAATTAAGGAGAACTAAGTGAACATGTGATAAATAAGCAAAAAGAGTTTAGAGAAAATATTACCAATGAAGATAAGGAATTAAGAAAATACTGATATGAATTTGAATAAGGATGATGATGATATAATTGAGAATAAAAATAAATTAGAGCAATTAGGTCAAGGTTGGGATAATTATGATCCAAGAACTTAGGATAATAGTAATAACAAAATAAAGGATCTTTTAGTGGAAATGGATCCTATAAGAGAAAGTAATATCAATTTTTCTGTGGATGAGCTTTCCAGATATTTTCATATTCTTATTACACAAGAAAATTACCCAATGAAGAAAATTAAGAAAAAAAAATTGGTTAGTGTACTTAAAGGATGCAAACAAAGTATATTGTTTTTGTTGTAAATTATTTAAGTCAATGTATAATAAATGTTTGCTAGCAAATGAACATTTTAATGATTGGAAGTATTTAAGTGAATGGCTTAAACAACATGAGAATAGTGTTGAGCATATCACTCATATGAATACTTGGATTGACTGGTAAATTAAATTAAGAAAGAATAAAACAATTGATAAAGATTTATAAGAATAAATTTTCAAAGAAAAAATTCATTAGAAATAAGTTCTTATTAGAATAATTGCTATAATGAAGTGCCTTCTAAAGAATAATATGTCTCTTTACAGAACACATGAGAAAATCTATGACAATAATAAAGGTAACATTTTAGGTTTAATTGAAATAGTGGTAGAGTTTGATTTAGTGATACAAGAGCATATTCGATGCATTAACAATAATAAGATACATTATTATTGTCTTAGTTATAAAATTCAAAATGAAATCATTTCTAGATTAGCCTCTAAAATTAAAAGTGCAATTATTTCAAAATTCAATAGGTTAAATATTTCTCTATGATCCTTGATTATACTCTAGATATAAGTCACCATGAATAAATTAATTTGATTATATGATGTGTAGATATATTAGTTAGTTTAATAAAAATTTAAAGAAATACTTTTTAGAATTTTTGAGTGTGCATGATACAACTGAATGTGGACTTTTTAATGAATTACAATCTATATTGATATCTCATAATTTTAATATTTAAAATATAATGGGACCCATTATGATAATAGATCTAACATTAAAGGTAAACACCATGGTATGCAAAAATAATAATACTTAAAATAAATCCTAAAGTATTATGTGTTTCATGTGCTTCTCATTCTCTAAATCTTAGTATTTGTGATATGGCACACTCTTGTGTTAAAGCAATATTTTTTGTTAGAGTTATTCAACATACATATTTAATGTTTAGTAATTTTACAAAACCATGAAAATTTTTACAAGATCATGTGCAGATTTTAACTCTTAAATCATTATCTAACTCACGATGGGAGAGCCATATTGAAAGTATGAAGGCCATTAGATATCAAAATTCATAAATAAAAGAAGCTTTATTAGACTTAGTTAAAACTAGTGATGAAGTTAATACAAATAGTGAAGTTGACAGTTTAGTAAATGAATTAGAGAATTTTGAATTTTTGTTAGGCATGATTATTTGGCATGATATTTCATTTCCTATTAATATGGTTAGTAAGGTATTGCAATCCAAAGATATGTATATTGATGATGCCGTTAAAACAATTAAAGGGATAAATTTCTTTTTTTGAAAATTATAAAGAACATGGATTTGTTTATATTATGACTAGTACTGCTACAAGTCTTGCATTAAAAATACACATTGAATCATTTTTCCTAAAAATGAAAAATTCGAAAAAAAAACAATTTGATGAAAATACACATGAAAATTATATATAATCTACTAGAAATTCTTTTAGAGTTAATTATTTTATTGTTGTACTAGATGTTGTTATTACTGCTCTAAAAAGTAAAATTGAACAATTGTAAGTATTTAATACTATTTTTGGTTTCTTGTTTGATTCGAATAAGTTAAATTCTTTAGATGATAATAACTTGAAAAAAATGTTACATTAATCTTGAAAATACTTTAAAACATGGTCGCTCTTTAGATATTGATTCAAATGATTTTTTTTTTTTGAACTAAAACTATTACAAGTGAGTTTATCTATTGAAAAAAAAAAAAACAGCACTTGAAATTTTAGAGTTTGTAAAAATTTTAAGTTGTTATCCTAATGTCTTAATCGCTTATAGAAATATTGTTAGCTATAGCTATGGCTATAGCCTCTGCTGAAAGAAGTTTTTAATTAAAAATTTATTAATATCTTATTTACATTCAACTATGTCACAAGAAAGATTAAATAGATTAGCAACCTTATGTATTGAAAAAAAGATATTAGAACAAATTGATTACAAAAATATTATTAATAAATTTGCTTCTCAAACTGTTGAAAAAAATCATTTTAAATGATTTTATTTTTGTTAATACATAACTTTAATCATTATATGTTATTGTATTTTTATATAAAAGAGCCTCATTTTTTGTTTTCGTCCTAGGTGTTAAGATCGGCCTTGCACTCTTGTATGAGTCTGGATTCAATTTAAGGCCAAATTTATCTTGATGATTTGGCTAAGGCATAATTTTGACCAAAAAATAGAGCAATAATTAAATTATGATTTGTTAAAAAAATAAATACATTACCAAGAGAATCGACAAACGATTAATGAATATCTTTATTTTTAAAAAAGTAAGAGAATTAAGGCATAATTTTGATAATAAGAAATAGATCAATAATTAAATTATAATTTGTTGAAAAATAAATATACTATTGAGGGCACCGAAGAGATCAGTGAATATCTCAATTTTCAAAAGTTAAAACAATTATATGAATTTTGATTCCTTTAACATTTAAACGGATACATAAGCAATATAATTCTAGCAAAAATTAAGTGTAAATCTAATTTAAATTATTTATTTTTTAATTAATTATTTAATTTTATTTTATTAAATTAAGTATATTTATTTTATAAAAATGAGTCTTTATTGGATTAACTACTTAATTCAGTTCAATTATTTTTGAATCGAATTTAAGTTTGAATCTGAACTTTTTTTAAATTGACTTCAAATTTAATTTGAATTTGAATTAAATTTTTTAAAAAAATTAAACTTGAATAACTTATAAATTAAAATTAAAATTATTTTTAAATCAAATTATATTTAAAATTAAAATTTATTATTCAAATTTTGATTCATCTTAATGATAAATCCTAAACTAACAGTGCAAAATCGAAATGGAATCGGTCACTAGTTGTGGCCACCCCATCTTTGCAGCGCAGCTCTTGGAGGACAAAAAGGACAAAGCGTATTCTCTCTTCTTATTGGTCCACCAACCACTTTTCCATTGTGACAGACGTACACCAGGTACACAAAATTATTTTTCTCTTCGATGTCTCGCATGGAAAGTTTCCATAAATTGCATGCGGAGGTTTGAGTAGTTTAGAGTTACAGTGCTTGCTGGAAATCTCTACAGTGTCACTATATCCATCGAGGAATATATGTTCTTCCTCAATTTAAATCTCTTCTTCCTCAATTTAGAAGTCATGTAAATTAAATCTCTTCCCACGAAGGTATATATCTTTTTTTAAAACCCTTTAACCCAAAAACCCTCAAGTGACTCCTCTCTCTCTCTCTCTCTCTTGCATTCTTTCTGCCACCAAGAATCCGAGTGATGGAGAAGTTGCCGGGTAACCAATCTCCGGTCAAGATGGAGCCGTTTCAGCACCCTGTTTCTCCGTCATCAGAGACCCCTCTCCGTGAAATGAATGATCAACTGCCGCCGCCGTCTCACCTGCAAACGATCTTGCTAGAAACATCCGTAGAAAACCCTTTTCAAGATACCCCGTTTGATCTTCAATCCCTAGAATCTGGCGTTGCTCGCCTCAACGTATCGTCTAACAATCGCCATTCTCTGTATCCGAGTTTTGATGGTGGTTTCTTGAATGGCTCTATCCATGATAACTACGTGATGGCGTATGACCCATTGGCTCGCATTGGTTTGGAGAACTGGAGGGGTAACATTGTGGCCTTGGCTAAAGATAAATGTGGTTGCCGTTTCTTGCAAAAGACTATCGATGAGGGTTCTAGGGAGGAAATCCAGACGATTTTCAGGGAGGTGATTCACCATGTTGGTGACTTGATGCTAGACCCTTTTGGCAATTATGTTATTCAAAAGATAGTGGAGAAAGGAAATGACGATCAGAGAATGGAGATACTAATGATGGTGACCAGGGCTGATTTTCCCCTTATCAACACCTGCTGTGACAAACACGGGTTGGTTACTTTTTTTGCAACTATGCGCGGGCGCCTAGTGCGTGTTTGTTTGTGTCCGTCGCATTAATTTAGTGATTATTGACCCAAATGCATGACCAAATGTGGATGGTTATTTTATATTTCAAGGCAGAGTCAAGCTTGGTTTGGGTTGATATAATAACTATTTCTTTTTTTGTCTCTTGTGACAGAGCTCGAGCTGTACAGAAACTATTAAAGCATCTTAAGACCCGAGAGCAAATCTCCTCATTTATGTCAGCGATAAACCCGGGTGCAATTGCATTGATCATGGACGTGCATGGTCACCAAGTGATCCGATATTGCTTGGAACATTTCTGTGCTGAAGACAATAAGGTAATGATCAATTTTATTCAATGGATGATCAGTCTGTTCTCCGGTGATATTATCACAAACAAAAGGTGGTCTTCTGTTGTGATATTGTGCATTGATTCTCAATTAAGGTTTGTGGTGAATCTATCTAGTAATTTTGTTATTTGCTTCAATATTGTGGGACGCCGTATTTGATTTGTTTGTTGTTTTTTTCAGTCTTCTTCAATTCTGTTGGTTTCCATAAGTATTCTTATCCAATTGCTTGAATTTAAGCACAGAAGTTATCTATAACACAACGTATTATGGTTGAATAACACAATGAAATATCTATAGCTGACAAGAATGCAATTGTCTTGGTGCAAGCTTGGTAGCAGCATGATCTTGTTAAATTGTACAGTCTCTGGTCCTTTGAATATATGAGACCATGAAGAGATTTTCTGTTAGCATTCTTTAGTTCAGATTGCATTATTGTTGTCCAAGTTGGTGGCTTTTGTGCGGTCAGTCTCTGGTTGGAAAACACTTTGGCACATATCAACCTAGCTTTCTATGAAGTAATTTTCTGGTAAAATACATTTAAAATCTCGTCACCAACTGTACTACGACCCGATGTGAATGGGACAAAGCATATGTATACTAGGAATTAATAAGACGATGGAGATTACTTGCTCCGAATGGAGGGAGAAGAACTGGAAGTCATCCCCCCAGAAATCTGCATGCAGTTTAGGGTTTTTTTAGTAATAAGGTACTTTTATTATTTTCTAGTTCATGAATTTCTTACAGTGTGTTATCTTTTGCAGCAAATTCTTAATGAGGTGGCAAAAAACTGTTGCAGAATTGCCTTAGATCAACGTGGCTGTTGGCTAATGAAGCTATGCATGGAACGCTCTCGTGGAGAACAACGGGAGCATCTAGTCAATGAGATTATTGCACATGCAATATTACTCTCAGAACATTGTTATGCGTATGTTTCCCTAAAGCCATAATCATTCTTCTGTGGTTAATATTTTTCTACATATATCTTCTATATTCTTTGACCATGCTTCACATCTTTCTCGGTTTTGATCTGAATTTGATATGCTTTCATGTATTTTTGTTTTTCTGTAGCACCTTTGTTGTGCAATATATCCTGCAATTAGAGGTTCCAGATTTCACGGCAAATCTTCTGAGACATCTTGAAGGAAGTTACGCATCTCTCTCACGTAATAAGTATGGTAGTCATGTCGTGGAAGAGTGCTTAATTCACTCGGAAGAACCGCAGTGCACGCAAATTGTAATGGAGTTGCTCAGAAGTCCTGAGATTTCTTTGCTTCTTGTGGACCCATATGGAAATTATGTCATTCAGTGCGCTTTATCAGTATCAAAGGTGTGCTCATTCTCATTCCCACTGTATGCCACTGTTTGTTTGTATAATAGGAATGTGGTTTCAACACCCAGCCAGAAGCTCTAGCTCTAATTCATTAAGCCTAGGACCATCATCAATATATCAATGTGGCACCTGAGTTATCATATCATTGCTCTTTCCCTATTACTTTCATTGGTAATTTGCGCCTCTGGTGGGTTTTCTATTAACCTGCACTGGGCTCTTGAGTTTTGTCATCTATAACATATGCAAACTGTGACTCCGCTGTTGAATGCATAAGTTGCCAAATCTTGTTCCTGGCTTGGCACATATTGATTTGGGCAGGCTTTGATTCAGTTGGTTGTGACCCTTGGTACCTGTTGTGAGAGCAGGACCCTATCTTTGATGCATTAGTAGATCAAGTGCAGAAAAACTTTGCAATGATGTGCAGCAATAAGTATGGAAAAAAGGTGCTAGCTTGGTTACAGGATGGAGACTAACACGCATAGAACATCATGGTGTGTTCTTGCTGAAAATTTCTGTTGGGTGTGTGTAGATTTTTGGTTTTCAGTTAGTTGGAGGCACTAGAATGGTCTCCACATGGAATTTTTTTTTTTGTATGATTTTTTAGTAGTAGTAAACTCTGCAGTTTACCCAGTGTTGCTGTTATAAGAGTATGTGATTTGGCATTTCAAAGCTTCATTTTCTTGTAACTATTTTGATATCAACCTTTTCCAAAGGTCATCTTCATGTTTGCAAAGAAGAAATATTATGGCTTAACGGATTAACTGCCATATTCACAAGCTTATTGACGTCTAAAACCCTCTATGACCATAACATGGCATTCCTTCATTGGTTAAACAAATTTTTTACCTTTAAACTCCAACTGCAGACTTGCAGACATGTCTTTGCAATGCACTGGTACTGTTAAATCTCTATTTCCTTTGTCTCTTTGAAAGAGAAAGGAGGAGGGAGAAGAGGGAGTTTTGACCATTGAGTCACCAACGTCTTCAAGGAAGCATGGCTCGGAACGCACACAGTCACCGCCGGCCAATGGTTATCCCTCTCCACTACTCGTCACATAATTCTTCCCTGCGCCTGCGCGCGGACAATCGCCACCATCTCCACCAATCTCAGCTCCCTTCTCGCACCCCTAATGCTCTCATGAGGCTCTATGATGATCTCCTAGTCTCTTCAACGGATTCTTTTCCTCTCATTGCCCCCTTTTCTCTGTATCTCTATTTTTCAATCCGTTTAGTTTTTTTAGTCTAAATTCTATTTAAGTCCAATATTGAAGTTTTCTTTTCTGTTCCTGTTTGCAGTTATTATACCACGCGGCTATGGATTGGGATGCCTCCTCAGGAGTTTGCCCTGGCTGTCGATTCGGGAAGCACTGTGACTTGTGTTCCGTGCTGGACTTGTGAACACTGCAGCAAGCAACAGGATTGTTGGCTTTGTAACTTATGCAATAAAATTTGTACCATTTAACTTTACCTTTCCTCAGTGAAACTTGTTAATATTTCAGTTAAGCCTTCTTAGTTCTGTTGTATTTATTGCAGTATGGTTCAATGTATTATCGGTCTTTGGAAGTGAGACTTAGTTCACTTTAACTATATTATGTATTATTGCCTAGTGATATACCATAAAGAAATAAGAAATTATTCCTTGATAAGATGTTCAGTATAATGCATAAAGTCCTCTTTTTTTTTTTTTTTTTTTTTTTTGAGATTCTTGATTGGAGTTGGGATAATTTTTGGAATTTTGAGAAATGGAACTTTTCTTTACTTTTGTTTTCTTTTCCTGGAATATTCATTGTATATTGCTTTGCCTTGATGAACATATTCTGCTCTAGTTAATTACTGTCAGCCTGACTTGACTTGTTTAGACTAAATTTTGTTTATCTGTCAATGTAGCTGATCTCCAGGTTTCTTTGTCTGTGCTATTTCTGTGGCTTGAAGTAGGTTTTTTTCATTTTGATTTTATTAGTAGAGCTGGTAATGTTCAAGTAAGGTCATGGATGTTAAAGTGGAAGCAGAATTTATTTGGGTTCACAATCTAATTGCTATCGAGGGGTCAAATCAGATTATTTTCAGGTTGTGTTCTTCAAATATAGTGTTAGTATGTTTGCTCAGCAGTGCAGTAAATATTATTGCATAAAGTGAGAAAACTTACTGTTCTGCTACAATTTAGTTACAGTTGTATACTTGTGGTCCAGTTAATGCAGTCAAGAATGTTGTAAATTGAGGCGATATTTGATATTGGGAATGTTTAAATGTAATTACATTATGCTGTATGTAAACAAGCAATCTGTAGGAGGAGATGGATCTGGCCATAATTCCTTATGATCTGGAAAATAACATTGCATCATAACCTTTTCTTCCTCGATTATTTGCTTAAGTCCTCTCTGCTAGAGCATCACTGCTTCAGCAGAGAATTGGCTCCTGAAAAGAAATACTTAACCCCATAATTTCTTGTCTGGTAGAATGTGTGGCATGTTGATGCTGTTTAAGGATTCTAACCTGAGATGTTTACTTGTTTTGCAGAGGCTGGCGTGGACTGTGGCTGTGCTGGTAATAGTAATCAATGGATATCTTATGTTGGATTTCTTTGTTTCTGAAGTTAAAGGAGTTTTGTTTGGATTTCTGGTCTGCAGTGGAACAGCTTGCATATGTAGCATTCATAATTTATCTCGTGGTACATGGTGGGTTCCTTCCTTCCACTTGGGTCAGTGCCAGTGAAGAAATCTCAAAGAGATCTGCATTCAATGGTAATTAAGTTGAGAAGCTACATGGATAGACTGCAAAAATATGACAACCATACTGCTATCGAATAGCATGAAGTTGGTAATCAGCATTTACAGAAAAGTAGCAGAAGCATTCTTTTAAAGTGATTGTATCTAATCCTGATGCATACATAAGAGCAGATTGTACACATAGAAACGACCAAACGCAGCTGGTTTAGGCGTACGGTTTTTTTGCATGGAGGAACTCGGAGTTACCTCTCATCCATCCTGTGAGGATTGACAAGGCATTTTGAGGGATTGCAAGAATTATTTTAAACTGCAGTCTGATCATGTTCAATAGTCAAAATTGTTGGTACCCAGGAGGGACTGACTATTCAATACAACATGAAGTGAATTTTGCAATCCTGCAGCTAGCCAGCCATTCAGTGTATTTTCTTTTTGTTTTTGTCCATCTTCCTATTCTGAGGTTTTCCTGGCCAGTCTTTCCTTTGGGGTGACTCAAGTGCGTTTTGACATAAATAAAGAAAATTGTGATTGAAGATTCAGGGAATGTAAATAACAATCTCATAGAAGATTCAGGGAATGTAATATTATCTCGGATGTCATGCTAATTTGAGTTCTCATTTGTAATATATGAAGTGATAATAGTCATTTAAAATCTTAAGTTTTTTGTTTCTCTTTTTAATCAAATCCTGGTAAAACATGTTCAAACAATTTTTGATTTTATTTAAATTAAATATTAATTAAAAATAATCTTAAAAATTAATATTATTTTTATAGTTAAAATACTTAAAAATTATTTAAATAGATTTTATATTTCATTTTAATTTTATCTCTCATATTTAAATAATTTTTAAATATTTTTGATAATACAATTTTTTTAAAAATATTTTCAATATTCAAAAAAATTTTGATTTTTTTATGTTAACTTAAATATTTTTTTACGTTTTTAAAAAATTTTTAAGTAGAATCATCTTCAATTTAAATATTTTTAATTTTTAAAATTTTTAATAAAATTCAATTTAAATAAAATTTATTTTGATATACTTCAAAATTAAGATTTAACTAAAAAAATTGAAAGGTTAAAATAATTTTTATTTTTCAAAAAATCATAAATTAATAAATTTTATATAAAAAATTTCTACTTGATTTTCACGGTAGCTGATCCTCTCTCAGGATTCAGTATTATCATTCGAGAAATACTATACTCTACAGCGCAGCTGTCGGGGGGCAGAAAGAACAAAGCGTATTCTCTTTTTTTATTGGTCCACCAACCACTTTTCCAATGTGACAGACGTACACCAGGTACACATAATTGTTTTCCTCTTCGATGCCTCGCATGGAAAGTTTCCATAAATTGCATGCAGAGGTTTGGGTTTAAAGTTCTAGTGCTTGCTGGAAATCTCTACAGTGTCACTCTATCCATCAAGGAATGTATCTTCTTCCTCAATTTAAATCTCTTCCTCAATTTAGGAGTCATGTAAATTAAATCTCTTCCCACGAAGGTATATATATCTTCTTCCTCAATTTAAATCCCGATTATATCTCCATATCTTCAGTATTAATGTTTCCTCTAAACTATGTCCAATTTTATCCCAAAACGAATAAAACCCTTTAACCCAAAAACCCTCTAAGTAACTCTCCTCTCTCTCTCTCTCTCTCTCTCTCTCTGTGTCTCTCTCTCTCTCCTGCATTCTTTCTGCCATCAAGAATCTGAGTGATGGAGAAGCTGCGGCGTAGCCAATCTTCGGTCAAGACGGGGCCGTTTCAGCACCCTGTTTCTCTATCATCGGAGACCCATCTCCGTCAAATTAATGATCAACTGCCACAGCCGTCTCACCTACGAACGAACTTGCGCAAAACATCTGTAGAAAACCCTTTTCAAGATACCCCCTTTGATCTTCAATCCCTAGAATCTGGCGTTGCTCACCTCAACGGATCGTCCAATAATCGGCATTCCCTGTATCCGAGTTTTGATGGTGGTTTCTTGAATGGGTCTATCCACGATAACCACGTGAACTGTTGTAGTATTGGTGGGCAGGGTTTCTTGCCAACCCTGGAGGAGATAGAGCAAGCGTACGTCGGTCAGTTTCAGAATCTGAATATGCTTAACAGCGGTTACAATGGTGGTTTCAGTACTAGCATTGTGCCTATGGGGTCGCAAGATTCTGGGCCCAATAAGATGATGATGCGGTCAGATATTGATGGTTGTGGTACATTGGTGTCTGGTTCTTATCAGGCATCGAACTTGAATCGAAACGGGGTGTTGCGTGATTGGAGGACGGGAGATTTTGGTAACTATTTGTCAAGTATTTCCTCTTTCAGTCAGAATGGATTCTTGGGTGGCTGCGCAGGGGATTTTCCAGGAAGAGTTAGTGGTTTGGTGCCCAGAAACCAGAATGGCTTCAAGACTACTTTGAATATTAGGAAGCCTCGTTTCGTGGATGACCCATTGGCTCGCAGTGGTTTGGAGAACTGGAGGGGTAACATTGTGGCCTTGGCTAAAGATCAATGTGGTTGCCGTTTCTTGCAAAAGACTATCGATGAGGGTTCTAGGGAGGAAATCCAGATGATTTTCAGGGAGGTGATTCACCATGTTGGTGACTTGATGCTAGACCCTTTTGGCAATTATGTTATTCAAAAGATAGTGGAGAAAGGAAATGACAATCAGAGAATGGAGATACTAATGATGGTGACCAGGACTGATTTTCCCCTTATCAACATCTGCCTTGACCAACACGGGTTCGTTCCTTTCTTTTGCGACTGTGTGTGCGCTAGTGTGTATTTGTTTCTGTCCGCCGAATTAGTTTAATGATTGTTTTCTCAAATGCATGACCAAATGTGGATGGTAATTTTATATTTCAAGGCAGAGTCAAGCTTGGTTTGGGTTGATATAATAACTATTTCTTTTTTTGTCTCTTGTGACAGAACTCGAGCTGTACAGAAACTATTAAAGCATCTTAAGACCCGAGAGCAAATCTCCTCATTTATGTCAGCCATAAGCCCGGGTGCAGTTGCATTGATCATGGACGTGCATGGTCATCATGTGATCCAGTATTGCTTGGAACATTTCTCTTCTGAAGACAATAAGGTAATTATCAAATTTATTCAATGGATGATCCGGTGATGTTATAAATAAAGGTGGTCTTCTGTTGTGATATTGTGCTTTGATTCTCAATTAAGGTTTGTGGTGAATCTATCTAGTAATTTTTATTATTTGCTTCAATTAGGTGGGACAACGGCATTTGATTTGTTTGTTGTTTATATTTTTGGTCTTCTTCAATTCTGTTGGTTTTCATATGCATTCTTATCCAATTGCTTGAATTTAAGTGCTAAAGTTATTTATAACATGTATGCTGGTGGAATAACACAATGAAATATCTATAGCTGACAAGAATGCAAATGTCTTGGTGCAAGCTTGGTAGAAGCATGATCTTGTTAAATTGTACAGTCTCTGGTTCTTTGAACATAAGAGACCATGAAGAGATTTTCTGTTAGCATTCTTTAGTTCAGATTGCATTATTGTTGTCCATGTTGGTGGCTTTTGTGTCATGAGTTTCAGGTTAGAAAACACTTTGGCACTAATATCAACCTGGCTTTCGTGATTTTCTGGTGTAGAATACATTTCAAATCTCTTGTCACCAACCATACTCCCGATGTAAATAGGACAAAGCATATGTGTACTTGAAATTAATAAAATCCTAAATCTGCATGCAGTTTAGGATTTTTTTAGTAATAAGGTACTGTTGTTATTCTTTTCTAGTTCATGAATTCTTACATTGTGTTATCTTTTGCAGCAAATTCTTAATGCGATGGCAGAAAACTGTTACGGAATTGCCATAGATCAACATGGGTGTTGTCTAATGCAGCTATGCATTGAACGCACTCGTGGAGAACAACGGGAGCATTTAGTTAATGAGATAATTGCAAATGCACAATTATTGTCAGAAGATTGTTATGCGTATGTTTCCCTAAATCCAAAATCATTCTTATGTGGTTAATATTTTTCTACATATATTTTCTTTAAGCTTTGACCATGCTTCACATCTTGCTCGGTTTTGATCTGAATTTGATATGCTTGCATTTATTTTTGTTTTGCTGTAGCAACTATGTTGTGCAATATATCCTGGGATTAAGGGTTCCAGATTTCACTGCAAATCTTCTGAAACATCTTGAAGGAAGTTTTGCATCTCTCTCACGTAATAAGTATGGTAGTCATGTCGTGGAGAAGTGCTTAATTGAATCGGCAGAACCTCAGTCCATGCAAATTGTAATGGAGTTGCTCACAAGTCCTGAAATTTCTTTGCTTCTTGTGGATCCATATGGAAATTACGTCATTCAATGCGCTTTATCAGTATCAAAGGTGTGCTTATTCTCATTCCCACTGTATGCTACTGTTTGTTTGTATAATTGGAATGTGGTTTCAACACCTAGACAGGAACTCTAGCTCTAATTCATTAAGCCTAGGACCATCATCAATGTATCAATGTGGCACCTGAGTTATCATATCATTGCTCTTTCCCTATTATTTTCATTGTTAATTTGCGCCTCTTGTGGGTTTTCTATTAACATGCACTGGGCTCTGAGTGTTGTCATCCTTAACATATGCACACTGTGAGTCTGCTGTTGAATGCATAAGTTGCCACATGTTGCTTTGGGTAGGCTCTGATTCAGTTGGTTGTGACCCTTGGTATTTGTTGTGACAGCAGGACTCTATCTTTGACGCATTAGTAGATCAAGTGCAGAAAAACTCTGCAATGATGTGCAGCAATAAGTATGGAAAAAAGGTGCTAGCTAGGTTCCAGGATGGAGTTAACACGCATGGAACCTCATGATGTGTTCTTGTTGAAATTTCCGTTGGGTGTAACTTTTTGGCTTCTGTCTGTTTATTTGTGTGTAGATTTTTGGTTTTCATTTAGTTGGAAGCACTGGAATGGTCTCACATGGATTTTCTTTTTTGTTTTGTATGATTTTTTGATGGTTGTAAACTCTGAAGTTTACCCAGTGTTGCTGTTATAGAGTATTGGTACTTCTGTGTAAGACTCAATTCATTCAATTGTTTTTTAGATCTTATCTTCTTTGATTTCATCTTTTTGTTTTACATTTCTCATATATAGCTTTGCTTTCCAGAATGATGCAGTGTCATATCGCCTCCCTCTCCATTCTTGCCTTACTAATTTTGTAAATTTCTATGGAGAAAAATGTGCCTGGATGAATTTTGCTTTGATGAGCAGAGTTTTTTTTTTTTTAATTCATATTTTTAATTGTTTTAAAAATTGAAAGTTAAAAAATAAAATAAAAATAATTTTAAAATGTTTTTATTTTTTATTTTAAAAATTATTTTTATAATTAATTTTTATAAAATAATACAATCAAACAATTTTTTTTAATTTTAAAAATAAAAATCAAATGGATCCTAAATCTTTGCTTTCACCATATGGTTGAAAATGAATTCAGCCACGTGTTTTGATATTTCAAAGCTTCATTTTCTCGTAACTATTTTGATGTCAACTTTTTGCCAAAGGTCACCTTCATGTTTGCAAAGGAGTTTTTGTCAATGCTACATCAAGGCAGGGAGCCACGTGTTTCTTTAAGGGAATGTTAAAACCATGGATGATGGACCCTTCTGCAAAAACCATATAAGATTAACATAACAAATTTAGAATGTCTGAGTGAAAAATGAATTTTTCAATCTAAATTTGATGTAATATTCTTTAATAAATATTATTTTCTTAATTTAAATTCATAATGTCTATATCCGGAGGGAATTTGATGTAATAAATGTAAATCCCAATTAGTTTTAATTTGAGGAAATTTTTGAGCTCTGATTTCAAGAATTAAGAAATATTGTAGTGTAACGGATTAACTGCCATATTCACAAGCTTATTGACGTCTAACAAGCCCTATTATCATGACGTGGCATT
Organism: Moringa oleifera; assembly: GCA_021397835.1. Lineage (NCBI taxonomy): Eukaryota > Viridiplantae > Streptophyta > Magnoliopsida > Brassicales > Moringaceae > Moringa > Moringa oleifera. The sequence goes on from JAJFZO010000087.1 coordinate 4,975,293, forward strand.
CCTTTATTGGTCAAACAATTTTCCCTTTTAAAATCCACCTGCAAACTTGCAGACATGTCTTTGCAATGCACTGGTACTGTTAAATCTCTATTTCCTTTGTCTCGTTAAAAAGAGGAGGGAGGGAGGAGGGAGAAGAGGGAGTTGACCGTAGGGTCACCAACGTCTTCAAGGAATCATGGCTCGGGCTTGGCCTCATTTGACCTCCTCTCTTCTCATACTCAGCTGCTATTGGATAATCGGATGGTTGAATCTTTGTCGTTGCGTAGATTTCTCGTCAATTGATTTGATCTGGGACACGCACAGTCACCGCCGGCCAATGGTTATCCCTCTCCACTACTCGTCTCACAATTGTTCCCTGCACCTGCTCGCGGACAATCGCCGCCGTCTCCACCAATCTCAGCTCCCTTCTCGTACCCCTAATGCTCGCATGAGACTCTATGATGATCTCCTCTCTAACGGGTTCTTTTCCTTTGATTTCCTGTTTTTCTCTGTATCTCTATTTTTCAATACGTTTTAGTTTAAATGCTATCTGGCTCCAATATTGAAGTTTTCTTTTCTGTTCATATTTGCAGTTATTATACGACACGGCTATGGATTGGGACACCTCCTCAGGAGTTTGCCCTGATTGTTGATTCGGGAAGTACCGTGACTTATGTTCCTTGCTCGACTTGTGAACACTGTGGCAAGCATCAGGTTTGTTGGCTTTGTAACTTATGGAGTAAAATTTGTAGTATTTAACTTTACCTTTTCTCAGTGAAACATGTTAATATTTCAGTTAAGCCTACTTAGTTCTGTTGTATTTGTTGCAGTAATGGTTCAATGTATTATTAGTCTTTGGAAGTGAGACTTACTTCACTTTAACTATATTATGTATTATTGCCTAGTGATATACCATGAAGAAATAAGAAATTATTGCTTGATAAGGTGTTCAGTGTGATGCATAAAGTTCTTGTTTTTTTTTTTCTTAGAAGTTGAAAGAAAAAGATAAGAAATTGGATTATTAATTGCCACTTTTCATCAATGAGATAAAGTATAATGCTTATTATGGTAGAGAATTCTTCCTTCTTTTCTTTTGTTTTATTTTTTATTTTTTTCTCAAATCATTTATCAGCTAGGTAGAGAATTAGTCATTGTTGGATTCTTTTTTCTTTATTAATACTTTTATCAGCCAGTTGTGTAGGCATTTAATTTTTTCAGCTCATTCTTTTACTGTGAGCTAATATTTGCTCTCATTCAGGATCCAAGGTTCCAACCAGACTTATCTAGCACCTACCAACCCGTGAAATGCAATCCCAGTTGTAACTGTGATGATGAGGGAAAACAATGCATTTATGAAAGACGGTATGCTGAGATGAGCTCGAGCAGTGGGGTGCTAAGTGAGGACATTATTTCTTTTGGCAATGAAAGTGAGCTTGCACCCCAGCGTGCCGTTTTTGGTTGTGAGAATACAGAGACAGGTGATCTTTACAGCCAACGTGCTGATGGTATAATGGGTTTGGGTCGTGGTAGACTCAGTATTGTGGATCAACTTGTTGACAAGGGTGTTATTAGTGACTCATTTTCGTTATGTTATGGTGGTATGGATGTTGGTGGGGGTGCGATGGTTCTTGGTGGCATATCCCCTCCTGATGGTATGGTATTTTCTCATTCAGATCCTTTTCGTAGGTAAAGGACCTTCACATCTTCATAGTCATTGTTGAATTTTCTTGCAAACACATCTGCTGTTTCTCACACATTTACTGTAGTTTTTGATGGTGACAGTCCTTACTACAATATTGAACTGAAGGAAATGCACGTTGCTGGGAAACCATTAAAGTTAAGCCCAAAGATTTTTGACAGAAAGCATGGAACAGTCTTGGACAGTGGAACAACATATGCTTACCTGCCAAAAGAAGCTTTTGTTGCATTTAAGGATGCCGTAAGATTTCTTGGCTCTGAGTTTTACCTTGTCTTGGTTTAGTTAGTTTTAAAATTAGTTTCCTTTTGTATTTAATATTGGCATCCCATGTCTTACTTTTCATTTGGGGAGCAACAAGTCATTAAGGTTACATTAATTCTCCTAATGGAAATTTGAGGCCCAAATGTCAAATCATGTAGCTAATGTTTAACTGGAAACAGTAATTTGACTGGATCACATTAGTTGGGGAACAAAATTTTGACGAATTTCTGTGATAAAAAAAAAATTAATAAACTTCATTGGGTTGGTTCATTGCAGACAATCTAATGCTTCGAAACATGCTCAGATACATGCTTCACAAATCCAAATAACTATTATACTCTTTACACAAGGAGATTGCTTTTTCACTTTCCAAGTGCTTGTAGATGATCCATTCTCTAATTTTAATAGTATCTACAATCATTTATAATCATCTTGTCACGCTGATTGTTATCGTCTTGTTTGACCAATCTCTAGTAAAGTATTGGAATATCTATATTCTATATTCTTATTGATGACATTTTCTCTATGATCATACTCTTCTGGCCTTGATTCCTCTTGCTCTCCCCTGGAAAAAGGAAAAAGATATTCTAATTTGTTTCTGGATTGGACATATGGTTTACATGTTAGTTAAAAAATATAATTATTGGCGTTAATTTGTAAGTTTAGGATTTAGTATTACTAGTGAATTTTCTATCTTGAAAACTGAAACACGACTTACTGAAATTTCTGTAACTCAAACTGTGCTCTATACGGCTGAACCATGTCTACTGTAGTATATTTGGTGAATTTTGTTTTTCTTAATTTTAAATATTTATACTTTAAACAGGTAATCAGTGAGATTCCTTTTCTGAAACGGATCCATGGTCCTGATCCAAGTTATGATGACGTTTGTTTCTCTGGTGCTGGAAGGTATTGTCTTCCATAAAAATACACATTTTGATTCTTAAGTTTCACTGTCTCATCCGTGAAAGACCGCCTTAGCAATATGTCTAAGTCTTTCTACTTGAATTTGGTTTAGGGATGTCTCTCAGCTCTCCAAAATTTTTCCTGAGGTTGACATGGTGTTCAGCAATGGACAAAAATTGTCTTTGTCTCCAGAGAACTACTTGTTTCGTGTAATTTATCATTCTTGAACTCCCTAAAGTTGCTTTAGCATGTCTTTCATCTTCTGTATCATTGCTAATTCTGTCAGCTGCACTCTAAGGTGACATCTTTTCGATTTTAATCTCTCTTTCCAACATGCATTATAGCACACGAAGGTTAAAGGTGCTTATTGCCTGGGAATTTTTCAGAATGGAGATTCAACAACTCTCTTGGGAGGTATAGTACATTGCTTGTGGAGTGCACCTCTCTATGTATGTTCTGTCTTTGTCTATCTGGAGTGAATACTCAGTAATGCATAGCCTGTGAATAACTTGATCTTGCGGGCTTGTGTCATGCATCCTACAAGTCAGAACCTTTTTCCCTTTCCATGAAGGGCATGGATAAATGCATTTTTGTATATCTAGTCTTATTTGTTTGTCTGAGGCAGGTATTCTTGTGCGGAACACCCTAGTGACATATGACCGAGAGAATAACAAGATTGGCTTTTGGAAAACCAATTGTTCTGAAATATGGAAGCAACAACCTTTGCCAAGCGCTCCTGCACCAGCACCATCAGTCCCCCAAAATAATGATACAGTTGTGCCCCTACCTCCTGACTTGGCTCCAAGTGATTTACCTCCAAATGTGCTTCCTGGTAGAGTAACTTTGAGCTTGATGCATGCCTTTTAAGCGACTCTGAAAATTTATATGTCCATCCTGGTTTGATTCTTATGCTGTGTTTTTGGGCATATAGATGTTGGTTATGGATTGCCACTGTGCTTTTGAGGTTACTTTCATGGAAAGATAGACCTAATTCATACTCAACATCTGAGATTGGTGATGAGAACAAATCAAATAGCTTGAGTAAAATGTCTGCTTAAATTTGTTGCTCAAAATGAAACATTTTACCTTCTATTTCAAAGACGTTTTAATTACACTACCTAGAATACTCATCTTTATTGTTAGTTTTTACTCTAATACTTTTGTTGCTTAACCTGGTTTGTTTTCCATAGACAATGTTTTAAACTAAAGAATGGAGTAGCTTCTTCTTTCATCCTAGTGGGGATTATGCTTTAATTGACTTGTTTAAGTTTCTCAAGTATTCTGATAAGCTTATTCAATAATATAAAGGTATTTCAACTTATTTCCTCTGTTTTTTAAAAAAAAATTGTTTTTTTGGCTATTTCTGTTCCCGGACTAATGTGGCTGTACATTGGTATGGCATACCAGGTTTTCCGGCTTAAAAGTTATGCAGATTCAGAATGCTTATTCATGAAGCCCTTATTTTGTCCCTGGACCTTTTCGTTCCATGTATTTATTGCTCCTTACTACTATGTCTATATTAAATATGATCATCAACAGCACCACAACCTGTTATCATTGTCATTTTTGTTTGTTGCGCTTATGTGTATTTGACTGGTACTCTTTGTTATAGCTTGGGTGTAGCTCTCCTCTGATAGAACTGCATTTGGCCATGTGATACATAGGTTCATTTCGAATTGGATTGATAACATTTGACATGTCAATAAGCATGAACAATTCTAATATGAAGCCGAACTTCACTGACCTTGCTGTATTCATTGCCCATGAGTTGGAAATTGATAATTCGCAGGTAGGGTTAAGTTCCTTTGTTTTGACATTTTATCCTACTGTATGTTAGGATGCACTAATTTATTTAACTTCGAGTAAGTTATTTGATCCATCACTCATTCCACTTGGTTTGATTAATAGGTTCGTATGTTGAACTTCACGTCCAAAGGGAGTGATTGCCTCATTAAATGGGGTATCTTTCCAGCTCTTTCTGCTGATTACATTTCTAATACCACAGCACTGGTAATCTACAGCTCTGGCATCATCATACTTGTTTGTTCTATATTATCCTTTTCTTATTTGTTGGCTATATGTCAACCTTGAGGCTTATTTTACTTAATTGTTTGTGCAGAATATCATTCTGCATTTAAAGGAAAAACGATTGCGTTTTCCTGAGAGGTTTGGGAGTTATCAGTTGGTTGAATGGAATGCTGAGCCTCAAAAGAAGTATATTTTTCTCTCTACTCTCTCTCTCTAGACTTGACATTCTAATGTGCCAATCTCAGATGCAACAAATAGTAACATTTTGAGGCATAGTTAAACATATTTGTCTAGCATTGTGCACTAGTCATCGCTCAGAAGAAAATGTCTATGTTACCTTGCAACTGTAGGATTTAATCTTCCCAAAGTTAATTATGTAATTCTTTGGCTGACTTAGAGAGTAAATGTTAAACTAGGGGCTGATTTTATTTTATTTTTTTCCTTTTCTTGCCGTGGGAAAGGGAGGAGAGAATGGGTGCACTTCTGTAATGTAATTTAATCTGAAGGAAGTAAACCTTCCCCCAGCCCACCCAAGTCCCATTTCCTTGCCAATATGATGGCTTGCTCGGAAAGTTAGAAATGTGTGCCTACAGACCTGTTTGAATAAATGGATGTGGCCTTTTTCTCCCTATTCCTGTTTGTGCAGGGGACAGTTTAAATGTGGTCTTTTTTGTTGGTTGACTTGTAAGACCACAAACAAGGGAATTTTCAGTTCATTGCTACCTGGAGGTGTGCATATGATCTGTGCGCTTGATGTGATGTCTAGGATTGATTCAGTGAATAATGATAGCATAGTCAATACCATGGGAATTAGAGGTTTGAAATATGGCTGGCCATTTCAAATGGTAAAGTTTTTTGGCAATACAGATGTTGTGACAGTCCTGGTCCGTAACTGTTATGCCACATGCGGCTGGGACAGCTGCTGCTGCTATTTCTGGGGCCCGAAGGTGCTCAGTAGGGCACCATATTGTACAATGTCTCAGCAATGAACTGTCCTTTGAATAATGGAAAAGTTGATTACAGAGATGTGCGAAGAAGAGTTAATTTTTCTTAATTTTTTATTTTCCGAGTTCCTATTATGTTGGCAGTCTTTATGCAAGAACAGATTACATTTCATTTTCACTGTTCCTAGAACTTTTATGGTTCAAAGGATTGCTAAATTCGTTCTTGCATCATTTTCTGTTCTCATATTTGGATTCTTCTGAATCATTTCAGGACCTGGTGGCAGCAGCACTTTATTGCAGTAGTTGTTGTAGTAGTTAGTGTGCTGCTTCTTTGCTCACTAACTCTTGGGATATGGCTATGGAAACATAGAGAGGAAGCATTTGGTGCATACAAGCCTGTTGATGCTATTGTTCCAGAGCAAGAGCTTCAGCCTCTATGATCTCAAAATGTTCATCATCTGTGACTGATCTTTCTTGTATATTTTTTATGTGGCAAGAAAATTGAGATGTTATAGAGCTCCAAAACAATGAAATCACCTTAGAATCTGAAACTTAGATCTAGTATGATTCTTTGTTGTTGTACAATGAAGAAACGAGAGAAAAAGTAAAAAGCACAGGAACTTATCGAAATTGACTTCGGCATGTCGATGGTATTGTGATCCCGATGTTGTGGAAAGTTCCCTGTACTGTAGACCATAAGCTAGAGGACGAACTACTGAAGTCAAGTTATAGTTACTCTCATTTTTCGCCATCAATACTAAAAGAAGTGGAGATTACAATGATGCCCTTTTGCTCCCTCATTCTGTGTTGTGCCCTTATATAAGACATGCCCTTTATTTGTTGGTCCCAGACGCCAAAAATAGCAGTAGATTAAAGGAATAAAAAGTCATTTTCTTCTTGATAAGGTAAATAATGCGAGTACGGTGTTATAATAGGATTTTGAGTTTAAAATAGCATGTATGTTTTTTTCAAAAAAAACTAACAAAAAAATAATAAAAAATAAGTAATGTGTGTAATTTGGGTAAATGATCTAACTGTCACGGTCTAAGGTATACCATTGCCTCGTGTTCATGAAGAACGATGCCTCCATTTTTATGATGTTTGGATTTTGTGGGTAGTTATTATTTTAAATTTGCAGGGTGTTTATTTTTCTCATAAAAGACTTAAATTTTTTATTAATTTTAATTATATTAAATTTTTGATAAAATAATAATATATAATAATGTAATAAATTTTTTATTAAAAACTTAATATTAATTTAAATTGATAAATAAGTTTTATTTCATAATATTACGTCTTCATCGCTGAAGTGTCAATTGATCTCCATAGATCTTATAAAACATTGGAAGATATCATTATTCTTCCATGCCTTGTCATGCAGATGGATGTTTAATGGATCCTATTGGTTCTCTGTCATGAGAAAAAATATTTGATGCATTTATTTTTTTAAAGGTGCAATTCTTCCTATAGTGTCTTTTTACAACATATAAGTTTTTTTTACTTATTTTTATATAAAATTATTTGTTCATAAATTTACTAAAAAGACAACTTATCCCTATTTTAATATCTGACTTGTATATACTTTGGTCTAGTATGACACATATAGAATTCTTTGTGAAATAAATGACACTTTACTTGTCACAACGAAACATACTTATTTTAAATTTGCGCCTCAATCCATTCAAGAAAGACAATAACCATATTATCTTTTTACTTGCTTCTGTAAGTGCAACATATTTGGCCTATGTGGTAAAAATTACAACTATCTTTTGTAACTTGGACATCTAATTAATTGTAGTGCCACTTAACATATAAGTACATCTACTAGTGTGTGTGTATATATATATATTTATCTACATCACCAACCATATTAGCATCAACATAACCATGCAAACTCAAATCTGTTTTTTTAAAATACAAAGTTAAATCTACAATATTTTCAAATACGTGAAAATTCATTCAATAGCTTCATGTGTTATTTTCTTGGATTACTCATGTATCTGTCAATAACTCCCACTGCATATGTTATATTTGTGATATACATTAGACTTTCAATAGCAAAAGCATAAGGTATCTTATCCATATATACATAACTATTGGATAGTTTAAAGTGACTAGCCAAAGGTGTGCCTACTGGTTTGATACCACCCATTCTGAATCTAGTAAGCACTTTGTATATATATATTGAGATAGCTTGAGAATCCTCTTTTCCCTGGTAATTTTTAACCTAAGAATTTGTTTGGCAGAACCCAAATCTTCGTAGTAAACTTTCTTGAAAACTTGCTCTTTAATTTCTCTATCTCATACAAATTAGCTACAACAATTAAATATATTATCAATATGTAACAACAGTATAATGTAAGAGTTATCATACCTCTTGACATAATAACAATGGTTTGCTTTACACCTTAAGAAACCAGTATCACTTATGAAGTTTTTAAATCTTATACCGTTGTTTAGTAGCTTATTTTAACTCATGCAAACTTTTTATAAGTCTGCATATTATTTTCTCTTTATCTTTGATTTCAAATCCTTATGGCTAATGCATGTAAATTTTTTCCTTCAAATCACATGAAGAAAAGCTATGTCTATCTATCTATTGCAGATGCAAATCTTTCTAAACCACCAACCCAAACACTGTTCTAATTATAGTTAACTTAACCACTAGAAAAAAAATCTTTATGTAGTCAATACTTTTTTTTTTGTTGAAAGCCCTCAACTACTAACTTTACCTTATACTGCTTACTACTATCATGTTCTTCTTTTATCCAATAAACCCATTTATTCTATAACCTTGTATTTCTATCACCTCCCATATTTTGATTACTCATTCGAAAATTTATCTTATTTTTCATAGCTAATTCCAATTTGATTGACTCATCAACCTACAAAGCTTCATTAAAACTTTCTAGTTCATCCTTATTAATCAATAAGATGTAATTCAAAGATGATAAAAATCTTTATGATAGTCTTATAGTTTTAGAAGATCTTCTCACTTCTGTCATAGAAGTAGTTAGATTTACCTCTAGAGCCATACTTTCTTGATTTTTCTGAGCAATATCCTCTTCAACTTCTTAATTATTCTATTGCAACCGATTCATTAGAATATCTCTCAAGTAATTACTTCATGCCTTTTTACCCTAAAATTTGTTACTTTTGAAGTCTTAACTAAATTATTCTTGTACAAAACTTATTCATTAAAGATTGTATCCCTATTCCTCATGATCTTTCTATTTTGGCTATCTTAAAAATGATAGCCAAACTCATTATCACCATATCCAATGAAAAAATATTTATTTGATTTAGGATCAAGTTTACCTCTAATAGCAACATTAATATGAACATAAGATAGATAACTAAATATTCTTAGAAAAGACAAGTTTACTCTTTTATCACTCAAAGCCTCTTAAGGTATTCTACAATCCAAAGAAACTGAATGACCCCTATTGATTAGATAGGCTACAATGTTAATTGTATCTACCCAAAATACTTTGAGCAACTATGAGTGAATTTTTGATGCTCCTTGCATGCTCATTCAATGCATTATTTATCCTTTCTGCAACATCATTCTACTGAGGTGTCTTTGAAATAGTTTTCTCCATTTTAATCTTGTTATTAGCACAAAACTATTTAAAATCTTCACCAATATATTTCTCATCATTATCAACTCTTAAACACCTTACTTTAACATTGATTTCATTCTCAACCATAGCTTTTTATTTCCTAAAAGTATCAAGCACATCAGATTACTCTTAAGAAAATTAATTCACACCTTTTTGTTTGAGACATCAATGAAAGTCATGCAATAGCTTGATCTTTCAAAAATTGTCATAGTTAAAGGCCCATATATATCTGTATGAACTAAATTTTATTTTCTCTTCCACTTTGAAATATTTATTTTTTATTAGCCAAGGATGCAGCTTTCACACAATTCGTGTTCTACAGATTTCAAATTTGGCAAATTTTCATTTGCCATCATGGCTTTTATTCCCTTTTTCACTTATATACCCAAATCTATAATGCCTAAATAAGATTTTATACTAACGTCCCAATAGTTATTGTATCCTTGTAACTTGAGGTCATATAGAGAGTTTTAGTTTTGCTTCCTTAAGCAACAACCATCACCTTTAATAATTTTTCAAGTATTATAATTGAAAATTACCCTATACCCTTCATTATCAAGCTGTCCAGTAGAAATCAAATTTCTTATCAACTTTGACATATGTCTCACTTTTTGAATCTTTTAGATCTTCTCATTTGGAATTTTTAATTAACATTACCCATACCAACAATATCCAAAGGTTCATCGTCAGTAAGATAAATATTCCCATAATTATTATCAACATAATTCTTTATTATTTTGCTATGTGTAATGGTATGAAAAGATAACTCATAGTTTAAAATTTAAGACTCAAGATTACTATTAATAGCCAAAAGTAATGTATCATCTACCTCACTTGTGATAATATTTGGAATGTCATCTTTATTCTTAGCCTTTTTCTTTAGTGATCGGCATTCGTTCTTCATGTGACTTATTTTCTCACAGTTCTAGCATCCTAGATTTCTTTCAGATCTGACTTGCTTCTTCTATTTCTTGACTTAGATTTTTTCTATTACGATTAAAATTTTTGTCACTTTCTTTTCCCCTATTTTCAACATTTAGAGTAGAATTTGAAACATATGTTTCACTTGAATCGATTCTTCAAATCTTCTTTACAAGAATTCAATCACGAATATCATTGAAGTTTAATTTTGAACTCTCAACATAATCCTAACTATTTGAGAGTGATGCCAAAAGTGTTAGGGCATGTAGCTCATCGTCAAAGTTAATCTTTACAAAAAATAATTGATTAACAATAATATCAAACTCATTAAGATGAGTTACCATAGATTTACCTTCATCTATTTTTAAGTGAAGTCTTTTTTATGAGAAAAACCTTATTATTTACTGAAGATTTTTCGTACAGGTTAGATAGTACCTTCATCAAACTCGTAATTATTTCCTTCTTTGCCATGTTGTGAGTAACCTTCTTTAATAATGTCAGCCAAATAACTCCTAGTACTTTTCTATTAAGGAGATTCTAATCGCTTTCTAAAATTCTTTCAGGCTTTTGACCCAACTCTGGTTCATGCAGCTTTTTTTCATACAAATAATCCTTAATTTGCATTCTCTAAAAAGCATAATATGTACCATCAAACTTGATGATCCAATATGGTAAGTTTTTTTTACTATCTATTGCTTTTAATCTAAAAACCTAGAGCTTCAATATCAATTGTTGAGAATTTGACTACTAAATCCCTAATTGATGGATTAAATATCAAATTTTTAAAAGGTAAAAATAATAATAATCAATGCATGAAGAAATTAAATAATCATAAGAATACACTATTTATAGTAATTCACTCTTAATTGAGAGTTACATCCACTTTGTAGTCGTTGTACGAAACTTTTTTACTATAAAAATAGATTACACGAGAGAAAAATTATTTTTCTTTAACCTTCCTTTTATTAAAATGATGCATAGGACTCTCACCCTTTTTGTATCTATTTAAGTCCCTTTTTATATAATAAAGCTTAGGGCTAATAATATATGTATAACAATCAAAATACCAATTTATATAAATTGATCTTCACACATACTTAACATGGCATAAGTAAAGGCTTCTCCATAGCATCCATAGTACCCCGATCAATGATGTGGCTTAATGCTCAATCGACCATGATTACAATTTCTTCATCGAGGATGTGAGCCTAGGCCTTGCCTCTCTTTGATGAGGGCTCGTTGGTTAAAGCAGCAGCGAGCCTTTAGCTTTAACGCATGTTAGGTCGAGGTGACGATCTCAAACCCAAAAAAAGGATATGAGGTCTAGTTCCTGATCGTGACCACATTGCAAGGGATCTGGATCTCAATCCCATGATAATTATGGTGTTTTTGCTCGACACAAAAGGGCCTTGTAGCAACGAACGGGTCAATATAAGCCATTTTTCAATTAGGTTAATTTCTTCACCTTAGCAAGCCATATCAAGAATTGTTAAAACATGAAAGGGAAATATCAACAAAATGCAAAAGAAATTAGGAGAAAGATGCAAAATAGGAAAAAACATAAGAAAACTTATTGGGATGTAGGAAATTAGTGAAAGAAGACATACGGATCTTCTGATTGGTCACTGCTTTCAAGATCCTTGTTAACTTTAAAAGGAAATTCATGTGGCATCAAGTAGTTATGCATTGGTTAAAGGGAGATTACATGGGTCTTATAGTTAAGAAGAAGTTTCTCATGTTAATCCATCCTCAAGAAAGTCAAAGTTGATGTTATAGACTCAATTTATCCAATCAAGGGTCACGTAAGTGTTTTATATTGTTGATCCTTACTTGGTTACAGATTATATTAAAAAGTCTAAGCACTCTCTCTTGGAGGCTTATTCCTATTAAAGTCTATGATTAGGGCCAACTAATTGTTTAACCTAAGATAATCCTATCCCAAGAGACCTACAAGTATCTAGTCTTTCATCCCTTATTTGAGAATGATAGGCCATCGATGAAAAAAGGTGGGAAAGATGGCATAAAGTAATAAAGATCGATGGACCTACCTATTCACCTCTATTATGAATAAGTTTAAAGAACTTAGAAAAGAAGATAACAAAAACAAAACTAACTCCCAAGTCTAAGCATAAGGCAAAAGGGGCTACAAGACTATGCCAAGCATTCATGAGCAACTAAGAAGGAAAATTTTGCAATTGATCTTAAACTACCAAGGATGAACGAGCAACCTAAGGCTTAATCTCAAATATTCTTTTAAAAATACAGACCAGTCCGAGAATGCAAGTTCACGGACGATCATTGGTGGAGGGGAAAGGAAGGTCTAATCTAACGAAGTCAGAAATATTATACTCGAACCTAATCTATTCTAAGCTATTAATGTTAAGAATAAAGGGACCTGTATTAAACATAAGGACAAAAAGAAAAGAAAAAGGAAAGGAATAATCACTTAAAATGGAAAAAGGAATGAATTAAGAAGATGATGAAGAAATAAAAGGCCTCTAATGGCCAAACCAGAGCTTTTGATTGCAACAAGAGATTATAAGAAACATATAAAAGATTAGTAGGTTTTGAGTTTATGAGAAAAGTCCTAGAAAAGAGAAAACACAATCTTGTATTAGAAATGTGAAAGAAAATGTTATAGAAGAAAGGAGACATAGAGCTAATGGCTAAAGTATGAAAAGACAGCAACAAGTTATCCTAGGTGTGTATTATGTTCTAAGATAGTAATAAGTTGATAGTAGCAAGATGCATTTGAAGTGTAAGAATGGTGACAATCTACGTGAAATAGCATATTTTCAGTAAACTTTTGGACTTTTAAGCACGTCGTAAGATTCAGACTTTATTAAATGAGGAAAAAGTAGCAAATCTAGAAAGAAACCCAACCCGACCCTATGAAAATGAACATGGCACTTCCTCTGATATAGAAAAAAGATATTTAATGCATATTTAAATTTGATTTTTAATGCCATTGATTGATTGAAAAATCTCGATCTAGAAAAGGTAGGAGAACATGGAATGCATGTTTGATCCTAAAAGAATGATCTTTTTTCCTGATGTAAAATTGAAAAATCATCATCCTTACCCAACGTGGAGTTAAAAGATGTTTCTGAGACCTTTATTTGTCAAAATAAATTTCAATCCTAATATAAGATAAAATAGTCCCTAATTCCCAATGCTAAATCGAATTATCATGAAAAAATAGTCTCGATCTTGGTCCACTATTAATTACTAGATTCCCAAGGATGGTTTTTGCTCAATGCCTGATGCCCCCAATGCCAAATATCACATTAATATACTCAAGCCCCAAAATTTTTCCAAGATATTCTAAGGTATTTTGGAATCTGTCTAGGATGCGTGTCAGGTATGTCACAAGCATTGGTTGCTACCAAATCTTACTTCTTATAGAATTATGCTAAAAAAGCACCATCATGTTATACTTAGTAAAAGATTTGAGGGTACAAATAGTACACTCACACTACACAAAGCAGGCACCCCACACCACCTATACCTATACCATTTTTTCTTGCACTAGTCAACATAACATGCCTATACTCTTTTTTTCTTTTTGTTTTAAGAGAAGGCTGATGAGAAAAAGGAAAGAAAGAACACTTCCTTTACTCTTGTTCTTAAAGAGATATTCCTAGCTCATCATTTTTTTCATAACAGAGGATTCAACCCATGGATTTTTTAAAGAGAAAATTAAGAAGAAAAGGTTTAGAATTATTAACTTGATTGGTTGGTTAGTAGAAGGTATAAACAACTCTTTTTGTTAACCTAGCCACTTTATTTAGATGTATATATGATTCTTGAATAAAGCCTTGATTGTTTAAAATGATTATAAAGCTTCTTAATCTATGATATTGTGTGGTTATTATTTTGTTTAATTTGTGGATATATATTTTTATAAAACAAAACCTCATACACATTTGATGTAAGCTAGAAAAGCAACCTTTTTTTCCCTTCTTTACGTTAGTTGTGTCCATGGAAATCCTTTTCAACAAATGGTATGGGTAAGTATTTGAGCTTGACCTACGATTTTATCATCATGCATTTTGTGTTTTGTGTAATAATAACACAGGGAAAAGAGCTTGAGTAAGCCAGCAAAGAAGCGTGAGAGGGAAAGGGAAAATATAGATAACCACAGCTTTTTTTCAGAGATTTTAAAAATGTTTGAATTATTTAGTTACAGTAAGGATGCTGTGTTTTGCTTAACTTCTCTTCCTTTTCCCAAATCCATATGTTGTAGCATTTCTTATAATATAAAATGACATCGCAAGTCATGTTTGCTAAAATGGTTATGAAGATTGAAGTGCTTGTAGTGATGGGTCCTTTAGGTTTTCAAATAAAAATGCTTTTAAGGTTTCAAAAATGATGGTTCAAGTAGTTGAAAAATCTCCTTTTTTTTCTTTTTTTCGCAAAACCGACACAAAAAGCTTTGCACATACGAGGAAAGATCAAGCAATAGTAACATCAATTTTTCTTTAAAAATATGTTTCCACTAAAACATCTAGAGTTTGAAAACCATAGATCTAAGTAATTGCAAGGTCTTGGCTCTTTCAGAAAAATCACATCCAAAAATTTCTTTAATCTAAAGGGTGATATATTAAGCAGTAGCGAGATAAAGTCCTTTAAGAAACCTTTCAAGTGGAAAGGTGAGGCAATGCCGAACACCAATACTCCTTTTTCTTTTTGCATGAAAAGTACACTTGTTAAAATTTTGGCTTTTAATGAACTTTAAAACCAAAAAATATTCAACTTAATTCGTACTAATTTTGAACATTATAAGGGTGTTAATCTTTTTCAACATGTAATTAACATCCAAACTTGTCTTTTTAAAACCCATGTAAACGATGAAGTTCTTTCATTTAGTTTATTTCGATTATAGGGTTCAATCTATGGAATCTTTATGCAATTCAACACCGATTCGTCCAAGATTTTTAGTTTAAACAGCAAATGGGGGTCATACTCCTCAGTTTTCCCTTCTTTTTAAACCCTTCATACTCTTCTGAATCCTTTATCTAGGTGATCGATTCTTCTTTGAAGTTGGTCATTCTTTACCCTTCAGGGCAGGGGTCGACTGTTTTTACCTTTTTAGGATCTCTAAGTCTTAACATGATTACTCTAGACTTTCTTGCTATCCTTTCATGCAAAGTTGCAGGTTGGGGTTATCTGTATGCCTAAAAGGGTTATTGCTTCTTTGTGTTCCTTATCATGTCATTTAACTCTCTCATGTGCTTTTGAAGCAATACTAGTTGTTTATCATGGGAAGAGGGTTCCAGTAACCCTTTCATTTAGATGTTTTGGCTCAACCTGCACCTAAGCTAGAGCTGTTAAATTTCTCCTAAGTGGCATATTCCTAGGTCAAAATAAATCAAAGGACTCACAACTTTTAGTAAGTTCGTATGGATGGCACTAATGTTATAATATGTGCTACATGGCTTAGCAAGATTGATCCAAGACAAAATGAGTAGGATATTGTTTTTTTAACTAGCCTCTTATTCACTCTCTCTATCTTCTACATTGATTCCCCATTCCTCTTTTGTACTCAACATCATTCCTGTCTTTCCTTGTCTTTTATCAAAATGCCATGCTTCCCATTAATGGCAACATGCTAAGCCATTAAGGTGGCATGCATAATCCCTTATCACCAGTGATGGTCCTTTCCAATGGATGGAGCTAGGCTTTTTATACTAAAATAAGTTTGCACGGATGGTGTTAATGTTATGATATACTTTACGTGGCTTAACAAGATCAATCCGAGACAAAACGAGCAAGATGTTATTTTTCAACTACCCTCTTATCCACTCTCTCTATGTTTTGATATTTTTGAGTGTCTAACCCTTTATATTGGACTTCTTTTATAGATAAGCTGGACTTCATGGAGTTAGGCCTTCCTCTCCAAATTGGCTAAGCTTAACAGATACTTTCAAATTTTAGTTAATGGTTATGAAGCCATGTATCAACAGTCCATAATAAGGTTTTTAATCTACAAGATTGAATAACACAATAAAAACTATGCTTAACAAAAAGAAAAACTAATAATATAATTATAATTCTAAGCTTAAGTTGCTTACAAACAAAGAGATTGAACTAACTATAAAACTAGGTAAATACCTTTCTTTTAACAACTACAAATTCAAATAACTTTTTTTTTCTTCTCAATATTTTTATTCAATTCTCACTCACAAAATGATCCATTATGTTAAGCTAAATTGGTTACATATAGCATTAGTGAGACAATTAAGTAAATAACTAGTATGCACAAAATTAGTTTGATTATTAGCCTAAGTTTTCCATCCTTTTTTGTTCAATTAACTAAATTGTTATCATACTGGCTAGCGATATTAATTCATCAATCATTCTCATCGAAACAACACTAACTTTTGTTTAAGAGCCTATTGTTTTACTAGTCTCAAATCTAATAGATCCAATATAAATTGGATACTCAAAGTTTGCAATGGGTTGAGTTCGGGTAACCTGACTCGTGAACTTATGATTTAAGTTCGACTCGCAACAAAGCCTAATTGGGCTTTAAACAAGAACTGATTGGGCCAAATTGGCCTGTTAAAGCAACATGTAGCTTATGGTCTACTTGTGAGCTTTATCCAACGGACTACTTTTACAGATTATCCTATTTGGCCTTAAAACGACCAATTTAATAGATTTTATATGAACTATATGCGAGTTGATACAACAAACTTTATATAATTTAATTTAATAAAAAAATTATCTACTATTTTTTAAATAAATAAATAAATCATCTTAGCATATAAAAAATAAAAATAAAAATAAAAATTACATAAAAAATATTAAACTAACAACTTCAAACTTTCAAGATATTAAATGTAAAACAAATTTAATACATTTTTATAGGCAACATTGAAATTAATAGACATATAAAGTAATATTAATAATATTTAAGATTATACTAACTTTAGAAAATTTGTAAATTAAAAAATAAAAGATATAAAAAAGAGACATTATTTTTTTAATATGACAGCAGATTAAAATTTGATGAGCTTTTAAGAAATCTAATTCTACATATGTGATGCACATATTTTATTAATTTAATATTAAAAAATTAAATTTACTAAAAAATATTAATAATTATATTATTGATTTTTTATCAATTAATTTTACATATTTATAAAATTTAATATATAAATCTAATTAAATGTAAATAAGATAAATAATTTCAATTCGATCCATTACTATTTAACTAATTATAATAAATTAATCTATCCAACGATCCGATTTAAAATTTAATGCATGTGACTGGTTGATTTATAAATTAAACATCTCAAATTTAATTTAATTATTAAAATAATTTAGACAAAAATCTATTCGATCGGATCGTAAAGGAACGGACCTACAAACCAGAAGGCCAATAATAGCCCCCATTGAATACGTTGAACTTGGAGCCTGCAAAGTATTGAGCCCTCCGGTGAGATCAGCAGCACACACTCAACAAGTAAAGCAGCATCCAAAGATTGCATGGCCACAGCAGGATCCTTGTTGGGTCTAAGTGTCTACAATCAGTCCAAAACACGCCCGAACTGGCCACCGCCTAAAATTTACGAACTGTATATATATTTTTTTGGGTCATTATGGTAAATTTTGACCCAATCAAAAACTCCAATCAGTAAATTAATAATTTACTATATATTATTTCTTGTGCTTTTGTGGGAGACAGAGGGGACAGTGGGCCAAAGCCCACGGCATTTATGAGAAAAGAGCAAATCCCAGTATGATCATGTCGCATGGCAAGAATCACAGGGCCGTCGTAAAAGAATTGGGGACCGCCAATGCAAACAGAATGCCTGTCACATCGTACACGGCATGTGAGTTTTGCCTCGCCAAAATCGTGAGTCAACCTCTTCATTTTACAGAAATGACTGCGTTAAGATCCGTAACTGAGCAGGTGAATTATACGCCGAGGTTGTTTTTTTATTACAAAACTATAATATTTTATGATTTAAAAATAGTTATACATTATTTTTATTAATTTTAACTATCCATAAGTATTTTAAAAATAAATGATATTTTAATTTTTAAAAAAAAAATTTAATTTTTATTTTGAAATTAAAAATATTTTAAATAAATTTGATTAATAAAAAATAATTCAATTTAAATTTAATATAATTTATTATAAAAATTAAAAAATATTTTCATTATTAAAATATTTAAAATTAAATAAAAAAAGATACATCATTTCAAGTCAAATTTTAAATTTGAATAATTTTAATGCATTTATTATTTATTATAAAATTTTTAAGTCTTTTTGATAATAAATTTTTAAAAATATTTTATATTCAAAAATTTTGAATTTTTCTATAAAAATAAAACAAATATTTTTTACATCTACAAAAATTTTAAGTTAAAATTCGTAATACAAAATTCTTTCTTTAAATATTTTAAATTTTTAAATAAAATCTAATTTAATAATTTTCCATGGGTATGTTTTGAAGTTTGGGTTAAGAATCAAGAAAGCATATCCTTCAAAATTTAAATCACATTTACTTATTCTTTATAAGTATCATTAATATGAAACACAAAATATTTTTAAATAAATAAATAAATTATCTATCTTTTTATTAATATCTTGATGTTCTGTTCATTTTTTATTGAATGCAAAATGTTTTCTCTCTATTTTCGGTATTTTTGGCTTTATTAATTAATTAAGCAACCCCATTATCAAATAGCTTTCATCAGTTAAAGGACAATGTTTCCCATTAAAATGTATATACATTTATCGGTGCAATTAATATATACATTGTTTGTAATTTTGAAAGCTATAAAGGGAAACACTAATTATATTAAATTTGTGGACTTCAGATTCCAGAATTGAATAAATCTGAACTTTGAACTTCATCACATTTTCTGCCTTCCCATATCATCCAAGTTGATTAAGGCAAAGTGAACAACAAGACTTTTTTGGCATTTGTCTCAAGAGTATGTGTTATCTTCACTGTATCACTTCTTCAGTTGCAGCCACTGAATCAGTCCATTCTATTTGCTGTATATGTCACTATTAAAAGAATATCAGAACTGTGAGATTATGGCATATATGTAAAGGGAGAGAGATGGGCTTTGAATAATCTGATATAAGAATTATTAGAACTGAAGAAAAATTACAAGAGGACGCACCATATTTAACAAGGCAAAAGGACCCATCAGTTATTCCCTTCAAAAGATGACCTAATATTTCTTTTACATTAATCTATGTAACTTCATATAGATAAATATTTATGAGTCCATTTACTTAAAACCAAACCATTTCGAAAACCCAGATTTTTTTCATAAGGATGTAGAAGATTTAAGGGCACTTAGGCTTGTTCTTGGAGTTCTTGAGCCTCATGTAACAAGGGCACTCGTGCTTGTTTCCGTACGTCCCAGACGGCACACAATTACACTTCTCGCAGCAGATCCCGCAGTACTTCATGCACCTGTCCTTATATCCTGCCTTTGAGCACCTCACCTCACATTTTGAGCCGCAGAAGCCTTCAAAAACAAACCAAATTCACTACATTAACGTCTCTTCTTATGTATAAGTCTATCTGAAAAACGAAACAAACAAAGCAACTGGAATGTGACAGAGAAGCTAGAATTATTCCTTACTTGAACCAGCCACGGCGACCTCAAAGACAGAAGAAGTCAGCACAAGAGAGACAAGGAGAAGAGCGACAAGAAAAGCCTTCATCTTTCTCAACAAAAGAGTTCTTGCAATATTAACAAAGAAGGGTAACAATAGGCTTCGTTTTAAGAGGTTTAGGAACTGAAAGTGAAGCTGAGGTTATGAGCGAGGAGAAGAGGAGAGGAATAAGGGTTTATTTATAGTGAAAGACAGAGCCAGGGAGGTAGGTGAAAGGTTAGGAAAGTGTTTTTACTACAAAAATAAATATGCTCTGCAGATTACAGACTGTCATGTGGGTACTTGTCTTCACTTTACGCACTGGAGGGTATCTCACAGTAGAAGATCTCATCAAGGGGACAAGGCCATTCTAGAAAGAGTGATCTCTTTGATTCGCTTTCGATAACAATACACTTTACACTAATAAAGCACCATTATGTGAAGCTCAAATTTGTCTTACACCAGAGATTAACTAGTGGAAGCTTCTGGTTTCTCGAACTTGCATGGGTTATCCCTAGTTTGGTGGTGCTGTTATAATATGTCGTTACATGGTTTTACCTTGTAAGCATAAGGTTAAACGCGTGTCCAATCATGCTTTCCTTTTTAATGTCTTCCATACATCTGTTATCTATCCTTTCACATCCCATACCTGATTCAATTTATCATTTATCACCCCCTTATTCTGTTAACTTCCATGCCTTGCAGGAAAGAAAATGGTCTGCCTCATATGTCACATTATTCAATCAATATGCTAATAATTTCATCAATGAGAGAAATTAATTACACTACAACTTAAGCAACATTATATACTATATAGTTGTTTATCATATAATAAACGAGAAAGTTAATATGAGAGGTTCTGGAATAGACGAGCTTAAGGACCTTGACTTGGAGACACCCTCATCACTTTAATGGAGCACAAACTAAAGTGAGAATCACGAAAGGCAAAAAGCCTGAGGCAAGGAAGTCTCGTTGTCATTACTTTAAAAGCTTCACAATGAAGAAAATTTTTGCCTTATGTTCTAATCAAATAAAATACCCATTTAAAAGTACGTAAGGAAATTATTTGTGTTTCCCACTAATTAATCTAAGATACTTTTTATTATAAAATAAAATAAGTAAAAAAAAATGGCAAAAGAGTGTGAAAGACACCTTGTTTGAGATATGAATGAAAATGATAGGTATGGACCAAACTTTGAAATCTTTCATGATCTCTAATTGCTGTCTAATGGACCCTTGTTTTTAACTTAGCCTTTCCATAACGGCATGGACGCTTTAAACTCTTCTATTTTTCAGTGTTTTAATAATTAGAGCCTAAAAAGAATCTGAAAAAAACTCAATGAGTTGGTTGTATGGAGACGAAAATGGATGAAACATCTTGATTTCTTTTGGTCTCTTGTACCTATCCTAGTAAATTTATTGCATTTCTCACAGAATCAAATGACAAACAAGCGAATAAAATATTTGATTTTAAGAAAAAGAAAAAGCATGAGAGGACTAGAGTTGGTGCCAAATGGAGGCCAGCTTAGCAGGATCCACACAATACATAGCTGTTAAAAATACCCTGAAAAGGGGAAAGAAGCCATTTTCAAGACTGTCATTTTTATAATAGTGTCAAAGTAGGTTTTCTAATATATTGGAGCAATTGTTCAGTCCAGATTTACATAAAATATGAGTTCCTTAGCCAACAGGGTAGTCATAGTCTTTGCGTGTGGACCAAACTGCTGATCTTGTAACCAAAAAGAGGTCCAAAACGAGTCAGTGAAGAAGACCTAACCCAAACCAATTGACCTATTCCATTCAGTGAAGCAATTTCCCTTTTTTTTTTCCTAGTAAGTCAAACAAGCTTTACCAAATCCCGAATCCTGCAAACCACTTTCTTTATTCAAGCCTATCTATATTAATAATGATCATAGGCATAGAACTTCCATTTCTGAGGTTGAGAGACGGGGAGCCTTTTCATTGCTTGGTTTTCTCTCCTCATCTCGCCGCAGAAACCAAGATCTCCGTCGGACATGCTCCAATTATGTGCCCTTTTTTTTCTCTCTGAAGAAAATAGATACTGTCTGCTATCAACAGAGAAAGAAGTTATATCCAGTTGTACCTGGATATCGCTCGAGTTGAGAGATTGCTAATGGAAAATGATTGTTTTGATCGAATTTGCAAAACGGAAAATGAGATAATAACATAAGAGTATCTTTAGAGATCACTCCGATATTTAGGCTAATGGCAAATTAATTGAAGTAGAGACCGAGATACTGACTGTATCCAGTAAGGAGAGTCTTACTAGGCTTGCGGGTCTTGTCATTACTAGATTCTTACCGCAATTTTCAGGTGTACGTGGTCAAACGTTAGATGGAACAGTTGAGCTGTTACAAAGGCTTGTGGCCTTAAGATAGAATATCAGGGTAATTTCGTCTTTATGAAAGGGATGCTGCCAACTTGCTTAATGGTTCTTCTATGGGCGGGGTTTTCGTGAGTGCGGGACATGACATGGGCATAGGTTATCACCCAACTTCATGTGGGTAGCCTTTCAGCTCATGGGCTCGAGACTTGGAGAAATGATGATGCAAGGTAGTACTTGCCTAATTGCAAATGGACTTAGGCGCTCATATTTTGAAAATTTTTTATGTTTGTGAATTTTTAGACATTTCCAATTCTATATATCAAATTTGATATTATTTTAATATTAAAAAATTTAAAATATTTTAATATCAATTTTTATTTTTAATTTATTTACAGTAAATTAATTTTATAAATATTATTTTATTAATATTAAATAATAATTATTAATAAAAAATATTTATAATATTATTTATTTAAAATAATTAATATTATTTAAAATTTAATTTATTTATATAAATAAATAAATATGATATACTAGATTATATTTTTAATAATTTTTTAAAATTAATAATTTATCAACTTAATTTATAATTATATTTTTATGTACTTTTTATTTGATTGGTTTTATGACTTGATGACACTTTTACCATAAGGTATGACAATTTTTTGATAAAGTTGTTTGAAATAAATAATTCAAATTGATATTAAAATTTCATTGAATAATTGATACAAGACAAAATAAAATCATTAACGTATTACAACATTTAATTTTTTGAATTACTATGGTGATCTCACAAATGCTCAATCAATGCATCTCGAAGCGTGAAATAAATCACTTTATTTTTTATTTGTTTATATCAAGTAAAAATCCTTAAAATCTTGTAGTTTTATTTATTACATCTCAACTTTTAGGACTAGTGCTTCTTTTCAATTTTTGATTTTAACATTAAGAAAGAATTCATCTTCGATAATCATATTATGCATTCTTATTCAAGCAATCATTATATTTTGAAATACCTTTTTTTTCAAAAGCTTGCAAATCCTTAAATTATTGCAACTTTGATTGGAGAATTCCAAATGCACATTCAACATCTTTCTTACATACTTCTTACATATTTGCAAATAATTTTTTCTTTGGACCTTAAGGATCGTGAATTGTTTATATAAGAGTTGACCATTTAAGATATATATCATTGGCTAAATGGTTACTCATGTGATACTTATTTCCATTAATGACATAATGAGCTAGAGTTGCTATACCTTTAACAAGGTTCGTAAACAAGTAGAATGCCTTTAGCACATCAATATCATTGTTCGAACCAAGTAAGCCAAAATATACGTACCAAATCCATAAATCATAGTTAATAGTTGGGGATCCACTATGTCTACTGGATTGTCCTTCCCAAGCAATAGAACAATTTTTTAACTTCCAATGCATATAATCTAAACACCATAGCATTTCAAGATATCAATGTTTCTTACCAAATTTGAGTAACCTTGTAATGCCATCAACATTTGGTGCTCTCAGATAACGCACTCCAAAGACTTCCACAACAGCAGGTCGACAAAATCTTTTCATACTTTTATCAGTTGTTTTAAATTCTTCATTTTTTATGTATTCATCAGTTGCATCTGTTGGTACAAGGTAAGCCAACATCTAAAAAATTACTGCTACTTTTTATAAATTAGATAGCCCAAGTTTACCTAACGGATCTCGTTATTGCATAAAGTAATTGTCATAAGCTTTGGCAGCATTGATAATACAAAAAAAAAACAAAAACAAAACATTTACCCATTTGAAATCCTCTACGAAACATTAATTCATCATATCTTGGGTCCTCAATGAAGTAGTCATCCATAGATTACATGTAGCCTCTACTCTACCACGATTGATTGTTCTATGACCATGAACTGAGCCTCCATGTCTTTGTTGGCTAGTTTGAAGATGTATCTCGATAAATGGAATAAAGTTAAGTTCATCATCAATGCTTGAGAATAAAGATGAAGACGAAGATGATATTTGAGGTAGACTGGCAGTAAAATTCATAGTTGAATAGATTATTTATGCATGGTTGAATGACAATATGAATAGAGAGTTGAATAACAAAAATGATGATGATATGTTGCCTTTTATAGATGAAAATGAAGAATATAATATATCCAATGTATCTTATATAAAGCGTTAGGTGAAAAGGTGATTCAATCTAAATTGTTTATTTTAAATCACACATCTAAAGTGTGTCATAAACTCCAAGGCAAGTGATAATATATAACGTATCTTGTGTGAAGTGTTGTATGAAAAAACCAATTCAATCTAAACTGTTTATTTCAAATCATATAATATTTAAAGTATGTCATAAACTCCAAAATGTGATAATATCCAATGTATTTTATATGAACTATTCGATCAAAAAAGTAATTTACTCTAAATAGTTCATTTCAAATCATATAACATTCGAGGTGTGTCATAAACTACAAGGTATGTGACAATATATAACAGATCTTATATGAACCATTGGATAAAAAAAGTGATTCAATTTAAACCACTCATTTCAAATCACATAATATCTAAGTTGTGTCATAAACTCTAAAGCATATGATAATATGCAATGTATCTTATACGAACTGTTAGATGAAAAAAAGCAATTGAATCTAAATTATTCATTTCAAATCACTCAACATCCAAAGTTTATTATGAACTACTTGGCATGTGACAATAAATAATGTATCTTGTGCGAATCTTTAAATGAAAAAAGTGATTCAAATTTATATCGTCCATTTCAATATCCTACCATCCCAGCGTCTGTCAAAAATAGCAGCTTTCAATAAAGGTTGTGTCTCACACTGGGCTCTCACACTGACTTCACTCCAAGACCAATCTTCACAACCTAGAGATTATCCCTTGTGCACTCCAGCATGCCTTTATCCTCAAGCCAGACAGGTGCCAACCTTGCCATGATCTTCTTTTCCTTAGAGGATTTAGATTTCTCTTTCTAACATTCAGTTTTTTGGGCAAAAGGATTAACCGATTAATCAATGGTAGCCCTTTTTTTGGGCGTTGTGGACATTAGCATTGTTACCGTAAAAGCTATGGACAAAGCACTACCAGAGCTGAGTTTTGATTGATAGACCTTTGGCACTTCAAAAACCTTGCCTGCTGCAGAAGGACTCTCCTCTGCGTCCATCAATCTAATATCTGCACATACAAATAGTCAGCCTACAAATTAGTCCAGACCACTTTCATCTGTATCAGAACTATCCTCTATATCCCTTTGATAACACCTAGAGTTCAACATTTACTTGTAAAATAAATACAAAGCAAGATAGAGATAAGAAATTACAAGTAAAGGCATCTTCTCACTCAATGAGGACTTATTAATCAACTTTAACCTTCCTATAGAGAAAATAAGAACAATGTAAACATCATTCCTAGAATGGAAGACATTTAGGGTAGAGGTAAGGCAAGGAGGGCCTTGGAAAGTAGCTAAAGGCATGAGAAGAGCTAACATAATACTCTCGATCGGGGAACCCTACAAGAGTTTTACTTCTTCTATTCTTTCGACAAAATTCTTAGGAGAACCTTGGACCATTATCTTATCCTTGAAAGTCCTACATTTAGCTTTAGTCCTCACGCATTGTGATGGTTTGACCATTATGGGTTTGAGGGCATAAGTATCTTAGGGTAGATTTTGCAAAGCCACTAGGGCCATAAGTAATCTTTAACGACTCTATACATAAGGTTTGAATTCAAAATATCCAACAATGGAAGAAACTCAGATAGAAGAGATATCTTAGCTGAAGCATAAACCTTTAGAATACTGCACCTATCATAAAATACTTTCAAACTCGCCTACTTGGCATAAAAATAACTTTCACTTCACCTTTTATTTGAACTATGATGCCCTCTCTTTTCTCAGTACTAAAGATGGAGACTTTTTTTAGGCTTAGGTACCAGTAGTGAAACTTTATTATAAATTCATGATTTTTCTTCAAACAAAAATAGTTAAATAAAACCTCTAGGTTATCCTTAAAACCAAGCTCTCGACAGATAGCTTGAAACACCACTATATATCTCCAGCTATTTTGCGCCAACTGAGTCAGTGATATCTCTATTTCCTTACAAAAATATAGCTAAAAATTATCCATAAGCAATTATAGTCTTACCTCTAATGCCCACTCAAACAAAATAAACACTTATCCTATGGAATCCAAGGCCTATCGTGGTCAAGCTACTATTAGCTCTACATTATGAGGAATCCGACACTCCATTCAAATCCATCATAACCTATCATCCCTAGTTTCAACATACAGTTTCAAAGAAACACCAGTCTCGTCATGTATCACTCCCTCCATCAACCTATTACCACTTAGTCTTCACCCCTAATATTAGTCCTATCATCCATACTAATGAAAAGACAATATAAATAACCTAAAATAACCACACAAAAACTATTCACCAAGGAAGCAATGGAATAGCAAATTGACAAGAGCGAAGAAGAGCATGACGCTAAGGGAAGATAAGCCTTAGGACCACACACTAATTAACAGGAGGAAAATAAGGGCAATCATGACTAACACGCAAAAAAACTCAAAACTTAGGCATGAAAAGATGAAGGAAACCTGGTAACCAAACAATTACAAGCAAAAATCTATTATCAATACTTTCATCACTCACACTTCCCTAACATAACAAACCAATCACTTCCATATGGCACCCTTAAGCTAACATGTGCCAAAGCAAACACTCAAAAAGAAAAACAACATCACCTTGACACCCATGTTAAAAGTCATCTAATACGACATCGCTTGATGGATATTTGAGTTATTAGCACTAAGTCCCAGCTCGTGCAAAAGAGCATAATAACTCAGGGCTAACACCAGGCTCCCTTACCCGAACAGGGCCAACAAAGCACCAACAGAAGAATTGCTATACACAACAACCAAAATAGCCCACCTGCTTGGGTAGTTGAAGGGCAAGTGTTATACTTAAAGCCAACATTGACCAGGAAGGCTCCCTTATGCCCTCGAAAAATCTATCCCTAAGGTGCAGATTGGCCCTTAATGTTAACACTTGCAAGGCTCCTAGATTCAATCCTATGAACCAATAAGAGCATCCATAACACTAAAGGTGAAGGTAAAATCCAAACTAACAGACACCATTTTACCCAGGATTCCTTGATATACTCCTTACAAAGTTTGCTTAGGATCCCAATGGGAAATAAAACCACTTGAACTTATAAAATGGCTAGGGCATAGTAGACCTGACCACGGTTCGGGTTCGGTTCGGTTTCGGTTCCGAACCGTCGGTTCAAGGTTCGTGATTAGAATGAATCGGAACCGAAACCGTTAAGTTACGGTTTCGATTAAGGTCCGGTTCAAAAGCGGTTCAGGTTCGGTTCAAGTTTCGGTTCATATACGGTTCAAGTTTTGGTTCGGTTTTGGTTTTGGTTTATATTTTAATTATAAATATACTATTTTTATTTTAATTTTAAATTTTTAATAAAATTAAAAATAAAAATAATCATACTTTTATTGAAATATATATTTTAAAATTAAAATTATTTTTAAAATTTTTAAAATTAATTTTTAAATTAAAATTTTTAATATTTTAAAAATTAATTTAATTAGAAACCGAACCGAAACCGTCGGTTTCGGTTCCGGTTCAAAATTTATATGAACCGTAACCGAACCATTTTCAAAATAGTTTCGGTTACGGTTTAAAACCGAAACCGTTTATACCGGTTCCGATTCGGTTCAAAACCTTAAGGTTACGGTTCGGTTCATCGGTTTGAACCGAACCGCGGTCAGGTCTAGGGCATAGGAGGTATCAACTTTTGCAAAGCATGTGGTTTCACATTAATCCTAGCTAAAAAGGAGCAGATTTTGAGTGTCAACAATTAGGTTTGCATTCTTCGTTTTAATCACCTACGATCAAGCCTGATCCCTTCATATGGATCCTAATTGACCAAGTCTAATCCTTTCACGCTAATTTTGAGTGATGAGGTTTGCATCCTTCATTGTTCATCTTGCAAGATCAGGTCTGCATACTTCGTGTTGATCTTGTAAGATCAGTCTAATCACTTCATGCTAATTTTGTGTGATCAGGTCTAAATCCTATTTTGATTGCTTACTAATTTGTTGATTTCTTATGAATATTAGTGAAGTAATACTTGGTTGAACTATTGCCAAACACCTTGGTTGAACTAGCTAATCACTTACTACACAAGATAATCCTTTAATCAGCCCATGAATATTATTAGACTAATTGGTGATTCTTTATGATCAATTGCATTGTGTTTGTCAATTATAAATTAATAACTTCTAAATGATTTTGTTAATTGATAAATTCCTTTTCACCTTTTTTCTCTTTTGACAAAGAATGATTCTAAGATAAAATTATATCTTTACAAATACCCTCTCTCTTTGTTGACCATTAAAAAAAATGGAATGAAGCAAATACGAAATTAACTTAATAATTTTAGGACATGATTAATTTTTGTACTTTGATTAAGGATATATTCTTATATAAATCAAATTGAAATTAGATTTTTAATTAATATTTATTAATAAAATAAGATTCATATATATAGATTTGAAAATATGGCTATACTTTTTAACTTATCTTGGATTAGCTGGCCTATATAGTGGCTTTAGTTTATGGATTTATGAAAACATTCTTACTTTAACACTAATATAAATAATTTTTGAATTAACAAACAATAAAAATAAATAAAGAAAATAATTAAAGCTTAATTAGAATACGTAATTGTGTCATCTTGCTCAAACAGATTAGCATGATTAATCATAAATTATCGTGTCACCATGGCAAGCAATTCAATAGATAGTAGCTAATTTATGCCAGTATTGTATGTAATACAGTTCATATCATGACATGATCAATCGTCTTTTGGCAATTTGTTATTTTTCTACTTAAAATTTTATTTCATGAATTATTTATAATTAATTTTTATTAAATATTTTACAATATATATCTATTTGTTAATTTTAAAATATTTAAAATAATTTATTTATTGTCCATCAATATAAGTAAATATTTGTAGATAATCAATATAAGTGAAACATTTAGTAATTAGAAAATTTTCATTATATATTAAATAATTAGTGATATATAAAAATATTTATTTGATATATATTTAATATTACAAATAAATAATTTATTAATGAATAAAATTATAAATTAATTATAACAAAAAGATTTGTATCTTGTTCATGGTTTTAATTGAAATTTATTAAAAAAATTATCTATTTAAAATTTATGTTTTTATTTGATTTTTAATAAAAGATTTTTATTTATAATTTTTATTGATATTAATTATTTTATAAACACATAATCCAACGATCTATTAAATATTATCTAAATAAATAAAATATATATTTTAATTTTATAAAATATTTATATTTTACATCTCTTATTAAGTTTGATAAAAAAATTTATTTATTATTATAATATTTAAATAAATATTAAGATAATTACATAAATAAAAATTATTTACATATTACGTATCCATATAAAATCATTATTATTAAAAAAATTATAAAAAATAATTTTAAATTGATAACTGAATTACAATGTGAGTTTCAAATAGATATAATTTTTTAAAATTTTTAATTTAAAATCATACGTAAAATATATATATTTTTTATAATTAACTCTTTAGTTATTAATATATAAAAATTATATAATAATAAATAAAAAAATCAAACAACATACACTAAATATTAAGTGACAGCTACAACCGAGAAAAATCAAACAAACAACTGCAATGGCAGCCGCAGAAGAACAGTAGTTGAATGCCCACAATTAAGGAAGCTATGCTTCTCTATGTCAGAGAAGGTACACCATAGAAGATTGTTTTTGCTACAATCTTTTCATTTCAATTTGCTACAAGAAAGATTGTTTTTATCTAAGAAATTTGAAATCATCTTTTTAATAGATTAAAAACTTAAATAAATATTTAAAAAATGACTTAATTCAAATTCTTGTACATGTTAAAGAGATTTAAAAAAAAAAAGACAAAGCGGTTATTTCTTCTTCTAAGCAAAGTTGTTTTTAGACTCCCATCCATCTTGCATCTTCTTGGTTTTAGCCTCACTCAAACCATAGAAGACTTAATGACCAAGTTGTGAGTAAAGAACCAATTTGCAAAGTATTGACAAATGCAGTAATAGTTGAAGACAAGACAACAGAAGAAATAACCACAGGATGTAAATTTGCTGCGCTGGCAGAAGATGTAACAAATGAAGGCACTAAGACAATGGAAGTAAAGGTCTTACCACAGAATGTCAAAGGAAAAAGGAACAACTACAGATTGGGCCTCATCAGTGGCACCAAAAACAGTTAAAGTTAGTTCCATGTTTATCAGGATCATTCAATTAAAGGTAGTTATATGAAGCTTCCAAAGGAGAACATGTAGGGCTATTTTTTCTCATGAAGGGGAACCTTTATTTTTTAAAAATATAATTTGAAAATTTTGCTTTGTATACAGTAAATGTGTTTATCAAGACTTTAAAAATCGTATAGGATCGATCCATCTGATCAATTTCATCGTGGTTCAAATCATCAAATGATGATTAATTTTTTAAAAATTAGTTAAATTTTGAATTGAACTGATCGGACTATATTTAAATCCGAAATCAGTAGAGGAGTAAGTGGTGATACCACTGATCAGGATGGTGGCTACACTTTTACTCTCTTCGCATTTTTTATTTCTTCCATTGATACATATGGTGGTTCTTAAACCCTTAATTTTCTCAATTTGATGATTAGTTCGATTTTCAAAACATTGGTGTTTATACTTATTACAAAAGCTCATTAAAAATTCCCAGTGGGCAACCGCCCTCCAACACAAACAATGGTTATGAATTGGGCTTTGAAATAATGAAAAGGAGCTTGTTTGAAGTCCATTAAGCACTCGCTACTTGGGTCAGGCCGACAAGACTAGCTGTCATGAGCCTGAAATCCATTAATCCCTGTGTGTGTGTGTGTGTGAGAGAGAGAGAGAGAGAGTTCAATCCTTTTATATATATATATATATATATATATAGAATCACTAAACATAATCATCACAACTATTCCATACTAATTAGATAATAAAATTAATTAAAATCAACGATTGATTCTGTACATAAATAATAATTTTTCATAACTGTACTTCATATAAATAAATATTGAAACATTTCAAAATTAATAAAGAATTATTTCACCAAGAATCTTAGTATGAATTAAGATATAAATAAAAAAACAAAAAGGAATGGGGAGAGCAATCAAAGTCTAACCCACAAATTCTTTATAAAGAAGAGAAAATTGATAGGACAACCAAATTAGGTTTTGACAAGCCTAAAGCAAGCAATCAATCCATCAAAAGTCGCACTCTTGGCTCTACTTTCTTAGACTTTTGTGTGACAAACAAGCCAAATTAGCTTCTTTTTTCTCTTGCTATGTGTATAGATTGATATAGTCTAAGTAGTTTGGTGTTAGTAATCTAAATAAGGCCGACAACAAGAAGTTTGGACAAACACAATGTAGGCTTAATGACTATCCATAGCTGCCCCACTAATTACTTACCCAACTTTAATCCTCCCCATCGATAATCATGGAAACCCTACTTAGCATTTTATATAGTTTGTTGTTAATGAAGAATCATCAACTTTACTATTTGTCATGTAATGAAAAAGACAAATTAGAAGTATCATGCTCACCATGCAACAAATTATGTTCAAAAAAAGAAAATGACTTGGAGAGCAGTTGAGCAACTTGGGTGGGTTTTGATGATCCAACAAATTAATTGGTAGTTGATCAGAAGGGATCTAACTTTTCCTTCTACAATGGAGCATCAAGATCATAGTGTAGAGTATTACCCAATAAATTACCCAAAATTGAGCTCTTTTTTTCTCAAAATTTCTTATTGACTCAAGGTTTTGATCTACTATGAACTGACAAATTCACGAAGGTGTTTTGAAAGACAAAGAGAGAATCTTCTAACTTCAATAGTGTAATTAAATTTGGTTTCTCACCATGTGTAGGGTTGGTGGCCGGTTCTAAAAGGACCCACAAACCAATGACATGTGATATGGAAAGGGAACCCCTCCCCCACAGCACCAATGATTAAGGTGTTAATAAAGGGAACCCAACCATCGATCCAAACCATTGTTTGTCTTGTTGCTTTTAACCCTCTTCTTCTCATAATCTTCGGGCTTAATTACAGCTGAGAGATGAACTGGAAACCATGGATTTGGTTGTTAATTAAGATCAAAGTAAGATGTCAGACGACTGTGATTTTCCTATATATGTGTAAGGTGATGCTTTTTGAAAGAGATTATCTCATTTTGTGTCCTTTTGACTTTGGACTTTCGTTGTTGGCTTCCTATGTTTATACTCCATACCCATTAGCCTATGGGTCTTTGGAATTAAGCTTTCAACTAATGTAAGCGATACTCACGCTTCTTTTCGCCTTTTTTAAGGTTGAATGCTTAATCTGAAACTACTTATGCCAGTAATAAGGTTCATGCTATTAGGGTATGAGTGTCTCTTCAAGGGGATTCTTATAAAATCTTTGCTTACTTCTTAGAGAAGATATCCATTGTTTTGTAAGTTTGATGTTTTTCTCAATCTAAAACTTTCATGTTACAAACACAACTTTTTCTTTTGAATTAATTAACTTGATCATTAACAAGTTGTACTAAAACCAGATTCCACATGTTACTTTAGTATCTTGTCAATGGTTCATAGTTAAGAATGTAAGCTTTTCAATATTGAATAGATGTTCTTTTTTTTTCCCCAATAGATAAAAAATATTAATTAAATTGAGTCTAAAATGTATTGATTTATCTGGATAAATTTCATGTGGGTGACCCGTAAAAAGAATCACATATTAAATGGCCGTAAAGATGTAAACTTAATTAAACAATTATTTTTTAATTGTTCATATCGATTTCCTTTGCATGATCTAATCATACAATTTATGTAACGCATTTTTAAATTTTGATTTGAGAAACAAATTTGTGAGGATTATTATTCAACATAGTCAAATCTAGATAAGAAATATATATATGTATGAGAATTAATATAATGATATAATCATTTTTTTATGTAAATCTGCTCAAATAATCAAACTTTGGATGACAATACAGGGGGGATATTAGATGCCAAATCCAGAGGGTAAATTGATAAGTTTGGTGGGAATGATTGCAATTGATTTGTGATACATGGAATTGTGGCTTAATAGGGGGAGTGGGTCTTTCTTGGCAATCATGATAATTACACATGTTGAGTGTGTGGAAGGCAAAAGGCTAAAGCAGTCCCGTAACGTTGTTTAAGTTTCTATCATTGTTTTGAAGCTTCCCTGAATTCCCCGTGTAAAACAGATACGTCTCTTTGTTAATGATACCCAACAAATCTTGAAATCTTGCTCGATGCCCAAATACCACATTACGACATTAAAATCTGGAAAAACAAAAGGCCAACCAGTGAGGTAAAACCTCGTGCCCGTGATTGGCGACGTGATTGCCAACAAGTGCTTGCAAGGCAGCGCAGCTACTACTGTCTACTGACCATATCTAGCCAAAAACAAATTTTAAAAAAAGGTTAAATTCTTTTGGTATGTTGTCTCGTTTCATAGAATAAATAAATTCAGCCTTGGATTGTGCTGCCGGATCCATCCCATGTAGTATATATCTTTGTCAGGGACACCAATTTTATAATTTTTCAACATAATAAATTTAATTTTTATTTTCATCTTCTATTTTAATCCTTTAAAAAGTGAATTTGATAGATATGATAACAAAAAAGACATATAAAGATTGATAAATAAATTTATTCAGAATATATGTTAAAAACATAAATTTTATAAAAGAAAATTCTCTTCTCCTTGTAAGCTCCACATTTTGTCTTTGTTTTTTGTTTTTCTTTTTGAAAGTTTTGATTTTCAGCCAAAGGACTGGTGGAGGAAGAGCATTATCACACATGCTACCATGCTTAGCACGCTGATTATTGATTGTCACGCACTACATTATTTTATGTCCTTTTGACCGTACAGAACAACAGTTGACCGTTGCTAACGGCGCTAACCATGGGTTGGGCGGGCATGGGTCAGAATTAAAGATGAGTAATTTTGTCAGTGCCTCCGTCGTCGTTAGCTGCTGACCCTAAAACCCAAAGTTAGAAGAAATATATAAAGCAGCCTAGAAACAAATGAGAAAAGAAAACGGAAAGCAGGGAGCCTCTGCTGTTCACTTGTCTCGCGCGGCAATAATATACGTGTCGCTGTCCTGTGTCTAACTCTGCTTTTATGGGAAACTCGTTTCCTTTCCTGTAAACGGCATTATTCTTTCTCATTTTTAAACTCGCTTCTATTTGTCTCCGTGTTTCTCTCTCTCACGCTCAGTTCAGTTGCTTTCCAGTGACCATTGTGCGCTCTGTTTCTGCTCTTTAGTCTCTCTCTCCCCCTCTTTATCTGATGCTTTCAGAAGCATAAGCAACACTCTTGCAGAGGCTATAAACGGACTCTGTCATCGGTTCTCTGTTGCTGTTTGTGTTTTCTGTTTTCTGGGTTGAGTGCCAGAGTTGTCAATGGAGAGGAAACAAGGTTTCTTTTCGGCATTAAAGGGTGAGGTGGTGAGGGGGTTGTCGCCGGGGAGGTCAAGAGCGAAAAGCCCGGCCAGGAGTGCCTCCCCCATGTCCAGCTTGCTCCGGCGGAGGAAGAATCACCAAGTGGCCCATCCGGAGCTGTTGATTGCGAGATCGGGGAGCTTGCGGCCTGCGGAGGCCTTATCACCCTTGAAAGAGGGGCCCGATCCGGACGGGACCGACGGTGGGGAATCCAGGATGGACGGCTGGGCACACTGGATGAAAGGCCAGCTGGCACGGGCACCATCCGTTTCATCGTCCGCCTACAAGCGATCGGATCTGAGGTTGCTGCTTGGAGTGCTAGGCGCCCCGCTGGCTCCGGTGCATGTGAGCACGGTGGATCCTTTGCCTCACCTCAGCATCAAGGATACCCCCATTGTTAGTTCCTCTCTTTCCCTCACAATGGTACATTTTATTGGTCGTTCAACTATTTGTCGTCCTGTTTATGTCTTTTTTTTTTGTGGGTTTTAATCGGTTTTATTTCTTTAGCTTTTACTTGTTTGGTAAAACTATTTATTTCTCTGAATCTGAAAGCCTTTTTTTTTTTCTTTTTTCCTGGGGGTAGTTTAATTGGGCACCATGTTCATATGAATGTTGATAGTTCCATGAAATGGGTGTACGAGAGCTCTTTTCTAAGGCATACTGAGCTACCTAGAAGAAAAGGGGTACCTGGAATTGTTTATTTCTTTCTTTTCGTATTTGCAATCTGGTTAAAGTTAAACTGATCGATTTTATAAAAAGAAAACAGTGGAAAAAGAAAAAGAAATTGAGGAAGAAAAAAGGTGTGGTTGTAATAGCTCATGGAAGAATGTTTGGTTTCAGTTGATTTGTATACCAACTGGAGTGCCCCACTCAGCATTTACCTGTGGTTATGAAGTTCAGGTATATTGTCTTTCATTGGAGGACAGGTTATCAGAGGTTGCTGATGGTATGCCCCTGCAATTGGGTGGTTGTTTTGGGCTGTTTGTGAATAGAGTGGTTGGTTTTCTTTCGGTGTTCCTCTGAGGACATGCAGCAGAATTGATACCAACACAGAACATGCATGACTGGATTATCTACACTTATAACATAAATCAGACAAAATCTGAAGGAAGAAAGAAGAAAAAGAAATAGGAAAAGCCTTCATCTTGGGCGAAGGGAAAAAGAAACACTAGCAAGTTGCCAATTGACCATCAATTTTCTTTGATTTTCTTTTTTTGATTAGAAAAGTATGGTATTATTCACAAAGCCACCCACCCAGTCTTCTCTTAGATTTTCAACTGAAGTATCTGTACAAATGCGATTGCAGGAGACCTCATCTGCTCAGTATATATTGCAGCAGTATACAGCAGCATCAGGTGGGCAAAAGCTGCAGAACTCCATCCACAATGCGTATGCAATGGGAAGGGTTAGGATGATAGCTTCTGAGTTTGAGACAGCTAACAAGGTCACAAGAAACAAAAATTCCTCCAAAGCTGCAGATTCAGGTGGGTTTGTCCTGTGGCAGATGAATCCAGACATGTGGTATGTGGAGCTTGCCCTTGGTGGCAGCAAGGTTCATGCTGGCTGCAACGGGAAACTTGTGTGGAGGCATACACCCTGGCTTGGTGCACATGCTGCAAAAGGTCCTGTTAGACCCTTGCGCCGTGCACTTCAGGTGAGGCTTCTTAACCACTCTTCTTTTACCTTACTTTGCTCATCAATGTGCATAATCTTTTTGTCAATACAAGATTCAAACTTCACTTATTTTGCAGGGTCTTGACCCAAGAACTACTGCGAGCATGTTTGCCAATGCAAGATGCATTGGAGAGAAAAATGTTAATGGAGAAGATTGCTTTATCCTCAAGCTATGTGCAGATCCTGTGACACTGAAGGCCAGGAGCGAAGGACCGGCAGAGATCATAAGGCATGTTTTGTTTGGCTATTTCAGCCAGAAAACTGGGCTTCTTGTTCACTTGGAAGACTCCCATTTGACCCGTATTCAGAACAATGGGGGTGATGCTGTGTATTGGGAGACCACAATCAACTCATTCCTGGAAGATTACAGGCCTGTTGAGGGAATCATGATTGCTCACTCAGGTCGTTCTATAGTAACCCTTTTTCGATTCGGTGATACAGCCATGAGCCACACTCGGACCAGGATGGAAGAAGCATGGGCAATTGAGGAAGTGGCGTTCAATGTTCCAGGCTTGTCAATGGACTGCTTCATTCCTCCTGCCGAACTAAGATTTAATTCAATTAGTGATGTTTGTGAGTACTCCCAAGGTCCAAGGATAAAAACATCTGTTAGTTCTTCAGCTTATCGTGCCAAAGTAGCAACTCTAGAGAAATCACAGAACAGTGAGGGTATCAGGACCAACTGGAACATGGATGTTTAGAGAAGGGAATTGCTCGTGGAAAATTATGGCACATAGCTAGATAGTTGTTTAGTTTCCCTTGACTGACAAAGTAGAAGTTGAACTACTAAGGTAGGAACTTAGTTGTTTGCTGAAGTTTTGGCATTGAATCAATGTCTCTTTGAATTTGTAAATAGATCAAATCATTTACAGATTTTCTCAAGCTTCACGGTAAAGTTTGTACACTAAATGGAGAATCCCCTTTATGCAATCAGGACTTCGATCTTAATAATTGGTAAGTGTTTATCTAGGTTTACTTTTCCATTTCCTGCAGCATAGATCTTATGAACATGTAGTCCATAACATTTTTCCTGTCTTAGAGTTCACCTTCCCACTTGTTAACGTAAGCTATCCAGGT
Source organism: Moringa oleifera (assembly GCA_021397835.1). Lineage (NCBI taxonomy): Eukaryota > Viridiplantae > Streptophyta > Magnoliopsida > Brassicales > Moringaceae > Moringa > Moringa oleifera. The sequence continues at coordinate 5,013,010 of JAJFZO010000087.1, forward strand.
TGATTTTTTGGAATTATTTTTTTATTTTATTTAATGAAGGGGATGAATTGGAAATTAATAAAATATAATTTTAATAAAAATAATAATTACTTAAAATTATTATTACTGCCCAACAGTTAGATTTTATAGCTAAAATTTTTTTAAATTAAATTAAATTTAAATAATACTAGGAAAGCACTTAGTTAGCTTTCAAGATAATATCTTATTATTAGAATACTTTAAGATCACTTAAAAATATTCTTTGTTCTAGGAACAACTATTTATAATTCAACGCTTAGTAATTATGATTTAAAACGTCTAATAAAATTGTCATGCCTAATTTTATAAAATTTATTTTACATCAAAATAATTTATACATAAATATGATAATAGCTTATTTTAATAATTAATAGCAATCTAAGCATTGATTAACAGTTTATGCAATAATTAAGAATAACTAAATAAAATGTTACACATTAATCATAATACAATAACATATATTTACATTTTAATTTTAAATTAAAATTTAATAAATTGGATAAAATTTACCAAACAAGAATATAAGCAGAATATCAGCAGCAACTCAAATCAAAATCCGTGGCAACAAATATAGGAAATAAAACAGAAAACTCAAGATTTGTGTAGTACACAATTTTTCTTAAAACAAGCTCGTCCTCTCCTCGCAAGTGCTAGAGTTTTGAGAGGTCCATCTCCAAGATACAAGGCTACTAGTATTGGAAATAAGCACTGTTAGAACAAAATCATAGTACTATCCAAAAAGATTTTTGGAGCAAGAAGAAAATGAGGGAGTAGAGATGAATTTTAGTGTCTTTGAAATTAGGATGCGGTCCCTATTTATAACCTTCATGGAGGGCAATTTCAGCATAAATAATTGTAAATAAAAAAAATAAATTTTATATTTTCAAATAATTGAAAACACCATTGTTATGAAATTAATTTGTGCATTATGTGTACAATATTAATTTTCTGTAACAAGCAACCAATTTAATTGTTTGTAACTGTTTGAATTTAAAATTTTATTAAACAAAATTAAAATAGAATAAAAAGTTGACTTACGCAATGACGATCACTTTTTTGGGTAGACCTAACCAAGTTCACTTCAGACACCATAGCAAAAAGCTTTATGTCTCACACATTTTAAGAGGCGCAGTCCATCGTATTTGTCTAATGATCTTATTTTTTTTCTTTAGAAAACAATAATAAATGGATTTATAACTATTTTGCCATAATTGAAGCATTTTTCTAGAAAATATTTCTTGAAAATTCCTTATTTTAGTCTCAACTTTTGTTTGCCTTTTTTGTTTTTAGAGCTTTGCCATTGCTCATATTGGTCTTAACAGTATTAGGATTGAATGATCTCTTGTTAGTGCTTCGGTTGTCTTCCTCAATTTGAAGTCTAATAACTCATTTATTTGGACATGTCCTTTTACTTGTATTAAGATAGTTCTTGAAATTTTTTCACCCAAGAGGTAACTTTCTAATAATAGAAGCTACTTGAAAGGTTTCACTAAAGATCATTCCCTTATCTTCAATCACATGTGGATCACTTATATTTCTTGCACTTAACTGTTTACATTCTTTTGAAATCCAGCATTTTGTAATAAAAAAAATTAACCAACCATAAAGTTTTTTACTCCGACATCCTCGATTTTACATTTTCGATGGAGGGTTTCTCCTAACTTCTTAGTTGACTTCATTTTACTGTGCACATTATACAATGAATCATACAACCATTCATTACATACAAGATGCAAGATCATCAAATAAAACAATTTCTTTTGCTCCTACCTCTTGAAATTCACGTCATTGAATTTTTTTGACTTATCATTATGATTCATTTTACTGTGCACATTATACAATGAATCATACAACCATTCATTACATACAAGATGCAAGATCATCAGATAAAACAATTTCTTTTGCTCCTACCTCTTGAAATTCACTTCATTGAATTTTTTTGACTTATCATTATGATTCATTAGTATCAGAAGTGATACTTCAACCATAAGGATAAACCACTAAAGAATTCCACTAGCTTTCTTCCTTAGAGAAATACTTGGTTTTTCCCAATGAAGATTTGTACAACAAGATGAATTCCCTCATCTTACAAACTCAATCTCTCTGAAGATTGAAAATACTTCGTCGTATCCCAACCAAAATTTACAAAGAGATGACTTTTCTCATCTTATTATACCAAATCTTCACTAAAAATTATAGATAATTATAAACAAATGAAACTCATTCTTAAGAGTAGATTTGTAAAATGAAGAACAATAATGCTTAATGATTGCCTGAAGATGAATGATGAATGTAAAAGAAAGGATTAGTTAGTAAGAAATAAATATGAATAGTGATCTTAAAGCTCAAGAATTATGACTTTAGTATTTTAAAAGGCTGTTTATACCTGGACCCACAAGTATGACCGTTACTCATTTAATCCTTTTGAACCTCCAAGTGGTGGCACGAGTGATGATGTTGCTCAACTAACCATTACATATTATTTTTGAAACTTTAGCATAAACAAGCGGTGGTGCCACTTGACAAGTGGTAGTATCGCTTGAGACAAAAAGTTTAAAGGCAATGCCTTTCATAGGATTGACAGTGCCGCTCAAGCAGTAGTACCACTTATATCTCATTTTCACCCTCTTCCACACTCTCTTACTCTCACACTATCTCATTCTCTTAGACCCTAAGTTTGGTTTATGTCTAGATTAGTCTTTGAAAGTTATGATCAATCCAAAATCCATTTAAAAGTTTATTCTTGATTATCTTTCTATTAAAAACATGAATTGCTAATCCAACGCTTTCTTGCTAGTTCATGCATGAGATGTGTGTATGTGCATTCATCCATCTTATTTCAAGCATACTAAGGCATTTAACATGATAAGAGATTCCTAGATCTATCCTGGAAATAACTTTCTTTTTCTTCACTTGCTTCCTCCTCATGATCATTATCTTTCTTGCTCATGATTTCACTTTTCCTGCACTTAGAAAGCTACATAGTTAACAACTCATTAGTTCCCATTACAGTTGGTTATCATCAAAATACACTATTAACCACTTAATTGAGATCAACATAATGTAGTCATTCATCAAAATCAAAGATCAAAAGGTCTTTGCAAAAGTTATAATGTGGCTAGTAGGTAAGGGTAAAAGAAAAGAATTGGTAAAAGGAAAATGATTTGAATTAAGAAAATACTAATTAAAGTAATCTTGCCTAGGAAAAAGATGAATATATTAATGTAGTCGAGTAATCATCTTTATTTCCTTTATTTTGTTTTCTCAATGCTCAAAAGTTCAAACATTTCCCACTTGAATTTCATTGTTATGGTGACTTTTCCAATGTTCTTTCTGTTTTCTCTTCCTTCTTTGTTTTTTCTTTTCTTTTTGGTTTAAAGCTCATTTACCTTTCTCAAGCATACCTAATTAGTATTTTTCTATATTTGTAAGGTGAAAAAAATTATTTCACTGGTTAATAGAAAGATATGATGGATAGGATCATCAGAACAAGAAAGACTATTGTTTAAGGCTAAAATCAAGTGACTAGTGATTTAAATCATACAAAAAAAAAAATGTCATGATAACCAAGGACAAGTAAGGTTCTTTCGATTGTGAAAAGAACTTGCCTATATCATCTCTCCAATATTGATGTCAATTAGGATTTTGTCTCGAGGATTAATAAATTGGTTTCTAATCCATGGTGAGATAAGAAAATCAACGATCTAGAGTATTCAAAATATTAGCCTAATAATTTAAGTGAAAGTTTTCTAAATGTCTATATGCACGAATATGTATAAGGATATAGTGTAGGCAGATGCTCACTTAAAATATATACTCAATATAAAAAATAACTCCTTTTTTTCTTCTTTTTTTTTTCATAATCATGATCAAACATGATTTAACTCTTTTTATTAGAATCTACCCTAGTTTTAAATGCTGCTAGTATATGATTTTTAAGTTTTCTTTGACAACTCTTGGGTAAATTGCACTAGGAACACCTTAATGTGAAATTATTTCGAGATTTGATTCCAAATTATTATTCATAGGATTGAAAAAATTTTGGTATAAATTTTCGAATGTGCAAATGGTACAATTTATTTGGAACATTTAAATAAAAAAGAGTATGAATGAGAGACAGAAGACAACAATTACATGCAAAAGAAAAACATGTAATAATGGCTATCAAATCAACTTAAGTCAAAATATTACACGTTCTCAATACTGAAAAGTTCATTAGTAATTTAGTTGATATCTAATTGTCCAAAGTAAATCCAAGGATGAATTTTCAAAATCCTGCTCGTAATCCTTCCACTATGTTTGAACATATGTTACTTCAACCTCAATCATATTGGTCTCTAATTGACCACATACTAAGAGTGGATCATTCCTCAATTCAGATGTGGTTCAACATCAATATGAAAGTCTCATGATCTAATAAGGATAGGACTATAAATTTCAAGGCAGAACAATTCTCTATGTTGTGTCCCCCATTGCCCCACTATGGAAGGCACATGTCGCCTACGGATTATACTACCTTAAGGATGGAGGTTGTAATGGCTTCAAAAATATCAATGCTAGCAATTATCTCTCAAGTAGTTGAGGGTACAGCTCAATCTTTGCCAAGTTAAATTAAAACCAAGAGACAGACATATATATCATAGACAAAGCAATATAGATTTATATGAATAATTTGAATAATATAAAATGTTTCATTTATAAAAATCCAATTTTCTTTTCATTGTTTCAATTTTTCAAAATTTTAATTTCTTATTATATAAGTAGTTTATCTTACTTTAATATGTTTTTTTGTTTTTTTTTTTGTCAATTATGTGCAAGTTGGTTATAAAAAATTAAGATAGGATCCCTTAACCTTGGGATCATTTGTGATGGTTCCAACCTTTCTTCTAGGTGATAAATGAAAAAAAATGAAAAAGTAGAGCATACAGTTTTAGAGTTAAGGTTATCTTTTATGATCTTCCCACAGCGTCTTAGTTGTACATGTTCTATCCAACATTACAATGCGATGAATAGTAAAATAAATGCAAGAATAGATATAACAATTGATGCAACTATAAATGAAGTAAAAGATGTAACAATAAGTGCAGTAACATGTGTAAGCATGAATAGAAAACATAAATAAATGAAAGACAACAAAAACTTATTAACAAGCTCGTTAGAGAAATGTAATGGATGAAGCAGAAAGATGCTTCTTCTGGTCAATAGGTTAATAATAATGGTGATGGTGATTGTGATGATTAAGTTAAGAGATGATCGAATATTTTGATAATTGTTATGATAATTTGTATTATTTTGTTTAATGTTGTTGATTGTTTATAATTTTACTTGTTTAATAAATTCATTTAATTTATAAAAATAATTAATTAATTTTAAATATATTTTATAATATTTATATGTAAGTTAAAATTTTTAATTTTAATTAAAAATATAAAAATAAAATATTACATTTTTAATTTTGATTAAAAAATTCCAATGATAAATTTTCCTCAAGACACTGTTGAAGTTTAAATAAGTGTTTTTCTATGCTACTATAATGAAAATTTTACTTGAGGGAATGTGAAATTTAAATTATTAAAGATTATAAAAACTAAAAACTTATTTTGAAATTGTAATTTGAAAATTCTAACAATACTTTTCTCTCAGTAGATCGTAAAAAATTAAATTGTATTTTTGTAACACTATTTTGATAAAAAAAAATTATTGAGGCAACATAAAATTTTAATTATTAAAAAAACATAAAATGATTTTTTTAAAAAAAATTTAATTGAAAAATTCCAATGGTAAGTTTTCCTTAAAAAATCATTAAAATTTAAGTTAAACTTTTCTCACAGTATTTTTATGAAAATTTATGAAGGACCATGTAAAATTTAAATTATTAATAAACAAAAAAATTTATTTACAAAGAGTTCTAAGAAAGAAGCATCCATAAGACATTTTGAATTACTTTAAAATTTTGACAAATATTTTTGTTGAAATTTTAGAGTAAAATTTTTATTGGTTGCAATGTAAAATTTCATCATAAAAGTTGCTTTAATGTAGACCATTATTGACTTTTTTGCCTACTAGATGTTGATTGACTAGAGTACATAAAGAAGATTGGCTTGTTATTATTGTAGAGAAGATTCAGATGTAGTTGCCCTTCCCAACGGATGTAAGAAGTCTTAATTTGATAACCATCATAAGTTCTTACTGCAAAATCATTCATTTCAGGGGAATAAAACTACATTCATTAGGAATCAAATAGTGAAAAGAGCATCTCCTCATATTAAATATGGATATGAATTATTACATGAAATAGATCAATTAAGACTGAAAAATGTCACAAAAGTTGGATATGATCACATAAATAGTCCTATTTGCAAGACACACGATTGGAGGAAACGAAGTATATTTTGAAATCTACCTTATTGGCGTAACAACTTAATATGACACAACCTTAATGTCATGCACATAGAGAAAAATATTTTCGATAACATGTTCAACACAATCATGAATGTTGGAGGGAAGATAAAGGATAATCTAAAGTCAAGAAAGACTTGAAGGCATTTTATAAATGCTCTGAGTTAGCGAGGAATGCGACAATTGCAAAATACCTTAAAGCTTATTATACCTTTAACAAAGTAAGTAGAAAAACATGATGTGAATGGGTAAAGAATCTAAGATTCCTTGATGGATATGCATCAAATATAGTAAAGTGCATGGATATAAGAAAATATAAGCTGTTCAAATTTACATCAACTACCATTCGAGTAGAAGATATGAGGCGACTTGTGGAAGAGATCTTTACTATGTAAACTCAAGAGTATATTTTTTTCAAGCTTCTTTGACGCGATGGAAAATCTTTAACGTATTTGGCCTATGAAGCAAAAATAATTGGTCCAGTGCATTGTCAATGGATATATTTATTTGAAAGATATTAATCATAATTTCAAGTAATTAAGTCATCATTTCAATCACTTTATTACTTAATCATTTATTTTAATCATTTGGTTATTTAATCATCCTCAATTTTCATTTTAGGTACTAACAAAAGTTGAAAAGCAATGTTAAAAAAAAGTGAAAAATTAATATGTAATGCACATTTAATTGAAGAAGTATCATCGTTTTGCTCACACTATTTCGAGCCATATGTCAACACAAAACGTCGAAGAGTTCTATGAAACGATGCTGGTGATTATAAGTTAAAATAGCATGAAGAAAATCTATCAATTTTTAAACATCTTGGTTGGACATTTGAAAAAGAAAATCTAGATATTTGATGGAGGAAGAATATCAAGCTGCTCATACTTACGTTTCGTTGAATTGCCTTGAGATTGAACATTTCATATAGTTCATATTTCACAACTCAATCATAGCGATCGACTTAGCCAATCGCACACAAAAATCTTTCTTGCCAGTGATCATCTTTTTTCAACTAATATTTTATAGGATTTATATTTTCTAATTACGGAACAACATTTACGCAAACTGATCGTGAGGTTGACACTCATGTAGAGCTTTAATTTTCAAATTGGTTCAATCTATACGTGCATACTTCTCATCTAAACTTTTGATGGTTTAATCATTTTTGATAAATATAGTTAAATAATCAATTTTTAATATTTGCAAGTATATGACCTCTTAAAGTTTATTGATAATAACTTTATCAAGGATGTTACAGAAGACCCATTATTGTCTGTGAAGTCATACCCCAGGATACTATGTCAATAGGTATAAATTTCATACTGAAAGACAAGATTTAGATAAATTTACAATGAATAGTGGAATTTTAATTAAAGGACCAACTGTAATGCAAATAAAAGCAATTATTTTGGTATCTTAGTGAAGGTATTACAATTAGAATATCTTGCATTATCAATCAAGAGACTCATTTTATTTAAGTGTGAATGGTTTAATTCTATACGAAATGTAGGCACCAAAGTACATAAATCATATAATTTATGGATGTCAATCACAGAAGAAGATTAAATAAGTATGGGCCTTTTTTCCTAGATTCACAAGCAGCTTAAGTCTATTATGATTCTTATTGAAGCTTAAGATGCGATAAAAGTGACTAGTGGGCAATTTGCAAATAAAAGTCAAGTTTGTTATGAATCTTTCAAACTCTAGTTTTACTTATGGATTAACCCAAAATGCTTATTTTCAAGATGATGAAAGACATGTCTATCACATTCAAAATGATGCGAACGATCATCCTACATCCTTGAATGATCCAAGTGAGACATTAATATATACTGATGATGAGGAAGAAGACATACTAGATTAGTCAAATTTTGAAATTTATTCTCTTAAGAAAGAGGAAGAGGAAGATTCTAAAGATGATGATTAATTATATTTATAAAAAAAATTATTATTTGTATTATTTAATGTATTATTTTAAATAATCTATTTTGTAAAATATGTGTTACCTAATTCATAATTTCATTTTATTATATTTTCATCATGTATATTAGGGCATTTTAGTTTAATTTTTAGAGGAGACTCTACTAAAATTTTTTATAAAAAAGTAGTTAGTTGTTAAACTAACTTTTATTAACATGCTTAGATAAGAGGTCGAGATAGATGACAGGTGATTTTAAAGGGAGAAGTGAGTACTTCGGAAGGAGAAATCCTTATATTCAGGATGAAGAAGAGGATATAGTTGCACTATTTCCACATGGAGCATCTATACCCATAAATAGGTTTGCTAGCTTTACTTTAGATTCTTCTAGGCTTACTACTACTAAGATATGTAGCTCAGCGAGTTTGTAGAGCATAGATAGACATTGGATTTTTATAGATAATGACATATAAGTATTTATAATTAATATTTTTCAGTACTTTGTATCATTGTCTTCATAAATTTTTTTAATATTGTTTACAACCTATTATTGTATTATCTTATTTGATAGGATTGAGCATTTGCATAAGTGTTCTATGAAAATTTATAAAATCTTTCGAGAGAAAGTCGATCCATCCGAGTATACGAGGAGGTTAATTTCTCAAGAAACCAAAGATTTTTATTTTGAAAAATTCAAGGTACCTATAATTTATCAAAAACATTTTTACGTTCTCTTTTTTTTTTTTTTTTGCAGAAACATTTTACATGAGACGGGAAAATATATGGTGTGGTAAAGGTCGAATGGGATATTGACCTACAGATTGGTATGCTGACTTGGTGTATGTATATTGCTATAAGGTAAGAAATAAATCTCAATTTATCTCAGATAATGTATGAAAGCAATGTCAAATAGAATAAAAGCAATCAGAGTATAGATAGAAGTGCAATATTATGTCTTGCAATCGATGAAGCGAGACGAACAGACTTAGGTCAAGTCCTTCTTAATATAGTGCCTGTTCATGTTCACTATAGAACCATTATTGACTCTTGGCACATAGGATATTTAAATTACTTACATAAACATAAACAAAAATGATGTGATTATTTATTAAATATGTTTTTTGTTTCCAGATGTAAGAGTTGGGTCGCGTGAGCCTATTGTAATAGAGTTTTTTAGATGGACTCACACTAAAATGTTCAATCCTAATGAGTCCATAGATGAGTATGCCAAACAAAAAAAATATAAGTTTGTTATTTTTAATATTTAATAAATAACTAAAATTATATCATTTTTTTACATCATTATTTGGTTTAGCTAACTAGTAACTTAAAAAATTACTTTATCTAAGAATATTTCGAGAAGTTGGTTACTTTTGCTCTCAGCCAGAGGAGGGATCTTTTGACACCTTTGAGGTAGATTACCATAAACTCTACTATGAGCCTGTAGGTGTAAAGAAGAAGCATCGGGTGTACAAGATTGGGAGTCAAGCTCAATCATAGTTTTTAGGCAGTAAATCTAATAGTGGATGCTTTATTGACGACTTAGCCATGTAGGATATGTGTTCTCAAGTGAAGGTTATGAAAAAACGCATGGAATTATAGCGTAAGGTAATGGAGGAGCGATTAAACGAAGAGCGTAAGGCAATAGAGTATGATCGCTTACGTTATAAGAGCGAGATAAGGAGTACTTACAAAAAGAGCTTGATATGAATGAGCACACCCACAAGATGGAAGCTCTCCTTTTGAGAAACATACCTCCAGCACCACTTAATTCTTAGTCATACATGTTTCTCTTATGAACAAAATATTTGACTTTTTATATGTAATTTCTTTTATGGAAAAAATTGTTGGTTTTGTTTATTTAATTTTTATTATAAAAAATAAAAAATATACTATATTTATTTTTTTATTTTATGTAATTTATTTTTCATAAATTTTATGTAATTTTAAAGTAATTATATTTTAAAAATTAATATTAAATCTAGCGATCGATTCGAATCAGTCGCTACTTTTTACAATCGATTCGAATCAATGGTTAAATTAACTTTTTAATGACTTATTCAAATCAGTTGCTGATCACTCACTAAATGAGTCGTTAAAATTATTGCTATCTCATGACTTCTTAATAATCGATAATACTAATCACTAATTTTTTTAGCGATAATCATTTTTGCTATCGATAAAATCTACCGTTAAAAATTTTAATGACAAATTTTTTTACTTTAACGGTGGATAAAAAATGTCGCTAAAAGTGAGTTTTTTTTTTGTAACAATTACAATTTTCAATTGCTATTTGAATTTTCATTCAAATTTTTAATTATAATATTTTTATATTTTATATTTTTATAAATTTTCATAAAAATAAATAATGTGAAAGTTTTAATTATATTTTTAATTATAAATTTATTTTTGTATATTTTTCAATAAAAAATACTGAAATTTTGTGTTATATTTTAATGAAATATTTTGTTGAAATTATGTTAGAAATTCTCATGGATCTATTTTTACATTAGAATTTCAATTTTCTTGCAGGTATTTTTTCAATGGATATTTTTTCATCAAAATTTTCATCATACATTAAATCCTAACGAAATTTTGTTAAATTCCAATGAAATTATTTTTTGAGAAAACAAGTTTTCTCTTATAGTGACTTTGGATTTCTTTTTTTTTTGTGGGGCACAAAAGTTGTTTCATGATCATATAAAAAGTGACTAATTATCATTTTTCAATCACTAAACTAAATTTATTGTTGTAACAACTAGTACTTATCAAGCTATTTAATTGAATTATTTTTTTTTTTTGAAAAGCTCATTTCAAGTAAATAGAAACTACTATATATATATATATATATATATATGTTGATAACTGTTCTATCGTCGAACTCTCAATAGATTTTGTGCTATATGAAAACAATAAGCATATTGATGTGAAGTATTATTTTTCAAGAATCTCGACAATGACGAAACAATTGATTTAAAGTAATATATTAGCTAGTTAACATGTTTACTAAACTTTCTTATATTTCTTCCCCTCTAAAATCCAAGAAAGTTGTTGAAATCTCCATTTTGAAAAAAAAAAAAATCATGCTTTGAAAAGCTATATAAGTAAACTAAAGCCTTAAAATTTTCCGTCTAAGGGAGAACATGGTTATTTTATTGTTTGCTTAAATTTGTGTTGGCTCAATCTAGGTTAATTGTCTTAGTCTTTAATCCTAAGTTATTTTATTTATGTAGAACATGATCATGTTAGTTAAAATTTATAAAGATGCTTTCATGTTATTAAGTTAGATTTTATTTAATTTTTTTAATTTTGAATTTAAGTGTGTATATATATATAATGATAATTTTGAATAAAACAAGATAAAAGTTCTCTGCCTCTCCCTTTCTTTTGTTTCACGGATTGATAACATCTGTCATTAAAGAAAATATTGATGTGACTAAAGCAAACATTGCTACTTCAAATTGATTATTAGATTTGGCTACTTCTAAGGGGAAAGACAAGAAAACGTTCAAACTTGTGACTCAAAAGATTAGAGATCGCTATCATAGATAACATGTGTGAGACGAAAATGATTGATGTGAGAAGTAAATGCAGGCTTTGCTACTTCAAATTGATCATTAGATTTGGAAATTAGACATTCAAACTCGTGACTGAAAAGATTAAAACACAAACCTTCATCTTCTCGACTCCCCATAATATGGTGGGATCAGGTCGCATTATCTGGCTGTACAATCATGAATCTACAAAAGTTGATGTAAATATTTTCCACGCCATTGTACGAAGGAGCAATAAACTAATAAGGCAAAAGCTATGCATCTCAGTAGAAACTGAAACACCCAAAACCTGGAAGATGATATTACTAACAACGGTACATATGTCACGCATGGAAACCTTTTCAAATCCTATAATGAACACAGGTATTAATTAAGGGGGGGAAAAAAAAGCCTTTGATTACGCTTTCAGTTATTTCCATCTTGAGTACACATAGAGCAGCCGCATATTCTTGAGACCATCACCTCTTTTGTACTAACAGGTTTTTAATCTATTTCCAGCTTCTGTTCTGGGAGTACGGCTTTGCTTGTGGACTGAATATTTATATGAGGAATGTGAAGGGACCACAACACCTTAATTTTGCTTCTGAATTTGAGCAGACAATCTCCCGTACTTAAGCTGTGGTCCGCACTACTGTTTGCTTTGCCCGTCTGAATTAATGGGCATTTCATTAGAGATTATCATCATAAACTTACAAGTGGATGAATATATATACACTTATATGAGAGGGTTTGCAGAATAAATATTGATCTGTTATATCTGGCACTCATCAACTGCAACACTTTATTTCACAAGAAAAGTTCAACTCCCTAAGTCCCAGATTTATGTAGCTGAATTTGCGATCATTTCAGTAACCTCTTGATTCAGGATTCAATAAACTGATAGGTCACTGAACCTGCAAGCACTATGGAACTCTCCACTAATGTTCAATGGAGAGATTTTGTCTCATTTTCAATTGGGTAAACAACTTCTTTACTAGAGCTAAGTGCCCTCAAAGTAACAAGATCACTTGTTTCTTCTCCATTCAAAGATTGCAGAGAAGTTCCATTTCTTTTCTTTCTTAATTTGTTGTTATGTAAAAGGTTCAACTTAAATTAGCTTTTGTCAGTAAGGTAGGAACAAAGAGCAAATTAAGTAGCAATAGAGATGTTGAATCAATACGAAAATCAAGATTCTAGACACCATCATGACAAATGTGCACACTGGATATTGATTTGTATTTTAATATGAGTTTCTTGGTGACATAACCAAAGATTACAGATTGATTTTTCACCGCATTGATATACGTTACTAGCTTTTATTTCCATTTCTATAGCACTCTTTTAGAGGGATGGCACATTCATGTGAAGAAAGATTAACCATATTATCATGTTATTAATCCAAAATTATATTAGGGATTAAGATTTGGGTGATTTGTTGTTGTCTTTCGCTGACTTGATCCATTATCACATAAGACAAAAATGCTTTTGGAGATGAAAGAATACAAAAGTGATGACTCAGAAGAATTTTCAAAGGGAAGAATTTATAAGCCAGAGCATTTTGGGGGTCTAACCCTAACATTAGAAGGTGGTGACTGGCTGATTTATGAGGACCACTTGCTTTATGATGTGGCAAGCACTAAAATGAACTACAAGACAACCTTAAGGAATAACAGAAATCGACAAAATGTCATTAGAAAGACACATGAATGACAAGCTCAACGCATCCAGGCAGCAAGATATATCTTCTTGCAATGCTGAAGAAACTGCAAATATATCTTAACTACCTTACAATATTTACTGATATTAGTCCATTCTTTCTTTACGAAACGTACATAAGAAATGGTAAGTTTGGGTGATTTGGTATCTTTGTTTACTCTGGATTTGTGAAGCAAATAATCCAGAGGCTACAAGAGATCATCATTGTGCTCTTCGTGAACATTGAAAGAATGCCTTGTACTTTTGTTTGAGAGTGCTAGGAAGCTTGACATAGTATACTTATAAGAAGTTTAAAAGCACAGTGAAGTTGTGCTTCCAGGCAAAAGAAAGAGAGGGAAAAAAAAAAAAAAAGAGGAACAGCAATACATTGCTAAATTGTCTGATTCAATTTGTTCCTGTCTGGATTCTTGCATTTATGCTTTTGTCATGGTGTTCAGGAGGGAAAAGATCTGTATGCTTAGGATTTCATTCAGTGAAACTGAAAATCTTCTCTCTTTGATACCCCCGTGAATATTAACTGATGCTTGCTTCAGCTCACAGGCTCCTGAATAGAAGCAACCAAGTACACCTTGTGTCAGAACTGTTATCATTCGCCCCCTCATAAAGCCATGGAAGTTCAACCAATTTCAAGGAAGGGGTAAAAAAAAAAAGGAAGAAAAAAGGGCACACTTTATTCATTCAAATATGGAAAATGCTCCAAAAGTTTTACATTTTTAATGTTTTCATGCGCCGCTAGGTGTCACTGCACCACATGGAAAATCCATCTGCCTCCCAATCTATCTGCCTGAATCTCTTTTTCTCAAAAAGCTTTAACCCAACCCGATCGAAATTTAAAACCCTAGACTAAATCTTTGTAAAAAAGCCATGGATTCCCTGAAGAGGAAGGGGAAGATGAATCCCACCTTTGCCGTCCCTAACACCACCAAATTTGCTGACATGGGTATGAAGCAGAGTTGCAGCAACCCATGTTGCTTCTTTTGCATCATGAAGCAACCAGACTCATCTCTCAGGAGAGCTGGACTAGCTAAGTGTTTCAAGGAGATGCCTCTTAGAGATGACCAAGAACATGTTCTGGTGCTTAGTGGTATATGGAACATTGCCATGGCTCATCCTGATGATCCAGAGTTCCCATCCCTTGGCATCTTTGAGTGCATGACAAGTTTGATCCACAAAGGTATCAATGACAGAAACTGGCTTCTTAGCGACCAGAACATATACATCCCTTATTATGCAGCCCACATTGTTGGTTCTTATACTATGAACAAGGTAGAGTTCGCAGAAATGGCTGTTCAGTCAGGCGTGATACCTCCACTAATGGAGATTTTGAGAGGGAAGATCAGTTGGGTGGAGCAGAGAGTTGCTATTAGAGCTTTAGGTCACCTGGCAAGCTATGAGAGAACTTTCCAATATGTAGCGGTTTATGAAGAGGAAGTGGTGAGATTAGCGATGCAATTAGCTTCTACCTGCCTAGATATTGTGTATGTTGATTTCGTAGGGGTAAAGGATAAGAGCAAGAGAGTAAAATATCATGCTGACCTGCTTGCAAGAGGTCTAGGAGGGTTAGAGATGGAGAACCGCAAGGCCGAGGAATGGGCTAGCCAACTTCAGTGCTGGTCTCTCTATCTCCTCAACTGCTTCGCCTGCAAAGAAAGGTCTTTGAATCTAATTTGCAATTCAGAGTTTCTGACAGATTTGTGTCAAATGTGGGGAGGATTAGTAAATCACACCTCTCCTGCTGGTGTTGGACTAATCAGAATTCTGTGTTACAGTGAACATGGAAGACATAGCATTGCTGATTCAAAAGAAGTTATAGAAAGTATATGTAATCTTTCAAGATCCTCTGATGATTGGCAGTATATGGGTATTGATTGTCTCCTATTGCTTCTCAAAGACCCAGATACAAGGTACAAAGTTATGGAAATATCCGCTTCGTTCCTTGTCGATTTGGTAGAACTAAGAAACCTTGCTGATAGATCAAACCTAGGAGAAGCAATCACAAGAGCTCTCGTCTTAGATTCTAAGCAAGGAAAAGTAAGATTCAAGAACAGCAAAATTGAAAAGGCTCTGCAAGAAATATGGGACATAAAAGTAGAGAGGAGAAAGAGAGAGAAGATGATGTCTGAGGAAAAAGTTGAGGAGAGGAGGGTTGTGGTGGGTTTGATAAAACAACAAGCAAACCGGATGTTTTGGTTGGGAGACGTAGAAGAAGCTGTCTTGCAGTATACTGAAGCACTAGAGGTATGCCCTCTAAAGCTTAGAAAAGAGAGGATGATTCTTTATAGCAATAGAGCTCAGTGCCATTTACTACTTAGAGACCCTGATGCAGCCATTATAGACTCAACTCGAGCTCTTTGCTTGTCAACCCCTGCGAACTCTCATGGTAAAAGCCTTTGGAGAAGATCACAGGCTTATGACATGAAAGGATTGGCCAAAGAGAGCTTAATGGACTGTATAATGTTCATAAATGGCTGCATCAAATCAGGGAAAACGAAGCGTGTGAAGATCCCATATCATGCTGCACGAATGATCAGCAAGCAGATGGATGCCACTTGGCTTTTTGCCAGTGCCCGATCAAAAGCATCAACAAGTCAAGCAACCAAGATTAAAGAATCACATGGCGACTATAAGAGCTGCAAAGACGGGCAACAATGTTATGATGAAATTACCACGAGGATGATAATGGAGAAGAAAAGTCTCTTATCGGGTAAAGCCTACAAGTTTATCATTATCATCATAGATTGCTTACTACGTACAAACTTACTGCAACTATATCAATATTGAAATAAGCTAAGTTTTGTTTTCTTTCTTTAACATGGTGTGGGAAAGGCTTGTCTATATATATAGCACAACCCCTATTTTGATATTATACACTGTGTATTTCAGAACTGTCAACCATTATAGAAGAACCTTTGATTGTAAAGAAAGCAAGAAAAAGAGAGCAGGAAAGCACTAGAAGGAGAAGGAAAGCTGTAGTGGCTCGATCAATGTGATCTCCACAGAGGACTGGATCACATGGTAGTATCAAGTTTGCATGTCATCTGTTTGTAAGAGATAAGATTCTGATGCTACCCATAAGGGGCCATGAGCTTATTGATTTTGGGTTTAACCATGAGAATGGCAGCCTTGAACGTTTTGGACTGACATATTGGAGTTTCAGTGAGCTTATAGTGTCAGAGTTGCAGTGCATGCAAATAGTTAATGGTGGAGAGGACCACATAACCATGTTCTTCCAGAGAAAGGGTATCTTCCATTACTTGACTTTCTGCAGGTAATTGCCCATGCCTTTCTTTCAATGAAATCTAGCCTTGCTATGTACTTCTTTATGCGATCGTCAACTTTTTCTTCTTTGTCTTCTTTCATTTACTTTTTTTCATGAAAATCTTTTAAAAGTGAACAAAGGAAACTGGAAAGCATGTGCTCAGCAGAAGCTTAATTAATTAACCACTCATTTCCTCTCGTTAAGATATTTCTTGCATCAAGCAGAAGAAATTTCATTATTCTTTGAATCAACCAGGCATGCGCTCACTCAATTTCTCAAGCCTATTCCTAATACCCAGCTAGTCAATCTTTTAACCACTGGTAAATTTTAGTATCTGTCCGAAGTTATGGCAATAGTTAGGACAACCTTATCAACTAACCAAGTCAGGAATAAGAAATTGAAACAAATATGGACCTGCAAAAATGAACACTCTTTACTTAAAAGTTAGGAAAACTCTTATACGGAAAAAGTGAGTTTGTGCTCACTTTAATATAAGTTGATCGAATTCTAATGGGCGTGTACTTGGGTTATTTATAATGCAAGATGATAGAACTTTTATTTTCCAATGGCACATGGATTAACTAGTTATGAGCTCTTTTTAAAAGATAAAAACTAAAAATGTGCAATACCTTGTTTATACAGAAGATTTGTTATTTAAAACAGCAGATTCTGAGCTAACAGTTAAGAATTTTGCTTTTTCTGTGCATGTATCTCATATTCTCAAGTGGAACACGTGCATAATCACTTTGTTATATTAAGATCAACAACTATTTGCCCATGTAATCAAGAACTAAGTTAGGGTTTTTACAGGCAAACTGAATGTCTCACATGTAACTGGTGGAACTAATGCAAGTTGTATGAAAGTTTCATTTGAGAGTTGGTTAAAACAAGTTATGGTCTTAAGTTAGGCAGATTTGCACAAAGATAATGCAGACAAAATAAAGGTTTAGTCTTGGTCTCCATTTGGGGTAATAGATTAGCCTTAAAGTCCACTTTTATGGGATCTTTTTAGAAAGTCTTTCTTCTCTTTTCAATGTTTCTAGAAGCTTTTGAGGTAAATGAGATGGGAAGAGTAATATAGATAAAAGAAATAAGAGAAATTTAAGATTAAATGAATTATTATCTCTATTTTTTGCCCCCTCAAGTGGTTATAAAGTGCAATTGGAATGAGCTATCTATTGGAGGGTTCAAATATCATGAACCCTGTCCTTGTGTTCCTCCAAGAAAATGTCTTAGAAGAGAATTTTTAAATGAAATGATTTTTTTTCTTATTTTGTCAATGAGATTCTCCAAGCTAAGAATAATTGAGATGCAATTATGAATTTTTATTCATTTAATTTAATTTTTTTTAATTTATGGCATTTACATTATCCTAATTTTTCTTTGTAGAACTGCTAATCAAAATTTGCTACTACCAAAGATAGAGTGAAATCATGAGATCCACTACTCATGATTATCTAAATCATGCATGAACACCATAATAAAATATGCTTAACTATACAAATTAAGAACATTAATTTGCTAAAATTATCTTCTCCACACTTGTTGAGGTTGTTAACTATTATACTCGCTCTTACCTAAGTCACTTCCCATGAAAAAATGAAGAAAAAGAAAAAAAAAAAAAGCAATCTTGTTTGGGTAGTATCTGTCTTCCGAATTGTCTTCCATGGAAACCATGGATAGACATACTCTTCTTGTTTAACCTTGAGTCTTGTAATAAGATTTCATGTTAAAGCTTGCTCTTGCTGGATCACCATTCCCTGTAAGTAATTTTTAAGGGTTTGATCCTCTAAACATCCAATATCATAGACAAATCTAAAGACAAAAAAGTTGCCCTCTGTCTGTTTTATTGCTTTTCTCTCATATCATTTCCCTAGCAGACAGTTAAAAATGGCAATAATCAATTACTTTTATTTGTGAATCCTTGTTAAAATTCCAGTTAAGCAGTGGAGTGTAATACAGACAGGCAGGTAATCTCTTGGGCCCCTATGTCAGAGTAACTGGCGCTGGTGTCTGCCCTAATAGACCTCAAAATCAATTAATGTGTAATAGGTTGATTTATATATCCTGTCATTGTTGTGGGCCGGCTGGATGGTTGAGGATCCACTTTGGAAGTCCACAAGAGACTCTTGTAGATTGTCTGAATCAGGGTCGTCTCAGCCTTTTTGTTGGGTTGAAACCAGGCAGGCCCAGTCCTTACTGGTGTTTCTTGTTTAGGAGTCTCCTTTTGTCCCGACACCGGTCAGTCATGACGACACCCTTGGATTTGGCTTCTGGGAAAAAAAAATAATAATAATAAAGCAAGCTGAATATGGGTTACTTCTACTGATTTTGCTCATACAGGCTAATAATAAGTATATCCACTGATCATGTTATAATCTTATCAAGTTATTAACTTTTATTTCCTTAAATGTTATGAAATTATGTTATTAAATAATATATTAAATGCTAATTTTTATAATTTATAATATATTTTAAATTATAAATTTATTATTAGAACAAGTAATTATTAAACCAATAATTTTATAAAATTACATATCATTAAAATAATATTCTATTAATTAAAAATATAATATTTTATTAATTAATATTGATATATTAAAATATACATCTCAGTCCAAAAATTCAAAATGCACATTAAATTCATATAGAAGAAACTAGTTGACAAACATTACTAAGGGCAGCTCACCCTGACATAAAGAAAGGCTAGCTCTTGAGTTTAAGGGCAGGCAATTCATACAACCAATGGTTCATATCATAAGTACTTTTATGTTATTTTTATAATGCTAATATTTAGGCCATTTCGATACCTTAGTAGTAAGAAATAAGTAGTCTAAATCCGAGGCCAATAAGTAACCCATGTCAAAAGGAAAATAGAAAAACTCACATTAGATACAGTTGGCCCATGGCGTTTATAGGATAATTATGAACTTCACTATAGAAAGTGGATCTTAGATAAGCTTTAGATATAGACTTTTAAGCATTGCTATTTTGTCAAAATTGATATCGACTTTATCATTTAAGCTACCTCGACCAAAACCATTAACACATTTTTTTATTTATTTGCGAGTTTCTTTTCCATTAAACCTTATAGTATCTACCTTAGGTGCTCATTAAATTTTCAATAAGCATCAATTGATGTTTATCAAAAACTTGCAAAGAAAAGTCATGGTTCTTAGAAAAGCACCACCATGCAATGAAGTAGTAACAAACATTGAAACCTTCGTCGCAATACGAATCTTTCTATTGCAAATAACACAACTCATCTCTCAAGTGAATGGAGCCCTACCACAAATCAAATATATGCTTTTAAATCTCTTATCTTCGAATCTCTTAAACTTTCACCTTCACTTTGTCTTTGCTACAACTTCACCATATTCGCACATTCCATAAATTTTCACTTGAACATGACCTTTTACCTAAACATAAACACAAGTCACGCAACCAAAAGATAACTTGATAACATTGGGTCAGTTAACTAGCATCTTTATATCTTCTTAAGTCACTGAATGTCGTAAGGCTTTCTGGATCAACAATAATGTTCCATCCAACAACCTAAGGAATATGAAGGCCTAGCTTTGTATGGATGTTTAGGTGAGCTTAAGCCAAGCAACTAGGCCTCCATGTAGAAATAGATGGAGAGAAAAAGTATGTAAAATAAACACAGTCAACCAAGATGAAAAAGGAAGAATGGAAGAGTTTAGCTACTTATCACTATAAATGGCATATGAAAAGCTGAAAAAATAGTTGACATATATGATGATGGCTTAACAAGACAGAGTTGTTTAAATGTTGGTATAATTTAAGTAAGTGGTGTTTCATTTATTAATCGAGATTTAGCAACCTAATTGTCCCATAAGTTTACCTATCGATGTCTAAGTTAATGGTTAAAATAGGCCCCCTAACTAGACTATTTCATAGTGTGCTCAGCATAAAGACTCTTCGAAACATGGAGGAACTGATGATGAAGGTTAAAAAGTATATGAATCAGGAGAAAGACAATAAAAATAAATTAGAGACTCGACAATTAGAGGAGTCTAATAACTTTGAAGATGCTCAACTAGTGACTCTTAATAGTAGCACAAAGATAAACAAGAAATGAGAGAAGAACCCCAGAAGGAAGCCTAAGGGAATCAAGACATTTTAAAAGTCACAAATAAAGGTTTACCTACTTACTCTCATGAGCGTACATCTTTGCATCAATGATCAATTCCTAAATCAAACTAGAAATTATTCCTTTAACTGGATACTTTATTACATTAATTTTTTTATTTTCTATTATTCTTATTTTATCTACTTTTAATTTCTCAAACTCTTTTTTTTTATTTTATTTTACAAAAAATAAATCTAATCAATCTATGTGGAAGCGACCTTACTCATTTATACTACAAGTTTAATTTTTTGAGTCGAGATTTGAGAATTTAATTTGTTAATCTTGACAACCAATAATTTTTAGTTTGAGAAATTAAAAGTAGATAAAATAAGAATAATAGAAAATAGAAAAATTAATGTAATAGAGTATCCAATCAAAGGAATAATTTCAAGTTTGATTTAGGAATTAACCATTGATGCAAAGATAAAAATCTTTTAATCTTTGCTGAATTGGTTATGGTTATTGGTACCACCTCACAACTTATTTCTCCTTACTTCTTTGGTAACCAAGATATGATCTTTGATTATTTTTCTTGTCAATAAATAATCTTAGATACGATTTTAGGATTTAATTTAGCAACAGTATTAAGAATTAAAGAAACTACTAATTCTAGTCAATAAACACATGTGTAGGTTTATTTAAACTCGATTAAATATCTTCATAACATAAATTAAAAACCTCTTTTGTAATCAACTATGTTATTTACTACTTATATTAGAACACCTAAACAATTACGGATTTAAAGTTCTAATTAATAATCTATTATTTTGATGATTAAACAAAGGGCTCTTTTTGTTATAATTAACCAAAATAATATTTTCAATAAGTATAAAAAAATAAAAAAAATAAAAAAATAAAAATAAAAACAAATAGAATCAGTTAGATCTCATAATTCTTAAAGAATCAAATCCTTGATTATGATTTGATTGGAAGAGATATTTAGTAATCCAAGAAAAAAAAAGACTTAAGAAAAAAAGAAGGTAAAATATAAACTGTAAATGTTCCTTTGAAGGAACTACCTCTTTTTTATATAATAATCTCTAAACATAATAACTTATTTTAACTAGGACTCTTAAAAATAAATTAAGAAAAATATAAAATTCTATAACTACTTTTTAAATAAAAGATAAAGTCTTGGTTCGGTGAAATTTCAATGCAATTAGGTGTGCCAACGCCTTATCTAAAAATGTTTTCTAATTCATTCACATCTCTTGGAATCAAACTTTTCATCGTCAAATAATGAATTGGAGTTCATCTTAGTTGAGTTTCTTAATCCAACCTACTAAATATAATACATAATCAAAATCCAACATTTAATCATTTACAACCAACAAAAATATGAAAAAAAAATATAACAATATATATGACTATTATGCATTCTATCAGTACATCCTTATTTAGATTTAGGTGGCCACTTTGAATGACATCAAACCCAAATCAACAAAATAGGAAATAGAAAATATTATTCATTTTATTAAGACCATAGACATGTCATAAATAATTGTAAAGATTTAAAAGATAAAACTAAAGAGTTGGCCATGAAAAGACACTTTTTTAGGTATGTGGAGAAAATAGCTACAAGAGAAAATGATTGCTTTAAATACAAAGATCAGGCTCAATATTTGAAGGAATTTGGTGACATAGTAGAGGTTGGCATGACATAGCTACTTCTGAGTCATTTAGATGATGATAATGATAATTGATGATGTTATCCCACTCAAACAAAGCTAATGAGTGTTGAAATAGAGTCAGAATAAACAAAAACACCTCGAAAGAGACACGACAGACTCCACTGAATCTATAAGAGTTGTTAGGCACGCTGCAGTTACTTGCCATTGAATGTTAATGTGTGTCATCAAATCCCTATAAATAGAGGTTAAATATCTAGTTGCAAACAGATTGCATACACACAGATTTCACATAAAGACTCATAAGCTCGCAAGAAAGAAAAAATACTTTCTTTTGAATTCTGTCAAAATCTCTCTATAAATTTCTCTTTTTTTTTTTTGAAATCTTTTTCTCTTTTTAAGAGAATTTTATTTGAAATGCTTTATTTGTCCCTATTTTTTTGAAAAAATGGAGAAATACTACGAAAGGTGTAGGGGATTTCAAAAGGTATTCACTTTGAGTCCTTGTAATTTTACTACAACCCATTCATTTTTGCATAAAGTTACTTAAGCAGAGTTAAATATTGTTGAAGTTTTTTGTTAATTTATATGTTTTAATCCATTTAAGTTATGCAAACATAGTAAAATCATGTTATAGGATGAGAAGTATACTTTTATAATTATATTATAATTTTATTATAATAATGACATTAAGATATCATTTTAATCTTTTATTTTTGGAGAAGAAAAAAGGTGAGCAAGTGCAACTACTTTCTTTTCCTAAAAATGTTTTAGTATATCAGGATGGAGTAAGTACAAAAGCCTAAGTACTTTGTTCAAAATACCTCTAAAATTATTTTTTTGAAAAAAATAAAAAATAGTATCAATTATAGGCATCTTGGGGTGTTAATTCTTCCTTAAACGTAATTGACTCATAGACTTAGATACCCAATTTTCTTTTATCAATTAGTCTTACTTTATGATGGTGGCTAATCGCACCTAAAAAAAATTAGTGACAACTTTTACCTTTTCTCGTGCTATGAGTTTTTTTTTTTTAAACTTCAGTTGGGATAATACTTGTCTAACGTGAATTATTTATACCAGGCTGATTAGGTTCATTATTATGTCATAATTTATAACCCTATAAAACCAATATCTTACACTTGTCCACCAAGGAAAACTACTAAGGATTATCTAAATAGGATCCTTAAGACTTTATGAAAAAATGAGTAGAAGAACGAGAAAAGGATGTCAAGCCTAAAAGAAGTCAAACATTATGGATTGAAAGTCCTCAAGAAACATGATATGGAGAACGCCAACGAGTGATTAGAGCATAACTTTTGTTTAATGGTCATTCTTATCCTAATGCCTATCAAGTGAAACTACTTAAGAAGTAAAGCAATTGCTTCACTTCTATTGGAAATGCAACATTTTAAAAAGAGAATATCATGGTTGTTTAAGGCTATCTATGTTATCCTTAAGTCTTCTACTGTTACTTTAATGGGGTTGTTCGAGGAGTACTAATGAGATAGAAGACTTGTTGGACTAAAGTTTGATTGAGGTGAGAACTTGTTATAGTGAGGTTAAGCCAAA
This sequence comes from Moringa oleifera, assembly GCA_021397835.1. Classification (NCBI taxonomy): domain Eukaryota; kingdom Viridiplantae; phylum Streptophyta; class Magnoliopsida; order Brassicales; family Moringaceae; genus Moringa; species Moringa oleifera. Next base: position 5,037,209 of record JAJFZO010000087.1, read on the forward strand.
GGCAAGGACATGTTAACATGAGGTTTGTCAAACGTTAATCACTTATTAAAGTGGACGAGAGATTTGGTTGAGGTCAAGGTAGGGTTTGGTTGAGGTTGAGAACCTATTAGCCCAAGGTGATGTTTAGCTAAGTTAAGGACCTACTAAGTTGAGATTCGAAGGCCTGTTAAGATTGTAAAATGACGTTCAATCAAGGTCAAGGCCTTATTAGGGTAAGGTTTAGCTAAGATCAAGGACTTATTATGCTGAGGTTTAGTTAAAGTCAAGGACCTATTATGCCAAGGTGAGGTTTAGCCGGTATTAAGGAGTTATTCAAGCCAAAACAAGGTTTAACCAAGGAAAGGTTTGGTTGAGGTCAAGGACTTACAAGTTCAAGGTCGAGGACCCAATACACTAAGATGACATTTTGTATAGGTCCTAGGCCATGGTGGTGTTTGGCCAAAGTCGATGACCTACTAGTTCAAGATGAAGTTAGACCGAGTTTAAAGACTTGTGAAGATTGAGACTAGGTTTGTCACGGTTTAAGACTTATCGAGGTTTAAGACCTATCTAGGTGAGGTATAATCAAGGTTGAAGACCCATTTAGGCGAAAGACTTACCAAGGTAAGGTCTAACCAAAATTGAGGACTTGTCTAAGTTAAGTACCTACTAAGGTAAGGTTTGACCAAGGTAAAGGACTTTTTAAGACTAAGACAACGTTTTTTGGAGGTTGAGGACTTGTTTAGGTTGAGAACATGTTGAAATCAAGTTTAGCCGAGGTTAATGACTTGTTGAGATTGAGATAAGGTCTAACTAAGGTCGAGGACTTATAAAGACTTAAACAAGGTCTGACCGAAGTAGATAACTTGTCAAAAAGTAAGGATTTATGAAAATGATGAGTTTACTTTGTTCATTAACTTTCAATTGAGTTATATCCCTTTTGATTGAATGGTTAAGATGTGTGCAATCTTTTTTGTAGATCCATCATTTTTGATGGATTGTCATAGTAAAAAAAAACATATAAAAAAAGTAGAGAAAAAAAGAAATTAGTTTTTTCTACAACTCAATAAGATATTTCAAAATAAACTTTTTTTCTTTTAGAAAAAAAAAAACAAGGAAGCAACTTTATTGTATGATGGCTTCAATTTTTATAAATTCAACATACTGAACAAGTTGAGAAATATGGCTTTTTTTTATCATTTTTCCCCTTTATGAAATCAATGTTATGAAATTCAAAAATCGGGTGATAATTTTTTTTTAAATTTAAATGCCTATTATAGTGGCATTTACTTTTTTCACTTTCGACTATTAATAAAGGAACAGTTAATTCTCCGTGCAGCATGTAAAATGTATTCAAAGTTAAGACTTCACTATCCTTTAGGTGCTAATATCATTAAACTTTTTTAAATTAAATTATTCATAAGGGATTGACCCTTAAGACATAATTTAGGAGCTCGTACAAGCCATCTCTAATCCTTTGCCTTAAAACCAATATTGTAAGGAAGTTTGATAGTTCCATAATTCACATCTTAGTCCATCAAACAGAAGAAGCTTCATATCTCCATATTTTAACACAATTGTCACATGTTTCACTCAAACTTGTATATAATTATTAACTCTTGAATAACATAATGACATCCATATGAATCTACATCTAGATCTATTTAACACACCAATTTAAATAAATCTATGTCATGATTGAATATTTGAACAAAGCCTTGTTAAGCTATTCAATCTAGAATGCAAAAAAGCAACCAATATTGATTAATGAATAATTTATTACTTACAAATAAAACGGTGGGGTCAAACAACTAAAGTGATGGATGAGGAAAATGCCATAAAAAATTATATTTTCCACAATTAAAAGACAATAATACCCTTGGTATTTCCAGATAAAATTCTCAACGACTCTTGGCAGCCTGCACCGTGCCACCTGCATCCTCTTACCAAACTTCCACGTCTTAAATTGACCTTCGAGTTTCTTAAAAAACCCAAGAGTATTGCTCAGCCACAAGTTTTCAACTGCAGTTCAGTTTACACACGACTGTCAGCTTGCTTTCCCCCTCTCTCTTCTGTGATCTTCTTGCGTTCAACAATCAAATCTGAATCCAAAATGAGCTGGTGGTGGGCTGGTGCTATCGGCGCTGCCAAGGTAAAATCAGACTCTCTTCTCCTCTCTACATAGTGCACAAATCGACAAGAATACTGTTTTATATGTTTAATTTGAACATTTGGATTCTCAAATTTGGTGGTGGATTTTGCAGAAGAGATTGGAGGAAGATGAGGCACCGCGAAGCTTCCAGAGCGTGGGACTGGTAGTTGGGGTTACCGGCATAGTTGGCAACAGCCTGGCGGAAATCTTGCCTCTCTCGGACACCCCAGGGGGCCCATGGAAGGTCTATGGTGTGGCCCGGCGACCTCAGCCAAGCTGGAACGCCGACCACCCGATTGAGTACATCCAGTGCGATATATCCGACCCGGTCGAGACCGAGTCCAAGCTCTCCCCCCTGACTGACATCACCCACATCTTCTACGTCAGCTGGACCATCCGATCCACGGAGCTGGAGAACTGCGAAATCAACGGCTCCATGCTCCGTAACGTCCTACGCGCTGTGATCCCTAACGCACCCAACCTCCGCCACATCTGCCTTCAGACGGGTGCCAAGCACTACATCGGTTCCTTCGAGTCCATAGGCAAGATCCAGCCTCACGATTCTCCCTTCACGGAGGATCTGCCGAGATTGAGCGTACCAAACTTCTACTATACGCAAGAAGACATACTGCTCGAGGAGGTCGATAAGAAGGAAGGATTGACCTGGTCCGTCCACCGACCCGACGCCATATTTGGGTTTTCACCGTACAGCTTGATGAACATCATCGGCACGCTTTGCGTATACGCGGCCATTTGCAAGCACGAAGGGGCCCCGCTGTTGTTTCCAGGTAGCAAAGTGACATGGGATTGCTATTCTGTGATGTCGGATGCGGACTTGATCGCGGAACAGCAGATATGGGCGGCGGTTGATCCGTACGCCAAAAACGAGGCTTTCAACTGCAACAATGGCGACGTTTTCAAGTGGAAGCATTTCTGGAAGTTGTTGGCAGAGCAGTTTGGGATCGAGAAGTACGGGTTCGAGGAAGGGAGGAATTTGGGCCTCAGAGAGATGATGAAGGACAAGGGACCCGTGTGGGATGAGATTGTCAGAGAGAATCAGTTGCAGCCTTCAAAGTTAGAGGAGGTTGGTGCATGGTGGTTTGTGGATATCATGTTCATGGGGGAATCTGTATTCACCAGTATGAACAAGAGCAAGGAGTATGGATTCTTGGGGTTCAGGAATTCCAAGAACTCTTTCATTTCTTGGATTGATAAGATGAAGGGTTACAAGATTGTGCCTTAAAGTCTGCTCTCCAGCTGTTTTCTTCTTCCCAGATGGAACGTTTGTTGTTGGTAAATCTGTTGTTTTCTGCAATAAGATTGGAGAAGAAAAGAGACTGAAAAAATTGCTGTGGTTCTTGTTGGCATCTCATTCCTCATATGGAATTGCTTTTGTGATTTATATCTATGCGCAGGATGTTAGCTAAGATTCTTTTTGGTCTTAGAAGGTTACCATTTGCTCCTATCTTGGCTGTCTAAAGTTGCTTTTATCTGCATAAAGAAAATATGGGAGAGAGGCTATCTTTTCCATGGTAGACCCTGATAATCAAGAACAGAAAGGATGATGGAGATAAGAAAGCACTGAGGATTTTCTTGTTCTGAGACAGAAAATTGTGTGCTCTCTTCTGGGATCAAATCTTGAGTTGCTGTTGTGAGAAAAGTGAATCTCTCTAACTAGAGAGCAGTAGTGATTTGATTCTGATCAAGTTCATGAAGATATGATGGAAGTTTTCTTCTTTTTTTTTTTTTAAATATATACAAAGAAAGAAGATGATACATATGATGCAGTGACAACCAAATAGAGAATTTGAACCTAACCAGATGCTCGGTAAGAGCGAAAGCAATCCATTATACAAACAACAGAGCATTTTGTAGATTGTGAAGTATAACAATCTTAAATTGATGGAGGTATCTCTAAGATTTTCTGATCTTATTTTGGTTAATAGTATAATATTGAAATATCGTTGTAAAGTTACATAAAGATAAAATGTGAGAATTATGAAAAGGATGCAAACTTGTGTAGCATAAATTTATTAGAAGCTTGAATAAACAGTACCAAAGGTTCTACCTTGAAACCTTTTGGACTGAATATTGATGTATAATGTCAAAATTCAAGAATAAGAAAGAATAAAAAACATAGTGGGATTATATTATTAACTTGTAAGGTTAACAGAGCTTTCGATTTCGGATATACGTTTTGTATTATTTTTAGTGTAAATAAAAATATTATTAAAATAAATTATCAAAAATTTTAATAAATGAATAAATAACTTGATTCATTAATGACATGAATTTATTTGATGAAGTTGAAAATTTAAAAAGTATAATTTATCATTCATAAAGATCATCTTTTAGTTTTGAAAACTTTTTTTCAGCAGTCATCAAGTTGAATATGAATCACTTTATTAATAACTCAGATTATCCACATACATTCTTTAGCTTACTTCCTCATTTGAAGTGAATAAAACAAGAATTACACAAAAAGTTATAGTCTCGCGTTATCAAATATCCACGTGCAATTAAATGTTTAACTCAAAAAATAAAATAAATAATCAAATCAACAAAGAATTAAGGAATCTAGATTAAGAATACCAGGTATCTTGTAAAACCCTCAAATTAATTAAGATCATTACATACACATATCTTCATTTCCAAAATAAGCAAAAGGTTTTTTATAAAGTAAAAAAACTCATAATTATAATTTTTTTAATTTATTTTAAGAAATTTATTCTGAATATTAAAATATGGCCGCTTGAATAAATAGACTTTGAGTCCAAATAACTTTTAAATCTTCAAAAAGATTTTCTTATAAAAAAATTGATCCACATTTTTCAAAATATCAAGTCTAATTGACTTGGTTTTGGAAGGACAAAAAACACTAAACTCTAGTCAAACTAGCACATTGAATTCTCTTATTTGATCGTATAAATTTGAGGGGGAAAAAAAATAGATTCATCATTCAGATTTATTCTAAATTGTGAAATTCAAAAAAAAAAAAAAAGGAAAAAACTCCCAGTCCAAAATAGAGTTTCAAAATTTTCTATTATTTTAATGAAGAATTAGGATTTTCTATTAATCTTTACTGTGTTAATTTTTAGATTCTCATTGATCTACATTGTGTTGATTTTTTTGATAAAATAATAATACATAATAATTTAATAAAATTAATAATTAATTTTTTATTTTTTAAATTAATATAATAAATTACTAAGATATTTTTAATATTTTAATAAAAACTTAATACTAACTCAAGTTAGAAAAAAAAATCTAGATCCTTCCATAAAAACCCAAATTTGAATTTATCCTTCTACAAAAACTAGTCATTTGACTTTTCTAAATCAATATTAAATGCTCTTTAACGACTGCCAATCTTGGACTTTTTTTCATTTAAAATTTGTATACAACATTAAATGCATCTAGAGCTTTAACATATTGCATTGTCACTGTTTTTATTTAAAGCTCATTGATTATGCAGAAAATGACCATATAATTGATTGTCACATTTTTTTTTTCAATATAAATAATCATATAATTGATAAGAAAGTTATTTTTCATTTTATTATAAAAAAGTATGTTGAAAAGTTTTATAGTTAAAAATGCTCATTTTGTTGATATTATAGAAACTAGAAGAGTCAACATTAAACAAATCAATTTATAAATCAAAGTATAGTATTTTGATATTTTTGTTTCAATCAAGTAAAACTCAAAAAGAGAATTAATATTTTAAAATTTCAAATAATTAAGTGCTTCAAATCGATAATGGTCTAATTGCCTTCTCTAATCTTTAATTTCACTTCTGTCAAAATTCATATAATAATAATCTCTTACTAAAGTAACAATATCATCAATATTAAATAATTTAAAGCTATCTATAGGACTCAAAATCATACTAAGAATAAGAGGATCTATAGTTTTATCTAGAAATCCACTATCTAACTTTTTTAATTGAAAATCTATCATAACATTAAAAATATTAAAGTGATAGCAATGCACAACTGTGATATTATCTTTCTGCTAGCAAATACGTTTTATACCTTTTATATGGCCTGCATGCATAACAGGCATATTTCTGTGATGCTTAGCATAATAACATCATACTTTTAAAGAAACCAATGCCATCCATCTTGAAGAAGTTTCCTTGTAGTTGAAATTCAATTTAGGACATTTAGAATATCTTGAGATTTGAATTGCAAGGCTTCACAAAATAAATCATAGATTCTAATACTTTATACATTAACAAAAAAAAAAACATCAAATCTTTGCTTGCATCTTTAACTTCCCCATGTATATTACTATTTGATCCATTTTCAATCTACTTCTCAAGAAGAGTAGATACCAAATCATACAAATCAATTAACCTTCTGATAGAGGTAAAATGAGAACTCTATCAAGTAGTTGCAAATCATTACAATGTGCGAACTTAATTAGCTCTTGTACTAATTTCAAACTCTTCTAAAGTAATCAAATCTATGACTTTATTTTTTCAAATAGGTTTCAAGTCTGGATATTTTTTGAAAAAAGCACTCACAAATTTTACAATACCATTTAATTTTGAGAAAAACAACCGCACATCATGCACTTTTTTTGCCATTACATCTAAAGCAAGTTGAAGTTGATGCGTAAAATAATGTACATGATAAACACATGGACAATATTAATAAAGCTTATACACCATTTCATTCACCTTGTATATTGTTAGCCCCATCATATGCTTAACCCTGCAAGTCTTCAAACTGATAATCGTGTATATTGAGGATATTACATATTTGCTTCTTGAGACTTTTGGTTCTTATGTCCTCAACACTTGTAACTTCAAAAAAACCTTTACAAATTAATCCATTAACATCAACATATCTTAAGATAACTGTCATTTGCTCTTTATTAGATTCATCAATAACTTCATCAAAAAGAACACAAAATTTGACATCACTAATGTCATCATGGATTTTTGACTGTACTTAATTAGCAAGAATTTTCAGTAACTCTTTTTAAATATCAAATTATGTGTACTTGGTATTTATTGGAGAATTTTCAAGTACAATTGTAATATTTTCTTTATTTCCTAATGCTTTTAACTTTATCAATTCGAGAAAATTTTCATGATTAGTAAAATTGATGAACTCATCATAACACTTGAAAGTACATCTTTTTAATGCCAATCATTTCACAGCCTCTAATAAAACCTTAAGCCATAATCTGTTCCATAAAGTTTCTTCTAAAAAAAGAGTACTCACAACTTTATCGATATGTTTAAATGGATTTTTCAAGTTTATCCAACTCTCCATGGTGAATTTATGTTGTGAGTTAATATCTCTTTCATGTTGTATAGACGAGTATCCTTCTATTTTTTTCTAACTCTGGAAACTTTCAACTGTAAATGTATAGTACTTTGACAGATGATTCTCAACGAGATGGTCTGAAAAACAAAATGCTTTGTCTTTTTTATACTGAATATTTAAGCCATTCAAATTTATCAAATGAAAAAACTAAAAATCTTTGAGTTTTTTTCTATATTGACTTTTAGGATATTTAATTAAGATAAATTGACATGGTTTCATCTGAATAAATGCTTTTCGAATATCATAATGTTTATTGATGAAATATATCCCAATTAAAAAGTGTAATTCAAGATCACATTCGATGGATTAACATTCTCATAGTCACTCTTTTCATCGAATCATGGTAAATTTAATATACTCACATGTTGTAAAAAAACAAAACTTGAACCACTTGATATTTTATCATCTTTTTTTTTTTCTACCAATGTATGAAAAAAAATGTCTTTTTTGGCTTGGATGAGTGAGACGTTGACATTATTAATTTATAATATAATTAATCAAAATTTAAAAAGCAAAATACAAATTAACAACACGGTCTAAGAATATTACTAATTGCGAATGTCACATATACTAAGGAAAACATACTGCCTAAGCATTTTCAATAACTATTTCAGCATGAATGCCAGTAAGTTTATATTGAAGGTAAGCCACACACACATAAAAGCAACCAGAAGATCTCTACCATAGACTTATAATTCATTATTCATTTATTCTGAAATAATCGCACTCTAATGCCAACATATAACATGTAATTATACAATTGAATGAAATAACATTCCTTATAGAATTTATGAATTTATCTCCACTATTCTTTCATTCTTTTGATACTTGAATTTGTCCAAAAATAACATGATGTAGAAAGTTCATCAATCTAAATAACCCATAACCCGAACATCAAAAACTTGCCTCTTGACACACCTTCAAATTGGAATTTGATAATATTTCACAAGATGAGTAGATGTAAGAAGAAATAAAAAAAAAAAGAATAGGAGAAAAATATCTGTTATCAAGGGAATGTAACAATTAGCATTGTGGTGAAAGGTGAACAACAAAATGAAAAAAGGGGTGAATAGATTTAGTAATAGGAACATAAATGTAATTAGATTTATGGATAAAATAGTAATTTAATTAATCTAAAAAAATTTACTGAGGCTATAGCCCGAGGTAGCCCTTAAGTGGCTTCGACATTAGTCAATAAATTGAATGAGTTAATTTAAGAATACATTTTTTTACTTGTTTTGATTAAGTGACTTTGGTTTTCATTGTAGGTATTAGGTGGGTAGTGATAGTAAACCGTGAGTAGCTTTTTATGACAAGTGCAACCACTTGTTCATCTTATTAGAGTTTGTTTGTACTATATGTGTATGAAATGTGGCTTGCATGTATAAAATGCTTTGACGTAGGGATTTTTCATGTTTGAATGCATTATCAATTGTACATTACTTTTATAATTAAGGAGTGTGTACAGTTGATTTATTTTTGGACCATTTGAATGGTTTTATTCATCAATTGACTACATTGTCAAATATCTTAAATTATCTTATACATCAATAGCCTACAATATTATTTTCTTATTTTTTATTCTACAGTAGTAAAAAATCAATGTGATTATAGTCACAATGCATGCAACTGCAACAAGCTTATGATAAAAAGTGAGTTAATTTTGTAACTTTAGAAATTTAGTTAACAACTTTAGAATAAGTTGTATTCCTCGATTCACATTAGGCCATCAAACCAAATAAAATAGTCATAGTCTTCATGCTTTTGTATCAAAATAAAATAGTATCCAATTATTAGTAAGTAATCTATCAATAAACAAAATCATATGCAAACTTAAAAATGTTATTTAATTGCACCCTTAATGAACAAGAAAGCTTGAAAGTATTGATGTCTTTAATTCTATAGCACTAATTTGAGGAATCAAGTGAGTTTACAATGCCAATCATGTTTGAGTTGTTTGTAATGTTTTATGCCATTGTGTTTGCCTATATGTACTATTGATACTCTGTGCAAAGATTATTGTTTAAGAAGAATGAACAATATATTATAAATATGTTTCAATATCTATTTATGACAATCCATAATATTTATTTTCACATGCATATAGTTAGTTATCTGTTAATTAGCAAACTTAATTCATATTATATAGAAGTTAGAATGCATCCCACTTCAAAAAACCAATGCCCTTTCCCAATCTTAACACAAAAAACTTATAATAAGAAGCTTAGATGTAATTATGGATAAGTAGTCATAGCCACCGTCAATGAATCAAATACAATCTTATTATGAAAAGCTTAATTTATACTTAAATACAATCGTAAGACAGTAATCATATTTATTGCCCGTTAGTCAAAGTTTAGGTATTATTATGCACGAAAACCAATATTCGATGCATTCACTTATGAAAAAAATCAATGAAAATAACAAATTAAGCTCAGATTGCATACGATGTTCTTTTTGCAATCCCAAAAGCTTCTTCTCAGGTTTCTTGTAGTCCATGAGACGTGCAATTTTGCTCTAACATCGCAATGACATAAAGAAAATGATATGACGAACTCTTTCTCTCAACTAATAAACTGAACTTCTATCCGTACATATTTCTCTCTTAAGCTCTTAATGTCACCTCTTTATCAAATCTTCAACAAGAAAATCATGACCAATTGAAACTTCATGTCCTCTCTTTCTCTATCTCTGTCATTTCTCTCTCTTCAAGTAGCAATAAACTCGGATTATATGAAGGTAATAAAGAGAGGTTAATGAATAAAATTACTTTTACAAAATAAATCCATAAACGGCGTTTGATATTAGGGTTTAATTTGAACAAAATTGAAAAATTAGGATTTGTTTGAATACGTTTTCAAAGTTGGTAAAAAAAGAAAAAGTAAAACTTAAAATTTTAAATGATACATATCCTTAAATCTTTTAAGAATACAATTTTCTTCCAAAATTTCTTCTTTGTTATAATAATATTTGTATTATTGCATGGTTTAACCAAAAGAGACAATCGATCTTGTAAAGATTGTAGGATTAAATGGAGGCCATTTATCTTGTTTTCTATGGTGAATATAGCAAAAAGAAACAACTTGGAAAAGATTGTGGTTAAAGATAAGGAAATTCACCTTTACAAAAGCTTTAAAAGAGATGCCAAATTGTTATAACTCATCAAATTTAAGAAATGTCAAGTGAAAGACATGGCTTCGAGAGCGAAGATAAATGAGGTTAGTCAAACCATGTAAAATCATTATATTTGTTTTCATTTTCTTTTATTCTCTCCTTTAAACACTTACTTTCAAATTCAATTAATTGATCTTATATTTAATTAGACATCAAAATTTTATTAAATTATATTATTAACTAAGAAACTTATAAAATCTTATCTCTTATTCTTGGATTGCCTATATCTTAACATATATAAAACTCTTCAATAATACGATGCAATTGAGATTAACTAATAAATTGATGCCTAATATCATTAAAACAAGCACTCAGTTGTTAAAATAATACCAACTAATTAAAAAGAAAACTTCATTACCATTAAACTAAGAGGTTGAATATTTCATTAGTTTCAATTGAAGTTAAGAAGTGAATTGTAGCATTGCTCGACATAAATAATTCATTGATAAAAAAATCTTGCATTAAATATAAATCTTATCATTGATGAGTATATTTAAACAAGCGCATTATGAAAGAATAAATGATCAATTAAAACTACTATTTTAAATATTCCAATATTTAGAATCACCATCATTTGAATTTTAAAGAGTATATTATTTTTAAAAAAACAAAGTAAATGACTTTTACATGATATCAATTTGCTAATTAGTGTACTTAGTTATTTATTTCAATAATAATTTTTTTTTATTCCATGCAAACACCTAGAGTTTTTCATTAAGAAAATTTTGGTTCAGAGAAATTCAAATGCAATTTGCTTTATCATTGTATGACTATAACATTTTATGTTATTCACATATCTTGAAATTTTTTTTAAGTTACATAATTTATTAAAATCATTTTCATTAAATATTCCGATCCAATCAAAGAAAAATCATGTGTTATTGAACTAAATTATATTGTAAATTTTAATAAAAAATATGTCAAATAAAATATCTAAAATATGTTGTATTGTAGATTAACTAAAAACAAATGTATGGACTTCACTTGCATAAGTATACGTGCAAATTTTTTATTATAATCATAATAAAATAATAATCTTAAAAAATAAAAAATTGAAAGTTTTAAATATTTCTTTTAAGTTTTGACATTAGTTTTAAATATTTTTTTTCAAGTTTTAACATTATTTTTCATAGATCACATACTTCCAATAGTTTTCCTTTTGTGTTTTATTTAATTTTTCAGTAAAAAGTTCAAAAAATAATAATTTAAAAGTTAAAAATATTGATTAACTAAATTTTTAATTGATTCAATTCATTTAAAATTGCTTTGATTAATTTGTAGTTGAATTTTTTATCCTTTAAACGGTAAAAACTACAAACAAAGATTACCTAAAGCTCCTTTATTATTTTACTTTTCTTTTAAGAAGTTAGTGGTCGTTTGTTGAGTTTGACAAATATTTCTCACATACAAAAATCACTGCTCTCCAAGTTGTATTTAATGAAGAATCTATGAGTCTCATTGTTAGTTACATAAATGAGTAGTTAAAGGCAAAAGACGATTGTTGCTTACATAAACCCAAGTACTAATGTCATTTTATGGAGTGATCTCCCAAACCAATCCAGTGATTCTTAAATAGAGATAATGAGTTATCAGTATTTGAGAAATTTCTTAAATGAGATCTCAATGATCTATTTTTCTTATTATTTGTTAACCAATTAGTTGGTTAATTGATGGTGGAAAGAGAGAAGTGCAATAACTATTAAGAACTGATGTTATTTGGTGTTTTTGCTTCGATTAATAAAAAAATCCAATTTCTTGATTCAATTTTTGGTAAGCACATGAAAGATTACTCATTCTTCTACAACTTCTTTTTACATTTCATTCTTTAATAATGTTTCTTTTTAACTATGTTTTTTTTAAAAGAAGATTGCTTAAATAGTAAAAATAAAAAAAGGAATGTTGTTAATGGTTTTAGAATTTATAAAAATAATTTTAGTACATTTGGTCAAATAACTAGGCTTTCTTAGTGTCTTTAAGATAACTAAAGACAACACACAATTATAGGACCCAAACAAGTGGTATCATAGCCCTAAATGATCCCTAAAAAAAAAAAAACCTAAGATCCTCTAAAAACAATTAAGAATGTTCAACAAATCACCCAAGAAATTGATGATTACCAAGTTTAAAGTTAAGTTTTTAATGGTGAATGAGCTCATTGACATATAAAGGAAAAGAATGAGGGCCATCTTAGTCTGGTAAAAGGTGTCATTGGCACTAAAAAAAGAACCATGATAACTATAAAGAAGGCTGAGATGATGGAAACAACCTTTAATGCCATAATATCTCTACCCTTAATGATAATGTTTTAAGACAAGTTTTTAAAGGAAAAGCTGTTGCTAGTATCTGAAAAAAGCTAGAAACTCTTGTATGATAAAATCTTTAACCAATAGAATCTATCTCAAGACAAGATTTTTTTATTATAATATTCATGAGGACAAATTTCTTAATGAAAACTTAGATGAATTCTCTGAAATTGTGATTGATCTTGAAACCTAAGTAAGAAGATTAGTAATGAAGATCAAGTAGTAATCTTACTTAACTTCTTCCTACTTGCTTACAATTATAGATACAACAAAGACATTTGATCCACAGAGGAGTTGGATTCTGCAATTAGGTGTAAAGAGCAAAAAATGAGGAGGAATAAAAAGGTTGATCTTCTAACAAATTAAGCCTTATATGCTAGAGAAAGGGTTGAGAAAAGAGTCCAATCACTTAACAAGATTGCTGGAAAAGATAAGTTCAAAGCCTTGTAATAGAGGGCTTGTAAGAAAATGTATTTTTGTAAATGGAAAACCTAGCTATATCAAAAGATTCTGTAAGGAGTTGAAGAATAAACACATTAAGTAATCCAACAAGGAAGCAGATGCAACTATAATAATTGAATCTTTTCCCGATGAAGGTGTAAGTTATCATAGAATCTAAATTTTTTGATGAATTGATTTTAGACTTAGCTTGGAATCATGTGTGTCTAAAGATTGAATGGTCTTAAGATTATAAATAGGTAAACAGAGGAAGAGTGATCATGGATAATGATTAATCTTGTGAGGTTAAAGGCATTAGAACCATATCTTTCAACCTGGAAGATTAAACCACCAAAATCTTGGAGGAAGTGAGACATGTGCTTGAACTAAAGAGGAACTTGATTTTTTTAGGCTGTTTGAATTATAATAGCTACTTCTTCCAGATTAAGAGAGACACTCTTAAAGTCTTAAAAGGTTCTTTGGTGATTCTAAAAGGGATTAAAGAGAATGACTTATATATCTTCCAAGCAAAGCTTATGATAAAAAAAAAAAACTAGTACCAAAGATGAGTAAGTTACGACTCATATTGGCATAAAAGACTTGGTCACTATAGTGAGAATAGCCTATAAATACTTAGTAACCGAATGCTATTTGGCAAAGACAAGATCACATAAGTTGGCTTTTGTGAACTTTGTGTGTTGGGAAACAAAACATGCTAAAATTTGCACTTACTAGAGAGCATAAATTAGCTAACATCATGGACTATGCGCACTTTGATTTGTAGGGAGTTGAGTCAACTCCAACCTATAGTGGTTACAGGTATTTCTTCTTTATAGTTGATGACTTTTAAAGAAAGGTCTGGTTGTATATGTTGAAAACAAAAAATGAATGTTTTGAAAGACTTAAAGAATAAAATGCACATGTTGACGAAGAATCAAACTTGAAAAAAGGCTTGAAGCCTTAAGAATAAATAATGGATTAGGGTTTTGTAACTTATCCTTTGATGCCTACTGCAGGGAGCAAGGAATCTTAAGGCATAGGATAATGAAGAAGAATCATAGTAAAATGGAATGGCTAGAAAGATGAATACGAAGAAAGTGAGATAAATTCTTTTCATCTTTGGTCTAATTAAGGGCTTTTGTGGAGAAGTTACTACCAGAGACATCTATTTGATTAAGAGGTGCCCTTAAAGAGCATAGAGTTAAAAAAAAAAACCCAAAAAAATGTATATTAGATAAATTGCCAACCTTAGGCATTTAAGATTGTTCCTTAGTTATCAAGAGCAAATTAAAGGTTACAAGATTGGTATGAAGAAATGAGGAGTCACCAAGACTACAATCAACAAAGGTGTCACCTTCCAAGAGACTTCTTTACCACATGCCTAGTAAAGAGATGCTACTACTACCAATCAAAATTTAGATGAATTGGAGGACTCCATGGATGTCATTGAAGCTGAGATAGAACCTAAAGGGCCTCTTACTTCTTTTGTAGAGCCTCAGAACCAGCTGGTTTAAACACATGAAGAAAGTAGCAGCAAACTCCCCTAATAGACAAAAAGCAATAATAGTTGTACTATGAAGATAACATTGATGAATTGAGAGATTACTAGTTGACTCAAGACAAGAACAAGAGAATTATTCATACATTAAGACGATTTTTGAATGAAAAACCTAACACTAGTTTGTCTAAGGGAAAACTCATGATATACGCCTTTAACACAATTGAAGTGATCCAAAAGGATCAAGAGCCTAAAAGTTTCAAGGATGCTATGTCAGTGTAAAATTTTATGCATTGGTGGCATGCTTTTAAGGAAGAAATGATGTCTTTAGAAGTCAATAGAAACTGAGAGCTTGTTCAAATGCTAAAAAAGCAAAAGATAGTCACTCATGAGTGGATTTATAAAAAAAAACCAAAATGAAGTAGAAACAGGTTTAAGAAGGTTCAAAGCAAGCGACGAGCTTTCTTAGATTGAAAGGATTGATTATTCTAAACTCTTTTCTCTTATAGTCAAGTACAAATATGAAAGAATAATCTTTGCAATGGTGGCCTTTGAGGACTAGAGATTAAAACAATCGGATGTCAAAATTATATTTTTACATGGAGAGCTAGTACAAACATTTTACATTAAGCAATATGAAAGCTTTAAGGCAAAAGGTAGGAAAACCCAAATTTGTCTCTTACAAAACTTCGTATGGTTTCAAGCGACTAGTTAATGGTGTAAGAGGCTTAAGACTTTCATTTCGAGTTAATACTTGAAAAGAGGCTCATATGATGCATACTTCTATCATAAGAATGCTGACTATGAGGATGTTGTCTTGTTGCTACTTTATATTGATGACATGCTTATAACTAGTAGCAACCAACATCAAATTTTATGACAAAGAAGATATTAAATGAAGAATTTGACATGAAGGACTTAGAATCAAGCAAAATGATCCTTTAAATGCAAATCCAAAAAGAAAGAGTCAAGAGGTAGCTCAAGCTCTCTCAAGAAAATCATCTGCCAATCAACCATACATTTATGTAACCCAATATATCATAAACGAATGAAGCATCTTTATGTTAAATGTCATTTTACTAAATAAAAAGTAGAAGAAGGCCACATAAAGCTTAAAAAAAAATACTAATTGAATGGTAACCCAACAGACATTACTGCTAATTGTGGTCCTCTTACTAAATTACTTAAGTTTTTGAGCATGTTAGTGTGGTTTGAATAAAAGAAAGAAGGGCTGATGTTAAGTTGCACTTAGTTGTTTGCTAGATTAAAGAGAAGTTTGTTGGGTTTTCTGATTTTATAAATAATAAGTGCTATAAACCCTGGTTGTTGCTCATGTGGCTAGTTAAAGGCAGAGGCAAGCTTTTGCCTATATAAACTCAAGTTTTGATGCCATTTTGTAAAGCGATTTTTCAAGTCAATCCAATGATTTTTAAGAGAGTTCGTATGTGATCTCTATTGTATTCAAAAGAGTTCTTAAATAAGAGTTTAGTTATCCATTTTTCTTGTTATTTGTTACCATTTAGTTTGTTAATTGAGGTGAAAACAAGGAGGTGTTATAACTATCAAGAATTGATATTATTTGGTGTTATTGCTTTATTTAATGAAAGAATTTAGTTTCTTGGTCTAATTTTTGGCATGCACATCAAAGATTAGTCAATTTTTTGTAACTTTTATTTACATTTCATTGCTTAATAGTGATTCTTTATAGCTATATTTTATCGAAAGAAGACTACTCAAATAGAAGAAAACAAAAGAAAGAACATTGCTTTCTAGAATTTCTAAAAACGATTTCTATGCATTTGGTTAGATAGTTAATGAGTTAATTTTACTAACAATTTAGGGTCTTTTTATTTGTTGTTTTTTTAGTTAATTAGAAACTTTTAGTTCGTTTGTTATGCATTTTTATATTTATTTTATAGTTAGATCATTTTGGAAGAAATAAAGAAAAAGTCAACAAAAGGCCAATTTTAGCATGTTAACTCCAAACTTTAAAGCTAAAGCTCCGCAAATTCCTACAAAAATCCCATAAAACAACCAAAAAAGTTTAAAGCCCCTTGTCGCAACCTAAGTTCTTTAAAATTGTATGCTAGATAAGATTTTTCAAATATTATGAAAACTATGCATTCCTATTATAAGGACACTATATATATTCTTGCAAGGAGAAAAATATCTCCTCTTATAAAATGGAAAATATCTTTCTAATAGGATCTACTATTTATAATGAAATTCTCCTACTTATTATAGTTTGTCCCCCTATGGATCCCATTAATACAATAAATTTTTTGAGATAAAACCTCCAAGTGGGCTAACTTTGGCATATCGTGACACACAGCTCTAAGTACTCCAATTGATATTTTTAAAAAATTAAGCTTTTGTTAATTTTTATTAAAGTTAAATTTTTAAGTATGAAAAAGATACATGGTGTCTTTATAAAGAGGGACATAAAGATAACAAAAATGGTAAAAGGAGATAGAGTAGGGAAAATTCAAGCACGCAAGAACAATATTAAAGGTTGAAGATTAAAGATTTCTTGAATTTCATTTAAAAACTAACTTTATTACTCTTTTTCTTTGTCTTTGATTTTATTATTTTTTTCTTAACGAATAGGAACTAAACTTTTGATTAGTGTAATTAAATGAAACATGTACAGTAAAGTTTTAATTTATAGTTATTTTTATTCAATCAATTACTTGTTATCATTCTTCATGCTTACGGATATTAAAGCTTACATTCATTTGATCAGTTCATTAAACTTGATATAAAAGGTTAAATTCATCTAATTAGATCATGATAATTAAAGTACAATAAAAGAATTAAATTAAAGTAAAAGTGATCACTTTAAACTTGTGTGATCGTTTGCTAGTTGTTTAAATCAACATAGAATTAACACATCAGCTAGGCTTTTTAGGTGTCTCTAAGACTACTTAAAAGATATCACGCAACCATTGCTTCTCCAATATTTATGTTATCAAAACAACCTTCTTTGATATAAAATTTTTGAATTCTTGTTAATAATACATCATTCTAATTTTTAAAAAAATAATTAAAATTTTCAATTTTAAAAATAATTTATTTTGATTTATTATTATTATTTAAAATAATTATGAACCTTAATTTTTATATTATTTATTTTAATAATATATTAAAATTATTATTATATTATCATGTGTTCTAAAAATTTTATTTTATTTTTTAGTTTAATGAAACTCAAGATCATCATTGAACTTATAATATGTGGTCAGCAAATTTACGATTTAATCTAATGGGTTTCGTCTTTTCTTTTATAATTACATCAGATTATAAGTATTTATTTTATAAATAAATGAATTGTAAACTTTAAATTTTAAAACGGAGTGCTCGATAGATCAATTTATTTATAACAATTAAACAGACTAATAGTTCAAACATACTTTTTTATTTAAATTTATTCAAATTTATATAAAATTTTATAAATATACAATACTAATCAATCAAAACAATCAATAACATATATCTTTTTTTTTATTTAACTTATATATTTTTTATAAGTTAACTCATCTTATAAAAATAAAATTAACGTATTTATTATTTTAATTAAATATTATTAATATTATTTAAAACTATATTTATGATTAAATAATAATATTTATTACTCATGTATTTTTATTTTAATATTACATATAAATTTTTTTATTAAATTTATTTTATAATTTAAATTATTACTTAATAATAATTATTATTTATTTAATATGCAAAAATAAATTTATTTATTTACATTATTTTTAAAAATAATTATAAATAAGATTACTATTAAATTAATATAATAAAAATTAATTTGTTTAAGCCTTAATCCGATCGATAGGGCTTATGAATAGGCTATGGATCACTATTTTTTTTTCCTTGTTGCCTTGACTTAGATTCATTAAATTTTGTTGCAAACTGAACTTGATTTTATGTGTCCGACCGACCTTACCCCTTATGGACGGTGAAAAAAAAAAAAAAGGAAAACAAAAACAAAAAGAGAAGCATAAACCCTCCATCCTGATCGAATGACTTCATCTTTCATATTTCCCTTTGATATACCCATTAGACGCATAATCTCGAAGGTAGAAGTTCTGCTTGTGGCTCATACTATCCAAGGCAAGTATGAAATAATTCACCGATTAAAATACTGTTAAGTTTCCTTTCTTTCTTAATTCCTTTTTCATTACAGTGAACAATGGTGCTCTCAAACTTTAATGGAGTTGGCGTTGGATTCGGTACGCTCATAATTTATCTTTACGGGCGGACTTTCCCCTTCACTTTGGATTGAAGTGCTTCCTGGAGAATGTGCTCTAAATTTATGATATTTCTCTTGAATGATCTTTATCCCCTCTTTTAATCCTTTTTATTTTGGAGAATTTTGTGTTCAGGTTTTGGTGTTGGTTGCGGATTTGGTGTAGGATGGGGTTTTGGAGGTCTGTTTTCAAGTCCTTGTCTGCTTGAATTTCGGCTCATTTGGCTTCCTCACTTTTTGTTCACCATTTTATTATTATTTGGCATCCTATTGGTGACTTTTTCACTCCATGAAGATATGGATACTGTGCATTTGAATCTTGTGGGATAGATGTATTTCTGCAGAAGAATCAGAAAGAGCGTATAAGTTATATATGCAAAAAAATTGATTTTGACCTGGTTGATTGGCTATGCCTGATGGACCCAAAAGGGTCATGCAAAATGAGACCGGCTTGAAAATTATGCCGACACCAGGGGAAACGGTTCTGAATAACTACACTTTGAAGTACAAGAAAGCATTTGGAGTGGTTAACATTGTGGCTTTTGAAATATAAAAATGGAGTTCATAAGATTTGTTCTAGTTGTTCAGGATGTCAAAGATCTATTCCCAGTTGCCTGTTGATGTTCAACCTAACAAAGCAGTATATTATTTGATTATTCATTTTAATTCTTGTTTTGGAGCCCTCTGCTTATTATTTTAGAATTGGAATTCTGATATTAAATGTTTGTTGTAGAGAATACAAATTTTTTTAAGTGTATATAGTCTTATTATGGGATTGATGTATCTCTATTTGTATTTTTATTAATAACGAGCTGAATGAGCTTTGTGTTTGATAAATAGCTAAGCTCTCTTTTCTTGTTTGAGAACTTTCTAGAGAGCATGTGATATTCTCTATTTCTAGCTGTTCATTACTCTTTAAATGGTTTATGTAATCCTTGAATATTATAGGGTAATGTTGGCTAGGTCCTACACTTGAGGGATCAAAGGTGAGGTGTGGCAGTTTATCAAAGAGTTGGCTGTATACTTGCTTCTTCTTTTTTTCCTGATATTTTCTCTCCTTCAATTGACAATGAAGCTTAATTTTAAAAGCTTCTTCCTTTTGTTTAGAGCAACATTGCACCAGATTCTGTATGGTGAAATTGAGAGCATCACTGTTTCCATACTGTGCATTGTAAAATAATGATAAGCTGGAATTATGCTCTCCCAGTTAAGATGGGTTATCTTGGTGGGGAGAGGGCAGTAGCACCTAATTTGGTATGATTGAAATGAGGCTAATTACCTTACTGTTGCATAATGTACACTATAAATTGATTCAGAATTATGCTATCCTGGTCCACAATGGGGAGTGAACACGCTTGCTTTGCCATAATTCCAAACTGAGATTATGTTCTTCCCTGTTTACTTATCAAGAATCTATTGTTCTTTGTTCATTGGTTTAGAAATTTACAGTTATATTTTAAAACCACATCAATTTATTGCCATTGTTAATGTGTGCATTATTGTCAGAGTTTCCAATTTAGTACATGGGGGTGTTCTTCTCCTACTGACGTAGATATTTTGTTTAATTGTTCTTGCATGTGGCCTTTTTGACATTGCTAATTCATTTGGTTTATCTCCTACAGGCATGCCTATGAGTATCTTTGGTCTCGGTGCTGGTATTCAACCAAAACTTGTTTTATTGTCCACCAAAATCTATCTCGAATCTACATATTTACTTCAATTAATTGAAATAATTGTATCTGTATGTAACCCTTCATGTTTGGTGAGTCTTTTACCTTGGAATTTGGTTCTGTAGGTGCTGGCTGCGGGGTTGGATTGGGCCTTGGCTGGGGCTTTGGGACTGCCTTTGGTAGTCAGTATCGATCATCTAGGACAACTTTTCAAGGGATAGAATTCGGGAGATTGGATCAAAGTTATGGTAGGGAGTTTAAAGATGTACCAAAAAGCAGCCAGGAAGCTAGTGCTTCATAATTGCATTTGGTTTTAGAACTGAACTTCTGATCCTCAGCTCAAAGGATGTTGCTGCTTTGGGAAGCTGACAGTATGGGTCGGATTATCTGTAGTTTGATGTTGAATCAAATAGAAATATACTTTGTCATTTGCTCCTTTCTTAGGTGGTTATTTATGAGTTAGTTTATGTTCAAAATAACATAATCTCCGTAAGAGTAACCAAAGAAATTGAGGCTAGCTTCAGTGGCCAGATGGAAGGACAGAAACCTACTTGAAAGAAGCTGGAAGGATAAAGTTACCCCTTTGAGCTAAACAAAGAAAGCTTGGGATCATCAACTGTTATGTATGCACTAATTCTCTACAGGATGAATTTTTCTCTCATTTAATTTTTGTATTCTGTTTTTTATTGTCTCTGAAAGGGGGGTTCTCTTTGTTTTGCTTCTATTTATCTAGCAAGTGACAACCTGAACTGAGATCTTAAAAAGGATTTCAAGCTGTTTTTGGAGTCACGCCTTGTCTCGCTTAAAAAATTCTCTTCGAGTCCTCATTTAAGGCAAAAGACCATTGCCTGGATACCCTTGTGCGCATCAGTTGCCCAGCAGCCAGCTGGAGTTCTTACTTGCACAATCTTGAGAGACATCAAGGATTTAATCTAAATGAAATCTTGCCAGTAGATAAGTTAATTCATTGCATTTGTGAAAAACATTACTGATATAATAAAATTTTGTGGGAATTAAATAGCTGCTGTTTTTCTAGCTGTGAATTACTGCACTTAATTAGGTAACTGCTGCTACTGTTGAGAGCCAACAAAGGGATGCTATGGGCATCCTTCCCAACAAAATCCATAGTATTTAGTACAATTCAAGTGAGAGCCATCTTCTTACTCCCCACTTAAAAGAAAAATTGCAGAGTAGGGATAGAGATATATTGGTTGGTAGTCAGGTGCCTGAGCCCTATTCCTCTCCACCTTATTAAGAAGGGTGGTTATTGGGATCAATCGCCTCTCTCATTTGGCATAAATTGCTGTGTCTGACAAGCATATATGCCTGTTGACTCACTTGGAGTAGCCTCATCACAATATGGCTGAGCAAAGAGTTTTCACGCTCTCGCAGGTTGCCCAACACAGATCCAACAAAGACTCCTGGCTTGTAATAGGAGGCAGAGTAATCTTCCTTATATCTCTCTCTCTCTCACGCTTCTATGCTTGATTATCTATTGAGGTTGGCAATCAGAGTTTAGCCTGTTTACAGGTACTGGACGTGACAAATTTCTTGGAAGAACATCCAGGAGGGGAAGAGGTGCTCATACAATCAGCAGGAAAGGATGCAACAAAAGAATTCAAGGATATTGGGCACAGCAAGGCTGCAGAGAACTTGCTTCTCAAGTACCAGGTGGGTGTTCTCCAAGGTTACTCTTTGAAGGATGCAGATAATGATGATGCTGCACCCAGTGAACCCAGCAACAAAGAGATGAGTGCTTTTGTGTTAAACAATGACGCCATACCCAGACATACAGCCCTTTTTGCGTTCGTTGTGCCACTTTCAGTTGCTGCCTCTTACTTATGTTGCAGATACCTAATGGGGGTTATCTAGATGCTCTCTTAAATCTTGTTATCACTTTTCTAAATCTCCATCTCTCATACTTCTGATGGGCTTGTAGGATTATTCTTATACTTTGACTGCATGATTACTAGTTATCTTAAGGGTGTCATGTTCACCTCTAAATTATAAGTTTTATGTTATAAAGTCCCTAATTGGAGGGCAAATGCAGCAACATCACTGCTGGCTGTCTGAACATTCAACCTTTCTTGCAACTTACAACATATGTGATTGGCTGGACAAAACGAACAGTTCAATAACAAGGCTTCAGATTGTGAACCTTAAAAAAGAAAGGTCACAGAACTTTATAACAGATAGTTGCCCCATAATCCACCGAAAACAGCTGTCATAACAAAAAATCACAATGGAGATTCATCAGATTATGGTGTCATATGCAGCTAGAAAATTTACTCACCATTAATTAATATAACAATCTTGGTATCAAACAGAAATCCCAACGTAGTGCTCGATACAATGAAGTGCTCAGGGAAAAGTGAATGCTCCACAGTATATTCTTTTATGTCTGATTCATTCAGCTTGCTTGTCTACAGTTGTTTAGAAATACTGAAAAGGAAAAAAAAAAAAAAAAGACTACAAATGAAGTGGAAGAACATCAGATGCTGCATTACGTATTGCTAGCGTGTTAATACAAAAAAGATAATTACAAGATCTAACAGGCCAAACTAAGACTCTGGACTTCAAATCAGAAACCAAATTTTTGGCATGGCTTCATAACAATACACCAGCATTTACTCTTCATCCAGAAAACCAAAAACCCAGAACAAAGCTGCTGATGCACGTAGGGCATGACCTGCAGAATACATTCACAACTACGTTGGGAACATAACAGTACTTGAAAGAGGACCACTTTCTCGATCCAGTTGCAACCTGTAGTCCCATTAAACACTCCATGCCACAGACTGCCATGTAACATAAAATGTTCACCAAAGATTTGGACACCTTCCTAGATTGCACTGAAAGTAATCAGGACTGCAGAAAGAAACAAGCCGCATAAGCTTCCAAAAAATTTAAGACATCTTTTTCTGGAAATAACTACTAATTAGGTAACTAAGACGTCAATCTTAAATTGAGTCCCTAATCATGAAATTCTGTAATCCTCAGGGAAAACTTAAATAACAGAGTAAAAAGTGTAATCACATTCTGAATCAATAAACACCAACAATGTGAGAAACAGGCACATTGACACATTCAAAATCATATTTGAGAAGTCCATTGACGTTATTGATCACAAGTCCTAAACCTGCAGATCATGAAAAGTGGCATTGTAAGTAAATTGGCGATCGATCACTATCGTTCAAACATGTCTTTCAGTGCAATTATATAGACTTTCTCCCCCCAAGTCATCACGTAAAGCTCGTCAAATACCATTTATATAACAAAAATTTCATGCTTCTCATGTATCCAAAATCATAACTGGAGGTGCTCCACTGGATGAACAGGAGAACATGCTTGTGCACAAAACGACTTGAATATTAAGTTTAGACAATTGTCCAGTATTCCAGGGACAGGTGACATGTGGAGCAAATCATTTTAAGCCAAGCACCAGAAAGTCAACAAGATGAATAACATCGACCTCTATGTTTGCTATGATCCTTTGTGAGTGTGACACATGATTTCAGTGTCACTATCCTAAGCAAGCAAAACTAGTTAACTAAATTTGCTAAGAAGACTAGACAACAAGAGTCATATTGGATTCACATGCATGTGCAGCATAAATTCACATAATGCTGATTCCTGATCAACTCAATAATCAGTCCAAAACAGAAGTGCATGTCTGAATGGGAAAAAACAGAGTCAGACCCAGTTTAGGCAAGCTCACCAATCAGGCAAAGGAGAAGAAGAATCCAAATGGTAACTTGAACAGGTCGACTATACTGCATCTGATACTGAGACCTTTGAAGCTGCCTCTGAATAGCTCCATACCAACCATGAAGTTGCTTATTGTAACAATCATCATAATCCAGGCAACTTTTACTCTTTTCATAACATGCATTGATAACCTGCTTCAAAATTGGAAAATGAGAATTTGTATGCTAAACACCTAAACCATGGAATATGATATTCATTAAATAGTCTGAAAAGAACATGGCAGCAGACTGAACACTTACCCTAGTCGATTGAGGAGGTCGCAATAATGCAGTATCAGATTCTTGTTGTCGGTCTATTGCTTTCCACTTCCTAACACCATTCTTCGACCACTTCAACTTGGCTGCACATTCCATGGAATCTAGAAATCCAGAAAAACTGGGCGTCTTTCGTGGTGTTCGCAGAGGCTGGCCACTGGACAGATTCTGCAAGGAACCATCATCAGGAATCGCAATCTTCCAGGCACCAATATCAGCACTTGCACTAGCTGTTCTCCTATGCCCACGTGACTTTTGCTCCCTAGCTTCCAAGGAACCCCCCTCGACTGAAGTGCTTGGATTCTTTGAACAATCAGCCACTGATTCTTTATCTGTCTGTTGAGGCAGTTCACCATCCCTCACATGTTTTTTTAACAAAGTTTTCTCTTCAGATGAAGATGGACCGGACAAAAACAGTGCAAGTTCATTGCACTCGCGTTCATCCAAACGCATCCATGGCACTGAAGCCTTGCCCTCTGAAAGGGCTGATTCCTCTAACAAATTCTCAATCTTTGAGATCTGATCCTCAATTGCAACAATAAATTCATGATGCCTGTCCCTTGCATCATCACTTGAGTGATTAACATAACTTGACTGAACAGCCCGTCCAAACTCCTCTAACTGCATTGGCAACAAAAGACTCTAAATTTAACAGGCTGGTACAACTGTAGCCCAACATAACACAAGCACACAAATATACAACCAGAGGAAAAAGAAAGAAAGAAAGAAGAGAGGACCTGCCATTTGGTAGTGCCAAGTGCAGCATGCAGGTCCCTGCGAAGTTGCTCATAGTCCCATACACAAGATTTGTCTTTCTTCGCGTGAATCCATGTTCTATATGTTGATTCCATCCTTCATTCACATCACACAAAACCCATGAATAACAGCCAAAAGAAAACTGTAGACCAACCCAAGCAGCTAATGCAGAATGTCAACAAAAAACCTGTGAAACAAGGTCCTACCGCAAGATTTTGTACCTAACTAGAAGCAAACAAAACAATGTAGTTTGAATTTAAAACAGGAAACCCCAATGTTTGTGATAGATTCAGGGGAAAAAAATGCAAAATAGACTTAAAATTCTGCAACTTCGCTATTATTTTGGGTCCAACAGAACACAGAAACCCACCAAGGTGGGCCTAATGCAGCTCTTTAACCTGATATTTTGATTAATTGGCCGCGCAACATCGAAGAATGGATTTAAGAACTAAAATTTCTTAGTTAGCCACGTAATTTCTAGGAAAACAATTAACATACACACAGCATGGGTGAGAAGATTACCTATTGAAAACCATCAAATCAAAACTAAGAAAAAGAAGAATCCTGGGTTGAATGACTAATAAATAGATACATTAAACAGCGGGTACCTGTCCGCAGATTCTTGGACTTCTTCGGCCGCAGAGAAGAAAGGATCCTTCTCCCACTGATCGAAAATCGACGCCATCCCTCCCAACTCTCCTGCTTCTAGTAATCAATTAAAAATTTATAACAATTTGAGCAAACAAAATCAATAATCTCCGGACAAAAATTAAATCCCAGGTAATACAATGTTCTAAATAATATCCTGACAAAATTTGCAAACTAACGGATGGCGCAGATCAACGGATCGTTAACAGGAGAGAGAGCGAGGCAGAGCTATAATGTTCAAGCAACTGCAATTTAATTAATAAATGTCCGAGAAAAAGGAGTCACGGCAACCACTAATCCTAACAAACAAAAGAGGAGATCTGATTATGATCCTTGTGAAGGACTCGAACGATGTCGTTTCATAGGCTCAGGTGAATCACGAGACAACAGAAAGCAGTCAAATCTAGTGTGCCATCCGTGCGTGGTTGACCGCCGTTACGGTCACACCCCCAGAAACCCTCCCCATGTTGTCTCTTTTGTCTTATTTAAGATGTAGAAGCACTTAAACATAAATCCTTCCTTGTCTTTAATTATCTCTATGGTCTTTTCTGAATTGATAATTATTAGATAAAAGAAATTTTCATTTGGACGAAGGTTCACCAATAGAATGCTATTCCATACTTACATTGAATGCTTCCCAATGGTACAAGAGATGTTTGGTTTTTTGTGGTAATAATAAAAAAATTTATTTATTTATTTTTAATATTTTTATAATAAAAACTATTTTTAATTAATAAATATAAAAAATCAAACACTAGTAGTCTCTCTCACTAAAGAAAGCAAGAAAAAATATTTATTCTCAGTACTCTCTCTCCATCAAATGTTTCCCGTTTAAAAGAAGAAAATTCACATTTTTGTGTTAATATAACTACTTTGAGAATACCTTTTGATGAACGAGATGAGGTTGAACTATTTAAAGGAATGAGATTGAATTAAATTATATTGGATTAGAATTATACTTAACACAGTGATATATTTGGTGTAGTTTTAAAAAAATAAAATAAAATTTTAATTTATTTTAAAATATTATTATATTAAAAATAAACATAATATATTTATTATAAATTTAAATTATAAACAATTAATTGATTTTAAATTTTTATTTGAATTTTCATTAATTTTTAATTATATTTTGTCATCCTTTTGATTTAAAAAATGACAATGAATATAAATAATAAATACACATTAATTGAAACATTTAATCAATAATGCTAATATCTTAAAAAAGAGTCACATTAATTTAAAATAATTTTTTATTTGAAATAACTTCAAATTGAAAGATAGATGCTACAATATTATGTTCATTACAAGTTTGGAATGTATCATAAGTAATTAACCAACATGTGCAACTGTTTGAAATTTTCACTAATTTTTTAGATATATTATATTAATTTAAAATAAACTTATAAAATTGATGATTATGAAAACATAACTTAAGGGATTATTTTATTTCATTATTTTAAAGAAAATTTTATCTCATCAATTTAAGAAAATAATATTATTCATTTTAATTCGACCAAAATAAAAATGGGATAAACTTATCTCATCATTGCATCAAAAATAAGATTGGGACAAAAATTGTATAATTTCAATCTTATTTGTTGTGATAAATATAGTCTCATGGTTTACTATTTTTAGATATAACTATATTATTTTTTTTCTTTTATCAAGACACTTATTTCTCCTTTATCTTCACCCCTAGTCACTCACGTTTCATAAATTTCACTCGCGCTCATTATCAACCTGATAATTTCTTCTCGATTTTCTTTGTATTTCTTTTTTAAATAATTGAAGATTAACACTAAGCATCAAGGTAGTTTCTGCATCCATAAGTTTCTATCACCCTCAGATCGATATTAAAGATGAGTATCGAAGTCATCTTAGATTTTTAGGTATTAATTTAATTTAAGTAATTTTTGTTATTTTCTATATGTCATGGTAGATTTCGAAAACCCTGTCACCCAATTGATGAATCATATGCATTAGATTGAAATGGTGGATTTCGAAAACAAAAATTTTCTAATTTTAAAACCCTAAAAAACAAAAATTTTCCAGTTTTAAAAACCTTAAAAAATAAAAATTCTCATTTCTCGTTACTTAATTGATATGAATTTGTAATCATTTTACTCAATTGATGCACAAAGAAATAATAAAGTGAATGAGTTAAAAAATGCATACTTGAATCTCCAATTTCAGCAATAATCGATACTTGAATTTGATAGATAAAGAAAAAAATTTCACAAGAGTTGTTAGGAGTAATTCTGTTTCATTTTACAGTGATGAAAAGGTCTTTAATGTTATTGCATACTTAACAAGTGTACGCATATCACGTCAACAAGCCATGTCGTTAATTCTAACGAATTTTATTGACGGAAGTTCAACATTATAAATAGTATATTACGTGAGTACTACTTTAATGTAATTTTTTTATAAATATCTCGATTTAATATTGCAGCTAAAATATAAATATTTTAGTGTAATTAACCCTATCTTTAATTTAATTTAGTTTATTGTTATCAAATAAAGTTCCTATTTGTTTTGTTTATGTGTCATTACCAATTTAATTTAAAAATTTATGGGAGAATATCTCCTTATACATACATAACTTTTTTTTTCATAATCAAAGAAACAAAAAATTTAGATTCTTCTAAACTTATATATATATATATATATATAATATGTTAAAATTTTTTATGATAATTACTTGAATATTTTTTTGATCTGTGAAAAGTTTCAATTTACAATTCATTATACAAAATCTATAATTTAAATAACCCCATAAAAATCAAGATTGACTAAAATTGATTTAATATTGAAATATATAATCAAAATTATTATATAAGATTTAAATTTAAATAATTTTTTTAAAATAATGAAATATATATTATATTATATTAAAATATCATATATATAATTAATCTAATTAATATTTCAAAATGTTAAACAAAAAGTGGGTACAACTTAAAAGTTTTAAAATTTATAATTACCCCTTTATATATATAGTCAAATCTCATATTTTATCATATTGATATGAAAAAAAAAAAAAAAAAAGAAATAGGGTGAAAGTTGTGAAGTGCATGGGGAAAATGTTCTAAATAAAATAGAAAAGGAGGATGTGAGAGAAATTTCAGAAACTATGGCGATGCTTTGTTAATTATGGGATTCCTCGGTCACATTAACTCTTAAGTTCACTTTCATTGTTCACAGTACAACGGGGCTAGGTGACAGGAGGGTTTCAATGTTACTGCATCAACGCCGAAGTTAACCGCAGACATGGAAGCAGAAGGGGAGCAGCTGTGCGAGGCGGCCAGGAACGGAGACGTCGACAAGGTGAGAGCTCTGTTAGACTCTGGAGCAGATGTGTCCTACTTCGACAGCAATGGGCTGAACCCTCTTATGCACGCTGCCAACCTGGGCCACACTCCGGTGGTCAAAGTCCTGCTCGAGGCCGGTGCGCCCTGGAACGCCCTTTCTCCCTCTGACCTCTCTGCAGGAGATTTTGCTATGAGGTCTGGTCACCAGGAAGCCTTTGAAATCCTCCTCAATGCTGGTACTTGCTCGATCCTTCTCTCTCTTTTTCTCTCTGATTTTTGTTTTTTGGTTGTTCTATTATCCGATTTGCGTTGTTAGGTTAGACATTAAAGTATTTTATCGGTGTTAGGTCATAATGTGATGATCCAATGTAAAAGGTGAGAGTAATTTTTACCTAGCAAGCTAGGTCCCCCAATATCTATTTCTCCACAGCTTAATGGCTTTGATACCATGTTAAAGAGGATATTGGGTTTAACATACACTAGGAAAACTGGCTTGCGATGTAAGGATCGCCCTTACTTTATTTATTGGATCATTACAAAACTTTAATATAAGTTGTGATGGTGTTTGGTTTTTGATATATTAATCCAATATGTTTTGGATATATTCAGATTTTGGAATGATAAAGGAACATTTTTCAATTTTAAAATAGCCTTTGGATGATTGCCATTATAAGCTCTTAATCAGCAGGTTTTGTATCATAATGATATGGGAAACATGTTGGTTAACACAAGGAAAATGCTTAAGTGAAAGGGAGGGGGAAAAAATAGAAAGATTGAAACCAGGTTCCAATTACTATTTGAATATTTTGGTTATGATCTCCTTTTCTTCTTCTTTTTCCCCCTTTTTAATCATATGATTAGTTTATAGTTAGAAATGCAAATTTGTTATACTAATGACTAATGAGAATATGATTTTCATCATTTCTTTCAGCTGAAAGTGTCACTGGAATCACGTTGATTTTGTAACCATAAACAAAACCTAATTAAAGCATTAGTGCGGCATTCTACTAAGGTAGCCTAATTGTTTGATTTTGTGATTACCGGCTGCTGTAGTGGGAAGGAATGTGCAGTTAATTAGTAACCAATTACAAAGAAAAATAGGGAATTTGAAAGAAAGTTCAAGACCTCCATCTAATAATTGCAAGGTTGACACAATTCTATGGGGGGGTGGGCAGCAGTACTGTGACAATTAACAAAGATTTTGCCCTAATTTAAATGCAAGGCATCATTATACAGTTCTCATGCTGGTATAGGAAATGTATGCAGGCTATCCATTCCTCTTTAAAAAATGTTGGCTCTCAGTTGATGAATCATTGTAAAATGCCCATTCTCCATATAATGGCATGTCAAACACGCTAATTGGTCACCAAGCCCGATGCTTGCTTGTCTTTGTAAAACATGAAGGAAAAATCAGAGAGAAAACAAAAGGACAAAGAAAATCTGGAAAAGCCCCAAGATGGAAGTTTAACTGTGCTACTGAAGAATCTCTCAGTTATTGGTGAACTCTCCTGTTTGAATGGCTTCAATTGTGTCTTCCACAAAGAATGGCTCTGAATCCAGTTGAATTTGTATGAGTCACATACAATCGAATGATGCCAAAGAGGAACATGCTTGAAGCAAAGAAGCAAATGTACCAAAACCTGGTTGCTCTCTTCCAGCTCCAAGAAAGCTTGCATTTGCAAGCCCTGTGCCATCTGTGATCAGTGCATATTATCAGAGCATTATGAATTGCATTACACTTCCACAACTGCCTATACTGGATGTTATCATTAATTGTTTCCTGCAGTGTTCATTTCACATGTTTAATTGATATCATATGTTTTCCCTAGAAATGGCTGAATGTTTCCTTTTATTCACACACAACTCTCTATGATTGAGCAGGAATTCAAGCTGAGTTGATATTAGGAACAATTGCAAGGAAAGAAAATAAAAATGGTGATGCTAACGAGGTTTATTTGGAAGATAGGGTTGCTTTTAGTGAGGATAAGCTTATAGACTCCAGTAGCAAGGCTATCATGATGGCTTGGGAGAAACCATTAATGGAGGCTCATGCAAAAGCTGTTTGCTCTGGAGGTGGTCACATACTAAATATTGGATTTGGAATGGGTCTTGTGGATACAGCCATTCAGCAGTATGCTCCAGTTACACACACAATTGTTGAGGCTCATCCTGAGGTCTATGAACGCATGCTTCAGACTCGTTGGGGTGAGAAGGACAATGTCAAGATAATATTTGGCCGATGGCAGGATGTTCTTCCTCAACTTGAATCTTATGATGGCAAGTATTCATTTGCTCATTTTATGCATGTGTTCTAATCTATGTGCTTTTGTTCTAACTATCAAGTAGTCAGCATGAGCTATTATACATCTGTATATATCATTTTTATAAAATGCTGGTGATATGAGTATGACATTTGTATGCGGTTTTCCTATAAGCTAATATTAGTTCATTTTATTATGGATTCTTAGCTGGGCAGTATTCCTGTCTGAAAATCACTTCTAATAATTTTCCCCTAAAGACAGTTTGATGTGCTTTTTCAGGTATATTCTTTGACACCTATGGGGAGTATTATGAAGACCTTAGAGAGTTCCATCAACACCTTCCTAAATTACTGAAGCCTGGAGGGATCTACTCCTTCTTCAATGGGCTTTGTGGAGGTAATGCATTCTTCCATGTTGTTTATTGTCATTTAGTTTCTCTAGAGCTTGACCATTTGGGCTATGTCACCCAATTAATTCCCTTGCCTGTTAAGGATTGTCTGGGTGAAGAAGTTTGGGAAGGAGTGAGACGCAAGTATTGGCAACTTGATACCTATTACCTTCCTGTTTGCCAGTCTATCCAGGATTCTGAATGATATTTAAATATACTGCACTAGAATTTTTTTCCCTTGAATTGGCCTTTATTTTTAAAAATTTTTGAAGTATATAAATTTCATTATCCACCTCTTGTTGTTTCTGGCAATTTTAATACTTAGCAGATGTTCCCTATAATATTGTGTATTTGTTGAGTTGTTTCTACAGCCCAATATAATGGTAAACATTAGCAAAGCCTTTTAGACACTGGAAAATGTACTAGCAATTGAATTAGTAACTTCATTGTTCTGCTCTGAGTTTGTTGTATCAAATGGGTTTTGTTTGATTACTTGTAGCTGTTTGATGAGCAGATCACTTCAAATTATCTTGTGCTTGTTGGATTCTTTAACAATCTAATGTTGTTGATTCTGAGCCATAATAATCACTGTTCTGTAAAGTGCCCGGCACTGGTTGATCCAACCAGGTTAACCAGGAATTTGACCAGTCGTATCCAGTTGAAATTAGTGGCCGTTTAAATGCTTGGTGAAAGAAAACTGAGAACTTGGAATCAGTAATGGTTTTTGCTAACCATCCAAATCTCAATCATAAGAAAAAGGTAAAAACAGGCAAAGAGAGAATAAAAAAATAGGAATAATTAAAAAAAGAGAGAGGGAGAGAGAAGATAAAGAGAAAAAGAGCGAAGGTTGTGGCAGATGAAGAAGAAGAAAAAAGAAAATAACGACAAGAAAAGAAGAAGCTAAAATAAGAAGAAAAGAGAAGAGGGGGGAAAGAAGGGAAAAAAGATTTGTCGACTTTTTTAGTTAAATCGTTAATCGCTTCCAATGCGATTGTTTATAATGTTGATTGTCCCTCAAATAAAGTTAGGGGAATCTAATGGCTATACTCTAGTCAAGCAAGTGACAGAGAGTATCTTCCTTTGGTTGTATTATTATTTTGAAGAGAACACATGTTCCTGTACACTGCTTATAGAAGCTCTGCTGTGGTGGCTAAAATTCTTTTTAGTATTCTTTTCTTCTTCTTTTTTTTTTGTTTCCATGTTATCTCTCATGTGAGAGCATAAGGTTAGCTGTTACTGCCTTAACGGGAAACAAGGAGTATCCTGATAGTTGTTGGCCGAGGATGACATCATCTAGGTTATTGAATGTTTTTGAAGAAATTGGATGGCATTCTTTGTTCAAGTTGCTATATGCAATTGTGGTTATCAATAACAATTGGACATAAATATTAGGACCGACTATCTGAGAAAGTTTTTTCTTTCCTCTCTCAGTTTTGGCTTGGCCAAAATCCTGAGCCACATGATCTATAAGCTGTGGTTGTGCTTTTTTCTCAGAATTTGTTTTGCTGTAATACAGTGGAAGAGGAGAAAACTTCTAGCACGTAACTGTGGTTTCTGTCGAAGTTCATATTTAGTAATGATATCATGTTCATTGAATAATCAAAATGCTATATTTTTTGATAGTATCTTTAATGATCTAACAAGTGAACCATGGAAGAGAATATGTCATTTGTTTGACTTTAGGAGCAGTAAATATAAGCAGGAGGTCATTTAGATTCCCACACCAATTAATGTCTTTACCATCATTCTCTTCTTTCTTCTATCCTCTTTTTTCTCTCCTCCCGCCATCTTAAAGAGCAGTCAAACAACTGGCTCAGCTTGCTTCATTGCTATAATTATGAGAGGTAAATTGCAAGGAAGATTCATCACACAATAAGGGAGGTGCTTGGCGCACTTTGCTAGGGTTTTACAGTTCCTGACTTGTAGCCACGTGACAATTCTATAAAGGCTATTATGTCCAGCTGAAAGCTATTGGGCTGCTAACAACATGCTTCCCGTCTGACCATTTCAAATGGGCAAAGCTGCTTGTGCCAGATGGCAGAGAATTAGCAACGAATGTTACTGTATAGCTCTTTTTCTCATATGGTTCGCTGAAACTGAGTGATTCTGGCTCAACCAAGATTTTCACTGCTGGAGTGCCTGAAGACACTGAAACCTTGTAGGTTCCTGGAGTCCCCACATTGGTCAGTGTCCTACTGTATTTCATGGTGCTTGATCCATCAGCACCACCACCTTCACCTGAAGCTGTTTGCAGAGGAACAGAAAAAGATGGGTAATTAAGATTCCCCAGCATGTATTTGTGGCTTGAATCACATACGAAGTCCCTGTTTGTTGTAGCCTTTATCTGAGAGGAGCTGTAGTTCAAAGCACAGAGAAAGCCTAAGTAGTCATTGACTGTGGCATCATAGACAAGGCCAGGATCAAGGGCAGCCACTGGATCCACGTGCCCGGCACCAAAATCAAATGGTGTTGATGGTTGTCCTGTAGCTACATCTTGAATGATTCCACCATTTTTGTATGTTGTGTAGGCTGTGGTCATCAAAGCAGATCTAATGGCTGCTGGGCTCCATTCTGGGTGAGCA
This sequence comes from Moringa oleifera, assembly GCA_021397835.1. Lineage (NCBI taxonomy): Eukaryota > Viridiplantae > Streptophyta > Magnoliopsida > Brassicales > Moringaceae > Moringa > Moringa oleifera. The sequence goes on from JAJFZO010000087.1 coordinate 5,071,988, forward strand.
GCCTTGAGGAGTGCGGCTAATCCGCTTACATGGGGACATGACATGGATGTCCCTGAGATGATATTGAAGCTCACCCTCCTAGAGTCACTGTCTAACCCTGTGGGACCGACTCTGCCGGTCCACCCAGCAAGGATATTTACTCCTGGTGCTATGATGTCTGGTTTGAGTATTTCAGGGGTAATTGGATTTGGACCCCTAGAACTGAATGCTGCCATCACTGGAGATGGTTGAACACCTAACTCTGTGCCTCCAGAAACAATTGTGGCTGTAGGATTAGGATCTGAAGAGATATACTTCTTAACTGTGCCACCTGTTTTGTGGCCAACACCTGCTGAAGGCAAGAGATGTGCGTCTGCAACTAGCTCTTCACCATAGGATTCAGTGTTAACCAAAATCATTCCTACACCACCAGCATCTTTCACCACCACTCCCCTTTTGTACCCTAGAATTGCCGCCTCGATCACATACAACAATTTTCCCAACAACTTTTTCTGGAATCAAACTGCCAGTCATGCAAAGATAGCCATTTGTTGTACTACTTACGTTAGCAGCATAGACCAATGGTATCAAAGAACTAGGTAGCTGTTTCCCATTATAAAGTGACACACCGGAGTAGTTCTTTCCATTTCCTAGTGTAACATAGGCTGGGAAATCACGGTCCAAAGTCCCAGCACCTACTGTAGTTATCCAAGGTGCAACATTGGACAAACTGCCTGGTGTTGGCCCTCCATTTCCTGCTGAGCACGATACAAGAATTCCCTGTACCGTTGCTGTGAAAGCTCCAATGGCAACAATATCTCTGTAGTACTCTGATAATCCTCCACCAATAGACATGGATATAACATTGACACCATCTTCAATTGCCTTGTCCATGGCTGCTATTATATCAGAGCTGAAACATCCACCGAGCCAGCACACCTTGTAAGCAGCTACACGGGCTTGTGGAGCCATCCCGCGTGCTGTCCCAGATGCATAGCCAAATAAGCTAGCTCTGGGGACTGCTGAACCAGCTGCTGTAGTAGCAGTGTGAGTTCCATGGCCATCATCATCTCTTGGTGATTTTGATTCCATGGTTTCATCAATCTCTCCAAAGGCTGCTTCATATCCTTTTGAGAAGAACCTGGCACCGATTAGTTTCCGATTACAGCTTGATGAGTTGAAGTTCTTCCCCACTTCACACTCACCTTTCCAGCCCCTTGGGACTGGTCCGAGTCCTGTATCATCAAAGCTTTTCAGTTCAGGCCATGCCCCGGTGTCTAATACTCCAATAATCACGTCACTTACTGAATCTGATGCAGGCAAGAGAGATTCACTCCTTCCTAGTCCAAGGAACTCTGGAGTTCGAGTTGTGTGGAGCTCATATATCACTTCAGGTAGAACAGAGACAATTCCTGGTTGTTTTTGTAGTGACTCAGATTCTTGAGGTGTTAGACTCGTGGAGAAGCCATGGATTACGTTGCTGTAGGCATAAAGCATCTGGGCAGAGTCTGACACTGATTTTAGAGATGACTCATACCATTGGAAATGATCATCGAAACTTTCTGGCATAGTTGACTTGTCCATGTGAACTATGTAAGTCTTTCTGGGTTGCTGGGTTGCCATATCTGCTACAACTTCATGTGTGCAGTACAAAATGAGTTGCAGAGTTATCTGCAGAAGCTTGATTTTGAACATCTTCATCTTTTGCAAGGACTGAACGGGAAACTTTAGGGGAACCGCGATTGAGTGAAGGCTCTTTGTGTTAAAGAATCTAAGTGATTCTCTTAGGCCAATTTGCTTTCGTAGTCCATGTGTAGGTCACAATGGGTCTTTATATGCATTTGATGTCATGATGACAGTGTCTATCTAACTCCGTCAAGTCCCTGTAAAGTGGACTACAAAGTCATATAATTGGTATCACTATACAGATTATACCTACCAAATTAATCATGTAAATGCATTATTCAATTCTTAAGATCCCTAGGTACCTAGAAAATCATATCTTACTTTGTTTTGTTAAATATCTAAAGAAGGTTCTTCCATTTTGACTCTTCCACTGCACTCAGCTGAATGCCATAATAGAAAAGCAAAATCCAGGAGCCAAATGCTTCTTAATGATTCCTACTGGAAATAAATTATATTCTTATCTCACATCATGATATAAATCGTGAGTTGAAGATTCTATACCTCTTTTCGTAATAAATTTATCACAGTTTTATTTTTGTTTCTTTGGCTAAAAAAATCAATTGATAAGCATTGTAAATTCAGAGTTTCAAATGAGTTATCTATTTTACCAATGCAAAAACAAAAACCAATTATTGAATCAAATGACTTATGGTGTATGTATTATTAGAAAGATTTTTTTTTTTATCTGAAGCAAAATATCATATGTTATATATATTGAACACCAAGTGACTGTCGCTCATATACAAGTATGATTAACTAGTTAGATAAAAGAAGCTCTAAGAACTGCACACGCAGTTCAAAGGATAAGTAAACAAATTAGCGTCACAATTCTTCTCTTGGCTTTAGAAACTTGTATTATTAGTATAATCTATAAAAAGTTTCACATATAATTGTCATATATTAATTGCAGATCTCTCATGTGTATTTCAGTTATGTTATACAAAGAGATTGGTGTCATGGGTATTCAATCTTAAAGAGTAATTCATTTATTCTTTTACAAAATTAAGATGATCTTGATGTACATTTGTTTTTTCATTTGTATGAAATTATTATTTTACGACATTTTCTTCCATCTAGATGAGTAAACTCAGATATGCTTTATGCGCAACGGAGGTAAAATTTTGGTTAGTCCTCATCGGTTATAAGAATTAGGATGATGTATTTTTCAGTTAAGTGGATAGTATTTATAGTGGTAGGGCCTTCATCCGGTATTTTTAGGTTTTACATATGAAGACAGACTCCAACAAGCAAGCCAAAGATATGCAGATACTATGCGTGAGATCACAGAACTTGGGTGCTCATTATCTTAGGGATCTTACTTGATAGATCACATAAATCTAAACTGGTTGGACCTAACCAAGCCAATTTGGCATTAACTTTCCAGTTCATCATCCACAAGAGCAAGATCCCGTAGGTTGCTTTCAAATTGGTCCAATAATCATGCACTCTGCTGACCAAACACCATTAGTGATCATGTTCATGTCCTTCACTCTCAGCCAGTTAGGCCATATGCTACTTGAATAGTTGTCTCTTTTGCTGTAATAACTACGAAAATGAACCCTCAAGGACCCATAATTGAGCAGTTGTTAAAGAAACTTTATGGTGATTAGCAATATTATATATAATCTCTTCTCTAATGTCTTGTCATTCAACAACCCACTTATGAAATTTGGTACCAAAAGGTCTCAGTGGAGAGACCACTCATCATCCCATTTTGTTGTGGTGCTAGGAAGGATGGCTAACTTTCCTTTGAGGCAAGTAACAGTTATTACTGCATTAGTGAGAGTTGAAACTTAAAAACCCCTTTAATCATTGACGCAAGATTAATGAGATCACATAGTTCTTCATCTTTGAAGAGCAGATTCATTAGAGAAGAGGTGTTTCGTTGCTGGGTAATGGGGATTGTGGATGTTGCTGCGTTATGTTTTGGTGAATGGTATTATCATGTTGTTTAGTCACAACGGATAGCACTATTTACGAGTAATGTGTAAGTCTTACTAGACTCCTATCTTGTCACAATTAGCTGGAATGGACCCTATGCTCGCCAATAATTGTTGATTTTCTCTGGACCCTTACTTTTCATCAATAAAATTTCTATAAACATTAAAGATTGTAAATGTTAATGCTGCTATGGTTATGATTGTAGCATCCTGCGGAGTTACTGCCACCTCAATCAGAGTCAAGATGAAATTTGGGACTGATCCAAGAATGCAAATATTGGGCCGTACAATCCATAGCTTTTGTAGTTGCATGGAGAAGGGTGGGGCTGGGGGTCTGTATTCAGGGCTTAGGGTTGCAGCCTACGCTCTGCTAGGTTCTCTCTTGGAGTCAATGGCGTGACCAATTAATCAATATGCCTGAAAACAATATTGATTTTTGGATCATTTGCCAGTGAAAACCAATCCTTTCTGGTTGTCTCGTCAATCATGTCGCCAGACATAAAGGACAAAGTAGAAAGCAAAGAGCTTTAACAGAAAAAAATTGAAAAAGAAGGCAATAATAATTACTCATCGCATATAATTGATTTTTTAAATCTCATATTTTCATCATAAGTATTAACACTTTGATCAAAGAATTGGGGTGGTAATAAGATTACATGCATCGAGATTTAGTCCCAAGTTAGACAAAATGTCCTAATTTAAATAGTTGCTAATATGTCAATTTCCCAAATTAATTAATCGCAGACACAACAAAGTTGTTTGTCGATTGTCCCTTCCAATTGAATTGAGACCCATCAAGATCAAGTCATAAGAGGCACAATCCAAATAAGTTAAAAGAGGGAGCAGCCTCAATTATTAAAGCAATTCGGATGTGTTGGGTGTTAATAAAGTATGAACAGAGAAGGGCTATTGGTATGGGATAGGCTGTTGAATTCAGAGGCCTTACCCCACGTTGCCTAGACACTGACTCATGTATAAGAGGTTACAGTCAAAACAATGAAGCATGAAGGTAGGCAAATTTGAGGTGGCCATGGCCACTATATCCGTTTGTTGATGATAATTTATATATATATGACTCATACTTATCATTTTTATTGGGAGAAATAATTGATGTAGAATTAGGAGAAAGAATAGCAACAACATTAAGACCCTTCCTTTCCTCTTTTGAGTTAAGGATCATGATTTAAATTTTCTCCATTATTTTGGATTTTCTTTTTGTTTTTCTCTTAAACTAATTAGGAAAAGAATAAATCACTATTTATGACCTTTTTTGTTACATTTTCTTTTTCATCCAATTAAAATATAAAAATCAATAATATTTTATTATTGGATAAAAGTATTAAAATTTCGATATTCATAAAGTATTACAAATAAATTTTAATGTTTTAAAAATAATAAATTAAATCTAATTTATTAATTTAGCATAAATTAGATCTCAATTTTGGTTAAGGAAAATTAATAATATTTTTATTATTAAAATATTTAAAAAATAACTAAAATAAATTTTACAATATAATTTGGATTCATTTTTTAAATTTGAATAATTTTTTACTTACAAACTTTTTTATGAAATTTTAAAAGTTTTGTCATGTAAATAGTTTTAAAAATATTTTTAATTTTTTTATTTTTATAATGATAACTTAAATATAAAAATATTTAAAAAATTTTAAATCAAAATTTATTATATAAAATTTTTAATTTAAATATATTTCATCTGATTTAATTTAATATATCAATGTTTGATTTATTACTTTTTGAACATAAAAATTTATTTTGTGATATAAAATAAATATCAAAATTTGATATAACCTTTATCCTTCACTATTTAGTTTAGGTCAATTTCATTAAATTTATTAATTGTATTAAAGTTTTCAAGAATATAGTAGTACAGACTAGTTTACTAGTGACCTCTATAATCAACCTGTCACATATGATCAACTGCTAAAGAGGTAATGCAATCAATACATAACTAGAATAATCTTAACATTATTCTTAATCCTTGCTTAACTAGAGAATAATTATTAAAGCTAGTATCAAATTCAAGCTGGTCACAATTTATGGGCGAGATTAGATTAAATCAAAATTATTCTCCTAGATATTTTCAAAGCTCAATAGGGTTAAATACTTCCAAGAAATCCAAATGTAAATGTTTCCGATATCTCCATGCCAAATAATGATCATTTAGTGCAATTTAATTGTGCATTAGTAAACTACTTAAATGGGAAGTCTACAGCTAAGTAAAATGTAGTCTCTTTGTATCAATACAATTCAAAATGATGTGCAGCTAGCAGCATTGAAGGATTGAAATTTGGGTTAACTGGAAAGGGGCAAGATTTATTTGTTTCTTCTTGTTTTGAAGTGATCTAGGCAAAACTGGAGGGTGTTTCTTTATAGTTTGAGCGTAACAGAAGGAGAATTAAGTTGTTTTCTTGAAAAAGAAAATGAACGTCCTTTTCTTCTTATTGTCTACTTGCTTTGTAGTAGGTTTGTCCCTTTTGTTTTCTTTTTTTTTTTCCTTATTTTGTCATCATTATACAAAGAAATGCTTAGTTAGAGGTATTTTTTTTTTATATCATTGACAATCAACATCTATGTTAAGTGTATATTAATAATAATCAATATTAAAGTAGATAATATTTTTCATAATTTTAATATAGGAACTTACATTAGTTTGATGTACTTGGACTTAGAGCTATATTTTTAAGATTTTAAAGCGTGGACCAAACTCACAATCGACAGTAAATCCATAAAAAACATGTTATATAAAATCTAGGCACATGTTAACCTTGCAAGATGGCTTTTTAAAGTGAATAAGATCTCCAAAAGACAAAATCTTATAAGGTGTACGAGTAATTATCAATACCAAAATGAATGTTACCTTGCATAATTTTGATATAAGATCTTTACGACCAACTATAAACATCATCAACCTTTATTTAAATCTTATCTCATATTTAAATACAATAGTTATATAACGAGTGGGTATTTTTATTGGGTAATTTCCCCTCCCTCCTTTGAGCTTGAGATTTAAATTTTTTCATAATAATACTCTTATTTACTTGGGCATTACTAATAACTAAATTGACTTTATTGAAACCTATATTGTGACTTGAATTTGCTGTGATAAGTAAAGAAGATCTATTCGAACTCCTAAACCCAACCCAAAGTATATGCGATAACAACCAATTGTAGAATTGTGTCAAATTTATGTCTAGCTTACCTATTTGCACAATTATTTATTTTCATGTTTTAATTGTAATGAATAAGTGTTTATGTGGTAGTGAAAAACTAGATCTCTTTAAGACTCGATCAATTATTTTGTTGTAATGTGGGTGACTGGTCCCCCACAGACTTGGTTGCTAGCTTTCTTTTAATTATTATTGTTGGTTGTATAAAAAGTATATGTAGATATGAATGAAATGGAGAGGTTTCACCCTTATTCTTGTAGTTTTATTCTCACCCAAAGAATAACTAAGTTTTGTTTTCTTACTTCTAACTGGGACTTATAATTAGAACTAAAGCAATTTTGAATGGCAACTAAAAAAGAAATAATTGATATTCTGAAAAAAGAACTTAAAGGAGTTTAAGATAAGATGTAATGATGTAAGGATAACTGATAAAATTCAATGCTTGGAAGACACCATCACGTGGTTATCGAAGGCCTTGTTTTTAACCCACAGTTCATGAAGCCACAATAACTACAATTAGGAAGCACAAGGCTGAACATATAGAGGCATTGACAATAATAGTAGACCTTTCTCCTCTAAGATTACTAAGCTGGAATTTCTCAAGTTTTTTGGAGATAATCTAATAGAATGACTTAATCATGTGAATTAATTTTTCAAATTTTAGGAGATTATTAAAAACTAAAAAATTTGCTTGATTTTGTTTCACCTTGAAGCAGAAACAAATCAATGGTGGTAATGGCTTCAAAAGGCATTTAGCAAGGAAATAGAGGGACATCACCTGGGAAGATTTCAAAGATGAAATTAGAACTTGATTTAGACCATCTAATGCATAAGATTCTGATGAGGTGTTATCTCGGGTTAAACAAATTAGGACTTGATAGATTACTGACGGGAGTTTGAACATCTTGAGAATCGAGTACAAGGATGGAGACAAAAAGTGTTGGTAAGGACGTTCATAGGTAGTTTAAAATCAAAACTTGCAAGATGACATTAGAATGTTAAAGCCTTAATCAATTTAAAAAAGCTATCTATTTGGCTCGAGTGAGCGATGATCATATTCAGTGTCAAAGAAGGTTTGCATGACTAAGTGCAACATAAGCCCTAGTTGCTAATTCCATTATTTCATCGATAACAATACAAGTTAGGTTTAAACACCTATCATGGGATGAAATGCAAATGAGAAGAGCTTAAGGATTATGCTTCAAATGTAATCAAAGATTCACTCTTGAACGTAAGTGTCAAGAGCCATAGTTCTTAATATTGGAAGGTTAGAGTCAGCAAGATAAGGATACATGTAAAGAAGTTATCAAAGAGCCAAATATTGATGAAGAAACTAAAGAAATAAAGGAGCTAAGACTCGCTTGCATGCATTTGGTGGATTGTCCCAAAAACCATGTGCCATCAAGGCCAAAATTGGGTCTAGTGATGTGATTGAATTAATTAATATCTATTCAACTCATAACTTGATTAGTGAGTGAATAAATAGTTAGCTTTGGTTGCCCATACATCCCACTGAACCATTCAAAGTATGAGTTGTAAATCAGGAATAGTTATGATACATTCACCCTGGTACTGTTGGTCCTATGAATGGCAACCTAAGAGTGGTGAATTAGGTATTTTTTTATTTTTTTTCTTTTACTTGACTAATGAAATGAATCCAACCAAATATTCAATAATATGATGCAAGTAACAAATTTAAGATGTGCAATAAATAACTAGAGCATGTTAGGAGAAATCAAATACAAGATTTACGTGGTTCGACCAAACTTTACCTACATCCATAACCTCAAGTATACTGCATCATAATCAAAACAACACTCATTAACACAATAATAGCCTCTATAACTATTTTGTGTGCCTTATACTATCATTAGTATCAAATTACTATGACATCATGATTAGTTACTATCATCACATACTAAATAATTATAGCTCATAAAAAATTATTATCAATATTTTTTCCATCATGCTAATCAGACGCCACGATAAGATATTGTCAAAGACAATGTGCTCAAATAAGTCCTAATAGGCAACTATAACATTTGCAAAACAAATAGTAAGTTGACCTGACAAAAATCATTATCAAACACATATCACTATCCTCACACATATATCATTATCAGTGTAGATCAAATAACTATCATTTACAATGACTGAACCAACATGCATCTGGACAATTTATTTTTAAGAGTTACTACAAATTTATATCGCACTAAATCTTGAAAAAAGAAAGTATTCATCATTGGTTTAACATAAAACTCAAAAATGACATAATGGAATCCACAAGAATATATACAGAATATGAACCTAACCACAAAAAAATCCTAATAAATGTAACTGAGTTTTCACTTTTTGTACATGAACACACATATTACAAAAAAAAAAAAATCAAATTATAAAAAATCTTGAATTATGGAATTAGGTCTTCATCTTGGTTACCTCTCGAGCCTTAAAAAAAGAAAAAAACTTAAAAGAAACCCATAAACCCATCAATAGGAGAAAAAATGTTAACAAAAAGTGATGAACCATCTATATACATTTTGATAGAAATTTCAAGAAAGACATCTACCTTTATTCCCTATTGTTCATTGGGTTGATCATTTTTATGTGAAACATTACCACTCAAAGCATGGAAGCCACCTTATATAATGTGAAAATTCAATCAATTTGCAGAGAAATTAGAGAGGTTAGGTGATAGAATGAGGTTTTTTTGTCACTTAAACTTAGAGAAGAAGCAACTTAAAGAAGAGAAAATGGGTTTGCAAGTTCTTTGTGCGCAAAGGATGAAAGAGATAATAGCTAGTTGCTAATTGAATGATAGCACAATACAATGAGTGTACTATGTTGTCAAAGAGGATTTGAGTTTTTTCCTCACATGTGAGTAAAGGTATGATGATCTTCGTGGTAAACAAATAAAATAAAAAATGTGGTATAGCCTTCATAATGACAAAAAGGTTAAAAATATGTAACGTAATAATGTTAAGTTAATTTTATGGTGAGAAAATTTTTTTAGGTTAATTTTGTCAATTACCTTTTTTTTTTTTTTGTTCTCTCCCTTGTCTTTTCCCTTATACTGGTGACAACACCTAGCACTACTTGCACTATGACTGTATTACAAATTTTCATGCACTATTTTAGTTAATTATGTGGTTACATAAAGCGTATAAGAAAACAGTAAAAATATAATGACAAATTCATAAATAAGGATAAATAGAAATAATAAAATAAAACAAAAAGATAAGAAGTAAAGGGTAAAGGTCTCATAAAATTTTTATGTTTACTTTGAGTGACAAATCGAATTTCAATGTTTAAAAAGTGATATTACAGATCTTAAAATAACATTAATTGCTGATACAAACCTCGATCCCTTGTGTTGTTCAAAATGAACATTAATATTAGAGATAAATTAGTATTTTTAATTCATTTTCTCCATTGACTATCTTGACTAACAAAAACTTCATTTATAAGTTGAGTTAAACTTCATTCACTTTAAATAACCAAATTGAAATGAAGAACAAAATAGATTACATTCGAGATCATTTTATGGATGCAAGAGACATTAAGAGGAGCAGATATAGCTCATTGAGCTCATAATCTAAGTCAAAGCTGAACATGACTTTTCCTCTCAAGATTTTCAATGGTACCTCTTCTTTTTACTGTAAGTCTTCACAAAGATAAAAGGGAGAGAGAAAGAGAGAGGAAGCTAAGTAAAAGAAAATAGGTGATGCAGTCATCAATTTGTAGTACCAAAACTCATTCCTTCTATATTAGATTTTGCTTTGATTTTTCACAAACAATAGGGTTTAAATATGCATAAAGCATAATATTTGGTCTTGCTTCTCTGCTTGGGTACTTAACATAAGTAAATTCAACTTTTATAATTTATCTTACATGCACACATATCAAAAGTTTTTTTTTTTTTAGTATTTAAGATCAACTAAGCACATGGGTTTTTGAGCTTGTTTGCTCCTTGCTAGTATTATGTGATTTCACCTTGATACACATTGCTTCATGAATTCCTAAGCCAAAATTGCTAAATAAGGTTTCAATTACCTAATTATTTCTATAAGAAATGATCAGTACATATTGCCTTGCGACAAATTGAATTTTCTTTACTTTCTTTTCAATGAGAATGAAGAACAAAATTAAATTCAAAATCAAAGGAAAAAGCAAGAGAATCTGCTTTAAGTTAGTAGAGATCGAGTTGCTAAAGTTCTTACAATGCCGAACAGCTAGTGGGTATAGCCAAATACTAGTCACCATGAACCAGTCTCGAGATTGACTCAGCTAGGAATTTTATGTATAACGTAGAAAAAGATAAGTAGATCATGTTATTTGAGTTATAGTTTACGTTAAATAATAAATACAAAAATCTATTTTTACCCTTCGTCAACCCTTAACGCGTGATCGAAACATTAACTTAAGATTTTTTTTTTGGGTCAATACATACATATATATATATCAGGGTTTTTCTCAATCCATATTGAACATCATGGTTTAATTTGTCATTCAAGGTAAATATAAAGGTTTTATGAGACTTTTGCCTAACTTAATAATATTATGTTAATTTTGTGGTGTGAACAATTTTTTTTAGCTAATTTAGTCAATTAGTTCTTCTTTTTTTTTTTTTACACCCTTTCTCATCTTGTTTTTCCTATATTAGCAAAAGCACCCAACAACACTTGTTACTATAACATTATTACAACTTTTTTTTTGCCTGTTTTAATTAATTTGGTTATACAAAGTGTAAAACAAAATGATAAAAATATCATGATAAACTCACAAATTATGAATAATTAGAAATAATAAAATAAAACAAAAAGATATGAAAGTAAAAAATAAAAAGAGAAAAAATAAAAGTAAAATCTATTACCTAAAAAAAATTACCTTATGTTAAAGCGAAGAAAAATCATTTTTAAAATGACGAACCAGAAAGTAAGAATAAGAAATTGAAAGAACAAAGGTGATAAAAAACTGTGGATGATAAGAAAAATCCATGGATGATAAGAAAAAGAGAAATTAAAAGAATCCTAAATTTTCTTACCTTTTCCTTTCCCCTAAAAAAACCAAGTCAGCTCCTTCAAAACTTTTTTCGTCTTTCCAAAAATTTCTTTTTCTCCTCCCCTAACAATTTCTTCCTCTGGTATGTTTCTATCTTTAAGTCGTCAAGAAAAATCCCTCATCCCTCTAAAAAAATTTCAATCTTTGACCAAAGTGGATATTCATAGATACTCATCCAAGGTAAAAAAAAAAAAAAGGAAATTGGAATTTTTTTTAACAAAGGCAACGACATGCACAACAGCATGCAGCTGCATGCTCTAACTCACTTTTGCAACTGCATGCTTTAACTGTAGAGCAACATGCAGCTATTGCTGCCTGCATAGTTGCATGCTGCCTTTTTTTCTTTTCCTTTTTCTTTTATTTATTTATTTATTAAAATATTTTATATTTTATTTTGTAATTTCAATTTTAATTATAAAAGATTCTATCTTAATTAAAGTAGCAAAATTAGATGTGTACAACAAGAAACTGCAAATTTTTTTAGTGGGTACAATTGAGTGGCCTAATAAAAAAAAGTTGAAATCCTTTTTTAATATATAATATAACTTACCTAATTTTCTCAGCAAATTTAAGCATAGGAAAAAAAAAAGTCATCCATACTTTTTTGATTTTAAACTTATGAAAGTTTTGTTCTTTGAAGTGTTGTAAATTCTTGTATTTAGGATTCTATAAAAGTTGAGAGTACTGAAAAAGAATTGGAAAATCTTGATATGATAGTCTTTGTACGACTAATATTGTATCGATTGATTAAGTCTTAAATTAGATTAGATAGTTAAAAAAAGAATTTAATTAATTATTGTAGAAAGGACAAAAGGAACTTTGTAGAGAGACCCAAGAAAGTCTCAGAGTGTTTAGATATTCAATCTAATATTATTTTAAATAGATAATTAGTTAACTTTTACTTAAAGATTAAAAAAATAGATTTTATTAATTCTACATGTTAATGAAATTCCTTCGACAATTCCACTACTTGCCTAATTCGCTTAATCTTTGTACATAACTCATATGCGAACTTATTATAAGTGGATTTATGGGAGTATTTTGTAAATAAAGTTGGATCAAAATCATTTTTTAATTTTAATTTTATTAGTAAATAATAATAAAATATTTTTTAATATTTTAAAAAATAAAAAAAATATAATTCATATAAATACAGTAAGTCTCGTTTGGTCTACTTCACCATTGGCCTTTATAGTTGTGGAAAATTTTTTTTAGTCGTCAGTACAAGGGTATTTATGTAAATAATCAACATTAGTAATGTATTTGTTTTTAGTACTTTTTAAAAATTTCGAGATAAAATTGCTCTATATAAAACATGTACAATTACTTACTTATCCAAAAATAGAATCTGAGAAGTCAAACATCTCAAACGTCTCTTTTTTCCTCTCTTCTAATTTTGGTACTAAATTTTACCACTTAGCTTCATCCCTCTTCATTCAGTGTTTGTTGATTTCTTTGCTTTTGTTATAAATCGACCTTTGAAGAATATCCACAAGCTACTGAATCACTAAGAAATTAATAGGGGTGTGGTTTTAAACATATATTCTGCTAAAATTTTGAATTTTTTGCTTGTTGAATACCCTAAGATGAAATCCTTCTCACATATTCGATTCATCATTTTTTTAATATTTTTGAGTTTATTTTATGGGTTTGAAAGCTTGAATATATGTTTTTTAATAATTTTTTTTAGCTTTGTATTGGTTTATGAATCTGTAATGTTTGGTTGTATTGCTGTGTATTGTTTTTTATTTTTCTTTTGATACATTGAAACCAAAAAAATTCTCTGGGTATATGTATAGGTATCGTATGTTTAACTCTTCATTTTGGGTTTTGTTGGCTCTAATTTCTTGGTTTGGGTGCATTTATATGCAGCGATTCATCACATTCATGACCTATTAATAAGAATCGTATCTAATTAATGAAAATGTAGCATGTGAACTTAACTTGTAACCTATTTTACTAATCATACTGTATTTTATCAAATCATACCTTGTGTACTTAATCGTATCTTATTTAAATAATCGTATCATAACCTTAAAAATCGTAAACTATTTTTCAAGAATCGTAAATTGTTTACATGAATTTTGACATGTTTCTTTCAGCCAAGTGTGGATAGCAATCAACTGTACTTCTTCTCATAAGTCATATGTGACCCCTAAAAAGACTGAAAAGATCCTAAAATACTATGAAAATAATGTCATCCCCACTCTGAGAAAAATTTTGGATGACTCTCAGAAGTAAAATTTTAGAGGGACATGCTTGGGGTATTTCCTACATGTGCACAAAGATTTAAACTTTTTTGTTATTATTGTCCATAATCTTCTACTTCGAGAGATTTAACAAAAGTGCAAGGATGAAATATGTTCAGACTTGGATAAAATGAGGTTTGTTTTAGTAAAATAGAATTTTATCTAATCATTGGGTTAAAGTTTGGCAAGTTATTGAACATAGAAAACATTAAAGCTAATCCATCTAATATCCTCAACAAAAACTTCAAGGGAAAGGATAAAATAAATGGTAGTAGTATTAAGATGAGGTTGTTGAAATGAGGATTTGAAGAGGAAGATAGACAAGGTGAAGTTGGCATTGTTGTATTTGTTGAGTGGCTTCATCAAATGCCATGCCTAATGCCAATAGGTCACAATATGGCAGTTTCATTTGGCAGACAATTTAGAAGCTTTCAACAACTTTTCATAAGGCACATAGGTCTACTATAACTCCTTATTGGATTTCAATAAGGTAGTTGCAAATTGAATCATGAATGTTGATAGAGTGCGCTACAATGCCTATGGCTACTACACCTAAGGATCTTACTTTTTTGTTTTTTTTTTTTAGTTTTATTGAATTTTATATTAATAGGCATAAATCGATTTTCTTTTTCTAAAGGTTTTTGCCTTCGAAGTGATTCTTACTATCAACATGCACGGTACTAGATTGTCAGGCTCTAACTTGTCATTACCTCGAATTTGTCGATGAAGGTTCCATCGTAAGCCCCATAAAAGAGATTACAAAAAGATCTTCATAAATAGTGTAAGTAATTTCATATCTTCATTTTTCGTTTCATATCTTTAATACCTAATTCGTATTTTCATTTTTATTTTGTATCTTCATGTTTTATTTTGTGTCTTCATTTTTCATTTCGTGTCCTTATTTTTTATTTCGTATCTTTATTTTCATTTTGTACCTTCAATTTTTATTTCGTATCTTCATTTTCATTTCTTGTTTTCATTTTCATTTTGTATCTTCATTTTTATTTCGTGTCCTTAATTTTTATTTTGTATCTTTATTTTCATTTCGTGTCTTCATGTTTTATTTCATATTTATCTTGTCTTCATTATTCAATTTGTATTTTTATTTGTATTTTCAGATGAAGGCTAAGCTAAAATTGAAGCTAACTACTACTAAGTGTCAAGCCCCATATTATGTTGGGTTGAAGACATTGTGGTGCCATTGTAGCCACAAGCTCAAGCCAATGTGTCTATTACATGATCAATTAAGGATGATGACACAGTCGAGGTTCCCAATCAACGAGTCTACAAAATTGCCAACTTTTTTGCCAAAAACATATATGATATGTATTTTACATATAATATTGGTTTTTTTCTTGCATTTTATAATTAGCAACTTTCGTTACTTATAGGAGTAAATTGGCTTTCTTCTTGTCAAGTGGCCAAAAATGATGAATCTGATGAAGTCATTGAAAGGATTGAGGGAAAAAGGGTAAAGAATGTGGAAAGGTTGAAATCAGATGTGAGGGAAGAGCATGTTGAGAGGAAAACACCTAGAGCTGAAAGAATTGTAGGGGATCCACATGTTTATTATTGCCTACTGCTATGGGGCAAAATTAAATCTCCTCCAGGTGAAGATAAACCACATGGATTCCATTAACGAAAGACACTATCAAGAGAAAATCGTTATCCTAAAATCCATCCAATTCTCTCTACAAGGATATGGATTTGCTGATTGAGACCCATCTCGCATTATGTTAGATCTAGACTTTACATCACGTTGTTATTATAAATCACATCCTAATTTTGTACATTATTTTTCAGGATATTATTATAGGCTTTACATCACATTGTTACATTGTTGAGGATTCTAGGGAATCAAAAGACTTAACTGAGAAGGTTTTGGCTCCTGCAGGGCGATTTCATGAAATAGAAGCTAGTGTAGGGCCAATGGTGGAAGAAGTAGCCATTACAGGGTTAATGAAGGATGAAGCGGCCATTATAGGGCCATGCAATGATGAAGTAAGGGCTCCAACAAGGCCAAATAATGAAGTGGCTTATGCAGGGTCACCTAAGGGGAGTTCAGCGGGAAACTTAGCTATTGTCCTAATTGAGGTAACCGACAATGTGATGCCAATTATCATGATTCGTAAATATTGAAGATAACTATACATCCCATGTTTCGACTTTAATATTGGGTCTAAGAAAGCTAAGTCCACTCACATGGTAAGTGTAAAGCTTAAAATCTCAAACAAAATCATCAGTGCATTTAATAAGTTCATGAAGGGCCAATCATAATAAGTAATTTGTATAATATTTTATGTACTATTAGTTTAAATTATAAATTTTTTATACTTTTTTTTCACACTTTGTTTGCATTTTCTTTAGCTACGACGTAGGTATTGGTCATTCAGTTAGTGTGAACTGGTTCATAGTTTTAATTGACAATGATGAGTGGATTGATAACTTTGTAAGTTAGTCATTTTTCACTGATTCATATAATGTTTTCATTTCTTGCATAAATTTCGTAACCAAATTAGAATCCGTATCTTCATTTCATACAATACCCTTAGTTTCGTAACTAATTTCATCTTTGTGTCTTCATTTTGTAAACTATTCTCTACTTTCGTAACCAAATTAAAATTCGTGTCTTCATTTTATATACTGCTTTCTAGTTTCTTAACCTAATTAGAATTCATGTCTTCATTTCTTTCTCTAGTTTTGTAACTAAATTAGAATTTGTGTCTTCATTTCATACACTACTTCCTAGTTTTGTAACCAAATTTTATCATGTCATATCCAATTTTCATATATTGATTTAATATTTTGTATTTTAATTATTATTTTTCTTGTGTCTCCACTAGCACATTGATGCATATTTGAATTTTTTTCAAAAAAGGCAAAGGGAGGTTTTTGAGTAATATGCATAAGATGTTTGCATTTATGATCCTTGGCTCTATGTAAGTTTATTGATCATTAAAGTGATTTATCTGACTTTCTATTCAATTTGATTGTTGACTTTGTTTTATTATCCAAATTTATAGATAGTTTCTTATTACATTTATAACGAATATTAAAAGGATCCAGACGCTGATTGTCCTCCTCCATACTCGAATTTTGAAGTGCATAAGTGGGAAAAAGACTTTCTGGATCGTGTGTAAGGCAAATTTTATTATGATTGTCCAGCTTGACATACTGTGAATAAGGTGATTTATCTTTCTTGGTTTTGCTTTAATAACCACATATTTTTTTTTTCATATTATGAGAACTTAGTACTGACATTTAAATAATATTTAATGCAGCTGACAATTCCATGCCATTTTGGGGATCTCACTGCCCCTAGTTGTTATAGATTTCAAAAAAAAAATTTGTTGCATATTTTTGACTCTTTTCTCTAAGAGATGCCAACTGAGGTACGCATTCGAGAACAAAATCCATTCAGATTTATGCTATCTAGTTATATAGCAAGTGTGGGATATTTTATGCAAAAATCAGATACAAAAATGCTGAATCTTTCACTCTTATGCACACTAGAGCCGAAGACCAAAATCCCTCAACAAAGAAGAAGGTAAATCTTTTTTTTTTAAATTTGTATTATTATCTAAAAGTTTTTATTGAATATCTTTTTCAATTTTAATTATGTTTTTTTTTCAATGATAATTATGAGTCTCACATGTTGTATATAATGAAATATTTACTCTTTATTCATTTAATTTCGAAGATATCATTATCTTTTGTAAAAGTATTTTCAACCTTCTAATATATTTAAGTGTTAAAAAATAAAGCTTAAGGTTTAGGGTTTCTTTGTAAATTTTTTAATAAAACTTTTTAAACAGGCAATGTTATATTATATTATTGAATAATAAGCCCCCAATTCTAAAAATTGTGTGCTTGTGATTCCTTGATGATTTTAACTTGATGACGTTGTTGGACTCCCTGACTCGCTCCCTGGAGGCCGTTTTTTTCTCTTTCCACAGGCTCAGTAAACATTTGACTCCACCTTTGATGTTTGTGTTTATTCTTGGAACTTAAGCCCTTGCCTACCATCTCTCTCTCACAAGGCCAAGGTAGACCTTCACCTAAGCCAAGGAATATTTGGATTGTTTTTTCTTTAAAAAGAAGATGATGTCCTTTTTTCTTTATCTGCTAATCCTTATATAATAGGCTGTTGCAATTCTTTTCTTCTTATCCTTTTCATTATCATCACTTGAAGATGTTGGCAAGATTATACCTCTGCAACTCTAAAGCTTAATTAGAGATGAATTTCTTGCTATTATTAGTCAATTTCCACTTAGGTCTTCACTGAGATCTTATTTATCAAGGTTAATTTACCCATCTTTATTTCTTCATTCTAAGTTTATTATGCTGCGCTCCCGGTCAGGTCTTTAAAGCTTTTCCTATCTATAGACCCACTAAAAACTGGGCCTCTTGCTTCATATTTGTTGTTAGTCTTGAGACTGATATCCTGCCCAATAAGGAGAGATGAAAACCATGGTTGCAGCCCACTTGTAACTAGTCATGCAAATTAGCCTCACCACCAGAACCGGCTTACATGTGTCACTTCACCACACACTCTTTGCCGCAGGCTCACCCCACCCTCCACCCATTCAGCCTGGTCCGGAGGTCCTTAGCTCCAGCTACTACAGCCTTTGAAGGCAATTCAACACCCTATATTTATCACTGTTCCCTGAAGAGACTATAATCTAATGCAACCCAAACATTTCTGCACTTAGTTAGTATTACTCCTTGAGCCCTGAGATACATGGCAGCAGCTATAAGCTTTTCTTCCAGGCATACATTCTGTAACTTTAGCTCCCTTCATACCACCAGCTAAAACGAAGTCAGTCTAAAGAACAGTATTATCACATTTAACATAATTTTCCCTATTCGAGATTCTCTATTGTTCTCTTATGCTTAGTGTGAGGTGGGTGTGGCGTGACGTGCGGGCCGGAGCCATGGGGAGAGGTGAAATTGTCTCATACGGTCTCATTTTTTTCAGTTTGGGATTGTTTACTTGTGTGCTCGCTGATCGCAGGATTCTGAATGATAAGGGTTCTGGAATGGGCAGTGAGCCGCTAAGTAACAGTAAGATGGCTGGCCATCTAGGACTTACAGTTGGTAGTTATGGGGGTGGCAAGGCTGGTGGCTCAGGTTCTGGCTATGGGATCGGTGGGGCTCTTGGCAGTGGAGGTACTGGCTATGGATCTGGGGGAGGTTTTGTTGGTGCTTATGGAGGAGGTGCTAACCCTGGCTATGGCATGGGCCATGGTGGAGGATTGGGTCAAGGCAAAGGTTATGGAGGCGGGTATGGCAGTGGACAGGAGCCAATTTATGGTTCTGGTGGTGGCTTTGCACCTGGGTCAGGTTGGGACCGCTCTAGTAGAGGGAGTGGGTATGGCTCAGGTTCAGTGTGTGGCACAGGCGGTGCTACTGGTAAAGGTGGAGGATACAGTCATGGGGGCTACCGTTCTAACTCACGATCTGGACATGTGACTACTGGTTATCACCATCAGCACTCCGGCACTGCCCCAAGAGGCAATAACTACTAAACCAAGCCTGAGTACGAGGCAGAATAAGGATGAGATTTCTCCAATATTATATATAAAGTTCTAATAGTTTGTAACTCCGCAATTTTAGCCATAGCCTCTAAAAAATAAGGTAGTTGGCTCTGGCGTCAAGAGATAGTAATATAATCAAGCACCACCATATACAGCGGATCTGATAATAGAGTCCAAAATAGCACGATATCCCTCCCCCACCAAGAAAAAGGAGACACAGATTGAAACTTCAGTGAGGAATAAATGTGCACGTGATGCAACTTGCTAGCACTAAACGTATCCTTGAAACATCTAGCATCTCACTTGCCATGCTTGAGACAAAAGGAAGCAATTGTCACTTTTAGAAAGAAGAAAAAAGCATCTTGCAATCACACACTTTCATAGTGTTTTCCATGTGAACAAAAATTAAAAGTCCTAGTGAGAATATTGAGGAGCAGTCATAATTATACATTAGGAAATGAAGTCTGAACACAGAGGGTCTTATCCCTTAATAGCACATGGCAGTCGAAGTACCACATATAACCTAACAGGGGATAGAAACAAGGATGACTACATAAAGACAGTATCATAAATATGAACAACACTTATTTCATTTTCAGAAGACTTGGCTTTGTTCAAGGACAAATTATAACTTGCCCCATTGGCAACCTTATTGCCAGCTTGCATGACGTTTCTGTAAGTTATAGGATGTGGAATATCTGGAATTGAAGTACCCTAAACCACCAAGCTCCTACTCTATGGCAAGGAACATCAGGGATCTTATCTACTGCCAAAGGCCAACAAAATAATAGAGACAGCACTCTCCTCTCTGCGGCCCCCCCACCCCCACACAAAAACAATTTAAATGTGATGGGAACTGTTAACTACATGAGAGAAATTTTTTCCACTTTAAATATGAGAAATTACAACTCACTTCAGACATCTCTTCACAGACATCCCTCCATGTCACTGAATAGTGAAGAACACCATCGATTGGGGAGGGAGGGAAGGAAATGCAAAAGCAATAAACTATTAAAGAAAATTGCCAAGAAATCAACCAGGAAAACAATCATACATACACAAGCATCAATATTCTTACTTGGCAGGGGATCACCCAGTTAATCAATTATTGGAGACAGTTATTTCATATGTATATTTATATACACACATACATGCACATATGCACAATATACAATAGTTTTCCAACCAAACAACATCAAAGAGGAAATTTGGATGGATACTATCTGCTACAAATAAAGCAGGAACCTTGCCTACTTGGAACACATTTATGTACTTGGCAATAAAATATAGACCTGTTTGTGGTCAACCATAATCAAGAGCAAGGCCCCTGTGGTTGGGGATGTCTAGTTGTAGAGTAGGTTCTGTCATTCTTTGGCCTGAAAATTTCAAGGAAAACCAAGTTAAAATAACAATCTATGCAGTTGAGAACATCAAAATTACCCAAAGCCTGGTCTTCTAATATATATATATATATATATATATATGAAGCATAGCTAGTGTTAGAACCTGAGCATGCAAGATGGATACCCAATATGGAACAAATTCATGAGGTTGATTCACTAGTTTTCGTGATCAAAACTACCCTGATGCAGAGAAACACTATTTATGAAAAACTGTAATTCTACAAGGTCCACCAAAGATGTGCAAGTCAAGAGATCATGGAGGTTAGGGACATAGCAGAACTCAGATGAATTACTCACTCATACGTAGCATACAAGTAACTACATATTGAAATCCATGACGATATTATAGGTTTTTATTTTTGTTTAGTAATTAACAAAAAAGAGTTGCAAAAAACATGAAAAGCACTCTATATTTTCCAACATAATAAACCAAATCAACATTTGTATCAAGCGACATTGAATATTGGAGACTTAAGAAGACTGAAATATCTTTCTTTGCAAGGGTCCTAAAGGAGCAACTTTCCACAATATCCTGCCAGCCTGTTAATTCTACAAATATACTAGAAATCAAATTCACCATTTTTTTTTTCAGGATTTTAAGCAAGATAAATAGTAAAATGGAAGAAGTATCTATAACAAAAGGATAGCTATAGTCTACCTCATTTTCCAAAGCAGCCCAGCCATTAGACATTAACAGCATGTTTGGTTGGCACGAATATCAATTCTTTTCCTACTTTATTCCGTACGAAATTACTTTTCCAATGTTTGGTTCATTTTTATCACAGAATTATAATTCTTTAAGGAATTTCTATTCTTTGAAAACTCGGAATAGCTATTCTGAAGTGAACCCTCAGAATAGCTATTCCATGAAAACAAAGAATTGTTATATTTTCCTATTCCCAACATATCCTTGATAAATTTTTAAATTATTATCATACATATATATATATATATATATAATAACTTCATTTTTTTATTTTTTTAAATAATTTATCAAAAAATAAAAAATATTATTATTAAAATATTAATAAATATTAAATTTAATTTTATAATATTAATATTTAAAAATAAAAAATAATTATTAACATATTATTTAGTTAATATTATTTTTATAATAACAACATTTTTTATTTTTTAAATAATTTACCAGAAAAAGAAAAAAGTAAAAAATATTACTTCTATTAAAATATTAATTAATTTTAATTTTAATGTTATAATATTAATATTTAAAAATAAAAATAATTATTAATATATTATTTAATTAATATTATTTTATAATAATTTATTATTATAAAATATTTTTTAATTAATATTATTTTAATAAAAATTAATTAAATTATAATTAATTTAGTTAAAGGATATACTAGTCTTTTAAACTTGCTTCAATTACTTTTCTACCTTATTCTTTGATGAACCAAACATATGAAAATGAATTCATACTCTATTCAATTCCAATAAACCAAACATAATAATACTTATTCTTTTCTATTCCTTCTCTTTTCTATTCCCAAAGAATACATTTTTCATTCCTCTTCTATTCTATTCCACGAGCCAAACATGTCATAAATGAAAAGAAAAAACGAGTTATTAGGTATTTAATGAGTTAAGCAACAATCATTGTTTAACTTTGTTTTCTTAATACAGTATCACACAAACTTGTTAGATCCCATTTACTTCTTTGAAAACCCTATTTCCTCACCAGCTGTATAAAGCATGAATGTATGGGCTATCCATCCAGTGGGTTCTATGGTAAAACTATACTCTTCATAAGTCTATATGACGGGAGAAAAACATGAGAATTTTAATAGTCATACCCTACTGTCCAAGCTTGAAGCCTCAGTCACATCCCCTCCCTTAGGACCATGCTTCGAACCTGAACTGCTGCATGTACATAAGTGATGTTAAGAAAAACTGACACAAAAATAGTGAAACACACAAGTGGCAAGTTCAAACTGACCCTAATTAATTCCTTTAGATAGATAAAGAATCAACTTATAAAAATGAACCTTCCATGTGAAATAATGGTCTGATGATCTGAAAGTGGGCTTAACTTGAGAGTTTGTGCACCTGAAGTTCCAGCTTCTGCTGATTCCAGTTTACTCTTTGCCTACAAAAATTTGTGTCCAAGTGAAATTAGCCAAAAATTCCTATCTTGTGGGAACGAATAAAGGACAATACTCCTGAGGCACCAGAAACAAAAGACTTACAGTAGAATTTTCTTCCAACCACTTGGGAACCCTATCAGTGAGAAGTGCAATATACTGCTCCATTGCCACCTCTGGACTCATGTTCCCAAGCTTTTGCCAAGCATTCCTTGCACAACGTAAGCAGTGCTGTCCATCACTCACACATAGCAGCTGTCAACCCTGTTATTATGACTACCAATCAAGCTATACCTTGTAATCTGGTATAGTGTCCTATGATGTTTTGCACAATTACTATTTCCAATTTGGAGACATTCTCGTGTCAAATTATGGAAGTCACAGTGTCCATTCAAACTGGAGTACCATAGAAAATTAAGAAAGTATTGTAAGATGGCACAACTCTTTTTGTTCCCTGCTAAGCTAACTGGATTTTTTAGATAGATTAGTCATTTGGTATCTGAGTCACGAATAGCATTACAAAAAACCACCCCCTTTTAGTGGTTAAACAGACTTGTGAATACAAATCTGTCTCCATGGTTTAGTATCTTAGCTTTATACAATTAAGGTTATCTCTTTCTCTTTATTTATCAGCTGTTCCACTTTCACCTTATAATTGTTTCTCTTCGGAATATGAAAATACAAATGGTTCATTTATGACATAACCACAATCTATTCTCCAGTCAAAACCATGGGTCCCCAAAAAAAATTTGAACATTTTATGCACCTCTTTTTAGCCCTCTCAAAATTTTCGGTGTAATTGTTTTCTAATGTTGTAATCTACGTTTTTCCTCCCATTTGCAGTCACTAGCTTAAGACACTGCAACGAGTTTAGCATTAGCACAGGTATAAAGACATCACCAGCTTAGCAAAATAAAGATAACTGAGAAAGCAAAATAAGGACAACTGAGAAGCAAAATGAGGGACCAAACTGAGGAACAAGCAAACAAATGCAGTAGGATTTACAGAAGTTTGATACCACTTAGCACGAGCAGAAAGCATGAGTGCCATAGGCTGTGGCTCACGGCAAGGCCCTTCTGTAGCAATCTTGTGTAGTCCGTACAACTCCATCTGCGCATCACTACCAATGCTGGTCAAGTCCGCCTTCTCTCCTAATTCCACAACGAACTTTGCAGCCGCAGCAAAATGCTTCTCCAACTCACTCCTCTCGATCCCCTCCCAGTCGTCATCTTCATATTCAATGTCCAATTCTTCGCTCCTCTCTTCATTTCTCGCCTTCGATTCAGTCTCCACGACCACAATCTCCTCAGATTTTTCGGCAACATCACCAACTACTTCAACAGCTACAGGCTCATTTCTTTTTTCCACCAAACCCTTGGACTCGCTTTCGCCATGCACTATTGTCTCCTCCGATGAATTTCCCAGCGATTCTCCATATTGGACTTGCTCCGGTGATGCATCGTCTTTGACTTGCTCGGGCAGCTCTCCATCTTTGACTTGCTCCGGAAATTCTCCGTTCGTGACTTGCTCTGTCGTTTCTCCATCTTTAACTTTCTCAGGCGATTCTCTGTTCTTCACTTGCTCAGGCGACTGTCCATTTTTTACCTGCTCTGATAAGTCTTCGCCTTTTGTTTTTACTCCTTCACTAGTTTTTGCTAGTTTCACGGCTTCGTCCTCACCTCGCACCGGTTCTCCTTGGAACCGATCGACCTTATGACCAGTTTCTTCAACGAATTCGATTCTCTTTTCGGTTTCATAGGGCCGACCTCTCAGCTCTTGTCGAAACTGCAATTCCTCCATGAGAATAGCCTCATCAAAGTCTGCCCCTACCTTGGTATCAGAATCAGAACCTGGCTGACCGGACATAGCCATCGAAACCAGCTTGGCAACAAGAAATGAAAACAGAACAGCAACAATAGCCGTCAGAAACAGCTCTAGAACAAGCTCCATGGTTTTCCTCCAAAACAAATTACCAGAACAGTAATACAGCAGAAAGAAATGTGATTAGAAAGGTCATAAAAACAACGATCGCTCTTTATACGGCGATCATGAGAGCAAGAGAAAAAAAGTAGAGGAGAGGAGACTGAGGAGGGAAAGGAAAGGATATTTTCAGAGCAGAGCAAAGCACATTCGAGCTATTTTGCATTTGCTTTGCCTCACTTTTTCCACATTTAATTTTACAGAGAGGCGTGGGTCCCGCCTGGCTGGCAAACGTTGGTTTAGTCACGGAAGATGACACAAAAAGTTTCATAGGCTCCAACTGGGAGCTGACATCGCATACATAGCTTTGGGTTATCCCTTAAGCTAACTACATTAATTGTTAATCACATTTTAATACAATAACATAAAATATTTAATCGTAAATAAATATTTTTTTAAAAAAATTATTCCACAAGAAAAAAATGATTCTTTTTTTTTAAATATTAGTTATCCCTAATTATTTTCATATAACAATGTAATTTGATATATGATGTACTGCAAAAACAATGATGAACAATTATATGATAATAAATACTGATCAATGATAATATAATTAAACATATGATTATCAATATTAATAGGGGCATGTGGAATCCCTCTGGTGAGTAGCAGGGTCCAGGGACATTGTCATCTTGATAGATTTATTTAAATTATTTTTATCGTAAGAAAGATATATCCTTTGGGGGTTGTCGGTGGCAATCAGACGGCTGAGTAAACTTTTTCCAGTAGATTTATTGATTCTGTAATTGCCTTTATAAAGCTAAAGTTTGCATGGTAGGTAAGAAGGATTTTCATTGGATTACATTGGTACTTTGTATTAATGTATATTAATAATATGATTATGAGTATAAAATGTTGTGATTGTATTTGTAATAATTATTTGATGGAATTTTATTTTTAATTTTTAAGTTATTTATTTTTTAAGAAACATATTTATCTTGTTTTTATTTTTTATTTTTGGATTTTAAAATAATTTCTCTATTGTTTTTTACTTTTCAGCTTCTGTTGTGCTTTTGTTTAAAGCAATTTAAAATATTTTATTGATAATGATGTAATTTAAGAAATAAACTAATACATGACAAAGAAGAATATATAATGAGGATTCCATTATGGGTTGATCCACTACATGTCCCTTTAGCAATCCTACCTTGTGGACAGATGTCACAATCCTTCATAGTTTTGAGCCATATAAAAGAAGGGAAATGGAGGATAAAGCATTTAGTGTATGATGTTGATGGTAAGACTTTAGATCTATAAGAATTACTTGCACTAATTGTGGTAGGTCTGAAGAAAAAACAATTGAAGGGTAAGAGGCCAAATCTTGCAATAAATATTGTGCTGCCAAAATCATGGTAAATATAAGTGACACGAATATCGTTTTGAAGATGTTAATGTTTGCATAGAGAATTTTTTTTAAAAAAACAATTAGCTATTTGATGGAAAAGATTTCAATATTTCTTTGCAAATAAAAACTTTTGGTGCAAAATAGTAAATATTTATTTTTTTTTTAAAATGAGGTGACTAACAATATTCAAATTTAGGAACATGCCTTTGATGTATTGAGACAACTAGCTACAAAGATGGTTATCGTTGGACGTGGATCGGTTTGTTTGATATAGTTTTTCCACTTTTTTGACCATTTATGTATTTTATTACATTAAAATGTTTATTTATTTTTTTCATAATTTCAAACTTAATGCTAACATAGTTTCGTAAATTCTCACATTTTAAAATTTTTTTTCTATTGGTGTTCGTTGTTGCAAAAAATTGTATAGAAAAAATAAAAAGAAATGGAAAATATAGCTCTAAATGGTGCTCTTTAATAATGGGCAAAAGCAAAGTTTTGACCATTTGCTTATAAAACATAAAAATAAGTAAATATGGGATGTCTTTAAGGATTACTTCAATACGTAAATGAGTAATCAAATTGGCAACAAAACGATAAAGAGACGAAAATAGCATTCTTAGATATTTGTAATGTAGAAAGAGTATAGTTGGCTTCTGAGCAGTTGTCGTCAAGAATTAAGGTTAAATGTTCAAGTAAAACATCAAAACTACCACTTAGATACCTAAGAATTTATTAGTATGAATTTTCAGTATCTTCTGTAGTTGAAAAAGAAATATCCTTAGTGGTTGGGCCTAAAGCTCTTTTAAGTAATGGAAGGTTACCCCTACTATTTTGCGTTGCTCCTTTAATTTGGCCATCATGTTTTAGTTTGATTATAATAACATATTTTTCCCCTTAATGGGTTAGGTATAATAAGCTTTGGGTTAGTAATTTCTTAGATGGGCTTCTTTTCCCTTAGGCCTATAGAAGATGTTCAATATATATCCAACAAAAAGGCCCTTACTCTTTAATTTTGAAAATTAGTTTTTTTTAATGAAAGAGTAGATTTTCTCACTCATTATCTATTATTTTGTTTCATGTATGTACCTGACTATACCATTCATATAAATAAGAATAATATTTTAAAAATTGAATAATGTACCTGATTCTGCATTTTGATGGGTCAGGTCCGTTGGATCTTGTTTATCATCCTAAGGTTCTTAACGACCTTCAATATATGGTGCTTTTTCAATAAAAACTTGTCTTCAAGTAAAAAAGTTTGACATAGCTCCATTAATACCTTTTCAAAGCCTCTTTTCATTGCAAGTTCCCTAGGGTTGCCGCTTTGCCATCAATTTTTTCGTCACTTGTATCTTCGAAGCTCCCTGTCTCAGCTTTGAATCCTTTATGTTCATCTACTTATCTACATAAGTTTATTCTTATTTCACAACTTCCTTCTTTGCTTCTCGTGTGGTTTTTCATCTCTCTGCAAGTGAGTTATAATCAATAAAAAAGAAAAGAATATCTTTAAACTGGTTAGTATGCTTTCTTTCTCTCCTCTAGAGACAAGGGCTATTTCCTTAAGAAGAATACACTTTGCATGTATTTGGCCACACTAAATTCCAAAAGTCAATTTCCACATCCCCTTTTGTGTTTGACCTTTGTAGGTATTATATGGTTTCTTTTTCATAGATTACCTTTAGAAGCTTTTGCATATTACATTATAGGATTCCTTAAGGCTATCTTAATTTAGGTTTCAACCAGTTTTTTTTTTTTTTGAAGTTTTTGTTTAAATTCTTTACTCCTAAAAAGAGTCCAAGTACACCTAGATTCTATTATATTTGTTCTAAACAACAACAACGAGAATTTCTTGTGAAGTCCCCAAAAGTTCCTAACTCTTAAAAAAAAGATTTACATTTTATTAGTTGGGAGAGTCTAGATATGATCCTTATAGGTGGGGCGATGACGTTCTTATTGATAGAAATGCATCTAAGATTACTGATGACTATGCTAGGAAATTTTCGAAGCTTTGAAAGAGAATGAAACTAAGGACATTTCCAAGCTTACCACTTCCAAAATCCTAGGTTCTCATTTAACTTGTTTTCCCCTTTAGTTAGACCGAATTAAGATATTTTTGTGTTTCCTTTATCTTCACTTTTTCCCTTTTATTCTTTTTCTAAGGTGAGCTTTCTACGACCAAAGGTCTTTTTTAACATGATGGGTCTTTCTCAACTCTTTAAAAGAGGAAAAAATTGGCTAAGCTTGGAATCGAGGTTTTTTTTTTTTTTTTACTCTCTTTTCAACCATTTAATCTTTTAATTTCTTTTCTTCCATATTTAATTAACCTTGGTATGTAATTCTTTATTTACAATTTCTAAAGATTTGAGTGAGACCCTTTCATGTCCGGTAATTAACTTGGCAAGAACGAAGAGGAAAAAACTCATAATGATTTTGGTTTGAAAGGGAAAATGATGTTTCTTAAATATGCTTTGTATCCAACATCAAAGAAGTCTCATGAAAAATCTACCTCATCTCTTGTCCATCATTCTCCAGCCTCTTAAAAGACGAGGAAAGATTTTCATTCTTTATGAAGGTCCATCAAGCCTCTGTTATTAGGCCTCTTCATTCTGGTGGGCAAGGTTTTTCCCAAGATGGGATAAAATTTAGTGATTCTTGGCATGTTACTAATCTAAAAGTTCATTCATCTGATTGAATCTTGAGTGATAATATTGCTTTAAAGATTACTTATAGCATGTTTCTATCTAACAATGAAGCTTATTTAAGTGGGTTTAGCCCAAGAAAAGTAGCTTTGGAAGATGCTTGCCTAATCACTAGAGTAAGTGTCTAGTAACTCTATTTCTTCTTCTTTTTCTTCTCTTTCTTTATCTTTTTCTCTCTTTTTTAATTTTCATTTATTTATGGTAGGCTCTCATTGTTGTTATTGATTCCCTTATATAAGCAATCCATAGTTTTAAAGATTCGTACACTCTTTTTGAAGAGAAGGTCAAGCTAGTGAAAGAATTATCTTTGCTGTGAAAAGAGGCTTGTAGCACATAAGAACTTTTGACCTTATTAAGAAAAGAAAATGAAATAACTAGTGGAAATATAGAAAAAAAAAGAAAAAGAATTATTAAGGGATTTAAATAATGTCATGCTACATTACAAAGTTCTTAAGATGCTGATGGAATTGCTGGATTGATAATGAGTTGCTTAGAAGAACAATTATCAATCATAAAAGTGGATTATGATAAGTTGATCTTAGATACTAGGAAAAAGGTTACCGAATTGTATAAATATAAGGATTTTACAGAGGAATACATTTCCTATTTAGTTGTAGTTTATGACCAAGAAATAAGCTAGTTTAAATAACAACTTAAAATAAAATACCAAAATCTAGACTATTCTTTTTCAGAATGCAATGCTAAGTTAGAAACACCTAGTGAGGAAGATGAGAAAATGGTGATTCTAACTTAGCATCGCATTCCAAAAAAGAAAAGTCTAGGTTTTGGTGATAATATTGCAACTATAGTTACATGTTTTCCTATTTTTTAGTTTGCTTTCTTAAGTTGGTTTTATCCATTTTCTTGATCTTTAAATAAGCTTGATGCTGTAAAAGGTAGTTCCTTAAACATAATTGACCTCCCTTAAGTTGTTAGGTTGTTATTTTAAAAAGTCTTTCTTTAATTATTTTTAGGTAGCAGTTTATATGCTTCACCTCCAACCCCAAGATTTAAGAATTTTTTTTTTTTATATTGGACAAAGGTAAGAAGGTGATAAAAAAGTGAATTGCCTTGTCATGTTACTTTGATGTTAAAAGACTTTTTAGATTTACGTGGTTGATATATTATTTATCTTTTGCCTTTTAAGGCTAGATACTCAGTTTTTTGTCATTCAAGGTCCGTTGCTTTGGGTTTTGTCTTTTTAAGGCTTAGAACCTTGTTATTGCTTTTCTAGGCTTAGTATTTTGGTTTTACTTTTCATGACTTAATACTTTGTCATTGTCTTTCGAGGCTTAGTATTCCTAGTTTTGTTGGTATATTTCCTTACTTTTTAATGCAACTTTAGCTTCTCATGCTTTTAATATTATGATTGTTATGAAATATTTTGCTTTCATATTTTCAAACACTTGCTATCTTGAAAAACGACAACCAATTTTATGAAAAATTTCTTTCTATTGATAAAGGGCTCCAATGGGTAACTTGATACATACAGGTACCTAGAAACATTTGCATTATGAAAAATACTTCCTTAAGTTATTTGACCTCTAGGTTCGAGGAATCAAAACTCCTTCTTTGGTTATAAGTTTATAAAGGTCAAGTCTAAAAACTTTAGCAAGTAAAGACCTTTCAATTTGGTGTAAATTTCCCAATAACTTCTCATGGGTTTAACACATTGATTTTTTCGAGAATCAAATCTCCTTCTATAAGTAGTTCCTTCAAACTTTTTGATTTTATAGTCTAGCTGCCTTCTGATGATAAACTACCACTTGGATTTGAGCTTGCTCTGTAGCTTCTCCTAGAAGATCCAAGTTAGCCCTTAAAGCTTTTAAATTACTTTGGTCATCATAATGTTTAGGTTAGAAACAAAAGAGTCTAATTTAATAAATAGTACTACTTTCATTCTGAAAGTGAGTGAAAATAGAGTTTTTTTCATGGTTATTCTATTGATAATTTTATAAACCCATAAAATCTTATATGGTTCTTTTATCCAAACACTTTTAGCTTCATCTAACCTTGTCTCTAAGGCTTATAAGATTATTCGATCGGTGACCTTTGTTTGGCCATTTGCTTAGGGATGTTCCACAATCGTGAACTTTTAATCAATTTAGAGACTTTAATAATGATTTTTAAACCTATTTTCTTAGAGCTGAAGTCCATTCGTTTTCATTTTCACTTAAGGTACACCAAAATGGTATCTAATAGATCTCCATACAAAATCATATATTTTCTGATCAGTTATGGTGGCTAATGTATCTTCTTTCACCTATTTTATAAAATAATTAATGGCTACAATAATAAACTTTCTTTATCTTGTGGCTTTGGAAAAGGACCTAATAGATCCATTCTCTATTAATAAAAAACCATAGAACCTCTATGGGTGAACTAAGTGTTGCCAGAACTATTGAAACGAGGGTAAATTTTTAGCAACTTCATATTTTTCATGCAAAGCATCTTTATGAAATGTAGGCTAGTGTTAACTCTGTTAAGATTTTATGTGCTTTAAGAGCAACCTCTAATGTGAATTCCACATATCTCTTCATGGACTTTTTTTTATAACATATTCTTATTCAAAAGCTAGAAGCATGTATGACATTTACTAGAGTTTTCTTCTTATTAATGAAAATTTTACTACTTTTCTCTTGATTTGTCTTGCTTCTTTCATATCATTTCGGAGGGCTCTTTCTTAAAAGAGTATCCCATCAGCTAAAGTTAAGATGTGGAACACTTCTGTTAATATATTACTAAATGGGTAGCATTTCAAAGCTATTATTTGGGATAAAAAATTGGCTTTGGAGTTCTTTCCTTCTTAGACTTGAGCAATTTAACATTTCTTAAAGTGACTCAACATTTCCTTAGTTTTTTATAAATACATCGCTATTCAAAGATTCTTGAGCCTCATAACTTTCTGAACTTGTAGCTAGAGACTTGAGCTTCCTTCACAGTCTTATGACTTGCTAGTAATACTTCATACTCTGCTTCATTATTTGATGATGAAAGATCAAGCATAACTGCATATGAAAGTTTCACTTTATTTTGTCCATATAAAAGAACTTAAGCTCCACATCTTCCCTTGTTAGCTACTCTGTCAACTCATAATTGCCAAGGTAGATTCTTTTATTCTTTTAATATCGAAGCCTTCCCTTTCTTGTGATCTTTTTGTAGCTTTATTTCAAGATTTATGATTAGATTCTCTTTTACTTTAGAAATTATACGCTTCATAATAAAATCAACTAATACTTGGGCTTAAGGGTTGTTCCAACTTGATATTGAATATCAAATTTGTCAAGTGCAATTGACCATCTGACCATCCTTTTAAAGGTTTCAAGTCTATGAAGAACTTGATTTAAAGGCTTGTTATATAATATCATGATACTGTGTGCTTGGAGATAGTGATGAAGCTACATGTCTATGATCACCAACGCATAAGCAATCTTCTCAATCCTTGAGTAGTGATTCTCTACATCATGCATGATTCTGCTAATATAATATATTGATCGTTGCTTCATATTATCCATCTTTGTTAACATTACACTAACAGTTTCAAGAACTGCTGTCATGTAAAGAACTTTCTTTTCTTTAAACCATGGAAGAAATGTAGATTCAGTAAATAATCTTCAAGTGTTAAAAGGGTTCTTGGCATTGAGGTATTCGTTAAAGCTTTCTCACATTATTAAAGGTGAATAATAGACACTTCTCTACTAATTTAGACATGAATCTACTTAATGCAGCAATTCTTTAGGTTAAATTTGAACTATTATTACATTTTGTTGAGGTTTTATTTGTATTATTGCTTGGATTTTTTCTGAATTCACCTCAATTCCTCTATTGGTGATCATAAACCCAAGAAAATTTCTTGAAGATATGTCAAAAGCACACTTAGTAAGGTTAAGCTTCGTTTGAAATTTTTTTTATTACTCTGAAAGTTTCTTCTAGATTTAAGGTGTATTTCCCTACCCTTTTGTTTTTCATAATCATATCATCAATTTAAGCTTTTATAGTCCACCCTATCTATTGATTAAAGATCTTATTGACTAAATTTTGATAAATAGCATTTGCATTCTTTAAATTAAATGGCATAACCTTAATAATAATAAGTTCCAAATTTAATGGCGAAAACTGTTATCTCCTCATCTTTGGGGTCCATAGAGATCTACTTATAATCCAAAAACATATTAATAAAACTGAGTAACTCATATTCGATGGTTATATAAACAAGTTGTCAATATGTGGCAAGAAAAACTATCCTTTAAATAGGCTTTGTTTAGATCGATGAAGTCATGTACATACGCCACTATCCATTGTGCATCTTGATAAGTACCATATTTAACAATCACTCAAGATATTGAACTTCTTAAATGAAACCATTTTTTAGCAAATAAGAGACTTCTTTCTTTGTGACTTATTATCTATCCATAGTAAAACTTCTTTTCCTTTGCTTTATTAGTTTAAAGACAAGATTAACACATAATCAGTGAGTGATCACTTGAGGTTTTATCCTAGGCATGTTTGGAAGAGAACATGTGAATACATCATTTTGATTTTAGAGAAATTAAGTTAAATATTTCTCTTTCTTTTAGGGTTAATAGCAATTTAATTCTAGTTATTTGCCCAAATTCTTTGCCAACTTGTATTTTTTTTGTTTTAAAGTTGTTCCATAGTTCAACTATTTGAAGATGTTATATGTTTCATTCATCAACATTGATTTGATAAGTAAGCTTATTTTTCCCTTTACATCAAATTAAGTAGCATTTGAGAGAGAGTTTTTGATGTTTTTTCGGTACTCATTTTCCTCTTTGTATAAAAGATTTCCTTAAAAAATAGGTGAATACTATTGCTTATAACAAATTCAATATAAGCTTTCCAATCACTACATTATATGCAGCTAATGCTTTGATCACTAAGGATATCGTCATCATAGTGACATTTTGTCCTTGAATTTTAGCTGTAATAGGGAGCTCGATAACACTTTCCATATGTACCTCCTGTCCTCTAAAACCTGTTAGAGGAGTATCAAAAGTTTTCAAATGATCTTTTGTTATCCCAAGTCGAAAAGTCTAATAGTATATAAAATCAGTTGAGCTTTTTGTATCTGGTGGTATTCTTTTGACATCACAATTGGTAATCATCAAAGTGGCAACTAAAGTATCATCATGAGGAGTTAAAATAGCTTCTAAATTAGCTTTTGTCAAAAATTTTATTTCTTTCGAATAAAGGTTCTTTGTTTTCGATCATCCCTCATATCCTTTTTTATTGTATAATTTCCTTTTGGAAATGGTTTCTCCACTAGATATCATTCCTCTAGCTGCCACATCAATCACCTTTCTTTATTTGTTCACTCTGATTAAATAAGCTAACTTAAATGATGAAGCTCGTTGTTGCTCTTCTTCTTGAATAAGAATGGCTTTTAGTTCTTAAGAATGAGACCTCATTCAGGTTTATTTTCTAGTATTTAATCTAAGGAACTTCAATCATTTATTTATTCTTTTTCATTCCATTTTACTTTTATCCACATAATAAAAAGATGTCTCTTAGCAATGAGATGTTGGATCTCTTCCTTCCAATCTTAATAATCTATATCATGTTTATGATCATTATGAAATTTATAAAATTTTCTTTGATCATTGTGGCTTGGATTTGCCAATTGTCTATATGGCTTTTTGACTTGATCATTTTATATAATTGTCAAAATGTGTTATTTAGATATGATCAATGGAATGTACTTTTCTCATCTTCTTCATAATTTCAACTCATTGTACCTTACAAGTGTGAAAAGCTTCCGTTTTGTTCCCAGTTACTCCCTCAGGATTCTACATCAATCTCAGTCTGTATAACCCTTTTCTCAAATGGTCGTAACAACTATTGCTTCCTCTTTTTATCTTTTTTCTTGTTGATATACTTGTTAACTTAGCATCCATGTTAGTAGGTAAATTCTCGCTCAAGGCATCATAGAATGGATAATACAGAAAACTCTCCTCGACAGCTAAAACAAACATATTTTGCTTGAGCTCCTTGATCTCCAAAGTGGCTTTGATGAATGTCCTTATATAATTTCTCAAAGGTTTTCCTGATCTCTACTTAACTCATAACAAATTGGATGAATCTTTCTTTTTCATCACGCTACTTATGAGTCTT
The DNA here is from genome assembly GCA_021397835.1 of Moringa oleifera. NCBI lineage: Eukaryota > Viridiplantae > Streptophyta > Magnoliopsida > Brassicales > Moringaceae > Moringa > Moringa oleifera. Next base: position 5,107,292 of record JAJFZO010000087.1, read on the forward strand.
GATAGAAAAAGTTATCCAATAGATTCAAAACTATTTATTGTTATAGGGTTTTAGGATGAATATCATGAACAAGATTCCTTGGTCAAAGGAGTTAATAACTTGCACATTTGTGCATTAGTCATCCCTTGGATATCATGATATTGGACCTCTCTAAGTGATTGATGAGATCTGTGGTTCCATTCTTTTGAGTTCTTCATACTTTAGTTTCTTAGGTTGGGATATCATAGTTGCTTCAATAGCTTTATCTTTTTTGCTTTCTTTTTTTAGTGAATTGAATCTGCCTAGGTAGACTTATCTGGTGCCTCCCTAAAAGTTTACAAGCTGAAATGGTTGAGTTAAGTTTTCTCTCTAAAGTTGGTGATTAATAAGGCTATGAAGTAGACCAAATAACTAGTCCATCCTTTACTCCCAAGGAGCTACTGGTTCTTCAGGTCAAGTTTATCCTTGGTTTGGAAATGGTTGTGCAAAGATATTGGTAGGGAATGACACTGGAGCAAGGTGAAGGTGTTGAATGGGTACTATTGACCATGTCATAGGGTGTGGTTGATATGGTAATACCACTATAAGGATGGCAAAAGTGATGATGGGTATTAAGGTCATGTAAACAAGGAATTACGAGATGTTGATGCGTAAGATAGAAGGATATGCTTTTTGTGTCACTTCACATAAACAATGCATTTGTTGCTTTAAACAACATAGGCTAGTAGTATCTTAAATGGGCTTCTCTTTTCTTAAACCCATAGAAGATGCTTAATTTGTCACTTTTAATTTTGTGAGCTTAAAGAAATTATAAATCGGTAAAAAAGAAAAGAAGGAGTTTAACTTTAGCTCAAAAAAAAGGAAGAAAAAGAACTTATGAAAAAAAAAACGTATATGTTTAATGCTTGTATGATCTATTTCAAACATGCAAATATTATGGAATTGATTCTGTAACATAACATACGTGCTTTATTACTTCATATGGGAAACTTAATTCATTTCCTTGCATATTAAAAAGGTTAGGGATTTGATCAAAAAGATTTTGACATGTAAGTTTAGTAATTAATTCAAGGATCAAGATTTGAGTTGTATTGTTTTTTCAATAATTTTTTTATGATTTATTATATTAAAAATAAAAAATAAATAAATTATATCTTTATTATTTATTTTATCAAATTGATATATGTCATAGTCTTTTCTTTAAAAAAAAAAATCAACACAATTATCCTGAAGTTACAAGTGTGTTTAGTTCACAACTAGAATTTCTCTCTTATATAAATTTTTTATGTGTGAGATGATAAATTTTAGCTTTTAACAGGATAAAGTTATTAATAATATTTGCATTTATGAAAATATCTTTAAAATTTTTTAGACAACTTGCTAATGAGATAGTTATTATTGACCATGTATAGGCCAATCGAAAGCTACGTTATGATGGAACTGCTAATATTAGAGCTTAGTTGGATGGGTTATCTATCATTTGATTTTTTTATTTGTTTCATATTTTTAACCATATACATATTTTATCATGATTTAATTGTTTTTTTAATAATTTAAAACTTGATTTTACTAAAATGTGTATAAGAAAGCTGAGTCTTTGATGGTCGGGTTTAGGTAAAATTTGGTAATGGATACTTACAAGAATGAAAGAGAAATAAGTGCAGGTGTGCTCCCAAGGTCACTTCAATGCTTAAGTTATAACGGGAATCAAGATTAATTGAAAGAGAATTGAGATTAGGGGCAAAACCAACGTACCTGGATCATATATATATGTATGCATGTATGTATGTATATATGTATGTATGTGTGTGTGCGTGAGTGTGTGTGGGGGTGGGTATAGACAAGAAGATATAAATAGTTAGGCATTGAGTACATGTGTGCATAATGATTTTGCCAAGAGATGCAACTAGTTTTGTAGGTTTGTAACAACTGTAAAAGAATCTTAGTTGAAGGTAGAAGACGATGGCTTACCTATCTTCTCCACTACAATAAGCTTTTTAAAGAAGTTAGGTAAGTGGGTCACTTAAGTAACTAATTGAGGGGTGTTTTGGGCTTTTTCTAGTAGTATTTTCAATTGCTTTGATGGATTAGGCTTAAATAGCCCATTTGACCAGTATCATAAGCCCCCTACTATTCAATTTGAAAATTTAGGTTTAATGGTTAGAGTTTTTCAAATTTTAATAGATAATAAAAGGATAATTAGGTACCTTTTCTCACTATTTCCCTTGATTTTAAGGAGTTTCTTGTTGAGGTGACGACGTGCTCCTTAGGCATGAGGAGACTTCTGAAAGATGATTTTCAAAGATAGTTTTTGTAGGTTGGTAGCTACCAGGTTTCTACCCTTTTATGCACTTTTGACTTTCTGTAACTCCTTTACCATTTGATATCATGTCATTTATGCTAAGAAATGGCCTGGCTTTGAGTTGCAAAGTGAACTTAGGATCATTGAACATCCTTGTCGATCTATTTATTCATATCGAATTTTTTATGAGCCTCTTAATGTTAAAAAGGTTAAGGTTTCATAGGTACGAGTTTTTTGCAATCTTATCCTTAAGTTATTAATAATAATATGGTTTTATCTAAGGATTTATTTATTGTAGCTTACACATATCTTCAATAATAATGGGTACAGGATTACCTTGTATATTTTAAAAGCTGTAATGATGGTGTTTTAAGCAAATATGTTGTATCAATAGCTATTTTTTATGTAATTACTATCATTGTTCTACTGTAGTGTAGCTTTACCTTAGAGAGGAATCTTTTTGCTAACAATTATTCACTTTTTTGATTTTTTATTTTTATTGATGTTATTCAGGTCCCAAAAGTACTTTTGACCTTTAGGTCTTTGTGATTTCAGGCCTTGATGTTCCTTTCATTGATTAGTAGGATGCTAAGCTTGTAAAGCTAATATTTAGATTTGCTTCTACTAGTAAGATTCCTTCTAGTAGGAATCTATTAATTAAAAGTTATTTTTAAAGTGTTAGTTTTAGTGGGCATATTTATATTTACATTATTATTTTTTATGCAGAATATACTCCTAGTGATTGGTAAGAAGATTGCTAGAGTAGTTACTCCAATTGTTGCGTAAATAAAGGGCTTTAATGCCTCTAAGCCTATCGAAGGTGTTTCGATAACTATTCCCACATTTAATCCCTTTTTTTGGTAATATGTTACTTGCAAATTAGGCTAAAAAAAGTTGTCCAAATATTTCAATGTAGCTTATGGTACCTACCCTAAGAAAAGAGTATTGTGATCTTGTTGCCTTAGTGTTATTGGAGATAGTCTTGATTGTGATATGCCACTTGCTCCACTATTTGGTTAAATAATGTTAATTTCTACTTCAAGATTTAGTAGCTTCATTGTATATGGTATAACTGTATTTATCTGTACGTCCTCTTCCTAAGGGACCTCATTCTTTGTTACTTGAGACATTTTTTTTTTTATGATGGAATAAATAAATCTCTTGGAAACCATCAAGGGATCTATTTCTTACCTTCTTCTTCAGGACCTCCTCTTCATTTGCTTTTGTTGCTATTTTTTCATATCTTTTCTTTTGTGGCTGTTCGAGGGCTAGCAGTTCCTAAGTTCCAAATGACTCCAATTGTTATTTGACTTCTTTTTATTGGTTGATGTATTTCTCTACCTTAATCAATAATACATCTATTTATTTTGAACATGCTTCTACTCAAGGTATTATAAAATGGATGTGGTTGCAAGCCCTTCTTTATGATTGAAACAACTATAGTTTGTTTAAGCTCTTTTACCTCTAAGGTAGTATGAATCTTTGCATGAACCCTATAAAGATTTGCTTGGTTTTTACTTTACTCGAAAAAGATTCAATGAGTCCTTTTTTTACCATACTACTTACAAATCTAGACAAGAAAAGTTGCCCAAGGGGTATTATAAAATGGATGTGGTTGCAAGCCCTTTTTTATGATTGAAACAACTATAGTTTGTTTAAGCTCTTTTACCTCTAAGGTAGTATGAATCTTTGCATGAACCCTATAAAGATTTGCTTGGTTTTTACTTTACTCGAAAAAGATTCAATGAGTCCTTTTTTACCATACTACTTACAAATCTAGACAAGAAAAGTTGCCCAAGGGGTTTGAAATTGAATGATACCTAGTTTTAGGGATGAGTACCAAGATTTGGCTACCTTGCTCCATGTGATTGGAAACAACTTGCATAGAATGGCATCTAAGGCACCTTGAATAACCATAAAGGTTCTAAAGCGTTCCAGAAGACCCTTAGGGTCTGAAGTTCTATCATAAGAATCAATCATGGTTATGATGAATTTGGAAGGCATGAGAGCTTATAAAATATCTTAGGTGAAAAAAGACTCATATTCTAGACAAGTCAAAATAATATTGACCCTCTTTTCCATCATTTAGTCTTTTGATTGAGAAAGGTTACCTATTTATTTAAACTTTCATATTCTGAGCTATTCAAATGAGAGCCTCTTGGATGGGAGCTAATGGAGTTTTCATACCTTTTACTATTTTCTTTTAGACTGTGCCAACTCTGATAAGGGATGCTTTCCATTGGTGACCAAAGGCCATGGAATTGATCTTTTGGTTTCACTTCCTTTGCTTCTTCATTGGATTCTTAATCATACCGATTTCTAGGCGAGGGGTTGGTGGCTAAAGAAATTACGATGAAAGTGTCCATAAAATCATTGTTGGATGATCGAAGTTTGGAAGAGCTAAGACATGCATTCCATACTCAAATCCATAACCACAAGGCATTCTTTAGCAGAGTGCAAAGCCGAAAATTCTTGGTTTCGTGGATGCAAGTTCACCAAAACCTTGTCTTTATGTGGCTTTTTGATAGATTGGTCAAAAAAAAATTTCTTGATTGTCTTTTTCATTTCGCTGGGTGGATTCTCAGGCTTAATTTCATTAGCCTCTTCTTGGAGATCTCGATTCTTAAGATCTCATGGTGGTAGTACTTCTTTGCTATCGTTTGTTAATGAAGTGATGTCCTAACTTTTTCAAGGCACCTATTTGTTAATCTTTTCTAATAGCTTTGCTTCTAGCAGGTTCCTTGGCTGATGAGACTCTTCTATCATTTGCTCTTTTTGGGCTTCGTCTCGTGTCAACATAACGAGAAAAATGTCTTCTTCTGTTTAAGTTTTTTATTTTCTCCTTCAAAGCTCCATAATCTTTTATGTCATGGCTGTGATTGTTGTTAAAACAACATCTTTTTCTTCTGTCTATACAATTTGAATTCGAGGTGGCCTTCTAATCCTTAGATCATCCTTTATAATTAAATATATAGGCCTCCTAAAGACTGTGAGGGGATGTATTCTACCTTACCTTAATTCTTTCTTTTGGAAACTCCTCTTAGAGTTTGTAATTTACAATTGTTGCAAAACCTTGGCCAACCTGCATTCTTGATCCTGCTAACCCATTTAAACAAATTTGAAATCAGATAGTCACATCAAGAATCATACATGGGCCTATTCCAAGTGATGTAGGTGGCAAATTTCAAATTTTGAAAGAAGTTATTTGTCAAAGATTAGAGGCTATAGATGAATATACATGATGCAAAAGAAAAAAGACCATATTCAAAGGAGTATTTCGATATGAACGAAGACATGCAATAAGAAATAGATTCTAGGTTACATAAGGGAGAAAGACGAACATGTGTGGCTTTTCTTGGTTTTCTCTGTAAGGATGGCTTTTTATTGCAATTTTTCATGAATGATGATAATTGATGCTGCAAAAATCTATATGGGAATGTTTGGCCTTTGATGACTGAGTTCCTACAAGATTTAGTGATTAATACTTATAAAAAGAAATAGAAATAAGCATAAGTATGTCCCCGGGATCACTCTGACACCTAAGTTAGAAAAGGGAAATCAAAAGAGTGATTGAGCAAAAATCTTAACTGAAGGCAAAAGGCAAGAGCTTACTCGCGTTTTCTAATTACAAGAAGCTTCTCGAGGAAACTAGGTAGATAAGTCACTAAGGTACCAATTGATGGGTGTTTTAAGCTTTTTAGTTAGACTATTTTTAATTGCTTTTATGAATTGAGCTCAAGTAATCCATTTGACCTACATCAAAATTTAAACCTTAATCTAAGTTACAAAAAATTGTAACATAAAATTTAGATAAAATTGTGATATTTATCTTGTGTTACTAAATAAATCTAATGTTTAAAAAATTATCAATGAAACCATAGCCTACTAATTTCAACAAAAATAAACTTGGTTCAAAGTTCAACACGTTGAAAATATTTAAATTCGAGATCTTATATAATAAATTTTGACTTAAATTTTTTTCACAAATACAAAAAAATATTCAAACTACCATAAAAAATTTTAATTTTTTTAGTATTAATTTTTTAAAAAAATTTATACAATTAAAAATTAAAAAATTTATGAAAAATAGATCATGAATAAAAACGTTGTTTAAATTTGAAAGATAAACTCGAAAGTGAAATATTAAATATATTAAAAATATTTTAATAACAAAAATATCCTTAGTTGTTTATAATTGTTGGAGTTAAGATTTATTTTAAATCAAATTTATAAATTAGTATCAATTTATTATTTTTTCAATATCAAAAATTATTTAATAATATAGATAAGTGTTAAAATTTTATATAATTTTTACCCAAAATCTTAAATTTTGAAAATTTCACTCCTTATGTTCATTTTTATTTTGTGATTTTTTTAAAAAAAATAATGACTTTGAGTTTAACCAAGGAAAATACTCGTTGTACAAAATTACCGTAAAAACAATATATATCAAAATTTTAAAAAACAAAAAAAAGTAAAAAAAGATCAATGATTTGCATTGGCTATTTTAATGCCAAACATCACATGATTGATTCCGCAAGCTAACATGTGCATTATTTCTTCAAGTGGGAAACTTGAGGCACCTCCTTGTTTTTCAAGTTACAACCAGTAAGTCCTCGTCAATGGAGTACATCATTGCTTAGAATTAATGGGCTCCCTAAGAATCTTCCATTTAAACCAGACCTACCTCCCAAAAACAAGTATGGAGAGAGAGAATGGCCTGCACTGTGACATATGAAGGATGACTAAAAGAATTGATATGGATGAAGAAATTAGGACAAATATATATCATATAATTATGTGGATGCATCATTACCCGATTCATCTCTATCATATAAAACAATCCCAATACAATTAGGTATGTACTCATCAAGCAATTATAATACTCGTTATAAGGTACAATGACCTTTCTTTAATTTGATCATTTTTCCGAGATAACCCAAAGTTCATTTGCATGAAAATTATGAATGTGACATTGTATTGAGGCAAATACAATTTAATGCCTGAAATCCCAAACCACCACCCAACAACAACCCATTGAAAATGGCTAGAGCTAGAGGTCGTCCCGTATTTGGGTTGTTGGGTCCACCACTTGGTGTGCTGATTTTGGAAGAAAACTAGACCTATATTCAGCACTACAAACTCATAGTGAGTTCCAGCTGTACGTACAATACACCCTATTCAAGCTAACCCACCACCCTATCTCTACTTATCCTACACTTCATAATCGTCTCGTTCTCTTAATTAATTTTGGTCTAATAAGATTGATTTATCTGACATCTCTCATATCACATCAAGTGTGTTCATAAAGTAATGCAGACTCCCAATAAATGGTTCTGGGATTCTGGTCATGAGCCCGCAGAGTTATTTTCTGTGTAATATAATGTGCAACTTGCTGGCTGTACGGACTGTAGTGAAGCTTCTCTTTGGTGGCTGAGCTCTTAGGACCTAGCTGGGAACAAAATTGACAGAAACAGTGAGAAAAGGAAAACCATATATTTGCTTAAGCGAATGTTGGCTATGCACAGTGCATTCATGGAAATGAATGGCGCCTTATTTTTCTTTTTAACTAAAAAAGTTGTTTCCACTGCATTTAATGGGTTTGTCTCCCTCTATATAAGCCCTTACTTCCCGAGCTTTCCGCGTGCTCTGCACCAAAATCGATTCTCTAGCTCTCTCCCTGTTTCTCTCTATCTCTCTCTCTCTCTTTCTTGATATCTTAGTCTTCGGTGCGGCTTCCGTTGGGTGTTCTTCTACCCTCAGGAAGAAGAATGGGAGGAGGAAATGGGCAGAAATCGAAGATGGCCCGTGAAAGGCGCATGGAGAAGAATAAAGCTGCTAATAAGGGTATCCATCTTGCTCTTACCACTGTTCATCTTTGTTTGGTTGCCTAGAAAATATAGGAGAAAAGGACAGCATGAAGGTAACAAATTATTTAGAAAGCAGCCTGGAACTAGATGAAGACAAATTAATTACACATAAGGGAACTTTAGACTTCTTCGATTGAGCTTCTTCATATGGTCTCTGGTTTTCTGTACAGGAAGTCAGCTGGAAACGAACAAGAAAGCTATGACAATTCAGGTACCCAAATCTTGGATTAGTATAGTCAATTGATGATTTATAAGTTTGGATCAACTGGTTTCGGTGCTTAATTAGTAATGCATGGTGAGTGTTGGTTGCAGTGCAAAGTTTGCATGCAGAGCTTCATATGCACCACATCAGAGGTGAAGTGCAGGGAGCATGCGGAGGCCAAACACCCCAAGTCTGATCTCTACACATGTTTCCCTCACCTCAAGAAATAAGTAGGGAAATGATCAGAAAGGGATTTCAAGCTTTCTTACTTGTATTTTATTTTCTATATATGGTGACCAAGCCATAATCCTTCTGTTTGAAACTATGTGGGATATCCTTATCGTATTGCTGCTATTGTCACCCTTTTCATCAAGAAGTCCATCCCTTGTTCTTGACTTTTGATGAACACGTATCAGAAAATCTTTTTAATTTCCAAAAGAGAAAACTTATTTGACAAGAATTGTTTGCCTTTTGAATTATACTTGATGGGTCCAGTTTTTAAAGATTGATAAGGAGAAATCAAGTAGGATTTAATCACTTTAATTAGGTTTTTTAAGATTAAAAGAGTTCAAATGAGATTTTACCATTTATTGATTATATCCTATTGATTCAAATTTTATAAATAAAAAAAGATTTTTGAATAAATATGTACCAACGTGCATGACATATTTTACCCAAAAAAAAAAAAGTGAGTAAATTTATACAACACTTATGAATTTTATTATTGGAAGATATGATAATTTTGTAGCTTAATGGAGCAATCATCTTCTACCTTTGTGAGGAGATGATTACAAATTTTTGACAAGAATATGTGTGGGTACCTGATATGGCAGTCTTGCAGCAAAAGCAAGATTAATACACTTTTGGTGCGAGTGCCAGTTCCAAAAATAATTTAAGAAAAAATGCGGTACGAAGAGGAGAGAAGAGAATTATCACTTATGAATGGAGAAGAAAAGACAAATAAGCATTTTGTAAATTCCATTTCAAATGGGGAAACTCTCAAATATGTTACAAAGAAATTTTTGTTTTTAAAATTAAAAAAATAAAATAGCAAAAAATTATTATTAATTTTTTATATAATGTGATTAATTATCGAGTTTCATTTTATTAATATAATTTTTAAAAAAATAATTTATAAGTCAATCATAGGAAAAATGTAACACTTATTATATTTAAAATTAATATTTATTAAATAAAAATATTACTTTTGGATAGAGTGATCCGTAGCGATAAAAAAGATAAAACTGTTGTTTTCAAATGTGAATCGATAGTGAATAAGAGAAGTTGGTTTCAGACGTTTTAGGTTTGGGTATTGATTATACAAAAAAAATAAAATATTAGTTTTTCAAATTTAAAATCAATTATTATAAACTCGTCGAATCAAAAGGTGCATTTGATTATCATCCGTTATTTTACATTTAAAGCTATGATATGTATGAATAAAAAAAATTAAATACAAGAGCTATTTTTAAAATTATTTAAAAATTATATGATATTAAAGGCAAAATATTGAAATCAATAAAATTAAAAAATAATACGTGTTTTTACCTAATTATATAAAATATGTTTTAAAATGAAAAGTAACCAATATTAATAAATATTTAAGACTACCCAAATATATTTTAATAAAAATTAAATAAATCAATAAAATTATTTGAAATAAAATTTACTTTTACAAAATAAATTAACTTGTAAAAATGTATCTGTAAAATTTAAAGAAAAAAGTAAACTGTATCTTATTTTTTAAATATGATAGCATAATAAAATTTTATAATTTTTTAGAAATTTTACTTTTATATGTGCATGTGTGTATATATATGTATATGACATGCACATCAAATTAATCTAATAGTTATAAATAAAAATATTAATAAATTATATTATTAATTTTTTAATTAATAAACTTTTTTTGTTATATAAAATTTAATTTTAAATTTAAATGAATAAAAATTTTAAAAATACATAATAAAATTCATTCAGCTCACCTAATTAACTTTAACAGTCCAAATTAAAAAAAAATTAAATTTACAATATAAAACTCACAATTGGATTTATTTTTAAATAGATAATTTTAATTTAATTAACTATTACATATATCAAATTAAAACCAAATCAAGCGAACTTACAAAGAGGCCAACCTATTTACCGTGAATGGAGGTAAGCGGGTTTTAATCAAATTAATCCATCGATGGCATTAGTTTTGAGTAATTAGGTTTATTTTTTTAATTTTTAATAATAATTCGATTATATAATTAGTTTAATCCATCGATTTCCGATAATTTTTTTTTGATAGAATCGATCAACAACGTTTTTTTGTTTTAGTTATTTATTATATTTATTTTTATTGTTAATTAATTATAAAATTAATTTGATTTTGATTTTTATCTTTATGTAAACATAAACTTTTTATAATAAAAATGATGAAACAATGAAAATGGAAAAATTTAAATTTTTAAAAAGTCATTATATTTATTTATGAATTTATTATGTAATTTATTAATTATTGCTTTCTTATATAATATGATGTTTAATTTTGTAAAATTAATTTATTATAAAAGTTTAATTTGATAATATGAATGTTAATTTTAATTAGAAAATATATAAATTAATTTTATTTTATTTAAATTTTTTATTAAACAATTTGATTTTTTATTCAAATCAAATCGATAAAAAAATTAATTAAATCCAATCTATTTTTTATTTTTTAATAAATTTAATTAATTAATTCTATTTTCAAAATTTTTAAATGGAATCTATCAAATGCGCACCTAAATAGGAGGTCCTTGATGTGCCACTCTGAATCCTCCATGACCATGGCTCCTTTTAAGTTTGAGAAGTTACGTAACTGATCCATTTGGAGCAATTATTCTTCCATTCAGAGTAATTATTCATCAATCTGCTCCAACCCACAAAAAGGAACCATCATTTCCATTATTGAGGGTTCTTGTGAAGGCAATGAATTTAAGTATTTCTTTTCCACAAGGCAAATGTAGCACAGCCAGTGCTACTTAAGACATTTCTTTAAAGTGAAAGTGTGTGAAAACATCCTCTGAAATGTTAATGTCAGCATTTACACACAAATTGTTGTTCCTGCCACAGCAGGCTTTCTCATTCTAGACCCTCTGGGATGTCTTTCTTCCAAAAGCTTTCTGACATGTTGGGCAAGATATGGGATGGAATATCAAGTGCAGAAAATCCCATTTTGAAATAAAGAAGAACATAGAAATCACTTACCAGAAAATGCTGAAGATGACAGTGGATGATTGGAAAAACATAAGGTGATGGTGACCAAGAATGATGCTTTGCGGGTGTTGGAGCATATCCACCATGGATTGCCTCCTCCAGCAAATTACAACTGACTCTTACAGTTATTCATATAACTAAAATCTAAATCAAACTATATAAAAAGAAACAAGGACAGAAAAGCGAAAACTCTATAAAGCATGATATAGAAACAATTGACATCCATACAGTATATACTCTGAATTAGGAAGTTGAGTAATTCTAGAACAACAAAAAATATGAATATAATCAATACCATAAATCAGGATAATCAGTGTATTTATAATAATGCTACACCAGCCAACATGCAGCATAAGTCTATCCAGGTTAGAGAATCCGACTAGCGAATGGAGATCCATACTCCTCGCATTAATTAACGACCAAAAAAAGTTCCAGTAGCCTCTGTTGGGTGAGTATGAAATAGAAACAGACAAAACTAAATACCCAAACAGTGATCAAACCGAAATTATTTTTTTTAAACAACTAGAGAAAAGTATGAACTAATAATGTTGAACATGGAACGCACATATTTAAACAACTGGAAACAAATTAATATCTAGAAAGCAGAAATCACAAGCTTAATGTATGATGACAAGCAAACAGAAATATAATGTCAACCCAATGACAGATTACAAATTTGTATGTGTAGATGGACAACAGACACGATTGAAGTTTGGGAAATAAATCTGCTTTTATAGTAAAAACACTTGAGAAGAGGCTATATATTTCTTCAGATATTGTAGTCTGGGGCTAAATGAAGAAAATGTACTGGCAACCATTTCAGACTGTGATGAAGCTATCATATCCAAATTTGGGCTGGCTGCTATCTAGGTTCTACACCAGTGATCTTGTGTCCATAACAATGTCATGTTTGCTTTTCTTACTTGGGAACTTTTTGAAAATGTGAACTCCTAAGTTCATGGGATGCTTAATGCTTAACAATGTCTTCGGAAAGCATCATGAGATTTTCAAATCTCTTCTAAAGATCAAGAGCATGACAATTAGCTATCAAAAAATCAGTTAATAGCCCAATAAACATACCATGGTTATCTTGTCTGTCCTGATGATCACAATCTAGAACCTGTATCCACAAAAAAGATAGCCTGAATGTACCATAAATACATTGAAAGAGTCAACAAGAGCAAAAGAAAAAAAACTGATAAGTCGTTTGGCATTAACAAATCTGGACCATGGAATTGGATACAAAAACCACAGATTAGTGTCATTGCAGCGGCAAAATGCTGCTTACACATAATCAATATTTTGAAGCTTGTTCATTGGTTATAATAAACCAAGTAGGAATTATATTACAGAGGAATATTACTTAAATCTTTCTGTTATAAAGGGTTAATCCCCCTTTCCAGGACAAATATAAACCTTACAGCCCACACTTGATGGTGCCCTCTAAATTGCTTCTGTCACTATTCGACTGTGTTTATCATCAAGCTGGGGATCCAGCTCAAACTGATATTCATTCAATTAATCTGTCCCAAGAACCTGAAAAATACACGCATCCATCATATGATCATCACAAGAGCAGCTACAGTATCTTCAGTCAATAAATCTCTGCATAGCTCGTAGACTATATAATCATTCCATTTGCTGCAAACCAGCTGTTCTGCTCAGCATAGATCAAACTGATGTTATTATTTTCCATCTGCAGTACTGTTGAACTTATTGCTGCAAGATTGCACGACAGAATTGCAGTATGTTATTTGACAATTGTAGAGTATTCTTCAAACAGTAATAACTTTTTCTCATTACTCTTAAGATACAATAACAAAAAAAGGAACACCCAGAAAGGAAAGAAAAACCAAAATTTAAACAAAATAATGACTAAAACAATAACTAATGATTACCATTCCTCAGAACATACAGCCGAGACTCCACCTGCTCAAAGAACAGTCATAGTCTTGGAAATCAACACTGAGTTTAGAGCTCTTAGAGCACCTGAAAATATCAGTAGTAGAAGTTTTCAAATTTTTCACACAATTTTTTTCAGCAGAATTTTCGACACATAATGCACATAATGAAGTCTTCATAATAAGGTAAAAAACAACAATCAAACACTAAGTAAACTTTGTTTGCCATCAACTCCCTTTGATGCTGGGGTCTACCTTAATGTATGAGAGCATGTGAAATTTTGGACAAAATATATATGGATCTAACAATAGATATTTGAAAGTTGTCGATCTAATGAAGGACACAAAGTTAGAGGCAGGTGGGACACTATGTTAGAACCGAGTGAAACCCAAGAATAATTGCTATGAAACATAAGAGATGCAAATTCACATCGAACCTTTACCATTCAGTGGTCTCTCCTTTGATCTCCTGTCCCGCAATTTCCAATTTAACAGTATCTCAATTCCACTGTACTCCTCACCATCCTTTTCTGCAGCATCCCCACTCTTGAAAACACTGTTAGATAGCGAATTGGGATGGTTTCAAACAACCATGTGCTTTTGAATATTTGGCCCTTCAGTAACAACATTTTTGGTTTTACAGTTACTAAAGTTTATTAATATAATTAAATCACAATCAATTTTATATACAAGGAATCTTCTTTACACCAACTATGTTCAGAATTAAGGCACCAATTTATTCCTTGAGAGGCATCTTGAAAACTAATCTTGCTTTGGTACCAAATCAATGGCTAAAATACTAGAGACATAAGATGGTGAGGAGCTAGAAAAGGAAATATATTCAGATGTAGATTCTACTATTTCCAAACGTAGCACAAAAACAATTTGTTATTGTCACTATTTAGCTAACAAACTATAGTATCCTCTTCTAAGTTCATACAATTATAGACTCCAAAGTGGGTACGGTGAATAAAGCTAATCAAAAATATAAAAAGTAGATAGCAACCTGCAGGTTCACTAAGTAGCCACAACAAAATCTAGATTTTAAAAGAAAATTTCCTTTTGATTTAACTGTAGCAAATTCCTTGTTTGTGCAAGAAAATTGCTTTAAATCATACCCAGCTAGACATTCATGATCGTTATATCCTACTCATATCATTTGCATCTCAGAATATTTCACTTTAGACCAATTACTCAAAATTACAAAACAAATAATGAGAACAAAAGCAGCAATACCAAAGGCGAAGGGGTAATCCTCTCAAACAACAAAGCATCAGGCTTATCATAAAGAACAGAAGATTTGATCCACAGATAACTCAAGCCACATCCACAGGGATTCATATTATCCAAAGCATCAGGAATCCAAGTCCATCCTTCGACAAAACCTAACATGGTCCTTCTTCACTGACTGCAAGAAGAATCATCAACTTATTGTAAACAAGCAAACTTTTGGATTGAACATACATCAAATCTTTTCCTTGAACTGCATTTCCAGAGTCACATTTAGCGAAACAAGGAGTCCATTATTCATTTAAAAAAAAAAAAGATTCCCTAAATAAAATAAAGTCCAAGACCATCAATTTTGACAAAAACACTATTTAGATGTTTCACCACCATAGACCACACTACTCTAAGATGGTTGTCCTTTTAGTCAAATCATAAGTCATATTTTGTTTAACAAATTCTAATACATAACAAGTATTGATGTCTATGGAAGGGGGATTCACATAATAGGTGAAAGTCACAGAGCTATTAACTACAAGACACAAGGGAAAATAAATTGTCTACCAGGGGCTAACAATAGATCATTGTGCGTCTTACCCATGAAGAAAACAAGTACAACCTAAATTTATCAACAAATTCACAGCGTAGCTTATTGTCAAGGGCAATTTCAATATCATAACAGTTTTTGCCAAATACAAAATAAGCACAACAGACGTGCAATCAATAAAACTAAGTCAAAACCATAGAGCAGATTCATTAAATGATCAATAAATAAGAGAAGTTTCTGATAGCATAAATGTGGTGTAAAAATTCAATTTGAAAGGATTTTCATTTCACAACAAATCAGAAAAAAACAGTTGCAGTGGCCCCCAGATCATAGCTCATGAAGATCGAACAAGACTCAAGGAAGTCACCTTTAGCTCAGCTGCTGAACAAACAAGCGATTTTGCCTTGCTTTCCCATATAGTTCCTTAATATTTCAATCATACTTTCAATCTTTTTCTGGAAATGCAACCATTGATCTTTGAGCCACATGATTATTCCATCTTTTACACTCTACTCATGTGGACAGATGTATTTCCTATGCCACATTACTTCACCACCCAACTCTTTCTCTTTTCTATTTGCCTTGTCCATTTACTTGCTAACTTTCTACAAAAGGGTCATGGACCAATCTAGTGTGACACTTATAGCTCTCATAGACACCTAAAATCAATAACAACATTCACAAGGCAAAGTGTAGGGAAGGAGACCAAATCTACAATTCAACATCCCAAACAAAAGCAATATTTACTTACAAAAATTCACTATCCACATTGCCTTTAGACCACAATAGAGAATGTTTAAACCTTGAAAGTCATTTCTTTAGCCAGAGTAAAGAAGCTAAGACACTATCAACAGAATGTTGTTTATTAACATCTCACCTATCTCTACAAACCCAAAAGTTCAATATGCTTCTTTCCCTAAAAACAGAAAAAACAAAGAAAGAAAAAGGAGTGGAAACAACTGTTGTAAACAATATGAATGAAACATAGCCAATTATTAATTACTAAATTACCTAATCCTGCTTGCAACATTTAAAGAAACTCTCATTTTCCAACAAATTGTCATGTAATCATGACTGTTGGCACTTAGGTAACTTTAATTAAAAAATAGAAACAATTTTTTTCACAGCAACCCTACATACATAAAGACACATATATAGGTACACATATAGAGGCATATCATATGTACATTCCAAAACCACACATATCTCTGTGCATACAGAATCAGCCAGCATTGACAATGTCACTTACTCAAACAGAAGCAAGGAATGGTTTAGAGTTTCTACAAAACCCAACAAAACAGACTAGAATAATCAAACAGTAAGAGATTGCGCCATCACATTTGAGTCAGTAATCCTCACTTAAACAAGAGGCACCTTCATATATGCAGATGTAACCCAACTGAAGTATAGGTAAAAAGGAAAATGAAAAAAAGAGAAACAGAAAGACCAACAGAAAGACAGAATGTTCTCTGAGATATTTACCATCAATTTGCAGATAGTATTTGAAGAATTGTAGAGCTGGTCAGATGCATTAACTGGATCTCTGCTCCAGCAGACTCATGATAAGTACACAGAGCACTGAAGGAAGCCTTACTAGAAAAGAGGGATTTGAACCAACCTTCATTCATAACTTTAACGAATTGAAGCCTGAGTAGAAAACCAGAAGTAAGCAATCAAGAGAAGGAGATAAAAATTAATGGGACAGTCTAAATATGCAAAAGAATTGAAGCTAAGGACTCAAAATACAGCTACTAACCTTCAAAAGTCTATGTGATATCTGCTGGAAATTTTGATATGTGGTATGCAAGAAATCTTGGGCCAATCAATGCCTGTGTGTTTTTTGCATGTTTCAGACAAATGAGGGCAAACCAAAATTTCCAATTCTTGTAAAGAGGTAAGACGACCCATTGAAATAGGCAGTGATGTCAAATTGCGGCAAGAACCAATTACAAGTCTTCGCAATGAGACAGCATGTTGAAGAGACTCAGGTAAAGACACCAGCTTTGGTAGGTTCCGAATTGTCAGCAGTGCAAGACTCTTAAGGCCTTGAAATTGCATCTCGTCTAAGTCTGAGAGATCCAGCTGTGGGCAGCTGCATATCACTAACTTCTCAAGGGCAGTGAGATGTTGAAATACTCCAGCAAGAGATGTCAGCCTTTCGCAATATTCAATAGTAAGAGAGCGGAGACAAGTTAAGCCTCTGAAGCCTTCCCCTGGCAAAGCAAGTAACTTTGGGCACCCATCAATCCTCATAATCTGAAGAGAAGTGAGATTTCTCAGACCTTCCTCTGGCAGAGATTCTATATCCTCAATCAAATTAAGTGACAGAGAGCTCAATTTGGAGAGAGGAAAAGGGAGTGAAGAAGATGTTGAACAGCTCATCTTCATCTTCATTGTCTGTTGCAGCGGCTTCCAGCTGATTTTTTCCCACCGCAATTTTCCTTCAACAGATGGAAATGATGGCATAGTGGTCAGGTTAGGGCAATCCTGAACTTCCAACTTGGAAAGATTAGGAAACCAAGGCAGCTTTCCCTCTCTATCATTGCCATGCCTCGTCCTCCACCATGCCTTGAGATTATAGCAACTGCGAAGCACGAGTTCTTTCAAGGATGGGAATACAGACAGGTCAGCTTCTGCTTCTCCTCCTGCAGCACTGCCCCAATAGACATCATTGTCCTCTATGTACTCTATGCCAAATGCACAGTCAATCCTCAAAGACTGCAGACGAGTCAGCGAATCTAATGGTGGTAGATGTGTGCAATTTCTGCAGTTGTATAATTTAAGATGGACAAGATTCGTGAGTGAAGAAAGCCAACTTGGAAACCTCACACCTTGGTAGTACTCCACATGCAACTGTTTTAGATTATGGTGGGGCTCCAGCCCTTCCATTGACTTTTCCTCATCAAGAACATCAAGGCAGTCATATCTCTTTCGGTTCCATGTTAATCTCAGTGATCGAAGATGCTGCTTCGTTTTCAAGTCGGCTGCCCTGCATTCCCTGATAGCATCCTTCAAGTAGCCAAGATTCTCAATTGTTAGGTTTCCTCTCAGGTTGTTGAGCCAATCAAGTTCACCGAGACTAGCGCTGGGCTCTCCATTGGCACCATCTCTCCTATCCACTATAAATCTGTCTAATCTCTGTATGGAACTCAACTGTCTAATTCCCTGTGGCATATAACTCAATTCACTTGATCTCCAAATCGCAAGACATCTAAGATTCACCAATTTTTTTATTTTGGGAGGCAGTCTCTTGAGTTTGGAACAATTCAAGAGTTTGAGCACTTGCAGGTTTTGAAGCTTTGTAATAGAATTGGGAAGAGTTTCTAGCTTTTCATTTCCAGAAAGGTCAAGATACCTCATGCTTTTCAACTTGCCAATTGAGTTAGGAATGCTGAAGAGATTCAAATTATGAAGGTCTAATACTCGTAAACGTCTTGAATTTAGAATTATCGAGTTGCAGCTTGCCTCACTAAAATATTCTCCATCACTCATCCAACCTCTTTGACTAGGCACAAGAAATGTTTGAATCTTATTTTCCTCGAGTAAGGAGGATGGGATTTGCCTTGACGAAGCTATATGAAAATCAAATGATACATGACGAGTTTTTTCATCAATAACAGATTCATCATTTGACTTCACTATGATGCTTTCTTTGCCCCCAACTAATATTGCAAGATCATGCATTAGGTCATGCATCTTACAGTATCTTATGTTGCCCCATTCATCTTCTTTCACTTCTTGAAAGAAAGACCTAGAAAGCAATCCTTTAAAATAATGAAGCCCTATATCTTCAAGGCATTGCTCTTTATCTGATGACTCAATGAGACCTTGTGCCATCCAAAGATAGATCAAATTTGATACATCAATATCATAATCTTTTGGAAATAACCTACAATAAGAAAAACAGTTTTTCAAGTGCGAGGGAAGGTAATCATAACTCAACTTAAGTGTTGGTAAAATATCATTGTCTCGATGAGTTATTCCTAAGAATTCCTCAATTTCAAATAAAGACCACTCTGTATTTGGATCTTTAAAATAAAGTAAGGCTCCAACTGTTTTGATGACAAGAGGAACACCTGCACACTTGCTTACAATTTTCTTCCCAATGTCAACAACACCTTGATTCTTTGGCTCCTCCCCCTGTTTAAAGGCAAATCGCAAGAGTAAACCCCATGCTTCATTTTCAGACAAACCTTTTAAAACATATGGCAAGAATGGACTCACAGCTTCTGCTACCTTCCCACTACGTGTAGTTACTATTATCCGACTTTCTTTTGCACCATCCTTCAATAGATATTCCAAATTGAGCCATTTATTTCTATCCTCATTCCACACATCATCTAAAACAAGTAAATATTTTTTTCCACCAATTTTATCTCGGAGGCGATTTTGCAATTGATCCATCTCAAGGTTTCCAGGATCACAATTTGTTGCAGATTTGATCATTTTTTCTACAATTACCTTGACATCAAAAGGATCAGAGACACAGACCCACATTCTAAGCTCAAAACTCTTTTTAACTATCTCATCATTATAAACAAATTGAGCAAGTGTGGTTTTTCCTAAACCCCCAATGCCCACAATTGGAACAACCAAAATATTTTCCTCAGAATTGAGAAGAGTCTTTATTATTTCTTCTTTATCCTTGTCTCTTCCAATAACATCCTCTCCACGTGCATAAGAGTGAGTGGACTTTCTCTCCCTACTCATAGAGGATTCTTCTTCTACTCTTGCTTCTAAATGAAATTTTCTTTCAGCTGCAATCTCATCTAGCCGCTCTCTGATTGCCTTGACTTTATGAGCCATTCTAAGACAGCAGGAAAGCTTGTTTGAGCTTGAGAAGAATATACGAACCTCCTTCACCATTTTATTTCCAGCCAACAGTTTCCGTTTAAGAGCTTCGGTGGAGAAATCATCCAGCAAGTCCTCTGCATCGTAGACTGCTTCTTTCAGCTTACCAAGCCAGTCTTCGACTTGATTGTTGTGTGAGTGCTGCTTCTGTGCATCAAGAAGAACTGCTCGAATCGCAGAAAGAGTGCTCCTCAGTTTGCCAAGCTCTCCTTCCACATTCCACCACAATCCAATTTCTTTAACAATACCCAATTTCTTTATAAGCTCTTCAGCAAAGTGAAAGAGAGCTGCCTCTGCCATTATCTCTGAGCTGCGATTGAAATGGAAGCAGCTTCAATTAAAAACGCATTCAAAGTGTATAAGATTTGTGAGGGGAAGCGTACGTTGCAGCGAAATTTGTAAGAGATTTACGGATTCTGGTGGTCATCAAGTCCTGCTCTTCCATCTCCTATGGCTTCAATAACCCATCACCACACTTATCCTCATTTTATAGTAGCGTGACAGACAAGTTTGCCTGGAAAGTCTTTGTAAGGTGAACTGCTGTGTGATCACGTTCCTCCAAAAGTCTTTCCATACCGTACCCCATTCAATTACATTATTGCAACAGAGATTTCCACCCCCCCTCCCTCATTTATTTGTTTAAGTTATATATAATATCTATTTAAAATCTTTGATAATGATTTTTTTTTAAAATAGAAACATATTATTTATTATTTATTATAAAAAATATATCTTTTACTAATGTTTTTTTAAAAAATAAAAATAAATTTGGATTTATATTTATTACTGACATGAAATTACAGTATAAGGTGCATAGAATCTCTCAAGGTCTAGACATATCAAGCTCATTATGAGCTTATTTTGAAGTAGACACTCTACAAAATAAAATCGTAAAATTAAAATCAAAACTAATAATGCCTTGCTATTTGTTTCAAAATAATTTAAAATGTCAACTCTAAAAATGAACTTAACTATAAGCACAGTTAGCTAATTCCAAAAGAGAGTTTCCTTTGCACACTTGATGGTGGAGATGTGAATTACTTGGTGTCTTCATTTGTGTCTGGGAATCGTAAAGCAGTTGATAATTTGATCTGACTAGAGAAAGCCTTCTGCACCAACAAGGAAGATATGGCCAGTTAGCAAGCAGAATCAGGCATGGGGCCAAAAGTTTACTCAACAAGAACAGTGGTTCTGTCTTAAGCAGGGTTAGAAAGGAACAAGAGGCAACTTGTTGAATCATTCCATTGTAATTATTTATGCCTGGACAGACGAATTAACCAAGTAAAATTAATTAGTTCTCAAACAGTCTCTAAGAGATTTAAGAAATGGTTATAAATTTGCTCCGGTGATTGAATACATAACATATGATCATCAATCTCCCATTTGATGAGCTTTCATCCCTGAAGTTATATGGCTAACACCTGTGAAATTAACAATCCTCATATTTCTAAGATTATTTTGCTTGCAAACTATGATTTATAGCTGGTAAGAAAACTACGAATTTCAATATCAAGTGATGACTATTAGAAATTTCTATCTACAAGGGTTAAGAAAAAAAAAAGAAGAAAACAAAAGAAAAGCAAATCTGGCATGAAGCACAGCAATGATGCCAATATCCAGACACATTTCAGATCAAAGCATTGCAGTGTTTGCATAAAAAAATAGTATAAATTGGTAGTTTCATATTTCAATTAGTTATCTAAATTGAATGAATTCCTTGACCAGTTAAATTTATTCTAAATTTAAAACTAAAAAATGAACATAAATGAAAAAAAAAATGAGTTAATTACCACTCAACTTATACATAGTCCTTGAAGAATTGTAGTGCTCATCATCTCTGGTTCTGCAAGTCAAGAAGAAGAGAGAACAATCTTCCATCTTCATTTTCATCATCGTTGTCATTTGCAAGGGCTTCCAAATGTTATATTCCAGCATAAATCTCCTTCAATAGATGGAAAGCACAGCATGGAAATCAAGTCAGGGCAATTGCAGATTTCTAATGTGAAACCAACGAGGTAATGAAGGCAGCTTAGCCTCAGTCTGAGGGTTTTCCCTCCTCCGCAATCCCTTTAGATCAGGGCAATTCTGAAGCAAGCATTTTACATGAAACTTAAAATTCCCCAATTAACATCCTTGTCCTCTATACTCCCCATATCCTGACTAGGTAGAAGTATGGATGAGCATGAAACTTAAAATCCCCCTAACAGTAATCAAATGCCAAGCAAGTTAAAGTAGAGATAATTAAGCACCTTGAAACAAGTTAATATTGAACATCAAACACAGATAATCAAACAACGGGAAACAAGTTAATGTCTAAAAAGCGGAACCTGTCATAGACTAACAAATCGCAAGAGTAGTGTCTTGCAAATAAATAATTCAGCTAATAAATCTCTGGATTGCTCATAGATTATGTGTAAGTTACGTCCTAGTCAATAGTAAGAATGAAAAATTAGACTTTGATCGTCTTCGGGTGAGAACAAGTCCCCAGAGATCAGGGATAAACTTCTCTGCTTCATTCATGCCTTCTTCCTCCCTTTTAAATAACCAGTGCAACCAAGCTGAGTCTTTAGGAGACCCAGTCACTCGCAGCAACAAATTAAACGCAGAACAATAATACACGTAGTAAATATATCATTCAATTTGCTACAAACCAGCTGCTCCGCTCTGCATGGTTCAAGCTGATGTTATTATTTTCAGTCAGCAGCCCTGTTTAACTAATTGCTGCAACATTGCACTACACAATTGTAATCTGCAGTTTGACAACTATAGACAATTATTCAAACAGTAAAGAAGCTAAGACACTATCAACAGAAGGTTATTTATTGACATCTCACCATTCTCTACAAACCCAACAAGTTTATTATGTTTCTGTCCTTAAAAAGAGAAAAAGAAAAGAAATAAAAAAGAGTGAAAACAACTATAGTCAAGAATAAGAATGAAATATAGCTGACTGTTGATCATTAAATTATCTAATCCTGCTTGTAACATTTTTTTTATAAAAAGAACTCTTATTTTCCACCAAAGTTCTCATGTAATCATGACTGTTTGCCCTTAGGTAATTTAGCTAATAAACAGAAACAGATTGTTTCATAGCAACTATACATGCATAAGTAAACACACATATATAGGTACACATACAAAGGCATATTATATGTGCATTCTATCAAACCCACAGATACCTGTGTGGATACAGAACCAGTCAACATTGACAGGTCACTCAAACATACCAAAGAATGGTCTATTGTTCCCACTAAACCCAACAAAACAGACTAGTATAACCATACAGTAAGAGATAGTGCCATCACAATTGAGTCATCAGTGCTCACTTAAACAAGAGACACCTTTATATTGAGATGTAACCCAACTAAAGTATAGGTAAAAAGAAAAAAGATAAACAGAAAGACCCACAGAAAGAGAGAATATCACCTGAGATATTATTTACAACAGAAAAGCATCTGTTACATGAATTGTCCTATATTTATCTATCACTTTACAAAAATCAAGAAGATTTCAAATTTATAATTTATGAAAGGATAACTAACTATACAATTGAAAGAATTACTAAATCAAAAATTCTAAAGTGAAACTGCTGCTAGTGCCAAATGCTGAACGACATTGACATGTTATTATTCTTGAGAGAATATCCCAGCCAAGGAATTTTTTCCTTCTTCTTCTTCAGAGAGCATCACTATCACTGTGCTGTAAAGCTCTTCATCATTTAAATCATGAGCCTCTAGTACCTCTTTGTATTCTTCTACACGAATATGATCCATGACAGACTCTTTTGGTTGTTCATAACCCATACTAGTTGACTTTTCATCTTCCAAGTTAATATGAACTTCCTTCCACCGGTCAACAACCACTAGATGGTTTAAAACCTCACCAGTATCTTCATTGGAATCATTATCATCAAAAAGACCTTCCTCGATCCAACCAAGGTAAGACCTTATATCTGAATTCTTCACTTCACTCTTTGAATTTTGTGAAATCTCATCATTCTCCTCTACTGGGTGTGTCTCCAGCTTAATCAGTTTTTGAGATCTTTTTCCTTTGCTGTTATAATGAATTCGACATAAAACCCATTCTTGGAAAGACCCAGAAGCAAGCCGATATTCATCCATGATCCAGTTGCTTACAATAGCTTCTTTGCGATCTCCTTTTTTTTTTTTTTCTTGTGGGAGTAGAAGGAGAGGGTTTTCTTATGACCCACAAGTTGAATACAGCCCGTCTAGTCCTTTCGGTTAATAGGTTCGTCCCCATTGTTGGCTTTCCACCAGCCACCATTGAAATCACCTTCAAGACCACATCTGGCCCTCTTGCCCCTGCCATTGTTGGAGACGTTCTCCCGCTTAACGAATTGATACCATTCATCCCTGTGAAGGAGATCATTGTCAGGATGTTGCAGCAACCATGGTTCATGGGCATAGACATCCTTCTCAAGGATCATACCGTTTATGACTATCTCGAACCCATGAACCTTTCCCCAGAGATAATGGCAAACAAGCTGCTCATCAGTTGGACTGAATTTTAACCCAACTGGAGATCCCGAGGAACAATTAAATGCAGACATCCTTCAGTTCCTTTGATCCATCAATACTCAAAGAAAATTCCAAAATGAAATAGCTAATAACAATCTATCGCTTCTCAAGCAAACAGATCTCAACTAGTAAAACACAAATTTCTTGAAGAGAAATGAAGAAATAAAGGAAGTCACCTTGGTCACAAGTAACTCTTTCTTCTTTTTGCTCTAGATTTTCTCGGCTTCCAATCAAACTCAAACTCAAAATTTTCACTAATCTCCTGAATTGAAAAGGAAGCATAGGGTGTTCTGATTTACAAGGGCGGGAGTGATGACCGTTAGTATGCATCTGTTTAAGCGCCAAAATCCCCACGTGATATTACTATTTGGTCGTCATCACACGTGCGAATGAGGAGACCGTTATATGGCTTCCACTCTCTAGGTCCTCTGTCCTTGGAACTGCACCGACGGTCTACACATTGCCAGCAGAAAGTTCCAGGAGAAGGACAGAGACAAATAAGAAACAGAGTGAACGAGGACACCATTGTGATTTCGGAAATCAAAACCACAGTCCTCTCTCTTGGCGCGCACACATACAGGGGTTTTGCACAGGCGCGGCAGCTGCAGAGGAAGAGTAAGAAGAGACGAAACCGTCAGTCTTGTGCTTAGCTCGGAAACCACACACCCCGATGGTCGAGAATCCACCATTGCCGGCTTCCTCTGCTTCTCATGTCGCCGTAATCCATCGGTTTTGACTAATTTTGGGGCGGGTGATTTGGGGAGCGCAGTGGCCATTGTGGTAGCTGCCTGATGGGTTTCAAGATATTTTGAATTTTTCTTCTATTCTTTTATTCTGTTTACAATTGTGTTCTAATTTTTTCTTTTAATAAAATAAAATAAAATAAAATAGTTATTGAAAATAAATAAGGTAAATATTTTTTAAAAAATCAAAATATATGTACAATTTTAAATCAAATCTTGATTTTTATATGTATAAAATACATTTAAAATTTTATATTCAATTTATATAAATCTTTTATTAATAAATTTTTTTAACGGTAATTGAATTTTAACCAGAAGTATTCCGTAAAAGTTTCTTTCTTCTTTCTTCTCTCTTTTTTCTTTTTTGTAATTTCTTCTTCTCCCTTCTACTCACCTCCTCTTTCATGTAAAATTTTTCTTTATTAAAAATTGCTATTTTTTATTAGGTAGGTTACACTTATAATTATAAAAGTAGCTCACTCAAATCTATAAAATAACCCGAATTTTATACGATTCAAACATAATTTTCACATAAAAATCACTTATTAATTTTTCGAGATGTACAATAATAGCAAGAACTATTTTAAAGAATTGATATTATTTATTTATTTTTAATCAATCAAATTTTGAGTTTTATTATTAAAAATATATTAAAATTTTAATTTTAATCTATTAAAATACCAAATTTTAGTTATTTTAATTGTTTTGTTTTTGTTGAAAAAATAAATGTAAAAATGACTTGAAAGATGAAAGACAATGTGGTGTGTGAAATGAATTTGAATCCTAAACAGCACTTCACTTTTATGGGAGAGTAAAAGATAGACTCATATAAGTCTACCATATAGATTGTTGACGTTTGTTCGATCGATTGTGCTGAGTTCTGAGTTCGAGTTAGACAACACCTTAATTTTTTTAAAAAAATATTTAATTTATTTTTTAATTTTTTATCAAGTACCTATACAAAGAAAAACTTTATCAATAAGAGACTAAATCTTCCTTTAGGTCTCTCTCTCTCTTTCTATCGCACTTGTTCTAGTCCACTAGCTCAAGTCTACAAGCTACGCTGCCTAGCTTGGTCACCAGAAACCAAGTGTTACGGCAACATGGCATCAATCATCCACTTACCCATAACAGTCACTCTGCATGTCTTCCATGTGACAATCATGCCCTCATGTTCTCTCACGTTTCTCACCAGCTTTTCCTATATAAAGAGGCACCCTACCTTTCAAAAAATACAACTTGAGTAGAAAGTAACTCTTTTTTAATAGCTTTCTTCTAGTAGCTCTTTCCCAACAACATTTTTATCTTGAGACTCCCAACTATTTACCAATATCCTAAGGAGTTTCTTTAACTTTTTTAGCAATATATATATTTTTTATTTTTTTAGAATCTAATCAATATTTTAAAAGTTGTAGATATTTTTGATTTCCTATCATTTATAATATATCCGAAATAGATCATTTTGAGTTGTTTTATCTTGAAAACGATTTAGTTTGTGACTAAACCTTACAAAAAATTAATAACATCATTCTTATTTTTGTGTTTTTTAGATTCAATAGTTTTGTACTTTGCAATATGTTCTTGCTGATGAGTCTTTTCCAATGATAAAAAGGTCGATTTAAAGCAGTAGGTATTGCCACTAATGTCCATAACTTTGTTGAGGGATAGAGGGAGATGGAAAGAGAGAGAAAAAGAATCATCATTTGTGCTAAGTATATCATCCTTAGAATCCATGGTGAAGATTTTAGCAGACAATACGAGGCTTCATTAGATGTTTGATGGACAAAAAAATGAAAAAAAAGAAAACTCTTAAGGCAAAGAAAAAATTAAACGATAAAGGAAGAAAGATAAATTAAACCAATAATATCTATAGGTTTTCCATAACAGATTTTGAAAGAAAGAAAAAGTAACATATGGATAAAAAGAAAAAATCAAAAAAAGATTCGATTAGAGGAGAAATGCAGTGAAAACTTATTAACACCTTTCACTTGACATCTTTTTTTTGCCGTGGTTGCACCACAAGCTTTGTTTTAGTAATTAATAAAAAATATAGATCTATTATGTTATTTTTTAAATAATAAAATTTAAGTTATAACTCTAAATATATTTTAAAATATTTTAAAAATATTTACCTAAATATTCATATATACTTTAATGGCCGGTGAGAAAGACACATAGACAACAAAAATTAAATCCTTTAAGTTAAGGAATGTTTTTTAATCATTTATTTATTTTTTCCATAATTATCACGAAACAAGATTTGTGAATGCAACCCTAATTACATATAACATTTGTGTCACCATAAGTGATTGCCTTATATATTTTTCTTCACATTTTGTATGAATTAATGATTTATTTCTAATAAATTAGAATTAGAGTAAAATTGAATTCAAATAATACATAAAAGATTAAGATACTGTAGAAATCAATAATTATTACTATAATTTTGATATCACACTTCTATGTCTTTGGATGACAAAATCTCTCTCTTTTATTTTTTATATAATTGATATTATTTAAATAATATCGTTTTATTAACAAAACTAATAATTAAAGCACTCAACATGTATAAAACAAAATAATCTCGAAAGTATCAATGAATGTCAACTAAAAAGAAAAACTATTATAAACAATAGTGTTTGGAATTCATGTGGTTACATTGTGGTTAACATTCTTCTTAGCTCCAACAATGCATGTCTAGGTATAAAAATTAATGAAGTAAAAGTGATTTCTCTTTAAACATTCTTTAAATGATTCAAAAGCATTTAAAGTTGATTGAAAATATTTACTAATATTTAAGTACATAAAATGTAATTATCAATCTACTATCTCATCAACTTCTATCCTCAAGTGAAACTGTTAACATTATCAATAAGCAATCTCAGAAAAAAAAAAAAAAAAACAAAACTATTAATTTACATTTGAAATTTTAAATGTAAAATTTGCAATAGTATAATTAATAATCAACTAATGAGTAACAATTTATCAAATCTCAGTTTAGAGCACTATTGAAATTCAATAAAAAAAATTATGAACAAAAAGTGCAAGTAAATTCTCATGGGAAACCAATAGTAAGCTTAACAACAATAATGAGAATCTTACAAGGTTGGCCTCTTCCTTATTTTCCTAGCATGCTCCATGACTAAAGCATTAGCCAACTTCTAAAACGTCCAAAACGAAAAAGAAAGAAAAGACATGAAAAGAACTTGAAAAGATAACAAGGGAGATAATGATATTCCTTTGTTTTTTTTTCTTTTTTAAGTAATTGCCATGAAACCTAGCACAACCACAAAATTTCATGCCAAATACAAATTGGATGACTTCATCAATTTGCACAGTATTTCAAGAATTGTGACACAGGTAAGGTGTACAAACTGGATTCCTGATTCTGCGAACTCACGATAAATACACTGCGAACCAAAGGAAGCCCCGGTAGAAAAGAGGGATCTACACCAACCTTGAAAACCAAAAGTAATGCGAGATTATAACTAGTGGGACTGTTTAAACATGCAAAATAATTGAGGCTAAGGACTCTGAACACACAACTGCATAGTCAATCCTGCTTCTGCTTCTGACTTGTTAGCTTCTTCTGCTCCTATAGGACAGCTCCAATAGACATCATTATCTTCTATGTACTTTATACCAAAAGCCTAGTCAACCCATAAGACTGCTGATAAGTCAGCCGAACTTACTGTGGCAGATGCCTGTGATTTCTACAGTTGTGTAGTTTAAGATGGAGAAGATTCTTGAGGGAAGAAAGCCAACTTCAAAACCCCACACCTTACTAGTGCTTCAGATACAAATGTTTAAAAAAATCAAATGCCAACTTATTTTCTCAAACAAACAGAGACAAGCATTAACTAATAATGTTGAACATAGAACACAGATAATTAAACACCTGGAACAAGTTAATGTCTAGAAAATGGAAGCCATAAGCTTGTCTGTGATAATAAGCAAGCAGCACAAGCAATGAGGAACAGTAAAACACCAATGTTTCCAACTTAATGACATAATACAATCTTGTAGGTTCAGGAATAGCAACAGGCACAAGTGAAGTTTGGGAAATAAATATGCTTTTAAGGTAAAATTTGGTAAAATTGCTTAAAAAGAAGCAATGTAATTTATCAGATATTACAATATTGAGTTAAATGAAGAAAATCAATTGACAAGGATTTTAGACCATGATGAAGCTATCATATCCTAATTTGGGCCAGCCTTTATCATGGTTCTATACCTAGGGCTTTATGTTCATGATTGCCTTTTGTGCTTGAGAACATTTTGAAAACACTGAACTCCCAAGTTCATTGGATGATTCATGCTTGGATTTTCAAGTCTCTTCTAAAGATCAAATGCATGACAATTGGTTACCAAAAGAGAAACAAACCATTATATCCTTGTTTGTAAGCCTCTCATGAGTACCATAATGTAGAAGCTTATCCACAAAATCATTAGCCTGAATGTAACATAAGTACAACGAAAGAGTCAACAAGAACAAAAGAAAAACCACTGGTAACTCACTAGGCATAGTCAAATCATCTGAGATAACATTAACGACCTCTGTTGAAACTAGATACTAATTATAAGCATTAACAAATCTGGACCATGGCTCCTGTTGTGCCTGTAATAGAATTGAAAATCAAAACCACAGAATAACTTCATGCAGGGGCAAAATGCTTCTTACACATAATCAATATTATAAAGCTTGTTCATTGGGTAAAAAAAGCCAAGTAGGAATTAGATTATAGAGGAATATTCCTTTCCGTCCAAATCTTGGTCATGAAGAGTCAACCTCCTCTTTTTGGGATAAATATAAATTCTAGACCCCATACTCATGGTACTTTCTAAATGCTTCTGTCACTATTCCAAGGAATACGTTCCAATAAGAGCATCAAGCTAGGTGTTAAACTCAAACTGATATTTATTTAAGTCATCTGTCCCAAGTACCTGAAAAATATATGCATCCATCATAGAATGACAAATGATCCAAGAGCACATACAGTATCTTGCAAATAAATAATTTAGTTAATAAATCTTTATCATTCCATGTGCTGCAAGCCAACTACTCTGCTCTGCCTAGCTCAAACTGATGTTATTCTTTTCCATCTGCAGCCCTATTTAGCTTATTGCTGCAACATTCCACTATAGAATCGTAGTTTGCAGTTCAACAATTATAAACGATTATTCAAACAGTATTAGTTTCTCATTACACGTAAGGTATAATAACAAAAACAGGAACCCCTGAAAAAGGAAAGAAAAACCAAATTTAAACAAGATAGTAACTAAAACAATAACTAATATTACATATTCCTACAACATACAGCCTAGGCTCCATCTGTCCAAGGACTAGTCATAGTCTTGCAACTCAACAGGGAGTTCAGAGCGCTTACAGTAATAGAAAATATCAATAACAAAAGTTTTCAAATTTTGGACACATAGTGTACATCATGAAGTCTTCATGATATGGTATAAAACAACTATCAAACACCAACCAAACTTTATTTGCCATCAAATATCTTTGATGCTGGGGTCAACCTAACCTTAATGTATGAAAACATGTGAAGTTTAATGCAATATATATAGATCAACATGAGAATTAGGGAACTGTGTTTGAAACCTGTCGGTATGGAAAAAAAAAAACATAGAGACAGAGAGCTAGAACCAGGTGGAACACTAAGTTAGAACCAAATAGAACACAAGAAACAATTACTGTGAAACATGAGAGATGAAATTAACTTCAAAACTTTGCCCTTCAGTGATCTCTCATCTGATCTCCTCTCCAGCAGTTTCCAATTAAATAGTATGTCCATTCCTCTTCACTCCACACCTTTCTTTTCTGCAGCATGCCCACTCTTGACAATACTACTAGCTAGCAAATTGGGATAGTTCTAGTGGTTCAAAGTATGCAACCATAGAGCCACTGCTACTTTTTTTAATGTTCTAATGATGCAATAAAGGAGTATATGAGCTTCATCTACAAGACTTCTATCTCTTCCTCATAAGCTTTCATAGACACCTGATCATGAGTGTCTTTCCCTCCATGGTTATACAATGCCAAGAGCTACTTTCCAAGTTGTAATAGAAGTCTCCGCTTTCTTGTTTAAGTTGCCTAATGTGTTGAGCTACAACATCTATACCTCATGGCTTTCTTGTGTAATTTGATTCATAACTAAAGTCTTCATTGTCACTAATTTATTCAAAACAAGAGAAAATTTCATTGACATTAATTTATTCAGCTGCCATAATCGATAGAATCACTCACCATCAATCAAATTTAAAAAGCTAATAAAGTAAAACTTTGCAACTTTTGGTGCCAGCAAGTAAGAAAATTTGAGAAATCTAAATTTAGAAACACACTTGAAGAACAAAATCCTAATTAATTACATCCAACGCATTGATGAAAACTACCAGGTAACCACCCACAAATATCACCATTAAACATACAGGCTGTACAAGAAATTACATATAGAGATGCTCATTTGATAACAAAGTATGCTTTATGGTAACCATATGAAACTACACGAAACAATAGCACTAGTCACTCACATGGAATGGTACTCCCAAAAGTGAAGTTGGAGAGGGCATTATGACAAGAAAACTCTTGGCAATATTCAGAAAAGTTGCTCAATTCTACAATAAGCCAAATCACCCATTTGATTGAGAATAACAAATGCCAAATACCTGGGTCCTCCTCGAGACGTGAAGATAAGACAACCTTCTTGATGAAAGAGTCACGCGTCTATCTTATGTCACGTTTCCATATCTTCAAGACTCGACTGCTTACTTTTGACGTCAAGGTCTATATGCACAAAATGCATCCCTATTGTATCTCAGATAGAAATAGAGTACCACTTAAAAAATAGCTGAAGAATATTAATTACAATCACAATACAAGAAGGAATCCAAAAATAAATGGTTATAAACATGCAAGTTAAGTGAAAAATTCATGCAAATTATAGAGAAAAGTGGGAATATACATCTAATTAAAAAATGTATACAGTTATAAATCAAAATCTAGCATCAATGAATGAGGCAATTTATATCTAATTGCAAACCAAAAGACATCGACAACCATGGGTTCCACGTTACAATAATGTACTAATCTTATGATCTCCCCATATCTCAACTAAAATGCATCTTACACCTCGTCAACCATAACCCTTTATGTTGTTATCAATTTGTTATCAGATTAAGTGTTACATTTCACATTTACGAGAAGATATAAAGTCATATGTCAATGGATTTTTTTTTTCACTTAAACATTTGATCCAAGTTCATTCTAGCAAAAAAAGGATCAGAGATCACTATGCAAATCTAAACTCACATTTTAGTATTTTTCAAATAAAGCATGATAAGCAAAGACTTGTGAAAGAAAGGATGATAATTCATTAGTTATACAACAACACAAGAAGACTTCATGTTGCTCAAAAGATTTAACTAACATAATCTTTGTTTAACCAAAACATTAAGGAAACAAAAGCATTGACAACTAGTAGGTCTTCTTGAAAGTCATTGACCATCATATTTCTTTCTCTGTGGAAATTTTGCTCTAGTCATACATGGTCTCACTTCTTCGTGATAGAATAACATATCAGTATGCATCTTAGACAACAACCATTGAATAAAACTACTAATGAACACAGATCTCTATCAGGTCAGAAAAGAGTTATTAGCATTGGGAATGAGGGAAGAAGATAGGCTCTAGCTTCATGATTTAAATATGTGGATCACCTTTGAAATCAATGTTAAAGGGAAGGCTAAAGGTGAACCAAACAAGAGAAAAAAACTTCGTGGTTATTGGAAGATATCATAATAAATAATTTTCAGTTGTCTAGAGACATCATAACAAATAATAATAGCTTCCAAAAGAAAAATATATAATTGTGCGCTACTTTGTACATAATAATGGTCAATGAAAAGCAATACAAAGCTTCAACACCAAAGACCAGACTACTATAAGACTAGTGTCCTTTTAGTCAAACCATAAGTCATATTTTGTATAACAAATTCTAAATACATAACACGTACTAACATATTTATAGAAGGGAGATTCACATAATAGGTGAAAGTCATTGAGGTATTAACACAAAATAAAAGGAAAAGTAAATTGTTTACCAAGGAATAACTACGAGTCCTTGTGCATCTTATCCTTGTAGAAGATAAGTATGCCCTAACTTTATCAAAAAAATATACGATGTAGTATATTTTCAAGGGCAATGTAAATATCATAACAGTCTTTACCAAAAAGATGCAAGGAATACGAAATAAACACAAGAGACATGCAATCAACCAAAAAAAATATCTAACCCATAAGACAAATTCATTAAATGATCAATAAAATAGAGATGTTACTGATAGCACAAATGTGATTTCT
Source organism: Moringa oleifera (assembly GCA_021397835.1). Taxonomy (NCBI): domain Eukaryota; kingdom Viridiplantae; phylum Streptophyta; class Magnoliopsida; order Brassicales; family Moringaceae; genus Moringa; species Moringa oleifera. The sequence continues at coordinate 5,141,063 of JAJFZO010000087.1, forward strand.
ACAAAAACTTCAATTTAAAAGGATTTTCGTAAAAACCAAGTTGCAGTGGTATCCAAATCATAGCATCTGAAGAAGATCGAATTAGATTTAAGCAACCCATCTTTAGCTCACCTGTCGAACAACAAGTGATTTTGCCTTACTCGCCCGTATATTTCCTTCATATTGCGACCACACTTTCCATCCTCTTCTGGAAATGCAACCCTTGATCTTCAAGCCACATGGCATTCCATCTTTTACACTCTAATCATCTGAACACAGGTACTTCATCTGCCACATTACTTCAACATCCTGAGTCTTTTTATTTTCTACATGCCCTGTTCATTTACCTGCAGACTTTCTACAAACAGGTAACGGATCAATCTACTTTGACATCGATAGCTCTCACGGACACCTAAAATCAATAACAACATTCACAAGGCAAAGCAGAGGGAAGGAGACCAAGTCTACAGTTCAACATCCCAAACAAAGGTAATATTTACTCACACACACTAATCCACATTGCCTTTAAACCACAATAAGGAATGTTAACATGTGAGAGCAATGTCTTCAGCCAGAGAGTAAAGAAATTAAGATACTACAAATAAAAGGTTGTTTATTGGCATCTCACCTTTCTCTACAAACCCAAAAGTTCACTATGTTTCTTTCCTTAAAAAGAGAAAAGACAACGAAAGAAAGAAAGAGTGGAAACAACTGTTGTATACAATAAGAATGAGACATAGCCAGTTGTCAATCACTGAATTACCTAATCCTGCTTGCAACATTAAAAAGAAAACTCTAATTTTCCAACAAAATTTTCATGCAATCACGACTTTGCACTTAGTTAATTTTAATTACAAAATAAAAACAATTTTTTTCACAACAACTATACGCACATAAAGACAACACACAGATAGGTACACATACAGAGGCATATTATATGCACATTCCATCAATCTCACAGACATCTGTGTGCATAAAAAACCAGCCAACATCGAAAAGGTCACTCAAGCAAACCAAAGAATAGTTTATAGTTTCCAGTAAACAAAATAAAACAGATTAGAATACTCAAACAGTAAGAGATTGTGCCATCAAATTTGAGTCATCAATGCTCACTTAAGTCGACATAGAACCCATTCTTGGAAAGACCCAGAAGAAAGCCGATATTCATTCATGATCCAGTTGCTTACATTAGCTGCTTTGTCCTTCCCATTTTTTCCTTGCGGGAGTAGAAGGAGAAGGTTTTCTTGTAACCAACAAGTTGAAGACAGCCCCTCAAGTCTCTTTGGTGAATGGGCTGGCCCCCGTTGTTGGCTTTCCACCAGCCGCAATTGAGATCACCATCAGAAACACGACTGTGAAGGAGATGATTGTAAGGATGTTGCCGCAACAATGATTCATAGGCATAGACCTCCTTCTCAAGGATCAGACAGTCTATCCCTAACTTGTGCCCATGAAACTTCCCCCAAAGCTAATGGCAAACAATCTCCACCCCAGTGGGACTGAATTTAAACCCAATCAGAAATCTTGAAGAACAACTAAATGCAGACATCGTTGAGTTTCTTTGATCAATAGATAATCCAAGAAAATTCCAAAAGGAAATAGAAGGGAACAGCTTGTTGGTTCTGAAGCAAACAGATCAACTCTTAATGAAACTCAAACACCAATATCCAGGAAGAGAAATTAAGAAATAGAGGAAGTCACCTGGGTCACGGTAATTGTTTCTTCATCTTGCTCTACATGTTCTGGGCTTGCAATCAAACTACGCCCAAAATTTTTACTAATCTCCTGAACTGAAAGGGAAACATAAGGGAGTATGATTTATGAGGGCGGGAGAGATGAGCGTCAGTAAGCATCTCTGTACGCGCCAATATCCTCACATGATATTAGTATTTGGTCGTTATGACACGTGCGAATGAGGAGAACCTTGTACGGCTTCCACTCTCTAGGTCCGCTGTGATTTCGGGAAGCTCCACGTGCTCTGGCAGCCAACACGTCGCCACAAGAAAGCTCCACGGGAAGGACAGAGAGAAAGAGAAAGAGAGTGAGCGAGGACACCATTGTGATTTCGGAAATCAGAACCACAGTCCTCTCTCGGCACGCACATAGAAAGGGATTTTACCAAAGCTCGGCAGTTACAAAGGGAGAGTAAGAAGAGAGGAACCTGTCTATCTTGTGTTTAGCTCGAAAACCACACACCTCCACAGTCGACAATCCATCATTGCCGATTCCTCGGCTTCCCGCGTCGTCATGATTAATTATTTTTCCTAATTTTGAATGGGGGTTTGGGATAAAGAGGCCAATAATGTCAGCCGGCGGACGGGTTTTCAAGGTATTTTGAAGTTTCCTTTTATTGATTTTTTCTGTCTACAAGAGGGTTTCAATTTTTTTTTTTAATTTTTATGAAATTATTTTTTTGATAATATTTATTCTTTGATGGCACGTGAAAGGCACATGGGAAAGAGTAATTTATTTATTATGTGAGAGAATGCTTTTTTGACACATAAAAGAGTTAAAAAATGTTAACAGAAAATGTTTTCTTATTGGTGGTTGTAATATTATGCCAAACACTTCATTGATTTGATTTTTTTTTAAAGAGATAAATTAATCATTTATTTTTAACAAATTAATATTAGAGGAAGTTAAAATGATTAGATTAATAACAGTAGTTAGTTGAAATTCATGGTGCCACATTTAAAAATAAAACTGTAAAAAGCTCAATTTGTTTGGTCATTACAAGTTAGAGAAGTATCCCTCTTATGTTGACTTTATATTTAAAGCATGGCATTACTGTGTTAGTAATCAGTTACATATCACTTCTCAGGCCAAAAGCACCATTGTGTATGGAAAATTTATGAATAAGGAATGCAAATGAGGGAACCAATAGTCAGCTTAACAACGCTAGTGAGTGAGAATCTTAAGAGATTAGCTTGTTACTCATTCTCCTAGCAGACTCAGTAACTAAATCGTTGGCCAAGTTCTAAAATCTCCAAATGAAAATAAGAAACGAAAAGAACTTGAAAAGATAAGCAGGGAGATAATGATATTTCTCTTTTGTTTCCCTACAGGATTGCCATGAAATCTAGCACAACGATAATTAATTTCATACTAAATACAAATTGGATGAATTCATCAACCAGAAAAATCTCTATTATGAAAAGTAAAACTGCAAAATGATTAGAAATGAATAAACAGAGAGCTAAGATATTTACCATCAATTTGCAGATAGCATTTGAAGAATTGTAGAGCTGGAAAGGTGCACTAGTTGGATCTCAGTTCCAGCCTACTCATGATAAGTATACTAGGGAAGCCTGAGTAGAAAAGAAGGATTTCCACCAACCTTTGAAGTCAGCCTTTCAATATTCAATACAAGAGAGCGGAGACAAGTTAAGCCTTTGAAGCCTTCCCCTGGCACACCAAGTGACTTTGGCCACCCATCAATCCTCACACCTTGTTTGCAATTTCTTCAGTTGTATGATTTAAGATGGAAAAGATTCTTGAGTGGAGAAACCCAACTTGGAAACCTCACACCTTGGTTCTACTCCACATGCAACAGTTTTAGATTATGGTGGAGATGTGCATTACTCGGTGTCTTCCTCAGTGTCTGGGAATCAGAATGCAGTTGATAATTTGATCTGACTAGAGAAAGCCTTCTGCACCAAAAAGGAAGATAGAGCCAGTTGGCAAGCAGTATGAAGGCATGGGGCCAAAAGCTTACTCAACAAGAAAGTTGGTTCTGTTTTGATCAGGATTAGAAAGGAACAAGAGGCAACTTGTTGAATCATTTCATTGTAATTATTCTTTTCAGCTTTCATATTGTATGCCTAGACGGACAAACTAATTAAGTAAAATCAATTAGTTCTCAAACTGTCTCTAAATGATTTAAGAGATGGCTATAAATTTACTCAAAATAGGTGTTATGATCCTAAATTGGATGAATTCCTAGACCAGATAAATTTATTCTAAAATTAAAACCAAAAACGAACATAAATGAAAAAAAAAAGAAGAAAAAAAGTAATTAACACTGAACTTATCTCTGGTTCTGGGAGTCAAGAAAAAGAGAGAACAACCCTCCATCTTCATTTTCATCATCATTGTCTGTTGCAATGGCTTCCAACTGTTACATTCCAGCACAAATCTCCTTCAGCAGATGGAAAGCACCGCATGGAAGTCAAGTCAGGGCAATTGCAGATCTTTAAAGTGAAACTATGAGGAAATGAAGGCAGCTCAGCCTCAGTCTGATTGTTTTCCTTCCTTCTCCGCAATCCATTGAGATTAGGGCACTTCTGAAGCCAGAGATTGGGAGCAAGGAGTTTTCAGCTTCTCCTTCTCCTCCTACAGCTCCTCCTCCTCCTACAACACTGCCCCATTTAATATCTTTGTCCTCTATACACTCCACATCCTCGCTAGCTAGAAGTATGGATGAGCATGAAACTTAAATTTCCCACAGTACTCAAATGCCAAGCATGTTAAATAGAGATAATTAAACACCTTGAAACAAGTTAACATTGAACATGGAACACAGATAATTAAACACAACAGGAAACAAGTCAATGTCTAGAAAGTAAAAACCAAAAGCTTATATGCCATAACAAGCAAGCAGAGCAAGTGATCTGTAAAAGTAAAACACCAGAGAAAAATGATGCCGACTGAATCACATATTACAATCTTGTATGCGCAGACACAGCAACAGGCACAAGTGAAGTCAGGGAAACAAAACTGCTTTTAAAGCTATAACTACTTCAGAAGCTATGTAATTCCCCAAATATCATAATCTGGAGCTAAATGATGAAATGTGTTGGTAAGGATTTTAGATCATGGTGAAGCTATCATATCCTAATTTGGGCCAGCCTCTATCTCAATTCTACATGTGGGACTTTATGTTTATAACGATGTTCATGGTTGCTTTTTGTACTTGAGAATTTTAAGAAAACATGAACTCCCAAGTTCATGGGATGACTAATGTTTGATAAACTTCTATTGTCTTTGGGTGAGAACAATACCCCACAGAACAGGAATAAACTTCTCTGCTTCATTCATGCCTTCTTCCTCCCTTTTAAATAACTGGCACAACCAAGCCTGAGTTTTTAAGGAGACCCAGTCACTCACAGCAACAACTTAAACACCTGACCAGAATACACGTAAATAAATATATCATTCCATTTGCTACAAACCGGCCGCTCTGCTCTGCATAGTTCAAGCTGATGTTACTATTTTCAGTCTGCTGCCTTGTTTAACTTGTTTCTGCAACACTACACTACACAATTGTAATCTGCAGTTCGAAAACTATAGACAATTATTCAAACAGCAAAAAACTAAGACACTATGGAAGGTTGTTTATTGACATACTCACCTTTCTCTACAAACCCAAAAGTTCAGAGTCACTTTCCTTAAAAAGAGAAAAAGGAAGAATAAAAGAAAAGAAAGGAAAAGAGTGAAAACAACAGTAGTAAAGAATAAGAATGAAATATAGCCAACTGTTAATCATTACATTACCTAATTTTGCTTGCGACATTAAAAAACAAAAAACTCCTATTTCCAACAAAGTTTTCATGTAATCATGACTGTTTGCCCTTAGGTAATTTTAGCTAATAAACAGAAACAAATTTTTTCATAGCAACTATACATGCATAAAGACACTCATATGTAGGTGCACATATAGAGGCATACTGTATGTGCATTCTATCAAACCCACAGATATCTGTGTGGGTGGAGAACCAGCCAACATTGACAGGTCACTCAAACACAGCAAAGAATGGTTCATCGTTTCTACTAAACCCAACAAAACAGACTAGAATAACCATACAGTAGGAGATTGTACCATCATCACGTTTGAGTCATCAATGCTCACTTAAACAAGAGGCAACTTCATATTGAGATTCAACCCAACTAAAGTATAAGTAAAAAGAAAAAAGATACACAGAAAGACCCACAGAAAGAAAGAATATTGCCTGAGCTATTATTTAGACTGAAAATGCATATGTTACATGAATTTTGCTGTATTGATCTATCACTTTTCAAAAATCAAGAAGATTTCAAATTTACAATTTATGAAAGGAAAACTAACTATACAACTGCAATGAATTACTAAATCAAAAATTCTAAAGTCGAACTCCTGGTAGTGCTAAATGCAGAACCACATTGACTTGTTATTTTTCTTGAGAGAAGATCCCAGCCAAGGAGTTTTTTTCTTCTTCTTCAGAGAGCATCGCTATCACTGTGCTGTAAAGCTCTTCATCATTTAAATCATGAGCTTCTTGTACCTCTTTGTATTCTTCTACACGAATATGATCCATGACAGACTCTTTTGGTTGTTCATAACCCGTACTAGTTGACTTTTCATCTTCTAAGTTAATACCAACTTCTTTCCACCAGTCAACAACCACTGGATGGTTTAAAACATCACCAGTATCTTCATTGAAATCATTATCATCAAAAAGACTTGCCTCGATCCAATCAAGGTGAGGCCTGATATCGGAATTCTTCACTACACTCTTTGAATTTTGTGCAATCTCATCATTCTCCTCTACTGGGTGTGTCTCCAGCTTAATCAGTTTTTGAGCTCCTTTTCCTTTGCTGTTATAATGAATTCGACATAAAACCCATTCTTCGAAAGACCCAGAAGCAAGCCGATATTCATCCATGATCCAGTTGCTTACAATAGCTTCTTTGCGATTCCCTTTTTTTTTTCTTGTGGGAGTAGAAGGAGAGGGTTTTCTTATAACCCACAAGTTGAATACAGCCCCTCAAGTCTTTTCGGTGAATAGGTTCGTCCCCATTGTTGGCTTTCCACCAGCCACCATTGAAATCACCTTCAAGAACACGTCTGGCCCTCTTGCCCCTGCCATTGTTGGAGACCTTCTCTCGCTTAACAAAGTAATACCATTCATCTCTGTGAAGGAGATCATTGTCAGGATGTTGCAGCAACCATGGTTCATGGGCATAGACATCCTTCTCAACGATCAGACCGTTTATCACTATCTCGAACCCATGAACCTTTCCCCAGAGATAATGGCAAACAAGCTGCTCATCAGTTGGACTGAATTTTAAACCAACTGGAGATCCCGAAGAACAATTAGATGCAGACATCCTTGAATTTCTTTGATCCATCAATACTCAAAGAAAATTCCAAAATGAAATAGCTAGTAACAACCTCTCGCTTCTCAAGCAAACAGATCACAACTGGTGAGGAATGAAGAAATAAAGGAAGTCACCTTGGTCACGGTAACTTTTCTTCAGATCTCAGCTTCCAATCTCAAACTCAAAATTTTCACTAATCTGCTGAATTGAAAAGGAAGCATAAGGGAGTCTGATTTATAAGGGCGGGAGAGATGACCGTTAGTATGCATCTCTTTTAAGCGCCAAAATCCCCAAGTGATATTACTATTTGGTCCTCATCACACGTGCGAATGAAAAGGCCGTTATATGGCCTCCACTCTCCAGTCCCCCCTCTTAGCGAACTGCACTGGCGGTCTACACATTGAGAGCAGAATGTTCCGGGAGAAGGACAGATAGAAATAGAAAGAGTGAACGAGGACACAATTGTAATTTCTGAAATCAAAACCACAGTCCTCCCCCTTGGCAAGCACACATACAGGGGTTTTACACAAGCTCGGCAGTTGCAGAGGAAGAGTAAGAAGAGACGAACCTGTCTGTCTTATGTTCAGCTCGGAAACTACACACCTAGATGGTCGAGAATCCACCATTGCCGGCTTCCTCTGCTTCTTCCGTCGCCGTTTTTTATGGGTTTTGCCTAATTTTGGGGTGGGGGATTTGAGGGGAGGGGCCAATAATGGTAGCTGCCGGATGGGTTTAAACATATTTGAAAATTTTCTTTTCTTGGTTTTCCTTTCTACAATTGTGTTACAATTTTTTCTTTTAAGAAAATGAAATAAATTAGTTATTCAAAATAAATAGAATTGAATGTTTTAAAAAATAAAATATATGTTAAATATTAAATTAAATTTTAATTTTTAAATATAAAAAATAAATTTCAAACTTTTGTATCGAAAAGATATAAATTCGTCATTAACAAAATATTTTCTTTTTTAATCATAATTAAAATTTAATTAGAAGTGATATTAAGATTTACTAAAAGTCTTTTCTTCTTTTCTTTTTAATTTTCTCTATTTTCTTTCTTTTTATGTAATTTTTTTCTCCTTTCTACCCATCTCTTTTTTTTTGTTAAAAAAAAAAAAACCTTTTCTAAAAGTTATGGTGTTTAATAAAGTAGGTTATACTTGCAGAAATAGCTCACTTAAATCAACAAGCAACTCACTTTGAAACTTGAATTTTACACAATTCAAGCATAATTTTCACATGACAATTGTTTTTTAATTTTTTGAGATGCACAATAATAATTTCGATATCAATTTTAAATAATTGATATTATTTATTTATATTTAATTATTTAAATTTTGAGTTTTTTATTTAAAAAATATAAAAATTTTAATTTCAATTTATTAACAGTGTCAAATTTTAATTATGTTGATTGAATTTTTTTTTGTTTTCATTAAAAAAATTTTTTAAATAGTTTGAAAGATGAAAGAAAAATGTTCCTTAAGAAATACCTTATTTTTAGTATCTCATATCTAATGGTACAACTTCATAGAATTATATATAAGATGTGAGTGTGAAATGAGTTTATATTCGAAAGAGCATCCACTTTTATGGAAGAAAGAGGATATAGACTCATGTGGGTCTACCACACATATCAAGATTATTTGTTTGATTGATTGTGCTGAGTTCAAGCCGAGCACTACCTTAATTTTTCGAAAAATATTTGTTTAATTTATTTTTTAATTTTTCATTAGTATCTATAAAAGAAAGACTCAATCAATAAGAGATCGAATCTTCCTTTAGGCCTCTCTCTACACGCATTTGTTCTAGTCCATTAGCCCAAATTTACAAGTCATATTACATAGTTTAGTTACTAGAAATAAGGTGTAACGGAAACATGGCATCAGTCACTCGCTTACACACAACAGCCATTCTGCATATATTCCACATGATAGTCATGCCCTTATCTTCACTAAAGTCTCTGCATATATTTCAAGTAACTATTTCCCAATAGCTTTCTCCATTTGCTCTCCTAACAACCCTCTTTTTCTCAAGATTCCTAGTTACTTATCAGTCTCCAAGGAGTTTCTCAAGCTTTTCCTAACTTTCTTTGAGTTATATTTTGTTTTTTTTTTTTCCTTTTGACATCCAAGTAATATTTTGAAGGTGTAGAGATTTTTAATTTTCTACTATGCATAGAAGATTTGATAGAAATCATTCTAGGTTGTTTCATCTTAGAAACAATAGAGTTACATACTACTATAAAATAAAGGAGACCCATGAAATATCTTAAAGAGAGCAACTTATTCTGCGACTCAGCTTAGCAAAAAATTAGCAACATCATTCTTATTTTTGTCTATTTCAGATTCAACAGTTTTACGCTTAGCAATATGTTTTCATTGATGAGTCTTTTCTAATGACAAAAAGGTCAGTTCTACTTGCAAATAAGGGAGAGAATTAAAGCAATTAGCATCCATTACATTTTTAAGGAATTGAGGGAGATGGAAAGGGAGAGAAAGTAAGAACAATCATTATCATGTCAAGTATATCATTGTCAAAATCCATGGCAGAGCTTTTAGTAGACAAGATTAGAGCTCATTAGGTGTTTGACCGATAAGAAAGTGAGGAAAGAAAGAAAAACTTGTACGGCAAAGAAAAATTAGGGGATAAAGGGAGAGAGATAAATTAAATTAGTTACATCTATAGGTTTTTGTTAACAGAATTTGGTAAAAAAAAAAGTGACATATGGATAGAAAGAGAAAATCAAAAAAGGATTTGATTAGAGGAGAAACAAAGGGAAAAAATCATTAATACCCTTCACTTTACATTCTTTTTTGACATTGTCACATCATAAGTTTTCATTTTGATAATTAATAAAAAATACAGATCTTTTATGTCACTTTTCAAAATTAAGATTTAAATTATAACTCGAAATATACTTCAAAGATGTTTTTTAAATTTTTACTTAAATATTTATTTATATTTTAATGGCCAGTACGAAAGGTACATGGACAAGAGAAATTAAAGCCTTTAAGTAAGGAATATTGCTTAAATCATTTTTTTTTAATTATCATGAAACAAGATTTATGGATGACCCTAATTATATATAACATTTGTGTCACCATACATGATTACTTTTTATATTTTTCTTCACATTTTGTATGAATTAATTATTTATTTTTAATAAATTAGAATTAGAGTAAGATTGAATTCAAATAATTTATAAAAGATTAAGATATTATAGGAATCAATAATTATTATTATAATTTTGATATCACACTTTTATGATGACAAAATCTCTACATTTTTAATTTTTTTGTATAATTGATATTATTTAAATGATATTATTTTATTACAAAAGTAATAATTAAAGCACTTAAAATATGTATAGAACAATTAAATTAAAACAATCTTGAAAGTATTAATAAATGCCAACTAAAAAAAAAATCTATTATAAATAATAGTAGTCGAAACTTATAACATTACATTATAGTTACCACTCTTTTTGGCTTCAACAATGCATCTCTAGATATAAAAATTAATGAAGTAAAAGTGATTACTCTTTAAACATTCTTTAAGTGATTCAAAAGAACAGTGAAAGCTGATCGAGAATATTTACTAGTGTTTAAGTATATTACATATAATTATCAATTTACTATTCATTAGCTTTTATTCTAAAGTAAAACTGTTAGCATTTTAGATATGCAATCCCTAAAAAAAAAAATGAAAAACTCTATTAATGTGCATTTCAAACTTTATATGTAAAATTGGCAGTATTATAGTTAGTAATTAATTAATCAGCAACAATTTTAAAATATCAAATCTTAAGTTAGAGCACTACTGAAATTCAATAAAAAAAATTGATGAACAAAGAGTGCAAATAAATTCTCATGGGAACTAATAGTCAGCTTAACAACAATGGTGAGAATTTTAAGAGGTTAGCCTCTTCCTCATTCTCTTGGCAGGCTCAATGAATAAAGCATTAGCCAACTTTTACAATTTCCAAATAAAAAAAAAAAGAAAAGCATGAAAAGAACTTAAAAAAATAACAAGGGAGATAATGACATTTTTGGTTTTTTTTTCCTTTTCCTTTTTGGAGTAATTGCCATGAAACCTAGCACAACTACAAAAAATTTCAAGCCAAATACAAATTGGGTGACTTCATCAATTTACATAGTATTTCAAGAATTGTGGCACTAGTAAGGTGCACTAACTGGATTCTTGATTCTGGAGACTCGCAATAAGTACATTAGGAACTAAAGGAAGCCCCAGTATAAAAGAAGGATATGCACAAACCTTGAAAACCTGAAGTATACAATCAAGAGAAGGGAGATTATAATTAGTGGGATGGTTTAAACATGCAAAATGATTTAGGCTAAGGGCTGTGAACACACAATTGCATAGTCAATCTTGCTTCTACTTCTAACTTGTTAGTTTCTGCTTTCCTCTTGCAGCATTGCCTCAATAGACATCATTATCTTTTATGTACTTCATACCAAATGCCTAGTTAATGCTCAAATACTGTCGTTAATGCACAAATATTGTCGACAAGTCAGTTGATCTTACTATGGCATATGCTTGCAATTTCTGCAGTTGTATAGTTTAAGATGGACAAGATTCTCGAGGGAAGAAAGCCAACTTGAAAACTCACACCTTGCTAGTGCTTCACATGCAAATGTTGAACAAATCAAATGCCAACTTATTTTTTCAAACAAACAGAGAAAAGTATTAACTAATAATGTTAAACATAGAACACAGATAATTAAACACCTGGAACAAGTTAATGTCTTGAAAGTAGAATCTGCGATAACAACTAGCCGCAAAAGCAATGAGGAACAGTAAAACACCAGTGAAAAGATATTTCTGACTTAATGACATATTACAATCTTGTATGTGCAGGAAAAGCAACAGACGCAAGTGAGTTTGGTAAATAAATCTACTTTTAAGGTAAAATTGCTTAAAAAAAGCAATGTAATTTGTCAGATATTATAATCTTGAGATAAATGAAGAAAATCTATTCACAAGGATTTTAGATCATGATGAAGCTATCATATCCTAGTTTAGGCCAGCCTCTGTCATGGTTCTACACCTAAGGCTTTATGTGCATAACAATGTTCATGGTTACCTTTTGTACTTGAGAATATTTTGATAACGTGAACTCCCAAGTTCATGGGATGATTAATGCTCGGATTTTCAAGTCTCTTCTAAAGATCAAGTGCATGATAATTGGTTACCAAAAAAGAAACAAACCATTATGTCCTTTGTCGTAAGCCTTTCTTGACGATCATAATGTAGAAACTTATCCACAGAATCATTAGCTTGAATGTAACATAAATACAATGAAAAAGTCAACAAGAACAAGAGAAAAAACACTGGTAACTCACTAGGCATAGTGAAATTATCTGAGATAACATTAACAACCTCCATTGAAACTTGATATTAGTTACAAGCATCAACAAATCTAGACCATGGCTCTTGTTGTGCCTATAATAGAATTGAATATTAAAACCACAGATTAACTTCATGCAGCCGCAAAATGCTTGTTGCATAGAATCAACATTATGAAGATTGTTCATTAGGTAAAAAAAAAAATCATGTAAGAATTAGATTACAGAGGAATATTCCTTTCCATCTAAATCTTTGTCATGAAGAGTCAACCCTCTCTTTTTGGAACAAATATAAATTCTAGACCCCACACTCGATGGTACTCTCTAAATGCTTCTGTCACTATTCTAAGGTATACGGTCCAAAAAGAGCATCAAGCTAATTGTCAAACTCAAACTGATATTTATTTAGTCATCCATCCCAAGTATTATAAAAATATATGCATCCATCATAGAATAACAAATGATCATAAGAGTACACACAATATCTTGCAAATAAATAATTTAGTTAATAAATCTTTATTATTCCATGTGCTGCAAACCAACTACTCTGCTCTACAGAGCTCAAACTAATGTTATTCTTTTTCATCTACAACCTTGTTTAACTTATTGCTGCAACAATACACTATAGAATTGTAGTCTGCAGATCAACAATTATAGACAATTATTCAAATAGTATTAATTTCTCATTGCTCTTGAGGTACAATAATAAAAATAGGAGCACCCTAAAAGGGAAAGAAAAACCAAATTTAAACAAGGTAACAACTAAAACAATAGTTAATAATTACATATTCCTAAAACATGTTGTCTAGGCCCCATCTGTCCAAGGACTATCATAGTCTTGCAACTCAATAGTGAGTTAAAACTCTTAGAGTAATAGAAAATATCAGTAACAAAAGTTTTCAAATTTTGGACACATAATGTACATCATGAAGTCATCGTGATATATGTAAAACAATTATCAACACCAAGAAAATTTTATTTGCCATCAAATATCTTTGATGCTAAGGTCAACCAAACCTTAGTGTACGAAAACTTATAAAGTTTAAGACAATATATATCAATCAACATGAGAATTACATAATAGTGTTTGAAATCTATTGGTCTAAAAAAAAAAAGGCACAAAGGTAGAGAGCTAGAACTAGGTGGGATACTAAGTTAAAACTAAATAAAACATAAGAAACAATTACTATGAAACATAAAAAATGAAATTAACTTGAAAACTTTTGCCCTTCAGTGATCTCTCCTTTGATCTACTCTCTAACAGTTTCCAATTGAACAGTGTGCCCATTCCTGTCCACTCCACACCTTTCTTTTCTATAGCATCCTAACTTTCGACAATACTACCAGCTAGTAAATTGGGATAGTTCTAATGGTTCAAAATGTGTAACAATAGAGCCACTACTACTTTTTTTAATGATCTCATGATGTGATAGTGGAGTATATCAACTTCATTTCTAAGACTTCTACCTCTTCCTCATAGGCTTTCATAGACATCTCTTATGAGTGTCTTTCCCTCCATGGTTATACAATGCCAAGAACTACTCTCCAAATTGTAATAAAAAGTCTCAACTTTCTTATTTAAGTTAGTAACATGTTGAGCTACAACATATATACCTCATGGCTTTCCTATGTAATTAGATTCATAACTAAAGTCTTCATTGTCACTAATTTATTTAAAATGAGAGAAAATTTCATTGACATTAATTTATTCAGCTAACGTAATCAATAGAATCATTCATTATCAATCAATTTTAAAAAGTTAATAAAGTGCAACTTTACGATTTTTAGTGCCAAGAAAGGAAAAAATATGAGAATTCTAAATTCAGAAACACACTTGAATAGAATCCTAATTAATTACATCTAACGCATTGATGAAAACTATCAATATTCCACCCACAAATATCAACATTAAACATACCGGCTATACAACGAATTATACATAGAGATGCTCATTTGATAACATAGTATGTTTTATTGTAACCCAAATGAAACTATGAGATAGCACTAGTCGCTCACATTGAATGGTACTCCTAAAAGTGAAGTTTGAGAGGGCATTATGACAAGAAAACTATTGGCAATATTCTGACAACTTGTTCAATTCTATAATAATGCAAATCACCCATTTAATTGAGAATCATAAATGCCACATACTTGGGTCCTTCTCGAGACATGAAGAAAAGACAACCTTCTTTAGGAAAGAGCCACGTGTCTATCTTATATTACATTTTCATATCTTCAAGATTGGACTGCTTACTTTCGACTTCAAGGCCTATATACACAAAGTGCATCCCTATTATATCGTAGATAGAAATACAGAGTATCGCTTAAAAAATAGCTGAAGAATATTAATTAAAATCATAATACAAGAAGGAACTCAAAAATAAATGGTTATAAACATGCACGTAATAAAGTTAAGAATTCATACAAATTATAGAGGAAACTAGGAACATACATCTAATAAAAAAATGTATACAGTTATATATCAAAATCTAACATCAATGAATGGGGCAATTTATATCTGATTGCAAATCAAAAGACATCGACAGTCATGGGTTCCCTGTAACAATAATGTACTAATCATTTGATATCCTAATATTTCAATTGAAATGCATCTTACAACTTGTCAACTATAACCCTTTCCGCTGTTATCAATCTCTTACCAGATTAAGTGTTACATTTCACATTTATGAGAGGATATAAAGTCATATGGCCATGGATTTTTCTTTCACTTAAACATTTGATCCAAGTTCATTCAAGCAAGAAAGGGATGGGAGATCACTATACAAATCTAAACTCACATTCAAGTATTTTTCAAATGAAGCATGCTAAGCAAAGACTTGAGAACAAATTACAAGTCTTCGCAACGAGACAGCCTGTTGAAGGGACTCCGGTAAAGGCACCAGCTTTAGGAGGTTCTGAATTGTCAGCAGTGCAAGACTCTTAAGACATTGAAATTGCATCTCATCTAAGTTTGAGAGATCCAGCTGTGTGCAGCTGCATATCACTAACTTCTCAAGGGCAGTGAGATGTTGAAATACTCCAGCAAGGGAAGTCAGCCTTTCACAATATTCAATACTAAGAGAGCAGAGACAAGTTACGCCTCTGAAGCCTTCCCTTGGCAAAGCAAGAAAATTTGGGCACCCGTCAATCCTCACACCTTGTTTGCAATTTCTGCAGTTGTACAATTTAGGACGGACAAGATTCGTGAGTGAAGAAACCCAACTTGGAAACCTCTCACCTTGGTACTACTCCACATGCAACTGTTTTAGATTATGGTGGAGATGTGGATTACTTGGTGACTACATTAGTGTCTGGGAATCGGAATGCAGTTGATAATTTGATCTGACTAGAGAAAGCCTTCTGCACCAACAAGGAACATAGGGCCAGTTAGCAAGCAGTATCAGGCATGGGCCCAAAAGCTTACTGAACAAGAAAAGTGTCTGTTTTAATCAGGATTAGAAAGGAACAAGAGGCAACTTGTTGAATCATTCTTAGTAATTATTCTTTTCAGCTTTCATATTGTCCGCCTAGACAGACAAATTAATCAAGTAAAATCAATTAGTTCACAAACAGTCTCTAAATGATTTAAGGGATGGTTATAAATTTACTTGAAATACTTCTGGTGTAATGATCCTAAATTGCATGAATTCCTAGACCAGATAAATTTATTCTAAAATTAAAACTAAAAAAGAACATAAATGAAAATAAAATGTGGTAATTACCATAAAACTTATCTCTGGTTCTGGGAGTCAAGAAGAAGAGAGAACAACCCTTAATCTTCATTTTCATCATCATTGTCTGTTGTAATGGCTTCCAACTGTTATATCCCAGCACAAATCTCCTTCAGTAGATGGAAAGCACAGCATGGACGTCAAGTCAGGGCAATTGCACATCTCTAAAGTGAAATTGTGAGGAAATGATGGCAGCTCAGCCTCAGTCTGATTGTTTTCCCTCCTCCTCTGCAATCCCTTGAGAGTAGGGCAATTCTGAAGCAAGAGATTGGGAACAAGGAGTTTTCAGCTTCTCCTCCTCCTACAACGCTGCCCCATTTAATATCCTTGTCCTCTATACACTCCATATCCTCACTAGGTAGAACTATGGATGAGCATGAAACTTAAATTCCCCACACAACACTCAAATGCGAAGCATGTTAAATAAAGATAATTAAACACCTTGAAACAAGTTAATATTGAACATGGAACACAGATAATTAAACAACGGGAAAAAAGTTAATGCCTAGAAAGTAAAACCAAAAGCTTGTATGCCATAACAAGTAAGCAGAGCAAGTGATCAGGAAAAGCAAAACACCAGCAGAAATATCATGCCAACTCAATGACATATTACAATCTTGTATGTGCAGACACAGCGACAGACACAAGTGAAGTCTGGGAATCAAAACTACTTTTAAAGCTAAAACTACTTAAGAAGCTATGTAATTCGCCAAATATCATAATCTGGAGCTAAATGATGAAAATGTGTTGGCAAGGATTTTAGATCATGGCGAAGCTATCATATCCTAATTTGACCCAGCCTCTATCTTGGTTATACATGTGGGATTTTATGTTCATAACAATGTTCATGGTTGCTATTTGTACTTGAGAATTTTAAGAAACGATGAACTCCCAAGTTCATGGGATGACTAGTGTTTGACAAACTTTTATTGTCTTCGGGTGAGAACAATACCCCACAGAACAGGGATAAACTTCTCTGCTTCATTCATGCCTTCTTCCTCCCTTTTAAATAACTGGTGCAACCAAGCCGAGTCTTTTAGGAGACCCGGTCACTCACAGCACCAACTTAAACACCTGACCATAATACACGTAAATAAATATTGTCATTCCATTTGCTACAAACAGGCTGCTCTGCTCTGCATAGTTCAAGCTGATGTTACTATTTTCAATCTGCTGCCCTGTTTAACTTGTTGGTGCAACACTGCACTACACAATTGTAATCTGCAGCTCGAAAACTATAGACAATTCTTCAAACGGTAAAGAAACTAACACACTATAGAAAGTTGTTTATTGACATCTCACCTTTCTCTACAAACCCAAAAGTTCACTGTCACTTTCCTTAAAAAGAGAGAAAAGAAAAGACAAGAAAGGCAAAAGAGTGAAAACAACAGTAGTAAAGAATAAGAATGAAATATAGCCAACAGTTAATCATTAAATTACCCAATTTTGCTTGCAACACTGAAAAAAAAAAACAAAAAACTCTTATTTTGCAACAAAGTTTTCATGTAATCATCAGTGTTTGCCCTTACGTAAGTTTAGCTAATAAACAGAAACAAATTTTTTCATAGCAACAGTACATGCATAAAGACACACATATATAGGTGCACATACAGAGGCATATTATCTGTGAATTCTATTAAACCCACAGATATCTGTGTCCGCAGAGAACCAGCCAACATTGACAGGTCACTCAAACACAGCGAAGAATGGTTCATCGTTTCTACTAAACCCAACAAAACAGACTAGAATAACCATACAGTAGGAGATTGTGCCATCATCACATTTGAGTCATCAATGCTCACTTAAACAAGAGGCAACTTCATATTGAGATTCAACCCAACTAAAGTATAGGTAAAAAGAAGAAAGATAAACAGAAAGACCCACAGAAAGAAAGAATATTGCTTGAGATATTATTTAGACTGAAAATGCATATGTTACATGAATTGTGCTGTATTTATGTATCACTTTTCAAAAATCAAGAAAATTTCAAATTTACAATTTATGAAAGGAAAACTAACTATACATCTGAAATGAATTACTAAATCAAAAATTCTAAAGTGGAACTGCTAGTAGTGCCAAATTCTGAACCACATTGACTTGTAATTTTTCTTGAGAGAAGATCCCAGCCAAGGAGTTTTTTTCTTCTTCTTCTTCAGAGAGCATCGCTATCACTGTGCTATAAAGCTCTTCATCATTTAAATAATGAGCTTCTTGTACCTCCTTGTATTCTTCTACACAAATATGATCCATGACAGAGTCTTTTGGTTGTTCATAACCCGTACTAGTTGACTTTTCATCTTCTAAGTTAATGCCAACTTCTTTCCACCAGTCAACAACCACTGGATGGTTTAAGACCTCACCAGTATCTTCATTGAAATCATTATCATCAAAAAGACTTTTCTCGATCCAATCAAGGTAAGGCCTGATATCGGAATTTTTCACTTCACTCTTTGAATTTTGTGCAATCTCATCATTCTCCTCTACTGGGTGTGTCTCCAGCTTAATCAGTTTTTGAGCTCCTTTTCCTTTGCTGTTATAATGAATTCGACATAAAACCCATTCTTGGAAAGACCCAGAAGCAAGCCGATATTCATCCATGATCCAGTTGCTTACAATAGCTTCTTTGCGATTCCCATTTTTTTTCTTGTGGGAGTAGAAGGAGAGGGTTTTCTTATAACCCACAAGTTGAATACAGCCCCTCAAGTCTTTTCGGTGAATAGGTTCGTCCCCATTGTTGGCTTTCCACCAGCCACCATTGAAATCACCTTCAAGAACACGTCTGGCCCTCTTGCCCCTGCCATTGTTGGAGACCTTCTCTCGCTTAACAAAGTAATACCATTCATCTCTGTGAAGGAGATCATTATCAGGATGTTGCAGCAACCATGGTTCATGGGCATAGACATCCTTCTCAACGATCAGACCGTTTATCACTATCTCGAACCCATGAACCTTTCCCCAGAGATAATGGCAAACAAGCTGCTCATCAGTTGGACTGAATTTTAACCCAACTGGAGATCCCGAAGAACAATTAGACGCAGACATCCTTGAATTTCTTTGATCCATCAATACTCAAAGAAAATTCCAAAATGAAATAGCTAGTAACAACCTCTCGCTTCTCAAGCAAACAGATCACAACTGGTAAAACACGAATTTCTTAAAGAGGAATGAAGAAATAAAGGAAGTCACCTTGATCACAGTAACTCTTTCTTCTTCTTGCTCTAGATTTGCTCAGCTTCCAATCAAACTCAAACTCAAAATTTTCACTAATCTGCTGAATTGAAAAGGAAGCATAAGGGAGTCTGATTTATAAGGGCGGGAGAGATGACCGTTAGTATGCATCTCTTTTAAGCGCCAAAATCCCCACGTGATATTACTATTTGGTCCTCATCACACATGCGAATGAAAAGACCGTTATATGGTCTCCACTCTCTAGTCCCCCCTCTTAGCGAACTGCACTAGCGGTCTACACATTGAGACCAGAATGTTCCAGGAGAAGGACAGATAGAAATAGAAAGAGAGTGAACGAGGACACGATTGTAATTTCTGAAATCAAAACCACAGTCCTCTCTCTTGGCAAGCACACATGCAGGGGTTTTACACAGGCTCGGCAGTTGCAGAGGAAGAGTAAGAAAAGACGAACCTGTCTGTCTTGTGTGCAGCTCGGAAACTACACACCTAGATGGTCGAGAATCCAACATTGCCGGCTTCCTCGGCTTCTCCCGTCGCCGTTATTTATGGGTTTTGCTTAATTTTGGGGTGGGGCATTTGGGGGGAGGGCCAATAATGGCAGCTGCCGGATGGGTTTAAAGATATTTAAAATTTTTCTTTTGTTGGTTTTCCTGTTTACAATTGTGTTACAATTTTTTTTTAAAAAATGAAATAAATTAGTTATTCAAAATAAATAAAA
The DNA here is from genome assembly GCA_021397835.1 of Moringa oleifera. Lineage (NCBI taxonomy): Eukaryota > Viridiplantae > Streptophyta > Magnoliopsida > Brassicales > Moringaceae > Moringa > Moringa oleifera. Next base: position 5,161,123 of record JAJFZO010000087.1, read on the forward strand.
GTAAATATTTAAAAATATAAAATAAATTTTAAACTTTTATATCGATATAAATTCGTCATTAACAGAATATTCTCTCTTTTAATTATAATTAAATTTTAACTAGAAGTGATATTTGGATTTAATAAAAATCCTTCCTTCTTTTCTTTTTATATTTTTTATTTTTCTTCTTTTTAATGTAATTCGTCATTAACACGAATTGCTTAAAGAGGAATATTCTCTCTCTTTTTTTTTTTTCTTAAAACCTTTTCTAAAAGTTATGGTGTTTAACAAAGTAGGCTATACTTAGGGAAGTAGCTCACTTAAATCTATAAGCAACTCAGTTTGAAACTTGAATTTTATATAATTCAAGCATAATTTTTACATGATAATTATTTTTTAATTTTTCGAGATGCACAATAATAATAGTTGTGATATCGATTTTAAAAAATTGATATTATTTATTTATGTTTGATCATTTAAATTTTGAGTTTTTATTTAAAAATATCAAAATTTTAATTTATTGAAAGTGTCAAATTTTAATTATTTTGATTTATTTTTTTGTTTTCCTTGAAAAAAATTAAAAATAGCTTGAAAGATGAAAGAAAAATGTGCCTTAGAAAATACCTTATCTTTAATATCTCATATCTAGTATACAACTTCATGGAATTGTATGTAAGATTTAAATGTGAAATGAGTTTGTATCCGAAAGAGCACCCACATTTCTGGAAGAGGATATAGACTCATATGGACCTATCACATATGCCAAGATTAATTTTCTGATTGACCATGCCGAGTTCAAGCTGAGTAGCACCTTAATTTTTTGAAAAATATTTGTTTAATTTATTTGTTTAATTTTTTATCAAGTAACTATACAAAGAAAAACTCTATCAATAAGAGACCGAATCTTCCTTTATGCCTCCCTCTACACGTATTTGTTCTAGTCCACTAGCCCAAGTCTAAAGGCCACATTACCTAATTTAGTCTCTAGAAATAAAGTCCCACAGAAACATTGCATCAGTCACTCTGCATATATTCCACACGATAGTCATGGCCTCGTAGTCTTTCAAATCTCTCACCAGCCATTCCTATATAAAGAGGCACTCCAACTTTTCACAAATACAACCCTAAGCCTCAAGTAACTCTTTCCCATTAGCTTTCTCCCAACAACCCTCTTTTTCTTAAAAGTCCTAACTACTCATCAGTTTCCTAAGGAGTTTCTCACGTTTCCTAACTTTCTTTGAGTTATAGTTTATTTATTTTTTATTTTTTTCTTTTGAAATCTAAGCAATATTTTAAAGGTGTAGATACTTTTAGTTTTCTAGCATGCATAAAAGATCTAAGAGAAATCATTCTGAGTTATTTCATCTTGGAAACAACAAAGTTATACACTACTACAAAATAAGGGTAGAGCTGTGAAATGTCTTAAAGAGAGCGACTTAGTCTGCGACTCAACCTAACAGAAAATTAATAATATCATTCTCATTTTGTCTATTTCTGATTCAATAGTTTTATACTTTGCAATATATTTTCACTGATAAGTTGTTTCTAATAACAAAAAAGTTAGTTCTACTTGCAATAGGGAGAGGAATTAAAGTCGTCAGCATCTAGTACTTTTTTGAGCGATAGAAGGAGATAGAAGGGGAGAGAGAGAACAATCATTATCATATCAAGCATATCATCATCAAAATCCATGGCAGAGCTTCTAGTAGACAGGATTAAGGTTCATTAGGTGTTTGACCGATAGGAAAGTGAGGAAAGAAAGAAAAACTCCTAGAGCAAAGAAAAATTGGGGGATGAAGGGAGAGAGATAAAATAAACTAGTCACATTTATAGGTTTTTGGTAACAGATTTTGGCAAAAAAAAAAAAAGTGACATATGGATAGAGAGAGAAAATCAAAAAAAGATTTCACTAGACAAAAAACAAAGTAAAAATCATTAATACCTTTCACTTGACATTCTTTTTTGACGTTGTTACGCCACAAGTTTTGTTTCAATAATTAATAAAAAAATACAAATCTATTATGTCACTTTTTAAATAATAAGATTTAACTCGAAATATATTTCAAAGTTTTTTTAAATATTTACTTAAATATTTATTTATACTTTAATGCCTAGTGCGAAAGGCACATAAACAAGAAAAATTAAAGCCTTCAAGTTAAGGAATGTCTCTTAAATCATTTTTTCTGTAATTATCATGAAAAACAAAATTTATAGATGCAACCTCAATTATATATAACATTTATGTCACCATACGTGATTACCTTTTATATTTTTTGTCATATGTTGTATGAATTAATATTTATTTTTAATAAATTAGAATTAAAGTAAGATTCAATTCAAATAATTCATAAAAGACTAAGATATTATCGGAATCAATAATTATTATTATAATTTTGATATCACACTTTTATGTCTTTGGATGACAACATCTCTACATTTTTTATTTTTTATATAATTAATATTATTCAAATAATATTATTTTACTAAAAAAGCAACAATTAAAGCACTTAAAAGATGTATAGAATAATTAAATTAAAAACAATCTTGAAAGTATTAATAAATGCCAACTAAAAAAAAAAAATCTATTACAAACAATAGTATCTGAAACATATGACATTACGTTGTAGTTATCATTCTTCTCAGCTTCAACAATGCATGTCTAGATACAAAAATTAATGAAGTAAAAGTGATTACTTTTTAAACGCTCTTTAAATGATTCAACAAATCACTAAAAGTTGATTGAGAATATTTACTAGTATTCAAGTACATTATATATAATTATCAATTTACTATCTCATCAGCTTTTATCCTAAAGTAAAACTATTAGCACTGTAAATATGCAATTCCTCCCCTCCCCCTTCCCTCTCCCCATCCCAAAAAAAAAAAAAAGAAAAAAAAAGAAAAAGAAAAGATATGAAAAACTCTATTAATTAGTATTTAAAACATTAAATGTAAAATTGGTAGTATTATAGTTAGTAATCAATTAATCAGCAACAATTTAAAAATATCAAGTCTCAATTTAAAGCACCACTGAAATTCAATTAAAAAAATTGATGAACAAACAGTGCAAATAAATTCTCATGAGAAACCAATAGTTAGCTTAACAACATTTGTGAGAATCTTAAGAGGTTAGCCTCTTCCTCATTCTCTTAGCAAGCTCAATGAATAAAGCATTAACAAACTTCTAAGGTCTTGAAAAGATAATAAGGGAGATAAGGACATTTCTAGTTTTTCTTTTCATTTTTCAAGTAATTGCCATAAAATCTAGCACAATCACAAAATTTCATGCCAAATACAAATTGGATGACTTCATCGATTTACATAGTATTTCAAGAATTGTAGCACTAGTAAGGTGCACTAACTCGATTCCTGATTCTAAAGACTCACAATAAGTACACTGAGAACTAAAAAAAGCCCAAGTAGAAAAGAGGGATTTGCACAAACCTTGAAAACCTGAAATATGCAATCAAGAGAAGGGAGACTATAATTAGTGAGACTGTGTAAATATGCAAAATAATTAAGGCTAAGGACTATGAAAACACAATTGCATAGTCAATCCTGCTTTTGCTTTTGAATTATTAGTTTTTACTTCTCTTTCTATAGCACTGCGTCAATAGACATCATTGTCTTCTATGTATTTCATACCAAATGCCTAGTCAATCCACAAAAGACAACCAACAAGTCAGTCAATCTTACTGCGGTAGATGCTTATGATTTCTGCAGTTGCATAGTTTAAGATGGACAAGATTCATGAGGGAAAAAAGCCAACTTGAAAACCTCACACCTTGCTAATGCTTCACATGCAAATGTTGAACAAACCAAATGCCAACTTATTTTCTCAAACAAACAGAGAAAAGTATTAACTAATAATGTTGAACATAGAACACAGATAATTAAACACCTGGAACAAGTTAATGTCTTGAAAGTAGAAACCATAAGCTTATGTGCAATAACAACAAGCAGCAAAGGCAATGAGAAACAGTAAAACACCAACGAAAATATATTTCCAATTTAATGACATATTACAATCTTGTATGTGCAAGAAGAGCAACAGGCACAAGTGAGTTTGCGAAATAAATATGCTTTTAAGGTAAAATTGCTTAAAAAGAAGCAATGTATTTGTGAGATGTTATAATCTTGGGCTAAATGAAGAAAATCTATTAACTTAGATTTTAGACCATGATGAAGCCAACTCATATCCTAATTTGGGCTAGCCTTTATCATGGTTCTACAACGAAGGCTTTATGTGCATAACAATATTCTTGGTTACTTTTTGTACTTGAGAATATTTTCGTAATGTGAACTCCCAAGTTCATGGGATGATTAATGCTTGGATTTTCAAGTCTATTCTAAAGATCAAGTGCATGACAATTAGTTACCAAAAAAGAAATAAACCATTGTGTCCTTGGTTGTAAGCCTCTTTTGACGATCATAATGTAGAAGCTTATCCACAAAATCATTAGCTGGAATTTAACATAACAATGAAAAAGTCAACGAGAACAAGAGAAAAAACACTGGTAATTCACTGCGCATAGTCAAATCATTTGAGATAACATTAACGACCTCCGTCGAAACTAGATACTAATTATAAGCATCAACAAATTTAGACAATGGGTCTTGTTGTGCCTGTAACAGAATTGAATATCAAAACCACATATTAGCTTCATGTAAAGGCAAAATGCTTGTTACACATAATCAATATTATGAAGCTTGTTCATTGGGTAAAAAAAAAAATAATCGAGTAGGAATTAGATTATAGAGGAATATTCCTTTCCATCTAAATCTTTGTCATGAAAAGTCAACCCCCTCTTTTAAGGACAAATATAAATTCTAAACCCTACACTGAATGCTACTCTTTAAATGCTTCTGTCACTATTCTAAGGTATACGTTCCAACAAGAGCATCAAGCTAGGTGCCAAACTCAAACTGATATTTACTTAGTCATTTGTCCTAAGTACGAAAAAATACATGCTTTCGTCATAGAATAACAAATGATCACAAGAGTACGTACAATATTTTGCAAATAAATAATTTAATTAATAAATCTTTATGATTCCATGTGCTATAAACCAACTGCTTTACTTTGCATAGCTCAAACTTATGTTACTCTTTTCCTTCTGTAGCCCAGTTTAACTTATTGTTCTAACATTCCACTATAGAATTGTAGTGTACAGTTTGACAATTATAGACAATTATTCAAACAATATTGATTTTTGATTGCGCTTAAGGTATAACAACAAAAACAGGAACCCTCGGAAAGGGATGGAAAAACCAAATTTAAACAAGATAACAACTAAGACAATAACTAATAATTACATATTCCCAGAGCATACAGCTTAGGCTCCATCTGTCCAAGGAATAGTCATAGTCTTGCAATTCAACAATGAGTTCAAAACCCTTAGAATAACAGAAAATATCAATAACAAAAGTTATTCAAATTTTGGATACACAATGTACATCATGAAGTCTTCATGATATGGTATAAAACAATTATCAAACACCTAGCAAACTTTATTTGCCATCAAATATCTTTGATGCTAGGGTTAACCTAACCTTAATGTATGAAAACTTGTGAAATTTAAGACAATACATATAGATCAACATGAGAATTAAGGAACCATGTTTAAAATTTATGGGTATGAAAAAAAAAAAAGATGCAGATGTTAAGAGCTACAACCAGGTGGGACACCAAGCTAAAACCAAATAAAACACAAGAAATAATTACTATGAAACACCAAAAATGAAATTAACTTCAAAACTTTGCCCTTCAGTGATCCCCTCATTGATCTCTTCTTCAGTAGTTTCCAATTGAAAATTATGTCCATTCTTCTTCACTCCACACCTTTGTTTTCTGCAACATCCCCACTCTCAACAATCCTACCAACTAGCAAAGTAAAACAGTTGTAGTGGTTCAAAGTATGCAACCATAAAGCCACTACTACTTTTTTTAATGATCTTATGATGCGATAGAGGAGTATATGAGCTTCATCTCCAAGACTTCTACCTCTTCCTCATAGGCTTTCATAGACAGTTGTTCGTGAGTGTCTTTCCCTCCGTGGTTATACAATGCCAAGAGCTACTCTCCTAGTTATAATATAAGTCTCCTCTTTCTTATTTAAGTTACCTAATGTGTTGAGCTACAATAATTTTACCTGATGGCTTTCCTATGTAATTGGATTCATAACTAAAGTCTTCATTGTTGCTAATTTATTCAGAACAAGAGAAAATTTCATTGACATTTATTTATTCAGCTATTGCAATCGATAAAATCATTCACCATTAATCAATTTTAAAAGTTGATAAAGTGCAACTTTACAACTTTTGGTGCCAAGAAGCTAAAACATTTGAGAAATCTAAATTCAGAAACATGCCTAAAGCATATAATCCTAAGTAATTAAATCCAACACATTGATGAAAACTATCAGTAATCCACCCACAAATATCACCATTAAACATACAGGTTGTACAAAAAATTATATATAGAGATGCTTATTTGATAATAAAGTATGCTTTATGGTAACCCCCATGAAACTACGAGATAGCACAAGTCACATGGAATGGCACTCTCAAAAGTGAAGTTGGAGAGGGTATTATGATGAGAAAATTGTTGGCAATATTCCGACAAGTTGCTTATTTGTAAAATAACCCAAATCACCCATTTGATTGAGAATCGCAAATGCCAAATACTTGGGTCCTTCTCGAGAAATGAAGATAAGACAACCTTCTTGATGAAAGAGTCACCCGTCTATCTCGTATCATGTTTTTATATCTTCAAGACTCGACTGCTTACTTTCATCTTCAAGATCTATACACATAAAGTGCATCCCTATTGTATCAAAGATAGAAATGCAAAGTACCACTTTAAAAAATAGTAAAGAATATTAATTAAAATCATAATACAAGGAATCCAAAAATACATGGTTATAAACATGCACGTAATAAAGCTAAAATTTCATGCAAATTATAAAGGAAACTAGGAATATATGTCTAATAAAAAATGGATACAGTTATATATCAAAATCTAACATCAATGAATAAGGCAATTTATATCTGATTGCAAATCAAAAGACATCGATAACAATATAATGTACTAATCATATGATCTCTTAGTATTTCAATTGAAATGCATCTTATAGCTTGTCAACCATAACCTTTTTTTACTGTTATCAATCTCTTATCAGATTAAGTGTTACATTTCACATTTATGAAAGGATATAAATTCATATGTCCATGGATTTTTTTTTTTCACTTAAACATTTGATCCAAGTTCATTCTAGCAAAAAAGGGATCAAAGATCACTATACAAATCTAAACTCACATTTAAGTATTTTTCAAATAAAGCATGCTAAGCAAAGACTTATGAAAGAAAGGATGATAAATCTTCAATTGCACAAAAAGACAAGAAAACTTCATGTTGCTCAACATACTTAACCAACATAATCTTTGTTTAACCAAAACATTAAGAAAACAAAAGTATTGATAACTAGTAGGTCTTCTTGAAAGTCATTGACCATCATAGTTCTTTTTTTGTGAAAATTTTGCTCCAATCATATATGGTCTTACTTCTTCGCGATAAAATAACATATGAGCATGCATCTTAAACAATAACCATTGAATAAAACTACTAATAAACATAGATCTTTGCTAGCTCAGAAAAGAGTTGTTAGCATTGGGAACTAGGGAAGAAGACAAGCTTTAGCCTCATAATTTAAATTGGTAGATCACCTTTGAAATCAATGTTAAAGAGAAAGCCAAAGGTATATAAAGTGAACTAAACAAGAGAAAAAAACTTTGTGGTTATTAGAAGATATCATAATAAGTTATCCACATTTTGTTTGGAGACATCCTAATAAATAATAATAGCTTCCCAAAAACAAATATATAATTGTGTACTACTTTGTACATAATAATGGCCACTTAAAAGCAACGTAAAGCTTCACCACTAAGCACCAGACTGCTTTAAGACTAGTGTCTTTTTTGTCAAACCATAAGTCATATTTTGTATAACAAATTCTAAATATATAACACGTACTAACATATTTATAGAAGGGGGAATCACATAATTGGTGAAAGTTACGAAGGTATTAACACAAAATAAAAAGGAAAGTAAATTGTTTACCAAGGAATAACTATGAGTCCTTGTGCATCTTACCCTTTAGAAAATAAGTATGCCCTACCTTTATCAAAAAAATATACCATGTAGCATACTGTTAAGGATGATATCAATATCATAACAGTCATTGCCAAAAAGATGCAAGGAATACAAAATAAACACAAGAGACATGCAACCAACAAAAATAAAATAAAATTCAAACCATAAGACAAATTCATTAGATGAGCAATAAAAAGGAGAAATTACTGATACCACAAATTTGAATTGCACCAAAAACAAAAAACTCAATCTGAAAAGATTTTCGTTTTACTACAAATTAGAAAACTAGGTTGCAATGGTAGCATCTGAAGATAAATTAGATTTAAGCAAGTCACCTTTAGCTCAGCTGTCAAACAACACTCGATTTTACCTCACTCGCCTCTATGTTTCCTTAATATTGCGACCATACTTTCCATCCTTTTCTGGAAATGCAACCCTTGGTCTTCAAGCCACATGGTCATTTCATCTTTTACACTCTAATCATATGAAGACATGTACTTCATCTGCCACATTACTTCACCATCCTGACTCTTTTTATTTTCTATATGCCTTGTTCATTTACCTGCAAACTTTCTACAAACAGGTAATGGATTAATCTACTCTGACACCTATAGCTATCACGGACACCTGAAATCAATAACAGCATTCACAAGGCAAAGTAAAGGGAAGGAGACCAAGTCTACAGTTCAACATCCCAAACAAAGGTAATATTTACTTACAGTCACTAATCCACTTTGCCTTTAAACCACAGTAAGGAATGTTAATCTTTGAGAGCAATTTCTTTAGCCAGAGAGTAAAGAAACTAAGATACTACAAATAGAAGGTTGTTTATTAGCATCTCACCTTTCTCTCCAAACCCAAAAGTTCACTATGTTTCTTTCCTTAAAAAGAGAAAAAACAAAGAAAAAAAAAGAGTGGAAACAACTGTTGTATACAATAAGAATGAGACATAGCCAGTTGTCAATCACTAAATTACCTAATCCTGCTTGCAACATTAAAAAGAAAACTCTAATTTTCCAACAAAATTTTCATGCAATCATGACTTCGCACTTAGCTAATTTTAATTACAAAATAAAAACAATTTTTTTCGTGACAACTATACGTACATAAAGACAATACACAGATGGTTACACATACAGAGGCATCTTATATGTACATGCCATCAATCTCACAGATATCTGTGTGCATAAAAAACCAGTCAACATTGAAAAGGTCAATCAAACAAACCAAAGAATAGATTATAGTTTCTGGTTTAATAAAACAGATTAGAATACTCAAACAGCAAGAGATTGTGCCACCACATTTGAGTCATCAATGCTCACCAAAGTCGGCATAGAACCCATTCTTGGAAAGACCCAGAAGAAAGCCGATATTCATCCATGATCCAATTGCTTACAATAGCTGCTTTGTCCTTCCCATTTTTTCCTTGCGGAAGTAGAAGGAGAAGATTTTCTTGTAAACCGCAAGTTGAAGACAGCCCCTCAAGTCTCTTTGGTGAATGTGCTGGTCCCCGTTGTTGGCTTTCCACCAGGCGCAATTGAGATCACCATCAGAAACACGTCTGTGAAGGAGATGATTGTAAGGATGTTGCTGCAACAATGATTCATAGGCATAGACATCCTTCTCAAGGGTCAGACAGTCTATCCCTAACTCGTACCCATGAAACTTCCCCCAAAGCTAATGGCAAACAAGCTCCACCTCAGTGGGACTGAATTTAAACCCAATCAGAAATCTTGAAGAACAAGTAGATGCAAATATCCTTTGAGTTTCTTTGATCAATAGATAATCAAAGAAAATTCCAAAATGAAATCGCAGGGAACAGCTTGTTGGTTCTGAAGCAAACAGATCAACTCTTAACGAAACTCAAACACCAATATCCAGGAAGAGAAATGAAGAAATAGAAGAAGTCACCTAGGTCACGGTAATTGTTTGTTCATCTTGCTCTAAATGTTCTGGGCTTGCAATCAAACTACGCCCAAAATTTCTACTGATCTCCTGAACTGACAGGGAAACATAGGGGGATTTGATTTATGAGGGCGGGAGAGATGAGCGTTAGTAAGCATCTCTGTACGCGCGAATATCCTCACGTGATAGTACTATTTGGTCGTTATGACACGTGCGAATGTGGAGAACGTACACGGCTTCCACTCTCTAGGTCCGCTGTGATATCGGGAAGCTTCACGTGCTCTGGCAGCCAACACGTCGCCAGGAGAAAGCTCCACAGGAATGACAGAGAGAAAGAGAAAGAGAGTGAGCGAGGACACCATTGTGATTTCGGAAATCAAAACCACAGTCCTCTCCCGGCACGCACACAGAAAGGGGTTTTACAAAAGGTCGACAGTTGCAGAGGGAGAGTAAGAAGAGAGGAACCTGTCTATCTTGTGTTTAGCTCGAAAACCACACACCTCGACAGTCGACAATCCACCATTGTCGCTTCCTCCGCTTCCCGCGACGCCGTCATTTGTTATTTTTCCTAATTTTGGAGAGGGAGAATAAGAAGATATTTTAAAGTTTCCTTTTTATTGGTTTTTCCCGCTTACAAGTGTGTTTTCAATTTTATTTATTTTTTAATCTTATGAAATTATTTTTTTTGATAATATTTTTTCTTTGTATGGCGTGTGAAGGGCAGATGCCATCAAAGAGTAATTTATTTATTATGCAAGAGAACTCTTTTTTGACACATAAAAAGAGTTAAGACATAAAAATAGTTGATTGATTTGATTTTTTATTCAAGTGAAGAAATTGATGTATGGGATACAAATTATATAAAACACTTAATGTTATTATGCCGAATTATATTTTACATTGTTTTTCAACTTTATTTTTTGTTTATGTTCGATTTTTGCGTTTGAAAATAAGTCATATTAGTGGAAAAAGGGTTAATGAAATTGTAAAAAGCTTGATATGTTTGATCATTACAAGTTAGACATTATTTTAAAGCATGACATTACTGTGTTAGTAATCAGTAATATATCGCTTCTCAAGCCAAAGCACCATTGTGTCTGGAAAATTTATGAATAAGGAATGCAAATGAGGGAACCAATAGTCAGCTTAACAACATAGTGAGTGAAAATCTTAAAGAGGTTAGCTTCTTATTCATTCTCCCAGCAGGCATCAGTAACTAGATAGATCATTGGTCCAGTTCTAAAATCTCCAAACGAAAATAAAGAAAAGATACAATAAGAACTTGAAAAGATAAGCAGGGAGATAATGATATTTCACTTTTGTTTTCCCTACAAGATTGCCATGAAACCTAGCACAACCATAAATTTCATACTAATTACAAATCGGATGTATTTATCAACCAGGTAAATCTATTGTAAAAAGTAAAACTGCAAAATGATTAGAAATGAATAAACAGAGAGCTGAGATATTTACCATCAATTTGCTGATAGTATTTGAAGAATTGTAGAGCTGGTAAGGTTCACTACTTGGATCTCAGTTCCAGCCTCCTCATCATAAGTATACTAAGGAAGCCTGAGTAGAAAAGAGGGATTTGCACCAACCTTTAAAGTCTGCCTTTCAATATTCAATATAAGAGAGCGGAGACAAATTAAGCCTTTGAAGCCTTCCCCTGGCACACCAAGTAACTTTGGCCACCCATCAATCCTCACACCTTGTTTGCAATTTCTTCAGTTGTATGATTTAAGATGGAAAAGATTCTTGAGTGGAGAAACCCAACTTGGAAACCTCACACCTTGGTACTACTCCACATGCAACAGTTTTAGATTATGGTGGAGATGTGCATTATTCGGTGTCTTCATCAGTGCCTGGGAATCTGAATGCAGTTGATAATTTGATCTGACTAGAGAAAGCCTTCTGCACCAAAAAGGAAGATAGAGCCAGTTGGCAAGCAGTATCAGGCATGGGGCCAAAAGCTTACTCAACAAGAAAAATGATTCTGCTTTAAGCATGATTAGAAAGGAGCAAGAGGCAACTTGTTGAATCATTTCATTGCAATTATTCTTTTCCAGCTTTCATATTGTATGCCTAGACAGACGAATTAATCAAGTAAAATCAATTAGTTCTCAAACAGTCTCTAAAAGATTTAAGGGATGGTTATAAATTTACTCCAAATACTTATGGTGTTATGATCCTAAATTGGATGAATTCCTAGACCAGATAAATTTATTCCAAAACTAAAACTGAAAAGGAACATAAATGAAAATAAAATGTGGTAATTACCATAAAACTTATCTCTGGTTCTGGGAGTCAAGAAGAAGAGAGAACAACCCTTAATCTTCATTTTCATCATCATTGTCTGTTGTAATGGCTTCCAACTGTTATATCCCAGCACAAATCTCCTTCAGTAGATGGAAAACACAGCATGGACGTCAAGTCAGGGCAATTGCAGATCTCTAAAGTGAAATTGTGAGGAAATGATGGCAGCTCAGCCTCAGTCTGATTGTTTTCCCTCCTCCTCTGCAATCCCTTGAGAGTAGGGCAATTCTGAAGCAAGAGATTGGGAACAAGGAGTTTTCAGCTTCTCCTTCTCCTCCTACAACGCTGCCCCATTTAATATCCTTGTCCGCTATACACTCCATATCCTCACTAGGTAGAACTATGGATGAGCATGAAACTTAAATTCCCCATACAGTACTCAAATGCCGAGCATGTTAAATAGAGATAATTAAACACCTTGAAACAAGTTAACATTGAACATGGAACACAGATAATTAAACACAACAGGAAACAAGTCAATGTCTAGAAAGTAAAAACCAAAAGCTTATATGCCATAACAAGCAAGCAGAGCAAGTGATCAGTAAAAGTAAAACACCAGAGAAAAATCATGCCAACTCAATCACATATTACAATCTTGTATGCGCAGACACAGCAACAGGCACAAGTGAAGTCAGGGAAACAAAACTGCTTTTAAAGCTATAACTACTTAAGAAGCTATGTAATTCGCCAAATATCATAATCTGGAGCTAAATGATGAAAATGTGTTGGTAAGGATTTTAGATCATGGTGAAGCTATCATATCCTAATTTAGGCCAGCCTCTATCTCAATTCTACATGTGGGACTTTATGTTTATAACGATGTTTATGGTTGCTTTTTGTACTTGAGAATTTTAAGAAAACATGAACTCCCAAGTTCATGGGATGACTAATGTTTGATAAACTTCTATTGTCTTCGGGTGAGAACAATACCCCACAGAACAGGGATAAACTTCTCTGCTTCATTCATGCCTTCTTCCTCCCTTTTAAATAACTGGCACAACCAAGCCTGAGTTTTTAAGGAGACCCAGTCACTCACAGCAACAACTTAAACACCTGACCAGAATACACGAAAATAAATATATCATTCCATTTGCTACAAACCGGCCGCTCTGCTCTGCATAGTTCAAGCTGATGTTACTATTTTCAGTCTGCTGCCCTGTTTAACTTGTTTCTGCAACACTACACTACACAATTGTAATCTGCAGTTCGAAAACTATAGGCAATTATTCAAACAGCAAAAAACTAAGACACTATGGAAGGTTGTTTATTGACATACTCACCTTTCTCTACAAACCCAAAAGTTCAGAGTCACTTTCCTTAAAAAGAGAAAAAAGAAGAATAAAAGAAAAGAAAGGAAAAAGAGTGAAAACAACAGTAGTAAAGAATAAGAATGAAATATAGCCAACTGTTGATCATTACATTACCTAATTTTGCTTGCGACATTAGAAAACAAAAAACTCCTATTTCCAACAAAGTTTTCATGTAATCATGACTGTTTGCCCTTAGGTAATTTTAGCTAATAAACAGAAACAAATTTTTTCATAGCAACTATACATGCAGAAAGACATAAATGTAGGTGCACATATAGAGGCATACTGTATGTGCATTCTATCAAACCCACAGATATCTGTGTGGGTGGAGAACCAGCCAACATTGACAGGTCACTCAAACACAGCAAAGAATGGTTCATCGTTTCTACTAAACCCAACAAAACAGACTAGAATAACCATACAGTAGGAGATTGTACCATCATCACGTTTGAGTCATCAATGCTCACTTAAACAAGAGGCAACTTCATATTGAGATTCAACCCAACTAAAGTATAAGTAAAAACGAAAAAGATAAACAGAAAGACCCACAGAAAGAAAGAATATTGCCTGAGCTATTATTTAGACTGAAAATGCATATGTTACATGAATTTTGCTGTATTGATCTATCACTTTTCAAAAATCAAGAAGATTTCAAATTTACAATTTATGAAAGGAAAACTAACTATACAACTGAAATGAATTACTAAATCAAAAATTCTAAAGTCGAACTGCTGGTAGTGCCAAATGCAGAACCACATTGACTTGTTATTTTTCTTGAGAGAAGATCCCAGCCAAGGAGTTTTTTTCTTCTTCTTCTTCAGAGAACATCGCTATCACTGTGCTGTAAAGCTCTTCATCATTTAAATAATGAGCTTCTTGTACCTCTTTGTATTTTTCTACACGAATATGATCTATGACAGACTCTTTTGGTTGTTCATAACCCGTACTAGTTGACTTTTCATCTTCTAAGTTAATACCAACTTCTTTCCACCAGTCAACAACCACTGGATGGTTTAAAATGTCACCAGTATCTTCATTGAAATCATTATCATCAAAAAGACTTTCCTCGATCCAATTAAGGTGAGGCCTGATATCAGAATTCTTCACTTCACTCTTTGAATTTTGTGCAATCTCATCATTCTCCTCTACTGGGTGTGTCTCCAGTTTAATCAGTTTTTGAGCTCCTTTTCCTTTGCTGTTATAATGAATTCGACATAAAACCCATTCTTGGAAAGACCCAGAAGCAAGCCGATATTCATCCATGATCCAGTTGCTTACAATAGCTTCTTTGCGATTCCCATTTTTTTTCTTGTGGGAGTAGAAGGAGAGGGTTTTCTTATAACCCACAAGTTGAATACAGCCCCTCAAGTCTTTTCAGTGAATAGGTTCGTCCCCATTGTTGGCTTTCCACCAGCCACCATTGAAATCACCTTCAAGAACACGTCTGGCCCTCTTGCCCCTGCCATTGTTGGAGACCTTCTCTCGCTTAACAAAGTAATACCATTCATCTCTGTGAAGGAGATCATTGTCAGGATGTTGCAGCAACCATGGTTCATGGGCATAGACATCCTTCTCAACGATCAGACCGTTTATCACTATCTCGAACCCATGAACCTTTCCCCAGAGATAATGGCAAACAAGCTGCTCATCAGTTGGACTGAATTTTAACCCAACTGGAGATCCCGAAGAACAATTAGATGCAGACATCCTTGAATTTCTTTGATCCATCAATACTCAAAGAAAATTCCAAAATGAAATAGCTAGTAACAACCTCTCGCTTCTCAAGCAAACAGATCACAACTGGTAAAACACAAATTTCTTAAAGAGGAATGAAGAAATAAAGGAAGTCACCTTGATCACAGTAACTCATTCTTCTTCTTGCTCTAGATTTGCTGAGCTTCCAATCAAACTCAAACTCAAACTCAAAATTTTCACTAATCTGCTGAATTGAAAAGGAAGCATAAGGGAGTCTGATTTATAAGGGCGGGAGAGATGACCGTTAGTATGCATCTCTTTTAAGCGCCAAAATCCCCACGTGATATTACTATTTGGTCCTCATCACACTTGCGAATGAAAAGACCGTTATATGGGCTCCACTCTCTAGTCCCCCTCTTAGCGAACTGCACTGGGGGTCTACACATTGAGAGCAGAATGTTCCGGGAGAAGGACAGATAGAAATAGAAAGAGAGTGAACGAGGACAAAATTGTAATTTCTGAAATCAAAACCGCAGTCCTCCCTCTTGGCAAGCACACATACAGGGGTTTTACACAAGCTCGGCAGTTGCAGAGGAAGAGTAAGAAGAGACGAACCTGTCTGTCTTGTGTTCAGCTCGGAAACTACAGACCTAGATGGTCGAGAATCCACCATTGCCGGCTTCCTCTGCTTCTTCCGTCGCCGTTATTTATGGGTTTTGCCTCATTTTGGGGTGGGGGATTTGAGGGGAGGGGCCAGTAATGGTAGCTGCCGGATGGGTTTAAAGATATTTGAAAATTTTCTTTTCTTGGTTTTCCTTTCTACAATGGTGTTACAAATTTTTCTTTTAAGAAAATGAAATAAATTAGTTATTCAAAATAAATAAAATTGAATGTTTTAAAAAATAAAATATATGTTAAATATTAAATTAAATTTTAATTTTTAAATATAAAAAATAAATTTCAAACTTTGGTATCAAACATATATAAATTCGTCATTAACAAAATATTCTCTTTTAATTATAATTAAAATTTAATTAGAAGTGATATTAAGATTTAATAAAAGTCTTTTCTTCTTTTCTTTTTAATTTTCTCTATTTTCTCTCTTTTTATGTATTTTTTTTCTCCTTTCTACCCATCTCTTTTTTTTTAAAAAAAAAAACCTTTTCTAAAAGTTATGGTGTTTAATAAAGCAGGTTATACCCGCAGAAATAGCTCACTTAAATCAACAAGCAACTCACTTTGAAACTTGAATTTAACACAATTCAAGCATAATTTTCACATGACAATTGTTTTTTAATTTTTTGAGATGCACAATAATAATTTTGATATCAATTTTAAATAATTGATATTATTTATTTATCTTTGATCATTAAAATTTTGAGTGTTTATTTAAAAAATATAAAAATTTTAATTTTAATTTATTAACAGTGTCAAATTTTAATTATGTTGATTGAATTTTCTTTTGTTTTCATTGAAAAAAATTTAAAAATAGCTTGAAAGATGACAGAAAAATATTCTTTAAGAAATACCTTATCTTTAGTATCTCATATCTAGTAGTACAACTTCATAGATTTATATATAAGATGTGAGTGTGAAATGAGTTTATATTTAAAAGAGCACCTACTTGTATGAAAGAAAGAGGATATAAACTCATGTGGGTCTACCACATATATCAAGATTATTTGTCTGATTGATCATGCTGAGTTCAAGCCGAGCATCACCTTAATTTTTTGAAAAATATTTGTTTAATTTATTTTTTAATTTTTTATTAGTAACTACAAAAGAAAGACTCAATCAATAAGAGACCGAATCTTCCTTTGGGCCTCTCTCTACACGCATTCGTTTTAGTCCACTAGCCCAAATTTACAAGTCATATCACATAGTTTAGTTACTAGAAATAAAGTGTCACGGAAACATGGCATCAATCACTCGTTAACACCCAACAGCCACTCTCCATATATTCCACATGATAGTCATGCCCTCATCTTCACTCAAGTTTGCGCGTATATTTCAAGTGACTATTTCCCAATAGCTTTCTCCATTAGCTCTCCCAACAACCCTCTTTTTCTCAAGATTCCTAGTTACTTATCAGTCTCCAAGGAGTTTCTCAAGCTTTTTCTAACTTCCTTTGAGTTATATTTTATGTTTTTTTTTCTTTTGAAATCCAAGCAACATTTTGAAGGTGTAGCAATTTTTAATTTTCTAGCATGCATAGAAGATTTGAGAGAAATCATTCTAGGTTGTTTCATCTCAAAAACAATAGAGTTATATACTACTATAAAATAAGGGTAGAGCCATGAAATATCTTAAAGAGAGCAACTTATTCTACAACTCCGCCTAGCAAAAGGTTAGTTCTGCTTGCAAATAAGGGAGGGAATTAAAGCAATTGGCATCCATTGCATTTTTAAGGGATTGAGGGAGATGGAAAGGGAAAGAGAGTAAGAACAATCATTATCATGCCAAGCATATCATCGTCAAAATCCATGGTAGAGCTTTTAGTAAATAAGGTTAGGGCTCATTAGGTGTTTGACCGATAAGAAAGTGAGGAGAGAAAAACTCATAGGGTAAAGAAAAATTGGGGGATAAAGGGAGAGAGATAAATTAAAGTAGTTACATTTATAGGTTTTTGTTAACAAAATTTGGTAAAAAAAAAATATGACATATGGATAGAAAGAGAAAATCAAAGAAAGATTTGATTAGAGAAGAAACAAAGCAAAAAAAATCATTAATACCCTTCACTTGACATTCTTTTTTAACATTGCCACATCATAAGTTTTTTTAATAATTAATAAAAAATACAGATCTTTTATATCATTTTTTAAAAATAAAATTTAAATTATAACTCAAATATACATCAAAGTTTTTTAAAATTTTTACTTAAATATTTATTTATATTTTAATGGCTGGTATGAAAGGTGCATGGACAAGAGAAATTAAAGCCTTTCAGTAAGGAATATCGCTTAAATCATTTTTTTTTTAATTATCATGGAACAAGATTTATGGATGCAACCCTAATTACATATAACATTTGTGTTACCATATGTGATTACCTTTTATATTTTTCTTCACATTTTGTATGAATTAATTATTTATTTTTAATAAATTAGAATTAGAGTAAGATTGAATTCAAATAATTCATAAAAGATTAAGATGTTATAGGAATCAATAATTATTATTATAATTTTGATATCACACTTTTATGTCTTTGATGACAAAATCTCTACATTTTTTATTTTTTTTATATAATTGATATTATTTAAATGATATTATTTTATTAACAAAAGTAATAATTAAAGCACTTAAAACATGTATAGAACAATTAAATTAAAACAATCTTGAGAGTATTAATAAATGCCAACTAAAAAAAAATCTATTATAAATAATAGTATTCGAAACTTATAACATTACATGATAGTTACCACTCTTTTTGGCTTCAACAATGCATCTCTAGATATAAAAATTAATGAAGTAAAAGTGATTACTCTTTAGACATTCTTTAAGTGATTCAAAAGAACAGTGAAAGTTGATCGGGAATATTTACTAGTGTTTAATTATATTACATATAATTATCAATTTACTATTCATTAGCTTTTATTCTAAAGTAAAACTGCTAGCATTGTAAATATGCAATCCCTAAAAAAAAAAATGAAAAACTCTATTAATTTGCATTTCAAACTTTAAATGTAAAATTGGCAGTATTATAGTTAGTAATCAATTAATCAACAACAATTTTAAAATATCAAATTTTAATTTAGAGCACTACTGAAATTCAATAAAAAAAATTGATGAACAAAGAGTGCAAATAAATTCTCATGGGAACCAATAGTCAGCTTAACAACAATGGTGAAAATCTTAAGAGGTTAGCCTCTTCCTCATTCTCTTAGCAAGCTCAATGAATAAAGCATTAGCCAACTTCCATAATTTCCAAATGAAAAAGAAAGAAAAGACATGAAAAGAACTTTAAAAAATAACAAGGGAGATAATGACATTTTTGGTTTTTTTTTTCCTTTTCCTTTTTGAAGTAATTGCCATGAAACCTAGCATAATTACAAAATTTCATGCCAAATACAAATTGGATAACTTCATCAATTTACATAGTATTTCAAGAATTATGGCACTGGTAAGGTGCACTAACTGGATTCCTGATTTTGGAGACTTACAATAAGTACATTGGGAACTAAAGGAAGCCCTAGCGGAAAAGAAGGATTTGCAAAAACCTTGAAAACCTGAAGTATGCAATCAAGAGAAGGGAGATTACAATTAGTGGGACGGTTTAAATATGCAAAATGATTGAGGCTAAAGGCTGTGAACACACAATTGCATAGTTAATCTTGCTTCTGCTTCTAACTTGTTAGTTCCTGCTTTCCTCTTGCAGCACTATCTCAATAGACATCATTATCTTTTATGCACTTCATACCAAATGCCTAGTCAATCCATAAATACTGCCAACAAGTCAGTCGATCTTACTATGGCAGATGCTTACCATTTTTGCAGTTGTATAGTTTAAGATGGACAAGATTCTCGAGGGAAGAAAGCCAACTTGAAAACCTCACACCTTACTAGTGCTTCACTTGCAAATGTTGAACAAATCAAATGCCAACTTATTTTGTCAAACAAATAGAAAAAATTATTAACTAATATTGTTAAACATAGAACATAGATAATTAAACACCTAGAACAAATTAATGTCTTGAATGTATAATCTACGATAACAACTATCCGCAAAAGCAATGAGGAACAGTAAAACACCAGCGAAAATATATTTCCAACTTAATGACGTATTACAATCTTGTATGTGCAGGAAAAGCAACAGGCACAAGTGAGTTTGGAAAATAAATATGCTTTTAAGGTAAAATTGCTTAAAAAGAAGCAATGTGATTTGTTAGATATTATAATCTTGAGATAAATGAAGAAAATCTATTGACAAAGATTTTAGATCATGATGAAGCTATCATATCCTAATTTAGGCCAGCCTCTATCGTGGTTCTACACTTAGGGCTTTATATGCATAATAATGTTCATGGTTACCTTTTGTACTTGAGAATATTTTAATAATGTGAACTCCCAAGTTCATGGGATGATTAATGCTTGGATTTTCAAGTATCTTCTAAAGATCAAGTGCATGATAATTGGATACCAAAAAAGAAACAAACCATTATGTCCTTCGTTGTAAGCCTCTCTTGACGATCATAATGTATAAACTTATCCACAAAATCGTTAGCTTGAATGTAATATAAATACAATGAAAAAGTCAACAAGAACAAGGGAAAAAACACTGGTAACTCACTAGGCATAGTGAAATCATCTGAGATAACATTAACAACCTCCGTTGAAACTTAATACTAATTATAAGCATCAACAAATCTGGACAATAGCTCTTATTGTGCTTGTAATAGAATTAAATATCAAAACCACATATTAACTTCATGTAACTGCAAAATGCTTGTTACACAAAATCAACATTATGAAGATTGTTCATTGGGTAAAAAAAAATCATGTCAGAATTAGACTATAGAGGAATATTCCTTTTCCATCTAAATCTTTATCATAAAAAGTCAACCCCCTCTTTTTGGGACAAATATAAATTCTAAACCCCACACTTGACAGTACTCTCTAAATATTAGGTATACAGTCCAAAAAGAGCATCAAGCTAGTTGTCAAACTCAAAACTGATATTTGTTTAGTCATCTATCCCAAGTACCAAAAAAATATATGCATCCATCATAAAATAACAAATGATCACAAGAGCACATACAATTTCTTGCAAATAAATAATTTAGTTAATAAATTTTTATCATTCCATGTGCTGCAAACCAACTGCTCTGCTCTACGGAGCTCAAACTGATGTTATTCTTTTTCATCTACAGCCCTGTTTAACTTATTGCTGCAACATTGCACTACATAATTATAGTATGCAATTCAACAATTATAGACAAATATTCAAATAGCATTAATTTCTCATTACTCTTGAGGTACAACAATAAAAATAAGAACATCTTGAAAGGGAAAGAAAAACCAAATTTAAACAAGATAACAACTAAAACAATATCTAATAATTACATATTCCTAAAACATACAGTCTAGGCTCCATCTATCCAAGGACTATCATAGCTTTGCAACTCAACAGTGAGTTAGAGCTCTTAGAGTAACAGGAAATATCAGTAACAAAAGTTTTCAAATTTTGGACACATAATGTACATCAGGAAGTCATCGTGATATAGTGTAAAATAACTATCAACATCGAGAAAATTTTATTTGCCATCAAATATCTTTGATGCTAAGGCCAACCAAACCTTAATGTATGAAAACTTGTGAAGTTTAAGACAATATATATCAATTAACATGAGAATTACATAACAGTATTTAAATCTGTTGGTATAAAAAAAAAAGACACAAAGGCAAAGAGCTAGAACCAGTGGGGCACTAAGTTAAAACCAAATAAAACACAAGAAATAATTACTATGAAACATGAAAAATGAAATTAACTTCAAAACTTTGCCTTTCACTGATCTCTCCTTTGATCACCTCTCCAGCAATTTCCAATTGAATAGTGAGCCCATTCCTCTCCACTCCACACCTTTCTTTTTTGCAGCATCCTTACTTTCGGCAATACTACCAGCCAGCAAATTGGGATAGTTCTAGTGGTTCAAAGTGTGCAACCATAGAGCCACTACTACTTTTTTTAATGATCTCATGATGCGATAGAGGAGTATATCAGCTTCATTTCAAAGACTTCTACCTCTTTCTCATAGGCTTTCATAGACATCTCTTATGAGTGTCTTTCCTTCTGTGGTTATACAATGCCAACAACTACTCTCCAAGTTGTAATAGAAGTCTCATCTTTCTTGTTTAAGTTAGTAACATGTTGAGCTACAACATCTATACCTCATGGCTTTCTTATGTAATTAGATTCATAACTAAAGTGTTCATTATCACTAATTTATTTAAAACGAGAGAAAATTTCATTGACATTAATTTATTCAGCTAACGTAATCAATAGAATCATTCACTATCAATCAATTTTAAAAAGCTAATAAATGCAACTTTACGACCTTTGGTGCCAAGAAGGGAAAGAATTTGAGAATTCTAAATTCAGAAACACACTTGAGCAGAATCCTAATTAATTACATACAATGCATTAATGAAAACTATCAATATTCCACCCACAAATATCACTATTAAACATACAGGCTGTACAACAAATTATACATAGAGATGCTCATTTGGTAACATAGTATGTTTTTATTGTAACCCAAATGAAACTATGAGATAGCACTAGTTGCTCACATGGAATGGTACTCCTAAAAGTGAAGTTTGAGAGGGCATTATGACAAGAAAACTATTGGCAATATTCTGACAAGTTGCTTAATCCTACAATAACGCAAATTACCCATTTGATTGAGAATCACAAATGCCATATACTTGGGTCCTTCTTGAGACATGAAGAAAAGACAACCTTCTTGAGGAAAGAGTCATGCGTTTATCTTCTATCACATTTCCATATCTTCAAGACTCGACTGCTTACTTTCGACTTCAAGGCCTATATACACAAAGTGCATCCCTATTATATCTTAGATAGAATCAGAGTACTGTTTAAAAAATAGTTGAAGAATATTAATTAAAATCACAATACAAGAAGGAACCTAAAAATAAATGGTTATAAACATGCATGTAATAAAGCTGAAAATTCATGCAAATTATAAAGGAAACTAGGAATATACATCCAATAAAAAAATGCACATAGTTATATATCAAAATCTAGCATTAATGAATAAGGCAATTTATATCTGATTGCAAATTAAAAGACAACGACAACCACGGGTTCCCTGTTATAATAATCTACTAATCATATGATCTCCCAATATTTCAATTGAAATGCATCTTTCAGCTTGTCAACCATAACCCTTTCCGCTGTTATCAATCTCTTACCAGATTAAGTGTTACATTTCACGTTTATGAGAGGATATAAAGTCATATGGCCATGGATTTTTCTTTCACTTAAACATTTAATCCAAGTTCATTCAAGCAAAAAAAGGATGAGAGATCATTATGCAAATCTAAACTCACATTTAAGTATTTTTCAAATGAAGCATGCTAAGCAAAGACTTGAGAAAGAAAGGATGACAAATCTTCAGTTGCACAACAAGACAAGAAAACTTCATGTTGCTCAAAAGATTTACTAACATAATCTTTGTTTAACCAAAACATTAAGAAAACAAAAGCATCGACAACTAGTAGATCTTCTTGAAAGTCATTGACCATCATAGTTCTTTGTTTGTGGAAATTTTGCTCTAATCATATATGGTCTCACTTTTTCGCGATAGAATAACATATCAATATGCATGTTAGGCAACAACCATTGAATAAAACGAACATAGATTTTTACCAGGTCAAAAAATAGTTATTAGCACTAGAACCAGGGAAGAAGATAGGCTCTAGCTTCATAATTTAAATCTGTGGATCACCTTTGAAATTAACGTTAAAGGTATATAAAGTGAACTAAACAAGAGAAAAAAAAACTTTGTGGTTATCTAAAGATGTCATAATAAATAATTTGCAGTTGTTTGGAGACATCATAATAAATAATAAGAGCTTACCAAAGATAAATATATAATTGTGTACTACTTTGTACATAATAATGGTCAATGAAAAGCAACAATTCTTCACCACCAAGGATCGGATTGCATTAAGACTAGTGTCCTTTTAGTCAAACCATATGTCATATTTTATATAACAAATTCTAAATATATAACACGTACTAACATATTTATAGAAAAGGGATTCATAGAATGGGTGAAAGTCACAAAGATATTAACACAAAATAAAAGGGAAAGTCAATTATTTACCAAGGAATAACTATGAGTCCTTGCGCATCTTACCCTTGTAGAAAATAAATATGCCCTAACTTTATGATATATATATACCACGTAGCATATTGTCAAGGGTGATATCAATATTATAACAGTCTTTGCTAAAATGATGCAAGGAATACAAATAAACACAAGAGACATGCAATCAACAAAAAAAAAAAAAATCCAAACCATAAGACAAATTCATTAAATGATCAATAAAAAAGAGAAGTTAATGATAGCACCAATGTGAATTGTACAAGAAAATTCAATTTGAAAGGATTTTCATTTTACAACAAATCAAGAAAACTAGATTGTAGTGGTAGCATCTGAATATCGAATTAGATTTAAACAAATCACTTTTAGCTCAGTGGTCAAACAACAAGTGATTTTGCCTCATTTGCCTATATATTTCCTTAATATTGCGACCATACTTTCCATCCTTTTTTGGAATGCAACCCTTGATCTTCAAGCCAGATGGTCATTCCATCTTTTACACTCTAATCATCTGAAGACATGTACTTCATTTGCCACATTACTTCACCATTATGACTTTTTTTATTTTCTATATGCCCTGTTCATTTACTTGCAGGCTTTCTACAAGCAAGTAATGGATCAATCTACTCTGACACTTATAGCTCTCATGGACAACTAAAATCAATAACAACATTGACAAGGCAAAGTAAAGGGAAGGAGACCAAGTCTACAGTTCAACACCCAAACAAAGGTAATATTTACTTACAAAAAACCACCATCCACATTGCCTTTAAACCACAACAAGGAAAGTTAATCTTTGAGAGCGATTTCTTTAGCCAGAGAGTAAAGAAACTAAGATACTACAAATAGAAGGTTGTTTATTGGCATCTCACCTTTCTCTACAAACCCAAAAGTTCACTATGTTTCTTTCCTTAAAAAAAAAAAAAAAAAACAAACAAAGGAAGAAAAAAGATGGAAATAACTGTTGTATACAATAAGAATGAGACATAGCCAGTTGTCATTCACTAAATTAACTAATCCTGCTTACAACATCCAAAAGAAAACTCTAGTTTTCCAACAAAATTTTCATGCAATCATGACTTCGCACTTAGTTAATTTTAATCAGAAAATTAAAAAAAAAATTCATGGCAACCATTCGTACATAAAGACAGCACACACATAGGTACACATACAGAGGCATATTATATGTACATTCCATAATCTCACAGATATGTGTGCATAAAGAACCAGCCAACATTGAAAAGGTCACTCAAGCAAACCAAAGAATAGTTTCTAGTTTCTGGTAAACCCAATAAAACAGATTAGGATACTCAAACAGTAACAGATTGTGCAATCACATTTAAATCATCAATGCTCAGTTAAGTCCATATAGAACCCATTCCGGGAAAGACCGAGAAGAAAGGCGATATTCATCCATGATCCAATTGCTTACATTAGCTGCTTTCGCCTCTTTGGTGAATGGGCTCGTTCCCATTGTTGGCTTTCCAACAGCAGCAATTGAGATCACCTTCAAAAACACGTCTGAGCCTCTTGCCCTTGGGGACCTTCTCTCACTTAACAAAGTGACACCATTCATCTCCGTGAAGGGGATGATTGTAAGGATGTTGCAGCAACAATGGTTCATGGGCATAGACATCCTTCTCAAGGATCAGACCATCTATCCCTAACTCGTAACCATGAAACTTCGCCCAAAGCTAACGGCAAACAAACTCCACATCAGTTGGACTGAATTTAAACCCAATCAGAAATCTTGAAGAACAATTAAATGCAGACATCCTTGAGTTTCTTTGGCAAAATAGATAATCAAAGAAAATTCCAAAATGAAATAGCAGGGAACAGCTTGTTGGGTTCTGAAGCAAAGAGATCAACTCTTAATGAAACTCAAACACCAATATCCAGGAAGAGAAATGAAGAAATAGAGGAAGTCACCTGGGTCACGGTAATTGTTTCTTCATCTTGGTCTAAATGTTCTGGGCTTGCAATCAAACTACGCCCAAAATTTTTACTAATCTCTTGAACTGAAAGGAAAACATAGGGGAGTTTGGGCGGGGGAGATGAGCGTTTGTAAGCATCTCTGTAAGCGCCAATATCCTCACGTGATATTAGTATTTGGTCGTTATGACACGTGCAATGAGGAGAACGTATATCCTCTCTCTAGCTCCGCTGTGATATCGGGAAGCTTCACGTGCTCTGGCAGCCAACATGTCGCCAGGAGAAAGCTCCATGGGAATGACAGAGGGAAAGAAAAAGAGAGTGAGCAAGGACCCCATTGTGATTTCGGAAATCAAAGCCACAGTTCTATCTCGGCACGCACTCAGAAAGGGGTTTTACAAAAGTTCGGCAGTTGCAGAGGGGGAGTAAGAAGAGAGGAGCCAGCCTATCTTGTGTTTAGCTCGAAAAGCACAGACATCGACAGTCGACAATCCACCATTGTCGCTTCCTCCGCTTCATCGCCGTGATTCATTATTTTTCCTAATTTTGGAAAGGGACAACAATGTTAGCTGGCTAACGGATATTAAAGATATTTTCAAAATTTCTTTTTATTGGTTTTTTCTGCTTATGAATTTTTAATCTTATGAATTTTTTTTGATAGTATTTATTTTTTGTTTATGTTCGATTTTTGCGTTTGAAAATAAGTCATATTAGTGGAAAACGGTTAATAAAATTGTAAAAAGCTCGATATGTTTGATCATTACAAGTTAGACATCATATTTAAAGCAATCAGTTATATATCGCTTCTCAAGCCAAAGCACCATTGTTCCCAGAAAAATTATGAATAAGGAATGCAAATGAATTATCATGGGAGCCAATATTCAGCTTAACAACAATAGTGAGCAAGAATCTTAAGAGGTTAGCTTTTTATTCATTCTCCCAGCAGACTTCTGTAACTAAATCATTGGTCAACTTCTAAAATCTCCAAAGGAAAATAAAGAAAAGATTGGAAAAGAACTTGAAAAGATAAGCAGGGAGATAATGATATTTCTCTTTTGTTTTCCCTGCAAGATTGCCATGAAACCTAGCACAACCATAAATTTTATACGAATTACAAATCAGATGTATTCATCAACCAGGTAAATCTATTGTAAAAAGTAAAACTGCAAAATGATTAGAAATGAATAAACAGAGAGCTCAGATATTTACCATCAATTTGCAGATAGTATTTGTAGAGCCGGAAAGGCGCATTAGTTGGATCTTCAGTTCCAGCGTACTCATGATTAGTATACTAGGGAAGCCTGAGTAGAAAAGAGGGATTTGCACCAACCTTCATACATAATTTTAAAGACTTGAAGGCTGAGTAGAAAACCTTAAGTAAGCTATCAAAAGAAGGAGATAATAATATTAGGACAGGCTAAAAATGTGAAAGAATTGAAGCTAAGGAAATGCAGCTACTAACCTTCAAAATTTTATGTGATATCAGTTGGAAATTTTGATATGTGGTATGCAAGTAATCTTGGGCCAATCAATGCCTGTGTGGTTTTTGCATGTTTCAGACAAATGAGAGCAAAGCCAAGTTTCCAATTCTTGCAAATGAGAGCAAACCATAAAACTTATCTCTGGTTCTAGGAGTCAAGAAGAAGAGAGAACAACCCTTAATCTTCATTTTCATCATTATTGTCTGTTGCAATGGCTTCCAACTGTTATATTCCAGCACAAATCTCCTTCAGTAGATGGAAAAGCACAGCATGGAAGTCAAGTCAGGGCAATTGCAGATCTCTAAAGTGAAATTATGAGGAAATGATGGCAGCTCAGCCTCAGTCTAATTGTTTTCCCTCCTTCTCTGCAATCCCTTGAGATTAGGGCAATTCTGAAGCAAGAGATTGGGAACAAGGAGTTTTCAGCTTCTCCTTCTCCTCCTACAACGATGCCCCATTTAATATCCTTGTCCGCTATACACTCCATATCCTCACTAGGTAGAACTATGGATGAGCATGAAACTTAAATTCCCCACACAGTACTCAAATGCGAAGCATGTTAAATAAAGATAATTAAACACCTTGAAACAAGTTAATATTGAACATGGAACACAGATAATTAAACAACGGGAAAAAAGTTAATGTCTAGAAAGTAAAACCAAAAGCTTATATGCCATAACAAGTAAGCAGAGCAAGTGATCAGGAAAAGCAAAACACCAGCAGGAATATCATGCCAACTCAATGACATATTACAATCTTGTATGTGCAGACACAGCAACAGGCATAAGTGAAGTCTGGGAAACAAAACTGCTTTTAAAATTAAAACTACTTAAGAAGAAGCTATGTAATTCACCAAATATTATAATCTGAAGCTAAATGAAGAAAGTGTGTTGGTAAGGATTTTAGATCATGGTGAGGTTATCATTTCCTAATTTGGCCCAGCCTCTATCTTGGTTCTACATGTGGGATTTTATGTTCATAACAATGTTCATGGTTGCTATTTGTACTTGAGAATTTTAAGAAAAGATGAACTCCCAAGTTCATGGAATGACTAATGTTTGATAAACTTTTATTGTCTTTGGGTGAGAACAATACCCCACAGAACAGGGATAAACTTCTCTGCTTCATTCATGCCTTCTTCCTCCCTTTTAAATAACTGGTGCAACCAAGCCTGAGTCTTTAGGAGACCCGGTCACTCACAGCACCAACTTAAACACCTGACCATAATACACGTAAATAAATATGTCATTCCATTTGCTACAAACTGGCTGCTCTGCTCTGCATAGTTCAAGCTGATGTTACTATTTTCAGTCTGCTGCCCTGTTTAACTTGTTGCTGCAACACTGCACTACACAATTGTAATCTGCAGCTTGAAAACTATAGACAATTGTTCAAACGGTAAAGAAACTAAGACACTATAGAAAGTTGTTTATCGACATCTCACCTTTCTCTACAAACCCAAAAGTTCACTGTCACTTTCCTTAAAAAGAGAAAAAAGAAAAGAAAAGAAAGGAAAAGGAGTGAAAACAACAGTAGTAAAGAATAAAAATGAAATATAGCCAATAGTTATTCATTAAATTACCTAACTTTGCTTGCAACATTGACAAAAAAAAAACAAAAAACTCCTATTTCCGACAAAGTTTTCATGTAATCATCACAGTTTGCCCTTACGTAATTTTAGCTAATAAACAGAAACAAATTTTTTCATAGCAACTATACATGCATACAGACACACATATATAGGTGCACATACAGAGCCATATTATATGCGCGTTCTATCAAACGCACAGATATCAGTGTGGGTAGAGAACCAGCCAACATTGACAGGTCGCTCAAACACAGAAAAGAATGTTTCATCGTTTCTACTCAACTCAACAAAACAGACTAGAATAACCATACAGGAGGAGATTGTGCCATCATCACATTTGAGTCATCAATGCTCACTTAAACAAGAGGCAACTTCATATTGAGATTCAACCCAACTAAAATATAGGTAAAAAGAAAAAGCTAAACAGAAAGACCCATAGAAAGAAAGAATAGTGCCTGAGATATTATTTAGACTAGAAATGCATATGTTACATGAGTTGTGCTGTATTTATGTATCACTTTTCAAAAATCAAGAAGATTTCAAATTTACAATTTATGAAAGGAAAACTAAGTATACAATTGAAATGAATTACTAAATCAAAAATTCTAAAGTGGAACTGCTGCTAGTGCCAAATGCTGAACCACATTGACTTGTTATTTCTCTTGAGAGAAGATCCCAGCCAAGGAGTTTTTTTCTTCTTCTTCTTCAGAGAGCATCGCTATCACTGTGCTGTAAAGCTCTTCATCAGTTAAATCATGAGCTTCTTGTACCTCTTTGTATTCTTCTACACGAATATGATCCATGACAGACTCTTTTGGTTGTTCATAACCCATACTAGTTGACTTTTTATCTTCTAAGTTAATACCAACTCCTTTCCACCAGTCAACAACCACTGGATGGTTTAAAACCTCACCAGTATCTTCATCGGAATCATTATCATCAAAAAGACTTTCCTAGATACAATCAAGGTAAGGCCTGATATCGGAATTCTTCACTTCAGTCTTTGAATTTTGTGCAATCTCATCATTCTCCTCTACTGGGTGTGTCTCCAGCTTAATCAGTTTTTGAGCTCCTTTTCCTTTGCTGTTATAATGAATTCGACATAAAACCCATTCTTGGGAAGACCCAGAAGCAAGCCGATATTCATCCATGATCCAGTTGCTTACAATAGCTTCTTTGCGATTCCCATTTTTTTTCTTGTGGGAGTAGAAGGAGAGGGCTTTCTTATAACCCACAAGTTGAATACAGCCACTGAAGTCTTTTCGGTGAATAGGTTCGTCCCCATTGTTGGCTTTCCACCAGCCACCATTGAAATCACCTTCAAGAACACGTCTGGCCCTCTTGCCCCTGCCATTGTTGGAGACCTTCTCTCGCTTAACAAAGTAATACCATTCATCTCTGTGAAGGAGATCATTGTCAGGATGTTGCAGCAACCATGGTTCATGGCCATAGACATCCTTCTCAAGGATCAGACCGTTTATCACTATCTCCAACCCATGAACCTTTCCCCAGAGATAATGGCAAACAAGCTGCTCATCAGTTGGACTGAATTTTAACCCAACTGGAGATCCCGAAGAACAATTAGACGCAGACATCCTTGAATTTCTTTGATCCATCAATACTCAAAGAAAATTCCAAAATGAAATAGCTAGTAACAACCTCTCGCTTCTCAAGCAAACAGATCACAACTGGTAAAACACGAATTTCTTAAAGAGAAATAAAGAAATAAAGGAAGTCACCTTGGTCACAGTAACTCTTTCTTCTTCTTGCTCTAGATTTTCTCAGCTTCCAATCAAACTCAAAGTCAAAATTTTCACTAATCTCCTGAATTGAAAAGTAAAAATAAGGGAGTCTGATTTATAAGGGCGGGAGAGATGACCGTTAGTATGCATCTCTTTTAAGCGCCAAAATCCCCACGTGATATTACTATTCGGACCTCATCACATGTGCGAATGAAAAGACCGTTATATGGCCTCCACTCTCTAGTCCCCTCTCTTACCGAACTGCACTGGCGGTCTGCACATTGAGACCAGAATGTTCCGGAAGAAGGACAAATAGAAATAGAAAGAGAGTGAACCAGGACACAATTGTAATTTCTGAAATCAAAACCACATTCCTCTCTCTTGGCAAGCACACATACAGGGGTTTTACACAATCTCGGCGGTTGCAGAGGAAGAGTAAGAAGAGACGAACCTGTCTTTCTTGTCTTCAGCTCGGAAACTACACACCTAGATAGTCGAGAATCCACCATTGCCGGCTTCCTCTGCTTCTCCTGTCGCCGTTATTTATGGGTTTTGCTTACTTTTGGGGTGGGGGATTTGAGGGGAGGGGCCGACAATGGCAGCTGCCCGATGGTTTTAAAGATATTTAAAATTTTTCTTGTTGGTTTTTTTGTTTACAACCGTGTTTCAATTTTTTTTAAATGAAATAAATTAGTTATTCAAAACAAATAAAATTAAATATTCAAAAAATCAAAGTATATGTTGAATATCAAATTAAATTTTGATTTTTAAAAAACATAAAAAATTTTACTTTTATGTCGAACCCATATAAATTCAGTCATTAACAAAATATTCTCTCCTTTAATTGTAATTAAAATTTAAGCGGAAGTAATGTTAGGATTTCATTAAAGTTCTTTCTTCTTTCCTTTTTATTTTTCTCTATTTTCTTTCTTTTTGTGCAATTTTTTTCTCTTTTCTACCCATCCTTCTTTTTTCTTTTTTTTTGTAAAATCTTTTCTAAAAATTATGGTGTTTAACAAAGTAGGCCACACATGCAGAAGTCGCTCACTTAAATCTACAAGCAACTTAGTTTGAAACTCCAATTTTATACAATTCAAGCATAATTTTCACATGACAATTGTTTTTCAATTTTTTGAGTTGTACAACAATAATAATTGCAATATTGTTTTTTAAAAAAATTGATATCATTTATTTATATTTAATTATTTAAATTTTGAGTTTTTTAGTTAAAAATATTAAAGTTTTAATTTTAATTTATTAAACGTGTCAAATTTTAATTCTTTTGATTGATTTTTTTTTTGTTTTCGTTGAAAAAAATAAATTTAAAAATAGCTTGAAAGATGAAACAAAATGTGCCTTAAGAAATACATTATCTTTAATATCTCATATCTAGTATATAATTCCATGAAATTGCATATAAGATGTGGGGTATGAAATGAGTTTGTATCCCAAAGAGCATCCACTTTTATAAAAAAAAGAAAAAAAAAAAAAAGGAGATAGACTCAAGTAGATCTACCACAAATGCTAAGATTATTTGTTTGATCGAATATGCTGAGTTCAGGCCAAGTAACACCTTAATTTTTTGAAAAATATTTGTTTAATTTATTTTTAATTTGTTATTGGGTAACTATACAAAGAAAGACTCGATTAATAAGAGACCGAATCGAATCTTCCTTTGGGCCTCTCGCTATACACATTTGTTCTAGTCCATTAGCCCAAGTCTACAAGCCACATTAGGTAGTTTAGTCACTAGAAATAACATGTCACGGCAACATGCCATCAGTCACTTGCTCACACACAACAATTGCTCTACATATATTCCACGCGATAGTCATGCCCTGATCTTCTCTCAAGTCTTTCAATAGTCGCTCTTGTATAAAAGGCCACCTTACCTATCAAAAAATACAACTTGAGCATCAAGTAACTTTTTTCTAATAGCTTTCTCCTAGTAGCTCTCTTCTAACAACCCTATTTTTCTCAAGACTCCTAGCTACTTATTAGTATCCCAAGGAGTTTCTCAAGCTTTCTTCACTTTCTTTGAGTTATATTTTATTTTTTGTTTTTTTTCCTTTATGAAATCCAAGCATAATTTTGAAAGTGTAGATATTTCAGTTTTTTAGCGTGCATAAAATATTCGAGACAGATTATTTTAGGTTGTTTTATCTTGGGAACAATAAAGTTATACATAACTATAAAATAAGAGCAAAGTAGTGAAACGTCATAAAGAGAGTGATTTAGTTTGCGACTCAGCCTAGCAAAAAATTAGTAACATCATTCTTGTTTTTTTCTATTTCAGATTCGACAGTTTTATGCTTTGTAATATGTTTTCACTCATTAGTCTTTTCCAATGACAATAAGGCTAGTTCTACTTGAAAATAAGGAGAGGGAATTAAAGCAATCAGCATCCATTACTTTTTTGAATGATGGAGGGAGATAGCAAGGGAGAAAGAGAGAAAAATCATTATCATGCCAAAAATATTGTCATCAAAATCCATGGCGGAGCTTCTAGTAAACAAGATCAGAATTCATTAAGTGTTTGACTGATAAGAAGGTGAGGAAAGAAAAGGTAAAGAAAAATTACGAAATGAAAGGAGAGAGATAAATTAAACTAGTACCATTTATGAGTTCTCCATAATAAAATTTTGGGTTTTCAGTAATAGATTTGGTATAGAAAAAAAGAGAGAGAAAATCAAAGGAAGAGTTGACTTCTGAGAAATGAAATAATAAATCATTAATATCCTTCACTCAACATTTTTTTTTTTTTGACATTGTCACACCTCAAATTTTGTTTGAATAATTAATAAAAAATCAAGATGTATTGTATCACTTTTTGAATAACAAGATTTAAGCTGTAACTTTTGATATATTTCAAATTTTTTTAGAAATATTTACTTAAATGCTTATTTTATATTTTAATGATCCGTAAAAAAGAAACATGAATAAGAGAAATGAAAGCCTTCAAGTTAAGAAATATCTTTTGAATTATTTTAATTATTTTATATAATTATCACAAAATAAGATTTATGGATGCAACTCTAATTACATATAACATTTTTGTTCGCGTACGTGATTACCTTTTATATTTTTTTCATATTTCGTATAAATTAATTTTCATTTTTAATAAATTACAGTTAAAATAAGATTGAATTCAAATAATTTATAAAAAAAGGAGATATAAAAAAATTTGATAATTACAAATGATTTTTGAAGTTTACCATTCAAGCATTGAAATTTGTAGCTACTGCTAGATTAATATTGGGTGATTGTGATGATCTATTTACAAGATTTTTCATAGATAGAACATCATTGCAATATATAATTTATAATAAATAAATTAAATTTTTTTATGAACATCTTTAAATTGATTTGATGATCATATATTTAATAATCAATTTTTGTTTTATAACATGTGACTCTATTTATTAAATTTAATGATTTTTAAACTTAGAGCTACGCGAAAAAAATTATACATCAAGCTAAATTTTAAAAATCTATATTTTATAAAATTAAAAGGATAATTTAACTAAAAACATTTTGTGACTCTATTTATTAAATTTAATGATTTTTAAACTTACACATATTTTTTTTTATTTAAGATTCAAATACCACATAGGAGATTCACGCATCTTTAACTTCTCACCATAATAATATTTTTTATATACTTTAAAATAATTTAAATTTATAATAAAATTTCAGAAAGTTAGTTTCATTTGAATGAAATCATTGTTTTGTAAGAATAAATAATTGTTATTATAATTTTGATATCATACTACCATTTATTTGGATGATAAAATACTTTTTTTCAATTTTTTATATAATTGATATTATTTAAATAACATCATTTTATTAATAAAAATAATAATTAAAACACTAAACACAACAACTAAATTAAAACTATCTTGAGAATATCAATGAATATCAACCGAAAAAAGACCCATCATAAACAATAATATTAATATCTGAAACTTATGATATTGCATTACAGTTATCACTATTCTTAGTTTCAATAATGCATGTTTAAATATAAAAATTAATAAAGTAAAAGTAATTACTTTTTAAACATTTTTTAAATTATTCAAAAAAATCACTTAAAGTTGATCGAGAATATCTATTGATATTTTAAGTACATAACATATAATCATCAATCTATTGTCTCATCAGCATTTGTTCTAAAGTAAAACTGTTAGTACCACAAATAAGCAATCTCTTAAAAAAATAATAAAATAAAAATAAAAAACAAAAAACTCTACTAATTTATATTTTAAATTTTAAATATGAAGTTGTCAGTAGTAAAATTAATTAATCAGCAATAATTTCGAAATATCAAATCTCAATTTAGAGCAATAAGGTATCTTAAATTCAATAAAAAAATTTATGAACAAAAGAGTGCAAATAAATTCTTATAAGAAACCAATAGTCAGCTTAACAACAATGGTGAGAATATTAATAGGTTAGCCTCTTCCTTGTTCTCCTAGCAGGCTACATGACTAAAGCATAGGTTAACTTTTAAAATCTCCAAATGAAAAATAAAGAAAAGACACGATAAAAACTTGAAAAGATAACAAAAGGCAATAATGACATTTCTTTTTTTCTTTTCTTTTTTTAAGCGATTGCCATGAAACCTTGCACAATCACAAAATTTCATGCCAAATACAAATTGGATGACTTCATCAATTTACAGATAGTATTTAAAGAATTATAGCGCAGGTAAGGCTCATTAACTCGATTATTGATTCTGCATACTGATGATAACCACAATGGGAACCCAAGGAAGCCTGAGTAAAAAGAGGGACTTGCCCTAATCTTGAAAGTATGCAATCAAGAGAGGGAGACTATAATTAGTGCAACTGTTTAAATATGCAAAATAATTAAGGTTGAGGACTATGAAAACAGCTGCATGGTCAATCCTGCTACTACTTCTGCTTCTAACTTGTTAGCTTCTGCTTCTGCTTCTATAGCATTACCCTAGTAAACATCATTATCTTCTATGTACTTATACCAAATGCTTAGTCAATCCTCAAAGACTGCCGACAAGTTAGCCGATCTTATTGTGGCAGATGGCTTGCAATTTCTGCAACTGTATGGTTTAAGATAGAGATAGACAAGATTCTTGAGGGAAGAAAGCTAGCTTGGAAACCTCACACCTCGCTAATGCTTCATGTACAAATGTTGAACAAATCAAATGCCAAATTGTTTTGTCAAACAGACAGAGAAAAGTATTAATTAATAATGTTGAACATAAAACGCAAATAATTAAACACCTGGAACAAGTTAATGTCTAGAAAGTAAAAACCATAAGCTTATGCATAATAACAAGCAAGCAACACAAGCAATGAGGAATAGTAAAACACCAGCGAACATATAATTCCAACTTGACATATTAAAATCTTGTATGTGCAGAAAAAGCAACAGGCACTAGTAAAGTTAGTAAATAAATCTACTTTAAAGGTTTTTAAGCAATATAATTAGTTATATATTATAATCTTGAGCTAAATAAAAAAAAATTATTGACAAAAATTTTAAACCATGACGAAGCTGTCATATCCTAATTTGGGCCAACATCTCTCTTGATTCTAGACACAGGGTTTTATGTTCGTAACAATGTTCATGGTTGCTGTTTGTACTTGAGAATTTTTTGAAAACGCTGTACTCCCAAGTTCATGAGATGATTCATTTTGGATTTTCGGGTCTCTTTTAAAGATCAAGTGCATGGCAATTGGTTACCAAAAAGAAAAACAAACCATTGTGTCCTGCCATGATGAACCACAATGTAAAAGCTTATCCACAAAATCATTAGCCTGAATGTAATATAAATACAATGAAAGAGGCAACAAGAACAAGTGAAAAAAAATACTAGCAACTCATTAAACATAGCAAAATCATCTGAAATAACATTAACGACCTCTGTTGAAACTAGATACTAATTATAAGCACTAACAAATCTGGACCATGGCCCCTGTTATGCATGTACTAGAATTGAATATCAAAACACAGATTAGCTTCATGTAGCGACAGAATACTTGTTACTCATAATCAATATTGTGAAGCTTGTTCATTGGATTAAAAAAAAATAGGTAAGAATTAGATTACAGAGGAATATTCCTTTCTAAATGTTTATGTCATGAAGAGTCAACCCATCTTTTTGGGACAAATATAAATTCTAGACCTTACACTCGATAGTTCTCTCAAAATGCTTTGGTCACTATTCCAAGGTATACCTTCCAACGAGAGCATCAAGTTAGGGGTCAAACTCAAACTAATACCAATGCCTGAGAAATACTTGCATCCATTATAGAATAACAAATGACCACAAGAGCACTTATAGAATCTTGCAAATAAATAATTTAGTTAATAGATCTTTTTCATTCCATGTGCTGCAAACCAACTGCTCTGCTCTGTATAGCTTAAACTGATGTTATTCTTTTCCATTTCCAGCCCTGTTTAACTTGTGCTGCAACATTCCACTACAAAATTGTAGTTTGCATTTCAACAATTATTCAAACAGTACTAATTTCTCATTGCTCTTAAGGTATAACAATAAAAACAAGAACCCCCTAGAAAGGAAAAGAAAAACCAAATTTAAACAAGATACAAACTAAAACAATAACTAATAATTACATATTCTCAAAACATACAGCTTAGGCTTCATCTTTCCAAGGAATAGTCATTGTGTTGCAAATCAACAATAAGTTCAAAGCCCTTAAAAGTAACAGAAAATATCAGTGACAGAAGTTTTCAAATTTTTAATGATGGAGTCACCCTTAATGTATGAAAATAAGTGAAGTTTAAGACAAAATATATATCGATCAACATGAGAATTAGGGAACGATGTTTGAAATCTATTGGTATGAAAAGAAAGACATCGAGGTAGAGAGCTAAAGCCAAGTAGGATACTAAGTTAGAACTAAATGAAATACAAAAAAAAAAAAAAAAATTACTATGAAACATTATGTCCGTTCCTCTCCATCCCACACTATTCTTTTCTGCAGCATCCCCACTCTCGACAATACTACAAGCTAGCAAATTGGGATAGTTCCAATGGTTCCAAGTATGCAACCATAGAACCACTGTTACTTTTTCTAATGTTCTGATAATGCGATATAAGAGTATATGAGCTTTACCTCTAAGGCTTTTACCTCTTCCTTATAGGCTTTCATAGACATCTTTTGATGACTGTCTTTCCCTTTATGGTTATACAATGCCAAGAGCTACTCAACTAAGTTATAATAGAAGTCTTCTATTTCTTGGTTAGGTTACCTAACATGTTGAGCTACAACATCTATACCTCATGGCTTTCCTATGGAATTGGATTCATGAATAAAATCTTCATTGTCACTAATTTATTCAAAACAAGAGAAAATTTAATTGACATTAATGAATTTAGCTACCATAATCGATAGAATCATTCGCCATCAATCAATTTTAGAAAGCTCATGAAGTGCAACTTTGCAGCTTTTGGTGCTAGTAAGGGAAAAAATTTGAGAAATTTAAATTCAGAAACACAATAGAAGAACAGAATCCTAATTAATTACATCCAATGCATTGATAAAAACTATCCATAATCCACCCACAAATATCACTATTAAACATTCATGTTATATAAGATATTATATATAAAGATGCTTATTTGATGATAGAGTATGCTTTATAGTAACCCAAAAGAAGCTATTGGAAATAGTAGCACTAGTCAAGCACATGGAATGGTACTCCCAAAGTGAATGTGGAGAAGGCATTATGACAAGAAAACTCTTGGCAGTATTCCAACAAGTTGCTCAATTCTACAATAAGCCAAATCAATCATTTGATTGAGAATCACAAATGCCAAATACCAAGATGCTTCTCGAGATGTGAAGATAAGACAACCTTCTTGATGAAAGAGTCACGCATTTA
Organism: Moringa oleifera; assembly: GCA_021397835.1. Taxonomy (NCBI): domain Eukaryota; kingdom Viridiplantae; phylum Streptophyta; class Magnoliopsida; order Brassicales; family Moringaceae; genus Moringa; species Moringa oleifera. Next base: position 5,199,959 of record JAJFZO010000087.1, read on the forward strand.
TCTTATATCTTCAAGACTCGACTGCTTAGTTCTAAGTTCAAGTTCTATATACACGAAGTGCATCCCTGTTGTATCTCAGATAGAAATACAGAGTACCACTTAAAAATTAGTTGAAGAATATTAACTAAAATCACAATACAAGAAGGAAACTAGAAATAAATGGTTATAAACACGCAAGTTATAAAGTTGGAAAATAATATAGGAAACTAGGAATACACATCTAGTTAAAAAATGTATAAAGTTATATGTCAAAATCCAGCATTAATGAATGAGACAATTTATATATGATTGCTAACCAAAAGACGTCGACAACCACAGGTTCCTGGTTACAATTATGTACTAATCAATAGATGTCCTAATGTCTCATTTGAAATGCATCTTACAGCTTGTCAACCATAAGCCTCTCTACTGTTATCAATCTCTTAGCAAATTAAGCGTTACATTTCACATTTATGAAAGGATATAAAGTCATATGTACATGGATTTTTTCTGACTTAAACATTTTATCCAAGTTCATTCTAACAAAAAAAAGATCAGAGATCGCTATGCAAATCTAAACTCACATTTTAGTATTTTTAAAATAAAGCATGCTAAGCAAAGACTTGTGAAAGAAAGGATGATAAATCTTCAGATACACAACAAGACAAGAAAATTTCATGTTGCTCAAAAGATTTAACCAACATAGTCTTTGTTTAACCAAAACATTAAGAAATTAAAAGCATTAACAACTAGTAGGTCTTCTTGAAAGTCATCCACCATCATAGTTTTTTCTTTGTGGAAATTTTACTCTAGTTATACATGGTCTCACTTCTTCCCGATAGAATAACATATCCGCATGCATCTTAAATAGCAACCTTTGAATAAAACTACTAATGAGTATAGATTTCTGTCAGGTCAGAAAAGAGTTATTAGCACTCTGAACTAGGGGAGAAGATAGGCTTTAGCTTCATGATCTAAATCTTTGGATCACCTTTGAAATTAATGTTAAAGGGAGAGCTAAGGTATATAAAGTGAACTAAACAAGAGGAAAAAACTTTGTAGTTATCTAAAGAAATCATAATAAATAATTTGCAATCGTGTGGAGACATCATAATAAATACTAATATCTTTTCAAAGGAAAATATACAATTGTGTACTACTCTGTACATAAGAATAGCCAATAAAAGCAACGCAAATCTTCACCACCAAAGACTAGACTATTGTCCTTTTAGTCAAACCATAAGTTATATTTCGTATAACAAATTCTAAATATATAACACGTACTAACATATTTATAGAAGGGGATTCACATAATAGATGAAAGTCATAAAAATATTAACACAAAATCAAAGGGAAAGTAAATTGTTTACTAAAGAATAACTACGAGTCCTTGTGCATCTTACCCCATAAAAAACAAGTACGTTTATTTAAAAAATATACTATGTAGCATATTGTCAAGGGCGATGTCATTATCATAACAGTCTTTCCCAAAAAGATGCAAGGAATACGAAATAAACACAAGAGACATGCAATCAACGAAAAAATATCCAAACTATAAAAAAAATTCATTAAATGATCAATAAAACAGAGAAGTTACATATAACACAAATGTGATCTGTATAGAAAATTCATTCCGAAAGGATTTTCATTTTACAATACATAAATAAAAACAAGTTGCAATGGTACCCATATCATAGCATCTGAAGACCGAATTAGATTTAAACAAGTCATCTTTAGCTCAGCTGTCGAACAACAAGTGATTTTGCCTTACTCACCTATACATTTCCTTAATATTGCAACCATACTTTCCATTCTCTTCTAGAACCCTTGATCTTCAAGCCATATGATGTCCATCTTTTACACTCTAATCATGTTCATTACTTCATACTTCATATGCCACATTACTTGACCATCATGACTCTTTTTATTTTCAATATGCCCTGTTCATTTACTTACAGACTTTCTACAAGTAACGGATCAATCTACTCAAACACCTATAGCTCTCACAGTACCTAAAATCAATAACAACATTCACAAGGCAAAGTAAAGGGAAGGAGACCAAATCTATAGTTCAACATCCCAAACAAAGGTAATATTTACTTACAAAAAATCACTAATCCACATTGTCTTTAAACCATAATAAGGAATTTTAATCTTTGAAAGCCATTTCTTTAGCCAGAGAGTAAAGAAACTAAGATACCACAAATAGAAAGTTGTTTATTGGCATCTCACCTTTCTCCACAAACCCAAAAGTTTGCTATGTCTCTTTCCTTAAAAAGAGAAAAGACAAAAGAAAGAAAAAAAATGGAAACAAAGGTTGTGAACAATAAGAATGAGACATAGCCAATTGTCAATCACTAAATTACCTAATCCTGCCTGCAACACTGAAAAAAAAAACCTCTAATTTCCCAACAAAATTTTCACGCAATCATGATTTTGCACTTAATTTTAATTAGAAAATAGAAACAATTTTTTCACAACAACTATCCGTACACAAAGACACACACAGATAGGTACACATTCAGAGGCATATTATGTGCACATTCCATCAATGTCACAGATATCTCTGTGCATACAGAACCAGCCAACATTGAAAAGGTCACTCAAACAAAGCAAAGAATACTTTGTAGTTTCCACTAAAACCAATAAAACAGACTAGAATAATCAAACAGTAAGAAATTTTGCCATCACATTTGAGTCATCAATGCTCACTTAAGTCGACATAGAACCCATTCTTGGAAAGACCCAGAAGCAAGCCGATATTCATCTATGATCCAGTTGCTTACATTAGCTGCTTTGTCCTTCCCATTTTTTTTTTCCTTGTGGGAGTAGAAAGAGAAGGTTTTCTTGTAACCCACAAGTCGAAGACAGCCCCTCAAGTCTCTTTGGTGAATGGGCTGGTCCCCGTTGTTGGCTTTCCACCAACCACCATTGGGATCACCTTAACAAAAACACGTCTGACGCTCTTGCCCTTGGGGACCTTCTCTCGATTAACAGAGTAATACCATTCATCTCTGTGAAGGAGATGATTGCAATGATGTTGCAGCAACCATGGTTCATGGGTAGGGACATGCTTTTCAAGGATCAGACCGTCTATCCCTAACTTGTACCCCTGAAAACTTCCCCCAAAAATAATGACAGACAAGCTCCTCATCAGTTGGACTGAATTTAAACCCAATCAGAAATCTCGAAGAACAATTAAATGCAAACATCCTTTAGTTTCTTTGATCAATGGATAATCAAAGAAAATTCCAAAATGAAATAGCAGGTACTAGCTCGTTGATTCTGAAGCAAACAGATGTACTCTCAATGAAACTCAAACACCAATACCAGGAAGAAAAACGAAGAAATGGAGGAAGTCACCTGGGTCCCAGTATTTGTTTCTTCTTCTTGCTCTACACGTTGCCAGGAGAAAGCTCCGCAGGAAGGATCGACAGAGAGAAAGAGAAAGAGAGGCACCATTGTGATTTCGGAAATCAAAACCACAGTCCTCTCTCGGCACGCACACAGAAAGTGGTTTTACAAAAGCTCTGCAGTTGCAGAGGGAGAGTAAGAAGAGAGGAACCTGTCTATCTTGTGTTTATCTCGGGAAGCACACATCTCGACGTCTAGAATCCATTATTGTCGCTTCTTTAGCTTCCCGCGTCGCCGTCATTTATTATTTTCCCTAATTTTGGACGGAGGATTTGCGATGAAGAGACCAGCAATGTTATTAGCTGGCTGCTGGCTGATGGGTTATACAAGTTTCCTTTTATTGGTTTTTTCGGTTTACAAGGACGTTTCAATTTTCTTTTTTTTTTTTTTTTGAATCTTATGAAATTAATTTTTGAAAATATTTGTTCTGTGATGGCACGTGAAAGGCACATGGGGGAGAAAAATTAAACCTCTCATCTTAAGGAATGTCTCTTGTTTTACTGTTTGGATTATTCTTTGGTTGTTTTAAAAAATATATTAAAAAAAGAAAATATGAATTTATTTATTATAATCCCAATAATTGGACATAAAAAAAAAACAAATGAACTATTATTCATAAATTAATCATTTATTAGAGGGAGTTGAAATGATTAGATGAGCAATAGTAGTTAGTTGAAATTTATGGTGCCCACGTTTCAGAACAAGTCATATTAATGACAAAATGGTTAACAAAATTATATAAAGCGCAATTTGTTTGTTTGGTCATTACGAGCTAAAGAAGTATCCCTTTTATGCATATTGCATCTATGACAAAGCAACATTTGAACAAGTTTGTGGCATGTGATTGAAGGAAACTATAATAATTATAAATAAAATTCATGTAAAAGGATTTAGATTATGGAATCCTAAGACCAATATTGATGTGATTTTTTAAAAGACGAAATTTATTGAAATTAAAAGTAGTAAGTTTAATAAAATATTAGTTTTTTTAAAATTTATCAATTTTTATTGAAATTAATAATTATAATTGTAATTTTACATAAATTGCATATGTTTGTTCTCAATCAAGTCATGTCTTAGTTCTAACCTATTTGGAAAGGTCTTTCCATTTCAAATTTTTTTTTGCTACAAATGATATAAGAATAACTAAACTTAGTTTTGTCAAGTTATATATTTGGATATTAGATCAATTAGGATGAATAATAACCTAAAATAAAACTAAAATTTTAATAGTAGAAACAAAAATTGTGTTATATACTAAGCACCTAGGGGTGCAACCAATCACATGTTTAATTAGTTTTTAAAGGTTAGTAATTCTATTAACTTAAGTAGATTTTACCTCATCTAAAAACCCCTATCGTATTTCCAAAATTTTAACATCTAACCTAATAATCCCTGATTACATAAAACAAAATTTCATAATTACTAAAAACATTTCAAAAATTTTAATGGGGTACCATTCTATCCACCTTCCTTTTCATGCTCTACTGTTTAAACCAAGCTATTGTTTTTGCCTCTACTGACTCCACTACTGCCTAAGACAACCCTAGTGTCCTTACAACTACTGCCCATAGCTTTTTTCTCGTTTCCTTAGATTATCAATCGTCAGGATCTTTCACTTTACTGCTTCCCAAGTGAAAAAAGCTACCTTAGGAGGCACCTTGGCTTTTCAAACCTATTTTCATGGAACTTGGATCCCCTCATTCTAGTTGCTAAGCCCCCTAAGTAAAAGTTCTCTATAAAATAGTTTCCACAACACACTGGCTTGGACACTGCTTTCTAACTCAACACCTTGGATCTTAGAATACAGTTTATCTAGCTGGCTTACCTCTCAGTCTTGGAGATTCTTGTGAAGCTGCACAAGCCACACCTATCCCTCTACTTCATTCTCTAAACACTTGCTAACCCACGCATCCTTATTACTTGTAAGAAAATAGAATAATAGACTTAAGGGAAAACCATCTTAAGAGAGCCTCCGCACACCAATAATCATGCCAAAAATTCTTCCACTCTTTCCCGCTGCCTTTTGTAGACAAGACCCGTATGTTCTTGTCCCTAGCTTCGTCATCCATCCCCCTTCCAAATCCCTAGATTTATACATCACAATCTTTTTCTACAATCCCTCATTTTCTACCATATACCTCTATTGCCACTTGCCTTATAATCATTTGTTAAATAAAGTGAAATCCTTCACTCTAAGTCCTCCCAACACGATAAGTTGAAACATCACCTTCCACTTCACCATATGATATTTATAAACCTCTCCACTACTGCATAAGAAGTTCCTTTGAAAGGCTTCTAATTTTCTAGCAATCACTTTTGGCGTCGAAAATAATGACATAAAATATTAAAACAAACTAGATAGTGTGCTTTTAATGAGAGTTAATCTTTCTTAGCCTTGGAGAGATACTAATTCTTCCATCCAGCTAGCTTCCTCTCGAACCTTTTCACGACTTCTTTCCAAAAGGACTTATCTAAACACCTAACGTGAAAAGGAAGGCCTAGGTATCTCAACGGAAAGCTAGTCATCTTTTAGCCCATAACACCAGCCAACACCCTTGCATTTTCCACTGTTGGGAATTTGATAACTAGATCTTTAGTTGATGGATCAAATATCAAATCCTTGTAACCTGAAAGCAACAATAATAAAAGCAAGAAGAAAAATAAACAATCACAGGAACATAAGATTTATAGTGGTTCACCCTCAATTGAGAGTTACATCCACTTTGCAGCCACTGCAAGAAAACCTTTTCACTATGAAAATAGATTGCAAGAGAGATAACTGTTTTTCTAGCCCTTACTCTACTAGAATAAGGCCCTAGGACTCTTACTTACTCTCTCTCTACTTGATGATGTTTACATGAGTAGAAGTCCCCCCTTTATATAGTAGAGCCCAATGCCAAAAAAGTAGATGTATGAAAATCTCAAGATATCCTTTTTGATAAGTACATACTCTTTTGGATGAGTATATTCCCTTTCAGATGAGTATATATATCATTTTCAGATGAGTATATGCCTTTTCAGATAAATATATAACCTTTCAGATGAATATATTCCCTTTCAGATGAATATGTTCCATTTCAGATAAATATATACCATTTTTAGATAAGATTGTCTCCACACATACTCAACAATCTTTCACTTGGAGACTAATTCATTATCTCAATTGTTTCTTCCACCTGCAATGATCATGACTTCCTAATCAGTAGCTGAGAAGCCCCACTGAAGTTGTACACAACTTCAGTTTCTCAATTGCAACAGCCTTGGTCAACATATCAGCTGGATTCTGACTTCCTTGTATCTTTTCAAGTGATAAGATACCATCTTCTAAAGCTGATCTTATGAAGTGATACCTGACTTGTATATGCTTTGTTCTAGCATGATACACAGGGTTCTTTGCTAGGTAAATGGCACTTTGGCTGTCACAATGCAACAAACCTTTTTCAAACCTGTGCCCCAGTTCATTTAAGAAAGAAATCATATCATCTCCTTGCTTGCTTCTGTAAGAGCAATATATTCAGCCTCTGTGGTAGAAAGTGCAACTATCTTTTGTAGTTTAGACATCCAACTGATTGCAGTACCACCCAATGTATAAACATACCCTGTAGTACTTTTTCTGCTGTCGATATCACCAGCCATATCAGCATCAACATAACCATGCAAGCCCATATCTGTTTTCCTGAAGTATAAAGCGAAGTCTGCAGTGCTCTTTAAATACTTGAAGATCCACTTAACTGCTTCCCAGTGTTGCTTTCTTGGATTGCTAATATACCTACTAACAACTCCCACTGCATGTGCTATGTCTGGTATTGTACATACTGTGGCATACATTAAACTCTCAATAGCAAAAGCATAAGGCACATTACCCGTATATGCAATTTCATCATCAGTTGAAGGCGACTGACTCTTGGATAGTCTGAAATGACTAGCCAAAGGTGTACTCACTGGTTTAGCAACATCTATTCTGAATTTATCAAGCACCTTGTTGATGTATTTCTCCTGAGATAGCTTGAGAATTCCCTTTTCCCTAGTGATTCTCATCCCAAAGATTTGTTTGACAGAACCCAAATCCTTCATAGCAAACTTCTTTGAAAGCTTACTCTTTAATTTCTCTATCTCATGCAAATTAGCTCTAGCAACTAACATATCATCAACATACAACAACAGTATAATGTAAGAGTTATCATATCTCTTAACATAACAACAATGGTCTACCTGGCATCTTAAGAAACCATTGTCACCCATGAAGTTGTCAAACTTCTTGTACCACTGTCTTGGAGCTTGTTTTAACCCATACAAACTTTTCATAAGTTTGCATACCATTTTCTCCTTACCTTTGACTTCAAATCCTTGTGGCTGTTTCATATAAATTTCTTCTTCTAAGTCATCGTGAAGAAAAGCTGTTTTTACATCTATTTGCTGCAGATGCAAATCTTTCTGAACCACTAACCCAAGTACTATTCTGATTGTAGTCTACTTAACCACTGGGTAGAAAATCTCTGTGTAGTCAATATCTTTCTTTTGTTGAAAGCCTTTATCTACTAACCTTGCTTTATACCACTTGTTGCCATCATGTTCTTCTTTTATCCAGCAAACCCATTTGTTCTGCAAGGCTCTTTTTCCTTGTGGTGGTTCTGCCAACTCCCATGTTTGATTACTCATGAGAGAATTCATCTCATCTTTCATGGCTAACTCCCACTTGATTGATTCATCACCCTGTAAAGCTTCATCAAAACTCTCTGGTTCACCCCTATCAATCAACAAGATGTAGTTTAGAGATGGTGAAAATCTCTGTGGTGATCTCACAATCCTGGAAGATCTTCTCACTTCTATCATAGGAGTGGTTGGATTTACCTCTAGAGCCATACTTTCCCGATTTTGCTCAGCAATGTCATCTTCAACTTCCTCAGTATTCTGTTGCAACTGATTCACTGGAATATCTCTCAAGTGGATTACTTCAGCCATTTTTACCTCAGAATCTGTTACTTCTGAACTCTTGCCCAAACTATCCTTGTACGGAACTTGCTCATTAAAGATTACATCTATGCTCCTAATGATCTTCCTGTTTTGGCTATCCCAGAAACAATAACCAAACTCATTGTCACCATATCCAATAAAAAATATTTTTTTTTGATTTAGAATCAAGTTTACCTCTAGCAGCAACATCAATATAGATATATGACAGGCAATCAAATATTCTTAGAAAAGACAGGTTTACCTTTTCGCCACTCAAAACCTCCTCGAGTATTTTGCAATCCAAAGGAACTGAAGGACCTTATTGATTAAATAGGTTGTAGTGTTAACTGTATCTGCCCAAAATACCTTGGGCAACCCTGCATGCATTCTCATGCTCCTTGCACGCTCATTCAGTGTTCTATTCATCCTTTCTGCAACACCATTCTGTTGAGGTGTACCTGGAGTAGTCTTCTCCATGTTGATCCCATTGTTAGCATAAAACTGTTTGAAATCCCCAACAATATATTCTCCATCATTATCAGATCTCAAACACTTAACTTTAAGATTAGTTTCATTCTCGACCATAGCTTTCCATTTCTTGAAAGCATCAAATACATCAGATTTATTCTTTAGAAAATAAATTCATACCTTTCTAGTTGAGTCATCAATGAAAGTCACATAGTAGCTAGATCCCCCAACAGATGTCACAGTTGAAGGCCCCCATACATCTGTATGAACTAACTCTAGTTTTTTCTGCTTTAACTGCTTTCCTGTTTTGGAGAAGCTGACCCTTTTCTGTTTGCCAAGGATGCAGCTTTCACACAACTTGTGCTCTACAGATTTTAAATCCGGCAAATTACCATTTGTCACCATGACCTTCATTTCCTTTTCACTCATATGCCCAATTCTGCAATGCCATAAGTCAGAGTTCATACCAGTGTCAATAGCAGCCACTGTATCATTGCAACTTGAAGTTATATAGAGAGTTCCAGTTTTGCTCCCTTGAGCAACAACCATGGCATCTTTGGTCACTTTCCAAGAATTATCATTGAAAGTCACCTTATGCCCTTCACTATCAAGCTATCCAACAGAAATTAGATTTCTTATCAACTTTGGCACATGTCTCACTTTTTAAATCTTCTAGATATTCCCATTTGGCATCTTCAATTTAACATCACCCATACCAACAACATTCAAAGGTTCTCCATCAGCAAGATAAACCTTTCCAAAATTTTCAGCAATATAATTTTTCATTATTTTGCCATATGTAGTGGTATGAAAAGATGCCCCAGAATTTAAAACCCAAGACTCAAGAGGATTATCAATAGCCAAGAGTAAAGCATCATCTACCTCATCTGTTACAGCATTTGCAGTGTCATCTTTATTCTTACCTTTTTTCTTCAGTAAGCGACAATCTTTCTTCATGTGGCCCTTTTTCTTATAGTTTTAGCATTCTAGATTTCTTCCAGATCTAGATTTGCTTCTTCCATTCCTTGACTTAGATTTGCCCTTATTGTGATCAGAGTTTCTGTCACTTTCTCTTCCCCTGTTTTCAACATTTAGGGCAGAATTTGCAACTGATGTTTCACCTGAATCGATCCTCCAAATCTCTTCTGCAAGAACTCGATCACGAACATCATTGAAGTTCAATTTTGAACTCCCAACAGAATTGCTCATCGCTACTCTCATGGGCTCCTAACTATTTGGCAATGATGCCAATAGTATCAAGGCACGTACCTCATCATTAAAGTCAATCTCAATAGAAGATAACTGATTAACTATTGTATTAAACTCATTACGATGAGTTGCCACAGAATTACCTTCACCCATTTTCAAGTGAAATAGCTTCTTCATGAGAAAAACCTTGTTGTTTGCTGAAGGTTTTTCATACATGTCAGATAGCACCTTTATCAGACTTGTAGTTATTTTCTCCTTCGCCATGTTGTGAGCAATGTTCTTTGACAGTGTCAGCCGAATAACTCCCAGCACCTGTCGATCAAGGAGATCCCAATCACTTTCTGAAATCTTTTCAGGCTTTTGACCCAAAAGTGGTTCATGCAGCTTTTTCCCATACAGAAAATCCTCGATTTGCATTCTCTAGAAGGCATAATGTGTACCATCGAACTTGATGGTCCTATGTGATGAGTTTTCTTTGCTACCCATTGCTTTCAATCTCAAAACCCGAAGCTCTGATACCAGTTGTTAGGAATTTGACAACCAGATCCTTAGTTGATGGATCAAATATCAAATCCCTGTAACCTGAAAGCAACAATAATAAAAGCAAGAAGAAAAATAAACAATCACAGGAACACAAGATTTATAGTGGTTCATCCTCAATTGAGAGTTACATCCACTTTGTAAGAGAGATAACTGTTTTTCTAGCCCTCACTCTACTAGAATAAGGCCCTAGGACTCTTACTCACACTCTCTCTACTTGATGATGTTTACATGAGTAGAAGTCCCCCATTTATATAGTAGAGCCCAATGCCAAAAAAGTAGATGTGTGAAAATCTCAAGATATCCTTTTTGATAAGTACATACTCTTTTGGATGAGTATATTCCCTTTCAGATGAGCATATATATCCTTTTCAGATGAGTATATGCATTTTCAGATAAATATATAACCTTTCAGATAAATATATTCCTTTTCAGATGAATATATTCCATTTCAGATAAATATATACCATTTTTAGATAAGATTGTCTCCACACATACTCAACATCCACTTCCTCTGTTGCCAATTTAGATTTACCTAGTTGATTTTCAACCACGACACTCCCTAAAAAATCAGTAGTATACTTGTAAGATTAATTAACTCTTCCAGCTTTGCACCATACAATATGATATTGTTATTCCCAAATAGAATATGAGTCAACTTCATTTCGTTCTCCCTTCCACCAACACTAAACCCCTCTAGGTCCGTCCAGCACCATTGTTACTAGTAAAAACAATAAGGGTGACAAAAGAAGATTCCCTTACCTTAGATCTTGATACGCATAAAAGAACTTTGATAGGCGGTCGCAAAAGATATTATAGAAACACACTAAAAAATTCAACTATTTCACTTATTGCCACAACGCATCTTCTTTAGAATATCCATGAGAAACTCCCACGAAACATGGTCATAAGCTTTCTCTTTTTTGATCTCGTTATCCATAACCTCATTTGCAATCAAAGCGGCATCCGAAATCTGCCTCACAAATGCATTTTGGTTCATGCTAACCACTTCCTCCATTACCAATTGTAGTCTTTTGTTCAACACCTTAGAGATCAACTTGTAAACACATCCCATCAAAAAATCGATCTATATTCACTAATATTTTCAGCCCCATACCTCTTTTCTATCAAAATTTAAAAAGTGGTGTTTAAAGATTTCACAAATTTCTCATCCTCATAAAAGTTCCCAACTACCCTCACGCTGTCACTTTTCATCACCTCCCGATAATATTAGATCAAGCAAGTCGAGTACTAAATTGAAAACATAAAGTAAACTGATCCTTCTTTTGTCTTCAAAAATAGAAATGAAAACCAAATCTTTAAAAGAATGGAGGCAAAAGTCATGAAGTGCACCAGAATATTGATAGCACCATTTTTCATCTTCATGACTCTAGTTAAATATTATTTAAATAACATCATTTTTAATAAACATTAACAATAACAAAAACAAGAATTAGAAAGACTGGATATATCCAAAACAACTAAATTAAAACAACCTAAAAGATACCAAATGAGTATCAACTAAAAAAAGACCTATTATAGACAATAGCGTTAGAAAAAAATTATAAGATCAAACAGCTTCTTGCATCATTTCATTTTAGTTCATTCTTCTTTTAACTTCAAAATTGCATTTTCAGATATAAGAGTTAATGAGACAAAAGTGATTATTGCTTAAATATTCTCTAAATTATTCAAGAAACTGCTTAATACTTGCCTAGAATACTTACGGATGTTTGATTACGTAGTATGTAAGTATCAATTTGTTGTTGGACTAACTTTTATCCTGAAGTAAAATGCCTAGCACCTATAAATAAATAATTCTTAAGAAAGATGGATAATAAAATATAAGAAATTCTATGCTAGACTTTATATTTTAAACATTGAATATGAGGTTGACTCTACGGCGTTAGAATAAGTTGTTCAGCCACAATTTAGAAGTATCACTTCTCATGCCAAAGCACAATTGTGTCTAGAATTCAACAAAAAAATTTGTGAATAAGGAATGCAAATGAATTATCATGGAGAACCAATAGTCAGCTTAATAACAACAATAGTGAGAATATTAAGATGTTAGCTTCTTACTCATTCTCCCAGTAGGCTTAGTAATCAAGCTCTAAAATCTCCAAATGAAAGTAAGGAAAAGATATGAAAAGAGCTTAAAAAGATAACTAGGGAGATAATGATATTTCTTTTTTGTTTCCCCCCAAGATTGCCATGAAACCTAGCACAACCATAAATTTCATGCTGAATACAAATTGGATGAATTCATCAACCAGATAAATCTATTATAAAATGTAAAACTGCAAAATGATTAGAAATGAAGAAATAGAGAACTGAGAATTGTAGAGCTGGTAAGGTGCACTCGTTGGATCCCAGTTCCTGCAAACTCATAATAAATACACTGAGCACTGGAGTAAGCTTGAGTAGAAAAGAGGGATTTGTACCAACCTTCATACATAATTTTAAGGAATTGAAGCCTGAGTAGAGAACTTTAAGTAAGCAATCAAGAGAAGGAGATAATAATTAATGGGACAGTCTAAATATGCAAAAGAATGAAAGCTAAGGACTCAGAAATACAGCTATTAACCTTCAAAAATTTTATGTGATATCTGTTGGAAATTTTGATATATGGAATGCTAGCAATCTTGGGTCAATCAATGCCTGTATGTTTCTCGCATGTTTCAGACAAATGAGGACAAACCCAAATTTCTAATTCTTGTAAAGAGGTAAGACAACTCATCGAAAAAGGCAGTGACGTCAAATTGCAGCAAGAACCAATTACAAGTGACGTTGTAGGAACTCTAGTAAAGACACCAGCTTTGAAAGATTCCCAGTTGACTGCAGTGAAAGACTCTGGCAAAATGTTAGTTCTAAACCTATCTTTACCAATAAAAAATGAACTTATTGTAAGCACAGCTTAATCTATTGATGATGGAGATGTGAATTACTTGGTGTCTTCATTAGTCTGGGAATCAGAAAGCAGTTGATAATTTGATCTGACTAGAGAAAGTCTTCTGCACCAAGAAGGAAGATAGGGACAGTTAGCAAGCAGTATCAGGCATGGGGCCAAAAGCTTACTCAACGAGAAACGTGGTTCTGTTTTAAGCAGGGCTAGCAAGGAACAAAAGGCAACTGGAGGCAAGGAAATTTATGTCAGATAAATACAATTAGAGAAAATAAGTAAACAATCAAAGATCACTTCCAAAAGAAAAGAAAATCCAGTTTCTGTTTACAACAACATATAAGTTTGAGTAGCTTCTTGCATCCTTCCATTGTAGTTACCATTCTTTTTATCTTCGATATATTTATGCCTTCGATGTTGTGTTTACAACAGTATAAGATTAAATCATGTCAGTAAACAATTAAAAGTGATTATTCTCAAACAATCTCTAAAAGATTAAAGGAATTCCTTGAAGTTTTCTAGAATTACTTACTGATCCGGAAGTTAAACAGCTAACACCTGAAAAATGGGCAATCTTCATATTTCTAAGATCATTTTGCCTGAAAAATATTATTTATGACTGGTAAGAAAGCCATGGATTTCAATATCAAGTAATGACTATTAAAAATTTGTTCCACCAAGTGATGAAAAGAAACAATGAAAAGAAAAGAAACGCAAATTTAGCATGAAATTGCAATAACTAGAATGACATACAATGCAACCTCTTCATTTACATTCCTAATATTGTAAGATTGTAACAGCCTAGATCACACCTCTGCAGTAATTTCCTAGAGCCAGTTTCTTGAATCATTCTATTTCTTTGACATGGTTAACACACCAACCCACACAGCCACATCTGAAAAATTGTATGATCCTACAAGCATGACTTTACAAGGTGTGATTTGGCCATTGTCAATATGCAATCTAGTAGTACAAACTAGTGACCGGATATTAGTGATACCAGTACCAAGACACATTTCAGATTGAAGCACTGCAATATTGACATGAAAAAATAGTACAAACTAATAGTTTCATATTTCAAAAAGTTATATAAATTGGATGAATTCCTAGACCAAGTACATTTTTTACAAAATAAAAAATGAATAGAAATAAAAAAGATGAGGTAATTACCACTGAACTTGTAGATCATACTTGAAGAATTGTAATGCTAACAAAATGCAATGGTTTTGTCACTGGTTGTGTGAGTCACGAAGAGGATAGAACGATTGATGAGAGTGTTTAAATATGCAAAACAATTGAAGCCTGAGGAGTTGAAAACAACTGCTAACCTGTATAACCATTGAATTAGTCAATAATGATGTTTGGTATGGGAGCAATCTTGGGCCAGTCAGTAACAGTCTCTTTGGCATGTTTTAGACAAATGGGGCAATAGATAGTTTACAATTCTGGTAAACAGGAAAGACCACCCATCCAGACAGCACAGATGTCAAATTGGAGCAAAAACCAATTTGAATCCTCTGCAACAAGACAACATATTGAAGGGACTATGGTAAAAACACCGAATTTGGGAGTTTCCAAATTGTCAGCCGTAAAAAACTCTTGAGGCCTTGAAATTGAATCTCATCTAAGTCTGAGAGATCCAGCTGTAGGCAGCTGCATATCACTAACTTTGCAAGGGCAGTGAGATGTTGAAGCACTCCAGCAAGAGAAGTCAACCCTTCACAATCTTGAATAGTAAGAGAGCTGAGTCAAGTTAAACCGATAAAGCCTTCCCCTGGCATGGTTCTATATCCTTAATCGAAGTAAGCTTTAGAGAGTTCAATTTGAAGACCTGAAGAGGTTAAACAATCGTTCAGCTTCTTCTCTTCATTATCATCGTCCATTGCATTGGTTTCCAACTGTTACATTCCAGCTCAAATCTCTTTCAATAGATGAGAGTACGGCATGGAACTCGAGTCAGGGCAGTGGCGAATCTCTGATGTGGAACGAAAACGTTGAAGGAAATAATTAATCAGAAATATCAAAACAAACAAAGATGTACAAGTGAAATATTATATTATTCTTACAAGAAAACACTTAATAATTTCGACCTTTTATGAAAGAGTGCCCAGCATATATACATGTATACATTCCGAAACACAGTTAAAGAACAGAATCTTATCTTGCTACGACCAATGTAGTGATAAAAAGTATCAGTAGTCCACCCAAAAATATCACCATTAAACATTTACACTATAAAAGAAATTATAGAAGACGCTCATTTGATAACAGAATATGTCCCATGGTTGACCCAAATGAAGCTACAAGAAACAATAGCATTAGTCACTCTCATGAAACTACAATATACATACATATATATATATATATACACACACATATATGTTCAAGTCCTATATAGATACATGTATATATTATCTCGTATGTGCATATGCATATGCATATTTGTCTATATTTATGGGTTTGAGTCCAGAATTATTGCCTCTACATTGTGGCAGAATATTGGTGGCACTTGAACAATAGGTTGCTCTAATCGAAGTGAAGGAGAAGATCAACACAAAGACATAGAGAAGAAGATATTCGATAGGCTCCACAGAACTTTTCTCCACTTTAATCTCCAAAATCAGCTTTGTATTACAGGTGCCTGGGTCCATTACAAGGTCTCTTACTCATTTCATCTACTTATATATGTCAATATCACCAACAGCTAGATAGTGGCCCAACTAACAGGCACCACTTATTGACTTAAGCAACATCTTAACAACAATAATACACAAACCAATAACACCCCATGATCCAGTCAAACTCATAATAGCTCATGCACCATCATTGCAACATGATTTTTGACTTATTCTTCCACATAAAGTGGATTCATCACATATGCCTTCTTCGATCTTTTTGGTCTATCAATAATTCCCAGTTTGCTGGGACCTTGTCCTCAAGGTCCATATGAAGAAACTTCGCAACTCTTGCGTGTCTGCCCAAGTTGCATCCTTAATTGGAAGCCATTTCCACTTCATCAAATGTTTTTCAATAAGGTTTATTCCTTTTTTTTACCCATTGAGTATCTATGATTGCTTCTGGCTCCAAGGTCAAGGTACCATCTTCATCAATTGGTCGCAATTTGGTGTCAGCAGTACTAACCTCTCTAATTTTTTTTCTTTAGCATAGATACGTGAAAAATTGGATGTATATGAGATTCAATAGGCAATTCAAGTTTATATTCCACCTTACTAATGCTTTCTATAACATAATATTCACCTTTTTTGTCTACTCATCAAACCAAGGGTGATAAACAATACTCCTATTAAGCTCCACTCTTACCAATTTAAGTAGTTCCTGCCAGAAAGCACCAACAAGCACCTTATCTCTATCAGATACTATATCTCTAGCGAACCCATGTAGCTTGTAAATGTTAATTAACAAGAGCTGAGCCACTTTATAAGTTGTGAATGAATGAGATAATGGAACGAAATGTGCATACTTTGCAAACTGTCAACAACCACGAGGATAGTATCTTTATCTTTTGATTACCTTAGGGGCAATAAAATCTATGAAAATGGATTCCTAAACTTTATTAGAAATAGAAAAAATGTTGCAGCAGTCCTAGATAAGCTACATTCTCATTTTCACATCTTTGACAAACCTCATAGTAGATCACCCAATTGTGTATATCTTCTTTTATTCTTTTAAAATGAAAATGGAACTTAATATAACATTACAAAGAAACTATCATTTATTGATGGACCAAAAATCGTCACTATAAAATTAAAATCCGTAGGTATAGGTGTAGATGACTTTTACTAACGGACAAAAACTTTTATCGACAAACACTTTAACTGTCGGTATAGACTTCATCGCTATAAACTTTTACTGACACTTTTACATCTATCGGTATACGTAAAAGGTGTTTTACTGACGATTTTTATATGTGTCATTATATGTAAATGTTATAATGACAGATCCTTTGTCTGTCACTAAATGTAAATATTTTAGTGAGACATTCTTTGACCATCACTATATATACAAGATCTTTAGTGACGCATACTTTCATGTGTTAGTATATGAATAGATTTTTACTAATAGACATAACACTCATCAGTATATTACAAAGTTTTTACTGATAGACACCATGTCCATCAGTATATATTTTTAGTTTCTTACTAACGGATAAGATATCCGTCAGTATATGTCTACTGTAGAATTTTTAAAATATTTATATTTAATTTTATTTTAAAACTATATTTATTGTATTGCATACACTATAAACTTACTGTTGAATACTTTATCATACGAATTCATTTTAATCATAGATGCGATACTATGAGAATAATGATTTTATACTATAATTTTCATTTCAAAGTAGACCATTTAGTTCTATCTGAATAATACAAGTCCCAAATTATAATCAATATACATTAAATGACCAACGAAAGAAAAAATAATTAAAAAAATTAACTTTAAATGGTAACAATTGTAATTCACAAACCCTAAAAAAAGATATCCAAATATAAGAAAAAACATTGCTATGAGGCTTCAACATAGTGATGTAGATATGAAGTAATATAAGTGTTAAATAAAATTACAACACAAGAATTAAAAATGCAAAAAAATTCGATATCCAATAAGATCATATCCAAGTTGTCATTAGGAAAGTATTTATAAACTAGTAGTTTTTTTCTTTTTCTAGTAAAAACGTAACAGATTTACCAGGTTTTGGTACAGTAGTTTAGCAACCAACATCACTTCAATGTTCAACTCTTGTAGACCTTGCCCTGAGGTACTTCACAGCCTCTTTACAACTACTTTTTGCCCATCAAGTAGTGTTCCTTGGATGATTGGATCCATAGTAATATGTGAATTACCTTATAAACAAGATAAGATCAAAGAAATTAAATCAATCCAATGGGAAAAAAACTACAAAGAAACACATTTACTAAAGAATTTACTAATAGATAGAACTTAAGTTATGAACAAAAGTAATACCAATATAAAATTAGTAAAAACAGTTAGTCATTAAACATAATTAATGCAAAACTTGAAACTTAGATCTCCAAATGCAGAGAAAACCAAACCAATACGTGTACACATTTACTAATAAGAAAAGTAAATAATAGTTGCCCAAGCACAAAGAAATAACTCATTAAAGCATCAAATATAACTCATTCATGGGATGCCCAAGCAACATCACTCATCAACATTTTATTTAGTAGATTCTAGTTAAAGATATTCATACCCCAATTTAATGGAAGACTTCTTATAGTTGCAAAGTGTTGTTATGGAACACTACTATCATCTTGAACCTATTAATGACAAACAAAAAGAAAAAATATATAAAAATGTAGTAATTAATTATATTATTTCTAAACTTAAAATATAAAAGATATCATACCTCCACATCATTTGATGCCCTCCCCACATTTGAAAGTGTAGTCAAATCAATAATTGTATATTGCTTAAGTAAGTTAATCATAATTCCAAACTTTCCTTGAAGTTCTCTGACATCTCCCTCTAACCCTTGAATATAATTCTTCAATTTAGCATTTTCTTGCATCACTTGTGCTTTGGAACGTTCATTTCCTTTTGATGAACTACCAATCTTACCAATACAAACGAACACGTCTTCTTCGTTCAACTCCTTTTACTTGAGAATAAATATCACTGTCATATGAACTACAATCACTCAATGACCCTTCAGATTCATTTATTTTATTGGTCATGAGCTCCTACCATTTAACAACAATTCAATCATTAATGACCACTAAGACTGAATCTATTAACAAATATAAAAATAAATAAATAAATTACATACAATTATATGAGCAGCCTTCTCGTTCACAATGGTTTTATCCTTTTGTGTCAGATTTTCAATATATATTTGAGCATGTGAAAGTCGTACTTCATTAGCCTCCAAAGTCTGTAATAAAAAATAAAATAATGAATACCCTCATAAATGAATTATCTAGTTAATGCAAATACTAAACATAAGGTCTAAAAAATAAAGTAACCTTTTCATGGATTAATCTAGAAAATGACTTCGTCCCAGTGCAATGAGGCTCATCTAGTTTGACACGATTTTGTTTATTCACTATGCTCACTGTTTGTAATTTAAAAAAAAAAGAAAAAGTAATGGTACATGTTTTCAAAGGAAAGTAGATATAAAATCAAGATAAAACACAAATAATTCTTGAAATGTTGAATTCATACCTTGCCTTTACTGGAGCACCAATAATGAACAATATCTTTCAATTGAGCTTTATCAACTCGAGAATCTACCATGTTGCTAATCATTTGCTCTTTCGATAAGGTTTCATCAAATATTTTAGCCCTTATCTCACTTTTCCACTGCCTCCATTTTTCACCAATATTACTTATTATCCATTTTTTCGACATTTCAGTTAAGCTTGGCACAAATATAAATTTTGACTACAAACAAAAAACAATAAAGATATTAAAACCAAAACTTAATTAACTATTAAACTACAATGGAAAAAAATCTATTAACTCATACCTCTATTGTTTTTCACATTTCATCTTTGTATTGTTTTGGCATCTCATGCCAACTTACATAGTTAATGGGTGCAAATTGAGCGTTTTGGACCATGCTACCAATGAAACGAGTTAGAGTACAAGCTTTTGTGCCAATAGGTTGATCTTCTGCGTCTAATGAAACAGCAATGTGTTCGTTTTCAGATAAATCCCAAACCTCGGCCATGCGTGAAGGACCTCTAACCTTCTTGCGATGTTGCGGAACATCTACTTAAAAGAGACATACATTAATATATTATTGTAAATGCTGTAACAGATTATAATAGGATGTTGCAACATATGGCAACAAGCTACTATAAAATATGGCAGTAAAATATAATTGTAGTTCTATTTCAACATGTTAAAGCAAGTAGATGTAACAAATGGCAGCAAGTTGGCTACACAATTTAGCATCAAATTGTTGTAAATTATGGCAGTATGTTTGTTTCAACATAGTAAGGCAAGAAGATGCAACATATGGCAACAAGCTCTGTTGCAACATATGGCAGCAAGTTATTACAAAATTTGGCAGTAAGTTACTATAATATTTGGCAGCAAGCAGCTATAAGATATGACAGTAAAATATGACAGTTGACATACTTCAACATATTAAAGCAAGTAGATGCAAGATATGGCAGAAAGTTAGCTATACAATTTGGCAACAAGTTGTTGCAAAATATGGCAGTATGTTTGCTTCAACATAGTAAGGCAAAAAGATGCAAGATATGGCAGCAAGTTACTGCAAAATTTGGTAGCAAGTTGCTATAACATATGGTAGTAGGTTTGCTGCCACATAATACCAAAACAAAGGAGTTGTACCTTGACTATCTTCTGTTACACAAGTTGAGGAGTTCTCATGATATTGCTCTAGCTGAAACTGTGAACTAGGACTAGAATTATGACTTGAACATATAATACTCAAACGTTTACGTCTTGGCATTTTTGAAAGTAATGCTTAATGTCCGAGATATCCTGTTAAAAAATTAACTGAAAGAATGTTAAAAGAATAAATACAATATAACACAAAACTATGTAGAATAATATAACATGCTACTTTCTTGGTAAAAATAAACTTCTAGAAAAACTAAGGATATAAAAATGAACCTTGGGCATCATTGATATTATTACAAACCATCATCTTCATTGTCATTCTCTACATTGGTATCTTCTGCAATATCACTTTCCATCCCTTGTGCCACATCTTCTCCACCATCGTCGTCAACATCATCTCTAAGCCAATTTGAATCATCTTGCACATCATTTAGAGTTTCAAGCCCTTCTTCGTTAGATTGATCTTTATTAAGAGATGGTATATTACCTATGTCAAACGTGTCCGTTAATTTCGCATGCTTGACAAGAAGCCAATCTTTATGAATCTCATATTTAATATAGAACACTTTTTTGACTTGTGTTACTAATACAAAAGGATCATCAATCAAATTATTAGCTTTGTGAATCAAGTATGAAAAATTCACAATGGTGTTTCCAAATCCATCTGTCTTAGAACCTCTATTGATATCAACCCAATCACATTTGAATAACACAAACTTATATCTACCATAATAATTTAATTGAATAATGTCTGTTATTGCTCCATAGTAACTAACTTCTCCCTCAATAAGTCATCTATCCCTTGCACTAGCATAGCTTGTTGTTTTGACATTAACAACAACTCCACTGTGTTGAGTTTTCAAGTGTTTTTCACGTTCTATTGTGTCAAATCTAAATCCATTAATGATATAACCAGTATATCTTCTAATCACTTCACTGGGACCACGAGCAAGCCATCTGATTTGATCTGTGACTTTTGTATTTTCTTGTGCATCCAAGTATGTAACCTATTTATTTTAGAAAAATAGTTAGTATAAAACATTCTAAATCGAGTAATGTATCACATGTCAAATTATACTTACTCGATCACGCAACCAATCAGTAAAAGTTTAGCTCTGAATCCTATCAATATCATATTGTGATAACCGACGTGGATGATTTTGTCTCTTAATAACTTCCTCATGTTCCCTACATGTAATACATCATATAAGAATCCAATTTTCTCTAAAAAAGGTAATATTTTGTAAGAATAAAAGAAATCTATTTATCTTACTTTCAGAATATGGTTACTGCATCGGTATTGAATAACATATAACGATGAGCTTGAATTAATGTTTGCTTGTCTAGCACAACTCGAGATACTTTATTTCGCTTTTTCACTTGAAACCCATGTTGTTGTTTTTTACCAAATGGTCTACCTCTACTTGATAAAATAGGTACTCCTTGAAAATTTAAAGTATCATCCTCAAAATTTCTTATAGGTCGATTGAACCTAGTTTCAACTCTAGATAAGTATCTCGAACAAAAAGTTAAACTTTCTTGTCCTAAGTACCCTTATGCAATTAAACCTTTCGGTTGAGCTCTGTTGCGTACATATGACTTATGTGTCAAAAGAAACCTATTTGAACAAGAACAATAATAAAATGTCTTTAATATGTTCATTGATATTTCATTTTCACAAACCAGATATACAAAATAATTTAATATTTACCTCTTAATAAGATACATCCACCGATATATAACTAGACCAGCAATTTTTGCCTCGTTAGCCAGATGAATAACTAAATGCACTATAATAGTAAAAAATGAAGGAGGAAATATCTTTTCCATTTTGCAAAGAGTCAATGCAATAAATGATTGAAGCCGCTCAAGTTCACAATCATGAAGCACTTTGGAGCAAATGTCTTTGAAAAAGTTGCATAACTCAATTATAACCATACTTACACCATGTGGCAAAGATCCTCGTAATGCTATGGGAATAAACTCTTGCATTAAAATGTGACAATCATAGCTTTTGAGCCCCAATAGCTTACGTTGCTTAAATTGAACACAGTTTGATATGTTGGATGAATATTCATTTGGAACTTTTAACTGCTTAAGAACATTCAAGAAGATGTCTTTTCCTCTTAAAGTCATCTGATAGTAAGCCTTAGGTAAATACTCCACATTGCTGTTAGGACGCTTCTGTGGATGAAGCTCATTTCTTATACCCATGTCTTGAAGATCACGTCTTGCTTTGTAGTTATCTTTTGACTTCCCTTCTTGTCCCAACAATGTACCGATAATATTATCACAAACATTTTTTTTATGTGCATAACATCCAGATTATGACGCAACAAAAGATGCTTCCAATAAGGTAAAGGAAAAAAATGCTCATCTTTTTCCATGGATGTACTATACCCTAATTTCCACTATCATTCAAGAATTCTGGTTGCTCTAAAACTGTGTTCCCAGATGGTAGTGTAGGTGCACTCCTACATTCATGATTTCAATCAAAAGAATGTCGATTAAATCGGTACTTATGGTCAAGCTTCAACCATCGACGATGACACATATAACTAAACTTTCTTCTGTATTGTAGCCACATTGATGCAGTTTCATAGCCACATGATGGATATGCATATTGTCCCTTTGTACTCCATCCAGATAGGTTGGCATATGCTGGAAAGTCATTAATAGTCCATATTAATGCAGCATGTAGTTGAAAACTCTGATTTGTAGTAACATCAAAAGTTTCAATCCCAACTTCCCACATGTCTTTCAACTCATCAATCAAAGGTTGCATGAAGATGTCAAGTTTATAACCAGGTCCAGTCAGACCAGGAATCAACAAAAAAAGAATAAAATTAGGTTGTTTCATGCGCAACCATGGGGGCAAATTATATGGAATCAAGATAACAAGCCAAGTGCTGTGAGTAGCACTAATATTCTTGAAGGGGTTAAAACCATCGAAAGCCAATCCAAGACACACATTACGAGAATCCATGGCGAATCCAGGATAATGAGAATCAAGTTCTTTCCAAGCTTGTGAATCTGCTGGATGTCGTAAGAATCCATCTTTAGTGCGACCTTCATTATGCCATTTCATCAAAGCTGTAGTCTTTGAAGACATAAACAATCTTTGTAATCTTGGTTTTAGAGGAAACCAATGTAAGACCTTTGCAGGTTTCTTTTTTTTTTTCTTGAAGTTTGCTTAAAGTCATCTATTGCAGCATTTTTTGCTTAATTTTCACCTTGATAAACCACATTCTGAACATACATCTGCATCGACCTTGTCTTTCCAAAACAACATGCAATTATTTGGACAAACATGAATCTTCTCATATCCAAGACTCAAACCCTTAATGATTTTTTTAACCTTATAGAATGATTCTAGCAATGAGTTTTCCTTTGGTAATGCATCTTTTAGCAACTCCAACAACATCGAGAATGACTTGTTAGTCCATCCATTAAGGCACTTCAAATGGTACAAATGAACTATGAAAGACAATTTTATGTAGTTCTTGCAGCCGGGATATAATTTTTTCTCAGAATCTTTAAGCAACTCATAAAAAGCATGTGTAGGATTCCTTTCCGTAGCTTCATCTCTTTCATTAGTATCACATTCACTTTTATTTGTCACTTCATCATTCAATATATGCATGGGAAAAACATCATGTAACAAGCCATGTATATCATGTTCAAGACCACTTTCTTCCTCATTAACTATACTAGTAGAGGTATCAAATGTTTCTCCGTGAAATATCCATCGAACATAACCTTTGAGAAAACCATAACAAATTAAATGATCGAAAACATCTCCCCTTGTAAACCAATATGTGTTCACGCATTTTATACATGGGCATAAGATTTTGTCATCTTTAGATGATTTTTCAAATGCAAAATTCAGAAAGTTGTCGACCCCTTTAATGTACTCATCGCTTGCTCTTAACGTAAGACTTATCCATGATTTATCAATTGAATAATCAGTAACTGAACTGAAATGATCAATGTTTAAAATTATAAAAATTTAGCTAGCTTTCTAACCATGGAGTGTTAAAATATGGTTACAATAATACAATATAAGTGCACTAAATGCACGAAGTAATATACTTGGCTATGACATACTTGAAGAAAAAGATACAGCACCACAGCAAGATGGCCTATAAGGATTTATCTTCTTTTAAAAACCAAACCTGTAAGAAATGATTTTTAAACAATATATAAGGCATGAAAATCTATAAAATTTTTGATATGATAAGCATTATGCAGCATGCAGTGTGTAGTATGCGAAGTATGCAGTGTACAGTGTGTGATGCAGAGTATGCAGTATGCAATGCAGAGTATGCAGTGTGCAATATGCAGAGTGTCAGTGTGCAGTGTGCAGTATGGCTATATGTAGTATGGCAGTATGTAATATGGCAGTAGTATGTAGGATGCAGGATGCAGTGTGTTCAGTTTGCAGTATAACAATATGTAGTATGGCAGTAGGGCAGTATGTAGTATGAAGAATGGCAGTGTGCAGTATGGCTGTATGTAGTATGGTAGTATGGCAGTAATATCCAAGATGCAGGATGTAAGATGCAGTGTGTGTAGTGTGCAGTATCACAATATGTAGCATGGCAGTAGGGCAGTATGCAGTATGAAGTATGGCAGTGTGCACTATGGCAGTAGTATGCAGGATGCAGGATGCAGTGTATGCAGTGTGCAGTATTACAATATGTAGTATGGCAGTAGGCAGTATGCAGTATGAAGTATGGCAGTGTGTAGTATGGCTGTATGTAGTATGACAGTAGTATCCAAGATGCAGGATGCAAGATGCAGTGTGTATAGTGTGCAGTATCATAATATGTAGTATGGCAATATGGTAGTATGCAGTATGAAGTATGGCAGTGTGCACTATGGCAGTAGTATGCAGGATACAGGATGCAGTGTGTGCAGTGTGCAGTATCACAATATGTAGTATGGTAATAGGGCAGTATGCAGTATGAAGTATGGCAGTGTGCAGTATGGTTGTATGTAGTATGGCAGTATGGCAGTAGTATCCAAGATGCAGGATGCAGGATGCAGTGTGTGCAATGTGCAGTATCACAATATGTAGTATGGTAATAGGGTAGTATGCAGTATGCACTATGGCAGTAGTATGCAGGATGCAGGATGTAATGTGTGTAATGTGCAGTATCACAATATGTAGTATGGTAGTAGGGCAGTATGCAGTATGAAGTATGGCAGTATGCAGTATGGCTATATGTAGTATGGCAGTATGGCAGTAATATCCAGGATGCAGGATGCAGTGCGTGCAGTGTTCAGTATCATAATATGTAGTATGGCAGTAGGGTAGTATACAGTATGAAGTATGGCAGTATGCACTATGGCAGTAGTATACATGATGCAGGATGCAGTGTGTGCAGTGTGCAGTATCACAATATGTAGTATGGTAGTAGGGCAGTATGTAGTATGAAGTATGGCAGTATGCAGTATAGTAGTAGTATGTAGGATTGAGGATGCAGTGTGTGCAATATGCAGTATCACAATATGTAGTATGGTAGTAGGGCAGTATGCAGTATGAAGTATGGCAGTATGCAGTATGGCAGTATACAGGATGCTGGATGCAGGATGCAGGATGCAGTATATGTAGTGTGCAATATCACAATATGTAGTCTGGCAGTATGGCAATGTGCAATATGGAGTATGCAGTATGCATTATACATTATGGCAATATGCAGTATGGAGTATGACAGTGTGACAATGTGTAATATGCAATATGGCAATATCTAGTATGTAGTTCAATAATTTTAGCAGATCAATGGGCAAAGTAGGTTCCTTTCCATGACAATTTAGTGATAATTTGCATGATGTATTCACCATGTAAGTTAAATCTAAGATGCATCTAATCATGAAAATGAATTTCAAGAATATTGCTTCATTAGCATCAAAAAGTACCAGTATTTAAATTTATACAATACAAAGTTTATCTTCTTCCATAAACTTGGGATCCAAATTATTATTGGTCTTTGGATTGGGCCAAAGCCAAGATAACATAAAAGTTCACAAAACACATTTCTGGACATCCCATGACTGTAAAATAGGACAGAACAGAAAATTACAAAATTACTTTGGCAAAGAAATTGAAACCAATAGAAGCTGAGCATCATGAGTAGGTAAGTTACAAATGAATGCCCGAACTGCCACACAATTTTCTAGCCCGTCCATAATTTTTATTGGTTTTTCTTTGGCTTTAGTTGAAATTAGAACTTTGAACAACTTCTCTGTTATTTCCCCTTTGTCTTTGCCTCTTAGGCTGCAATGCAAGAATACTGATTTGTCATAACTGAAGTATCTATTTATGTGATGTTTGACGTGAACATCATAAAATATATCAAATGCATGCTATGATTTATGTGAAAAGTGTTCACTACTTGGTATAGTCTATCAAAACATTCCAAGTGCCAATTGTCACCCTACAGAGGACAAATGGTCATGATGTATTCTTCATGTGAATCTAACTGCAGAGCTGATACACCCATATGGACAAATTGCTAGCATATGCAGATAATAGCCAAACCTCACATCCTTTGCATTTATGTATTGGGCATGCAAAGTTTCTGATTTTCCTCTCCTGTGTCTTAATTGATAACCTTTAGAAGGCACATCTCATCAATAAAATATCGAAAACAAACAAGTTAATGATTTAGACTTATAAATCACTAGGTTATAAAGAATTAAAAGAAATCAGGAAGATATTTTCAGATCAAGCTCCCTTTACTAAGAATGTATAAAGCTTCTTATGAAAATTTTATTTTCAGATCAACCACTTTTCACTGCGCATGTGCATGTGTCCTAAAGAGAGAGAGAGAGACAAGTTGCACCAATATTGCTTTCGATTATGCCAACCCAGGGCCATAACAACACGTTAATACATACCATAAGATTATTCCAACAATAATTCCCATTTAGTAATGATTTTTTTCCTAGTGATTGTCCAACGGAGTTAGGCCAAACCCAAGATTATACTAATCCAGGGCAGCATACTCATCATCCCTGGAATTACCACATCTCCAAGAAAAAAATATAAAAAACTGAACTTAATAATAGAGAACCCACCATATTTGTTTGAGGATATAGAAACAAACAGTGAAAATTCATAATCTTTCAGAATATGAAACTACTTTGGTTACCTGTGAGTAAATGGCTTCTGCTGTTCTTGCAAAGCTGTGAGTAAATAGATTTTGTGTAGAAATGGTAAGCTCCAAGCTGCAATTTATGGGCATTTTCAAAGCAGCATCCATTAATTCAAAGCTAAAACCCTCAGCCTCAGATGAATCAAAAGAATTTCGTGAAGAAATTACGCAGAGGAGCAAAGGCCTACCTTTACCTGTGAAAACTTTCGGTGGTTTCTTGATATCTAAATCACTCGGTTGCAAAATTTTATAAATGAACAAGATGTGAGATTGAAATCAAGAGAAGAGAAATGAGAAAAATTTAATACAAAATGGACAGCAATTATGAGAGAAAGAGATTTATATTTTAGGGATTTAGAGCAAGAACCGAAGGAGGAGCAAATGAAAGAAAGAAAAAAGAGATACAATCATCCCGATGAATTCACATAAAATAAATAAAAATTATTTTTATTTTAAATAAATAAATTTATTAGTTAAATCAATTTTTTAATTTATTTTATATTTACATTTAAAAGTAAATAAAATTAATTTTATATTAATCTTTTTGTGAATTATTTTTTAAAAATATGATATTTATGTAAAATAAAAATAAAATTTTAACTTATCCATATAATTGTGACTTTATATTATTAAAAGATAATTTAGATTTTTTTAAAAAACTAATCTTGATATAAACATCATAAAAATTTTGAAAATCTTTCAATTAATTGAAATCTTTTCAATAATTAATTGAAAAGTATATGTGCATGATATGTATGTTATTATTGTCATGTGTCTTGTAATGTCATATTGAAAAATATACATTATGTTGTTCAATGAATGTGATAAATATCATATGGTACAATATAGTGAAATGGGTTATTTTTTCTTCATCAGAGATTTTAATTACTAAAAATATTTGCTAATAATTTTAATTTATTAAAATTATTTTAATTATTTTTACTTTATATTTTAAATTATCCATTGAATTAATTGTACATATACATATATATATATATCATATTTCGATTTGATTCAATTAAATCATGCCTTTCATTTATTTTTGAAATATTTATTTAAATTAAAATCTTACATAATAAATTTACACTCAAAATCTTTTAAATATATTTTTTGATACATGCCAATGTAAATAATTAACTATTTTATGATGAACATAAAGATAAAAAGTCCATCAATGTATATCATGAATATATTGGATATTTAGTGACATCTATAAATAATCCTCACTATAGGTATAGATTTACTGACGCACAAAGATATTTGTCACTATAAGCTAAATATTTTCAAGTATTTACTGACAAACAAAAAATGATTGTCAGTAAATACAAAAGATTTACTGATGGATAGAATAATCCATCAGTATAAGCACATATTTACTGATAACTAGTATAGAACCGTCGCTATATGTAAGATATTTAGTGACACACATACATATCTGATACTACAGACTAGATATTTACTGATGAAAAATAAATTTGTCACTAAAAGTAAGATTTTTACTTATGGACAATAAAAATCTGTCAGTACATAGTGGCAATTACAACTTTTAGTGATGGATAATAGAAACCATTACTATATATATGGTATATACTGACAGATTTTTTGTTCATCAGTAATGATCATATATGTACTGACGAACTAAAAAATCTGTTAGTATTTGTGTATATATACTAATGGATTTTAACCGTCACTAAAAAGTAGCGTTAGTAAAATGACAACTTTTTTGCAGTGTAAGCCTATTGTAGGAGCCTCTAATCCTAGAATTTGCTCCTAAAGCTGAATCATATACAACCTGTATGATTCTTCTTCTTAATTCTTCCCTTACTTCAATAACTAATCTATTTTGATACCTCAATAACTCATGAGAATAGGTGTAATGAGGCTTTCCATCAACTTTTATCATCAAAGTTCAGGTGGAAGAAGCAAAATCATGAGTTTGACTTTGATTTAAGGGTATTGAAATTGAGTGATCATGATTATGATGATAAGAGTGGATTGGATGAAGCAGTACAACCATATAACTTTTGATCTTTGAAACATGAAGCTGCCATTTAAAAGAGAGGAAGAACAGTTTGAGCTGATTGAAACTAAAGAGACTACTAAACTCAGATCGAGGTTCTGCAAAGGCCTCCAAAAGTTGCTTAAGAAAGGTTGGAATAGAGTTACATAACAATGCTTTACAATCACTTGTTGTTCCCTACCAAAAACCTCTGAAAACCTAAACTCAATAACTAAAGTCACCCAACTAATTGTTCTCAAGCTCATTGAGTCAGTACTGCATAAATATGGTGTAGTATTTGAACAACCTAAATCGCTTCCCTAAATAGAAGTCATGATCATTATATAACCTTAAAACTAAACTTCCAAACAATAAGTATAAGACATTAAGATATTTGTCAACACCAACAAAGTGCCTTTCTTTAATGTCTTGGTTGTCGACACCAACAAATTAAATTCTTAAATTCTTGCTCAAAAAATTAAACTTATAGTATAGATGAGCAAAGTCATTTCCACAGAGATTTGTTAGATTTACTTTTTGCAAAATAAAATAAAAAAAGGGGGTTTGAGGAGTTAAAAGTAGATCAAATAAGAATAAAAGGAAAGAAAAAATCAATGTAATAAAGTATCCAGTCAAAGGAATAATTTCATATTTGATTTAGGAATTGATCATTGATGTAAAGATAAAAATCTTTTAATCTTCACTGAATTAGTTATAGCTGTTGGTACCATCTAACAACCTGTTTTTCGTTACTTCTTTGATAATAAGGATATGATCTCTGATTATTTCTCTTATCAATACATAACCCTAGATATGATCTTAGGATTTAATTTACCAATAGTATTAAGAATTAGAAAAACTATCAATTTTAGTCAATAAACACATGTGTAGGTTTATTTAAACTAGATTATATATCTTTATAACATAAATTGAAAATTTCTTTTGCAATTAACTATGTTATTTACTACTTATATTAGAACATTTAAACAATTATAGATTTAAACTTTTAATTAGTAATTTATTATTTTAATGATTAAATAAAGGGAACTTTTTGTTGCAATCAACCAAAATAATATTTTCAATAAGCACAGAAAATAAATAAACAATAAAGAAATAAAGAACAAATAAAATCAGTTAGATCTCATAATTCTGAAGAATCAAACCCTTGATTATTATCCTTTAACCGGAAGAGATGTTTAGCAATCCATGAAAAGAAAAAAATCTAAGAAAAGAGGAAGGTAAAAAATAAACTCTGGATGTTCCTTTGAAGGAACTACCTCCCCTTTATATAATAATCCTTAAACATAATAATCTATTTTAACTAAGACTCTTAAAAATAAATTAAAATAACGATTAAAATTTTACAACTACTTTTTCAATAAAAGATAAAGTCCTGGTTCGGTGAAATTTCAATGCTGTTGGGTATGCCAATGCCTTATCCAAAGACATCTTCTAGTGTATCCACATCTCTTGGAATCCAACTTTTCATCTTCAATTAATAAATTTGAGTTCATCTTGGTTGATTTCCTTAATCTACCCTACTAAATACAAAATATAGTCAAAATCCAAGATTTAATCATTTATAACCAACAAAAACATGAGAAAATAAAACAATATATATGACTATTATACATTCTATCAACTACCAAAGACAAATTTCTCATCCTCATCATAAAAAACTTACCGAATGAATTAACGGAGCTAACTATTCCACTAAGCTGGACCTAAGGCCTGGTTATCACCAAATCAAAATGAAGACTGCAAATGTCCATAAGACAGCCTTTAGAACTCATAATGGGCACCTCGAGCTCTTGGTAATGCCATTTGGGTTCACTAATGCCCCAACCACTTTTCAGGCCCTCATGGATAGTATCTTTGAGCCTTATTTGAGGAAGTTCATCCTATTATTATTATTATTATTAGTAGTTTGGATGATATACTGGTCCACAGCTTTGATCTAGAGCAGCACATGAACACCTAAAGTTGGCTCTATAAACTCTGTTGAAGCACCAGCTCTTTACCAAGTTATTGAGATATACTTTTGCACAATATTCAGTCAAATATCTTGGGTATACCATCTCCATTAAATGGGTTAGTGTTGGCAATACCGAGATTGAAGCTATGATAAATTAGCCTATTCCCCAAAACTTACAAGCATTGAAGGGTTTTTGGATCTTACTGGATATTACAGGAAATTTATTAGAGGTTATGGTGTTATAAGTAAACCCATCACTCATCTTCTAAAGAATGATGCATTTAAATGGGGTAAAGCAGCAAAGGAAGCTTTCAATCAATTCAAAGAAGTAATGTGTATAGCACCAATGCTGCTTTGCTCAATTTTTCTCAACCTTTCACACTAGAGACTGATTGCTAGCAATAAAGTGAATGAGGCAGTACTAATGCAAAACCAAAGATCTTTAGCATTCATAAGTAAGGGTCTGAACACTAAACACTAAGATGCATCACTTTATGACAAAGAACTCGTGGCCATCATATTTACTGTTGCAAAATAGAGACATTACTTGGAACATGCCCACTTCATATAATTAAGATTGACCAAGAAAGTATTAAGTTCCTTTTGTAGCTGAAATCTGCATATTCAAGTGCGACAAAAAGGGCTAATGAAATTGTTAAGTTTGGATTTCAACATCTCGTATAGAAGGAGAGTTGAGAATAAGATCACAAATACTTTTATCTAGGAAGGGATACCCAAAGCAAAGGGTGGATAGTCACTGAGCCATAGGTACCTCTCTGTCACCAGTGTGGATGACTGATATTATTGCCAGCTATGAAGAGGATGCATAAATCGAAGAA
Organism: Moringa oleifera; assembly: GCA_021397835.1. NCBI lineage: Eukaryota > Viridiplantae > Streptophyta > Magnoliopsida > Brassicales > Moringaceae > Moringa > Moringa oleifera. The sequence continues at coordinate 5,232,756 of JAJFZO010000087.1, forward strand.
ATCATCCAGGATTCTTATATAAAGTCTTACTCAGTATATTTTGGCCATTAGCAACTATCATTCATAAGGTTAATGCCTTAGTGGACTATCTAATAATTCCTTCACCAACTAAGCATTTACAAAACAATATGTGCTGCCACTATCAATTAAAATCACCACTTCTCTCCCCTTAACTTCCCCCTTTGACTTTGAGAAAATTACCAGACTCTTTGCCCCTCTCAACATTTTCCTCCCTTTCCACTTCATTATCTATCTCCATCATCTATACCCTCACCTTCTTTCGACTCTATGATAGAGAGTGAATTTAATTGTTTGGTCTTGCATACATGGCCTATAAAGTATTTATACCACACCTGAAGTATAATCCTGGAGTTCCCTTGGGATTAACAGGGTTGCTGTTAGGTTTTGTAGGTTCTGTTTGTCTAGTGTTTGAGGGTTGGGTGGCTTTGATATTAGCTTTGGTAGGGTATTTGACAGGATGGGTTTGAGAGTTGGTTTTGCTAGGAGAGCTCACAAAGAATGGTGTGTTATTGCTGAGTTAGGATTTAGAAGGGTGCTTTTGATTTTTAAACATGGCCATTATGGACTGGTCTTGGAGTTTAGCTTGTTCACAAGATTAAAAGAAGGGCAAAGGGTTTAAAGAGCTTGACCACGGGTTTGAGTTCTTTACTTAGGCCATTAATAAACTAGAAACAAAATAATTTTCATCTAATCTAGGATTATATTTGAGAATAATAGATTTTTATTCGTCGAACTTCTTTTGATACTCCAACACAAATCCCTTTTGTTTCATCTTATTGAATTCCTCAACTACCTCCACCACAGTTGGTTCTCCAAATCTCTCACAAAATGCTTCAGCAAAAATCTCCCAAGTGCTTCCTGCCTGTTGGATCTGCCAACATTGATACAAGATATCAGCCTTCTCTCCTAGACAGAGAGTTGCCAAAGCAATCTTTTAGTCATCCGGTATACCAGAAGTTGAAAATACTTCTGACATTTTGATATCCACAATCTTAGGTTATTTCCACCAAAGCTTGTTAACTTCATTTTTGGCATCTTACCTCCGAAAGTGTTATTGGTATTTTGATTAGAACCTCTTGCAAGAGGATTCTTATTCAAGGTAAGAGTAGGTAAGATGCTATTACCTTCCTTTCTGCTGCTACTAACGTCCATCTGTTTAGAGGTGAACATGGGTGAATGGCTTGATTCAACACCTGGTGGCATTACTGCAGGTGACCAATTTGAAACCATTAGTTACTGGCGGATGAGTTGTGGGTGGCATCGATAGCAAGGACTTGGACAATACCATCATCATTTCCATCAGTTGATTTATCTGTTGTTGTATTGCTTGCCACAAGGCTTCCACATCTTACCGAATAACCTTCTGCTTTTGGAATTACTTTGTTGTGGTATTCCAATATGTTGTACATCTCCCTCATGAATTCTTAACTCTTTTGTTCCGACCATATTGACCTGCTCCCCTATCAACTTAAGGTGGTTAGCCTTTGTCGTAACAGCCTTTTCCTTGCTTGCCATAAGGAATGCAGCAAAGGTTTCCTCAGGTTTTGTCTATTTTGATCCCACTCTGTCAAAACCCTGACTAGATAGGGATGAATTAGTGAATAGAAAGAATTGAGAAGAAAACCAAAATGGGAGACGAGATTGAGGTGGAGAAAGAATAAAATAGATGACAGAAAAGAGAAGAAGAGTAAGAATAGAGAGAAATGAGAATTTCCATTAATGATTCAATGGATTCTCTTCCAAAAATTTCTGTGCCTCTAATAAGACCAATATCAAAACTTCAGTGCCTCTAATAAGACCAATGTCTTGACAATACCGTCACTACAATTGTACAAAATGACAAATAAGGTAATTGGTGAATAAAAAATCAAATAAGAAACTAGCATAACACAAATAACCCCTCCATATTTTTCCTATTCTGCCACCTCTCTGATCTGTGTTGATGTAGTGATTATGCTACTTATCTCTTTTATTGTTCGAGTTACTGCTATAGGAATACTATCCAATTTGGATACATTTGTTGGTTTGCATATATAGAACGATGAATCAGCGGACTGCAAGTCATAGTCCCTGTTAAGTACTTGATGTGGAAAGGAAACAAGCAAGTGTTAAAGATATGACATTTTCAATTCTTAATCAAATAGGTATTTGGCTTACTGTAGAAATTGAGCTAATTTGTTGGAATAATATCAAGAGCACACGTACGGCCATGTTGCATCATTAGAACATAAAAAGTAGCAGTAGCCTTATGGTTGCATCCTTTGAACCATTGAAACCATCTCCAATTCTTGTTAAGAGTGGAGATATTGCGCAAAAAAATGGTAAGAAGTAAAGAAGAATGAAAAAACTGTTGATCTTAAGATATCAACATATACCTATTTTTATATAATGTACCCATTCAAGCATATTTATAAAAAAAATCTAAATTACACCAACATAAATTCATCAAGCATATTTAAATGGTTCTTAGATATCCAAATACTTATAAAATATCTATCAAATGACAATCAATCAAGTATATTTAAAAAAAGTAATCAATTTCTCATTTAATGCTTAAAATCAAACCAAACTGAATAAAAAGAGAAAACAAAAGAAACTTACATATTGGTAGTCAAAGAAATCAATACTCAAGTTTATTGCAAAGTATCAAATCCAACAAAAACACTTCCAAATCAAAAAAATAAAATAAAAAGAAATTTAAGGGCCAGCAGAATTGAAGAGAGAAACAAAGAGTTACTCTTTAGCAATAGTTCTCTTTAATTTACCTTAAAGGCTTGCAGCTTTAACTTTTAACATTAGTTTATTCAAAACTGATATTAAAATATAATTTTTATTGATTATTTTTATGAAATTAATAATAAAAATTATTTTTAAAAATTAATAAAAGTTTTACTAAAATTATTATTAATTTAGTGTGATAATGGATGAAAATCAAAGGATATACCACTAAGGGATATATTTGACCGACAAGAGTTTTAGAATAGCCACTACTATACATATGAAACATCGGGCTTCTTTTTGAGAGTGAACATTCTAATTAAAACATGATAGATGGAGGAGAATTTATAAAAGGAAAGCATCGTATGGATAATACAAAATCTGAAACCAGTAACACAGAACTGGAATTGAAACTCTCCACCAACTAAAGGCAGCTTCAAACGAGCTACGCAAGTATAATATATATGATTTAATTCGATTTTAATAGATTGATTTATTAACTGATTCAATTCAAAATTAATTAATTTCAAACCTACAATTCAATCTATTTTTTAAATAAATAATTTTAGTTAAATCCATTTATCAAACAGATTGTCATAAACAAGTCACTCTTTGGATTTTAGGCCTCGAAATTAAGTTAATAAAAACTCCTTATATAGTTAGAATAGTGATTCGGCCTAGGGAGATTAGTAGTGTTGTTAAGATCCCTTAGATAAATAAACTGTTCTTCCTTATCTTTAGGGGTCATATTAATTGGAACCTTAAACCTAAGTTATAATTAAAAATAAGATACAGTTTCTTTTATTTTTTAAATTCTGTTTAGCCATGGAGAGAAAATGGAAAAAAAAATAATTATTACTTGGTCTTAACTAGGGCTGATCCTGCAAAAATGGAAAAAAGAAATAATAACTATTGCTTGGTCTTGACTAAGACTGATCTATAATCAAATAAGCAACATATACTCATCCAAAAGCAAAGTCTTGGTCTTGTAAAATTTGGGGGCATTGTCATAATCTTTTCACTGATCAAGGGTTTGACTATATCCAGTAATTATAATGGGGGCTTTTTTATGTCATTATCCTGTGCCCTATTAACTCAAATTAGTAGAATTTGAAGGCTAATTAATTAGTCAATATGGATATGATTGAAAAATCCATTTTCACCATTATAAGAATATTTTAATCTCACAAATGACAAAAAATGCTACCAACTTACTTCATCCGCACAATAAGATAAGGTACTTTAACATAATTACAAGATAAGAATAACATGCCCCACTTTCAACCAGGGCAGCTCCACGGACAAGGGACCATCGTGGTTGCTTAGGACTCCTCTTTCAAGTTGCCTCCCATTTTTAGATGGTCCTTATTTGATTTTTTTTAAAATAGTTTTTAATTATTAATAAATATGATTTAAGTATTGGAGTAAAAAACGTAAATCCCATGAAATTAACAAGCTGTCCACGTTAATTCAAGCTGTGGATATCTACATTTGTTTGACTGCATGAACGATGAATTCTTTTTTACTAACTTGAACTCTATCATAGAAGAGTTACTTGTTCTTCCTCTGATTTCGAATTGTGTAATTGGGAAGCATTCTAACAAGGGCAAAGCAGCACTTGAAGCAGCAGGTGCATGGCCAGACCACAACTTTTCCACGTAACTTTGGTAGCCATGGCTGATGGATGGTCAATCTTATCCTTAGAATGAAACATTTTCCTCGAAGTTGGTAGCAATTTGTCGTTCGTGAGGTTTAAAATATTCTTATCCAGTGGAAACGCATTTCTCATCATTGAACATAGTCGCTAATTAGCCTTCAAATTCTAGAAACTCTTTTCAGGTACGCGACGATAATGACAATGACAACATAAAAGCATTAGCCATTTTTTTATTGAAAATTTCCAGTCCCTTGTTCAAAAAAGATGTAATGGAATATCCATAGGTACATAATTTGAAAGATATGGCTGTTCATTTTACTCTAATTGGTGAAGACAGCTCCAAAAATGTGCAGCCAGGGGCTGCTGGGTGCTCACTCTTCCACTTCGGTTCAACTTTGGCGGCTTCAGCATTTGTTTAAAAGGCCACATGAATCAGTTGGTCCGAGTTTTCAAGATTAAGACCATCAAGGATACCAAAATCCTAAACATCTCAAGATTAGTTCATGCTAGTGATATCTCTTGATTATGTGTATATGTAAAGTTTCTTTACTGTCGTGAATTAGTTTTTTGAGATTGATAAGAAGCTGAAGACCATGAACCCATAAAAAACAAAGATAGGGACTAAATTGACTAATCATATCAACCAAACCCAGAAAATCAAATCCCTAGAAGATCAGGATTAAGACTTTTACATGATAATATTTTCATCCCAAGAAGCATAAAGTGACTCACATGATCCTTGTCCGAACAAAAGAAAGCATACAGCTTCTAATATTACATGCATGTTCAAATCATATTTATCATCACCCTTCCATACATAGAATACTATCTATTTTCATATTTGTCATCTTTTATTTTTCTGGTTCATTCATAAAGATTAGAAGATAATCGTGGACTAACAAGAACTTCTAGTGGAGTAGCTTTCATATTTGATAAGCCATCACTCTCGGTCATATCAACCGGTGCATCCCATGGAGTTGAAACGTCAAAAGCATGTAGAAAGCTAGCCAATGACCAGTGCACCATTTGCAGGCCAAAAGAGGTTCCTGGACATGATCTTCTGCCACTGCCAAATGGGATCAATTCAAAATGTTGACCCCTCACATCGACATTCTTGTGGGTCGTGAGGAACCTCTCTGGCCTGAATTCCAAAGGGTCTGGCCACACACGAGGGTCTGTCTGTATCTTCCACAGGTTTACAATCAGTCGGGTGCCTTTAGCCACATGGTAGCCACCAACTGTGCAGTCCTCTGTGAATTGTCGTGGTCCTGACAGAGGTCCTGGAGGATACAATCGCAGTGTCTCTTTAACTACAGCCTGGAGATAGGCCAGCTTGCTAATGTCGTCCACTTCATTTATGTGTCTTCCTCTGCCTACATGAACGTCCAGCTCTTCTTGAACCTTCTTAAGTGCATGGCGGTTGTTCAGTAGCAGGGAGAGTGCCCATGTTAGAGTCACCGTTGTTGTGTCACTGCCCCCTGCAATCATGATCTATAAAATCCAAGATTTTACTATGGTTGAATGAAAAGCATGAAACTAAAGATCAAAAGATAAAAGAAAGAAGAATAAACAAAGAAGGCTATTAACGCACCAAGCATGTTGCTTTGTTGATGGTATCAGCATCAAAGCCTGCAAGATTTGTGCCTTCAAGGACCCTGAGCATAACATCAATGAAATCTTGCTCCACTTTGTCCTTACTCGCAGATCTCTTCCTTTTATGCTCCTCTAACCATTCTGTGCAAATACTATCCAACTCTTTGGCGGTCTCCTTCATGGCCTTTTCATGGCCACCAAAATCCATCCATCCAAGAAAAGGAACAGCATCTCTCATCACAAAAATCCCTATCAAACGAAAGAACTCTCTTGCCGCTTTCTGCCACCTCCTGGCCTCTTCACCCTCAGCACTAGCACCAAAGTACCTCTTCCTTGCGACCATCCTAAGAAGCATATTAAAGGTCAAGTCAGTAAACCATTGCTTCAATTCTACCAAAACATGGCCCGAGCTATTGCTGCCATCGGTCCAGTGCTTGTACAACTCTTTCAGGGAGGTCTCTGCTTCAGAGACCCGAACCTGCTGGAGCAGCTCAACCCTGCGGTTTGAAAGTAGCTCCACGGTGGCTATTTTACGCATCTCCCGCCAGTATGGACCGTGGGGCGCAAACCCAAACATGGCATAGTCGTAGCCCAAGTGTTTGGCAGCTATCATCTTGGGACGGGAGCTGACAGCCAAGTCATGGGATGTAAATACTTCCTTGGCAATCTCCCAAGTACTCACCACCACAGCTGGATAGATACCGAGTCGAACGGTGAAGATTGGACCGTATTTATCAGCCATGGCTCCCAAAGTTATGTGGAGAAGTTGAGGTCGTCCTAACAAAGGGAGGTGACCTATTACAGGCCATGCACCCTCTGCTTCAGGTGCTGCTTGGGCATTTCTAGAAACTGCCTGTTTCTTAATGAAACCATACCAGAACAGAAGAACAAGTAATCCTAACCCAGCCATGCTAGAGTTCAAGGAGTTAAAAGAAAGATCCATTGTTGATTGTAATGCAAAGAATAGGTTTGCATAGATAGGTGGGAACGGAGAGCAATGTAGAAAGCTTTTGCTATCTATATAAGCGCATAACACGCAACTAGATTTGCTGCTTTCAGTGGGAAGTGACAAGTTTGTGTATTTCTTTTTCTCAGCATCCATGGCCCAGCCTAGAAAATCTCCCCAAGATGAAATGGTTACTTCACAAAAACCAAAAAAGAATCTTCCAAAGGGAACCTACTTAGACATAATAACCTCACTGATTGGGCTCTCAGGATATCTTTAGGTCAAAAATTCCATATTTAATATTATAAATATTAACTATCTTTGATTTATATTTATGCATTAGATATTTAAAATATTTACTTATTTTATCAATTAAAATATTAACAAGTTATCGGATAAAAATAGCTTAAATTTACTTTTTATGGGCAGGTTATTGACAAGTATCTTTGCAATTATAATATTTCACATCTTGAGAATCATATTTAGGTTAGAATTTTATGGGAAGTAAAATATCATAGATAGCTCTAGTTTAAATGAAACTTTATTTAAGAGTAAGTATTGTATATAGGTAAGTGGTTTACTTGAAGAAGGTGCAGAGAAAATATTGAGAAAGTTTGTCAGAGCAAATTACCTTTATTCGGAGATCCAAAAAGAGCTCAATGGTTTTCGCCATGAAAACACTGCATATTGAAAAGAGTGATAAGCAAAATGTAGTTATATGAGTGGAGGGGATCTCATTAAATAGTGTTTCAATAAGTGTTACAACATTGATTATGACAATTGAAGGAGTTTGATGTGTAAGAAACAATTAGTGCTTGTAACTGGGACTTAGTGGATTATTCAATGTCTAGGCATGAACCCCTGTATATAGGGTGATTAACTAAAACATGTAAAAATCTTACCTATATTATTTATGTTTATGCTTGTGTTTTATTACAAACCGATTAAATCATAACATAAACATAAACTTCGATCTATTAATTCGTATAAAAATAAATCACGCAATAGAACTATTAAGAGAAGGAGAATCGATTTCACAACTATTATTGTTGGATGGTTCCAACTACTCACATTGAAAACATGCATCTTGGCTTCACAACGCCATTGAAGGCTTGGAGAGTAATGTTAACAAAATGAACTCCAACTACAAACACTATGGAATGGGTTACCAAACGCAAACCTAAATCTACATAGACAATTGAAGAAGATTCTTTGTCAAACTACAACTCAAAGACTTTGAATGCAATTTTCAACATGCTTGATGTCAATTAGTTTAAATTGATTTTAACATGCGAAACAATACAAGATGCATGGTCTATTCATGAGGTTGCTCATGAAGTATTTTTACTATAAAACAATCCAAATTTTAGATGTTAACTACCAAGTTAAAAAATTTTAGAGTGCTTGATAATGACTCAATTCCTGATTTTAATTTCTTACTTTGTGATATTGCTAATGAATGTTTTTCTCGCGAGAAAAATATTATGGATTAAAATTTATAAGAAAGTCCTTAAGTATTTATTAGAAAGGTTTGCATATAAGGTAATAACAATAGAAGCAGTTCATGATGTAGAAGCCATGAAGTTGGATGAGTTGATGGAATCTTTATAAACTTTTGAGATGAATCTGAGATGAAAGAAAAAGGAGAAAAACATTGCCTTGCAAGCTAAATCTTACAAGCAAGTAATGATGATGTATTAGCTAAAGGATCATGAAAGCATAAATTAGTCATTACCTTTGTTGATGAAAAATCTTAGTAGTATACTCAAGAAAGCAAATAAGGAGAACAAAGATAAAAACTTCAAATCAAGGAAGTCTCCTAGATCAACTACTCCGAATGCCTCAATTGAGTTCAAGAAAGACAAAAGGATGCAATATTGAGAGTATGAAGACTTTAGAAATATCCATGTTGAATGCACTGACACACTCAAGAAAAAGGAAAGAGTTGAATATTGCTAGGAGTGAGGAGGATCCTCTAATGATAGCACAAAAGATAATGATGATCTTACTAGTAATTATGTGGCATTCACTATGACTGCTCACAAACCTGAAGAAACCTATGTTGCATCTTAGATTGCAACACAAACCACTACTTCATTATCAATGCATGAAAATACCTATCACTTTGATTTTAATTGCAATAGTGTTGGTGGAGACTTGAATCTCAAAGATTAAGAAAACTATTAGCTTATGTACAATAAATGGATACTTGAAAAGAATGAATCTTTGCTGAAAAAGATTAAGAACTTGAAAAGGAAAATAACTCTTGCAAAAAGTTGTAATCCATTTTGAGGTACTGGCTACTAAACAAGATGACAAACTTTAGAAACTTGAAGCTCAAAGTTAAAACATTCAAAATTCCCTGAAGATGTTGAATTATGGATCAAGAAAATTTGGATCACATTTTGGCCATAAGCAAAAATAATGGAGATTGCCATGGTCTTGATTGTGTTGGTGGCATATCTAGTTCAGACACAGTGCTTGCCAAAGAAACAACCAAAGTTGTCTTAGTTACTAAACCATGTAAGTCCTCCAATACTACTCCTTTAAAGTATGTCAATGCTTTGGACTAGGATCTTAATACTATTAATAGATCTACTTGCAAATCGGGTAAATCTTTTAAAGTTGAAAATCTAAAAATAATAGGTTTGTTCTTATATGCCATTTTTGTAATAAACTTGGATACATTAGATCTCACTGTTATAAGATAATGAATATGATGAAAAAAAGGAATTATCATGTATTGGTAAATTAAGAAGTACACTAAGAATTGACTTATCCAATAATACTTCTTGCACAATTTGGATAAGAAAATCTGATTTAAAATGTAATATGGCATATATGGCATGTGTCATTGAAAGTAAGTGCTACTAACCTTTGATATTTTGATAGTGGATTTTTCAAGCATTGATAGGTGATTTAAAAATTTAAATAAATTATAATGAGTATAATAATGGGAAGATTGCTTTTAGTAATGATGTAAAGGGTCACATTATTAGTTTAGAACTCTAGATGTAACTGGGCTACCCAAATTGAAGAAAGTATTGCATGCTGAAGGATTAACAACAAACTTAATCAGTATCAACCTACTCTGTGATCAAGACTTAAATGTCAAATTCCCCAAGGATGAATGCCTTGTATTTGATAAAGTTAGAAAATATGTCATGAAAAGTTCTAGATCATCTTATAATTATTATTTAATTTAACATGCCTAAACATGTCACAAAATCTCTTTTGATGAGACTAAATTGTAGTACTAAAATTTAAGTCATTGAAATTATAAGTATCTAGCTAAAAATGCGAGTATAGGTGCTATTAAAGGAGTATGTGAGCTAAAAAAGAAAAAAAAAAGAATTTATGAACTTGCCGTCTAGGAAACAAGTCAAAGTATCACACAGAGGGTTACAACACATAGGCACAACATGGGTACTGGAGTAGTTGCATATGGATTTACTAAGGCCTACACAGGTCAAAAGTATATCTGGTAAGATGTATATTTTTGTGTGCATAAACAATTTTTTCAAATTTATCTAGGTAAATTTCATTAAAAAAAAGTCTAACATGTTTAATGTATTTAAATACTTACGAATTAAGTTGAAAAATGAGAAACATTACAAGATAAAAAAAATAGTAATGATCTAAAGTGATCATGGTAGGAATTTTGAAAATACTATCTTTATTGATTTTTGCAATGAACATGACATTGTGCATGAATTTTTTGCTCCTAAAACACCTTAATAAAATGGGGTTGTAGGGAAAAAAAATAACCATTCAAGAAATGGGTGGAGTCATGTTGAATTCCAAGAAATTCACTTAAAAATTATGCACTGAGGCTGTTAAACATCATATCATACCATTGAAAGGGTATATTTACGACTAGGTCCTAAGAAAACACTTTATGAGATTTGAAAGGATAAAATATCTAACCTTAGATATTTTTATATCTTTAGTTGTGTATGTTAAGTATTAAAATATCTTAATCCTTTAGAAAAATTTGATTCAAAAAGTGATTATGGAATATTCCTGAAATACTCTATTAATGGTAAGCTTATTGTATTTATAATTCGAGAACTAAAACTGTTATGAAATCTGCAAATGTAGTTGCTGATAATTTCAAAAAGCTCATGCCTTTTTTTTTTTTTTTGACAATGATGTAACTAGTTTTACTGAAGAAACAACTAGAAAAGACATTCTCAATGAAGATCAAAATGAGAAAGTGATACTAATGTCACAGTAGTTACAACATCAAAAGTAACCAATTTTGCTACGCCATCTTAAACATACTTTGATGATGTTACCAATCTTTGTTTTGAAATTAATGATCTTATTAGATGTGAACCTTCTTCCAAAATGAAGAAGAATTATTCTATCACTGAAGTCCATGAACAATCATATGGTGGCAAATCAAGAAATATATTGAGACTTAATTATAGAGATATGGTCACGTTTGTTTGTTAACATGTATGTTTGAACTGAACCCCTTGAATGAATTCATTTTGAAATTTGTGAATTTAATGGTGTTTTAATAATAAATAAAAAAAAAAGATATTTTGTAACATTTATTAATAATTGTTCTAATTACACTTTGTGTAACTTATGAAAAATAAAAGTGAAGTAATTGACATGTTTAAAATATTAACTAAAGTTGAAACTCAGTGCAATATGAAGGTAGAGATATTATGTAGTGATAAACGCACTGAGTATGATTATGTTTCCTTTATTGAATTTTATAAGACCAATGGAATAATTCATGAAATAATTACACCTTACTGTCCTGAAATGAATGGCAAAGCTGAACGAAAAAATAGGATCCTTATAGAATTAATAGTTACCATTTTATTAAACTCGGGTGTAGTTTCTCATTGATGGGGAAAATTTTTATTGACTTTGTATTATGTACTTAATAAAGTCCCTAAATATAAAAGCAAGATATCTCTTTATGAAATCTTGAAGAACAAGTAACTTAATTTGTTCGATTTAAGAACTTGGGGTTGCTTGGCTTATGTTCGAATTCCTGATCCCGAAAGAAATAAACTTGCTAGTAGAACATACGAATGTGTATTCATAGGATGTGGTACAAATAGTGGGGCATATAGGTCCTTTGACTTGAAAGAACATGTAACCACTAAATCTAATTGTTAGCCCTATAGTTTCACATGATGAAAATGTGATGATGTGTTTCATGATAATAAATAATTTTAAAACTGATGTTTTAAATGAGATGTGAAGCTTAAGTTGAAGAAACTTGGAGTTATGTTATAAACAAAAAAGCTTGGAGGTCAAGTAAGTAGACTAGGATTTTTTGGAACTTATATGCATTTCCTTGAATGTACTCAAGATTGCTTTCATTTGCATGTATGATAAAGAAGGTTTAAAGCAAAATCATTTCTTTATAAAAGCCTTTCAAATCATAAAACACCCTTCATAAAATAATAAGTAAGACTTAAACTAAGAGCAAAGCCAAGGATATGTCTTGGCCGATATCACCACCCAACGGCTAGTATCATAGCCCAAGCTACTACTTTAGAAAGTGAATCGCCCAAAGGCTGGTGTCATTACTCATGTTACTGCCTAGGACAGTATTACTGCCTAATGGTCAATATCATTACCTAATGATCGATATCACTGCCCAAGCTACTACCTTGAGAAGTGAGACCACTCAGAGACTGGTGCCAAAGACCAAGCTACTACTTTGGTCACAAGCACCACCCAAGCTTCTATGTTGTTGGGTGATACCGCTTAACATATGTTGTCACCGACTAACTCATGTCCTAATCGATGCTGACGCACTTAGTTGACTGGTGCCACCTCCTAGCCGATCAATGCCATCGCGCAAACGAGAAAAATTTGAATTTTTGTGTCTAATTGCTAGTTGGTTAATACCATCGTTCAATTACCTAGTGCCACAAATAAGGAAAGATATGTCTAACGACTAAATTTTAAAGTGAAAGTTTAAAAGGGCTTTGAAAAATAGATGATGATAACTTTTCAAAATGCAAAAAAAGATTCAAATAGCTCATTTCTCTTAAGATTAAATTTTTTTCACTTTCTTAAGCATCAAAACTCTTCTTGAGCATTTTTTATGATATCTAATGTTACATTATACTCTTAATACTCTAAAAGAAAATTTCATTTATTGTATCTTTCTAAAAATATTGAGTAGTTGGTGAGGGCAGTCATCAAAATTGTAAAAAGCTTGGTTGAGATTGAACAAAAAGATTGTTCAAAGAAATAGAAAGATCGTCAAGTTTGACTTGAAATTGTAGACATAGGCAACCTTTGGTCGACTACAAAAATATTTCATTTGCTCTATTTACCCTCTTTCTTTTTATATTCTGCATATTTAATGATTGATTTTCTTACATGATTGTTAGACTTAAGCAAGCAAATTCAAAATAGAAAAACTTAGTCTATAAGAAGACAATTTAAAATAATCAATTCACCCCCCCTCTTGGTTGCTTACATAGGGCCAACACTATGAATGTAGGTTTTTCTTTACATTAAGGAATGGTGGGATGCTTAACTTTTAATTGTCAACCAAATGTTAGAGTTAATGAACTAAATGTTAAAATTAATGAACTAATTAAAGAAGAAAATGAGTTTAGACAGGAATTAGAACTTTTAAGGATTATAGAGCCGACTTTTATGCATACACCTTAGATGAAGACCACCAAACTCTTCAAGAAACTTTGTCTTCTTTAAATGCCAACCTAAGGAAAGAAGTCACTAGAACTTGGCATGTAGCAAACTTACCTCTACAACTTTACAATAGGTTATAAATGCGTACTAAAGAATAAAGTGAAACTCAATGGTCATCAGGTTCACCTTGTAGCCAAAGGGTATAAAAAAAGAAAGAATGAAATTTTTTTTTGATATATATATATATATATATATATATTTTGTTCTTAGAATAACATCTGTATGAGTGCTAATAGCTTTAGCAGCTATACACCATTTAGTAATACATCAAATAGATGTTAAACCACATTCGTAAATGGAGGATTAGAAGAAGAGATTCACGTGGACAAACTTGAAGGCTTTGTAGTACTTGGCCTAGAAAACAAAGTTTACAAGTTAAACAAATCATTGTATGGGTTTGAAACAAACACCTAAGTAACAGCATAAGAAATTTGATAATCTCATCATTTCACATAAATTTAAAGTAAATGAAAGTGATAAGTATATCTATTATAAACGTGAATAATCTTTGCACTATCATATGTTTTTATGTGAATGACCTGCTTATTTTTGGCTTTGATATTCATGTTGTAAAAAATGTAAAGTCTTTACTTAGTGCTAACTTTGATATAAAAGATTCGGAAGAAGCTAATGTAATCCTTGGAATAAAGATAACTAGGTCAAAAAATGGACTTTTCTTTATATCGATTATATTATATTGAGAAGATCCTAAAGAAATACAATTACTTTAACTATAAACCTGCATGTACTCCTTATGATCCTAGTGTTAAATTGCTCAAGAATATTGAAGATAGTGTTAGAAAAATTAAATATGCGAGCATCATTGATAGCTTCTTACGCTATATTATTAACTACAATGAGCCTGACATAGCTTATGTTATGAGATTACTCTACAGGTTTACCAGTAGATCTGGTATCGAGCATTAACATATTGTTGAAAAGGTCATGAAGTGCCTCAAGAGGTCCAAAAAACTAGGATTACATTATCAAAAGTTTTTCACTATTTTAGAATGATACAGCAATGCTAATCGAAAAGTTTTATGGCCAAATTCATGACGGGCTATTTTGACAAAAGATATCAACTGAAAGTTTTGTGGTTATCAAGACATAGTGATTGTTATATTATTATAATAAAAAAATTATTTGTTATGTTCGTATCTTTTGATTTGTTTTCAGATATAAATCGCTTTTTTTAATGTTGAATTTTGATATATAATTTTAAGCTTCACGTTATTATAATAAAAAACTTATTATCGTGACTGTCACTTAAATGTGTTTTTTAATTTTTAATTTTTAAATTTTTTCTCTTGTTAGCATCAGAAAGAGTCATTGTCCGATTTGATTTTTTTAATTCAAATTTAAAAATAAAATGATATTATCGATCAAGGTACGTATATATATACATAACATTCTTCTGTGTGTATTTCTTTATATATTTATGTATGTAAATTTACTAAGAAAAAAATTGTTTTTCTAAAATTGCTTAAGGTCAACATATGCATGATTACATAGAGAATTAGTTGAAAAATGATAGTTATTTCCATTTTGCAAGTAAGATCATGAAGCTATGCACCATACTTTTCATTGATGGTGGAAAGAGTGGTTTCCACTATTTTCTTCTTAATAGAAGAGACATGTTCAGAGGCAACACAAAAAGGTAAAGTGCAGATGAACAATCTTTTACATGGAAATTTTTATTATCTTGACAGCTTTAGATTAAAATAAAAATATTTTTGAGAAATTTCAATAAAAAAAATTGATTGGGATTCATGAAATATTAAGATATTTGATTTAAAACATAAGAACCCTTCAATAATTCTATTAATTTAGATAGCAATGCTTATCAATTTTACCATCATGACTTATTCAACATGAGAATAATACTGAATGAGTCTATTATGTAATTTAATAAAAATGTGAAAGTAAATTTTGAATTTTATGTTTAATAATTCAAATCAGTGCTCTCTCACTATAAAAACTAAAAATTTATAATGTTAATGGTATCTCTAAGGTGCAGGTAGTAAATGCTGCAGTTATAATGGATCCTTCAGTTAAGCAGATAATTGCTAGGGAAAGTGATCAGGTACACTCTTGGCATACTCTTACAGAAAAGCTCAACGCTGAAACAAGCTTCTTCAAAAAGTTAGGGGCGTCTATTTCTGGTCCAAATTCCAGTGGAGGAGAAAGTAATGCAATTGGAGATTTCAATGGTTCAAGTGATAAGCCCAAAAGACCTGATACTTCTCTTGATCGTCCAAACCCTTGGCAGTGGACTCAGAAACAACAGCATACAACAACTTCCTGCAATTGGCACCCTTTACGAGATGCACCTTTTGTTGCTATTGAATCTTCTGCTGCCAGGGACAGACAGCTATTTCCTGATTTGACACATAGTTGAGATAAGTCTTGTCAAGTGGATCATGTGCAGTCTTTTTCCATGGGATCTCCAGCAAAAAAAAAAAAAAACAGAAAGACCAAACTTACAAATGTGAGTTGAGTTTATACTGGTTCTACTTATTAACCCCCTTAGTTTTGGGGGAGTCTTGAAACAGATCAGATACAGAAGCACATCTAGACTGTCTCTAAGTAAAGCTAACCAACTGTCCATCAGATCGAAGCCTGTCTGCTTCGTCACAGCCGCCATCTCTTGCAGTTCAGCCACCATCTCAACTTTTCGTGCACACTCCAACTTCTTCTCCACCTACTTCACTGGCTGTCCAGTCGCCATGGCAGACTCCACAACCTCATGTGCTTACACCTGTCTCTGGTGAATCTGCCCCTTCTCCACCGTTGACTGCTGCAGCTCCTCTGTGGATCTCCATGCCACTTGCTGAGGCTCCTGCTGACAAGGGCCATCTGCTTTGAACAGATTCACTGCTGCTGGCTCTCACAGCCGTTTTGGTAATGACTTCTCTCCTTTACCTTGTCCATTTTATTCTTTGGTCCATATTGTTACCATCTACTTTGAGGATGAACTATTGGTCTCCCTTGCTGTCACATTGATGTTAATTACTTTCATTTCCATTTTCATGGGTTCCTATCTCATTTTTGTTTCAGAACTATAGAATAATGATTAACTAGAACGAAACAAAAAAAAAACAGACTGATAGTTGTGTTCTTGTAAAAGTAATATAACAAAGAAGATGTCTCCTAAGCCTGATCTAGAGGAACCAAGCTCAGGGTGTAAGGAAGAACTGCCGGACAAACCAAGGATCCGGGGCCCAACTTAGTCACAACACAAACTTCCTTCAGCTTGTTAGTCTCCGCATGATACAGCAAGATCCTTGCTGCAACCCTCATCAGCAACCAACTATCTTTAAAGGCCAGAGGATCCATCCACGGGTTTGTGTTATCCCATGATCGTTCTGTCACTCGCTGGCGTAAATTGCAGAGCAAACGTGGGTGCTCTTCTTCGAGCATATCCAGGGTTTTTGAGTGTTTGAGTTCCCAGTTTAGGTGGAAACCATCCTCAAGAAACCAAACCTGAAGCCCCATTTCAGAGACCATGATGTAATGCAGTTTGCCCTCGTGTTCACCAATGCATGCCTTGGGAATGCTCCTGAACTCTGTTGCAGGGACTGGAACTGGAATCAACCATGAGAGCTCGTTCTTGAGATTAAACATTAGTATTTTATCACCATCAGTCAGCCAGTAGAGAACTTCTCCAATGAAAATGCCTTTGTTCTTGTACAAATTGTCATTGCAATGGCAGATCTCCCTAGATATCTTCCAGGCCCCTGTACCCGATGAGTATAGCTTAAATGAAAAGCACAAATTCTCACCATCCTTCTCATAGCGCTGCACTCTAACAAGCTTGAAACTAGTTGATGTGTCTATAGGATCCTGACAAGGATCAAATGCCAGAGCAATCAAGTTTTCTCTGGCGGGTTTTTCCCAATTCAGCCTGATCCATTGCTTTTTCAAGGGATTGCAGACGTAGAGGGCTGGGTCTTGAGAAGGGAAGCAACCCCGGCAGCAAACCAGCCCATTACAGCATGCCAACAAGGCTACTTTCTCAGGTAGAAATCAAGCACCTTTTGCTGCAACTCGGCACCTCCCCTTTTCACCGGAATGTAAGTCACGGTTTCAATATCATCAGAGCACCAGTGATATCTCTGTTGGAAGAAAAATCCTGATACAGGTTCTCTGTTTTGCAACTGAACTTTGATGAAAAACCGATCAGATATAAGTTGGTGCCATTCTTTGGAAACACACTTTAGTCCCACTAAAAGTTTTGTTGGCAACCGGGACAGAACACAGAGAGAATGTCAGTGTTCAGGAACCCCAAATTTCTCATTTCCTAAGAGACAAATAGAATGAGTTGGTATGTTAAATCCAGAAGCCTTAAATCTGTAAGCAGAAGACAGAAATTAGGAGAATAATATTATATCCCTTTCAGGAAAAACCAGTCAGGTGAGATAAGTGGGAAAGAACACATAAACTCTGATTACATCATATTAAACCAACAGAGAATTGGATATATCAACATAAACTGCACATCACCAGGCAATTCTCATACACTGAATGGCTGCAATTCAAGCACACTTAGCCTCCGGTCCTACGGCTAGGCAAACAAGTCGTCCTGAATCATGGTAACAATTTGCAGTATGATTTTCTTTTTCGAATTTCCTTCCCTTTCTTCTGTTCCTCAGCAATTAAACATGAAGAACACCAGATATCTAAGTGATAGTTGTTATATTAGCAACAACCAAGCTACTCTCGGAGTATCATTATCAACTTTTGGTCTAAATCATGGCAAACTTTGCCGCTTCAAGAACCATAAATGCTAAATCTGTTATTAAAAATAAAAATAGTAATTTACAACAATCTACAAAAGAAGCAGATAAAACAAGAAGAAACAGAAACAGGAAACCAAAATCCATAAAGAAATAGCTCCAAATCTAACTCCCATTGAATCAAGCCCATATTCAATAAACAGGGAATGGCACAAAAGCTACTAGTAATGACTTCACAATCATTATACATTCAAGGCAGCCAGTGAATGACATGAAAGCAATAGTAATTCACTAAGCTATGAAGTGAAGAATGAAGCGATAAAACCATTTTTACAGCAACCCTTTACTTCCCACGAGACAAACAAGCAACTATTCAAGTCATTTGAACTCATTTTTGGGTTTCATTTTGATTCATATGTAACAATCCTAAAATTGCATGCCCAAGAGGGTCAGGAATGTGGCTCACAACCCACTACAAGGAACAAAACCGTTTAATTGCCAGATCACATTCATCAAAAGGCAAAAGAAAAAGAATATTGTAATCCTTGTCTGCATTTAAGCAAGCATGGAGCTGGTCATTCCAAATGTTGTTGGAGTTTTGTGTGAACCAAACGACCACGAAAAACTCATGGAACGTAGATGAAGAATGAACAGAAGGAGTGTAGTAAGTACGAAGTATCAAATGTCTTTCTCTCAATCAAACAAACAAATTTCTCAATCGTCTTCCTTACCCACAAAACCCTCAAAGTCAAAGCCACCAAGCACTACCAGTTGCTCTGTTTCGCCATAAACAATACCCTTATCAGCTCTCTATTTCCCCCTGCGATCGACCAGCTATCCCTCAACGTGTGATAAAGAAAATATGAAGAGAAGGAATAAAAGAGAGACAGCGCATCGCGCACCAGTAGCACACTGCACGTCAGCACCAACACCTGGTTGGCAAGGGAGCATGTAGAGAGAAAAGAGAGGAAAATGAATGGTTCTCTTGAATGAAACCCACCGATATTTCCAATGGATCAGGTGATTGGAAACCGCCTGAACATTCAAGCTGTACCCGAAGCAACGGTGGTTACATGATGCATGTGGTTTAGGGCGCAGGATTAGTACATGGATGAGACACAGAGATAGCTTGCCCTGGAGGAAGCTCATTGGCTGCATACTTAGCTTGCAAGCAAGCAGCAGCGGTGGTACCATGAAAAGATTGATTTTAATTTGATTGCATGTAATAAAAAGAATTAGGATACACGTAAAGACTATTTATTTAAAACTAAGTCAGTTCATGTTGGTCATTTTGATTGATGGATACAATTTTTATAAAATAATGCATATCATAACTTGTAAAAATATATTTAAGATTTAATAAAAACATATAAAAAATTTAAATTTTTAATAATGTATTTTATTATTTTTATAAAATATATTAATAAAAATATATTAAACTAATAAAAAATATATAAATTACATAAAATTTTAGTATTCATTTGGAGTCAATCTCGATTTTTAAACACAAATGGCCAAAAAAAAAACTTATCATATTGATAATCAATGATTTTATAATATTGATAATAAACCATTTTAACCTTAAATTCTAACATCGCCAAAAATCATCATTAACAGATGGGTATTATCATGTGCCACATAAGTTTCCCTCCATAATTAACCAAAAACAAATTTTACTTTGGTTCATTTGACATATTTTAACTTCAAAGTCAAACTAATTTTTTTATCATTGATTCTTAAATCGATGGTCGAGAGTAAGTTTAATTATTGTTCCTAACTCGTATTTATGATTGATTTGTTAAGCTGTCATGTTAACAAACATTATTCAAACTTATGAAAAATGAAGCTTTAATCTTCAATGTTGCCTATTATTTGTATGGATTTAGGATTTGATTGTGTACTTTATGGAAATGTAAAAATCTAGAAAGAATTAGGTTATAGAGTTAGTGTTAAAAATAGGATAAGTTTTTATTATGTGCTTTGCTTTTCAATTGATTTGGTCAATTGCTTGGATGAATGCGTATCGAGAATCTGAAAAATTCCATAAAGAGCATAATACAGGTTTAGTGTCCTATGAATTTGATCATTTTGATTGAATTATAAGGCATGCAATTTATACTGTTGCGAAAACTACAATATAGGGTCACTTTTCTATAAAAGGCTTTTTATATTTTCTTAGTCTATCATTTATGCTATAGTGATTTTATATTAGTGCAAAGGCGTGAAAGGCACTTTTTTTTATTGTTGCCAGATATCATGTAAATAATAGTTTGGACAAGCGTGCTTCAAATGTAATGAATTATATATATGCTTTGTTACTTTGATACATGAATTCGATCACATTTTGATCATATGTAATGATTAATGTTTTGTGGTTCAATGCAATGTAACCTATTTTGATCATGTACTTTGGTGTTTCAATGTAGTTAAATCACATTGGTGATTGTGTTTTATCAATATTGTGATCACATATGTTTAATATAGTTTAATTTCATAAATCAAATTATATTTATTTGTGTTCAACGAAGTAACCATACAATTTGTTCAATAGACAACTAGTCATCAAAAGTATTCAAAGTACCACAAAAGAGCAATAAACAATCTTGTGAAAATTAACTAAAATAACCCCTTCTTACATGTGTATCATCAGTTCAAATTACAATCATTATTCCCATCATTCACATAACTAACTATCATTTTACATATAGTAAAACCTTTAGTATAGTTTACAAATGTTACCACCATTCAAATTACAACTAATGTTTGTATTATTCACTTAACAACTATTGTTCTCATCATTTAGATAACAACTATAGTTCACATATTCATGTTACAATCATAATTATCATCATTTAAATTATATACAAATAATTTTTTTATGTAATTCAATCAAATTATATGTCTTCCTTTTTCATTGACAAGAGTTTTCACACGCAATCCCTAAGTTGTTAGATGAAGGATGGTATTTCTTAGAGAAAGTGTTATTGCTATAGTGTTGGATGTTGGTGTTGCATTACTTGGTATTGGTGTACTACTCGATGATAATGCTACATTTTTTGTTGTAGTTGTTGATCTTATCGTTGATCTTATCATTAATAATGGTGGTAGTGTTGGGTTAGAAGGGTCCTTTTATTTTTTTAAATATGGACATTATGGACTGATTGGAGTTTAGCTTGTTCACAAGCTTAAAGAAGGATTGTGGGTTTAAAGAGCTTGATCATGGGTTTGACTTCTTTGCTTAGACCATTGATCTGACTAGAAACAAAATAATTTTCATCTAATCTAGGATTATATTTGAGGAAAAAAGATTTCTATTCTTCAAATTTCTTTTGATACTCCAACATTTATCCTTTTTGTTTCATCTCACTGAATTCCTCAACTACCTCTACCACAGTTAGTTCTCTAAACCTCTCACATAATACTTCAACAAAAACTTACCAAGTGTTTCCTACGTGTTGGATCTGCCAACCTTAGTACTGGATATTAGCCTTTCTTTCTTAGATAGAACATTACCAAAGCAATTTTTGTTACACTAAAATGTTGAAAATACTTTTAACATTCTAGTATCTACAATTTTGGGTTATTTCCACCAAAGCTTGTTAACTTTATCTTTGGCATCTTACCACCAAAAGTGTTATTGAAAATATTTTGACTAGAGCTTCATTTTCTAATGCCATTGATGTGAATCTATTTAGAGCTGAACATGGGTGAATTCTTAATTCATCACCTGGTTGCATTGTTGCATGTGACCAATTTGAAACCATTAGTTACTAGGAGATGAGCTATGAGTGGTATAGGTGGTGTCATAACAAGCTTCATACCGAGGGTCGAATCCTCAAGGCGACTTGAGAAATATTCTTGGATGATTTCTTTTTAGAAAAATAAATATAAAAACAAAGAGAGTCGCCACCAGTATTTTTTAAGATATGATTAGACATCAAAATTCATTTATTTTCTAAAATTATTTTTTAAATTAACAAAAATAAATATAAATGAGGAAATATTGGTCTTTCAAAATTAAAAACATGGGTTCTGGAGTCGATTATGCATGGAAAAGGATTAACATCTGTATGATATCTAAAGATCAATACCAATTGATCACAATTATCTTTTAATTTTGAAATTCACTTATTTTCAACATTGATTTTCGAAAAATATGTCTAAAAAAGAATTTGATTGTGTATGAAATGAAAACAACTAGAATTTTAATTTTTTGAGAATATAAAGGTTTAACTCTTATTTCACCATTAATTCTTGAAATCATGTTTTCATGGTAAAGGATATAAAAGTCTTGTTCTTACTCAATCATTAATCCCTAAAACATTTTTATGATAAAAAATATGAAGGTTTCACTCTTTCTCAACCTGTAATTCTCAAAAATATTTTTTTTATGCAAATACAATGTTAATACTAAACTAAAATGCACGTAAAATATAAATAATTTCAATGTCTCATAACCCTAACACAAGTGAATAATTACTATTTACTATTTAAATTTAAACTTTAAACTCAATTTTCATAATTTTATTAATTTTAAGATAAAAATGAATTTGAGGCCATACAAAATATTTTTTTTTATTTTTCTTAGAAGTAGTTTAAAGAATATTGACATTTTTCTCTTAAAATATTTTTTATTATTTTAAAGAAGTTATTTTTTTATTTTTAAAAAATAACAACAATTTTATACTAAAAAATATGAAAATATTTCTCTTGAGATTTTTTTATACTCTTAAAAATATGAAACATTCGTTTGTTTCACTTTAAAAAGTATAAAAAATCTCTCTCTTGAAGTTTTTTTATACTATCAAAATATTCATTTGTATAGCTTTTATGAAAATAACTCTACTTCTCAACAACTTAAAATATATATTTTTTATATTTTTAAAAATAAATTTTATATTAAAAAATATAAAGTAATTTTGATTTTTTATTTTTTAAAAATAATAAATATATTTTTTACATTAAAGAATATGGAAACTTCTCTATTTATATTTTTCATACTTCTCAAAAACTTGAAGCATATATTTTTATTAAAAAATATCAAAATATATATTTTAAATTTTTTATACTTTTAAGAATTTAAAATATTATTTTTTTATTTTTTAAAAAATTAAAATAATATTAAAATAATTTTACTTTTTTTAAAACATAATTAAAATTGAGTGAATTAAGAAAATAAAAATATTTAATTACTTAATAATTTTATGTTATCAATAATTATATTTATTTTATTATTTTTTAAACAATCCTATTATCTCAAAATCATACCTCTTTCTTATTTTTTTCTTTTCTTTTTCCTTTTATTTTTTTATTCTTTTCCTTCTTTAAACAAACAGCTACTCTTCCTTCCATTGCCATTATTCTATTTTCTTTATTTTTTTCTTCTTTTGTTTTTTTCTCTCTTTTTCCTTTCTATACAAACAATCTCTACTTTATCTATAACCACTCTTTTTTTTTTTTATATGCCAAATCATATCCATTCCATTTTACTTTACATATTTTTTGTTTATTCTTTTATTCTCATTATTTTTACATGCTATTCTCATTTTACATGATTTTTTATGTACTCAACATAAAAATATAAAAAGTTGTGTGTGCCTATAAGTAAGAAAATATAAAATCATTAAATATATGCATAAATCAGTGTACAAAGTAAATAAAAATAAATCTACATAAATTTTTTTTTAAAAAGATATGATATATATATATATGCAAAACGAGTAACAATATATATATATATATATAATAAATAAGTAAATAAATAGAAAATTATTTACAAAAATAAAAATAATGGAGTATAAAAAATAAATGATGATAAAATAAAAGATAAAAGAAAAAAATTATTTTAATTCCTTAAAAAATATGGTATTCGATTTAAAAGTCTCTTATCAAAAATTTTTCCTTAAAAAAAGGGGGTATTTGTAAGCCAACTTTGCCTTAAAATGCAATAAAAAGCTATTGTTTGCCTACAAGCAGCATTGTTGCAAGTACCCACGAGCATCCACATCTGTGATGGTGACTTTTGTTTTTTTATTTTATTTTATTTTTTATTCTTAAAAAAGTGCATGCAGTGGGTACATGCATGCTACCGGTACCCACCTGCATCCCCCGTCACCACATCCAGGGTGCTTAGGTTATCTTTTTTCAAAAAAAAAAATTATTTTTTTATTATTTTTAAATATATATTTAAATATATATTTTATTAATTTTAATATTTTTAAACTAATTAAGGTAAAATTAAGTGTTCATAATTTTTTTTTGTTCATATATGATAAAATTGTCATATTAATAAATATTGGTTTTGTATTCTGAAAGTTATATGGGTTGAACAGGAGGAAGTAGATCAATAGATCTGTTCACAATATATGGAAGCCGTTTGTTAATTGTGGCCTTGCTTTCTGAGCAGAACTATGGGTTGCCACATTAAATAGACAACGTGAACGCCTTGCTACATCATATAGAACTTTTTTGATTTTTCCATTTTTGAAATCATGTTATACGGATAAAACATTGTGGGTATATTTATTTTTTAATAATAAACATAAAAAATTTTATTATTAATTTTATTAAATTATTACATGTCATAATTATCATCATATCAAAAAATAGATACAACTCAAATTAACAAAAAAAAATTAAATCTTTATCAAAGACATCTATGCATTTATGTTTATGCTTCTCATTTATTTGTGCTCTGAAATCTTATTGAAAAAGGTTTTAATTTGCATTAAAAAGAACATGTATTTTATATATATATATATATATATGATTATAGAAGAAACATAGAAAATCTCTCGACATCGAATCTAAATTCAAATATATAAAAATCTTCTTTTGCATTTTGACACGTGATGTTATATTTTTTCTTTCCCTTTCTTATCTCATGTCAATGTCATGAATGGCTCCAAGAACATTGTTGTGAAAGCCTTATCTGAATTACACTGGCAGTGACGCAAATATCGCTGAATGGGCCACCTCTACTGGCAGGGCGGCAACCAACCTCTATAATTACTGTGTTATATGATAAGGCCGGACATATGACTATTGTAATAAATATCAAATTTATTTTTAAAATATATGAATTTTTTATTACAATAAATTTGTAATTAAGTTCTTGAATTATGTAAAAATTATACAAAATTTGATGATTTTTTATTTAAATTATTTTATGTAATTAAAAACTAAATTAAAAGATTAACACAGCAAAAAATTCATATTTTTAACTTATATCTTCCTTCATGAAATGAATTCATTGTTGGGAATTTGACAACCAGATCCTTAGTTGATGGATCAAATATCAAATCCCTATAACTTGAAAGCAACAATAATAAAAGCTAGAAGAAAGTAAACAACTACAGGAACACAAGATTTATAGTGGTTTACCCTCAATTGAGAGTTACATCCACTTTGCAGCCACTGCAGGAAACCCTTTCACTATGAAAATAGATTACAAGAGAGATAACTGTTTCCCTAGCCCTCACTCTACTAGAATAAAACCCTAGAACTCTTACTCACTCTCTCTATTTGATGTTTACATGGGTAGAAGTCCTCCTTTTATATAGTAGAGCCCAAGGCCCAAAAGATAGATGTGTGAGAATCTCAAGATATCCTTTTTGATAAGTATATACTCTTTGGATGAGTATATTCCTTTTCAGATAAGCATATATATCCTTTCAGATAAGTATATGCCTTCTCAGATAAATATATATCTTTTCAGATAAATATATACCCTTTTGTAGATAAGATTGTCTCCACACATACTCAACATTCATCAGGCAGACATGAAAAGATATACGCTTGCCACTCACTTATTCATCATTTTGTGCACATATATAAACAAGTGATGTTAAATTTTCTAATTTCTAATGTCAGGTTTACATCAATATCAATTATAATTGAGATATATTGAAAAATATGAAGCACTGATTATTACAAACCACAACTTCTGGAGATATTTGCTGCAAGACATGTTTAGACTGATGAGAAATATGAAGGGAAAAGGCAAATCAAAGATGCTGATTCAATAATCCAAGGAAAGGAGTCGTGTAATTGCCTTAGATATTAAGTTTTTAGAGTTGTGGAACTCAATTACCCGCTTTGCTTATGGTTTTGCTTTTTCTACAGAGGTACACTACAAGAAAAAGGCATTTTCTTCATGATTGAAAGTGATCGTCAAGAAATTTGTAGTTTTTGACGATTTTCGTGATGATCAAGCCAACTTACAATAAATTATGATAATTTATATTATTTGAATGATATATAATTATGATTTTTATAAATACATAACATTAATTTTTTTAATTTTTCAAAATTAATTATTAATTAATATAAAATTTTATTTTATTTAAAAAATTTTGATTGAACCAACAGATAATTTTAAAGTATTTAGCATTACTCAAAATAAAATATAGATTAATTTTTGAATTTCTGAATGGTTATTATATTTTACAATAATCAATAAATAATCAAAAGAAAACATGAATACCTGCATTTTTCGAAAATCAAAACCATCAAGAAAAACATGACAATGTAATACGTTTTCAGGCGGTCGAAAACCATTACATTTTCGTAATTCCATATTTAAGGTGTTTTTCAACCGCCGTTAAATCTAATATTGTATTGCCGTTTATTATATTCCCTAATAATTTTGATTGTCAATAATTATATTGAAAATGGTCGGCAAAATGCGTATCTCCTGTAGTGATATTATAATTGTACTCACATGAATTAATTTTCAATAATGATATATATACATATATATATATATAATATTTGTACTAAAAAAATCAAACTTTGATAAATTAATTCAAAAATTTTAATTATTAAAAACACTTGATTAAAGATGAAAGAAATTCCAATTTAACTAATTTTAAGAGCAATACCCGTATCAATTGAAGATACATGGATTAATTCGAACATGCTGGACAAAAAAATTCTGATACTACATATATGATAAGACAAATGACTCAACTTCTTTTTTTTTTTTTTTTCACTTTACAATAAAAAATAGTAAAATAATTCTAGCAAGGGAAAGGGAAGAATCTCACGTGCTTTGTCATGTTTAACGAAATGGCAGCCTGGTGGATTTTTCAACCTGATCTGTGCATTTTCGATCCATACGATACAGTTTAGCATGATGGTTTGCCCCATAAATATGAGACCAATATAGCAGCTCTTTCACTTCAAGCTTCTTCCATTTAAGCAGAAAGTAAAGAAGCTAGTGATCGTTTCAAGGATATGTCTAAACCAGCTTCTGCGGTTCCTGCTGCTTCCCCTCAAAATGTTTCGTCCAACACTATCAATCGTCGCTGTGCTAACTATCGTCCTAGTATTTGGGGGAATCGCTTCATATTAAATGCTTCTGATGATTCAATGGTACCTAGCTGTCATACATGTGTTTACAAGCCACTTCATTTAATCCTTAGATTAGTTGAGAATGCATTTCTTAGATTTGCATGCTTGCATGTTTTCATATGCGTAAGTACGGTCATTAGTTATTTGCTTCTTCTGTAGCGTATTGCATTGGATTAGAGCTTCTAACCATCTACACAAAATAACTATTATTGTTAATCTTTTTCGCAGACTTGTGATGTTCCAACTCAAGAACAAATGCAAGAACTAAAACAAGCAGTTAAAAGGATGCTAGTGGCAGCTACAGATGAAGCTTCCCAGAAACTAGCCTTAATTGATGCAATCCAACGCTTAGGAGTTGCATACCATTTTGAGAGAGAGATAGAAAATGAATTAGGAAAAATCTATTATGACTACAGCAGTAATGATCACAACAATCTCTATACCGTCGCCCTTCAATTTCGGCTGCTTAGACAGCAAGGATTTAAAATTCCTTGTGGTAAGTCTCTTCCTTAAAATTCTTTCCATAATTCTCCAATGCCTTTCTTCAACAAATCATGATTAAGGATATATATATACTGTAGTTAAAAATGGCTTATAGACTGTATCTTCGCTCCAGCAAATTTACCGTCAATCTAAACACTATATGGACATTATACAGAACTAGCATTTACCATCTACATTGTATGTACATAGTTCTTCATATATGGAAAGCTAATGAAAAGTATAGATATCTATATATGTGTGTTTGTGCCTAAAGCTTGAGGTTATTCCTGCAGAAGTGTTTGACAAGTTCAAAGACGAAAAAGGAAACTTTAAGGAATCCTTGCTTAGCGACGTCCCAGGCATGCTAGAACTTTATGAAGCTTCACATATGCAAGTACGTGGAGAAGACATACTAGAGGAAGCATTGGCTTTCACTACCACTCATCTTAAGTCCGTAGCAAGTACTTTGCATGATCCTCTTGCAGCACAAGTTGCTCGGGCCCTCAAACAACCTATTCGCAGAGGCTTGACTAGGCTAGGAGCTAAGCACTTCTTCTCCATATACCAAGAAGTCAGCTCTCATAACAGAGATTTACTGAGATTTGCAAAATTGGATTTCAATTTGTTACAATCTCTACACAAAAAAGAGTTGAGTGAGCTCTCCAGGTCAGATGTTATTCTTGATAGTCATCATGTGCTTAGCTATCTAACGTTTGAATTATGTCAATGAATATATGTGTGTACTACTTTTCAGGTGGTGGAAAGATTTAGACTTTGCAAGAAAGCTACCTTATGCCAGAGATAGACTGGTTGAGTGTTACTTTTGGATATTAGGAGTGTGTTTTGAGCCTCAATATTCATTTGTGAGAAAGATATTGACCAAAGTGATTTGCATTACATCAGTGATAGATGATACATATGATGCGTATGGCACATTTGAAGAACTTGAAGTCTTCACTGAAGCAATTGAGAGGTTCATAAAAATACTTATATTTTCACCTAAGAATTAATAGGTATTGCTTGCAGGTTAACTTGATTATGTAATTATAGGTCATGTTTAAACTTTCAGGTGGGATATGAGCAGCTTAGATAAAGTTCCAGAATACATGAAACTCTGTTATAAAGCACTCTTAGATGTTTATCAAGAAATAGAAGACGAGATGAGGACACAAAGAAAGTCATATCGTGTCCAATACGCCAAAGAAAGGGTAAATTCACTTCAACTTGACATCAACAATCCTTTCTTCGTTCCCCACTTCTCACTAGATTCATAAAATTATCAGCTTAATACTTATATAATCATCTCATCTCGTTAATCAAGATGAAGGAACTGGTCAAGGCCTACTTAGCTGAGGCCAAATGGCTGCATGAAGATTACATACCAACCATGGAAGAGTACATGCCTGTAGCCCTCACATCCACTGGCCACTCCATGCTTATAACCACAGCTTTTGTCGGCATGGGTGATTTAGCAACAGAAGATGTCTTTGATTGGCTATCCAATGACAATTGTATCTTGAGAGCTATGTCTGTCATTTGTCGGCTCATGGACGACATTGTTTCTCACAAGGTATCGATACATTTTTTTTATACTGAGTGTTTCATAAAATTTTATTAACGTCAACGTCCAGGAGGCGGAGTATTCAAATTAAACTATTAGTTTGTTGAATGGAAGGAATTTCTTTTATAAAATTCATATTTTTCTTCAACATATATTCAAATATAAATTTGTGCTCCCTTTTAAAATTACAACCATTTGCATATGATATTATTTGTACTTGCAGTTTGAACAAGAGAGAGGGCATGCACCCTCCAGCATCGAGTGCTACATGAAGCAATATGGTGTGACAGAGCTGGAGACATGTAACGTGCTTAGGAAGCAAGTAATGAATGGTTGGAAAGACTTAAACCAGTCATTTTTTAGACCCACTGCTGTGCCCATGTGTCTCCTAACTTGCGTCCTCAACTTCCCTAGAGTAATAGATCTGCTTTATGCGGAGGAGGACGCCTACACACATATTGGAAAAGCTGCAATAGATGGTATCACTTCATTGCTCATTGATCCCGCGGTGCCAATTTAAGTTTCGAGTCAGGCATCGTCCTGCTGAGCCACATAATCCAATAAATGCAAGGAATAACTAGTGTGAGTATATATGCTTGCTTGTCATTCAGTTGTGTCGTGGAAAGAAAGTTACGTAAAACACTCTGTACCTAACTGAATGCTCTATAAATCCCCCCTGAATTTAATTCACTGCCTCTATATGAGCTACTGAAAATAATAACAAAGTTTGAAGGCTTTGTCCTCTCTGTTGCTATCTCTATCATCTTCTGGAATGAGATTCCTTGTTTCCTTAACATATAAAAAGATTCTTCAGATTGCATATATTGGGTGGCTGCGCAATCCCTTTCTTGTCACCTCCACAGCATGCATGCAAAAGGAAAATGCGGTCCTATGCCTTATTATTTTTTTAAAAAAATAAGAGGGATTATTATCACATTTAAAATAGTAGTTTATATACCTAAGAGCTTTTCTTCTTTTTGCCTTTTTTTTAATTAAAAAAACATATATATCTGCAGCAACACATTTCTTTGGTAATATTAAAATTACAACTTATCAAATGTTTGTACTGCCATAGTTTCTGAGACTGCACTTAGTTTCTACTTGCTTTCCATGTAGTTCAGCCTATTATCTGTTTAATTACAGTCGAAGAAAGATCAAAGTTTCTCTCCAAGATGCCTAAGAAGACACCCTTGACTCATAATTATTATAGTTTCTCTTCAATTACATGCCACGGACTTGTTCAAATGTTGCTTGTCATAGATGCAATATTCATAAAGGGATACTTCTCTAGATTGTAAAGGCCAGACAAATTCATGTTTTTTACAATTTCATTAACCTTTTTTTCATTAATATGACTCATTCTCAAATGTTGCACAACCAATATCAGCTAACTGTTGTTTCTAATCTAATCATTTCAACTCACTTTAACACTAAATATTTGTTAGAAATAAATGGTTAATTCGTACAAATTAATCAAACACAAAAATCGGACATAAACAAAGAAAGAAGTTGAAAAATTCAAGACTATATTGGCACATCTAACATTTAGAAAAATTAAAGAGAATGCAGAGAAAGAGGATTGTGATTTTGATTTTTGAAATTACAATGGTTCTTCGCTCACTTTCTATTAAAATTCCACATTGATTGTGATATTATAATTATTCAATGTATGAGGTGGGGACAATCCTTATCTACTAAACTAATTTTACTAGATTATATTAGGTCTAATATATTAAAATTGACCTACAGAGTGGAAGCCATATAATGTTCCCCTCATTCTCACGAATTAGCAAAAATGCTAAAGTATATTAGGCACTCAAGAACTGATTATGCTGGAGAATACCAAGTAGAGGAGAACGATGGTATTACATTAAATTCAAAGAGGAAAGTGAATAATTCAAATATTAGGATTTATCGTAATTGGATTAAGAAAATTCTTTTTAATGATAATGACTTTAATGTATATGGTGTGGTGGTAAACCATGTAGTGGTTGATGACAAGTGGTAAAAAGTCGGTATTAACTCAAAAAATGTAAGGCAACCAGTAGAATGCAAAGAGGTATAAGAAGCTCATGATTTAAATGATGAAGAGCTTTATGAAGCTGTGATAGGATGCTTTCTCAAGTAGAAGAAGAACAAAACTGCTCTCTAGAAAAATAGCTAGTCAATCTATTTCAACATTTGGTAGTAAAAGCGGTTCCATTATAGAATTTTTGTTCATGAATTCTTTTCATTTGTATGGTTAGTTTTCTTTTCATGAATTGTAAATCTTCTCAATTTTGAAAAGATGATAGATAGATATAATACAATTCATATAACAAATGCATATCGAATCTAAATAATATCTTAGATAATATTCTTTCTTTTTGTTAGCCTTTCTATTTCTCATTTTTCCTTTTTACCTATACTACAATTGGGTTACATCTCAATATGATGAAGGTGTTGTTAAGAAGATAGTAAACGAAGACTTGAAACATATATGAGATACGCTTTCCTTAAAGTGATACTTGCCCCCCTTTTGATCAGATTGCCTTTGCGTTTCATTAACAAATAGCCTCTAAGATATGACTAGTCTTTGTGAATTTACAAAAATTAATTATGAAAATTGACTAATTGGAAAGAAAGAACACTGTTTTCTGGCAAACAAGGAAAAGAAAATTGATGAGCATAGAAGTTTGGTATATTTTTGTAATCATTCTACAAAGTAGTTGATCCTTGTTTTTGCATCTATACGAAAGAAAAGAAAACTACTGATGGTTTTTGAACTATTATGTTGATTCAAATTCAAAACTTAAGATAATTTAAAATAAGTTTTTAGTGATACTTGGAAATTTTAATTTTTAAAACACTTTATATTTAAATAATATCCAACAATCCCCCACTTGTTTAAATACAATATATAGAAGTAAAAAATAAATGATCTTCGTTAAAAGGTCACTATGTTTATGTATACAATAAGGTATTGCACGATTTGAACCTTACCTTAATGTAAGTGTCACAAAGTGTTAATTGAAATCTTAGCTAGCTTAAAGCCTTGAACCAGTTATTCTTTTTGACTACACTAATGACATTACACAATATCCATCCACTATTGTGTTCTTAGATTCCACATCATACTTGCTTAGCACCTTTTATGGCCATGCACTTATCTTGCTTAATGAATTTTATAGAAAGAAATTCCTATTCTTATTTAAGCCAATACCACCTCAAAGTTCATATTGATAAAGTTCTTCTAATATCTTAGCTTTAGTAGTGTTAAAGCTCTTCCATCATTTTTAACTAGATTTATACAAGGATCAAATGGGGTACTTGCCTCTTTAAATTTCAAGTGACTATAATTGAATTAGTGCATAACACCTACTATTTTGTATTATTTTGATACTTAATATGGTATCTATTATTCCAAGATGTTTCATCTTAAATATAAAAGATTAAAAATATATATTTTTTAAATTTATAATGTCAAAAATTTTAAATAATAGCATAATTATTCAAAAAATTATGAAACTTTTATTATAATGCTTGAATATTTTTTATATTTATAAAAAATTTCAAGTCAAAATTCGTTGTATAAAATCTTCAATTTGAATATCTTTAATTTTTAAATATTTTGACATATTCAATTTAAATCAAATTGATAGATCAAGGTTCGATTTGTCACTTTTTAAATATAAGGGTTTGATTGGCAGCATAGGGTAAATATTAAGATTTTATGGGATCTTTATCCTCTAGAAAAAAAGTTCAATGTCAAATTAAGGCTAGTACTTTAAAAGATGAATGTTAAATTGACGTGGTGAAGATTCTTACTAGCCAACACAATAACAAAACATGCTTTTAATGACAGTCAAAAAAAAGTTAAAGATGGTGGTTGCCAAAGTATCATTTATGTAAGCGATGAGAAAAAGTTGTGCAAAATAGATGACAGCTGTAAAAATTGTCATCTAATGTGACTTTTAATGATGGTTGTTATACTATTTGACGTCGCTTTACTAAGACTATCATGTAATGGAATCTAACATTGGATTGCAGTTCTAAGTAAAACTGTCATTTAATATTGGGTTATATAAGATGGAGTTTATGAATACAATTGTCATCTAATACTCATTACATTAGATAATAATTATGTGCACAACCATCATCTAATATCCCATTACATTAGATGACGATTGTAAATAGAATCCTCATCTAATGTCCAGCATATTAGTTGACGGTTGTTTACGGAACCATCATCTAATATCTCATTATATTAGATGACACTTCTTTACATAACCATCATCTAATATCTCATTACATTAGATGATAGTTATTTACACAATCGCCATCTAATATCCCATTACATTAGATGATGGTTGTAAATACAACCCTCATCTAATACCTATTGCTTTAGATTGCGGTTTTATTTGCAACCGTAATCTAACGTTTTCATTTTTTTCTCAAATTTTTGTTTTTATTGTTATAGACCAATATTTATATTTTAAAAATATTTCAAAAATACATTATAAATTGTAAATTCACAAAGTGTAACTTTTACAATTACAATTACATTATAATTATCTAGTTCACCTATAAAATCATATGAATAATCTCAAATTTTATATATAAAGTTACATTTTAAAACATCATTAATACATCAAATTTAATCTTAAAATATTTTAATTGTCATAACAATAACAATTATACTCCATATATATCAAGATGCATCATCAAACCTTATTTTAACATAATACCACATTTAACACAATATACTTCAATTTACATACCAATATTACACTACTTCAACACATCAACGCCAAATTCAACAAAACACACTTCAATTTGCATAGCAATAATACACTACTCTAATACACATCAACACATTCACTTTTTCAACATTATACAGTGCAACAATAAGATACCAAATCACATTTAAATATGCAACAATACCTTCAGTTCTCCACAGTACAACTATGACATACCAAATTACACTCTAATATATACATAACACATTCACTTTCTGATAAAGTTGTAAAAAAAAAGGAATATACCTTAATAATAATATATATATATATATATATTTTCAAGCTTTATAATGCGATAATAATACAACAATTAAATAAAATTTTAATACTCTTCTAATAATTAATGTATCAAAATATTGTCATTTAAGATATTCATTCAATGACTCAAATTAATACTAAAAAAATTTAATTGCGCGAATGTATAATATGTTATCATATACAAAATTCATAGAATAAGCAACTTTTACATAATGAGTGTAAAAGTATGTTCAATATGTTCTAATCTTAAAAAAAAAAAAAAAAAAGCATTCTTAAATTTCACCTACTATTGCATCGCTCAAATAACACCATGTGAAGTCACAAAATTTTTTCCTTAATTAATCTATTTTTGCTTCAGTGTACATGGTTTTATCATTCAATTGCATTTATAAAAACAATAAATAAATTCATATGTTATCAATAACAAACATATCAACTAATCAAACAATTATTAAAACAACTTACTATTTTATAAAAAGGGATCGTATCATTATGTCTTTCAATGATGTCCTTCATGTATGCCATAATATAATAACCACACTTGATGTTGGAGAACTGGCGTGGACACTATATAAAAAAGTAAAAATATCAGTCTAACATATAAAAGCAAAAAAAATAAAAAAAAACATAAGAAATATAAATTTCAATTGCATTATAATAATACCTAACCAATGAAACTTTCAAAAAAAATTTCTTGATAATTTTAGCGCATGAATCAACACAAACATCCTAAAAGCACCAAAAAATAAATAGTAATCATATATAATTATAAATATTATATCTAATATTTAACTTTACTAAATATTTATAAACTCACGTTGTAATAAGATTTTTTAGATCATCTCGATTACCACACCCCAATGGATCAAAAATCGTATATTGATATAAATCAAGCTCTATAACGACCAACATCCAATATGCATTATAAATTTATAACATAATTTCAATAAAATAATTGTTGTTCAAATATATGTTTGCAATTAAAAAATCACTTTTACTTACTTGATATTATAGGGAGCATCATGGCTCTCTGTTCATGTGCTACTTGCCCCATCCTTATAGTAAGATATCTTGCTTGCTCTTCAATATTATTAATACTTCCTGCTGATATCATTATAAGATTAACAAATAAGTATTTATCGTTCAAGCCACATGTAATGATCTTATCTCTATAAAGCTTTTAGTAATACAAAACAAAAATTAAGCCTTTTTAATCTTAAAAAATAAAATAAACTAATAAAACATGATAGACATACATGATATAAGCTTGAATGATAACATTTAACTCCTCGATATGACAGAATTGCATGAAATCATCTTTGTAAATATATATCATGCCTTGAGCATCAAAAATTATTTCATCCAACAGAATGGCTATGGTCATATCTACATCCATCGCGTGACAGACATAATGATAATATAACCTGAGTGGTCTGCATATGGACTCTATTATCATTTTACATAAGCTCGTGGCACCAATTTAGATGATGTCTTCAAAAGATCAAATATGTTATCCATAACTATTAATTCATAAATTTCATGAAACTAACACAGTTAATGGAAATATATTATTTAATATCTAGAAGCAATAATCTATAGTGATGGCCAAGTGATGTGTGTCCCAACTGTTTGAAATAAAGTAAAGATATTTGCCTCATCTATTGATCGAGGCAAGGGAGCATCGAGCTTCATAGCTACTGTGATCTGAACTTTTACATCACCCTCCACCATGGCATTCCCATGAATCGTCTTATTCATAACAGGATCAATGAAAATAGACCCAAAGGCCATAACAATAGCAACGTCATCACTAATCATCAACCGACATAGTATACACTACAATGTAAAAGATAAATCAATATTTAATGCATGACAAACAAAAATAACAATAAGTGAAGTAAAGGACACATCATGTACCTTCAAATTTATATGCTGAAATGATGGTATTGTGGGCTGGAGATGGTGTGAGATCTTCTTCATAAGATTCTACTCTAACAATGTTGTTGCTAGCCTTACATCATTCAATAGATATTTATGACTATCTATCCAAGTCAAAATGTCCATTACTTTTTTTCTTAGTGATCACATTATCACAGGGACTGTTGGCACTTTTACTTGCTTCCTAAAGTAAGAAGTGATTGAGACTCCAAAGTTAAACCTCTGACTCGACCAAAATGCTTTGGACTACTAAGAGCTATTATGAGTATATCTTCTGTATCTGAAGGTTTAAAAGTACCCTGTGTCTCTTATGCCTTCAAATCATCTTACATAAATGTCCAATTAAAGCATAAACATATGCTTACTTGAAATATAAAAATTAATTAAAAAAATTTTAGAAAAAAAAATACTTACTATTCTATCAGTATATTCTCTAACTGTCTCATTAATGTACTCCCATTTTGAATTAAGCGGTGCTACTTTCCACAATATGGCACGGTCAATATCTTCATCAATGCCTAAAGATTTTTTTTTTTTATATTGTTAGATTTGAAGTGTGCTTATCTTCATATTAGTATGAAGAAGTTAATTCTCATACCTAAGCATAATTAAAATAAATATAATTGAACAGTTCCCTTACAAGATCATTGATGGTCATAAACATTCTTCTTTCCCTATTCTACTTGTACTTTTCTCTTCTCCTATAACAAATATCAATATTTAGTCTATAAAATAAATGTGCATAAGATTATAATATACTTATAATACCAAAAATTCTTTAGACAAGTGCGAATTAACAAATTCACTCTAAATATGAGGCTGGAAGCAACTCTTATATTCTTTTGGTAGATCTTGAATCCTTTTTAAATCTCCTACAAATGCCATAATATATTTTTTGGTGAGGTTTGTTTTGAAATTCCTTCATTGCAGTATAGCAGAATGTAATACATATCTCCTCATGCCCTTATCAATATTAAATGTACCCTAGAAGTACATAATATATGAAAACAAATCAAACTTAATGGTTTACATAATTAGATAAGAAAAATATTTTAGTTTTACAAGTTACTGATTAGAATTTGATCCCATACCTTCTTTTTAGTTCTTGAAGTAGTTGATGCTAATTTGAAATGTTTATAGGTACTGTTTAACGTACTAAGACACCAATGTAGCTGATTATCTGTGTGTTCAATTAGTTACTCTTATTTATTTATTTTTATGTGTATCTTCTCGCCTATGAGTCTACTTTTTATAACTTCAGGCATATGGTTGATACCTCATTTTTTGCTTTTCCCTGATTCTCTATGTGAGTTTGAGTCTTGTGAGAGATCCATATAATCTGCATGTAGGACATAAAAATTAAGATTAGCAAAATAAAAAATTATATATGAGAAAAAATATATCACAAGAACATAACTTAGTATAAAAATAAATATATTTTACCTATTGAATAAATTACATCCATAATCCTTCATAATCTTCCCTTGTATATATTAAGCCACCATCATCCATAAAACCAAATAATTCAATTGCTGGTAAATTATTACAAACGAATGTCTAATCTACACCAACCTCGCCTGAGTCATCTTCTTGATAATCCTTTTGAGGTGTTGTCAGTACAATTGACCATCTAATATTAACTTCAACATAAAACACATGTCTTGCTTACGATGCCAATATAGACAGATCATTTCTATATCCAATACGATTAAGGTCTACTAATACAAAACATAAGTCATTAATTTTAACACCATTACTATTTTTGACCTAGTCTCATTTAAAAATTGGTACTCTGAATATTGTATAATCGAGTTCCCATATCTCTTGTATCACGCCATAAAAAGACAAATCTTCGTAGACTAGACTTTTGTCTTTCGCACTTGAGATATGCAGGATATTTACAATCAAAGTCACCCCATCATTTATGACGTATCCATGATATTTGATTACAATAAATTAATGACCGTGAACAATCCATCATAAAGTAGGCAAAAATTCATGATGAGATAAAGAAAGTTGATATTTTACTTGTGCATGACAATTTCTAAAGCTAAGTAATACATAGATGGGCATTAAGAAAAGACTAATAATTATGTTCAAAAATTATTCTATCTTACCCTATTGCATAGTCAATTAGTGAAGGTACAATTGTGTTCATCATGTAACCACTTAAGCTTTCTCGACTTAATTGTATTAGCCATTCTAAGTTGGTTCGTATGCTTGCTGCATTTTTAAATGAAGTTAATGAAACTAATTGAAATTATGATAATTAATAACACTAAGTGTGAATAAAATTACCTTATACATGGTTAAACTTCATTGGTGTTCAACAAAACATATAAGTGAGTGTAGACACCTATTTTACAGCCACCAATTCTACAATGCCACCAATTTTGCAATGCTGCTAATGCTGCAATGCTGCTAATTTTACAATGTTGCCAATTCTGCAATGCTGCAATGCAATATATTGCTGCATTAAATGGAGGCTTGGCTAAGGTCTGTAAATACCTACCTTGGCCAAGAGCATATAAGGGATTTGGAGAGGG
Organism: Moringa oleifera; assembly: GCA_021397835.1. Classification (NCBI taxonomy): domain Eukaryota; kingdom Viridiplantae; phylum Streptophyta; class Magnoliopsida; order Brassicales; family Moringaceae; genus Moringa; species Moringa oleifera. The sequence goes on from JAJFZO010000087.1 coordinate 5,272,044, forward strand.
AGTGTTGAGGAAAAAATGTTAAAAAATTTTGAGAGTTTGGAAAATATTTGGATAAAGTTATAAAAGGGGGAGGTAGTAGTGTAAAAAGAGTTGGAGAGATTTTTTTTTTTTTTTGGTAAGGAGAGATTTGGAGGAGACATTTTCAAATATTACTTCGTCTTGAAGAACAATGTAACATTTTTTGTGATTTTATCATTATTTTTTCTTTTATTTTTGATTTTTTATGAATATTTTCTTTCATTTATTTACTTAATTGTTATTATATATGCGTATATATATGTATATTTATTTATTCCTTTTGCACACATGTATCTTTTTACTTATTTTCATGTTACTATCACTTACATTTTTATTTACCTTGTATATTGATGTATTTATATTCCTCTATTTACAAATATACATAATTTTTTCTATACTTTTATGTTGAATACATGAAAAGTTAAGCAAAAAAATAGATAGTATGTAAAAGTAATGAGCAAAAAATGTAATTTAATAGGAAATAGAAGGAATGTGATATATAAACTCAAAACAAAAATAAAAATAAAAAAAAGAAGAAGAAAGAGTGGTTATATGCTTTCATGATTGAATACATAAAATTTATTTGAAAGAACATAAAAAAAAGGGGAAATTTATGTAACTTTAAAATATAAAGGTTGTTTTAAAATAATAAATTTATATTATTCATAATATAAAATTACTAGATAAATTAAGTTTTATTTTTTACTCATTTTAAACTATGTTTTCAAAAAAAAAAAAAAGAAACAACTTTGATGTTATTTTAATTTAAAAAATTAAAATAAAAAATATTTTAAATTTTTAAAAGTATAAAATCATTCAAGAGACTTATTTTAAAAAAAAATATTTTTAAAATAATAATATATGTTTTAAGCTTTTGAGAAGTATAAAAAAATATCAATTGAAAGGTTTCCATATTTTTTATATGAGAATTATTTTTCTTAAAATCCAAAAAAATAAAAATATATATTTTTAGTTTTTGAAGGATATAAAAAAAATCTCAAGAGAGAACTTTTTATATTTTAATATAAAAAACTACTTAATATTTTGAAAAATATGAAAAAATCTCAAGAGAGAGGTTCTCATATTTCTTAATAAAAAAATTATACTAAAATAAAGTGTTTCAAGTTTTGATAAGTATGAAAAATCTTAAGGGAGTAGTTTTCATATTTTCTAATATAAAATTAATTTTAAAAATATTTATTTGATTTCTTTAAGAAAATGTAGAAAAGAAAACTCAAGAGAGATTTTCATACTCTCTAATATAAAATATTTGTGTGGGAAATGTGAAAAGATTTCAAGAGAGGATTTTTATATTTAAAAATATATTTATAAAAAAATCTAAGAGAAAAATTTTCGTATTCTCTAAAATATTTTGTGTATATGCTCTCAATTTATTTTTAGTTTCAATTAATAGAATTATACAAGTTTAATTTAAGGCCTATATTTAAAATATCAAATATTAATTATTTGCTTGCATTAAGGTCATGAGACTTCAAAATTATTTCATATTTTTACATAATGTGGTCGTGCATGTGCATCAAAATGCCTTTCACATGAATCATAACAAAAAATATTTTGAGGATTAAAAAATTGAATAAGAGTAAAACCTTCATATTTTTCACCATAAAAAAATGTTTTAAGATTAGAGGTTAAGCAAGAGTGAAACCTTTACATTTTCTCTCATAAAATGATTTGAAGAATTAAAGGTAAAACAAGAGTTAAACCTCTATATTCCCTAAAACATTAAAATTTTACTTGTTTTCATACCAAGTACATTTCTTTTCAGACATATTTTTAAGAATTAATTTTAAAAATCAAATGAATTTTAAAACCAAAAAATAATCAATAATTAATTGGTAACAATTTTTAGGTGCCGTAGTGGTGCTAATCCTTCCCCACGCATAATTAACTTTTGAATCCATATTTTTAATTTTGAAAAACCAATATTGTCTTATTTATTTTTTAAAAACAAATAAATTTTGGCGTCAAAATCACACCATAAAAAGGATTGGTTTGACTCCCTTTATTTTTATTTTCTAAAATCTTTTCGAAAGAAAATCACCCAAAATATTACATTTTTTAAAGTCGCTTTAAGAATTCAACCTCGGTCGAAGATAGGTTATGACAACTTGGCGACTCCAATGGGGACATTTAGAGAGTCAAGCTAAAATTGATTAGGATTACTTTTTAGCTTTGAAAATTGAAGTTTAATCTTGGTTCTTTTTATTTAACATTTGTTGCATTTAGAATTATTGTTCAATTAATTTTCTACTTGTTTTACACATATACTGACATTATATATTGTCATCTAAATTATTTTATGACTTACACACTTTTTACTCACACATCACCTGCATGACATAAGTTCTTGACCTAGCTTTACCCTTTAGAAAGGAATAGTATAAACTATGCTCCCAAGAAGTTCCTTGCTTCTGCATGAGCTAGGAAATATTCCCAATCAAATTGAACTTGAAATACTTTATCAGTTTTTAGAAGTTAATGCTTCTACAACAATGATAGTAGTGTTTCAGGGTGCCTTACTAATCTAGTGAGAAGCAATATGAGAACCTATAGAAAATTAATCAATTTCTCAAAGCCTTGCATGTGGTAAGCCTAGGGAATTGAGAACAAGATAGGGCCATAGCTAGTAAAAAAAAAAAAACTTTAAGACACGAAGGGAGTCATGTTTTATGTATGAATGTTTTTTAATATTTTTATCTTGTTGTGATATTGACTTTTTGCTTAACGTTTGTTCTTGTACTTTATAGTTGCATGACATATCATCATGAGGATTATTACCTTCGCAAGCTTAAAAACAAGTGATAAACTTTTGTTAAATTCATAAAGTATCGGTAATCATGGAAGCTTAACAATGAAGCAAGCTAATGTCAATGTGGTCTAGAGTTATGTTTTTAATTATGGACTCAATGTTAGATATTAACCATGTATACGGATGCTTTATGAAATTAATAAGAATCTATATTTGTTTTCCAATTGCGAAGTTAACAAATTCCCTAATATTTTTGCATTCATACTAACCATAGTGCATGCATCCATTCCATTTTGACATTAAAATATTAGATTTAAGGTAACAAGATAAGGGAAATTAAAATATCATCTCATTATAAAAATCTACAGAACTCGCTCGAAAACAAAAGCTAATATGGAAGGCCATCAAGCTAGGATGGAGAGATTAGTGAATATGCAAAGAACCCAACATGAGATATAAGAAACTAGCAAGATGCATAAAAGAATATGGTATATAGTCAAGAAGAGATGCAGTCCTAATTCCTCCAATGATGAAGACAATGTAATCAATAGTTAAGGAAAAAGTAGTTGTTGTGGAACAAAAGGCTTCTAAAAATATACATGCCAGGGGAAATGAGACCTTTATAGCCCACCAAGGAAATCCTTCACTTGATTACAAACCAGGATTTACCCTTATTCATGAACCAAGGTGCGATGCATACACTAGCATGCCAAAAGAGAGAAACCATTCTGTGTGCCTAACTCAAATGACCCAACAGAAATAGAGAAGTTAATGACTAAAAATGTCAACAATAAGGAATTATTGCAGAAGTATGAAATGTTGGCAAAAAAAGTGAAAGTGTTTAAGGAGGCATGTAAATTTCAAGGGCTAGATATTTCTGACCTCAGCTTAGTACCTAGATTAATATTACCACCAAAGTTCGAAGCACCTAAAGTTGATAAATCTAATGGAAGTAAATGCTCACGTATGCACATTCGCATGTACTTAAGTAAAATGCATGGATATGAGGACAATCAAAAGTTTCTTATGCATTGCTTCCAAGAAAACCTAAAGGAAAAAATGCTAGATTAGTACAATAACTTAGAAGCCTCTAAAATTCAATCTTGGAAAGATCTAGCCGCTGCTTTCATGACTCACTACCAGCACCTAGTAGAGCTTACACCAAGTCGAGTTACTTTACAAAATATGTGCAAGAAAAATGATGAATCCTTCAAAGAAAATGCTCGAAGGTGGCATGAAGTTATAGCAAGAGTCCATTTGACTTTGTCCGAAGATGAGTTTTTAGAATTATTTGTCAACACTCTAAAGCCCCCATTCTATGAGAAGCTACTTGGTATGTCAGGTAAAAAATTTGTCAAAATAGTTAGGTAGAGGCAGATTTTTGAAGATGCCTATAGACTTGGACAGTTGGAAGATCCAAACAATGCAAAGAAAATTACAACAGGAAAGAAAAAAGAAGGAGAAATAAACCATATTTCTCAACATACTTTTTTTCAACCTCTATTTTTTTACCCACGACCTCATTTGTACCTGTTTACAATGACTTTTTACCGTACATCCTACTATTCTGTCATAAACGTCATTAGTATAGTACTAAGGCCAGGAACACAACAATGACCATTAGTATTACCACCTCTTGTTGCCACCTAAATCCTTAACCAACCCAATCTCCAACAAGTAAGATCCCAAAGTCAACATTCGAAGGTCCCCATGAGATTAATCCCCATGAGATATGCATAGTTATATGCCCAATTATTAGAGGGAAGGTTAGTAGCCCTAGCATTTTTGAAACTGATACAACCTTCATATCCTAAGTAGTATGACCAAAAGGCAACTTGTGTTTTCCAAGATGGAGTAGTTGGGCACAATATAAAGAATTATGCAGCATTTAAGTACAAGGTCTAATCTTTAGTTGATCATGGGGCCTTGAGGTTTGATACAGACCCTAGCCCAAATATGGGCAATAATCCACTGCCAACGCATAGGTAATTGATAATTAATCTTAAAATTATAGAAGAAGGACCATTGATAGCCCTGATTGACAAATTGAAGCCATCACTGATAACATGCCCACTTAAGGCGATAAATCCTCAGTAAATATAGGAATTCTATTAGCAAGCACTCAGCCAAAAGTAGTTATCAAGGTACTAACGCTTTTTTCATACAAGAATACACATGTTGTTCCTTCTAATTATCAGGTCCAAATAAAAAAGGGAGAATCCAATGTAGCTAACATGGCAGAGCTGAGCCATATTACTCGAAATAAAAGGTGTTATGGCCTAATAGAACCTAAAGAAAAATAAGTTACAACCTAGTCAAGTAAGAAAGAGAAAGAAAAAGAAATTGGTAGAAAACATCTTGTCATTGAAGAGGAGGTTCTAGAGTTTTTAAAATTCATCAAGTGTAGTGAATACAATGTAATTAACTAATTACAAAAAATGCCAGCAAAGATTTCATTGTTATCACTCTTACTAAGTCCCTAATGAAGGTGTTAAAGAATCCTATGTGTCTCATGACATATCGTTAGAAAAGATAGGTGACTTAGTAGGAAACTTAACGGCTCATAATTTTATCATGTTTACTGATGATGAAATTCTAATGGATAAGAAATCTACCGAGGCCTTACACATATCAACTGAGTGTAAGGGTTATACCATCTCTAAGGTCTTAATAGATAATAGGTCCTCATTGAATGTAATGCCCTTATTAACTCTAAGGAGGCTTCGCTTGGATATGTCACATGAGTTAGAGCACAACAATCATATAAGCATTTGATGGCTCAAAAAAGGAAGTGACTAGGGTTATGAAAGTGCTAATGAGGATAAGTCCATACACCTATAACATTGAACTCCAAGTGATGGACATTAATAGCTCTTTTAACTCTTGCTCGAAAGACCTTGGATTCGTATGGCAGGGCTTGTGCCTTCAACCTTACATCGACAGTCAAAATGATTGTGGATAATCAGCTTGTCACCATTACAAGAGAAGAAGACATCATAACTTCAATTTTATTAAGCCATTCTTACATTGAGGCTCTAAAGATTGTTCATTCAGAGCATTAGAATTTGTGAATGCTTCTGAACATGCATAGGCATGGGAGTCTCATATCTCTACAAATATGAAATTTTAATTGGGGCAGACCTTGGGTAAAGGGTATAAAGTCGAAAGAAGATTAGGAAGAATTTGCAAAAGATAGTTTTGGCCTTGGATATCCCTAAAGATAAGGATCAGACTGGCTTAGGCTACAAAAGAACCAAAGCAAAGAAAAGCCAAATGATGGAAGAAAAGAAGAAAAAGAGGAAGATGTTGTTTGAAGCGAGAACTTATAAGGCAAAACGTATCGACTATATTATTTTGTTACATCGAGCATTCAAATCAGCTGGTTTTATTATCCCTAAGGAGCCAATTCATGTTGTCATTAAAACTAGAAATCAGCTTGTAGAAGAACTTTCTCACCTCTTAATCAACATGATAGGAGATTCACGTATAATGAATATCCTAATGTTATGAATATTAATTTTGAGTTGAATCTTAAAGAATTTCTATATCAAAATGATTCTGGATTTAAAAGAAATAGTGAACATATATTACCCTCAAATTTATCAAAAATGATAGAACAAGTGAAAAAAAAAATTGTACTGCATAAAGAGTTCACAAAAACCATTAATTTAGGAAATGAAAGAGGAAAAAAGAAAGTAAAAATTGGGATTACTTTATCTTCTTACATAAAAGAAGAGTTCATAAAATTGCTGAGGGAATATTCAGATGTGTTTGCATGGTCGTATAGAGATTTGTCAAGGCCGGATAGTAGTATCATCGAGCATAAATTACCACTAAAATCAACATGTCCACTAGTTCAACAAAAGCTGAGAAAAATAAAGTCAAAAATGTTGTTAAAGATTAAAGAAGTCCAAAAACAATTAAATGCAGGGTTTATTGCTATGGCACATTACCTAGAATGGGTAGCTAATATAGTTTCAATACTAAAGAAAGATGGCAAGTTATGGATGTGTGTAGATTATAGAGACCTTGATCGAGTAAGTCCTAAGAATAATTTTTTTGTTGCTGAATATCGAGACTCTTGTGGATAATACAACCAAATATTCTTTATTTTCTTTGATGGATGGATATTCGGGATATAATCAAACAAAAATGGCACCAGATGATATAGAAAAAACCACATTTATCACCTTTTGGGAAATATTTTGCTATTGTGTAATGCCATTTGGTCTGAAAAATGCCAACATTACTTACCAACGCTCTATGTTAACCTTATTTCATGATATGATGCACAAAACAATTAAAATCTATGTTAATGGCATGATAGTCAAATCCAAGAAAGATGAAAATCATGTGAAGGATTTAAGAAAACTTTTTAAAAGATTTTGAAAATATGAGTTACGGTTGAATCCGAATAAGTGCACTTTTGACGTGAAATCAAAAAAGCTGTTAGGTTTTATTGTAAGTGAGAAAGTTATTGAAGTCGATCCCAATAAAGTCGAGATGATTCAGAATTTACCACCACCTAAAACAGTGAAGGAAGCATGGGGCTTTTTGGGAAGGTTGAATTATATTTTAAGATGTATAGCCTAATTGACAAATATATATATGATCCTATCTTCAAAGTTGAGAAATAGTTATCCTGGTGAATGGGATAAAGAAGGTCAAATAGCCTTTGACAAAATAAAAAGGTATTTATCCAACCCTTAGGTACTGATGCCGTCTAGGAAAGCCAATAATTTTGTATTTGACAGTGTGCGAAAAGCCGTTGGGCTGTGTATTAGTGCAACAAGATGAGTCTACCAAGAAAAAGCATGCTATTTATTACTTGAGCAAAAGTTCATTGATTATGAGTCAAAATATTCCTATTGAAAAGATTTGTTATGCATTGGCTTGGACTGCAGACGGACTTCGCCAATATTTGTTAAGTCACATGATGTGAGTGATTGCTAAGTTAGATCCCATTAAGTACTTGTTTGAAAAACCTTCGTTATCCAACAGACTAGCTAGATGGTAAGTACTATTGTCAAAGTACGATCTTGTATACATTTCCCAGAAGGCGATCAAAGGAAGTGTTATAGTAGACTTTTTAACTGATTGTGCTAATGAAAACTATCGATCGATAAGGTTTGATTTTTTTAGTGAGGACTTAATGATAATTATGCCTATAGATAAAGAGGAAAAAAATGTTTTTTTGATGGGGCATCGAATATTCTAGGGCATGAGATTAGCACAATCCTAAAGTCACTAAATGAACAGTACCGTTCATTCATAGCTCAATTAGATTTTGATTTCACTAATAATGTTGTCGAGTATGAAGCCTGCATCATCGGATAAAAAGCTCCAATAAAGAAAAAGGTGGCAAAGTTGGATGTATTTGGGGATTTTGCTTTGGTTATATATCAACTAAAGGGAGAATGGATGATAAGACATCCTGAGTTAGTTCGTTACCACAAGTTGGCTAAGGAATTACTTAAGAGCTTCAAAGAAGTCAATTTCAATTATCTCCCTAGAGACAAATATCAAATGGCAGATGTATTAGCAACATCGACTTCCATCTTTTAAGTGACAAAGGCTTTACGACTCTTGCTAATCAAAATGAGTATTTTAGACTCTATAGTGCACTGCTTAGTGATTGAGGAAGAAAAAGATGGCAATCCATGGTATCATGACATTCAAATTTATGTTAAGGATCAACAATACCTAGAAGGAGCATCAGAGAATAAAAAGAGAACCTTAAGGAGGTTAGCCTCAAATTTCATATTAGATGGGGAAGTGTTTTACAAAAAAAGTTTTAGTCAAACTTTATTAAGTTGTGTTGATGCAAGCGAGCCCAGGTAATCTTCAGAGAAATAAATGAAGGTACTTGTGGAACACACGCTAGCAAACCCATAATGGCTAGGTAAATTATGAGGACAAGTTTTTATTGGCTAATAATAGAAAAGGATTGCATCTAGTATGTGAAAAAGTACCACAAATGCCAAATTTATGCTAATAAGACGCACGTGCTGCCATCTCCTCTATATGGAATGAATTTACCTTAGCCATATTCAATGTGGGGTTTTGATGTCATCAGGCCCATTACCTCAAAAGCTTTTAATGGATACAGATTTATCCTAGTGTTCATTGATTACTTCACGAAATGGGTGGAAGCTGATTTTTTCGCTAATATGACTAAGGTTGTGGTTAAATGTTTTATAAAAAAGAAATCATTTGTTGATATAACTTGCTAGAGTGAATCATCTTAGATAACGCTCAAAATCTGAATAGTAAGGCTATGAAAGAGATTTGTGAATAATTTAAGATTCGATACCATAATTTAGCAGCCTACCATCCTAAAACGAATGGGGTAATAGAAGCAACAAATAAAAACATCAAGAAGATAATGCAAAAAATGACAGTAGTCTATAAGGATTGGCACGAAATGTTACCTTTTACATTACATGCTTATAGGACTACAGTAAGAACCTGAAGCATAGTGGATCAAAGCTCGATATGGATAGTTAAACTTGATTGATGAGAAACACCTTAAAGCTATTTGCCATAAGCAATTGTACCAAAGCAGAATGAAAAAGCATATAATAAGAAAGTATGCCTAAGAGTATTCAGAAAAGCTGATTTAGTGTTTAAGAAGATTCCCGAGAATGTTTAAGATCCTTGAGGCAAGTAGACACCAAATTGGGAAGGCCCATATGTTGTGAAGAAAGTATTCTCTAGAGGAGCCTTAATCTTAGCTGAAATGGGCGGTGATGATCTACCTAAACTAATTAATTTAAATATTGTAAAGAAGTATTACACTTGAAAAGGGACAGTTTATCTTTAAAGGAGGAATAAATAGTGCTAAAATCTTTCTCAAGTGAAAAAGAAGAATAAAAAAATTAGTGGTTGTACATTTACGGGAAAATCTAGGTTAAAATCAGTGTTCAAATTTTTTTCAAATGATAAAGATTGTCAAAAAAAACAAAAAAGACCCTTTGGGTGAAATTTGAATAGATATATAGCATTGAAATGTTCATTGTTTTTTGTATTAGGCCTTATTGTTGATCATCGTTACTTTCGATCTAATTTATCATAAAAGTCATTTCAAATATTTCTTATTTAGTTATTTGATTACATCCTTAACTAGATATCCTTTCCTCATAAAAAATTCCTAAAAGATATTTGTTGTCTAAATTTTCACTATAAATATGATTCGATAAAGGAGTATCAGTTCTAAAACTAAATAGTGATCAGATTTAAATGAAGTTATGAAATTTTCGAATCAATGAGTTGTACGTTTCAAATTAACAAAGATAAATCTAGATATGGATAAGAATCTTATTGATCCTTAATGGAACTGAAAACACAAGCAAAAATTTGATTTGTGGAAAACATTTAAATTCACCAACATCGAAAGGATAATAAACCTAAAGTGGTTGTCATGATCAAATTCGTCTATATCAAACTCAAGAAAGAAAAATTTTACATTTTGGTCAAATTTTATAATAAAATGACTGAAAGATGATTGCTCTTGTTTTAAAACAAAAAAAAAAGAAGAAAAAGGGAAGAAAGAAAAAAAGAGAGGAAAGAAAAGGAAAAAGGAAAACAAAAAGAAAAACGATCTCAAAAGGGAGAGAAAAGTGATTATTACATCTGTATAAACATGCATACATAACGCATTTTAGTATTTTGTCTTGACAAAAGTGAGTTAAGCCTGTTAATGAAGGCATAAACCATCACTTAGATAAATCATTTAGTTTTCTCATTTAAAAAAAAAACACTTTTTTCCCATAATTATCACAGTTGTTAATGATTTTTTTATTACTAAAGATAGTTATTAGTGAATATTTTTCAATAGACAGAATTCTTTAGATTTTTTTTTAAAAAATAACTGTTGGTGGATAAAGTCTTTTCAAGTTCTTAGAATAGTATTCAATGGACAAAGCTCTTGATTAAAAAAACTGTCGATGGACAGAAACTCTTTAAATTTTCTAATATAATCATAAGTGGACAAAACCTGTAGATTACAGAATGACCATCTTTAAAGCAATTTTATATTTTTCAAAGTTGATGCCATCCGTAGAATGGAGTTTTCCATTTTCAAAGTTGATGTCGTCCTTAGAACGAAGCTTTCCATTTTCAAAGTTGATGTAGTCCTCAAAACGAAGCTTTCCATTTCCAAAGCTGATGTCGCTATCAAAACGAAACCCTCTAGATTTATTTATTTATTATTATTCAGTTAAGGTCATCATTAAAACGGAGTTTTTTGGATTTCTCAAAGCATCATTAAATATTATTGAGTGAAACATACATAAACTATTCGGTCTCCCCCAAGATCACGTTATTTACAACATTATAGTCTTGTTGCATACGAACAAAAAGGAGAGATGAGAATTGAAGAAGAGCAAGTGAAGAGAGTAAAGAGCGAAAAGTTCCCAAGCCTTGGGGGTAAAATTAGGTGTCTTAAGTTTTTGCCCAATTTTTTATTCTAAAAAAAATAAATAAAGAGGAGCAACTTTATACACCCATTCTATAGTAATACTACAATGCTACCAATGCTAAAACGCTACAAATTTTGTAATATTTCCAATTCTGTAATACTGCTAATGCTCCAATGTGGCCAATTCTACAATTTTGCCAATTCTACAATATTGTCAATGCTGCCAATTCTGCAATGCTGCCAATTTTGCAACGCTATAATGCTACCTATTGCTATATTAAATGAAGGCTTGGTCAAGGTTTACAAATACCTATCTTGGCCAAAAGCTTAGAGGGGATTCAAAGAGGGAGTGTTAAGGAGAAAAAGTTAAGAAATTTTGAGAGTTTGGAGAATAATTAAAAAAAAGTTATAAAAGGGGGAGATAGTAGTGTAAAAATCATTGGAGAGATTTTCTTTTGTAAGGAGAGATTTGGAGGAAAATTTTTCAAATATTACTTCTTCTTGAAGAACAAGGTAACTTTTTTGGTGATAATTTTTTTCTTTTATTTTTGTTTTTTATGAATATTTTTTAATTTATTTACTTAATTGTTATTATATATGTGTGTGTGTATATATATATATATATATATATATATATATATTTATTCTTTTTGCGCACATATATTCTTTTACTTATTTTCATATTATTCTCACTTGCATTTTTATTTATCTTGCATACTAACGCATTTATATTCCTCTATTTACAAATACACAAAATTTTTCTATGCTTTTATATTGAAAACATGAAAAATTAAGTAAAAAAATGGATAGTGTATGAAAGTAATGAGTAAAAAAATATAATTTAATAAAAAATAGATGGGATGTGATTTATAAACAAAAAAAAATATAAAAAGAGTGGTAAAGGGGGTAATATATGCTTTCATGAATTAATATATGAAATTTACTCGAATGAACAAAAAAGGAAAAAAGAAAAGACGAAAAGAGAGGAAGATAAATCATTTTAAGATATTAAGGTTTTTTAAAATAATAAATTTAGATTGTTCATAGTATAAAATTATTAAATAAATTAAGTTTTATTTTTATTTTTTGCTCAATTTCGACTGTGTTTTCATAAAAAATGAAATCACTTTGATGTTGTTTTAATTTTTTTTAAAAAAATTAAAATAAAAAATACTTTAAATTTTTGAAAGCATAAAATCAGTCAAGAGAGTTGTTTTAAAAAAAAATTATAAAAATAATAATATATGTTTCAAGTTTTTGAGAAATATGAAAAAATCTCAAGAGAGAGATTTCCATGTTTCTTCTGTAAGAATTATTTTTTTAAAGTAAAAATAAATAAATATATATATTTTCAATTTTTAAGAGATATAAAAAATTTAACCAGAGAGTTTTTGTATTTTAATATAAAAACTACTTAATATTTTAAAAAATGTAAAAATATTTCAAGAGTGAGGTTTTCATATTTTCTAATAACAAAAAAAAAGTTATTCTAAAATATGAGTATTTCAAATTTTGAGCTGTATAAAAAATCTCAAAAGAGTAGTTTTTATATTTTTAATATAAAATTAAATTTTAAAATATTTATTTGATATTTTTGAGAAAACATTAAAAAAATCTCAAAAGAGATTTTCATACTCTCTAATATAACGAAATGTAAAAAGATTTCAATAGGAAATTTTTATATTTAAAAAAATTATAAAAAATCTAATAAAAAAATTTTTGTATTCTCTAAATTATTTTGTGTATATGATCCTTAACTTATTTTTATTTTCAATTAATGAACTTATAAAAGTTAAATTTAAAACCTATATTTAAAATATCAAATATTAATTATTTGCTTACATTAGGGTTATGAGAATTCAAAATTATTTATATGTTTTACATAATGTGGTTATGCATGTGCATCAAAATGTTATTGAATTCACATGAATTACAACAAAAAATATTTTTAGTATTAGGGGGTTGAACAAGAGTGAGACTTCCATATTCTCCATCTTAAAAAAATGTTTTAAGATTAGAGGTTAAACAAGAGCAAAACCTCCACATCTTCTCTCATAAAATGATTTTAAGAAAGTAAACAAGAGTAAAATCTTTATACTTTCCAAAACATTAAAATTTCACTTATTTTTATATTATATGCATTTCTTTTCAAACTCATTTTTGGGAATCAATTTTAAAAATCAAATGAATTTCAAAACTGAAAAATAACCATGATCAATTAGTACCAATTTTTGGGCACCGTGGGGGTGCTAATCCTTCCACATGTGTAATTGACTTTCGAACTCATATTTTTACTTTCGAAAGACCAATGTTACCTTATTTATTTTTTGAAAATAAATGAATTTTGATGTCTATTCACACCATAAAAAGGATTGATGGCGAGTTCTTTTATTTTTATCTTCTAAAATATTTTCGAAAGAAAATCACGTAAAATATTACTTATTTTTAAGCTGCTTCAAGAATTCGACCCCGATCGAAGATATGTTATGATAGTGAGCTTACTGTAAAATATCATGGGCAACTTGCTCAATGCAACCATCAAACAATGTTTACTATTTTAAGTTGAATAATCATAAATATTCTTCCTTATAGGAATCCAAATGGCATCCAAGTTGGATAAATGGTCAGCACAAAATTCTAATGCCTCTTCTACTATGTATGCTTTAGCTGTACACCCCTCTAGCTTATTATGATTTTGTACATATGCCTTTTTTAACACTTTCATGTATCTTTCAAATTAATACATCTATCGCAAGTATATAGGACCACAAAGCTTTGCTTCTCTAATTAGATGAACAGTGAGGTGAACCATAACATTAAAAAAACTTGGAGGAAAATACTTCTCTAACAAACATAATGTTGTTACTATTTCATTTTGCATACTATCTAACTTTGCCATATCAACAACCTTTTGGCATAAAGGTTGAAAAATATGCAAAATCTTATAAGTACATATGTGGCATATTTAGGTAACGATTCTCGTAAAGCAACGAGCTATAATTGTTGCATTCATGTATGACAATCATAATAGTTCAACCCATATAACTTTAGATCTTCTAACGATACAAGGTTTCAAATGTTTAAGGAGTATCCATCTGGTACCTTTATCTCATTCAATACCTTATAAATTTGTCTCTTCTCAATTTTTGATAAGGTGAAGCAAGCTGAGCGTAAAAATAAATGATTGCCATATCAATTCAGACCATAAGCTTATCTTTTCTAGCAACAGGACCATTTTTAGATTTGCCAGTAATATCAAGCAGTGTCCCAATGAGGCTATCACACACACACACACACACACACACATATATATATATATATATATTATATTTGCATCACATCGAGCATGTGTCTCACATGCAATGATTTCCAGCATGGCAATTGAAAGAATATGGATTTCTTTTTCCAACATAACGAGACAATATCCTCTTTATTTCACTTCTTTTCACTACAAGAAAACAAAAAGCTTTTTATGACGGACAGAAAACTGTTATTGTAAGTGATGTCATAGAAATTTTATAATAGTCTAAAAGACCGTCATAAATTCTTGACGGTTTTTAACCGTCATTAAAAAGCTAGAATATTAATGACGACCTGTAATGGACCGTCATTAATATTTCATGACGGTCCACTACAAACCGTCATAAAATATATTGATGATATCATGACGGTCTTTGTGATCGTCATTAAAAAAAATTTGGTACTTTTTATGACGGTTTTTATGACCGTCATAAAAATGTTTCGTATTTTATTATATATTTTTTATTAATTAATCACAAAATTTTTTTATGGTTTTTGTAAATTAATTAATATTTATAATTTTTTTTGCAATTGCAGTCAAACAATACAAAAATGTCAAACAAAAAAACACATATGTTTATAACTACAACTATTATCGTTTTACAAAATAAAATAATATTAAGTATCAAAAATAAACAAAATATCTACAAATTAAATTATATAATTATCATTCTCATTGCTCTGTTCTACCATTACATCAAAAAATACCTAGCGTATTAGATGTGTCACTCCTGCAATAGTTATAGAAAAGATACATTATTATATAAGCTCTATTTACCATATAATTAATTTACATATCAAAATAAATAAGCAATTATAATAAAACTTGAAAATCAAATATAATTTAAAGTTGAGAATGCATCTAGATGTTAAAAATATAACTTCTTGTAACCTGTAAGGCATATATTAATCATAATATGTAATTTTTTATTCTAATTCCCTACATCTAGGCATCAAAAGTGTAACTTCTTGTAATGCAACAGTAAGTATGAAAATTAACTGATTATAAACATATTTATTTCATATGCATGCTTGAATACTTTTCCTTGTTTTTTACTTTACCAACTACTTGAAGATGACATTTATAGAATTCTCAATAGAATTGACAAAGAACTTAACAGAATTAGTAGATGGCTCAATAAATAGAATCAATGGAGCATTCAATGAATATAATTAGTTCATCATACTTGAATTTAACCAAGAAAAACAACACACAATTAAAATACACTATTAATGAGCTAACAAGGATTACATACCTGGCTATGATAGTAACTGTTGTACATGCATAGCCTATTCACCACGTACTTCATCAATTTCTTCATTACTATATGTGTCTTTACCATTGAACTTTAAGATTAAAACACAAAAGAAGATAACATAATCAATTTAATATTATTTATAAATATAAAATATTTAATATGTAAATAAAATAAATAATTTGACCTTCTCACAAAGAATTTTTGAATCTTCAATTATTTCCTTCATAAATCGAAGTACAAAATAGCCACATTCTACACCACTTCTTTGAATTGGTGCCTATACAAGTAGAAACATAATCATTAACACATATTATTTTTAATGTTATTAATAATAAAAAATAAAATAAACTCACTTAAATTCGTTGCCATGTAATATTTGATCTCACACGAAACATTTGAAAACCTCTGTATCATTAACAAATAAACATTTGAAAATATATAGTATTTAAAAGTAATAATGAAACCAATAAACAAAAGATATAAAGTAAAACTTGCACTCACATGGTCACAATGTTTTTAAGATCAGGCCTTACTTCGTGACCCAAAGAATCTAAATGATACACTATTTGTGATGCCATATCAATAACCACTAATTTCCAATGAAATCTATTCGTAATAAGAAAAATGAAAGATGATAAATAACCAAATTAGATATGTCTTGGTAAAGCAATTAAGATAGAAATTTTTTACTTTGGATTGTAAGGCATAAAAAGAATTTGGTTTGAATGTGCTTTTTCTAACCGCTCAGTAATATGTCGTGCTTTATCTTTTAACCTACTTTCATTGTTTAGTCCACCAGAGAGTGAGACAATCACAGGATTGATAAAGCCAAATTGTTTCAACTTTTTTGTATCCTTCAAATTAGCATGTAGATATCTGAAAGTAAACAAATTAAAAGTTAAATCATATAAATATAGATATTAAAATAAACTGATATTGAAATTTTATCTCACTTGATATACAGACAAATGCTAGTTTCTCCCAGTTCTTTTTTGTCAATCATGATAGAGCAATCTTCTGATCCAATATAGCAATAAAATGGACAGTAAAAAACATCATCATCAAATCTTAGTCTAATTTCATTTCGCATATTAATCATCAATGGATAAGCGGCTTTTGCGAACTACTTTGGAGCTTCCTCAGAAATGGATCCCACTTTTTACTGATTTCCTTTTCCTTTGTCTCCAAACACGTGACAATAATAAATTTTAAAAGTCAAATAATTTTAACATGAGAAGAAATAAAGATAATATACCATATCTAAAATTGTCTCATACCTCCATAATAATATGAGTAGAAACCAAGTCTTTAGGCCAACTTACATGATGACCCAATGCATCTTTAACAAATATAAGATATTCATCCTCATTTTTAATAGGTAGTCAAGCATCTTGACTGAATATTTGATCAACGAAAACCACAAAATTGGCAGAAGAACCATCAATAATAGTGCCCATTGCAACAACATTTTCTAGTGTATCCACTGCTAATTTACATACAACACCCTATTCACAAAAAAATAACATTATTACTAATAATTAATAGTAAAAACAATGTCTATAGCATTAAATAAATAAGTAAATACCTTCATCTTTAAATCTTCATTAAAAGCATCGCAAGAATCCTTTATAGGCATTGGTGAATCGAGTTTTTGTATCTTATTGGAGCTATGACCTTCAAGTTGTACAACATGTGAATGTGTATTTGTGCTTCCTTGAGTCAACAACAACAGTTTCTGCTCTACCTCAGCTAAGCGAGCTTCTAGATATACTACTTTATTAGGAGTAGAAAAAAAGACCGAAGGAGTGATAAACTTTCCAACTCCTCTAACTCGACCCTTATGCTCATTAGTACCAAGAGCTTTGCTTAAAATATCATCACTGCCTAAGAATGTAATGGTGCCAGCTTTTGACTGCTCCATTAACTCATCCTATAATAATCCATGCCAAATTAAGTATAAATTTCATATAAATTAATTTGCCTAATTTTCTAAGCTATTATTGATGACTTGCATGCAATGAACATAAAATATTGCAACTTAACTTTAAGTTTGTCAAGAAAACAGTCAGGGAAGAAAATATAGAATACTTTCTGTCTGGGTGTCTTTGTTCATAAGCCAAGAAAAAGTGATATTTTAGTTGGTTAGACTATACTACCTTACCGCTTGACTAATATTCCCTTAGTGCCTCATTGTCTTTAAACTTTAGTAAACAATCTTATAAAGACAAGATTTCTGATGCTTATATAAGATACAAAAAAAAAAACACTTACAATTTTTTCAATGATAGGCATCGTTTCTGGTGCATAATGTCCTTCTTTATCTTATTGCGCTAGCTTCCATAATTCATTACGATCAATCTCCCCTTCTACCTTGAGTTCTGCTTTTTGTAAAAATAGAGTAATAAATTAAACATTAGAAAGAATATATCTTCAAATCACTACAAAGAATGTAAGAGTGAGAAAGTTACCAATTTGTGCTCTAAGGTTGCATATCCACCTCGACTCAATCGATGAGGATATTTACTATGTTTTTGTCTTTTTTTTTTTGTTCCTCACTCAATTTCTGCAATGTCATTATAGTTAATAACGAAACATGAAATATTTATTGTTTAAAACATATATTATAACTTAAATGTATCTTAAAATTCTCTGATAGTCGTGATTTAACGAACCTTTCCCAATCATTTTGTGAAATGAAACTGTAGATCGAAGGCGATCTTGCTATAGTATCAAGATTGTCGACAAAAGGCATTATATATTTTGTTGTCAAGATATTCTTGAATGTTCTAAATTTGTTGCCAATTGATTGTAAAATAGATTTTTTCATGCGATGATCAATTTCAAATACATCCTACAAATGAAATTTGATAAGTTACTGTACTAATAAAAAATATAATAATTAAATATTTAGGGTGAAAGTGTTAAACCTGAACATGTTCTCACATTTTTTCTTTCAAATGATCAGGAACCTTTCGCCAGTCACTATAAGTTATAGGTACCGTGGTACGTGCAAGAACTCCAAGAGCAGACATAAGGGATTTAGCTTCATCACCATATGGTACACCTTTTAAATTGAACTGTACCACCTTCTTTGTCCTCGAATTTTTTTGGTTAAATAATTTTGTTGGTCCTCTGGATTTAGTAGGCGAATATGACAACTTCTTAGTCATATCTGCAATCCTACAAACATAAAATGTAATCCTTATAAATAATTAAAGCATAATTCATTACATGATACTAGTTTTTACAATAAATAATACTGTCATAAAAGAAAAAGGAAAACAATCAAACCTTTTTGCCTTCAGTTAAAAAATTTACTTGTAAGCTTCATCAATCCAAGTTCCATCACAATCGGATTGTATATAATTAACATCATCCTCACTGATTTCATCATTTATACCCACTTCAAGTATGTCATCAATAATGGAATCATATTCTTCTATATTGTCCACATCATTATTTTTCTCATTATGTACATAGTCTTTTCGTGGAGTAGAGCAAACAATGGACCATCTTAGATCTAGTTGGTCTGGAACATAAAAGACTTGTTTAGCTTGAGAAGCTAAAATGAAACAATCAGATTTATGGCCTTGTCGTTTAAGATCAACTAATATGTGACCAACATCATCTAATTTAATCCCACCATTATTTTTAACCCAATCACATTTAAACAATGTTGTTTTGAACATGTGGTAATCGAGCTCCATATTTCCTTAATAACACCATAAAATGACAATTGTCCAATTACTGGATTCTTATCCTTAGCACTTGAAATTTGCATTGTCGTTGCAACCACAGTGACTCCACTATTTTGTGTGACTCGACTATTATCACGTTCCCATGTATGGAAGCGATAACTATTCACATCATATCCAGGATATTTTATAACTTCAGGACAAGGTCCATGTGCTACCCATTTCACCAAAAAGGAAGGTTGATTTTGCCTTTGTATTTCTGATGCAACCTGTTGACAAAAATTTGATCGAATAGATTTTAGTATTGGATAAATAGAAGACATATGGTCATGTTAAAGAAAACGGCAAGTACCTTTTCTCGAAACCAAGAAATAAATGTCCGAGTATGCTCATCTTGTAACCATTTGGATTGTTTTGATTGACGAGAATACTGTAATTTCACATACTTAATATGCTCACTATTAATGAAATAAGGTTAAACTCATCTAATGAATGCATATATATATATATATATATATATATATATATATGAAGTATATGTTTTATAATCAAAATACACATAGATTAGGAAAAGACATACTCAACATATGGTTGGATATCAAGTGAATTCAACAATACATAAAGATGTGCTTGCTCTAATTCTTGTCGATCAACAATGACAATGTGACCACCAGGTAAGGGCTTCCCAACTTGGATGTCATCTTTTTTTTCACATGGAATACCAATTGGATGCATGTTAGAGTAATAACCTTCACAAAATTCAAGTGCTTCTTCTGCAATGTAGCATTCAGCAATACATCCTTCAGGACGATTACGGTTATGAACATATCCTTTCAAAGTTTTCATGAACCTCTCAAATGGATACATCCATCTAAGGTATACTGGTCCACATAATCTCACTTCTCTAACAAGGTGCACTATCAAATGCACCATTATGTCGAAAAAAAAAGGCTAAAAGTATTTTTCAAATAAGCAAAGAGTTACCACCAAATCTTGATGTAATTTGCCTAGTTTTGAAACATCCACAACCTTACTACATAAAGCATTGAAGAAGAAGCAAAATCTCATGATTGCATATCTAACATGTTTTGGCAAAACTGAGCGAATAGCCAATGGTAGAAGTTGTTGCATAAGAGCCTGACAATCATGAGACTTAAGACATTGAATTTTCATATCTGTCATTGACACAAGATTTCTGAAATTTGAAGAATACCTATCTTGAACTTTTATGTTTGATAATGTCTCATAAAACATCATTCTCTCTGATTTGCTTAGAGTGTAACAAGCAGCTGGTAAATACGTACGACCATTTACAACTTTGGGAGCTAACTCTTTCCTTAAGCTAATTTCTGCAAGATCTAGTCGAGTGTTGATACCATCTTTAGATTTTCTGGGAATATTAAGTAAAGTTCCATATATGCTTTTGCAAACATTTTTTTCAATATGTATTACATCCAAAATGTGCTGAACATGTAAATGTTTCCAATATTCAAGGTCGAAAAAGCACGATTTCTTCTTGAAGTATGTTTGAATATTATCATTCAATCTTTTACCCCGTGTCATTGTCCTCTTAGCAACTGTTTTTTTACCCTATACATTAGTAATAGAGCTTTTTTGTAGTATTTCTTCCCCACTTAGTGCACAAGGGGGTGAACCGGTTTCATGTTCTCCATTGAATGCTTTCTTTTGCTTTCTAAATTGGTGATTTTTTGGAAGGAATCGTCTATGACCCATATGCACATTCTTCTTACCATGTTGTAATCTACAAGTATACGTGCTTTCACCACATATTGGACAAGCATAATATCCCTTCACTGAACAACTAGAAAGATTCCCATAAGCAGAAAAATCATTAATTATCCATAGTAAAACAGCTCGTAACATAAACAACTCTTTTCGGTAAGAATCATAGACTTCTACACCAACCTCCCACAAAAGCTTTAAATCATCAATCAACGGAGCAAGATATACATCAATATCATTACCTGGTTGGCGAGATCCTGAGATAAGCAAGGATAAGATCATGAATTTTCATTTCATACATAACCACAGTGGTAGATTATATGTTA
The DNA here is from genome assembly GCA_021397835.1 of Moringa oleifera. Classification (NCBI taxonomy): domain Eukaryota; kingdom Viridiplantae; phylum Streptophyta; class Magnoliopsida; order Brassicales; family Moringaceae; genus Moringa; species Moringa oleifera. Next base: position 5,293,574 of record JAJFZO010000087.1, read on the forward strand.
TCATTACCACTGGCCAACAACTATATGCAGTGCTAAGAGAACTATCAGCAGAAATAGCCAATCGAAGATTTTTGTGTTTGGATGCAAAACTTGGCCATTTAAAGTCTATTAACTTCCAAGCAGGTGAATCAACAGGATGTCTTAGTTTCCCATCTACTTCCCTTTTATTAGCATGCCAAGTTAAATGTTGTGCAATTTGTGGTGACTGAAACATTCGCTTGAACCGTGGAATAGAAGGAAAGTACCACAATACTTTAGCAGGAATCCCTTTCGTTTGGTTTTTTACCTTACCATTTTCCTTCCATCTCGATAGTCCACAAGTAAGACAAGATGATAAATCCTTATACTCTTTTTTTTATAGAGTATACAATCATTTGGGCAAGCATGTATTTTCTCGTAATGTAAACCCAATGCATTCATAGTTTTTTTTTTTTTTTTTGCTTTATACATCGATGTAGGGATTTCATTTTCAGTAGGAAACATATCAGACAAATAACTTAACAAATCAGAAAAGCTCTTATCTGACCACCCATATTTTGTTTTTATATTATATAATCTCATCGACACAGACAACTTAGTATATTTCGTATTACCAAGATATAAAGGCTTTTCTGCATCTTCTAGTAAGTTCTGAAATAATTTGGGATCATCTTGACAATATTCAAATGCATCATTAACCATATCTATTGTATTGTCGATATGATCATCCTTGAAAGATTCATCAAACACTGATTTCTTATTTGTGTAAGATCTAGAAGAACACTCTTCTCCATGCCAAATCCATCTCTTATACCTCTGATCAATCCTTTTACTAAACAAATGATACTTAACTTCTTCAACACTTAATAATATCAAATTAGCACATGATTGACAAGGACATCTAATGAGTGTGGGATCTTCACAATGAGAAATGGCAAAAGTAAGAAACTCATACACTCCATCAGAAAACTCCTTGGACAATCTATTCAAGTGCGTCCAAGATTTATCCATATTTTATTCTATGATGACAAATAAAAGAAAACCCACTTATTATGAATGTTTATTATGTATGTAATACATATCATGTAAAGTAATGTTATTGTAAAAATAAGATTAAAAAACAAGGTGCCCACTAGACTGAAAGGCCTCAGGCAAAGCGAAGACTATTTCTTCGAAACACATGGTACGTTAGTAGATTGCTAAGAAATTACCAACCTGGAATGATGTTATCTGTGCAAAAAAAGTAATGGCTTCTGTTTGAAGGGTTTTGACTTTTCTTTCAAGTTCTATTAATATGTAACAAGCTTTCCTTTCCTTCAAACGAGCAATTGACCATCACAGCAATTATCCTGCATGATGAACCATATCATCTATGAGAAAAAAAACCTTTATTACTAGCACAAAAAAATACTAAAAAAATTGCACTTTAATTGAAGTATCGGAGTATCAATAAACTTTTTCTCTCAATGATTATTCTTTATTGTTGATTTCTGTCAAGGATTCAATTCATGTACTAAATGACAGTCCTATATTATGACACCTATATGCAGCAAAATGATAGAATATTGGTGCTTTTGTCTTCCATGTGGCAGGGTTAGTCAAGTGGCAGCTCCTTTTCCAAGCTTACATGTGTGATGATTCTTCGAAAAGAGCAAACCTAGCCAGCCCGCCAGGATTCAATTATCAACCTAGGATTCAATTATCAACACATAAATATGGATGACAACTTTGAACAACATAAGTGTCCGAATTGCCAGCCAACTAACATTTATAATCTAAAATTCTGGTCCAAGAATGAGCAAGCATGCTTTGACAACAAGCTTTCCTGCCTACAGGGATGAGAAAATGCAGCCTGTGAAGGCAGTACCTAAGGCTGTTTAAGCTAGTAAATACATATATATAAAGAGAAAGAAAGAGAGTTAATTTGTCTGTTAGGTTTTACTTTTCCACAAATAGATGCATGGTACACACTTGGGTGTGGCTTTGTTACGCCATTAGGAGAAACTTGGCAGCCCCATCCATGGCTTACAATTTCTCCCTTCATTCTTCACTTCATTTACTTACAATTTTTAGTATCATAAGGGTAACAAACATGGGTATCATCCGAAAATGCATAATGCCAAGAGAAGAAAATTTTAGAACAAAATTAAGTAAGAAATTGGAAGAATCAACAAAAAAATCTATCTCTCTCTAACAATGTGAGATAAATGTTTGATTAGTTTTACATACCAATTTTTTGCTTTAATGGTATCATCCGACTGTGCACGAAGCCTATTTCACAAAATTTCTTGAAAGAACGAAATTTTCCATCGATTATATGGTGTTGAAAGAGAGAAATCTCTGATATTTTCGAGGGAGAATGAAAAACACCACTGCCACTACGTGGGTAAAGAACTTTCTATTGATTCAGATTTGAAACACGTAAACGATAATAAATATTTATTCATAATTCTCAAACGATATCTAAATATCAATCCCTTAAAACTTAATTAATAATAATTATTATGAGTAATAATTAATTATTCTCTAATTGTTAATATAAAAGCATTTATCAAATCAAAAAATAAGGATATAAAAACATTTTTATTATTCTATGATATTTAATTAATTATTTTACATATGATTAATTAAAAATATTCATTTAATTAATTATCTCACTAATAAGTAATTATAAATTAAAAATAATTAGCAACTAATTAATTAATTAATGTAGTTTGTAAAAATCTAATTAATTATTTAACATCCACTTAATTAATTATTTATCTAATTAATATTTACTTAATATCTAATTGACATGTAACTCCCTTCTAATTAACTAAGATACATCTAATTCATTTATTAATTAATTATCTAACTAATACCTTACTATAAACTCAAAATTAGTTAGTTACTAACCAATTAATAAATTAATATATAATTAACTAAGAAACATCTAATTATATTTTTTCTAAACATTTAACTAATAAATAATTAATTACTTAAAATCTAATTAATTCTTTAACATATACTCAATTATTTAGGATCTACTTAATTAATTCATTTTTAATTATCATGTAAATAACATTTATTTGACATCTATTAATTATTTATCTAATTAAGATTTAATTATTCTAATTCACATCTAATTAATTAAAAAATCTCTAATTAATTAATTATCAAACTAACATCAAATTATAGTCAAATTAATTAGTTATAAAGTAATTAATTAACATATAATTTTTTGATTTATAACTAAATACCTAATATCTAATGACTTAATTAGCTTCTAATTAATATACCCATACATAATGAAACCTAAGAAACTCATACATACATTGAATATTAACATACCCATATAACTGTATACACATTGAAAATTCATGTACCTATATATCAATGTATCCATATACCCATTGAAAATTAACATACTCATGTGAATCTTAACATGCCCATGTACAGCATACACATTGAACATGCAAAAACCCAAAAAAATCAGACATTAAAGTACCTATACATTAAGTTACCTACACAAAGATTGAATTACTGATATACAAATCAAAGATTACAATACCAAATATCTCATAGATTAAACTTTCCATAGATATATATATATATATATTATATATATATATATATACATCTTTTTTCACTTGCATCTCTCTTCACTCGTATATCTCTTCACTCACATCTATACTCACTCTACTAAAACATTTGAGATCTCAAAAAATGGAAGGAAGATTCATATATTTATCATGCAAAGAGGAAGAAATTTTTAAAAATAAGGGAGGATATACCCGAATAGGTGGCCAGCGAATAGATTAATTGGAGAGGACAAACCAAAGACCGTCTCACATCATGGAAAGCCGATCGAAGAAGAGAACCAACTGGCGATGAAGAAGCACATCGGTAGGAGGACATTGGTGATGAAGAAGCACATCGGTGGGAGGACAATGGTGCGACGAGATGGTGAGAAAATAATTGCCAAAGAAAATAATTCCCGAAACTCAGATTTTGATACCTAGATTTGGGTATTAGGATCCTTATATATGAAACTTTTCTCATCAATTTATTCTTGAATAGACAAGAAAGAAAGGTTATCACATCAATTCAAATACAAAACCGACGTGAAATTATATGAATTTGATATCAATCTTTTTCTTGTTTGAGCTTGCACATTTAATTTGAGAAAACAATAATGTTAATAAAATAAATTATCATTATTATTTTATTTTGTAAGATAAATATAAAAAAATTAAATTAAATTCATTTTTTGTTTTAAGTCCTAAAATATAAGTTAGTTTATTTATATTCTATTATTAGTTTTTTTAATGATGTTTCAAATGAGAGTTTTCAATATAGTAATTTTGGGATTTCAAAAAATCAAATAACATAGAAAAAATTCTCTGTTTTGTCATGAAAATTATATCTTTCCACAAAAGTAACCTACATTACTACTTTAAGTTTTTCTAGCACTTGTTCATCCAGTAAGACAAACATGCCATCACTTGTTTACCCATAAGATCAACATACCTTTATGTCATTAATGGAGGAAAAAGGATCTGAGAAGAAAAAGATAGGAGTATGTACTATCCATTCTCTCTCATAAATGGTTTCTTTCACAGACACACATCTCTTTATCTCTCTCTAAGTTAAAAATAAATGTTACTAATTAGAAGGCTTTTTTTTTTTTTGTATCGAAATCCACCATTTTCTGAGATGAGTTTTTTTATTAAACATTTGATTAGATTTGTCCGAAAAACATAAGGTTTCATCGACTAAATGAAGCCTAACTTCTTACTTACTGTACTCTACATTTAAAATATGTTTTTTTAAATGTCTTTAAAATGATATACACATCCATCTTGCACAGTCACTACCTACACAATACAAAGCTAATTGAGTCACCACTTTTGCATCATTTTCTTTGTCATTTCGCACCATTTTCCATATGCGAAAAACTGCAAATAATGTGTTCAATCCCTTTCAAATCCTTAGTGAGCACTTATTCAGTATTTATGAGATATTTATGATTGAATCAATGGCTCCATTTTAAGCCTTAGCTAATGTTAACTTTTTTCAAATATGAAAGAATTGAAGTGAGTCTTGGGAATGCATGCTTTGAATGAGAATTTTGAGTTCAGAATGATTACACCTAATAAAGAAGTATTATAAATTGCTTGTAAGGAAAAATCTTATGAATGAAAACTTTATGCAGTTCAATTTCAAGATGGCTCATTATATCAAAGTAGGAGTGATTTGACTCATATTTGCATAGTTAAAAGAGCCCATTGAAGATGTTATCAAGCTAGCATTATCATCATAAGGGAGGTTATTTCTCAAACAATAAGGTAGAATGGTTGCACAATAAAGCCAAAGGATATAATTAACGATATGAAAGAGATATATGATATTTAAATTTTTGGTAGCAAAGCTTGGAAGGTGAAAGAACATGCATTATCCCAAACATACGCTGATCTAGTTAAATCTTATCAATAACTATCTTTGTATTATAATACGTTAGAACAACATAATTATCGTATCATAACTCAAGTATTTATAAATGAATCAAACAATCAGTTTAAATTCTTTTTGTGATACTTGGTCAATCATTAAGGAGTTTTCATTCATATATCATATTAATAATAGCAATTGATAAAACCCACTTAAAAGGTAGGTTTAATAGTGTTGGACATAACTGTCTTACAAGTCCTAATCCTTTTACTCTGATGTTAGTAGCCGAAAAAACTTGTGATTTGAATTTTTTATATATGTTGGTTAATGTATAACATTGATTGTCAGTTAGTTCACCTTAATGATTTGAATTTTGGAACTCGTTAGAACTGTTGATGTAGAGCTTGTTGGAACTATTCATTGTTGGATATTGATATTCAAAGCTCATTGGATGTTCAGTTAACAAAAGTTTGATTTTTCCATGTGAGACACGTTATCCCATTGTTTGAAACATAGTTGTCACACCACATTGGCTACGTTATCGCACTATTGGTGTAATCACAGTTAGCTATTTATAATCTTGTTTTCGCATTATTTTTGTTACAGTTATTGCACCATTTGTAGCTTCAGCAGTGATGAAATTTTCACATTGCACATACTTTATAGTTAGTAATCACCAGTTCATTTTATTATAGTTTTTGCACCATTTAATAATCTCATTTGCATACCATTCAACAAATATTTGCACCATTTGGTTAGTGTTTTCACATCATTTAACAAATATTTGTACATTTGATTAGTAATTGCAATTTGCATTATAATTTTGTGTAATTTACATCTATGCATATAAACATTGTAATTTGCACTTACCGATGCATCCAAGCTATTTATAAATATCTCACTAGCCATTTTCTTTCTTATCGTAGCCATCATGGCATCGTCATGCTTGATCAGCATGTTAGCTAGTAAGCTCTCCATTATCTTCAGAATATGTTCTTCACAATTGCCACTAAATATATACCAAAATTCATATTAAACTTTTTCTTAAATGAAACACAATCAAAATAAATGTTTACTTACAAGTCTTTTTATTGAGGTATTTTCTCAATGACATGCATGCTGAACCTTAGAGGCATTGAAGGATGTCACGATTGTAGCATTTGATGAAGTAGCCCCGCTTGACATAAGGCCAATTGGCATATACCACAGAGGATTCATCTATCTTTCCATAAATAGTTGATGACTTCATCGTGAAATGAGTCATACACTTCAATGGCCATTTTATCCAAATTGGCCACAATTGTGTGTTAATGTTGGTTGCCTCTATTGCATGGGAATATAAGTTGTAAAAAAAAAAATAGAACAGCTATAAATACTATTGTATAGTAAACAAAACAAGAACCACCACCTATCATAACCAAAAATATGTACCTTTTCCACCTCATGCCATGGGCAACAACTATCACAATCAATTTCTCGTACCCTGGCTAACAAAGTATCATCCCATTTGTTTAGAAGATAGTTACTATTTAGTAGGGTCCTTCTACATTCTACTTCCCTTGGTGTGTGACGTATGTTATTTCTAATGTTGTTTGCAAGAAAAAAAAACACATAGTTTTCAATTATACATTAAAAATTTATTTGTAAATGATAATAAATTAAAGAAATTATTGGTAACTTACAAACAAAAATGGATCCACCAAGCATATAACCTGTTAGTAAATACAATGGAAGTGCTCTTATTGACGTTGGAAGACACATAAATGTGCCTTGATATGTTGAACATAACAAATAAATATGCTTAATTAAATGATAAAAAAATATGATCAAACAATGCTGCAAAAAAAGATCAAGAATTGGTGCGAAAGTGATATGAATACAGTGCGATAAAGTGATGTGAGAATGGTGTGAAATAATAATAAATGATGCGAAAGTGACAATGAAACATAAAAGGTGTGAAATGATATGAATGTGTTGTGAAAGTGCTATGAATATGGTGCCAAAATGATGTCAATATGGTGTGAAAAAATGACACTTAATAGTACAAAAACTAGAAGCAATGAACACTTTACCATACCATCTAGCCAATTTAGAGGCTTCCCGAACTCCATGAAGGATGTCGCAATGGGATATACCTCAAATCTGATCTTGTGGTTGGATTATGCAAAACGAAAATAGGTTTTTAAAATTAAAATAATAAACTAATATAATTATTAAACACTTATTAAAATGGTAATACCATTCGTTTGATTTTTTGAAGGTCGAGTTAGTGCATGCTAACTCTTTAGACATATATCATGCACATTTGAGGCTCCTTTATGGTGCTTGTTAACTACATGAGGGTCCGCAGAAGGGTTGTTGTGAAAATGGGACCTTTTACGAGTCCTTCCAATTGGTTCTTAGTACTAATCCTGCCCCACATCGTTACATGGACTCTCATCACCATCATTATGGTGCGTATTGGAAGTTTGTTCGCCAACTATTGATAATGGTGGGGTGTTTTTTGTGACATAACAAATACCCCACCATTACCAACACAGATGATGAGTTGCAGTATTTTTTTTACCTACCACTTTTATTTCTTTTATTGTTTTTTGTTGTTGTTAAATATATTGAAAAAACAAAAAAGGTAAAGGACTACACTCTCCAACATTAAGAAGAAAATAAACTTAGTAAAAAGAAAAAAATCTTACATTAGATTATGTGGGAGTAGCATAAGAGACCAATAAACATTCATATCCGATTACCTGTCTATCGATCATCAACTACATTTCGACTAACTATGCCTACTGTAGAGTGACCAATGACTCGACGGCCTTGATGCCTGCCTTAAAGGCATCTATTCTTCCTATCAATTACCCCTCTATTGCTTTAAACATCCAACCGAATGGTCATCCATAGCCTCTATTCTAAACCTCATTCTCCTCAACCCATCTCTTGAGTTAAATACGGACTCATTTTCTCTTATTGCTAAGGGTGTCAACGATTCGATTCAAACCGGTGAACTGAACCTTAACTTTTATGATTTGAATTGGATCAAAATCATTTATAACAGTTTCGATTTTAAACCATTAACGAAATTATTTTAAATATAGTTTAGTCATGGTTCATGAAAAATTTAAACTGAAACCAAAATCAACGGTTTAAAACTGACGATTTTGGTTCGATTCCTAATTAAAAATGTATAAAATAATTTAGCTTTATGTATATATTAATAAAAGGGAAATGAAAACTTGGTCATCTCATTTTTATTAAAAAAATCTCTTATTAAGAATGAGTTGAATCTATTTTGAACTAACTCTGAACCTAATCTGAACTTTAACCGAATCTAAATTGCTTTTGAAATAAACCTTAATCGAAATTAAAGTTTAACGATTCAAATTCTAGTTCACACTAACATTGAACCTTGAATCAATGATTCGAAAACAAAACCAAACCGAACCCAAATCATAGCCACCTTTACTTATTACCTTCTTCAACTACTCTACCATTCTCCTCACCTTATCTTCCTTATGCTTTGTTATCTTCCCTATGCTTTGTTCTCTCCTCCCGACATATGTCATCCTCCTTTTTAGTTTCCTCTATGTCTTCCCCTTCTTTCACTTCCTTTCTTACATCCTACCTCACCTTTTCATTCTGCAAAAACATGTGAAGAAAGTGTAAATAAATGGTGTGAAATTGTGTATTAAGGGTGAAAAAGTGGGAAACAAAAGGTGCAAAAGTCAACATATAGTGCAAAAATGAAATTTAAAAGGTGTTAAAAGGTGTGAAACAAAAATTAACAAGTGCGAAAATGTAATTAAAAGATGAAAAAAATTAAACTAAATGGTGTAAAAATGTGACCAAAATAATACGAAACTAAAAACAAAATGTGACCAAATAGTATGAAAGTATGAACTAAAGGGTGCGAAAAGCATATATCAAATTACGAACTAAAGTTGACTTACTTTTTTTTGCTTATTCTTCTTTGGGGTTCTAATTCTCTTAGGCTCAGCTGGCCTTTCATTAAAATCAGAATCTGCTTGCTATGATCTAGAATCAATACTACGTGTAACAGAATCATAATAGGCACTATAGGCAAATCTACCTCATTATCAGGCTAGAATTTTGGCACCACATAAACAAGCATGATGGTGGTCTAAACCCCTAAAAATATGGAGTTTTGATCTCAGCCTCTGATGGAATGAAGTTCTTAACATGGATCTATTAATGAAAAATAGAATGCAAATATTAACATTTACATACTAAAAAAACATTAAAGTTCAACAAAAAAAGTGGATACTTTCTAATTTTGTGAAAGTTAGCCTCATTGAATCACCTTAAGGCATTAGTGTGAAAGATGAGAGAAGAAATCATGGCAAAGCATCAGATGACACTATTTTTTTTTTTTTGTTTGAGGTCAAAATCTTCCCTAAATTAGGAATCACCTCAAAAACAGATATTTATCATTGAAAAATTTCAAATACATTAAGTAAAATTCAATTTAAGATACTGAAAAACAAAACAGAAAATTGATATTAAAACTATTTATTTGCTTATAAGACCCATGCAAAGCCATAAAGGTTATAAAACCGTTGCTTTTAGATTTTCAGTTTGACATAGTTGCCTTGAACTATGACAAATAGTGCATAAAAAGTATAGTTCTCCATGGATAGCTATTGAAGCACTCTAAATCATCCACTAAATGCATGTGCCATGGAGGGATCAACTAACGCTCACCATGCCTCATCAATCACACCATGCAACATGTAAACCAAACATAGGTTCACTGCATCCTCAAGGTAGTCAAAAACTCCTCTTAATAACTTGGCCTTCACCAAATCCTTATTTAACTTATCTTGTAAACTAAAATATCTATTGATGATGTTGGAATCTCATGCTTTAATTAATGTTGTCTCTGGCATGTCACCAAATCTCAAATTAGTGATGAGGCGAAACTCATGTCACCAAATCTCAAATTAGTGATGAGGCAAAACTTAATGGCACTCAATGTCACCTCGTGTGACCTCAAGCTAACATGTTGTTCATTATTTGTGCATTGAATTTCAGAGAGGACAGTTTAAGAAAGTGACTAAAAATAGTGGTCTTGAATAAGTCTCTTATCTAGCTGCCATCCCTTAATCCTTTAAATATCGACTCAATCGTTGATTATACAATAGTATCATAATGTTTCATGATCTTTGTCTTATCTGACTTGCAAGACTTTTGATATCGGTACCATCTCTACATAGCAAAATCAAAACGTAAAAAAAAAATATCGGTAAACATCTAAATCAATATATATATATATATATATATGGTGTGAAAACATACTAATTTCTACCTAAATGATGTGACACTATATTGCAAAATGGTGTGATAAAATGTGAAATAGTGCAACAACTTAATTGAAAATGGTGCAAAAATTAATAGTGAAAAGGGAATGAAAGTATGCAAGAAATAGCACAAAACCATTATTAAAAAAATTTAAAATAATACACAATATAACGACTAAAAAAATCAATTGTTAAATAATATAAAATAGCGATAGATTTATTATAGAATAAAAATTTTACCATACCGACAGAATAATGACAGATTAGCGACACACATTAACAACATACGCTATCTTCATCGTTAAATTTATTTTTAATTCATTTATATTAATTTTTGATCAATTAAAAATAGATTAGCAATCGAATTTTAATCGATAGCTAATCAAAGATCCAATGACTACAAGGTGTCGGTTACTATGTAGGCAATGCAACCTAGCGAACACCCCATGGGCAATTGCAAAGGCTACAAGCTTGTTGCCTTTGGAGGAAGCCATGGCCACAAACTTAATTGTTGCCTTCGAAGTCAGCAAGCTAGCAGCCTTTGAAAGTTGGTCGCCAGCTTGCTTTTGCAGCAGCCATGCACGGATGCCTTCGAAGGCAGTAAGTTGGCCACCAGTTTACTTTTGCAAAGGCCATCATGGCTGCCAGCTTGCTGCCATCGAAGGTCGCCATGCGTGGCAGTTGTAAAAGCAAGCTAGTGGCCAGCTTCTTGCCTTTAAAAGTATCCATGCATGCCGCCACAAAAGCAAGCTGGCCATCCGCTTGCTGCCTTTAGAGGCACCAAGGATAGTCATCGGTCAGGCAAACAAGTTACTGGCATAAGCAAGTTGGCAGCCAGCTTGCTGCCTTCGAAGGTAAACATGCATAGCTGATGGCCGAGGAAGCAAGCTGGTGGCATAAGCAAGCTAGCCACCAGCTTGCTGCCTTCAAAGGCACCATGCATCGTCGTCAATCGAAGAAGCAAGCTAGCTACCCACTTGCTATCTTTGAATGCAACCATGCATCATCGTCGACCGAGGAAGCAAGTTGGCCGCCCGCTTGCTGTCTTTGAATGCAGCCATGCGTGCATGGTTGCCATAAATGCAAGCTGACGACCAGCCTGCTACTTTTAAAGGCACCATGCATGGTCGTCGATCGGGGAAGCGAGCTGGTGGTAGGTAGCCATGCATGCATGGTCACTGTAAAAGCAAGCTAGCGGCCAGGTTGCTACCTTCGAAGGCAGCCATGCATGGTTTCCTCAGAAGCAAGCTAACCGCCAAGCCTTCGAAGGTAGCCATGCATGGCCACGAGCTTGTTGCCTTAATTCGAAGGTGGCCATGCATGAGTACTACCACGGCAGCGATGGCCTTTAAAAGTGACTGCGATGGCCATGAAACAGGCAGCCATGGCCTTCGAAGGTAACCACAGCCGTAAAAGTAGCCATGGCCTTCAAAGGTGACTGCCATGGCCCTAAAGAAGGCAGTCACGGTGGCCATAAAGGTAGCCATGATTGCTCATAAGTTAGAAAAGTATCCCTTTTATGTTGACTTCATATTTAAAGCATGGTATTACTGTGTTAGTAATCAATTACATATCACTTCTCAGGCCAAAGCACCATAGAAATATTGTAAAATACTGTAGTAGACTAGGTTTTCTTTTTTGTTGTAAAACATATGGAGGCTGCTTAATAATTATTGAGACCTCATATGATGTATATATATCTAGGTAAATATTACATTAGTATTAATTATTATGCATAGCATAATATAAACTTTATTTACACAATAAATATTGATCAAGTTATTTCTTGAGCTTTGGGCTTCTCTGTTTTGCTTCTAGCCTTGGGCTTGTTGTGTTGAGCCTTTGGATTAATGCACTTGGGTGTTAGTTTGGATACAAGTTAGAGTCAATTAGTAAAATGGAACTCACCTGTTGACTTAACATCCCCTTTCAAACTGAGGGGAGATTCATCGACCCAAAGATTGTGTCAGAAGACCCGAAATTGAGATCGAGAGCGAGGTTTGGTGAAAGCATCAACGATTTATTTTAAGGATGGAATATAATTAATCTTGAGAGATCCATTAGCAACATGGTCATTGATGAAGTGGACATCAACCTCGATATGCTTAGTGTGGGAATAAAAGATTGGATTGACGATAAAAGCAGCAGCATCTTGGTTGTCACACCAGAAAGCAGCTTGATGGTTAGATATGAGCTTTATTTCTCTGATTAGTGATTTCATCCAAGTAATTTTAGCTTTCGCTTAAGCTAAGGCTCGATATTCAGATTCGGTACTAGAAAGGCAATAACATTTTCTTTCTTAGAGCTCCAAGAGATGATGTTGTTGCCAAGAAACATACAGTGGCCACTAATGGAATGGCGATCATCAGGACAACATGCCCAATCAGCATCTAAAAAGGCCATTAATTTAAATGGTGATGAGTGTTGAAACATAAGGCCAAAACTCACTGTCCCATTGAGGTAATGAAAGAGACGTTTGTAAGCTTGCCAGTGAGTAATAGTAGGAGCATGTAGTAATTGACTAAGCTTGTTAACTATCAAAGAGATGTTAAGACGGATAAGGGTGAGATATTGAAGGGAGCCAATAAGTTTTTGATATGTAATGGGATGTGGAAGTGAGGAACCAAAAGATAGAGATAATTGTATTCCAGTAGAGATAAGAATGGGACAGGGTTTAGAAAGATGTAAATTATGGGATTTGAGAATATCAATAATGTATTTAGCTTGGGTTAAAAAAAGGCATTGAGGGGAACGGTGAACCTAAATCCCTGGGAAATAATTAAGAAAGCCAAGGTTTTTGAAGTGCATACCTCTGATGGTGACGGGAGATGAACTATTGAATATGATGTGTGTTGTTACCTGTCACAAGAATATCATCCACATGAAGTAAGATATAGATGCAGTGATCACCAAAGAGATGAAAAAACAAAGAGCTATCAGCCTTAGAATTAAGAAAACCTCATTCCAAAAGTTACTTTTTGATGTTGTGAAACCAAGTTCGAGGAGCTTGTTTGAGACTATAAAGAGCTCTTTTGAGACGACAAACATGTTGAGGTCGAACAAGATCAACAAACCCAGCTAGTTGAGACATGAAAATAGTTTCTTATAGATGACCATTGAGGAAGGCATTATGGACATCCAATTATTGAATGTCCCAATCCTTTGAAACAGCAATAGACAACAATATTCTGATGATGCTGGGCTTTATGACAGGGCTGAATGTTTGAGAAAAATCAATGCTAGGTGACTGTTGAATCCCTTTAGCAACTAATCTAGTTTTGTGCCTTTCAACACTACTATTAGCATGATATTGGACTTTAAAGACCCATCTGTTGCCAATTACCTTATGATTCAGAGGTTTAGGCACTAACTTCCATGTCTTGTTATGCAGGACAGCTTGGAACTCAACAATCATGGCTTTCTTCTAAACTGGATTAGCAAGGGCAACAGTCATGGTGGTTGGCATGGGCTGTGGTACAGCTGTGAAGGTAAAAAATTATTTCAATTTGAATATGCCTACTTGTGCTTTAGTGATCATAAGATGAGTGGGTAATTTGAGAGGTATGATTGGTCTAGTAGATAAAAAAAAAAAAGTGAGATTGGATAACAGGGATAGAGTGTGAAGTAGTTGTAGAGGGAGAAGAGTGAGGGAAAGTGGAAAAAAGACTAAAAGGATAGTCCAGTAAAGGTAAGGAAGTAAATTCCAGAGAACTTTGTTACGTGCCACTGTTACCACCAGTTGTAGATTCAGGATTGGATTAAACAGTCACAGAGGTGATTGAAAGGATAGGGGTATTTAGAAGGTGTTGAGGTTGGACTAGAAAATAGGGAAGGAAAAAGAAATTCAAACTCATTGAAAATGACATTTCTAGTAATGTATAGATGTCTAGAGGGATATAAACATTTATATCCTTTATGAATAAGATTGTACCATAGGAAGAAACATTTAGTAGACCTAAACTCCATTTTATGTTTATTGTAGGATCGTAAGTGTAGATAACAAGTGTAGCCAAACGTTTTTAGGAAATTGTAGTCAGGGAGTTTATGAAAGAGTAACTGAATAGGTGATTTATAGGATAAAAAGAGAGTAGGTAGCCTATTGATCAAATACACTGCATTGTCAAAGGCTTCCCACCAGAACTGTAATGGTAGTGAAGCTTGACTAAGTAGTGTAAATCCTAACTCTATGATGTGTCTATTTTCCTTTCAACCTTGCATTTTGTTGGTGTATGTATGGACATGGATGCCTAAAACATATTCCTTATTGATGAAGAAAAGGTAACAATGATTTATATTCTCCCCACCCTCCAATCACTTTGAATTGTTTTAATTGTAGTGTTTAAAAGATTTTCAATTTGTTTGGTAATGCTTGTGATTTGTCTTTAAATGGGTATATCCAAGTGTATCTAGTGAAATCATCAATGAAATGAATGTAGTATTTATAATCTTCCCTAGATAACACATGAGAAAAACCCTAAAGGTCTGTATGAATTAATTCCATTGGCAAAGTGATTTTAGTTTGGGAAAAATTAAATGGTAGATTATGGCTTTTCCTAATAGCACAAGCTGAATAAAATGAGGAACTTGTATTTACTTTTAAAAAAGTGATACAAGATCTTTTATGAGTACTAATAATTGAATTCGAAGGATGACCAAGGTGTCTATGCCAAAGGTCACTATCTATTGACATAGAATTAGAAAAACACAAAAATAGACTACCTTGACACAACTTAAAACTAACAGTGTGGGCTGCCTTGTTGACTGCTGGACTAGTATCCGATAGATGATTATTGTTGGAGGAGGTGTGATTGGTAATGGTAGTGGCAACAGGGGAATGCAATAGATAAAGACCATCTTTAGCTTCCTCTTTCAATAATGTTATCTGGCTGACCTAATCGTTCACAAAATAATGATTATTATCAAACATAATGAAGACATTATTGTTAGAAATAAGTTTGAAAACACTGATAAGGTTTTTGAAAATGGCATGCACATGCAAGATGTTTTTAAGATACGACTTAACATTCGGTAAATGTGTAGATAAGGTGTTGCAACCTATACAGGATATATCGAGAGCTTTACCATTATCAACCACCAGTTTTTATTTACTAGTGTAATCAGACCTTAAGGAAAGATTGTCTAAGTCAGACATGGTCGGAATAACCACTGCTAGCATACCAACCAAGATCAGCTATGGAATTAGTTGATACAAGGTATGCATTTTGATTTGCATTGCTACTGTTGTTGCTATTTAGTGTCTGAAAAGAGTCTTTAAATCTATACCAGTAGTCATAGGTAGTGTGACTTGCTTTGTGCAAATTTGACAGATTGGCTTACTACTGTTTCTACCTCTTCCACAATTATTCATTCTCCCTCTGTTACGACCTCAATCGAAGTTGCCATTTCTCTAAGAGGTAAAAATTTTGTGGTTTTTGTTGACAGCTATATTGACCACTAGATTGACATTGCTTATAGTCTCTTGGCTGTACTGCTCAAGCCTCTGTTCATGGCTTAATAACAGGGCTAAAACCTCCTACAAGGATAGTTCATCAGTTTTGAAATGTATGTTAATGGTCATAGCATCATAATCCTTTCCAATGCCGGTAAGTAGTGCAGTGATGAATTTCAAATCTGAAACTGGATTACCTGTCATAGCTAGGCTGTTTGAGATATTTTTAAGTTGATTGTATTATGTTGTGACTGAGAAGAGCCTTTCTTTGTAGAGTATAGTGTAGATTTTAGCTGCATGAATTTGGATCTCATTTGAGTTCCAAATAATCTTTCAACTCCTGACCATATACTATGTGTTGTAGTATCGATCTTGATTTGACTTAAAATGTCCAAAGAGATTATGGACATCAACTAGCTAGCCAATAGTTGGTCTTGCTGAATCTATTCTATATATTCTAGATTATCTTGTTCTCTTATTTTTCATTCATCATCTATGAAGTAGAGGCTTGCTGGTAGACAAGACTTAGTTCCTAGCAGAAATCCACATATTTTGTGGCCTTTGGCTAGAGTAAGAACTTGATTTTTCCACATAACGTAATTTTCTCTGTCAAGCTTGAAGCTGAACTGAAAACTGAAAGATGTAAAGAAGGGAAATGAATTCTTGGAGGGCTGATTATTTGCAGCATTGATACCGGAGCTAGAGTTAGCTAAGGAAGTCATGGCAGTAGATCGCTATTGGCTCTAATACCAAGAAAGATTGTAGAATACTATAGCAAACTAGGTTTCCATTTTTGTTGTAAAACAAATGGAGGCTACTCAATAATTATTAAGACCCTGTATGATGTATATATATTTAGGTAAAGATTACATTAGTCTTAATTATTACACATAGCATAATATAAACTCTATTTACACAGTAAATATTGATCAGGTTGTTTCTTGAGCTCTGAGCTTCTTATTGGGCTTGTTGTGTTAAGCCTTTAGATCAATGGACTTGGGTTTCAATTTGGATATAGGTTAGAGTCAATTAGTAAAATGGATCTCACACGTTGACTTAACAATTATGTATGAAAACTTTATAAAATCTCCAAATGAAAATAAGAAAAATATAGGAAAAGAACTCGCAAAGATAAGCAGGGAGATAATGATATTTCTCCTTTGTTTCCCTACAGGATTGCCATGAAATCTGGCACAGCCATAAATCTATTATAAAAAGTAAAACTGCAAAATGATTAGAAATGAATAAACATAGAGCTGAGATATTTGCCATCAATTTGCAGATAGTATTTGAAGAATTGTAGAGCTGGTAAGGTGCACTAGTTGGATCTCAGTTCCAGCCTACTCATGATAAGGATACTAGGGAAGCCTGAGTAGAAAAGAGGGATTTGCACCAACCTTTGAAGTCAGCCTTTCAATATTCAATATAAGAGAGTGGAGACAAGTTGGGACTTTGAAGCCTTCCCCTGGCACACCAAGTAACTTTGGGCACACATCAATCTTCACACCTTGTTTGCAATTTCTTCAGTTGTATAACTTAAGATGGACAAGATTCGTAAGTGAAAAAAGCCAACTTGGAAACCTCACACCTTGGTACTACTCCACAGGTAACAGTTTTAGACTATGGGGAGATGTGCATTACTTGGTGTCTTCCTTAGTGTCAGGGAATCAGAATGCAGTTGATAATTTGATCTGACAAGAGAAAGCCTTCTGCACCAAAAAGGAAGATGGAGCCAGTTGGCAAGCAGTATCAGGCATGGGGCCAAAAGCTTACTCAACAGGAAAAGTGGTTCTGTTTTAATCAGGATTAGAAAGGAACAAAAGGCAACTTGTTGAATCATTTCATCGTAATTATTCTTGTCAGCTTTCATATTGTACGCCTAGACAGACCAATTAAAAGTACAATCAATTAGTTCTCAAACAGTCTCTAAATGATTTAAAGGATGGCTATAAATTTACTCGAGATACTTATGGTGTAATGATCCTAAATTGTATGAATTCCTAGACCAAAAAAATTTATTCTAAAATGAAAACTAAAAAACGAACATAAATGAAAAATAAATGTGGTAATTATCAATCAACTTATCTCTGGTTCTGGCAGTCAGGAAGAAGAGAGAACAACCCTTAATCTTCATTTTCATCGTCACTGTCTGTTGCAGTGGCTTCCAACTGTTATATTCCAGCACAAATCTACATCAGCAGATGGAAAGCACCACATGGAAGTCAAGGCAGGGCAATTGCAGATCTCTAAAGTGAAACTATGCGGAAATGAAGGCAGCTCAGCCTCATTCTGATTGTTTTCCCTCCTCCTCCGCAATCCATTGAGATTAGGGCAATTCTGAAGCAAGAGTGTGAGAACAAGGAGTTTTTTCAGCCTCTCCTTCTCCTCCTACAACACTGCCCCATTTAATATCCTTATCCTCTATACACTCCATATCCTCGCTAGCTAGAAGTATTGATGAGCATGAAACTTAAATTTCCGACACAGTACTCAAATGTCAAGCACGTTAAATAGAAATAATTAAACACCTCGAAACAATTTAATATTGAACATGGAACACAGATAATTAAACAATGGGAAACAAGTAAATGTCTAGAAAGTAAAAACCAAAAGCTTACATGCCATAATAAGCAAGCAGACCAAGCGGTCAGGAAAAGCAAAACACCAGCAGAAAAATCATGCCAACTCAATGACATACTACAATCTTGTATGTGCAGACACAGCAACAGGCACAAGTGAAAGTCTGGGAAACAAAACTGCTTTTAAAGCTAAAACTACTTAAGAAGAAGCTATGTAATTCGCCAAATATTTTAATCTGGAGCTAAATGAAGAAAATGTGTTGGTAAGGATTTTAGATCATGGTGAAGCTATCAAATCCTAATTTGGGCCAGCCTCTATCATGGTTCTACATGTGGGACGTTATGTTCATAACAATGTTCATGGTTACTTTTTGTGCTTGAGAATTTTAAGAAAACATGAACTCCCAAGTTCATGGGATGATTAATGTTTGATAAACTTTTATCGTCTTCGGGTGAGAACAAGACCCCACAGTTCAGGAATAAACTTCTCTGCTTCATTCATGCCTTCTTCCTCCCTTCTAAATAACCGGTGCAACCAAGCCTGAGTCTTTAGGAGACCCAGACACTCACAGCAACAACTTAAACATCTAACCATAATACATGTAAATAAATATATCATTCCATTTGCTACAGAAAAGCTGCTGTGCCCTGCATAGTTCAAGCTGATGTTACTATTTTCAGTCTGCTGCACTGTTTAACTTATTGCGGCAACACTGCACTACACAATTGTAATCTGCAGTTCGAAGACTATAGACAATTATTCAAACAGTAAAGATACTAAGACACCATAGAAGGTTGTTTATTGACATCTCACCTTTCTCTACAAACCCAAAAGTTCACTGTCACTTTCCTTAAAAAGAGGGGGGAAAAAAAAAGAAAGAAAGAAGAGTAAAAGCAACGGTAGTAAAAAATAAGAATGAAATATAGCCAACCGTTAATCATTAAATTACCTAATTTTGCTTGCAACATTGAAAAGTAAACAAAAAACTCCTATTTCCAACAAACTTTTCATTTAATCATGACTGTTTGCCCTTAGGTAATTTTGGCTAACAAACAGAAACAAATTTTTTCATAGCAACTATACATGCATAAAGACACACATATATAGGTGCACATACAGAGGCATACTGCCTGAGATATTATTTAGACCGGAACTGCATATGTTACATGAATTGGGCGGTATTTATCTATCCCTATTCAAAAATCAAGAAGATTTCAAAGTTACAATTTATGAAAGGAAAACTAACTATACAATTGAAATGAATTACTAAATCAAAAATTCTAAAGTGGAACTGCTGTAGTGCCAAATACTGAACCACATTGGCTAGTTATTTTTCTTGAGAGAATATCCCAGCCAAGGAGTTTTTTTCTTCTTCTTCTTCTTCAGAGAGCATCGCCATCACTGTGCTGTAAAGCTCTTCATCATTTAAATCATGAGCTTCTTGTACCTCTTTGTATTCTTCTACACGAATATGATCCATGACAGACTCTTTCGGTTGTTCATAAGGCGTACTAGTTAATACCAACTTCTTTCCACCAGTCAACAATCACTGGATGGTTTGAAACCTCACCAGTATCTTCATTGGAATCATTATCATCAAAAAGACTTTCCTCCATCCAATCAAGGTAAGGCCTGATATCTGAATTCTTCACTTCACTCTTTGAATTTTGTGCAATCTCATCATTCTCCTCTACTGGGTGTGTCTCCAGCTTAATCAGTTTTTGAGCTCCTTGTCCTCTGCTATTATAATGAATTCGACATCAAACCCATTCTTGGAAAGACCCAGAAGCAAGCCGATATTCATCCATGATCCAGTTGCTTACAATAGCTTCTTTGTGATTCCTTTTTTTTTTTTTTTTCTTATGGGAGTAGAAGGAGATGGTTTTCTTATAACCCACAAGTTGAATACAGCCCCTCAAGTCTTGTTGGTGAATAGGTTCGTCCCCATTGTTGGCTTTCCACCAGCCACCATTGAAATCACCTTCAAGAACAAATCTGGCCCTCTTGCCCCTGCCATTGTTGGAGACCTTCTCTCACTTAACAAAGTAATACCATTCATCTCTGTGAAGGAGATCATTGTCAGGATGTTGCAGCAACCATGGTTCATGGGCATAGACATCCTCCTCAAGGATCAGACCGTTTATCACTATCGCCAACCCATGAACCTTTCCCCAGAGATAATGGCAAACAAGCGGCTCATCAGCTGGACAGAATTTTAACCCAACTGGAGATCCCGAAGAACAATTAAATGCAGACATCATTGGATATCTTTGATCCATCAATACTCAAAGAAAATTCCAAAATGAAATAGCTTGTAAAAACCTCTCGCTTCTCAAGCAAAACAGATCTCAACTGGTAAAACACAAATTTCTTAAAGAAAAATGAAGAAATAAAGGAAGTCATCTTGGTCACACTAACTCTTTCCTCTTCTTGCTCTAGATTTTCTCGGCTGCCAATCAAACTCAAACTCAAAATTTTGACTAATCTGCTGAATTGAAAAGGAAGCATAAGGGAGTCTGATTTATGAGGGCGGGAGAGATGACCGTTAGTATGCATCTCTTTCAAGCGCTAAAATCCTCACGTGATATTACCATTTGGTCGTCATCACACGTGCGAATGAAAAGATCGTTATATGGCCTCCACTCTCCAGGTGCCCTGTCTTGCGAATTGCACACATTGCCAGCAGAAAGTTCCAGGAGAAGGACAGAAATAGAAAGAGACTGAACGAGGACACAATTGTAATTTCGGAAATCAAAACCACAGTCCTCTCCCTTGGCAAGCACACATACAGGGGTTTTACGCAAGCTCGGCAGTTGCAGAAGAAGAGTAAAAAGAGACGAACCTGTTTGTCTTGTGTTCAGCTCGGAAACTAAACACCTAGATGGTCAAGAATCCGCCATTGTCGGCTTCCTCTGCTTCTCCCGTCGCCGTTATTTATGGGCTTTGCTTAATTTTGGGGTGGGGGACTTGAGGGGAGGGACCGATAATGGCAGTTG
Organism: Moringa oleifera; assembly: GCA_021397835.1. Lineage (NCBI taxonomy): Eukaryota > Viridiplantae > Streptophyta > Magnoliopsida > Brassicales > Moringaceae > Moringa > Moringa oleifera. Next base: position 5,315,323 of record JAJFZO010000087.1, read on the forward strand.
CCGGATGGATTTAAAGATATTTAAAATTTTTCTTTGGTTGGTTCCTGTTTACAATTGTGTTCCAATTTTTTCTTTTAAAAAATGAAATAAATTAGTTATTCAAAATAAATAAAAGTAAATATTCAAAAAATTAAAGTATATGTTAAATATCAAAATAAATTTTAACTTTTAAAAAATATAAAATAAATCTTACTTTTATATCAAACCGGTATAAATTTGTAATTAGAGTTTAACTAGAAGTGATTTTAGGATTTCATAAAAGTTATTTCTTCTTTCCTTTTCATTTTTCCCTATTTTCCTTCTTTTTGTGTAAGTGTTTTTTTTCTTTTCTACCCACCTCTTCTTTCTTGTAAAAACCTTTTCTAAAAATTATGGTTTTTAAACAAAGTAGGCTACACATGTAGAAGTAGGTCACCTAAATCTACAAGTAACTTAGTTTGAAACTCGAATTTTATAAGATCCAAGCATAATTTTCACATCACACTTGTTTTTAAAATTTTTATAATAGTAGTATTTGCGATCGATTTTGAAGAATTGATGTTATTTATTTATGTTTAATCATTTAAATTTTGAATTTTTTATTAAAAAGATTAGTTTTTTAATTTTAATTTACTAAAAGTGTCAAATTTCAATTATTTTGACTAATTTTTTTTTTGTTTTTGTTGAAAAAATAAAGTTAAAATAACTTGAAAGATGAAAAAAATATGCCTGAAGAAATACTTTATCCTTGGTATCTCATATCTAGTGTACAACTCAATGGAATTTTATATAAAATATGGGTTGTGAAATGAGTTTACATCCGAAAGAGCACCTATTTTTATGGAAGAAAGAAGAGATGGACTCATGTGGATCTATCACATATACCAACATTATTTGTTTGATTGATAGTACCAAGTTCAAATCGAGCAGCACCTTAATTTTTTGAAAAATATTTGTTTAATTTATTTTTTTATTTGTTATCGAATAACTATATAAAGAAAAACTCAATCAATGAGAGACTGAATCTTTCTTTGGGCTTTTTTTTTTTACACATATTTGTTTTAGTGCAGTATCCTAAGTCCACAGGCCACATTACGTAATTTAGTCACCAGAAAGAAATTGTCAGCGTAACATGGCATCAATCACTCGCTCACACGTAACAGTTGCTCTGTATATATTCCACACGATAGTCATGCCCTTATCTTCTCTCAAGTCTCTCACCAGTCAATCCTATATAAAGAGGCACCTTCCTTCTTAAAAAACACAACCTTAGCATCAATTAACTCTTTTCTAATAAATTTCTCCCAGTAGCTCTCTCCCAGCAACCTTTTTTTTTTCTTGAGACTCCTAGCTACTTATTAATATCCCAAGGAGTTTCTCAAGCTTTTCTTAACTTTCTTTGAGTTGTATTTTATTTTTTTCTTTTAAACTCAAAACAATATTTTGAAGGTGTAGATATTTTCAGTTTTCTAACATGCATAGAAAATCTAAGATAGATCATTTTGGATTATTTCATATTGAGAATAACAGAGTTATGCACTATTACAAAATAAGCGCAGAGCTGTGAAATGTCTTAAAGAAAGGCAACTTAGTCCGTAACTTAGCCTAGCAAAAAATTAGTAGCATCATTCTTGTTTTTATCTATTTCAGATTCAATAGTTTTATGCTTTGCAATATGTTCTCATTGATAAGTCTTTTCTAATGACAAAAAGGTCGGTTCTACTTGCAAATAAAGAGAGGAAATTAAAGTAGTTGACGTCCATTACTATTTTGATAGATGGAGAAAGATGGAAAGGGAGAGAGAGAGAAAGAGAAAAATCATTATCATGCCAAGTATATCGTCATCAAAATCCATGGCGAAGCTTCTAGTAGACAAGATTAGGGTTCATTAGGTGTTTGACCAATAAGAAAATGAAGAAAGAAAGAAAAACTCTTAGGGCAAAGAAAAATTGAGAGATGAAAGGAGAGAGATAAATAAAACTAATAGCATCCATGAGTTTTCGACAATGGATTTTTGGGTTTTCGGTAATAGATTTTGGTAAGGAGAAAAAATGACATATAAAGGGAGAGAGAAAATCAAAAGAAGACTTGACTAGAGGAGAAATGAAATAAAAAATCATTAATATCCTTCACTTAACATTCTTTTATTGATGTTGTCACACCTCAAATTTTGTTTCAATTATTAATGAAAAATCAAGGTCTATTACGTTACTTTTTGAATAATAAGATTTAAGTTGTAACTCTTGATATATTTCAATGTTTTAAAAAAATATTTACCTAAATTCTATTTTATATTTTAATGATTTGTGAAAAAAGGCACATGAATAAAGGAAATGAAAGCCTTCAAGTTAAGAAATGTCTCTTGAATCTTGTATCATGAAACAAGATTTATGGATGCAACCCTAACTACATATAACATTTGTATCGGCATACGTGATTGCCTTTTCTATTTTCTTTTTCATATTTTGTATAAATTAATTTTTTATTTTCAATAATTTAAAGTTAAAATAAGATTGAATTCAAATAATTTATAAAGAAATAAGACATAAAAAAAAATCTGATAATTACAAATGATTTTTGAAGTCTAGCATTCAAACATTGAAATTTTCAACTGCCACCAGAACAATATTGGGTGATTGTGATAATTTATGTACAAGATCTTTCACAGATACAACATCATTGAAATATATAATTTATAATATTAAATTTTTTTATGAGTTCTTTAAATTGATTTGATGATTATATATTTAATAATTAATTTTTGATCTATAACATGTAACTCTATTTATTAAATTTAATGATTTTTAAACTTAGAGCTACGCGAAAAAATTTATACATCAAGCTTAAATTTTAAAAATCTACATTTTATAAAACTAAAAAGATAATTTAACTAAAAACATTTGTGACTTATGGAATGACCCTTAAAAATGATAAAAGTGAATTTATAACCCCTTTTAAATTTACATATTTTTTATTTAGGATTCAAATACCACATAAGAGATTCATGTATTTTTAACTTCTCACCATATTAATATTTTTATTTTTATATACTTTAAAATAATTTAAATTTATAATTAAATTTTAAAAAGTTAGTTTCATTTGAATGAATCATTATCTTGCGGGAATAAATAATTATTATTATGATTTTGATATCATACTGTTGAAGTATTTGGATGATAAAATATTTTTATATAATTAGTATTATTTAAACATCATTTTATTAATAAAAATAATAATTAAAAAAAATCTTGAGAGTACTAAATAATAATATCCGAAACTTATGATATTGCATTGTAGTTACCATTCTTCTCAGCTTCAACAATGCATGTTTAAACATAAAAATTAATAAAGTAAAAATGATTACTCTTTAAATATATTTAAATTATTCAAAAAAAAAAAAAACACTTCAAGTTGATCGAGAATGTTTTTGGTGTTTTAAGTACATAACAATGTAATCATCAATCTACTATCTCATAGCATTTATCCTAAAGTAAAATTGTTAGCACTACAATTAAGCAATCTCTAAAAAAATAAAAAATAAAAAATATGCTAATTTATATTTTAAATTTTAAATGTAAAGTTGCCACTAGTATAGTTAATTAATCAGCAATAATTTAGAAATGTCAAATCTTAATTCTGAACACTACTATATCTTAGATTCAATAAAAAAAAAAATTATGAACAAAAGAATGCAAATCAATTCTCATGAGAAATCAATAGTTAGCTTAACAACAATGGCTAGAATATTAATAGGTAAGGCTCTTCCTCATTCTCATTCTCGTTCTCCTAGTAGGCTCCAGGACTAAAGCATAGGTCAACTTCTAAAATCTCCAAATGAAAAATAAGGAAAAGACATGAAAAACTTGAAACGATAACAAAGGGTAATAATGACATTTCTTCATTTTTTTTTTCATTTTTACACAATTGCCATGAAACCTAGCACAATCACAAAATTTCATGCCAAATACAAATTAGATGGCCTCATCACTTTATAGATAGTATTTATACAATTGTATCTTAGGTAAGGTTCACTAACTGGATTTCTAATTCTGCAGACTCATGATAAGTACACTAGGAATCCAAGGAAGCTTGAATAGAAAGAGGGATTTGCACCAACCTTGTAAGCCTGAAGTATGCAATCAAGAGAGGGGAGATTATAATTAGTGGGACTGTTTAAATATGCAAAATAATTAAGGCTGAGGACTATGAACACACAACCGCATAGTCAATCCTGCTTCTACTTCTGACTTGTTAGCTTCTACTTCTCCTCCTGTAGCATTGCCCCAATAGACATCATTATCTTTTATGTATTTTATATCGAATGCCTAGTCAATTCTCAAAGACTGTTGACAAGTCAGCCAATCTCAGCGTGGCAGATGGCTTGCAATTTTTGCAGTTGTATGGTTTAAGATGGACAAGATTCTTGAGGGAAGAAAGCCAACTTGGAAACCCCACACCTTGCTATTGCTTCACATACAAATGTTGAATAAATCAAATGCCAAATTATTTTGTCAGACATACAGAGAAAAGTATTAATTAATAATGTTGAACATAAAACACAAATAATTAAAAACTTGCAACAAGTCAATGTCTAGAAAGTAAAAACCATAAGCTTTATGTGCAATAACAAGCAAGCAACAGAAGCAATAAGGAATAGTTAAACACCAACGAAAATATAATTCTAACTTAATGACATATTAAAATCTTGTATGTGCAGAAAGAGCAACAGGCACAAATGAAGTTTAGGAAATAAATCCATTTCTAAGGTTTTTAAGGAATATAATTTATTAGATATTATAATCTTGAGCTAAATGAAAAAAAAAAATTATTGACAAGAATTTTAGACCATGATAAAGCTGTCATATCCTAATTTAGGCCATCCCTTATCTTGGTTCTACACATAAGGCATTATTTTCATAACAATGTTCATGGATGCTGTTTGTACTTGAGAATTTTTTGAAAACGCTGAACTTCCAAGCTCATAAGATGATTCATTTTGGATTTTTAAGTCTCTTCTAAAGATCAAGCGTATGACAATTGGTTACTAAGAGAAAAATAAACCATTTTGTCCCTAGCTATAAGCTTGTCATGATGACCACAATGTAAAAGCTTATCCACAAAATCATTAGCTTGAATGTAACATAAATACAATGAAAGAGGCAAAAAGAACAAGTGAAAAAAAAAAAACTAATAACTCATTAGGCATAGAAAAATCATCTAAGATAACATCAACGACCTCTATTGAAACTAGATACTAATTATAAGTATATAACAAAGCTGGACCATGGCTCTTGTTGTACCTATAATAGAATTGAATATCAAAACCACAGATCAACTTCATGTAGCGGCAGAATGCTTTTTACACATGATCAATATCATGAAGATCGTTCATTGGATAAAAAAAAAAACAAGTAGGAATTGGATTACAAAGGAATATTCTTTTCTATCCAAATCGTTATGTCATGAAGGGTCAACCCCCTCTTTTGGGGACAAATATAAATTCTAGACCCCCTAGTGGATGGTACTCTCTAAATGCTTCTGTCACTATTCTAAGGTATACCTTCCAATAAGAGCATTAAGCTAGGGTCAAACTCAAACTTATATTTATTTAGTCATCTATCCCCAGTGCATGAAAAATACATGAATCCATCATAGAATAACAAATGACTACAAAATCTTGCAAATAAATAATTCAATTAATAAATCTTTATCATTCCATGTGCTGCAAACCAACTGCTCTGCTCTGCATAGCTCAAACTGATGTTATTATTTTTCATCTACAGCTCTGTTTAACTTATTGCTGCAACATTCCCCTACAGAATTGCACTCTGTATTTTGACAATTATTCAAACATTATTAATTTCTCATTACTCTTAAGCTACAACAATAAAAACAGGAACCCCAGAAAGGGAAAGAAAAACCAAATTTAAACAAGATAACAACTAAAACAATAACTAATAATTACATATTCTCAGAACATATAGCTTACACTCCATTTGTCCAAGGAATAGTCATAGTGTTGCAAATCAACGGCGAGTTCAGAGCCTTTAAGATTAACAGAAAATACCAATAACAAAAGTTTTCAATTTTTTGATGCTAGGGTCACCCTTAATGTATGAAAACAAGTGAAGTTTATGATAGAATATATATCAATCAACATGAGAATTAAGGAATAGTGTTTGAAATCTGTCAGTATAAAAAAAAAAGACACAGAGGTAGAAAGCTAGAACTCAGTGGGACTCTAAGACCAAATAAAACACAAGCAACAATTACTGTGAAACATGACAAATGCAAATTAACTTCAAAACTTTGCCCTTCAAAGATCTCTCCTTTGATCTGCTCTTTAGCAGTTTCCGATTGAACTGTATGTCCATTCCTCTCCGCTCCACACCCTTCTTTTCTGCAGCATCCCCACTCTCGATAATACTGCTAGCTAGCAAAATGGTATAGTTCCAGTGGTTCAACATATGCAACCATAAGGCCACCGCTACTTTTTTTAATGTCTTAATGATGCGATAGAGGAGCATATGAGCTTCATCTCCAAGACTTCTACCTCTTCCTCATAGGCTTTCATAAACATCTTTTCATAAGTTCTTTCCCTCTATGGCTATACAATGCCAAGAGCTATTCATCCAAGTTGTAATAGAAGTCTCATCTTTATTGTTTAAGTTACCTAATGTGTTGTGCTGACAACATCTGTACCTCATGGCTTTCCTATGTAATTGGATTCATGACTTAAGTTTTCATTGTCACTAATTTATTCAAAACAAGAGAAAATTTCATCGACATTAAGGAATTCAACTACCATAATCGATAAAATCTTTCACCATCAATCAATTTTAAAGAGCTCATAAAGTGCAACTTTGTAGCTTTTGGTGCCAGCAAGGGAAAAAATTTGAGAAATCTAAATTCTAAAACACATTTGAAGAATAGAATCCTAATTATTACATCTAATGCATTGATAAAAACTATCCATAATCCACCCATAAAAATGACCATTAAATATACATGTTGTATAAGAAATTATATATAGAGATGCTTATTTGATAACAAAGTATTCTTTATAGTGACCCTAAAGAAACTACTAGAAACAATAGCACTAGTCACTCACAAGGAATGGTACTCCCAAAGTGAAGTTGGAGAAGCATTATGACAAGACAACTCTTGGTAGTATTCCGACAAGTTGCTTAATTTTACAATAAGCCAAATCACCCATTTGCTTGAGAATCACAAATGCCAAATACCAGGGTCTTTCTCGAGATGTGAAGATAAGACAATCCTCTCGATGAAAGGGTCACGCTTCTATCTTATATTATGTTTCCATATCTTCAAGACTTGACAGCTTACTTCTAACTTCAAGTTCTATATACACGAAATGCATTGCCATTGTATCTCAGATAGAAATACATAGTACTACTTAAAAAATAGTTGAAGAATATTAATTAAAAGCATAATACAACAAGGAACCCAGAAATAAATGGTTATAAACACACAAGTTATAAATCCGAATAAAGGAAACTGGGAATATACATCTAATTAAAAAATGTATAAAGTTATATGTCAAAATCCAGCATCAATGAATGATGCAATTTATATCTGATTGCAAATCAAAAGACATTGACAATCACAAAAATTGTTACAATAATGTACTAATCATATGATGTCCTAGTATCTTATTTGAAATGCATCTTAAAGCTTATCAACCGTAAGTTATATTTCATATAACAAATTCTAAATATATAACACATACTAACATATTTATAGAAAGGGGATTCATATGACAAATAAAAGCCATAGAAGTATTTAACGCAAAATCAAAAGGAAAGTAAACTGTTTACTAAGGAATAACTACAAGTCCTTCTCTATCTTACCCCTTGTAGAAAACAAGTATGCTCTAACTTTATTAAAAAAATACACTATGTAGCATATTGTTAAGGGCAACATCATTATCATAACAGTCTTTGCCAAAAAGATGCAAGGAATACGAAATAAACATAAGAGACATGCAATCAACAAAAAAAAGAGTCCAAACTCTCAAAAAAATTCATTAAACAATTAATAAAACAAATAAGTTAATGATAACAAAAATGTGATTTGTATAAAAATTCATCCTAAAAGAATTTTTATTTTACAATAAATCAGGAAAAAAAGGTTGCAGTGGTACCCAGACCATAGCATCTAAAGATCGAATTAGATCTATGCAAGTCACCTTTAACTCAACTGTCGAACAACAAGTGATTTTATCTTACTCGCATATATATTTTCCTTAATATTGCAACCATACTTTCCATCCTTTTCTGAACCCTTGATCTTCAAGCCATACGATCATTCCATCTTTTACACTCTGATCATCTGAACAGATGTACTAACATATGCCACATTACTTCACCATCCTGACTTTTTTAATTTTCAATATGACTTGACCGTTTACTTGCAGACTTTTTACAAACAGTTAATGGATCACTCTACTCTTACACCTATAGCTCTCACAGACACCTAAAATCAATAACAATATTCACAAGGCAAAGTAAAGGGAAGGAGACCAAGTCAGCAGTTCAACATCCCAAACAAAGGTAATATTTACTTACAAAAAATCACTAAAACACATTGCGGTTAAACCACAATAAGGAATGTTAATCTTTGAAAGCCATTTCTTTAGCCATATAGTAAAGAAACTAAGATACTACAAATAGAAGGTTGTTTATTGGCATCTCACCTTTCTCTACAAATCCAAAAGTTTGCAATCTCTCTTTCCTTTAAAAGAGAAAAGACAAAGAAAGAAAAAGAGTGGAAACAAAGGTTGTAAACAATAAGAATGAGACATAGCCAATTGTCAATCACTAAATCACCTAATCCTGCCTACAAGACTAAAATTATTTTTTTAAAAAAAAAACCTCTAATTTTCCAACAAAATTTTCATGCAATCATGATTTTGCACTTAGTTAATTTTAATTAGAAAAAAAAAATTCACAACAACTATATGTACTTAAAGACACACACAGATATGTACACATATAGAGACATATTATATGTACATTCCATCAATGTCACAGATATCTGTGTGCATACACAACCAGCCAACATTGAAAAGGTCACTCAAACAAACCAAAGAATAGTTTATAGCTTCTACTAAACCTAATAAAACATACTAGAATAATCAAACTGTAAGATATTGTGCCATCATATTTAAGTCATCAATTCTCACTTAAGTCGACATAGAACCCATTCTTGGAAAGACCTAGAAGCAAGCTGATATTCATCCATGATCCAGTTGCTTACATTAGCTGCTTTGTCCTTCCCATTTTTTTTTCTTGTGGGAGTAGAAGAGAAGGTTTTTTTGTAACCCACAAGTTGAAGACAGCCCCTCAAGTCTCTTTGGTGAATGGGCTGGTCCCTGTTGCTAGCTTTCCACCAACCACCATTGAGATCACCTTCAAAAATATTTGTTCTTTGATGGCACGTGAAAGCCACATGGGAGAGAAAAATTAAACTTCTTAAGCCATCTCCAACTTTATTCACCAAATTTAACACCAACTTGTTATTAAAAAAAATTTAAAAATATTTCAAAACTAATCTTTTTCACCTCCAATTCATTTACACCAAATTAGTATTATAATATTATTTTAACAATATAAATAATAATTATTAATAAAAATATTTATAAATTTAATTTATTTATTTTAAATAAATTAATATTATATAATAAATTATATTTTTTAATAATTTTTAAAATTAATAATTTATCAACTTAATTTTATAAAAATATATCTTTGTATGTAATTTTTACTTGATTATTTTTATGAGTTGATGACATTTTTGCGATAATGTATGATAAATTCTTGATGGAGTGGTTTGAAATACACAATTCAAATTGATATTAAAATTTTATTACATAATTAATACAAGATAAAAAATAACTAATATATTACAATATTTAATTTTTTGAATTACCATGATGATTTCCATAAATATTCAATCAATGCATCATGAAGTATAAAATAAGCCTTTTTATATTTTAATTTATGTTGTAATTTGAGTTTATGTTATAATTGTTAATGTGGTATTATGTTTATTATACTATGCTATCAATTGAAGTAAATTTTATTTTTATCATATTCATGTAAAGTTTAAATTATATCATAAATTATAAATTGTTATAATTTTTTACATATTTTAAATAATAATTTTGATATTATATATAATAATATTATTAATTAAATAAATTATTATTAATTTAAATAAAATAAAATTACATATCAAATATTGATCTTATTTTGAAAATCTTGATGAGATATTCTTAATGGTGTAGCTTTTTTTTAATAATATGATATATTTATTAAGTTATTTATCAAAGATATATTTGATTCAAAAACTTAAAAAATAATTATATTAAAAAAATTTTAAAATATACATTTAGTATAATACTGCAACTGCATCAAATTGCTGATCGATATTTGCCATTTCATTTGAGGTCATATTAGCAGATTTTCAACACTAAATTAGTGTTTTACTGTCTTAAGGAATGTCTCTTGTTTTACTCTTTGGTTATTCTTTGGTTGTTTTAAAAAATATATTAAAAATATTAATTTATTTATTATAATCCAAATAATTAGACATAAAAGAGGAAACAAATGAAGATAACTATTATTCATAAAGTAATCATTTATTTCCAACAAATTAATATTAAAGGAAGTTGAAATGATTAGATTCGTAATAGTAATTAGTTGAAATTTATGGGACCGACATTTCAAAATAAGTCATATTAATGAGAAAATGGTTAACAAAATTATATGAAGTGCAATTTTTTTGGTCATTACCAGCTAAAGAAGTATCCCTTTTATGAATGTTGCATCCATGACAAGCAACATTTGAACAAGTTTGTGGCATGTGATTAAAGGAAACTATAATAATTATAAATAAAATTCATGTAAAAGGATTTAGATTATGGAATCCTAGGACCAAGATTGATGTGATTTTTTAAAAGGGTAAATTTATTGAAATTAAAAGTACTAATTTTAATAAAAACTTAGTTTTCTTCAAATTAATCATATTTATTGAAATTAATAATTATAATTGTAAGTTTACATAAATTGCATATGATTTTTCTCAATCAAATGATATCTTAGTTCTAACCTATTTGGAAAAACCTTTCAATTTCAAATTTTTTTGCTACAAGTGATATAAGAATAATTAAACTATTAACCTATTTGGAATAATTAAACTATAAGAATAATTAAAATCTTAAACTTTTTTTTTCTTTGCTACAAGTGATATAAGAATAATTAAAATATGAACCTATTTGGAAAAATCTTTCCATTTCAAATTTTGTTGCTACAAGTGATATAAGGATAACTTGGATTGCATATGATTGATGTGATGAAATAGTTTTGTCAAAAGTTATATATTTAGATATTAGATCAATTAGGATGAATGATAACCTAAAACAAAATTAAAATTTTTGTTAGTAGTATTATATACTAAGCACCTAAGGGTGCAACCCATTACATATTTAATTAGTTTTTAGAGGTTAGTAATTTTGTTAACTTAAGTAGGTTTTACCTTAGCTAAAAAAACATATCCAGATTTCAAAAATTTTAACATTTAACCTCATTATCCCTGATTACATAGAATGAAATTTCATAATTATAAAAAACATTCCAAAAAATTAAATGGGGTACCATCCTATCCACTTTCTTCTTCATGCCCTCATGTCTAGACCAAGCTATTATTTTTGCCGCCACTAACCCCACTCTATTTACACCCAACCAAAAGATGAAAAATTGTCTCAGTTTTTTCTTTACATAGATAGTATTTGTTTGACTAGAATTTTTTTCTTGTTTGCTCTTAAGTGAAAAAAGCTATGTCAAAGGGCACTTTGCCTTTTCAAACTTGTTTTCATGGAACTCGGATCCCCTCATTTCAATTGCAAGGTCCTTTAAAGTAAGACTTCACTATAAAACAGTTTCCATAACACACTAGCTTGCAAATTACTTTTTAATTTAACATCTTGGGTCTTAGAATACAGTCTATCTAGTTGGCCTACCTGTCTGTCTTGGAAATTCCTACGAAGCTACACAAACGACATCCATCCCTTTACTTCATTCTCCCAACACTCGTTGACCACACATCCTTATTACTCGCAAGAGAATATACTTAATGGAGCCTCCTCACACCAGTAGTCACGCCAAAACTTCACTAATCTATCACTGCGCACCTTAAATTTTATCCAACCCTTAACTTCTTCCACTCCTTCCCCTATGCATTTCATAAAGAAGACCAGTATTCCCTCTCCCCTGGCTTTGTCATCCATTCCCCTTCTAAATCCCCATTATACATCATAATCCTTTTCCACAATCCCTCATTCTTCACCATATACCTGTACAACCACTTGCCCAATAATCCTTTGTTAAATAAAGTGAAATCCTTCACTCTAAGTCCTCCCAACATGATAGGTTAAGATACTACCTTCCACTTCACCAAATGATTTTTATAAACCTCTTCACCATTACATAAGAAGTTTTTTTGATTTACTTCTAATTTTTGAGCAATCACTTTTGGCATCGAAAATAATGACATAAAATATGTAAGCAAATTAGATAGTATGCTTTTGGTGAGAGTTAACCTCCTCCTCTTGGAGAGATACTGCTTCTTCCATCCAGCTAGCTTCCTCTCAAACCTTTCCATGACTCTTTTTCAAAAGGACTTATCTAAACACCTAACGCCAAAGGGAAGGCTTAGGTATCTCAGTGGAAGGCTAATCACCTTGTAACCCATAACACTAGCCAACGCCTTTGCAGCCCATAGCATCAGCCAATACCCTTGCATTTTCCACTTCCCCCACTGCTGCCACTTTAAATTTAGTACATCGATTTTTAACCCCGAAACTCCCTTAAAACTTAATAGTATGCCTGTGAGATTAATTCATTCTTTTAGCTTTGCAACACAAAATATTATATTTTTGTCCACAAATAGGATATGAGTCTTCATTTCGTTCTCCATTCCACCAACTCTAAACCCTTTTAGGTTCATCTAGCACCTCCATTACTAGTAAAAACTGATGCAGCAAAAGGTTTGCTTTGAAAAAGAAGCGAAATAAAATTAAAGAACAAACCCGAAGGTTAAACTTGGAGAGAAATATTTGATAAATTGTATTGAGTTCTCTTTAACTATTACAATAAGTCTTTAAATAATGCGAAGAAGTAACGTAAGAATAGGAAATGTAAAAAGAATATAAAAATAAAAATAAAAAACTTGAGAAAATAAGAAACCAACTAAATGGGAAACTTGAGAGAATAAGAAGCTGACTAAATGAGAAACTTGAAAGAATAGGAAACTGACTAAATGAAAACTAAGATATCTAATCAAAATAGAACATTAACCGAAAGAGAACACTAAGTTAACGTACACTACATCAATCCCTTCCATTTCGAACAAAACTCGCCCTCGAGTTTATGGCTATAAAAAAAAAAAAAACTCATCTGGAGGAAAATACTCAAAGATATCAGCAACATTGGGTAGGGGCCACAAACTTTCAACTTTTGTTGAGCAACTCATTAACTTGCCGCTATAACTCTTCATACTCGGCTAGGCTTATATAGCAATACTGAATATCTCATATAGGAGGTAGCTCATTAAGGAATTTATTAAGAGACAAATTGGCAAAATCAGCAAGTACCTCTTGGATCTTAGGTGGAACCTCAAAAATTTCTTCAGTTGGCCTTTCACCACTAACGTTACGATAAAGCTTGGCTCTTTAACCTGCTCAAAGAATTCTGAGGTTGCTATATTGATAAATGATGGTTTATCTTCCTTAATAAGAGAATTGCTTTTCAATGGTTGAGATTGTGGTAATAACATGTTCTTCTTGTTAAGCCACTGAAAGATAAAAGTATTATCTCGTCATTTATAAGTGGCATCAACATCATAATGCTATGATCTTCCTAAGATGATATGATAAGCGTCCATCTCTATTACATCGCATACGACCTCATCTTTGTAATATTTTTTGATTGGCAAAGAAATTTTGCAAACTTTTTGCACTTGAACTTCCTATTCTTTTTTAATCCATGTGATCTTATATGGAGAAGGATATTTCTCAATCTTTAAATTTAATGCTTTTATGAGAGCTTTAGAGACAACATTCTTGCTACTTATACTATTAATAATGACGTCGCATATCTTATTACGAATAGTGCATCGAGTTCAAAAGATCTTGTGTCGTTGAGTGTTATCAAGTCTCTTTCGGGCAAGCAAGAGTCATTGGACAATACACGCCACTTCTCACACATCTCATTATGCAAACTCAGCACTATCATAAATTTCTTCTTCAAGAACTTGTACTTCATCACTACCATCTTCTTTTGCAAAGTTAACAGATCTTCTATTTGGATATTAATTTGAAAGGTGGTCTAATTAGTTGCATCGAAAACACTTTCCATGATTAGGGCACGCATAAGGATCATTATTGATTCGATGTTGTGCTAGTTACTACTTTGGGTGTTGGACCGAACAGAGGTTAAAGTGTTATTTTGATTCTATGCCAAACTTGAGTTGAAGAAGTAATTTTATTTATATTACTATTACTGCCTGGAGTTGCTGACTCGTTTAAAGTTGAAAAAACTTCTTGATTTTGTCATCGAAAGTCATTCTGGGGATGCATAATGGAGTTGATCTGAGCTTTTACTTTCATCGCCAAATTTGCTGCATCTGTCATGTTTTAAATCCTTTGAAGAGCAAATCGATCTTGAATAACCATTTTTAGGCCTCCAATATAATGAGCAATCAATTGATCCTCTGTCTCAGGTAGATTAACTCGTGCATTTAATCGATAGAATTCTTTTGTGTACTCATTAACAATACAATTGACTTGTCGATAATTTTGATATTGTTGATATAAAAAGTGCTCATAATTTGGAAGAAGAAATCGTCTTTTTAGTAATTGCTTCATCTTGGGCCAGTGAGAACATGTTGCTTTCCTTAATGTTGATAATTATATTGAAGTTGCTCCCACCAAGCAGAAACTCTACCTTTTAATTTATATGCCACGAGCTTAATTTTGTTTTCTTTTGAAATATTTAAATATATAAAAAAAATTCAACAGTTCTTACCCAGTCAAGAAAATCTTCAATGTTTAGACGACTGTCAAAACTTAGTAAATCTATCCTTATTTTAAATTCTTGAGTGTGTGGGCCTCAATCTTTGTCCCGAAAATAAAAATCTTTTTCTTCTTCAAATAAATAATCCAACCTCCGTGGCTGCCTTTGTTAAACATTCTTCCAACCTTGACGTCGAAAATCACCATCTCGAAAAGGTGAAAGAGCATCCCTAACTTCAAACTCACCATCACGCTGCCATATAAGAGCTCTTCAATTTTGCCATTCATAGACCCATAATGAAACATACTCATAAAAATCGTGATTCATAGTTTGTTCCACTTGAATTGGGCTATCATTATTGATTCTTGAGCCAATTTGGGATTGGTATTGATCGTCGTGGCTTGCTATAAGCTGTATTGACATCTTAAGCCTGGGTTAACAGGTGGTTGGTGTCTAAGTTGCAAATCCACATGATTTGCTACCCTAGAATTTCTTGGAATAAAATCTGCATGGCTTAAGTATTGTTGACCACCATTCTTTATGTTGTCATGCTGATTTGGTCTTTACTTTATGGAATCACATCTTCTTTCCATAGTCGTTGCAGTTATTATCTGCATAAGATTACGAAGGGTTTCATCGATCTCATCAAGTCATTGCTCAAACTTATCAAATTGTTGTTCGTTGTCAATGGCATGTGTCCCACTAGAACTCAGCCATCAGAATAAGAGTAAAATCCTTGCTTTGATACCAATTTGATGCAGGAGAAAGTTTACTTCAAAAGAGAAGCGAAATAAAATTAAAGAACAAACCCGAAGGTTAAAACTTTTAGAGGAATATTTGATAAATAGTATTGAATTCTCTCTAACTATTATAATAAGTCTTTAATTAATGCGAAGAAGTAAAGTAAGAATAGGAAACGTAAAAAGAGTAGGAAAACTAAAAATAAAAAACTCGAAAAAATAGAAAACTAACTAAATAAAAAATTTGAGAGAATAAGAAGTTGACTAAGTGAGAAACTTGAGAGAATAGGAAACTGACTAAATAAGAAAGTTGAGAGAATAGGAAACTAACTAAATGTGAAACTAAGATATCTAATCAAAATAGGATATTAACTGAAATAAGACACTAAGTTAATATGGACATAAACCCTTTTAGGTTTGTCTAGCACCTCCATTACTAGTAAAAACAATGAAGATCTCAAAATGGATAAAAGAACTTCGATGGGCTGCCATTCATTATCACCGCAAAAGATATTATAAAAATACACCAAAAAATCCAACTATTCCACTTACTGCCGCAGCACATCTTCTTTAGAATGTCCATGAGAAACTCCCACGAAATATGGTTGAGATTTCTTCATATCCAATTTGCACACAACACCACTCATTCCTGATCTCATTTGACTATCTATAACCTTATTTGCAACCAAAGCAGCATGTAAAATTTGTGTGCCCTTCACAAACGCATTCTAGTTCATGCCAACCATCTCTTCTACCATCAATTGTAATCTTTTGGTCAACACCATGGAGATCAACTTGTAAACACATCCCTTCAAAGTAATCGGTCTATATTCACTAATTTTTTCAGCCCCATACATCTATGGTATCAAAACTAAAAATGTGGAATTTAAAGATTTCACAAATTTCTCATTCTCATAAAAGTCCCCAAATGCCATCATAATGTCACTTTTCATCACCTCCCAATAATATTAGATCAGTTAAGTTAAGTACTAAATTGAAACATAAAGTATCATTCTTTCGTCTTTAAAAATAGAAATGAAAACCAAATCTTTAAAAGCATGGAGGCAAAAATCATGAAGTGCCCTAGAATATTGATAGCACCATTCTTCATCTTCCTGACTCTAGTCAAATACTACTTAAATAATATCATTTTCAAAAACATTAACAAAAACAAAAATTAGAAAGACTCGATATATCCAAAACAATTAAATTAAAACAACCTAGAAGATACCAATGAATATCAACCAAAAAAAGGCCTATTATAGATAATAGCGTTATTTTCTAATTATAAGATGAAGCAGCTTCTTGCATCATTTCATCATAGTTCATTCTTCTTTTAACTTCAAAATTGCATTTTTAGATACAAGAGTTAACGAGATAAGAGTGATTATTCCTCAAATATTCTCTAAATTATTCAAGAAACTGGCTTAATGCTTGTTGAGAATACTTACGGATATTTGATTATGTAATATATAAGTATCAATTTGTTGTTTGACTAAGCTTTATCCTGAAGTAAAAGGGCTAGCACCTATAAATAAACAATCCCTAAGAAAGATGGATAATAAAATATGAGAAATTCTATGCTGACTTTATATTTTAAACATTAAATGTGAGGTTGACAGGATAGTGTTAGTAATAAGTTATTGAGCCACAGCTTAGAAATATCACTTCTCATGCCAAAGCTTGTGTCTAGAGTTCAACAAAAAAACATTTACTAGTAAGGAATGCAAATGAATTATCATGGAGAACCAATAGTTAGCTTAACAACAATAGTTAGAATCTAAAGAAGTTAGCTGCTTACTCATTCTCCCAGTAGGCTCAGTAAACAAGTTCTAAAATCTTCAAATGAAAAAAATGAAAAGATATGAAATGAACTTGAAAAGATAACTAGAGAGATACATTTTCTTTTATTTTTTAAATTTTGTTTAGTCATGGAGTGAAAATGGAAAAAAAAAATTATTAATTGGTCCTAACTAGGGCTGATCCTGTGAAAATGGAAAAAAGAAATAATAATTACTGCTTGTTCTTGACCAAAAGCAAAGTCTTAGTCTTGTAAAAGTTGGGGGCATTATCATAATCTTTTCACTGATCAAAGATTCGACGACATCCAGTAATTATAATGGGGGCTTTTTTATGTCATTATCCTGTGTCCTATTAACTCAAATTAGTAGAATTTGAAGGCTAATTAGTCAATATGGATATGAATGAAAAATCCATTTTCACCATTATAAGAATACTTTAATCTCACAAATGACAAAAAATGCCACCAACTTACTTCATCCGCACAATAAGATAAGGTACTTAACATAATTACAGGATAAGAACAACATGCCCCACTTTCAACCAGGCCTGCTTCAGGGGCAGGGGACCAAGATGGTTGCTTAGGACTCCTCTTTCAAGCGGTGTCCTATTTTTAAATGGCCCTTACTTGATTTTTTTTAAAAAATATTTTTTAATTATTAATAAACACGATTTAATTATTGGAGTAAAAAAAAATTAAATCCCTTACTCTATCATAGAAGAGTTACTTGTTCTTCCTCTGATTTCGAATTGTGTAATTAGGAAGCATTCTAAGAGGGGCAAAGCAGCACTTGAAGCAGCAGGTGCATGGCCAGACCACAACTTCGCCGCGTAACTTTGGGAGCCATGGCTGATATATGTCGATCTTATCCTTAGGATGAAACATTTTCCTCGAAGTTGGTAGTAATTTGTCGTTCGTGAGGTTTAAAATATTGTTAGCCAGTGGAAACGCGTTTTTCATCATTGAACATAGTCACTAATTAGCCTTCAAATTCTAGAAACTCTTTTCAGGTACGCGATGACAATGACAATGACAACATAAAAGCATTAGCCATTTTTTATAGAAATTATCCAGTCCCTTGTTCAAAAAGGATGTAATGGAATATCCATAGGTACATAATTTGAAAGATATGGCTGTTCATTTTACTCCAAGTGGTGAAGACAGCTCCAAAAATGTGCAGAGAGTGAATATCCAAGCTTGACTTTGCTGCCAGGGGGCTGCTGGGTGCTCACTCTACCACTTCAGTTCAACTTTGGCGGTTTCAGCATTTGTTTAAAAGGCCATGAATCGGTTCGAGTTTTCAAGATTAAGACCATCAAGGATATCAAAATCCTTTACCATATAAACATCTCAAGATTAGTTCATGCTGGTGTTATCTCTTGATTATGTGTGTGTATATATATATATATATATATATATATATATATAAGAGATTATGTGTGTGTATATATATATATATATATATATAAAGTTTCTTTGTGGTCATGAATTAGTTTTTGAGATTGATAAGAAGGCTGAAGACCACGCACCCATAAAAAACAAAGATAGGGACTAAATTAACTAGTCATATCAACCAAACCCAGAAAATCAAATCTCCATAAGATCAGGATTAAGACTGTTACATGATAATATTTTCATCCGAAGAAGCATAAAGCGACTCACATGATCCTTGTCCGAACAAAGAAAGCATACAACCTCTTAATATTACATGCATGTTCAAATCATAATTATCATCACCCTTTCGTACATAGAATACTATCTATTTTCATATTTGCCATCTTTTATTTTTCCAGTTCACTCATAAAGATTAGAAGATAATCGTGGGCTAACAAGAACTTCCAGTGGAGTAGCTTTCATATTTAATAAGCCACCACTCTCGGTCATATCAACCGGGGCATCCGATGGAGTTGACACGTCAAAAGCATGTAGAAAGCTAGCCAATGACCAGTGCACCATTTGCAGGCCAAATGAGGTTCCTGGACATGATCTTCTGCCGCTGCCAAATGGGATCAATTCAAAATGTTGACCCCTCACGTCGACATTCTTGTTGGTCGTGAGGAACCTCTCTGGCCTGAATTCCAAAGGGTCTGGCCACACACGAGGGTCTGTCTGTATCTTCCACAGGTTTACAATCAGGCGGGTGCCTTTAGCCACATGGTGGCCACCAACTGTGCAGTCCTCTGTGAATTGGCGCGGTCCTGAGAGAGGTCCCGGAGGATACAATCGCAGTGTCTCTTTAACTACAGCTTGGAGATAGGCCAGCTTGCTAATGTCGTCTACTTCATTTATGTGTCTTCCTCTGCCCACATGAACGTCCAGCTCTTCTTGAACCTTCTTAAGTGCATGGCGGTTGTTCAGTAGCAGGGAGAGTGCCCATGTTAGAGTCACCTTTGTTGTGTCACTCCCCCCTGCAATCATGGTCTATAAAATCCAAGATTTTATTATGGTTGAATGAAACGCATGAAACTAAAGATCAAAAGATAAAAGAAAGAAGAATCAACAAAGAAGGCTATTAACGCACCAAGCATGTTGCTTTGTTGATGGTATCAGCATCAAAGCCCGCAAGATTTGTGCCTTCAAGGACCCTGAGCATAACATTAATGAAATCTTGCTCCACCTTGTCCTTGCTCGCAGATCTCTTCCGTTTATGCTCCTCTAACCATTCTGTGCAAATACTATCCAACTCTTTGGCGGTCTCCTTCATGGCCTTTTCGTGGCCACCAAAATCCATCCATCCAAGAAAAGGAACAGCATCTCTCATCACAAAAATCACTATCAAACGAAAGAACTCTCTTGCCGCTTTCTGCCACCTCCTGGCCTCTTCACCCTCAGCACCAGCACCAAAGTACCTCTTCCTTGCAACCATCCTAAGAAGCATATTAAAGGTCAAGTCAGTAAACCATTGCTTCATTTCTACCAAAACATGGCCCGAGCTATTGCTGCCATTGGTCCAGTGCTTGTACAACTCTTTCAGGGAGGTCTCTGCTTCAGAGACCCGAACCTGCTGGAGCAGCTCAACCCTGCGGTTTGAAAGTAGCTCCACGGTGACTATTTTACGCATCTCCCGCCAGTATGGACCGTAGGGGGCAAACCCAAACATGGCATAGTCGTAGCCCAAGTGTTTTACAGCTATCATTTTGGGACGGGAGCTGACAGCCAAGTCATGGGATGTAAATACTTCCTTGGCAATCTCCCAAGTACTCACCACCACAGCTGGATAGATACCGAGCCGAACGGTGAAGATTGGACCGTATTTATCAGCCATGGCTCCCAAAGTTATGTGGAGAATTTGAGGTCGTCCTAACAAAGGGAGGTGACCTATTACAGGCCATGCACCCTCTGCTTCAGGTGCTGCTTGGGCATTTCTAGAAACTGCTTGTTTCCTAATGAAACCATACCAGAACAGAAGAACAAGTAATCCTAACCCAGCTATGCTAGAGTTCAAGGAATTAAAAGGAAGATCCATTCTTGATTGTAATGCAAAGATTAGGTTTGCATAGATAGGTGGGAACGGAGAGCAATGTAGAAAACTTTTGCTATCTATAAAATAGCATAGCACACAACTAAATTTGCTGCTTTCAGTGGGAAGTGACAAGTTTGTGTATTTCTTTTTCTCAGCATCCATGGCCCAGCCTAGAAAATTTCCCCAAGATGAAATGGTTACTTTCCGAAAACAAAAAAAGAATCGTCCAAAGAGAACCTACTTAGACATAATAACCTCACTGATTGGGCTCTCAGGATATGTTTGGGTCAAAATTACTTATTTAATGTTATAAATATTAACTATCTTTGATTTATATTTATGCATTATATATTTAAAATATTTACTTATTTTATCAATTAAAATATTAACAAGTTATCGGATAAAAATATCTTAAATTTACTGTTTATGGGCAGGTAATTGACAGGTATCTTTACAATTATAATATTTCATATCTTGAGAATCATATTTAGGTTAGAATTTTATGGGAAGTAAATTATCATAGATAGTTCTAGTTTCAATGAAACTTAATTTAAGAGTAAGTATTGTATATAGGTAAGTGGTTTACTAGAAGAAGGTGCAGAGAAAATATTGAGAAAGTTTGTCAGAGCAAATTACCTTTATTTGGAGATCCAAAAAGAGCTCAATGGTTTTCGCCATGAAAACCCTGCATATTGAAAAGAGTTATAAGCAAAATGTAGTTATATGAGTGGAGGGGATCTCATTAAATAGTGTTTCAATAAGTGTTGCAACACTGATTATGACAATTGAAGGAGGAGCTTGATGTGTAAGAAACAATTAGTGCTTGTAACTGGGACTTAGTGGATTATTCAATGTCTAGGCATGAACCCCCGTGTATAGGGTGATTAACTAAAACATGTAAAAATCTTACCTGTATTATTTATGTTTATACTTGTGTTTTATTACAAACCGATTAAATCGTAACATAAACATAAACTTCGATCAATCAATTCGTATAAAAACAAATCACGCAATAGAACTATTAAGAGAAGGAGAATCGATTTCACAACTATTATTGTTGGATGGTTCCAACTACTCATATTGAAAACATGTATCTTGGATTCACAAAGCCATTGAAGGCTTGGAGAGTAATGTTAACAAAATGAACTCCAACTACAAACACTGTGGAATGGATTATCAAACCCAAACCTAAATCTACATAAACAATTGAAGAAGATTCTTTGTCAAACTACAACTCAAAGACTTTGAATGCAATTTTCAACATGTTTGATGTCAATTAGTTTAAATCGATTTTAACATGCAAAACAATACAAGATGCATGGTCTATTCATGAGGTTGCTCACAAAGCACTTTTACTGTAAAACAATCCAAATTTTAGATGTTAACTACCCAGTTAAAAAATTTTAGAGTGCTTGATAATTACTCAATTCCTGATTTTAATTTCTCACTTGGTGATATTGCTAATGAATGTTTTTCTTGCGAGAAAAATATTCTAGATTAAAATTTATAAGAAAGTCCTTAAGTATTTATTAGAAAGGTTTGCATATAAGTTAATAACAATAGAAGAAGTTCATGATGTAGAAGCCATGAAGTTGGATGAGTTGATGGAATCTTTATAAAATTTTGAGATGAATCTGAGATGAAAGAAAAAGGAGAAAAACATTGCCTTGCAAGCTAAATCTTACAAGTAAGTAGCTGATGATGTATTAGCTAGAGGATCATGAAAGCATAAATGAGTCGTTACCCTTGTTGACGAAAAATCTCAGTAGCATACTCAAGAAGGCTAATAAGGAAAACAAAGATAAAAACTTCAAATCAAGGAAGTCTCCTAGATCAACTACTCCTAATGCCTCAATCGAGTTCAAGAAAGACAAAGGGATGCAATATTGAGAGTATGAAGACTTCGGACATATCCAAGTTGAATGCATTAAGACACTCAAGAAAAAGGAAAGAGTTGAATATTGCTTGGAGTGAGGAGGATCCTCTAATGATTACACAAAAGATAATGATGATCTTACTAGTAATTATGTGGCATTCGCTATGACTAGTCACAAACCTGAAGAAACCTATGTTGCATCTTAGATTGCAATACAAACCACTACTCCATTATCGATGCATGAAAATACCTATCAATTTGATTTTAATTGCAATAGTATTAGTGGAGACTTGAATCTCAAAGATTAAGAAAACTATTAGCTTATGTACAATAAATGGATACTTGAAAAGAATGAATGTTTGGTGAAAAAGATTAAGAACTTGAAAAGGAAAATAAGTCTTGCAAAAAGCTGCAATCCATTTTGAGGTATTGGCTACTAAACAATATGACAAACTTTAGAAACTTCAAGCTCAAAGTTAAGACATTCAAAATTCCCTGAAGATGTTGAATTATGGATCAACAAAATTTGGGTCACATTTTGGCCATAAGCAAAAATAATGGAGATCGCCATGGTCTTGATTGTGTTGGTGGCACATCTAGTTTAGACACAATGCTTGCCAAAGAAACAATCAAAGTTTTTTTAGTTCCTAAACCATGTAAGTCCTCCAATACTATTCCTTTGAAGTATGTCAATTCTTCGGACTAGAATCCTAATACTATTTATAAATTTACTTGCAAATCAGGTAAATCTTTTAAAGTTGAAAATTTAAAAATAATAGGTTTATTCTTATATGTCATTTTTGTAATAGACTTGGATACATTAGATCTCACTGTTATAAGCTAATGAATATGGTTAAAAAAGGGAATTATCATGTACTGGTAAATTAAGAAGTACGCTAAGAATTGACTTATCCAATAATACTTCTTGCAAAATTTGGATAAAAAAATCTGATTTAAAATGTAATGTGGCATATATGGCATATGTGTCTTTAAAAGTAAGTGCTACTAACCTTTGATATTTTGATAATGGATTTTTCAAGCATTGATAGGTGATTTAAAAATTTAAGGAAATTACAATGAATATAATAATGGGAAGATTGCTTTTAGTAATGATGTAAGAGGTCACATTATAAGTTTAGAACTCTAGATGTAACCGGGCTACCCAAATTGAAGAAAGTGTTGCATGCTGAGGGATTAACAACAAACTTAATCAGTATCAACCTGCTCTGTGATCAAGACTTAAATGTCAAATTCCCCAAGGATGAATGCCTTGTATTTGATAAAGTTAGAAAATATGTCATGAAAAGTTCTAGATCATCTTATAATTATTATTTGCTTTAACATGCCTAAACATGTCACAAAATCTCTTTTGATGAGATTAAATTATAGTACTAAAATTTCTTTCATTGAAACTATAAGATTCTAACTAAAAATGCGAGTATAGGTGCTATTAAAGGAGTACGTGAGCTAAAAAAGAAAAAAAAAAGGAATTTATGAACATACCGTCTAGAAAAACAAGTCAAAGTATCACATAGAGGGTTACAACACATAGGCATAACATGGGTACTTGAGTAGTTGCATATGGATGTACTAAGGCTTACACAAGTCAAAAGTATATCTGGTAAGATATATATTTTTGTGTGCATAAATAATTTTTTCAAATTTATCTAGGTAGATTTCAATAAGAAAGAGTCTAACATGTTTGATGTATTTAAAGACTTATGAATTAAGTTGAAAAATGAGAAACATTACAAAATTAAAAGAATAGTAATGATCTAAAGTGATCACGGTAGGAATTTTGAAAATACTATCTTTATTGATTTTTACAATGAACATGACATTTTGCATAAATTTTTTGCTCCTAAAACACCTTAATAGAATGGGGTCATAGGGGAAAAAATGACCATTCAAGAAATGGGTAGAGTCATGTTGAATTCGAAGAAATTCACTTAAAAATTATGCGCTGAGGCTGTTAAAGTGCGTACCATACCATTGAAAGGGTATATTTACGACTAAGTCCTAAGAAAACACTTTATGAGATTTGAAAGGATAAAATATCTAATCTTAGATAATTTTATGTTTTTAGTTGTGTATGCTAAGTATTAAAATATCTTAATCCTTTAGGAAAATTTGATTCAAAAAGTGATTATGGAATATTCCTGAAATACTCTATTAATGGTAAGGCTTATTGTATTTATAATTCGAGAACTAAAACTGTTATGAAATCTACAAATGCAGTTGCTGATAATTTCAAATAGCTCATGCCTATTTTAAACATTTAGAAAAGACATTCTCAGTGAAGATCAAAATGAGAAAGTGATACTAATGTCACAATAGTTACAACAATAAAAGTAACCAATTTTACTATGCCATCTTAAAACTACTCTGATGATGTTACCAATCCTTGTTTTGAAATTAATGATCTTATTAGATGTGAACCTTCTTCCAAAATGAAGAAGAATCATTCTATCACTGAAGTTCATGAACAATTATATGATGGCAAACCAAGAAATATATTGAGACTTAATTATAAAGATATAGTCACGTTTGTTTGTTAACTTATATGTTTGAACTGAACCCCTTGAATGAATTCACTTTAAAATTTATGAATTTAATGGTGTTTTAATAATAAATAAAAAAAGATATTTTGTAACATTCATTGATAAGTGTTCTAATTACACTTTGTGTAACTTATGAAAAATAAAAGTGAAGTAATTGACATGTTTAAAATATTTTTAACTGAAGTTGAAACTCAGTGCAATATGAAGGTAGAGATATTACGTAGTGATAAAGGCACTGAGTATGATTATGTTTCCTTTATTGAATTTCATAAGGCCAATGGAATAATTCATGAAATAATTGTACCTTACTGTCTTGAAATGAATGGCAAAGCTGAACGAAAAAATAGGATCCTTATTGAATTAATAGTTATCATTTTACTAAACTCGGGTGTAATTTCTCATTGATGGGGAGAAATTTTATTGACTTTGTGTTATGTACTTAATAAAGTCCCTAAATATAAAGTAAGATATCTCTCTATGAAATCTTGAAGAACAAGTAACTCAATTTGTTCGATTTAAGAACTTGGGGTTGCTTAGCTTATGTTCAAATTCCTGATCCCGAAAGGAATAAACTTGCTAGTAGAACATATGAATGTGTATTCATAAGATGTGCTACAAATAGTAAGGCATATAGGTCCTTTGACTTGAAAGGACATGTAACCACTAAATCTAATTGTCAACCCTATAGTTTCACATGATGAAAATGTGATGATGTGTTTCATGATAATAAATAATTTTAAAACTGATCTTTTAAATGAGATGTGAAGCTTAGGTTGAAGATACTTGGAGTTATGTTATAAACAAAAAAGGTTGGAGGTCAAGTAAGTAGACTAAGATCTCTAGGAACTTATATACATCTCCTTGAATGTACTCAAGATTGCTTTTATTTGCATGCATGATAAAAAAAGGTTTAAAGCAAAATCATTTCTTTATAAAAGCCTTTCAAATCATAAAACACTCTTCATAAAATAATAAGGCTTAAACCAAGAGCAAAGCCAAGGAAATGTCTTGGCTGATATCACCACCCAACAGCTAGTATCATAGCCTAAGCTACTACTTTAGAAAGTGAATCGCCCAAAGGCTAGTGTCATTACTCATGTTACTGCCTAGGTCGGTATTACTGCCTAATGGTCAATATCACTACCCAATGATCGATATCACTGCCCAAGCTATTGCCTTGAGAAGTAAGACCACTTAGAGACTGGTGCCAAAGACCAAGCTACTACTTTGGTCGTAAGCACCACCCATGCTTTCAGGTTGTTGGGTGATACTGCTCAACATATCTTGTCACCGACTAACTCATGTCCTGATCGATGCCGACATACTTAGTTGACTGGTGCCACCTCCCAGCTGATCAATGCCACCCCACAAACGAGGAAAATTTGAATTTTTGTGTCTAATTGCCAATTGGTTAATACCATCGTTCAATTACCTAATGCCACCGCCCTAATGAGATTTTTGAATTTTAAATAAGGAAAGATATGTCTAACAACTAAATTTTAAAGTGAAAGTCTAAAAGGGCTTTGAAAAATAGATGATGATAACTTTTCAAAAAGCAAAAAAAGATTTAAATAAGGTATCTCTCTTAAGATTAAAATTTTTTCACTTTCTTAAGCATCAAAACTCTTCTTGAGCATTTCTTATAAGATCTAATGTTACATTGTACTCTTAATACTCTAAAAGAAAATTTCATTTATTGTATCTTTCTTGAAAAATTGAGATAGTTGGTGAGGGCATTCATCAAAATTGTAAAAAGCTTGGTTGAGATTGAACAAAATGATTGTTTAAAGAAATAGAAAAATCGTCAAGTTTGACTTGAAATTGTAGACATAGGCAACCTTTGGTCGACTACATAAATATTTTATTTGCTCTCTTTACCCTCTTTCTTTTTATATTATGCATATTTAATTATTGATTGTCTTACATGATTGTTAGACTTAAGCAAGCAAATTCAAAATAGAAAAACGTGGTCTATAAGAAGACAATTTAAAATAATCAATTCACCCCTCTCTTGGTTGCTTACATAAGGCCAACACTATGAATGTAGGTTTCTCTTTACATTAAGGAATAGTGGGATGTTTAACTTTTAATAGTTAGCCAAATGTTAGAGTTAATGAACTAAATGCTAAAATTAATGAACTAATTGAAGAAGAAATGAGTTTAGGCAGAGCAAATGAATTAGAACTTCTAAGGATTATAAAGCCGACATTTATGCATACACCTTAGAGGAAGACCGCCAAACTCTTTAAGAAACTTTATCTTCTTTAAATGCCAACCTAAGGAAAGAAGCAGTCAATAGAACTTGGCATGTAGCAAACTTACCTCTACAACTTTACAATAGGTTGTAAATGGGTACTAAAGAATAAAGTGAAACTCGATGGTCATAAGGTTCACCTTGTAGCCAAAGGGTATAGAAAAAGAAAGAATGAAATTTTTTTTGATTTTTTTTTTTGTTCGTAGAATAACATCTGTATGAATGTTAATAGCTTTAGCGGCTATACACCATTTAGTAATACATCAAATAGATGTTAAACCACATTCGTAAATGGAGGATTAGAAGAAGAGATTCACATGGACCAACTTGAAGGCTTTGCAGTACTTGGCCTAGAAAACAAAGTTTACAAGTTAAACAAATCATTGTATGGTTTGAAACAAACGCCTAAGTAATAGCATAAGAAATTTGATAATATCATCATTTCACATGAATTTAAAGTAAATGAAAATGATAAGTATATCTATTATAAAAGTGAATAATCTTTGCACTATCATATGTTTTTATGTGAACGGCCTGCTTATTTTTGGCTTTGATATTCATGTCGTAAAAAATATAAAGTCCTTACTTAGTGCTAACTTCGATATGAAAGATTTAAAAGAAGCTAATGTAATCCTTGGAATAAAGATAACTAGGTCAAAAAATGGACTTTTCTTTATATCGACCACATTATATTAAGAAGATCCTCAAGAAATACAATTACTTTAACTATAAATCTGCATGCACTCCTTATGATCCTAGTGTTAAATTGCCCAAGAATATTGGAGACAGTGTTAGACAAATTAAATAGGCTAGCTTCATTGGTAGCTTACGCTATGCTATTAACTACACTAAGCCTGACATAGCTTATGTTATGGGATTACTCTATAAGTTTACCAGTAGATCTGGCATCGAGCATTGACATTTTGTTGAAAAGGTCATGAAGTACCTCAAGAGGTCCAAAAAACTAGGATTGTATTACCAAAAGTTTTTTACTATTCTAGAATGATAGAGCAATGCTAATCGAAAAGTTTTATGGCCAAATTCATGATGGGCTATTTTGACAAAAGATCTCAAACGAAAGTTTTATGGTTCACAAGACATAGTGATTGTTATATTATTATAATGAAAAAAAATATTGTTTGTTATGTTCTTATCTTTTGATTTTTTTTGGAGATATAGATTGCTTTTTGTAATGTTAAATTTTGATGTATAATTTTAAGCTTCACATTATTATAATGAAAAAGAAATTGTCACGGTTACTTAATTGTATTTTTAAATTTAAATTTTTTCTCTGACTAGCATCAAAAAGTGTCAAGTTGTTCCGTTTCAATTTTTTTAATTCAAACTTAAAGATTAATGATATTACCGATCAAGGTACATATATGTATATATAACATTTCTCTATGTGTACACCTTATGTATGTACATTTTTGAGGAAAAAAATTGTTTTTTTAAAACTACTTAATGGCAACATATTCATGATTACATGGAGAATTAGTTGAAAAATGAAAGTAATTTTCATTTTGCAAGTAAGATCAGGTAGCTGTGCACCATACTTTTAGTTGATGGTGGAAGGAGTGGCTTTCACTCTTTACTTCTTAATAGAAGGGACAAGTTCAGTGGTAGCACAAAAAGGTAAATCCATATGAACAATCTTTTATATGGAAACTTTTATTGTCTTGACAGCTTTAGATTAAAATATTTTTTTTGAGAAATTTCAATAAAAAAATTGATTAGAATTCATGAAATATCAATACATTTTATTTAAAACTAAGAACGTCCTTCAATAATTCTATTAATTAGACAGCAATGCTTATCAATTTCACCTCATGACTTACTCAACATGAGAATAATACTGAATGAGTCTATTATGTAATTTAATAAAAATGTAAAAGTAAATTTTGAATTTTATGTTTAATAATTCAAATCAGTGCTCTCTCATTATAACAGCTAAAAATTTATAATATTAATGGTATCTCTGCTGTGCAGGTGGTAAATGCTGCAGTTATAGTGGATCCTTCAGTTAAGCAGATAATTGCTAGTCCAAGTGATCAGGTACACTCTTGGCATACTCCTGCAGAAAAGCCCAACGCTGAAACAAGCTTCTTCAAAAAGTTAGGGGCGTCTATTCCTGGTCCAAATTTCAGTGGAGGAGAAAGTAATGCAATTGGAGATTTCAATGGTTCAAGTGACAAGCCCAAAAGATCTGATACTTCTCTTGATCGTCTAAACCCTTGGCAGTGGACTCAGAAACAACAGCATACAACAACTTCCTGCAATTGGCACCCTTTACGACATGCACCTTTTGTTGCTATTGAATCTTCTGCTGCCAGGGACAGACAGCTATTTCCTGATTTGGCACATAGTTGAGATAAGTCTTGTCAAGTGGATCATGTGCAGTCTTTTTCCATGGGATCTCCAGAAAAAAAAAAAAAACAGAAAGACCAACCTTACAAATGTGAGTTGAGTTTATACTGGTTCTACTTATTAACCCCCTTATTTGCACAAGTATTGGGGGAGTCTTGAAACAGATCAGATACAGAAGCACATCTAGACTGTCTCTAAGTAAAGCTAACCAACTGTCCATCAGATTGAAGCCTGTCTGCTTCGTCCCAGCCGCCATCTCTTGCAGTTCAACCACCATCTCAACTCTCCGTGCACACTCCAACTTCTTCTCCACCTACTTCACTGGCTGTCCAGTCGCCATGGCAGACTCCACAACCTCATGTGCTTACACCTGTCTCTGGTGAATCTGCACCTTCTCCACCGTTGACTGCTGCATCTCCTCTGTGGATCTCCATGCCACTTGCTGAGGCTCCTGCTGACAAGGGCCATCTGCTTTGAACAGATTCACTGCTGCTGGCTCTCACAGCCGTTTTGGTAAAGAGTCCATTTTATTCTTTGGTCCATATTGTTACCATCTACTTTGAGGATGAACTATTGGTCTCCCTTGCTGTCACATTGATGTTAATTACTTTCATTTCCATTTTCATGGGTTCCTATCTCATTTCTGTTTCAGAACTATAGAATATTTTCTCTCCATGATTCAGCAATATTGATGAATAATGATTAACTAGAACGAAACAAAAAAACAGACTGATAGTTGTGTTCTTGTAAAAGTAATATAACAAAGAAGATGTCTCCTAAGCCTGATCTAGAGGAACCAAGCTCAGGATGTAAGGAAGAACTGCCGGACAAACCAAGGATCCGGGGCCCAACTTAGTCACAACACAAACTTCCTTCAGCTTGTTAGTCTCTGCATGATACAGCAAGATCCTTGCTGCAACCCTCATCAGCAACCAACTATCTTTAAAGGCCAGAGGATCCATCCACGGGTTTGTGTTATCCCATGATCGTTCTGTCACTCTCTGGCGTAAATTGCAGAGCAAACGTGGGTGCTCTTCTTCGAGCATATCCAGGGTTTTTGAGTGTTTGAGTTCCCAATTTAGGTGGAAATCATCCTCAAGAAACCAAACCTGAAGCCCCATTTCAGAGACCATGATGTAATGCAGTTTGCCCTCGTGTTCACCAATGCATGCCTTGGGAATGCTCCTGAACTCTGTTGCAGGGACTGGAACTGGAATCAACCATGAGAGCTCGTTCTTGAGATTAAACATTAGTATTTTATCACCATCAGTCAGCCAGTAGAGAACTTTTCCAATGAAAATGCCTTTGTTCTTGTACAAATTGTCATTGCAATGGCAGATCTCCCTGGATATCTTCCAGGCCCCTGTACCCGATGAGTATACCTCAAATGAAAAGCACAAATTTTCACCATCCTTCTCATAGCGCTGCACTATAACAAGCTTGAAACTAGTTGATGTGTCTATAGGATCCTGACAAGGATCAAATGCCGGAGCAATCAAGTTTTCTCTGGCGGGTTTTTCCCAATTCAGCCTGATCCATTGCTTTTTCAAGGGATTGCAGACGTAGAGGGCTGGGTCTTGAGAAGGGAAGCAACCCCGGCAGCACACCAGCCCATTACAGCATGCCAACAAGGCTACTTTCTCAGGTAGAAAATCAAGCACCTTCTGCTGCAACTCGGCACCTCCCCTTTTCACTGGAATGTAAGTTACGGTTTCAATATCATCAGAGCACCAGTGATATCTCTGTTGGAAGAAAAATCCTGATACAGGTTCTCTGTTTTGCAACTGAACTTTGATGAAAAACCGATCAGATATAAGTTGGTGCCATTCTTTGGAAACACACTTTAGTCCCACTAAAAGTTTTGTTGGCAACCGGGACAGAACACAGAAGAGAATGTCAGTGTTCAGGAACCCCAAATTTCTCATTTCCTAAGAGACAAATAGAACGAGTTGGTATGTTAAATCCAGAAACCTTAAATCTGCAAGCAGAAGACAGAAATTAGGAGAATAATATTACATCCCTTTCAGGAAAAACCAGTCAGGTGAGATAAGTGGGAAAGAACACATAAACTCTGATTACATCATATTAAACCAACAGAGAATTGGATATATCAACATAAACTGCACATCACCAGGCAATTCTCATACACTGAATGGCTGCAATTCAAGCACACTTAGCATGTAGCCTCCGGTCCTACGGCTAGGCAAACAAGTCGTTCTGAATCAGGGTAACAATTTGCAGTATGATTTTCTTTTTCGAATTTCCTTCCCTTTCTTTCTGTTCCTCAGCAATTAAACATGAAGAACACCAGATATCTAAGTGATAGTTGTTATATTAGCAACAACCAAGCTACTCTCGGAGTATCATTACAACTTTTGGTCTAAATCATGGCAAACTTTGCCGCTTCAAGAACCATAAATGCTAAATCTGTTATTAAAAATAAAAATAGTAATTTACAACAATCTACAAAAGAAGCAGATAAAACAAGAAGAAACAGAAACAGGAAACCAAAATCCATAAAGAAATAGCTCCAAATCTAACTCCCATTGAATCAAGCCCATATTCAATAAACAGGGAATGGCACAAAAGCTACCAGTAATGACTTCACAATCATTATACATGCAAGGCAGCCAGTAACTGACATGAAAGCAATAGTAATTCAATAAGCTATAAAGTGAAGAATGAAGCGAGAAAACCATTTTTACAGCAACCCTTTATTTCCCACGAAACAAACAAGCAACTATTCAAGTCATTTGAACTCATTTTTGGGTTTCATTTTGATTCATATATAACAATCCTAAAATCGCATGCCCAAGAGGGTCAGGAATGTGGCTCACAACCCACTACAAGGAACAAAACCGTTTAATTGCCAGATCGCATTCATCAAAAGGCAAAAGAAAAAGAATATTGTAATCCTTGTCTGCATTTAAGCAAGCATGGAGCTGGTCATTCCAAATGTTGTTGGAGTTTTGTGTGAACCAAACAACCACGAAAAACTCATGGAACGTAGATGAAGAATGAACAGAAGGAGTGTAATAAGTACGAAGTATCAAATGTCTTTCTATCGATCAAACAAACAAATTTCTCAACCGTCTTCCTTACCCACAAAACCCTCAAAGTCAAAGCCACCAAGCACTACCAGTTGCTCTGTTTCGCCATAAACAATAGCCTTATCAGCTCTCTATTTCTCCCTGCTATCGACCAGCTATCCCTCAACGTGTGATAAAGAAAATATGAAGAGAAGGAATAAAAGAGAGACAGCGCATCGCGCACCAGTAGCACACTGCACGTCAGCACTAACACCTGGTTGGCAAGGGAGCATGTAGAGAGAAAAGAGAGGAAAATGAAGGGTTCTCTTGAATGAAACCCACCGATATTTCCAATGGATCAGGTGATTGGAAACCGCCTGAACATTCAAGCTGTACCCGAAGCAACGGTGGTTACATGATGCACGTGGTTTAGGGCGCAGGATTAGTACATGGATGAGACACAGAGATAGCTTGCCCTGGAGGCAGCTCATTGGCTGCATACTTAGGTTGCAAGCATGCAGCAGCGGTGGTACCATGAGAAGATTGATTTTAATTTGATCGCATGCAATGAAAAGAATTAGGATACACGTAAAGATTATTTATTTAAAACTAAGTCAGTTCATGTTGGTCATTTTGATTAACGGATACAATTTTTATAAAATAATGCGTATCATAACTTATAAAAATATATTTAAGATTTAATAAAAACATATAAAAAATTTAAATTTTTAATAATGTATTTTATTATTTTTATAAAATAATATTATTTTAAAATATACTAAACTAATAAAAGTATATAAATTACATAAAATTTTAGTATTCATTTGGAGTCAATCTTGATTTTTAAACAAAAATGACAAAAAAAAAACTTATCACATTGATAATCAACGATTTTATAATATTGATAATCAACGATTTTGACCTCAAATTCTAACATCGCCAAAAATCATCATTAACATATGGGTATTATCATGTGCCACATAAGTTTCCCTCCGTAATTAACCAAAAACAAATTTTACTTTGGTTCATTTGACATATTTTAACTTCAAAGTCAAACTAATTTTTTTATCATTGATTCTTAAATCGATGGTGGAGAGTAAGTTTAATTATTGTTCCTAACTCATATTTATGATCGATTTGTTAAGCTGTCATGTTAACAAACATTATTCAAACTTATGGAAAATGAAGCTTTAATCTTCAATGTTGCCTATTATTTATATGGATTTAGGATTTGATTGTGTACTTTATGGATATTTAAAAATCTAGAAAGAATTAGGTTATAGAGTTAGTGTTAAAAATAGGATCGGTTTTTATTATGTGCTTTGCTTTTCAATTGATTTGGTCAATTGCTTGGATGAATGCGTATGGGGAATCTGAAAAATTCCTTAAAGAGCATAACACAGGTTTAGTGTCCCATGAATTTGATCATTTTGATTGAATTATAAGGCATGCAATTTATACTGTTGCGAAAACTACAAGATAGGGTCACTTTTCTATAAAAGGCTTTTTACATTTTCTTAGACTATCATTTATGCTATAGTGATTTTATATTAGTGCAAAGGCGTGAAAGGCACTTTTTTTTATTGTTGCCAGATATCATGTAAATCATAGTTTGGACAAGCATGCTTCAAATGTAATGGATTATATGCTTTGTTACTTTGATACATGAATTCGATCACATTTTGATCATATGTAATGATTAATGTCTTGTGGTTCAATGCAATGTACCTTATTTTGATCATGTACTTTGGTGTTTCAATGTAGTTAAATCACATTGGTGATTGTGTTTTATCAATATTGTGATCATATATGTTCAACATAGTTTAATTTCATAAATCAAATTATATTTATTTGTGTTCAATGAAGTAACCATACAATTTGGTCAATAGACAACTAGTCATCAAAAATATTCAAAGTACCACAAAAGATCAATAAACAACCTTGTAAAGATGAACTAAAATAACCCCTTCTTACATGTGTATCATCAATTCAAATTACAACCATTTTTCCCATCATTCACATAACTAACTATCATTTTATAGTAAAACCTTTAGTACAGTTTTCAAATGTTACCACCATTCAAATCACAACTAATGTTTGTATTATTCACATAACAACTATTGTTCTCATCATTCAGATAACAACTATAGTTCCCATATTCATGTTACAATCATAATTATCATCATTTAAATTACATACAAAACATTTTTTTATGTAATTCAATCAAATTATATGTCTTCCTTTTTCATTGGAAAGAGTTTTCATGCGTAATCCTTAAGTTGTTAGATGAAGGATGGTATTTCTTAGAGAAGGAGTTATTGTTATGGTGTTGGATGTTAGTGTTGCCCTACTTGGTATTGGTGCACTACTCGATGATAATGCTACATTTTTTGTTGTAGTTGTTGATCTTATCACTAATAATGGTGGTAGTGTTGGGTTAGGAGGGTCATTTCATTTTTTTAAATATGGACATTATGAATTGATTGTAGTTTAGCTTGTTCATAAGCTTAAAGAAGGGTTATGGGTTTAAAGAGCTTGATCATGGGTTTGAGTTCTTTACTTAGACCATTGATCTGACCAGAAACAAAACAATTTTCATCTAATCTAGGATTACATTTGAGGAAAAAAGATTTTTATTCTTTAAATTTCTCTTGATACTCCAACATTGATCCTTTTTGTTTCATCTCATTAAATTCCTCAACTACCTTTATCACAGTTAGTTCTCTAAACCTCTCACGTAATACTTCAACAAAAACTTCCCAAGTGTTTCCTACGTGTTGGATCTGCCAACCTTAGTACTAGATATGAGCCTTCTTTCCTAGATAAAACATTAACAAAGCAATTTCTATTATACTGAAAAGTTGAAAATACTTTTAACATTCTAGTATCTACAATTTTGGGTTATTTCCACTAAAGTTCGTCAACTTTATCTTTGGCATCTTACCTCCAAAAGTATTATTGAAAATATTTTGACTAGAGGTTCATTTCTAATGCCATTGATGTGAATCTATTTAGAAATGAACATGGGTGAATGCTTGATTCACCACCTAGTTGCATTGTTGCATGTGACAAATTTGAAACCATTAGTTCCTGGGAGATGAGCTATGGGTGGTATAGGTGGTGTCATAACAGGCTTCATACCGAGGGTCGAATCTTCAAGGTGACTTGAGAAATATTCTTGGATGATTTCTTTTTCAAAAAATAAATATAAAAACAAAAGGTGTCGCCATTGATCTGTTTTAAAGTGTAATTAGATATCAAAATTCATTTATTTTCTAAAATTATTTTTTAATTTAACAAAAATAAATATAAATAAGAAAACATTAGTCTTTCAAAATTAAAAACATGAGTTCGGGAGTCAATTATGCATGGGAAAAAATTAACATCCGTATGATGTCTCAAGATCAATATCAATTGATCATAATTATTTTTTGATTTTAAAATTCATCTATTTTTAAAATTGATTTTCGAAAAATATGTCTAAAAAAGAATTTGATTGTGTATGAAATGGAAACAATCAGAATTTTTATTTTTTGAGAATATAAAAGTTTAACTCTTATTTCACCTTTAATTCTTGAAATCATGTTTTCATGGTGAAAGATATAAAGGTCTTGTCCTTACTCAATCATTAACCCCTAAAACATTTTTATGATAAAAAAAACATGAAGGCTTCACTCTTTCTCAACTTTTAATTCTCAAAAATATTTTTTTGTATGCAAATATAATGTTAATACTAAACTAAAATGCACCTAAAATATAAATAATTTCAATGTCTCATAACTCTACCACAAGCAAATGATTACTATTTACTATCTAAATTTGATCTTAAATTCAATTTTCATAATTCTAGTAATTTGAAGATAAAAATGAATTTTCGACCTGATCTGTGCATTTTCGATCCATACGATACAGTTCAGCATGATGGCTTGCCCAATAAATATGAGACCAATATAGCAGGTCTTTCACTTCAACAAGCTCCTTCCATTTAAGCAGAAAGTAAAGAAGCTAGTGATCGTTTCCTATATATTAAAGGATGTCTAAACCAGCTTCTGTGGTTCCTACTGTTTCCCCTCAAAATGTTTCGTCCAACACTATCAATCGTCGCTGTGCTAACTTCCGTCCTAGTTTTTGGGGGAATCGCTTCATATTAAATGCTTCTGATGATTCAACGGTACCTAGTTATTATACATGTGTTTACAAGCCACTTCATTTTATCCTTAGATTAGTTGAGAATGCATTTCTTGGATTTGCATGCTTGCATGTTTTCATAGGCCTAAGTACTCTCATTAGTTATTTGCTTCTTCCTTTGCATATTGCATTGGATTAGAGCTTCTAACCATCTACACAAAATAACTATTATTGTTAATCGTTTTCGCAGACTTGTGATGTTCCAACTCAAGAACAAATGCAAGAACGAAAACAAGCAGTTAAAAGGATGCTAGTGGCAGCTACAGATGAAGCTTCCCAGAAACTAGCCTTAATTGATGCAATCCAACGCTTAGGAGTTGCATACCATTTTGAGAGAGAGATAGAAAATGAATTAGGAAAAATCTATTATGACTACGGCAGTAATGATCACAACAATCTCTATACCGTTGCCCTTCAATTTCGACTGCTTAGACAGCAAGGATTTAAAATTCCTTGTGGTAAGTCTCTTCCTTAAAATTCCTTCCATAATTCTCCAATGTCTTTCTTGAACAAATCATGATTAAGGATATATATATATATATATATATATATATATACTGTAGTTAAAAATCGCTTATAGACTGTATCTTCGCTCCAGCAAATTTACCGTCAATCTAAACCATATATGGACATTATACAGAACTAGCATTTACCATCTACATTGTATGTAGATAGTTCTTCATATATGGAAAGCTAATGAAAAGTATAGATATCTATATATGTGTGTTTGTGCCTAAAGCTTGAGGTTATTCCTGCAGAAGTGTTTGACAAGTTCAAAGACGAAAAAGGAAACTTTAAGGAATCCTTGCTTAGCGACGTCCCAGGCATGCTAGAACTTTATGAAGCTTCACATATGCAAGTACGTGGAGAAGACATACTAGAGGAAGCACTGGCTTTCACTACCACTCACCTTAAGTCCGTAGCAAGTACTTTGCATGATCCTCTTGCAGCACAAGTTGCTTGGGCCCTGAAACAACCTATTCGCAGAGGCTTGACTAGGCTAGGAGCTAAGAACTTCTTCTCCATATACCAAGAAGTCAGTTCTCATAACAGAGATTTACTGAAATTTGCAAAATTGGATTTCAATTTGTTACAATCTCTACACAAAAAAGAGTTGAGTGAGATCTCCAGGTCAGATGTTATTCTTGATATTCATCATGTGCTTAGCTATCTAAAGTTTGAATTATGTCAATGAATATATGTGTGTACTACTTTTCAGGTGGTGGAAAGATTTAGACTTTGCAAGAAAGCTACCTTATGCCAGAGATAGACTGGTTGAGTGTTACTTTTGGATATTAGGAGTGTGTTTTGAGCCTCAATATTCATTTGTGAGAAAGATAATGACCAAAGTGATTTGCATTTCATCAGTAATAGATGATACATATGATGCGTATGGCACATTTGAAGAACTTGAAGTCTTTACTGAAGCAATTGAGAGGTTCATAAAAATACTTATATTTTCACCTAAGAATTAATAGGTATTGCTTGCAGGTTAACTTGATTACATAATTATATATCATGTTTAAACTTTCAGGTGGGATATGAGCAGCTTAGATAAACTTCCAGAATACATGAAACTATGTTATAGAACACTCTTAGATGTTTATCAAGAAATAGAAGACGAGATGAGGACACAAAAAAAGTCGTATCGTGTCCAATACGCCAAAGAAAGGGTAAATTCACTTCAACTTGACATCAACGATCCTTTCTTTGTTCTCCACTTCTCCCTGGATTCATAAAATTATCAGCTTAATACTTATATAATCATCTCATCTCGTTAATCAAGATGAAAGAACTAGTCAAGGCCTACTTAGCTGAAGCCAAATGGCTGCATGAAGATTACATACCAACCATGGAAGAGTACATGCCCGTAGCGCTCACATCGACTGGCTACTCCCTGCTTATAATCACAACTTTTGTCAGCATGGGAGATTTAGTAACAGAAGATGTCTTTGATTGGCTATCCAATGACAATAAAATCTTGAGAGCTGCATCTGTCATTTGTCGACTCATGGACGACATTGTTTCTCACAAGGTATCGATACATTTTTTTCTATACTAAGTGTTTCATAAAATTTTATTAACGTCAACGTCCAGGAGGCGAAGTATTCAAATTAAACTATTAGTTTATTGAATGGAAGGGATTCCTTTTATAAAATTCATATTATTTTTCAACATATATTCCAATATAAATTTGTACTCCTTTTAAAATTACAACCATTTGCATATGATATTATTTATATTTGCAGTTTGAACAAGAGAGAGAGCATGCACCCTCCAGCATCGAGTGCTACATGAAGCAATATGGTGTGACAGAGCTGGAGACATGTAACGTGCTTAGGAAGCAAGTAATGAATGGTTGGAAAGACTTAAACAAGGCATTTTTTAGACCCACTGCCGTGCCCATGTGTCTCCTAACTTGTGTTCTCAACTTCACAATAGTAATGGATCTGCTTTATGCGGAGGAGGACGCCTACACACATATTGGAAAAGCTGCAATAGATGGCATCACTGCATTGCTCATTGA
This sequence comes from Moringa oleifera, assembly GCA_021397835.1. Taxonomy (NCBI): domain Eukaryota; kingdom Viridiplantae; phylum Streptophyta; class Magnoliopsida; order Brassicales; family Moringaceae; genus Moringa; species Moringa oleifera. The sequence goes on from JAJFZO010000087.1 coordinate 5,355,203, forward strand.
TCCAGCAGTGCCAATTTAAGTTTGGGGTCAGGCATCGTCCTGCTGAGCCATATAGTCTAATAAATACAAGGAATAACTAGTGTGAATATATATGCTTGCTCGTCATTCAGTTGTGTCATGGAAAGAAAGTTAGGTGAAACACTCTGTACCTAACTGAATGCTCCATCGATCCCACCTGAATTTAATTCACTGCCTGTATATGAGCTACTGAAAATAATAACAAAGTTTGAAGGCTTTGTCCTCTCTGTTAATGCTATCTCTATCATCTTCTGGAATGAGATTCCTTGTTTCCTTGACATATAACAAGACTCTTCAGATTGCATATATTGGGTAGCTGCGTAATCCCTTTCTTGTCACCTCCACAGCGTGTATGCGAAAGGAAAATGCTGTCCTATGCATTTTTATTTTTATTTTTTTTGGTCTTTCATAAATTATGTACCACACGCTCAGATAAAGTTTTAATTTCTTGACGTTTTTCTGTTTCTGTTTATCTCATACTTGTATATGCACAGATTATCACGTGAACACGTCATTTTCAGGAGACATGTCTGACTCAAACCTATTAGAAAAAATCTAGTAACTTAGTACAAACGTGCATGAAATCTGGTTCAAGCGTATTGAAAAGAAAAAGTTAACTGCATAGTAAAACGAACGTCTCTAAAATTACCAAAGGCGATTTCATAATTACGGGAGTGGGGAAACATAATTTGTTTTCATGCATGTACTCAAAGAGAAATGATTCTAATGTGCCTTCTGGTTTCTTAAAATATTATATGGTTAAAGTTGTGAGCCTTGTGGGTTTTCCATCCACACAATGTAGCTTAATTAGCATAATGGTTTGCCTTGTATATACAAATATGAGGCCAGTGGAGCTCTTTCACTTCAGTCAGTGCTGCTTCCATATTAAACACCCACAAAACAAGTCTGCTCCAGTCATTTCGTGTGCAGATCAAATATATATTAAAAATTTGGATGGAATCGATTGTAATAATAAGATGATCTTGTAGTATGAAAAGTTTTTTAAAAAAAAAGTCCAGTTAAATGCAAATCAAACTGTTAATTAGTCGTTCTTTGAGAGCTGTAATTTTTGTAATGTTACAACCCTGTTGAAAGTAAATGAATTAAAGTTGCAACTATGTAAAGGGATCTAATTAAAATTTTATAAATAGATGATAATTATCCTACAAAAATACAAGAAAATTATATGATTGTTGTGATTTTGGTAAACCAAAGTACATGTTGTCGTAACAAATAATCAAATGAAATATTATTAAAAAAATAAAATGCATTTTAAATTTTATGATTATAATAAAAATTGTCAATAAAAATAAATTAAAAAAATTTGAATGACGGTGATCAAAGAACTGTTGACAGAAAAGGGTTACAAAAAAATGTTTTATCCTCAGGGTTTAAGTAAATAAAAAAGAAAAAACGTTTTTTTATGCTTCTATTATCAGTTTCCATGGAAACAACGATTAAGTGTGTTAAAAGAAAAGATTTTGTCTGTGGTTAAGCAGCTTCCGCCTTCTTCCCAATTAGCAACAGCCCCAGCTACACTTCTTCTTTTACACATGCAACAGGCACCCTGTCTTTCCTTTTTCTTTCTCTTTAGTCATTGTAGACACCTAATTTTGCAGCTAATAAAATTTAATATTTTTTAATAAATAAGAAAAAAGAAGGATTAGAGAATTAGAAAGAGTGAAGGAATGAGTGAAAAAGGGCAAGCGTATAGATCAGCCTGAGAACTGATGAGATCAGCATTGATTAAAGATCAGAAGAAATGGAGATCAGAATCAGTTATATGCGGAATAGTGTTAGTGACAGATCTGAGATCGGGGTTGTAACATGTTGAGTCAACAGAATGAGATTTTGCATGTCGATGTTGGGAATGATGACAGTGTTACTTGGAGTTTGGATCAGTTAGTTTCAAGGGAAGTCAGATGCAGATTAAAAAAGAAGAGATCGAGGTTGATAAAATGTAATTTCATCGATGAAAAAAGATCATTACATGATCGAGATCAGTACAATAAAAGGAAGATACATAAAGGACGTAAAAAGAAAAATTAAGTTGTTGGAGCCAAAGTGTTGGCATCGGGAGTGGCTTGTGAAAAGCTGGGATTGGCCGCAGCTTTCAGATCGTTGATTGGGTCGGTTGGGACTAGAGCTTTAGGTGCTGGCACTTCAACTTCAGGAACAGCAGAGACCATGACAGTATGTGGGATCGGCTGCTTGTGCATCTGACCCGAATTCCAAGAACTAAGGTCCAGATTGGGATATACTCCCTTGAACTGGTCAGCAAATCCTACTGGAGTCCGTGAAAGAGCTCAACAGCAGCTTCTGCCACGTCGCTATCGAAAGTGTTGCTGGCCTTACAGTCTCTGACGGCTTCCTGTCGAGTGTTGTCTATCAGGCATTGTTGCTTGGCCGCCATATCGTCAATGGCTCGTTTCAGCGGTATTTCGTATTCAGCCTTCGCATCCATGAGTTTGATTGGGTCGTTGTCCACTTCTTTATCCTGATGTGACAGGAGACTCTTAAGTCGATCCACGTCTGTTGCCATGGCTCCAGCTTGATCCACCGCACCAGAAGAGGATTTATTAGTAATTTCGGTCTCTTGCAAGGACGAGACCAAAGCGTGATTGGTGAGTTCGTATTTCTCCTCCAATAAAGCAGCCTCGTCAACAAGCTGAAGAAAGGAAACAAAGTTGCCATATCGAGGAAGATGCCAAATCGAGGAAATGAATTCAGGGAGGGAAAATGAATTCAGATTGGGAATTGTATAAACAAATTGAAAAGCAAACAAGGCACGTACCTGGCTGACGTGGCAAACGATGTTTGCTGCTAGCTTCTTATTTCCCTTTAAAAAAGTCGATATCGATCCGCTGGCAGGATCGATTTCTTGATTTTATCATGTCACCTTTGGGTGGTGGTTTGAGTCTGTCGCCTTTACATTTCACCCCGAGTAGAATCCATGTGACCGAGCAAGGTTTGATGAGGGGAAGTGTGTCATTCAATGCGTGAATTGCTCCTCGATCCTTCATATTCTCGAGGGTAGCATCAGCCAAGATCTTGACCGCCTCCTTAGTGTAGCTTGCCAAGGAATTACCTCTCTTGGCAATGACATCAGATGTAGACTCTACTACAATGCTGTCTCTTTGCGAAGACTTGTAATCGGTTCTTGCCGCAATTTGACATCACTGCCTATTTTGATGGCTCGTCTTACCTCTCTACAAGAATTGGAAATTTGGGTTTGCTCTCATTTGTTTGAAACATGCAAAAACCACACAGGCGTTGATTGGCCCAAGATTGCTTGCATACCATATATCAAAATTCCCAGCAGATATCACATAAATTTTTGAAGGATAGTAGCTGTTTTTCGAGTCCTTAGCTTCAATTCTTTTGCATATTTTGGCTGTTCAATTAATTATTTTCTCCTTCTCTTGATTGGTTACTTAAGATTTTCTACTCAGGCTTCAATTCATTAAAATTATGTATGAAGGTTGGAGCAAATCCCGCTATTCCACTCAGGCTTCCTGAGTGTACTTATGATGAGTAGGCTGAAACTGAGATCCAACTAGTGCACCTTACCAGCTCTACAATTCTTCAAATACTGTCTGCAAATCGATGGTAAATATATCAGTTTTCTGTTTCTTCATTTCTAATCATTTTGCAGTTTTACATTTTTCAATAAATTTATCTGGTTGATGAATTCATCCAGTTTGTGTTCAGTATGAAATTTATGGTTGTGCTAGGTTTCATGACAATCTTGTAGGAAAACAAAAGAGAAATATTATCATCTCCCTGCTGATCTTTTCAAGTTCCTTTCAAGTCTTTCGCTTATTTTTATTTGGAGATTTCAGAGCTTGATCACTGAGCCTACTGGCAGGAAAGTAAGAAGCACCCCTAACCCTAAACCTCTTTAAGATTCTCACTATTGTTGTTAAGCTAGCTATTGGTTTCCCACGGTAGCACATTTGCATTCTTTATTCATAAATGTTTTTGTTGAATCCTAGACGCGTCAGTACTTTAGCCCGAGAAATTGTATTTCTAAATTGTAGCTGAATAACATATTGCTAATGCAGTATTGTCAAGTTTTAAAATGTAAAGTTAGCATATTTCTCATATTTTATTATCGATCTTTCTTAGGGACTGTTTATTCACAGGTGCTAACTCTTTTGCTTCAAGGCAAAAGTTAATCAAACAGCAAATTGATGATTATATATATGTTATGTACTCAAGCATCCGTAAGCGTTCTTAACAAGCATTCAGCAGTTCCTTGAATAATTTAGAGAATATATGAGGAGTAATCACTTTTATCTCATTAACTATTGTGTCTAAAAACGCAAATTTGAAGCTAAAGAAGAATGGACTACAATGGAATGATGCAAGAAGCTACTTAATTTTATAATTTTTCTGAGGCTATTATCTACGGTAGATCTTTCTTTTAGTTGACATTCATTGGCATCTTTCCAATTGTTTTCATTTAGTTGTTTTAAACATGCACTCGAGTCTTTTAAATTATTGTTTTTATTAATTTTTATTAAAAATGATGTTATGTAAGTAATATTTGACTAGAGTCATGAAGATGAAGTATGGTGCACTTCATGGTTCTTGTCACCATGCTTTTAAAGATTTGGTTTTCATGTCTATTTTCAAAGACAAAAAAGGATTGTTTTAATTTATGTTTTTAATTTGGTATTCAACTTGATTGATCTAATATTATTTTAATTCTATTTCAGGGTCATATTCATCTTAATTGATCTAATACCTAAATATACAACCCGACAAAACTAAGTTTAGTTATTCTTGTATCACTTTCGGCAAAAAAAAAGTTTGAAATGAAAAGATCTTTCCAAATAAGTTAGAACTAAGAGATCATTTGATTGAGAAAAAGCATATGCAATTTATGTGTAAAATTGCGACTATGAGTATTGATTTCAACAAGCAAATGAGCAATTTAAGAAAAACTAAATTTTTGTTAGAATCACTACTTTTAATTTAAGTAAACTTATATTTTTTAAAAATCAAATCTTTGATGGTCACATATGTGATTCTAAGGATTCCATAATCTAAATAATTTAACACCTTCAGGATACCTTAGAAGAGAGACTTGACTAATAATGATTGTAGTTTCTATTCAATTACATGCCACAAACTTGTTCAAATGTTGCTTGTCATAGATGCAATATTCATAAAGGGATACTTCTCTAGCTTGTAAAGGTCAAACAAATTCATGATTTTACAATTTTATTAACCTTTTTTTCATTAATATGACTTATTCTCAAATGTTGCACCACAAATTTCAACTAACCATTGTTTCTAGTCTAATCATTTCAACTCACTTTAATACTAATTTGTTAGAAATAAATGATTAATACAGATTAATCAAACATAACAATCGGACATAAACAAAGAAGTTGAAAAATTCAAGACTATATTAGCACATCTAACATTTGGAAAAATAAAAGAGAATGCAAAGTTTTATACTTAATTTATGAATAATAGTTATCTTCATTGGTTTCCTCTTTTATGTCCAATTATTTGGATTATACTAAACAAATTTGTTTTTTCTCCCCATTTTCTTTTTCTTTCATATATTTTAAAGCAATCAAAGAATAATCAAACTATAAAAGTAAGAGACATTCCTTATGTTAAGGGGTTTAATTTCTATTCTCCACGTGCTTTTCACGTGCCACCAAAGAATAAAATATTTTCAAAAATTAATTTTTTAAGATTTTTTTTTTTAAAATTGAAACACACTTGTAATAGAAAATACCAATAAAAGGAAACTTCAAAATATCTTTAAAACCCATTAGCAGCTATCATTTTAGGTCCCTTTACCTTAGAATTAGGGAAAATCATAAAATCATGAGACGTAAGAACAGAAGAAGTGATAATGGTGTAGTTTCTAAGCTAAACACAAGACAGATATGTTCCTCTCTTCTTTTTCTCCTTCTACAACTGCCAAGCTTTTGTAAAACCTCTTTGTATGTGTGTGCCAAGAAAAAAGATTGTGGTTTTGATCCTTGAAATTACAATGGTATCCTTGTTCACTCCCTATTAAAATCCCACATTGGTTGGTGATATTATAATGATTCAATATATAAGGTGAGGACAATCCTCATCTATTAAATTTATTTTGCAAGCTTATATTAGGCCCAACATATTACAGTTAACTTAAAGAGTGAAAGTCATATAACGTTCTCCTCATTCACATGAATTAGTAAAAATACTTACGAGCTAGGGACAAATGGTTTGATCCTTAAGAAGGAAAAGGCACTCAAAAACTGATTAAGCTGGAAAACGATGACATTACACTAAATTCAAAGAAGAAAGTGAATAATTCAAATATTAGGATTTATTTTAATTGGATCAAGAAAAATCTTTTTGATGATAATGACTCTAATGTAGATATGGTGTGGTGGTAAACCATGTAATGATTGATGACTAGTGGAAATAAGTTGATATTAACCCAAAAAATGTAAGGCAACCAGCAGAATACAAAGAGGTACAAGAAGCTCATGATTTAAATGATGAAGAGCTTTATGGAGTTGTGATAGGGATGCTTTCTCAAGAAGAAAAAGAACAAAACTCCTATGCTGGGGTATGGTCTCTAGAAAAATAACTAGTCAATCTATTTCAACATTTGGTAGTAAAAGCGATTCCATTATAGAATTTTTGTTCATAAATTCTTTTCAATTTATGGTTAGTTTTCTTTTCATGAATTCTAAATCTTCTTGATTTTGAAAAGACAATAGGTAGATGCAACACAATTCATGTAACAAATGCATATCGGATTTAAATAATATCTTAGACAATATTCTTTCTTTTTTTTTTCAACCTTCTTATTTCTTTTTTTTTTTCTTTTTACCTATACTTCAATTGGGTTACATCTCAATATGATGAAGGCGTTGTTAGGAAGTCAGTAGATGAAGACTTGAAACACATATGAGATACATTTCCTTAAAGTAATACTTTCCCCTTTTTGTGATGAGATTGCTTTTAGGTTTCACTGACAAATAGCTTCTAGGGTATGACTAGTCTTTGTGAATTTATTAATTGGAAAGAAAGAACATTGTTTATGGCAAATAAAAAAAATGAAAATTAATGAACATAGAAGTTTAGTATATTTCTATAATCATTTGATGATGTAGTTGATCATTGTTTTTGCAACTATAAGAAAGAAAAGAAAACTACCAATGGTTCTTGAACTATTATGTTGATTCACATTCAAAACTTAAGATAATTTTAAAGTATATAGTATTATTCAAAATAAAATATAGATAAATTTTTGAATTTCTACATGGTTTTTTATATTTAATAGCAATCAATAAATGATTGAAAGAAAACATGAATACCTGCAATTTTGGACGGTCAAAACCACCAAGAAAAACATGACAATGTACTAAATTTTCATGCGGTTGAAAACCATCACATTTTATGATTGTGTTTTCTTTTCTTTTTTTTACGTTTTTCAATCGTAGTTAAATCTAATTTTCTAATGGTTAGCACTCATCCAAAATAGTAAATTTATCGCCAAAATTCAATATTTTTCTTTGGTCACAACTATTGAAGATTTTTGTCAAATGAATTCTCGATGATAATTTGCACGATTACAGTTTACTTATCGGGATTTCATTATCGAAACTTGTTAAAGTGGCAGTTTCTTAAACGCCACTTATTGTATTCCCTAGCGATTTTGATCTCTAATAATTACATTGAAAACTTTCGGCAAAATGCATATCTCCTACAGTGATATTATAATTGTACTCACATGAATTAATTTTCAGTAATGATATATATATATAACATTTGTACTAAAAAAAACCAAACTTAGATAAATTAATTCAAAATTTTAGTTAGTAGAAATACTTCATTAAAGATGAAAGATATTCCAATTTAACTAATTTTAAGAGCAATAATTGTATCAATTGAAGATACATGGATTAATTCGATCATGTTAGATTAAAAAAAAAAAAAAATCTGAGACTACATATGTAATAAGACAAATGACTCAACTTCTCTTATTTTTCTTTTTTTTTTGTCACTTTACAATAAAAAAATAGTAAAAGAATTCTAGTAAAGGAAAGGGAAGAATCTGCACGCCATGTTTAAAGAAATGGTAGCCTGGTGGATTTTTCAACCTAATCTGTGCATTTTTTATCCATATGATAAAATTTAGCATGATGGTTTGCCTTATAAATATGAGACCAATATAACAGCTCTTTCGCTTCAACAAGCTTCTTACATTTAAGCAAAAAGTAAAAAAGTTAGTGATCGTTTCCTATATATTAAAGGACATGTCTAAACTAACTTCTGCGGTTCCTGCTGCTTCCCCTCAAAATGTTTCATCCAAGACTATCAATCAACGCTCTGTTAACTATCGTCCTAGTGTTTGGGGGAAGCACTTCATATTAAATGCTTCTGATGATTCAACGGTACCTAATTATTATACATGCGTTTACAAGCCAGTTCATTTATCCTTAGATTAGTTAAGAATGCATTTCTGGGATTTGCAAGCTAGCATGTTTTCATAGGCGTAAGTACTGTCATTAGTCATTTACTTCTTTTTTAGCGTATTGCATTGGATTAGAGCTTCTAACCATCTACACAAAATAATTATTATTGTTAATAGTTTTCACAAACATAATGTTCCAACTTAAGAACAAATGTAAGAACTAAAACAAGCAGTTAAAAGGATGCTAATGGTAGCTGCAGATGAAGCTTCCTAGAAACTAGCCTTAATTGATGCAATCCAACGCTTATGAGTTGCATACCATTTTGAGAGAGAGATAGAAAATGAATTATTAAAGCAACTTGCTATTTTATATATATATAAAAAAAGGATGGTATTACTATGTCTTTTAATGATATCCCTCATGTATGCCATAATTTAGTAACCATACTCAACGTTAGAGGATTGGCGTGGACACTATATGAAAAAAATAAAAATATCAATTTAACAAATAAAAGTAAAAAAAATAAAAGAATCATAAATTTTACTTGCATTATAATCTGACCAACAAAACATGTGAAAATTTTTTTTGGACAATTTTAGCGCATGAATCACCACAAACATCCTGAAAGCATTGAAAAATAAATATTAATCATATATAATTATAAATTTTATATCAATATTTAACTTTACTAATATTTATAAACTCACATTGTGATAAAATTTTTTATATCATCTCAATCATTGCACCCCAATAGATCAAACACCATATATTGATATAAATCAAGCTCTACAACGGTCGACATCCAATGTGCACTATAGATTTATAACATAATTTCAATAAAATAATTTATGTTCAAATACATATTTGCAGTTAAAAATTCACTTGTACTTGCTTGATATTATAAGGGAGCATCACGGCTCCCTGGTCACATATTGCTTGCCCCATCCTTGTAGTAAGATATCTTGCTTGCTTTTTAATATTATTAATGCTCTCCGTTAATACCATCATAGGATCAACAAATAAGTATTTACTATTCAAGCCATATGTGATAATCTTATCTCTATAAATCTTTTTGTAATACAAAACAAAAATTAAGCATTTTTAATCTTAAAAGTTAATAAAAAAATAAAATATAGTATTAAAATATGATAGACATACACAGTATAAGCTTGAATGATGGTAATACTTAACTCCATATGAAAAAATTGCATGATATCATCCTTGTAAATATATATTGTGCCTTAAGCATCAAAAATTATTTCATCTAATGGAATGGTTATCGTCATATCTAAGTCCATCGCACAACATACATAATGATAATATAATCTAAGTGGTCTGTATATAGACTCTATCTCTCATTTTACATGAGCTCATGACACCGATTTAGATGATGCCTTCAAAAGATCAAATATGTTATCCATAACTATTGATTATAAATTTCATGAAAATAACAGAGTTTATGGAAACATATTACGTGATATCTAGGAGGAATAATCTATTATGATGGCCAAGTGATATATGTCCCAACAGCTTGAGATAAAGTAAAAATATTTGCCTTCGATCAACGCAAAAGAGCATCGGGCTTCATAGCTACTGTAATATGAAATCTTACATTACCCTCAAACATGTCATTCTCATGGATCAACTTATTCATAACAAGATCAATGAAAATAAACCCAAGGGCCATAACATTAGCGATGTCATCACCAATCATTAACTAACATGGTATACACTACAATGAAAAACATAAAGCAATATTTAATGCATGGCAAACAAAAATAACAATAAGTAAAGTGAAGACCACATAATATAACTTTGAATTTGTTTACTGAAATGATGGTATATGGCCCGAAGATGATGCAAGATCTTCTTCATAAGATTCTGCTTTAGCGATGTTATTGCTAGCCTTATTGGAACATTTAAGTTCATGGAGACGTAAGGCACTCACATCATCTAATAGATGTCTATGACTATCTATCCAATTCAAAATGTCCATCACTTTTTTCTTAGTGATCACATTATCACACGGGACTATTGGCACTTTTACTTTCCTCTTAAAGTAAGAAGTGATTGAGACTCCAGAGCTAGCATCTCTAACGCGATCAAAAAGCTCTAGAGTACCAAGAGCTGTTATGAGTATATCTTATGTATGTGAGGGTTTAAAAGTACCATGTGTCTCTTGTGTCATCAAATCATCCTACATAAATATCCAATTAAAGTATAAACTTGAAATATAAAAATTAATTAAAATAAGTTTAGAAAACCAAAATACTTACTATTATGTGAGCACATTCTCTAATTGTCTCATTAATGTACCCCCTTTTTGAATTAGCCCTACTATTTTCTACGATGTGGCACGATCAATATCTTCAACAGTGCCTAAAACTTTTTTTCTATATTGTTAGATTTGAAGTGAACTTATCTTCATATTAATGTAAAGAAGTTAATTCTCATATATGAACACAATTAAAATAAATATAACTAATTAGTTCAATCTTAAATTTTATAGAACCTTTGTGGGATAATCGATGATCATAGACATTCTTCTTTCTTCGTTCTACTTGTACTTTTCTTTTCTCCTGCAATAAATATCAATATTTAGTTTACATAAATGGCATAATATATTTTTTAGTGAGATTTGTTTTGAAATTCCTCCATTTTAGTGCTACAAAATGTAATACATATCTCCTCATGACCTCATTAATGTTATGTACCCTAGAAGTATATAATATATGAAAACAAATCAAACTTAATGGTTTACATAATTACATAAGAAAAACATTTTAGTTTTACAAGTTACTTACCAAAATTTCATCCCATACCTTATTTTTTAGTTCTTGAGGTACTTGATGCCAATTTAAAATATTTATAGGTACTGCTTGATGTATTAAGACACCAATATAGCTGATCATCTATGCTACTAAGTCACCAATGTAGTTGATCATCTGTGCGCTATTTTTTCTAACTGATTGCCCTTATTTATTTATTTTTATGTTTTTCCTTTTCACCTTTGAGTCTACTTTTTATAACTTTAGGCATATGGGGTGATTCCTTATTTTTTTACTTTTTCCTGATTCTCCATGTGAGCTTCAGTCTTGTGAGAGATCCATATAATCTGCATGTAGGATATAAAAATTAAGGTTAAGAAAATAAAAAATTATATATGAGAAAAAAACTATCACATAAATATAACTTAGTATAAAAATAAATATATTTTACCTATTGAATAAATTACACATATAATCAATCACAATCTTCCCTTGTATATATTAATCCACCATCATCCATAAGATCAAATACTTCAACTAATGATAAATTATTACAAACATATGTCTGATCTATACCAACCTCGCTTAAGTCATCTTTTTCATAATCCTTTCGAGGTGTTGTCAATACAATTGACCATTTAGCATCACCTGGATCTTCAACATAAAACACTTGTTTTGTTTTCGATGTCAATATGAACATATCATAATATAATTAAGATCTACTAATACAAAATCTAAGTCATCAATTTTAACACCATTACTATTCTTGACATAGTCAAATTTAAAAATTGATACTCTGAATGTTGTATAATTGAATTTCCATGTCTTTTGTATCACTCCATAAAAAGACAAATCTCCATAGATTGGACTTTCATGGTTTTTGCAATCAAAGTCACCATTGATGAACCCTTAGATGGTCTTGAGCTTTTGTATAAAATCCACAACTATTTTATGATATACCCATGATATTTGATTATGGTAAATTAAGGACCATGAGCAATCATCCATCGTAAAGTAGGCAAAAGTTCATGATGGGACAAAGAAAGTTAATATTCCACCTATGCATCATAATTTCTCAAACTAAGTAACACATAGATGGACATTAAAAAAAGATAAATAATTATGTTCAAAAATTATTCTATCTCTTACCTTATTGCATAGCCAATTAGTGAAGGTACGATTATTTTCATTATGTAACCACTTAAGTTTTCTCAACTTGATTGGATTAGCCATTCTAAGTTGGTTTATATGTTCGCTACATTTTTAAATGAAGTTAATGAAACTAAAGGAAATTATGATAATTAATAACAATAATGTGAATGAAATTACCTTATACACAGTTGAACTTCATTGGTGTTCAATAGAATATATAAGTGAGCTTGTTGTAAAAGATCATGGGAAACTTTCTTCATGTAACCACTAGACAATGGTTTACAATTTTGAGTTGAGTGATCATAAACATTCTTCTTTATGGGAATCCCAATGACATCCAAGTTGAATAAATGGTTAACACAAAATTCTAATGCCTCTTTTGCTATGTATACTTTAGCTATACACCCCTTTAGCTTATTATGATTTTGCACATATTCCTTTAATACTTTCATGTATCTTTCAAATTGATACATCCATCACGAGTACACAGGATCACAAAGCTTTATTTCTCTAATTAGATGAACATTGAGATGAACCATAATATCATAAAAACTTAGAGGAAAATACTTCTCCAACAGACATAACATTATCACTAGTTCACTTTGCATACCATGTAACTTCACCACATCAACAACTTTTTCGCATAAAAGGTTAAAAAATATACAAAATCTTTTATGTGCATATATGACATGTTTATGTAACAATTCTCGTAAAGCGACGGGCAATAATAATTGCATTAATGTATGAGAATCATGAGACTTCAACCCGTGTAACTTTAGATCTTTTAAGGATACAACATTTTGAATGTTTGAAGAGTATCCATCTGGCACTTTTATCTCACTTAATACCTTACGAAATTGTCTCTTCTCAATTTGTGATAAGGTGAAGCAAGCTGGGGGTAGAAATATATCATTATTTTGAACTTGCGACGTCAATTTGGACCGTAAACTCATCTCTTCAAGATCCTTTCTAGTAGCAAGACCATTTTGAGATTTGCCAGTAATATCAAGTAGTGTCCCAATAACACTATCACATACTTTCTTTTTTTTTTTTTGGTGCATCACATCAAGCACATGTCTTACATGCAATGATTTACAATATGGTAATCCAAAGAATATCGATTTCTTTTTCCACCACAATAAGACAATATCCTCTTTATTTCGCTTGTTTCGTGTTTTTGACTTGCTTCATGTGTTTTGTATTTTACAAACTTTCACTAACACTTCATTAAGTTAATAGAGGTAGGGCAATTTTGAATTCTTGGTCCCTATTGAACACCGTGCCCTATAAATGACATCTTTTTACTATGTGGCAAACGACATGAATACGTATTTTCATCACATACAAGACCTGCATAATACTTTTTTACTGTAGAACTAGATAAATTATCATATGCAGGAAAATCCATGATAACACTGCTTTCAAGTATAATGACTCTTTATTATATGCATCATAAACTTGAATAGCAATTTCCCATAACATTTTTCAAATATTTAATTAGCAGTGCCAAATAGACATTGACATAATTCCCAAGTTACATAGGACCTGATATCAATAGTGCAAGCATCATAAACTTTTTCTTCATTGTTAGTTAAGCTGGTAAATTATATGTCACTATGACTACAGGCCAACAAATGTAATGGCTACTTAAGGAATTATGTGGATTCCATCTGCTAAAATGGCAAGCCTCAAGTTTTGGGGCTCAGGTGTGAATTTTGGCCACATGAAATCTATTAACTTTCAAGATGGTGCATCTGATGGATGCCTCAATTGACCATTTATTTCTCTTTGCCTTGATTGCCATTTAAGTTGTTCAAATGTTTTAAAGCATATGAACATTTTCTTATATTTAGTATTAGTGAAAAATACCATAATATCTTTATAGGCACCCCTTACTTAATTTTTTTACTATGCTTTGTCATTTTCCATTTAAAAACACTGCACATTGGGCATTGAGTCTCATCTTGGTGCTTTTTCGATATAAAATGTAATTATTTGGACATGCATGTATATTTTCATAATCCATACCAACGCATTTAAGGTTTTCTTTGCTTTATACATGGAAAGCGACATTTCATTATTCTTAAACAACATTTTGGATACTAATTGTAATGGTTCATTGAAGCTTTGATCAAACCAATTGTACTTCATTTTCAAGTTGCAAAATTTCACTGAAGCAGATAATTTGTTGAATTTCACTGCTCCAGGGTACAAAAGTTTCTCAACATCTCCAAGTAATCTTTCAAAATGATATGGGTTACTATCATACTTAGTAAAAGCTTTATGCACCATCTCTGTTGTATTATTCACTTCAGCTTCATATACAATTTTCTACTCAACTTTAGGATTCTTACTTATAAAAGACCTAAATAAGGTTTCTTTTTCGTGCCATATCCAATTCTAATAACTATGATCCACTCCATTGATAAACAAATGATCCTGAATCTCATGTGGAGTATTATATTTCATATTACCACACTTAGTGCATGGACAACATATGAATTCATAATTCTCTGCATTGTAAATTGCAAAATCCAAGAATTTCTCTACCTTTTACCATATTCTTTTGACCTTCTATCAGCAACCATCCATGTTTTATCCGTTGTTATGTTAACGAGTGTATCCTACAAGAATGTATATATGTAAGTATGCATGTCATCTAAACTGCAAAGTTAAGTGGTCCTACACCATTCAGGAATGTACATTTATGTCAAGTATCTGTAAATCATTGTTTTTTCTATTTTGTAAAAATTTCAACAACATATCCTTATAATTCTCCAATACAACACTTATATAAATATGAGTGATTGTTTTTTATTAAAACATTTACTAATATCAATTAGTATGTATCCGAAGAACAATAAAGAAAATATTGTGCAAAATTTTTACAAAATAAAATAAATAATAATGCACTTACTGCACATAAATATAACATTATCAAACTATCCAATCTGGATAATTCAAGAATTATTAGCAAACTATTTATATCGATGCACATTTAAAACATGTAAATGATAGTAAATATTTATTAATAAATTTTCAAACCATAGCTAAAGATCAATGCCTTAAAACTTAATTAATAATAATAATTATGAGTAATAATTATTTATTCTCTAATTGTTAATATAAAAGTATTTATCAAATCAAGAAATAAGGATATGAAAATATTTTTATCATTCTACGACATTTAATTATTTTACATCTAATTAATTAAAAAATATTCATTTAATTAATTATCTCACTAAATCTATTTACAAATTAAAAATAATTAGCTACTAATTAATTAATTAATCTAGTTTTTAAAAATTTAATTAATTATTTAACATCTACTTAATCACTTAACATCGACTTAATTAATTATTTATCTAATTAACATTCACTTAATACCTAATTAACATCTAACTCCTTTCTGATTAACTAAGAAACATCTAATTAATTAATTAATTATCTAACTAATACCTTACTATAAACTCAAATTAGTTAGTTACTAACCAATTAATAAATTAATATATAATTAACCAAGAAACATCTAATTATATTTTCTCTAAACATCTAACTAACATATAATTAATCATTTGAAATCTGATTAATTTTTTAACATTTACTTAATTATCTAGGATTTACTTAATTAATTTATTTTTAATTATCATGTAAATAACATTTATTTGATCTCTGTTAATTATTCATCTATTTAACATTTAATTACTTTAATTCACATCTAATTAATTAAAAATCTAATTAATTAATTATCAAACTAACATCAAATTAGAGTCATATTAATTAGTTATAAACTAATTAATTAACATATAATTTCTTGATTTATAACTAAATACCTAGTTAATATCTAATTGTTTATTAGCTTCTAATTAACATACACATACATAATGAAACATAAGAAACTCATATATACATTAAATATTAACATACCCATATAATTATATACACATTGAAAATTCATGTACTTATATATCAATATATCCATATACCTATTGAAAATTAATATACCCATATACATTATACACATTAAACATTAAAAAATCCAAAAAAATCAAACATTAAAGTACCCACATAAGGATTAAACTACTCACATGCAAATCAAGATTACGATACCAAATATTCCATAGATTAAACTTTCTGTAAATGATATATATGTATATCTCTCTTCACTCACTTCTTTCTTCACTTATATGTCTCTTCACTCACATCTCTCTTCACTTTACTAAAAAATTTGAGATCTCGAAAAATGGGAGGAAGATTCACATATTTATCATGCAAGGAGGAAGAAATCTTTAAAAATGGGGGAAGATATACTCGAATAGGTGGCTAGCGAATGAATTGATCGGGAGGACAAACTAAAGATCATCTCATTTCATGGAAAATCGGTCGAATAAAAGAACCAGTCGGTGATGAAGAAGCACATTGGTAAGAGGACAATGGTGATAAAGAAGAACATCGACGAGAGGACAATGGTGCGACAGGATGAAGAGAAAACAATTGCCAAGGAATATAGTTCCCAAAACCCAGATTTTGATACCTAAATTTGGGTATCAGGATCTTTATATATGAAACCTTTCTCATCGATTTATTCTTGAACTAATGAGAAAGAGAGGTTATCACATCAGTTCAAAACAAAACCGACATGAAATTGTATGAATTTGACATTAGTCTTTTTCTTGTTTAAGCTTGTACATTTAATTTGAGAAAAGAATTAATATTAATAAAATAAATAATTATAATTATTTTATTTTGTAAGATAAATATAAAAAATTTTAATTAAATTCATTTTTTGTTTTATGTCCTAAAATATAAGTTGGTTTATTTATATTCTATTGTTAATTTTTTTAATGATGTTTCAAATGAGAGTTTTCAGTGTAGTAATTTTGGATTTTAAAAAATCAAATAACATAGAGAAAATTTTCCATTTTGTCATAAAAATTATCTCTTTTCACAAAAGTAACCTACATTACTACTTTAAGTTTTTCTAGCACTTATACCTATTTTTGATTAATGGAGGAAAAAGGGTTTGAAAAAGAAAAAGATAGGAGTATGTATTGTCCATTCTCTCTCATAAATGGTTTCTTTGATAAACACAAACCTCTTTATCTCTCTCTAAGTTAAAAATAAACGTTACTGATTAGAAGGCTAATTTTTTGTGTCGAAATCCAACATTTTCTGAGATAAGTTTTTTTTTATTAAACATTAGGTTAAATTTGTCTGGAAAACATAATGTTTCATTGACTAAGTGAAGCCTAACTTCTTACTTACTAGTTACTCTACATTTAAGATACATTTTTGTTTTTAAAAATTTCTTCAAAATAATATATACATCCATCTTGCACAATCACTGCCATATAATACAGCACTGATTGAGTCAACACTTTTGCACCGTTTTATTTGTCATTTCGTGCCATCTTCTATATGCCAAAAACTGCAAATAATGTGGTCAAAGCCTTTTAAATCCTTAGTAAGCACTTATTTAGTATTTGGTGAGATATCTATGATTGGATCAACGGCTCCATCTTAAGCCTTAACTAACGGTAACTTTTTTCAAATAAGAAAAAAATGAAGTGAGCCTTGGGAATATATGCTTTGAATGAGAATTTTGAGTTTAGAGTGATTACATCCAATAAAGAAGTATTATAAATTACTTGTAGAGAAAATGCTTATAAATGAAAGCTTTGTGCAATTTGAGTTCAAGATGGGTCATTATATCAAATTAAGAGTGATTAGATTTATACTTGCATAGTTAATTCAAATTAGGGTTCAAGATGGGTCATTATATAATTGACGATACAAAAGAGATGCACAACATTCAAATTTTTTTATAATAAAGCTTGAAAAGCGAAAGAACATGCATTGTCCCTAATATGTGGTGATCTAGTTAAATCTTATCAATAATTATCTTTGTATTATCATGTTTGAATAGTATAATTCTCGTGTCATAACTCAGATATTTACAAATGAATCAAACAATCAGTTTAGATATTTTTTTGTGATACTTATTAATTATTAAGGGGTTTTCATTCATAAATCATATTAATAATAACAATTGATAGAACCCACTTGAAAGGTTTGTTTAATAGTATTGGACACAATCATCTTACAAGTCCTAATTCTTTTACTCAGATGTTGGTAGTCGAAAAAACTTATGATTTGAATTTTCTATAAATGTTGGTTAATGCATAACATTGATTGTTAGTTAGTTCGCCTTAATGATTTGAATTTTGAAACTTGTAAAAGTATTGATGTAGAGCTTGTTAGAGCTGTTCATTATTGGATATTGATATTCAAAGCTCATTGGATGTGCAATTAACAAAGGTTTGATTTTTCCTTACGAGATATATTATCTCGTTGTTTGAAACATAATTGTCACACCACATTAGATACATTATCGCATTGTTGGTACAATCACAGTTAACTATTTATAATTTGTTTTCGCACTATTTTTGTTATAGTTATTGCACCATTTGTAGTTTCAACGGTGATAGCGTTTCCACATTACATATACTTTATACTTAGTAACTATCAGTTCATTTTATTATAGTTTTTGCACCATTTAATAATCTCATTTTCATACCATTCAACAAATATTTGCACAATTTGACTAGTGTTTTCTCATCATTTAACAAATATTTGTACCATTTGATTAGTAACTGTAATTTATATTATAATTTTGTGTAATTTACATCTATGCATATAAACATTGTAATTTACACCTACATGTGCATATAAGCTATTTATAAATATCGCAATGGCCGTTTTCTTTCTTATTGTGACTATCACAGCATCGTCATGCTTAATCAATATGTTAGCTAGTAAGCTCTTCATTATCTTCAGAATATGTGCTCCATAATTGCCATTAGATAAATATACCAAAATTCATATTAAACATTTTCTTAGATAGAAACACAAAATCAAAATAAATGTTTACTTACAAGTCTTTTTATTGAGGTATTTTCTCAATGACATGCATGTTGAACCCTAGAGGGCATTGAAGGACATCGCGATTATAGTGTTTGATGAAGTAACCTATGCTCGACATGAGGCCAACTGACATATACCGCAGAGGATTCATCTATCTTCGTCGTACATATTCGACGACTTCTTCTTGAAACAGTCATGCACCTTAATGGCCATTTTATCCAGATTGGCCACAGTTGTGTGTTAATGTTGGTTGCCCATATTGCATGGGAATATAAGTTGTAAAAAAAAAAAAGGAACAACTATAAATACTATTGTACATTAAACAAAAGAAGTACCACTAACTATCTTAACCAGAAGTATGTACATTTTTCGCCTCATGCCATGGGCAACAATTGTCACAATCAGTTTCTCATACCTTGGCTAGCAAAGTGTCATCCCATTTGTTTAGATGATAGTTATTATTTAGTAGGGTCCTTCTACGTGTTACTCCCCTTGGTATGTGATGTGTGTTATTTCTAATGTTTTTTGCAAGAAAAAAAAAACATAGTTTTGAATTATATACATTAAAATTTTATTTGTAAATGATAATAAATTAAAGAAATTATTGGTAACTTACAAACAAAAATGAATCCACCAAGCATATATCCTATTAGTAAATATGGAGGAACTATTCTTATCGACATCAGAAGACATACAAGTATGCCATGATATGTTGAATATAACAAATAAATATGCTTAATTAACTAGTGCCAAAAAAAAAATCAAACAATGGTGCAAAAAAAGATCAACAATTGGTGCGAAAAGACCAAGAATTGGTGCGAAAGTGATATGAATACAGTGCGATAAAGTGATGTGAGAATGGTGTGAAATAACAATAAATGGTGCGAAAATGACAATGAAACATGAACTGTGTGAAATGATATGAATGTGGTGCGAAAGTAATATGAAGATGATGCCAAAATGATGTCAATATGGTGAAAAAAAAATCACACTTAATAGTACAAAAACCAGATGCAATGAACACCGATCTAGCCAATTTAAAGGCTCCTCAAACTCCATGAAGGAAGTTGCAGTAGGATGAACCTCAATTATGATCTTGTAGCTAGATTATCCAAAATGAAAATAGATTTTTAAAATTAAAATAGAAAAATAATACAATTATTAAACACTTACTAAAATGGTAATAACTTTTGTTTGATTTTTTGAAGATCATGTAAGCGTGCACCAACTCTTTAGAAATCAAGCTGTCAAGCCTATATCATGCACATTTAAGGCTCTTTTATGGTGCTTGTTGATTACATGAGGGTCCATGTAAGGGCTGCTATGAAAATGGGACCTTTTACGAGTCTTTCTAACTAGTACTTGGTGCTGATCCTGCCGTACATCATTACATGGACTCTCATTACCATCATTATGGTGTGTATCAAAAGTTTGTTCCCTAATTTTTGGTAATGGTAGGATGTTTTTTATGACACAATAAATACCCCACCATTATTGACAAAGATGATGAGGTTGCACCATCTTTTTTACTTACCACATCTATTTCCTTTGTTATTTTTTGTTACTTTTAAATATATTAAAAAAATAAAAAATGTGAAAGACTATACTCTCCAACATTAAGAAGCAAATAAACTTAGTAAAATAAAAATAAAAATCTCACATTAGTGTGTATGGGAGCAGCATAAAAGACCGATGAACATTCATATCCGATTACTTGTCTGTCGATCGTCAACTACATCATTTCAACTAGCTGTGCCTATTATAGAGTGACCAATGACTTGACGGCCTCGATGCGTGCCATGAAGGCATCTATTGTTCCCATCAATTACACTTTTATTGCTTTAAGTGTCCGATTGAATGGTCATCCATAGCCTCTATTCTAAACTCCATTCTCCTCAACCCATCTTTTGAAATGGCTATTCATCGACCAAGTTAGATACGAACTTATTTGCTCTTATTGCTAAGGGTATTAACAGCTCAGTTCAAACCAGTGAACCAAACCTTAACTTCTATAATTTGAATTGGATCAAAATCATTTATAATAATTTTGATTCTAAACCATTACTGAAATCATTTTAAATATAATTCAGTTATGGTTCATAAAAAATTTAAACCGAAATCGAAATCGATGGTTCAAAACTGACAGTTTTGATTTGGTTCCTAATTAAAAATGTATAAAATAATTTAGTTATATATATATATATATACACATATATTAATAAAAGAAAAGTGACCACTTAGTCATCTTATTTTTATTCAAAAATATCTTCTTAAGAATGAGTTGAATCTATTTTAAACTGACTTTGAATCTAATCTAGATTTTAACCGAATCTAAACAACTTTCGAATCGAACCTTAATCGAAACTAAAGTTTAACAATTCAAATTCTGGTTCATCCTAACATTGAACCTTGAACCGACGATTTGGCATTGAAATCGAACCAAACCCGAATCGTAGCCACCTTTACTTACTACCTTCTTTAACTACTCCACCATTCTTCTTGCCTTATCTTCCCTACGCTTTGTTCTCTCCTCCCGACATATGTCGTCCTCTTCTTCAGTTTTCCTCTATCTTCCCCTCTCTCATTTCCTCTCTTATATCCTGCCTCACTTTTTCATTTTGCAAAAAGGTGTGAAGAAAGTACAAATAAATGGTGCGAAATTGTGTAACTAAGGGTTAAAAAGTAAGAAACAAAAGGTGCCAAAGTTAACATATGGTGCGAAAATGATATTTAAAAGGTGTGAAATAAAAATTAATAGGTGCAAAAATGTAATTAAAAGATGCGAAATATGAAATAAATGTAAAAACGTGACCAAAACAATACGAAACTGAAAATAAAATGTGATCAAAACAATATGAAATTATGAACTAAAAGGTTTGAGAAGTATATATCAAATTACAAACTAAAGTTGACTTACTTTTTTCGCTTATTTTTCTTTGTGGTTTCTAGTTTTCTTAGGCTCAACTGGCCTTTTATTAAAATTAAAATCTGCCTACTGCGATCAAAAATAAAAAATAGTTGCAACAGAATCAAAATAGTCACAGTAGGTAGATCTGCCTTATTATCAGGTTGGACTTTTGGCACCACATAGATAAGCACAATAGTGGTTTAAACCCTTAAAAATATGGAGTTTCAATCTCAACCTCTGATGCAATGAGGTTCTTAGCATTCATCTATAAATGAAAGATAGAATGCAAATATTAACATTTACTTACTAAAAAAAAAATTAAAACTCATAAAAAGTAGATACTTTCTAATTTCGTAAAAGTTAGCCTCATTGAGTCACCTCGAGGCATTAAGGTGAAAGACCAGCGAAGAAATCATAGTAAAGCATCAAAAGACACTTTTTTTTTGTCAAAATATTTCCTAAATTAGGAATCTCCTAAAAAGCAGATATTTATTGTTGAAAATTTTGAAATATATTACGTAAAATTCAATTCAAAGTACTAAAAAAAAAATAGAAAAATGATATTAAAACTATCTACTTACTCGCAAGACCCATGCGAAGCCATAAAGGTTATAAGACCATTGGTCTTAGGATTTCAATTTGATATAGTTGCCTTGAACTATGCCAAAAAGTGCATAAAAAGTGCAATTCTCCATGGATAGCATTGAAGCAGTCTAAATCATCCACCAAATGCATGTGCCATGGAGGGATCAACTGATGCTCTCCACACCCCATTAATCATTCATGCAACATGTAGACTAAACATAGCTTCACTGCATCCTCAAGGTAGTCAAAAACTCCTCTTGGCAACTTGGCCTTCACCGAAGCCTTATTTAACTTACCTTATGCACCAAAATATCTATGGAAGATGTTGGACTCTCATGCTTTAATTGATGCTATCTCTGGCATGTCATCAGATCTCAAATCAGTGATGAGGTAGAACTTAGTGGCCCTCAATGTCACCTCATGTGACCTAACAAAAAAATGCAATCGGTTTTAGGTTAATTCTTCACCCAAACTAACATGTTGTCCATTATTTGTGCATTGAACTTTAGAAGGGTTAGTTCAAGAAAGTGACTAAAAATAGTGGTCTTGAATAAGTCTCTTATCTGGCCACCATCCCTTAATCCTTCAAACATCGACTCAATCGTTGATTATCCATCAGTATCATAATGTTTCATGATCTTTACCTTATTTGACTTTGAAGACTTTTGATACCGGTACCATCTCTACATAGCAAAATCAAAACATAGAAAAGATATAGGTAAACATCTAAATCGATTTGAAAACATACTAATTTCTACCTAAATGATGTAAAACTATATTGCAGAATGGTGCGATAACATGACATAAATGGTGCGATAAAGTGTGAAATAGTTTAATAACTTAAATGAAAATGGTGCAAAAATTAATAGTGAAAAGGGAGCAAAAGTATATAATAAATGGCATAAAACTATGAACACAATAGTATGAATCAATTGTGAGAAACGAATTGAGAAATAGTACGAAAGAACGATCCAAATGAGTGCACAGTATGATTGACAATGGTGTGAACATTGTGCTTGAGAAAAATGCGAAAGAATCGAAAATAAATAACACAAACATTATCAAAACTAGTGTGAAATTCGAACTCTTTTCAATAAACGCATTGTACACTAAAAGCAATCACAGACCCTCAAACACAACTAACAAACATCATAATAACCATAGATTCTGATGAAACTAGCCAAAGCCATTGAAACATCACTTTAAGAAATGAAGAAGAAATAAAAAATATGCATTAATGGTTGGTGTTGCTTCGAAAATGTTTATTATCAAAATTAACAACAATGCTGCAAGGATGATAAGAATGTGAAGGAGAGTGAAGGAATTTGAAGAAAAATGAAGCAAATCAATTGAGAACTTAAAGAAAAAGAGATTGTGCTATGTGTGTTTCATGCTGAAGTTTGGAGTATGCGCTTTGACGTGCTTTCAAAGTAATAACAAAATTATAATTTCACTTTGAATTTTAAGGATACTTTAGATTGTAAAACGAAGAAAATGCTAAAAAAATCAAATTAGTGATGTTGAATATTTTTGTAATTATGACTATATAGAATCTTATTTTTTTAAAAAAATTAATAATAAAATAGGTGTTATCTTGCACAACAAATTTTTGTCTACATTTTTTCATAAATATATAAAAAAGTAAATTTATTATCATTAAAAATCATAATATTTTGAACATTGCTAATATTTTTTATTTCATATTATTAAAAATTTTAAAAATTTATTAAAAATAACTCGTGAATTAAAAATCGTTCGAACTTCATGAATGAATTTAAAATAAAATTTAAAATTTATTTAGATTATTATTGAAGTATTTCAACAATAAAAATATTTTTAATTTTAAGAATCAAGGTAATAAAAAATTATTATTAAAAGATCAATGAAATTATCTTTCATGTCAAGACTATTTTTTTAAATTATTTAAAATAAAAGTTCAATTTAAAACCAAAAGTCAATTATTCAATCAAATAAGCTAAGTTTTAAATTGAAAAATGAATTAAATTCGATATTTTTTATTATATTTACTTTATTAGTTTACATATATACTATATATAGGTTCAAACTTTGGTATAGGTGATTCATTGGAAGTATCTTCAACATTTTATTCTTTTCAGTTGCTAGGAAAACAAATTTAGTTGATCACTAAACAAAGCTCAGATTAAGTGGTTATAAATATCAATTGATTATTATTTTTTCGATCCCTAACAACACTCATTTGAACATGAGAGTTATAAAATCATGTTAATTGAATTGCTTTAATAAAATCAAGGGACTCCTAACCTCGAACGTCAAATAATCCATTAGATTACCTCTTATCTCATTTTCTGCTTAACCATTTTCATGCTATCACAGTAATTGTTGAAGCATTAAAAAAAAAAGAAAAAAAATTAAACGATAAACATGACAACAAGAATAAAACCAAACTCGGGTTAACCAAATCATTTATGAAATACATCAAGTGTGCCTCCTTTTCTTTGTACATTGTCATTTAACATCCAGTATACACCTATCAATTCCAATCATATCCCTACCATTGCCAACAAAACTAGGATCAGTAATCTAACAGAATCACAGAACAGCAAGAACTTGATTATGCTCTTGCATCTCTTCCATATCTTCTACTAACCGCCTCACATAACCGACATGGTAAACTGTCAAGACTCACTGCCCGGGCCTTCCCATAGTTACTCAGTACGCCACATCTTCTCCATGCATGGTACTCAGCGTAAGCTACAGGGTCGTTAGCAACCTTTTTTACATAAGAAGCTAATTCTTCCATGGAGCTAAATTTAGTCCCATCTATTATTGAATGCGGAGGGATGAAATCCTCAACATTTGGGGCACCAAAATAAATGGGAACTGCACCCGAGTCCAGGGCATAAAATAGCTTCTCTGTAACGTAACTCTCTGTCACAGTGTTCTCAATTGCAAGCACAAACTTGTAATGAGACATGGCACAATGTAAATGGTCCCACCATTTTGGGGTGAAGCTGCCATCTTGGTTTGCACATTCAGGGTATAGAGAAAGAACCATGTCTCTCCCACCAACATTGTTCAAGCACTTGCCAAATGAATGGTGGGGCAGCAAACTAAGGAGACTCTTGGCTAGTTCATTCCTTTGAGGAAGACAGCGCGATGAAGACCAATACACAAGAGTATTCTTCAAATGAAAATAAAAGCTAGATGAGATTATGATTGTTAACTTCTTTATGGGCGAAAAAATCACCGCTAGGAAGACAACCTTAGAAGGAAATCAATAGAACTATCAAAATAAAGAAAGATGTATGAAGTGAAATCTTACTTTGCTCTTATGAGAAGACACATGATAATTTCGATCATTGTGAAATAGGGCACCAGCATAGGTTGCCTGTACATCATCTTCAGCATGGTAGCTGATATATATATCTTCAAAGCCTGAACGTTTCCTTCCTGCCTCAAGATCCATGTATACGCGAAGTGGATCTCCATTGCGTCTCTGGTGGAGATATGAAAACTACCAGTTTAGAAATAATTGAAGAATATAATTTAGAATCACAATACAAGAAGCACTTAAGGCTCAAGGGCAATAGCCATGCTCATACTCTGCCTAGGAGGTTCATTTTGCCCAATTTACAAAGTATTTAGCAACAGCAGTAATTGTCATTATATATTTGTCTCTAACTGCAGAAAACAACTCTGGCAGAAATTTTTTTAAAGCCTGTTTTTCTTCTATGTTTTCATCTTTCATGGAAAGATGAACATCATTGGAACAAAACAAAATTTGATAAAGATATGGTTGCAGTACATCCAATGTGTAAATCTTCATGTAAAAATACAGCATCAATAAAAAAAAGCAATATATGTCTGATCACAAATCAAAATATGAAATTGACTGAGATATTACCAAGCAAATACCTCCAAAAAAAACCTATTTTCCAACTTCAAATGATTCTCAAAAGGATATAGACATTTATGGCAACCTTCATTGATTTCTTTCTTTTTTCCTTATTGCTATTGCAATATGCTTTCTTTACTGAGCAAAAACAGATCAATAGCCAAAACTGGAAGTGTTTCGTAAGAAACACCATCCATCCGTTGAAGGAAAGATGCTCTCTCATCTGTACCAACAGCTTCATCACTAATGATCATCTTGCTTTGATCAAACCATAAGTCATATTTTGTTTAACAAATCAAATTGCATGAAAGTTATCGACATGTATAATTCAGTTTCATAAGAAGTATTATTTATATGATGAAAAAAAAAGAACATAATATGGAAAATATATTCAAGAGAATCCAAATAAACATAGACCATTAAAATGTGGCTCAGAAAGAGTGGAATGGAAAAAGGGAATGACCGACATTGACTTAAAATCTAAAAGCAACTCATTAAAGTATAATCATTGAAAGAAGGTTTGCAGGCCATCTAATTAACTTAAGGAAGGTTCTTATTAATTTTGTTCCAGGTTCTTACTTCAAATGATAAGAAAAGTTTTGAAACTTAATGCTTGTTTAAGTTCATTCTAGAGAAAAAAGGGATCAGAGATCAGAGTGCAAATCTAACCCCATATTTCATTATTCTAAAATAAAGGAGAGAAGAGAGGCATCAAATTAGAGGTGATATACTCTGAGTCATTGAAAATCAAGCCAAGATCTTGCTGAAGAAATTAATCAACATAATCTATGATTAACATCACTCAAGAAAATAAACACATTTAAATTAGTAATCCTTTTCAGAGGCGTCAACCACCATAGTTCTTTCTTTGTGGACGTCTTTGCTCTAGTCATGCATAGCCTCAACTTCTTCCAAGTAGAAGAGCATACCAGTGAGCATCTTAGATAGCAAACAAGTAAAAATGCTGATGGGAGTGACACTCTATCCTTCTCCTTAGACAAGTCAATTTTAGTCAGAGAAGATGTCCTAGCATTAAAAATTAGGTGAGAACTGAAAAGAAATCCTTAAGCTGAATGATTTGAATCCTCAAATCACCTCTAGAATAAATGTTGAAGAGAAGGCTAAAGGCCAAGCGAAGGTCACAAGAAAATTTTCTTTTTTGTGGCTGTTGGGAGACATCATAAGAAACTCATATAGCTTCTCAAAGGCAAATACATAATGGTGCACAGTTCTGTAAGTCGGGATGGCCAGCACAAATCAACAAGGAGTTTTGGTTGAACGAAGCAAGCTGGAAGATTAGGTCCTTTAGTAACCTCATTTTGAGTTTTACAAATTAGTACATTGGGAATTTTATTTATACCATAAATTAATGCACTAGGTTATTACTTCACCGGCACCCTGAAACCACAACTTGCTTTGGAACCAGATAAAAAGCCAAAAAGCAATAAGATCATGATGATCCAGAAAAGGAAATATACTCAGATGGGGACTATACTATTAGAACTGTAGGATAAGTTTTAAGATCTCTGTTTAGCATGCCAACTATCTTATCCTATTGTGACACATACAGGCATAAACTCCAAATCTGCCATCCTGAATAAAGCAGATCACAAATATATCAAGTCCTGCAGCTTCACCAAGTAGCCATATCAAAGTCTAGAAATTAATACCAGTCACCAGAACATCTTCTCCCCCACTCTCCTTTTCAATTTGCCTGCAATGTTCTGGACTATGTATCAATTCCAGTATTTGTATAACAAAATTAGTTCAAAAAGACCCACTTGACCATTCATGACCATTCTATCTCTACCTATAGCATAAAAGTATTTCACTAAATACCAATAAATCGAAAGAAAAAAATCAAACAAAATAACTAGTCCATAACGAGAGCAACAGTACCAGAGGCGGAGGTGTAGTCGTCTCGAACAATAAAGCATCAGGCTTATCAGCAAGAACGGAAGATTTGGTCCACAGACAGCTCAACCCACATCTACAGGAATACAGATTATCCAAATTATCAGGAATCCAAGTCCATCCTTTGACCAAAACACTAACGTGGGGCATCTTCAACTGACTGCAAGTAGAATCATCACCAACTTCTTGCAAAGAAGCAGACTTATTGGAACCAACCTGGATCAAATCCTTGTACTTTTCCCTGAACTGAGCACAACCTACTTGAGAGTCCCATTTCTCAAAAGCACTGAAGAGATCAGTGAAAGGGTCAAATGTTGATTTGGTGGATAATCTAGCATCGGCGCTGATCGATGATTGGGTAGAGATTGACCCAGATGGAAATTCAAGGAAGCCAGAGAGAAAAAGCACGAGGATTGCGAAGAACAACATAATGGTAACGGTGAAGGCGTTTAGGGGCTTCAGTGGGACGGTGAGGCAGAAATGTGACATGGGTTATTGGCTCTCTCTCTTCTTCCGAAGAGAAAAGAGTTACAGGGAACAACCAAATGAATTGTTTTTTATGCAGATGCTGAGATCTTACTCTTTCCTATGGAAAATGAAATAAATAATTTAGAATTTGAGTTATGAATCACCATAGGGACAGCATCGGCAGGAAATAGGGACTCTTAAAAGGCAAAATGGTCTTTTAGATACTTTGAAAATTCCTTCGAGTATCAGCCTTGACTCTTGTATAAGTTAAACATTTGCGAGGTTACCCCGAAAGCCCCTATTTAGACGATCTCTGGTATAAATTTAAATATGAAATTCTATATTCATCTTCAAAATATCATTTATTTACAATAAAATTTAAATTTATGAATGAAATTAAAAAATAAAATAAATATTAAGAATGAGTCTAACACCTCCTACTTTTTGCAATGAATTTTTTTTTAGTTAATATATACTTATTTGTTTATATGTCCAATCAACTAACAGACCAACAAACAATATTTAACAATTTAAATTTTTAAAAAATATTTTAGTAATTTTAATTTATATATTCATAATTTTTCACTAGAAGATTTTAATTGCTCATCCAACTGAACATAATGCTAATTGAGCCATGACTTGCTTCAAAGTAAAGGGTTTGGTCCGATAACCTAAGATGAATCAAATGAACCCATTATGGATCTTTGGTCAAATTGCAAATCGACAATGAAAGTGTATCAATTGTATAATTATACATGACAAAATGAGAAAGGTGAAATGAAAGCCCTAATCAGATTTAAATTAAAAAAAAATTATAAATAAAAATATCAACACAAATGTGGAGAGTCAAAGGAG
Source organism: Moringa oleifera (assembly GCA_021397835.1). Taxonomy (NCBI): domain Eukaryota; kingdom Viridiplantae; phylum Streptophyta; class Magnoliopsida; order Brassicales; family Moringaceae; genus Moringa; species Moringa oleifera. The sequence goes on from JAJFZO010000087.1 coordinate 5,385,113, forward strand.
ACTCGTGTCACATATGGGCACTTAAGGTTCCATTGACTAGTAATGGGCATTATTCCATGGACTTTTTCTCTATTGGAATACATTGATTATTAAATATTATGAAATTAGCACGATAAAAATGATTCGGCAATGCAAGCACATTAATACAACAATTTACATCATTTGTGCTATTTATTTTTAAAATATATCTAATATAAAAAATTTATTGAAAAAAGAATATTTTTTGATGCAACAAATTTTTATAAGAATTATTGAAAAAAGAATATTGTAAAACATTTGAGATAAGTAATTGTTACAATGAATGCTGATACTAGCAATTGATCAATTTAATAGAAGATAGAGAAAAAGAATTCCCAACGAAACTTATCGATAGCTAGTAGAAAGTTGAAAATACATTTGCCCTATTATGGCTTATTGTTGAACCATTAACATATATGCCAAAAAATATTTGATGTATTTTTCCAAATTAATATCTTTTATTAAATAAATAGGCGATTTTAATGATTCATTTCATGTTGATGTTCAATGAGTTGGACCAAGTAATATGGTTTATTTATTTATGTGATGAGAGGAGATTGTTGATTCAAAAACATAAACATTGATTTTTTTTTTCCTGCAATTTAACATTCTAGAATTTATCAAGATGAATTATGTAGAAAATTTTGCAATAGTACTTTCAAAGATAGCCATATTTATCTATAATCATACTTTATTGTTATCTTGATGGAGGAAAAGTCCAATGAAAAAACTGAATGACATATTTGGTGACCACTCACATTCATGATATATATTTTAAAAAAAAAAAATTGATCTTTTTGTTTATTTTTATCAGTACAGTAAACATGAGACTAATTTGAAGGTATTAAAAGTTAGACATTAAAAAAAGAAAAACAAAAAAGGGCTTCCACTATGTGCAATAAATTTTGGACACAATTGACATGATAAGTTTGAAGTAGTATACTTATTTCAACTGTGAATTGATTTTAAATTAATTATGCATTTAGTTTGTCCTAAGTTATTGGGTTTCTGAAATAATGCCAACAAGTTTATTGGGTGTTTGAAATCACATGACATAGGACTATTCTATACAATTTTTTTTTTTTTAAAACCATTTGAGTATATATAAGCTATTGTCATTTAAGACCATCTCCAATAATGAACATCAAAAATTGTATTATTTTAATATAAAAAAATATATTTTAAAAATATTTTAATACTAAAATTATTTTATTTTTAATATATTACATCAAAATAATGTAATTAATATTTTTTGATAATATTTTATAATAAATATTATATATTTTTTAATATTAATTAAATATTTAATTAATAAAAATAATAAATTAAATTAAATTATATATTCAATATGAATCTTATTTGAAAGCTTTTAATGAGATATTTTAATAATATAATTATTTCATAATAATATAATTTATATATTTAATTATGCATTAAAAATTTAATTCGATTAAAGACAAAAATAACTTAATAAAAAAAATTTTAAAATAAAAAAATTACATTACACAGAGTTAATGCTTTTGAATCTCATAATTTGGTACTTTATTAGAGTTGAAAAGTAATTTTTAACACCAATTTAGTGTTTTGAAGCTCCCTTACAGATGGTCTAAGTGTTCTTTAAATGGAGGTTCTACTTGCTTTATACAAGCTTAAACTTATTCTTTATTTTTCCACTACTAGCAAAGATAGTAATAATAAAACTAACTTCATAAAATAGAAATCTTTTTTAAAAAAATAAGAGCTATAAGATCGACAAAGTTGGTAGACCTACGAAGTTATCAGATTTTGTTCATGAATGGGTAATAATTTACTTATGAGAACACAATTTATACTTTTATGAAAACATGATAAAAATCAAAGTAGAAAAGAAAAAGAAAAATATCGTAAAAGTATACTAGAATTGATGTTACCTAGGATTTTTAGGGTAACTGGTTCTACAAATTATCGAGCTCGAAACAAATGAAGTGATAAACAACTTCGTTAAAAGGCTATCTAAGTGATTGGGATGGCCTCCGACGCTCAAGTTAGTGGCTAGTTTGGTAAGGTTTTAATGAAGTTCACTAATCAAACAAAATGTACCTTTGGTCCTTTTTTTATAGGTAAGTCGAGGGTATACTTATCTTTTTACGCTCCATAAGACTTGACCTAGACCTAATTGATAGGACAAGGATCTATTCTTGTTCCAATTGAGGTCGTAGATTTTCGACAACATGACAACGCCTCTTTAGTAAGGTATCCTCGTGGCAGTGCCTTCAATAATCATGATAGTTATTGCATGGACAAGTGGATGTCATCTTATTTGACTTGTGATTGCTTGGCTATGTTAGCCACGTAAGTGCTAACTTCGCATTTTGGATATATTTTGTGGATGAATCATTCTTGTTTTTATGGACTTTCTCTGGGCTTTCGGATCATAGGCTGGCTTGGGGTGTCCAAAGCCCATACAAGGTTTGACCTCATCATAAGTACTTTACTTTTTTAGTTGAAAAGGCCTAAAAGCGTGTTTCAACATGGAGGAATAATGGAGTATACCTCTCTTAAAACAGTTAGTTGATCTGCCATGGATATTAGTACACAAAGCTGGCTTACATACTAAGTGGTTGAGTCTGCTTATTGGTTCTTTGATTAGTTCGATGGGTGACGTTCGTCTATGAGCTGTCTTTTGCTAGATTGTAGGTGAGGTCAGCATTCTTTTTGAATCAATGGACTGAGTCCACTTGCATGGTTAAGTCCACACGCTTACGGATTGAGTTAGTATGCCTGCGTGGTTGAGTCTATGTGCTTGGGGCTGAGCAAGTCTGCTTGCATGGTTAAGTCCGTGTGCTTGTAATCTGAGTCAATCCACTTGTGAGCTTTGAGGTTTGAGTTCACTATCAGACTTGTTTATCTCTTTCTTTTGCAAATCTTTTGAAGATAGTAGTTAAGAGTTTTTTAACATTTTTATTTCTCTAAGAGAAGTACCTTGTAACTTATCCATCATTAAATGCCATGTTAATGGATGTCTCAATTTTTGGATAATTTTTTTTGGATTTTTATCACTTAATTCATGCCACATCAGCCTATAATCCAATAGAGGGTTATCCCGTTGGGTTTCATGTGCAGATCCTTTTACTGTTATGTGGCCATGATTTAGCCACTTTAGCCTAATGCTTGATGGTTGCATGCTTTGATTTAGTAGTGTTCTACATGTAAGCTTTTGGCATTTTTATAATTAATGTGTTGCCATATGTTCTTTTTTTTTTTTTTTGAATCAACACTCTTTATACCTAAGGGACCTTCTTCTTGCCTTCACCTTCATTTTCACTTTCTTCTTTCCTTGATGAGATTCTTTTCTCCTTTTCTTTTCTCGTCCTTTATCTATTATGGCTGAGTCTTTTGCTGCCTCCTCCTTTTCTTTTATAGTTATCTATCCTTGAAGTAGGTCCATTAAGCAATTGTACGAGTTTAATGAATTCGTTTCTTTTTATCCTCCCGATCTACAAGATAGAGCCTTTGATTTTTGTAGTCACTACCTTTATGTATAATGAGGCTATAGTAACGGGCATTAGGCTTTCCTACCGCTAGCTTGTTTGGGACCTTTGCTCTTATATTAATATTTCCCTTTCTCAACTTACCCTTAGAAGTTGGTACGCCATTATGGGCTTCCTTGGGGCCGTCTCTTTAGCGAGCTTCGACTACTATCCCATGGACCTTTTTGCCAAGTTTTTCTTCCTTAAGCCTTCTCTTTCAGGGTGATTTTTCTTTGTCTCTCATCCTAGCCACAAACTTTTAGGCTCTCCTCCCCATGGCTTGCACTATTAGAACAAAAAATTCTTTTTCGTGTCCTAGGTCAAACTTCTGGAATATGCTACTGAATGGAGTACCAATCCTTCTTTCAGAAAAGCTCCCTTTCTTTCAAACCTACATAGTGAAAAGATTTATGAAAGTCTTCGTGATCCCCCGCCCCTTAGTGTTCACTAACTAGACCTATCTTTGTTATGTTTATCGGTCTGTCCCTAAGTGGACTTGCTTTAATCCTTTCACTCCTTCGATTGCCTCTTCTTCATCTTTTTTTTTCCTCAATAGAGATCATCAGTTAGTTTCTCCATCCCCCATCCCTCCTTTTTTTTCTTTTTTTTTTTTTAATTTAGAACTCCTTTTGTGTGTTGACTTGATTTGTCTTGTATGGGCTTCAACTTTCATTGATTTTGAAACATCACTAGCTCATCCTTTTCTAGTGAACCTAAGATATCTTTTTTCTTGCCTTTCTAATGTCGATTCTATTGTGGAGTCCTCGGTTTTGGTTAGGACTTCTCTTATTCCGCCTACTTCGCCACCTTTGAGGTCAATTTCCACCATTGTGACCACATCTTCAACCATTCCCTAACTAGCTTCTTACTTTGTTCCACCATGGCTGGTTTGAGTTTCGGATACGATCCATAATTATCGAATTGCCTATGACTTTGCCCAAAGCCTTCTTGTTCTCATTGATAGGCAAACGCATTCAGAGTAACACTATGAATGAGGCAACGTCCATTATATACGTTCACATTAGTGAGTATGTCTTTTCCTTTCATGGATTTCTCTTATTATTTCTTTCTCATATTTATTAACCTTTCATCCTTTACAGGCTGCCTTTGAGATCTTTGCAACAGTGAAGCACTTCTTCCATGAGGTGAAGAAAGCAAGGAACCTTTGGAATTAGATTTTGACTTGCCATAGTGAGCTTAGCATCATGGCAATCATCTTAAAACAGGTTAAGGAAGAAAAAGATAAAGCACTACGCCATGTTGTCACCACGAATAAAGCCCTAAGGACAAAATCCAAAGAGCTACCACTAATGTTAACTTGTGGAAAGGATCTGGGTTGTATGATTTAAGTGTTGGAAGCTAGTCTATCTTTATCTTGTGAGGAGGCTATCCAAGCCTATCAACAGTCCATGAAGTGCTTTGAAGAGAAGCGCAAGTTCGCATATAAGGCGTATGTCTCGGAACTTCAAGATGCTAAGGGTTAATTTCAGCAGGCTCATCTGGTATAGGATATTAACTGCATGGACTAGATGGACTATGCCACAATACTTCCACGCTCTTGAGTCCTCTTCTGCAGACGTCATCACCATAATCATCGATTAGTTTATTTTTTTTTATTATTATTATTGTAATTTCCTTCACGTCCAATGAAAATTTTCTTTGGACTAATCTATTTCACTTCTTTTCATCCTTCACCTTTTCATATTTTAAGGCCTCCTAAAGGATCTACCATCTTGCTTTATAATTCATGATCACTTAGAGAGTTTCTTACAAAAATTTTCTTTATTTAGTTAGCAAACACCTAGTTTTCAAGTCTCTGGCGAGGTAATCAAGCCCTCATTCTTTTGTCTTGCGAATTGATTCTATCATTTCATTCGTAAGGCTTTAGGTCTGTGTGCTTTCATCTTATACATCAATTTTATCGTATTGTCTACAAGCTTAAAAATTCATGTGCTTTCGTCTTACGGATTAAATTTATTATTTTGTCTGTAAGGTTATTAATCCACGTTCGTTTATCTTACTGACTGATTTTATCGTACAGTTCATAAGTTCTGTCTTGGAGGTTATTTATGGACTGGAAAGGATGCGATTGGAAAGTTCTCTTTTGCAATCCATTGGCTAACTCTTGCGAAGTTCACTAGTCTTTGTTTCTTTGGGCATTATATATATGAGTTTTCTTTACACATTTAATTTTAAGGTAATTTTTCACTTTATTTCTTCTTTTTCATGTGCAATCCTATTGGTAGCACATTATCAAACTTTTTGAGCTCTAGGTTCTACGAACTTCCTTGCCTTCCAAGATGCCAAGCTTATAGATCTACTGACTTTTATTACTCTATAGGATCCTTCCCAGGTAGAGTCAAATTTTCCTCTAGCATCTTATGGCTTCGAAATATTAGCTTTCCTCATTATTAAGTCCCCTTCTGAGAATATTTTTTTCCTTCACCCTCTTACTACGATATGTGCCACTCACTGTCGATACGTTGTTGCTCTCATCCTAGCTTGGTTTTTGCATTCTTTAAGTAAATCTAGGTTCGCTTTGGCTTGCTTTCTGTATTCTTCAAGTAAATCTAGGTTAACTCTTAGAACTTGGTTATTGTTTTCTTCATCATAGGCATTTAGACGATGTGATGTCATCCTAATCTGGACCAGCACTACTGCCTTTGTTCCAAATGTGAGGGAGAAAGAAGTCTCTCCTGTTGCTGTTTTGCTCATTGTTTGATATGTCTGTATTATGCTATCTAGCTCCTTTGCCCATATTACTTTTGTCAATTCTCCTTTTAAACGCTTAAAGAATCATTTCATTGGTAACTTTGACTTGGCTATTTGCTTGAGGGTGACCCACTGGTATGAACTTTAGTGTGATCTATAACTCTTCGCAATTGGTCTTGAATCTTGTTCCCTGAAACTGAGTTTCGTTATTTATAATGATGGCTTTTGGTATGTCGAATCTGCATATGATGAACTTCCACGTGAAATCCTAAATTTTATGCATTGTGATGGTAAGTATGGCCTTTACTTTTACCCATTTAGTGAAATAATCTATTGCTACAATCACAAACTTCCTTAGTCCAACAGCTATGAAAAATGGGCCCAACAAATCCATTCCTCATTATGCAAAGGGCCACGAGGACAACCATCGAGTTAACAACTATTGTTGGAATGTTGACCAATGGCATATGTTATTGACACCTTTCGCATTTTTTCACATATTTTCTTACATCTTCCTTCAAGGTGGACCAATAATACCCTTGCCTTATAATTTTATAAGCTAGGGATCTCATGCCGATATGAGTGCCACAAACCCTTTCGTGCTCCTTAGCGAGAACATATTCTTACTCTTCCGGTGTTAGACACCAAAAAAGTGAAGGGTGAATGATCTTTTGTTCAACTACCATCCTCTATGATGAGTTTGGCTGCTTTAATCACACCTTTTCAACCTTCAGTTTGTCTTCTAGTAATTCACCATTTTCCAAAAATTTATAAAGCAGGGTGGTCTAGTTGTCAGCAACACTTACTAGCATTTTTGTCTTTTTATTCTATGCTTGGTGCTCCTTTTGTCTCCATTATGGCATCTTAAGCTGTTTGAATGCCTCCTGGCATTGCATTATCCATTTTAACTTCTTTATCCATCTTAATATGCTGAAAAATAATAGGTAATGTTTCGTTGATTTAGATACGAATTTGTTTGAAGTAGCAAGCCTCCCTGCTAGCCTTTAGACTTCTTTTATGGTTTTTGGAATTATTATGTTGACAATCATGTGAATTTTTTCTAGGTTAGCTTATATCCCCCGTTGTCTCACCGTGAACCCTAGGAAATTCCCTAATGACACTCTAAAGATGCACTTATTTGGATTAAACTTCATACCATGCTTGCATAAGACTTTGAAAGTCTTTGTAAAGTCCTTGGTATGCTCAGATCATTTATTGCTTTTGGTTTTAAGGTCATTCATATAAGCTTCCATGTTTCTTCCTAATTACTTATCGAAGATACGATTCATGAGGCATTAGTATGTAGCCCTGTATTTTTTAACTCGAAAGGTATCACCCTAAAACAGTAAGTACCCATTTTAGTGATGAAAGAAGTTTTTCTTCCTAGTCCTCGGGGTCTATCTTTATCTTATTATAACCTAAATAAGCATCCATGAAGCTTATCATCTCATGTCCAAAGGTGCTATTTACCAATTGGCCAATTCTTGGTAGTGGATAGTTGTCTTTGGGGCATGCTTTATTCAGGTTTGTGAAGTCGATGCACATTTGCCACTTGTCGTTAGCCTTCGTTACCATTACCACATTAGCTAGCCATTTCTGAGTACTTAACTTCCCGAATGAATCCAGCTTCCAATAGTGCTTCAACCTCCCACCTAATAGCTTGTTATATCTTTCTTGAGAACTTCCTCTTTTTCTATCGAACAGGTTTAATCACTGGGTCAATGCGTAACCTATAGACAGTTACTTTCAGCATGATCCCTAGCATGATTGCCACTGTCCATGCAAAAACATCAACGTTAGCTTGTAAAAATCTTACTAGGTAATCATGTTCTTATTATTTAAACTAGAGTATTTATTCTAATTTCGCATCTTTAAACCATAGTACATTTGTTTTTGGCCACCTTACTTAGAGATCATGTTTGATCTACATCAAGATATGCCTTCTCGTCATAATGAGCAAGGTGTATCTCTTTTCCTCCCTGTTCGTTTTTTTGAGCCCCTCTTGGCTACATCCTCATCTTTCCCTATCTCCGTTCCTTCCTTTTTGTTTCGTCATTTTTCATCTCGTGACAAAGGCTGAACCTTAAACTCTTCCTCAGCCCTTGCGATTTTTAATAATTATCATTGAACCTCCATTTCAATCTTATTATCCTCTCCTTTATTAATGTACTTTTCTGCTCTAACTAATAGTTCCTTAAAGGTTTTAAGCATTTTTTTGCTTCGGGCATCGTGGAATGCTCCGACAAGTATTCCTTCTTTTACTGTTGACACTGCAACAGACCGGTCCATGTTTTTTACCTTTAGGGTTGCCCTAATGAACCTTTTCATGTAGTTTCAGATGGACTCCCCCGGTTACCATTTCACCTAGAACAAACGAGCGGTCTCTTGTTTCTTTACCATGATACTCATAAAAAATCGTAGGAACATTCATCCAAGCAGCTCAAATGAGTTAATGAACCTAGCTTTGAGGGAGTTGTACCACTATCTTACTGCTTTTATCAATGTGACAGGGAATGCCCTGCATTTCATAATGTTTGAAAATCCTTGTAGGTTTGTCATGATAACAAACCTCTCTATGTGGTCTCAAGGATCCTCCAATCCATTAAACCTATCGATCTAAAGGGCTTTGAACTTTACTTACATCGATTCTGTTGGAATTTCTAGCGACAATGGGCTTCCTGTAGCTTGTTAATACTTTCGATTATTAGGGTCTCCTTTGTTAAGTTAGCGATCCATCAAGATCTTCAGTGGCTTTTTTATTTTGTCCATTTCTTCTTTCGGGTGGTAAGACGTGTATGAGCATTCGTCTACCAATTTCTTTCCATTGGTATTCTTGGTCTATCATCGTTATTTTTATTATCTAGGTCTAAATAATTTGGTGTTAGTTCTTCCCTGGTCTTTTAGAGGATCGGGGCAGGTGCTTGATGCACTAAAGGCCATGGATGATGGTGAGCTCTTCGGGATAGCAGTTGATGGACCCACACATTAAGTATGTTGATTATTTCGTCCATGTTGGCTGAGAGTGGCAAACGTATCCATTTGTGGTAAATGGAACAGTAGAGGCCTCATAAAGGGAAAAATGGAGACCATGGACACTTGCGGATGCGATAGAGGTGGCAAAATGTGCAATAATGCTCCCACCATCGTAACTGGGGGGGATATGGTTGTCTAAGAGATCATACCACCGAGGGTGGCTAGAAGGGATCATTGTAAAGTCACCATAGAGGTCAACAACAAAGGTAGGGGCGACAAGACCATAAGGGGTCACACCAAGGTAAGAAGTAGGAATGGTTAACTAACTTAAGCCGATGTTGAAATAGTCATAACAAGGGCCTCTTAGTTATGCAGCACTTAGCTAGTGGAATGGTGTGAAGAGGTTTTTCTTTATGGTTACTAAATGGTAGTCTTAAATAGCGACATTAAAGATCCTAATACAAAATGATGATTGCCTAAAGAGAGAAAAATTGAATGCTTTAATTGCAAAGGAGGGCAATTAGGAGGAGGATGCAAAGGAAACACTTATCAGGGTGAATTCCTTTCAACTGCTAAACATGATTACAACCAAGATTGCACACCCAAGGTTAATGTACATGCCAGTAAAGATTAGTAGAGTTGAAATGCTAGCATTGTTAGATACCAAGTGCTAAAAAAAGTTTTTTGGCAGAGAGAATGGTGGCAATGCTTAATTTAAAGCCTTCTTCAATCATAGTAAGGATAAAGATTGTGAACACGAAAGCTGAGTTGGTTCAAAGGGCAGCCATAATGACATTAGAATTGGGAGCCGACGAGGTGATGTCAAGCTTATGATCCTATCACTCGACGATTATGAGATGATTTTAAGATTGAATTTCTTTAAAGCAACAAAGGCCTTCTTGATGCCTCACATTGGTGGCTTAACGGTGATGAAGGAGGCATCACCTTGCTTCATTAAGACAATTAGTTGCTTAGGTTTGACAACTAAGAAAATGGGAACGAAATTGCAAGGCTTGAAGCAACTTAAGGCAAATTAGAGCAAAAGAAAGAAGACTTCGACGATGATGACGAGTTCCCCAAATGGGGTGGTTTATTAGCCCCATGACCTGTAGGTTGGCAAATTCTTAGCATAAGCAGACCTTACCCTATGCCAAGCTACGGAATATGAAGCTGGGTACGCAACAGCAAGGTGATATCAATAAACTGTGGGTGGCGTGGTGGCACAATAAAGGCATGGATGCTCATCGAGGACCCAACCTAAGCAATACCATGGGTAGTATCATGAGCAGGTGCTGGCACATAACTAGAGCTGTTCAAACGGAGTAACTAACTTGCCAAGGGTGTCTTGCAAGTCTTTTGATACATGGGTCATAAGAGATGGCTCGTAGAAATCAAACATGGTGCAAAGCACTTAGCAAATGGGTGAGCACTGCAAATAATGGACATTGGCTCACATTGACACTAAACAAGTGGGTACGCAAGTACGAGGCACCTGAGGTGTGCTTGGATGGCTCAACCCATGCAGTTGGTAGCGGTTACCACTAGTTCAAGACAGTTGCGAAGAGTGGGACACTTGTCATGAAAAATTAAAGCCAAGGCTATTTGCAAGGCTAGATTTGTGTTAGTGGAACCACAATACACTAGGGCGATTGGGGGTGTTAACTGCCAATTTTTTTAGCCTATTTATTTATAAGGGTAGAATCATCAGGCAAAGTATGATGTCTTGCTAGGTTTAGATTATATTTTCCTTGTTCATAAATGAAAAGGTTGGTATTGGTTCTCATAATTGTTGGTATATCTCTTTCACTCTCTTTCTCATGGTTTTTCATTTAAGCATACTCGAAATTATGTCTACACAAAGAGGAGTGCCTGACGAGTTAAGCATCACATATGTCATCATTCGGTAAGAAGTTGATGTAGACTTCAATCGTGTGACAATTTAGAATCAGAGCCTAGTTGTGTTGGCAACTTTGGTTGATCGCTATGAACGAATAAAAGAAAGGTTTACCCTTTAGAGGATTTTGTGAGCATTCCTCAAAGCGATAACGCTACAAGTCTTGCTGTTTAAATTGAACAGCATACTGAACAAATTAAGAGTGGCCTAGAATATTTTGATCAAAATGCGGGTGGACATGGACATCCGCTTAGTGTCTGTCATGCAAGGTCTCATGTCTTTGACATACTCGATAAAAGAAGGCGATAAAGATTTGAGGGATGAGCTCATATTTCTAAAAAAAGGCTATGGTGAACCTCTTAAAGCAAGGGGATGATGGCTCCTCTTAAAGCAAGGGGATGGTGGCTCGTCTAAGATAAAAGTTCTTTAGCCAAAGTCTTTTGATAGCAGTCAAAATTCCAAAGAGCTCAAGAAATTTAAAATATTGAGCAATATTTTAAAGCCAGTGGTATCCTAAACAAAGAGCCAGTGACAATCACCACTATATATTTATAAAAGGATGCAAAGCTCTAATGGCAAACTCAAATGAAAGATGATGCTAATGCAGGGAGGCCAAAGAATGAAATGTGGGATGTGTTGAAAAAGGAATTAAAGGATCAACTCCTTCCTTGCAACACGATTTAGGTTGCACGTAAGCCCCTCAAAGAGTTGAAGCACATAAGTTTATGAGAAAGTATGCAAAGAAATTTCGTTGAATATTGCTGGACATCAAAAACATGACTGAGGAAGACAAGTTTTTTAATTTGCTCTAGGTTGTAGCCTGTGCAAAGTCAATGCTAAAGATGTAAGGCCTAAAAGACTTGCCTATCACATTCGTAATTGCAAATAACTTAGTAAATTTCAAGCATAACAAGAACACTAAAAGAGATGGTACCAGTGACAAGTCCAAGAAAAAGAAAGTGGAAACTTCTTGTGACTAGTTTCGGAGCAATTCTCCAAGTGAAAAGGTATTAACTTTAGTGGTTGTTTCTTGTGCGGTGGTCCTTACTGAGTGCGAGAGTGCCCAGAGAGAGAAAGGCTAAATGCTTTCATTACGAATGAGAGCAATCAAGAAGAGGATGTAAAGGAAACACCTGTTAAGGTGAATCCCCTCTAATAACTAAACACGATCATAACCAAGATTACACACCTAAGGTTAATGTATGTGCTAGTAAGGATTGATGGGGTTAAACTGTTAGCATTGTTGGATACAGGTGTTATAAACATTTTTATGACAAAGAGAATGGTGGCAAGCCTTGATTTGAAGCCTTCTTCAATCACAGCAAGTATAAAGACTGTGAACATGGAAGCTGAGCTGGTTCAATGGGTGGCCATAATGACATTAGAATTGGGGATTTAGTGAGATGATATGAAGCTCATGGTCATACAGCTCAATGATTACTAGATGATTTTGGGATTAGATTTTTTTAGGCAATAAAGGCCTTCTTGATGCCTCACATAAATGGCTTAATGGTGATGGAGGAGTCATCACTTTGTTTCGTGAAGATCATTAGCTACTTAGGTTCAACCGATGAGAAAACAAGAATAAAGTTGCAAGGCTTAAAGCAACTCAAGGCGGATTTGAACAAAGAGAAAACTACACTAGATATTTACCTCAAGAAGACTTTTATGAGGACGTCAAGATCTCTTGGTGGGGTTGCTTTGTCAGTCTCATGACTTATGGGTTGGCAAAGTCTTGGTATGGGTGGACCTTGCCCTATGCCAAGCTAAGAAATTATGAAATGGGGCACGTGATAGCAAGGTGATATCAATAAGTTATGAGTATAGTGGTGGCACGGTGAAGGCACGAATGCTTATTGGGGTGTTAGCGCAAATGATACCATAAGGAGCATTAAGAGCAGTTGTTGGCACATGATTAGAACTGCTTAAAAGGGTAGCCAACTCGTCAAGGGTGTCTGGCGAGTCTTTAACACCTGGGTCACAAGAAATGGCTCATGGGAATTAAACATGGTGTAAGGCACTCAGCAACGGGTGAGTAAAACCTCGTAAATAAAGGAAATGTGCTCACACCATGTCCGATTGCTAACACGAGCCTATATCCATTTTTTATGAGTTCTCTCTTGGCCTGATTGCTAAGTACCTCGCACCATGTCCGATTCTTACTAGCCATCTCTTATGACCCACGTGTCAAAGACTCTCCAAGCACCTTTGGCGAGTTGGCTACTTCCTTGAGCAACTTCAGTCATGTGCCAAAACCCGCTCGTGATGCTCCCCAATAGCAAAACTTGGGTTGAAGCCCTAATGAGCATCCGTGCCTTTCGCACCCAGCACTAATTCACCTATAAATTATTGATATCACCTTAACGTCATGCGCCCCACTTCGCACCTTCTTAACTTGGCTTGGGGCAAGGTCCTATGGCATGATTTTGCCAACTTACGAGTTATAAGGCTACTAAACAAATTATCAAATGATTCACTTCTCACTAAGTGATGGCACGAGTGACATCCAACTCATCATCAATCCTCTCATACTCATATAATTTCGACTATGATTAAACGTAAAACCTACACACGCATGTGAGAGAGAGTAAAAGAAAGGCACCAATGATTACGAGAACCAATCCTAATCTTTTCATTAATAAACAAGGAAAATACAACCTATATGAAATAAGATATCATATCTATTCTTAATGACTCTACCCATAAATATAAATAGGCTACAAAAACTTGGTAGTTAACACTCCCAATCACTTTAGGGTAATACAGCTCCACTACTAGAAAGTTAGCTATGCATCAACCTTGGCTTTAGCTTTTCGTGACAAGTGTCTTACTCTTTGTAATTACTTTTAACAGCTAATAACCACTGCTAATAGCTACTAACCATATGAGCTAATCAATCCAAGCATACACCATGTCCCTTGTGCTCGCGTGCACACCCGATCAAACGCCAACGTGAGCTCATGTTCGTTATTTGTAGGTGTTTTACTCACACGTTTGCTGAGTGCCTTGCACTATGTCTAATTCTCATAAGCCATTTCTTGTGACCCAAGTATCAAAGACTCACTAAACACTCTTGATGAGTTGGCTACTCCGTTAAGCAGCTTTAATCATATGCTAGTACCCACCCATGATGCTCCCAATGGCATCAGTTAGGCTAGGTGGTCCCCAATGAGCATGCACGCCTTCACCATGCCATCACACCACCTATTACTTATTGCTATCACCTTGCTATCGCATGCCCTACTTCACATTTTCTTAGCTTGGCCTAGAGCAAGGTCCACCAATACCAAGATTTTGCCAACCCATGAGTCATAAGGCTAACAAACCACCCCCACTAAAAGAACTTGATGTCCTTATCAAAATGCCTTCTCGAGATAAATATCTAGTGTAGTTTTCTCTTTGCTCAAATCCACTTTGAATTTTCTTCAAGCCTTGTAACTTCATTCTTGTTTTCTTAGCTATCGAACCCAAATAGCTAATGGTCTTAACGAAATAAGGTGATGCCTGCTCCATCACCATTAAGCCATCTATAAAAGGCATCAAAAAGGCCTTTGTTGCCTCAAAAAAATCCAATTCCAAAATCATCTCGTAGTCATTAAGCGATATGACCATGAACTTGACATCATGTTGTTAGCTCCCCAATTTTAATGTTATTATGGCCACCCTTCGAACTAACTTAGTTTCCATATTCACATTTTTCATCCTCGCTGTAATTGGAGAAGGTTGAAAACTAAGCCTTACCACCATTCTCTCTACAACATAATGGTTTACAGCACTCGTATCTAATAATGCTAAGAATTCAGCCCCACTAATCATTACAAGCACGTACATTAACCTTTAGTATGTAATCTTAGTTGTGATCTTGTTTAGCAATTGGAAAGGATTCACCCTAACGAATGTTTCCTCTGCACCCTCGTCCTGATTGTCTTTTTTCGTAATTAAACCATCCAGTTTTTCTCTCCTTGGGCATTCTTCCACTTGGTGTAGACCACCACACAAAAGGTAACCACTAAAGTTAGTACCATTCCCTTTGGTCCAAATTTCGCTTTCTTCTTCTTGAACTTGCCATTGGTACTGTCACTTTCAATGTTTTTGTTGTGCTTGAAATCCACCAAGTTGTTTGCAATTACGAATATAGCAGACAACTCTTTAACGCCTTACCTCTTTAGCTTGGATTGTGCCTAAGGCTATAGCCAAGAGACAAAAATAAAAAGCTTGTCTTCCTCAAACATGTTTTTGATGTCTAGTAATATCGAACTGAATCCCTTTACACACTCTTACATAGAACTCGTTTGCTTCAACTCTTTGAAGGAGTCCTTTGTAACCCAAATCATGTTACAAGGAAGGAATTAATCCTTCAATTCATTTTTTAACACGTCTCACGTTTCAAACTTTGGCCTTCCCGCACTAGCGTCATATTTCATCTGAGTTTACCACCAAAGCTTTGCATCCCCTTGTAAATACATGCTCATGATTGTCACTTACTCCTCCTCTAAGAATGCAAGCGGCTTTGAAATATTGCTTTATGTCCCATAGAAAATTGTCGAGCTTTTTAGAGTTGTGACTGCAATGGAAAGACATAGGCTTGGGGATTTTTATCTTAGAGAGCCACCTTTCCATTGCTTTAAGAGGTTCACCATAGCTTTTTTTAGCAATGCAAGCTCATCCCTCAAATCTTTATCCCTTTCCTTTACTTGATTTGTCAAAGACATGAGATCTTGCATGACAGAAATGAAGTGGACGTCCGTATCCCTCAACATTTCAACCAAAGGATTTGAGCCATTCTCAACTGCTCGATATGTTGTTCAGCTTACTGAGCAGCAAGATTCGTAACTTTATCGCTTTGAGGAGCGCCCATAAAATCCTTTAAATGGGTAAGCCTTTCTCTTATCTCATTCATAATGACTAACAAAAATTACCAATGCAACCAGGCTTTGATATGAAATTGTCACACGGTTAAGATCTATAATCGACTTCTCACCGAGTAATGGCACGAGTGACACCTAACTCATCAGCCAATCCTTTCTGTATACAAATAATTTTGAGTATACTTAAACGTAAAACCCAAACATGCACATAGAAAGAGAAAAATAGAGACACCAACGATTATAGGAGTCAATCCTAACTTTTCATTTATGAACAAGGAAAATACAACCTATATGGGGCCGGATATCACATCCATGCTTAATGGCTCTGCTTGTAAATATAAATAGGCTATAAAACTTGATAGTTGACACCCCTAAATGCCCTAAGATAGTGTGTCTCCATTATCACAAAACTAACCATGCATACAGCCTTGGCTTTACCTTTTCGCGACAAATGTCTCACTCTTCGCAATTGCCTTTAGCTGCTGGTAACTATTGTTAACCCTTACCAACCACATACCTAATACATCCAAGTGCATACCATATGCTTCATGCTCACATGCGTACCCGATCTACTACCAACGCAAGCCTAAGCCTATTATTTACAGGTGTTATGCTACCCTGCTTGCTAAGTGCCTCACACCATGCCCAATTCCCACAAACTATCTCTTGTGACCCGTATGTCAAAGACTCGCCATACACCCTTGCCAAGTTAGCTACTCCCTTGAGTAGCTCTAGTGATGTGCCAGCACTCACTCGTGATGCTCCCTATGATGTCACTTGGGCCTGGGGCCCCGATGAGCATCCATGCCTTCATCATGCCACCACACCACCCATAACTTATCGATATCACCTTACCATTGCGCGTTACTTCACACTTTCTTAGCATGTTATGGGGTAAGGTCCACCCATGCCAAAACCACTTTCACCATACACGAGTCATAGGATTGACAAACCACTTTCACCAAGGGAACTCGAGGTCCTTATCAAAATCTTCTCAAGGAAAATATTTGGTGTCATCTTCTCTTTGTTTAAATACCCCTTGAGTTGCTTCAAGCCTTGCAACTTCATTCCCATTTTCTTAACTGTCAAACCCAAGCAGTTGACACCTTTTTTATCACCATTAAGTCATTTATGTGAGGCATCAAGAAGGCCTTTGTTGCCTCAAATAAATTCAATCCCAAAATCATCTCATAGTTATTGAGTGATATGACCATGAGCTTGACATCACCTTACCAACTCTTCAATTTCAATGTCATTTATGGACACCCCTCAAGCTAATTTAACTTTCGTGTTCACAGTATTTACCCTTGTTATGGCTGGAGAAGGCTTTAAATCAAGCCTTGCAACCATTCCCTTTACCATAAAAATATTTGTAGCATCGGTATCCAATAATGCTAACACTTTTAACCCCACCAATCCTTACTAGCATATACATCAACCTTGCGTGTGAAGTCTTAGTTGCGATCGTGTTTAGTAGTTTGAAGGAGATTCAACTTAATGAGTGTTTCTTTTGAATCCTCTCCTGGTTGCCCTCCTTCATAATTAAAGTATTCAGCTTTTCTATTTTTAGGCAGTCTCGCGCTAATGAAGACCACCGTACAAAAACCAACCACTAAATTTAGTACTTTTCCCTTTGGTTCATGAAGGAGAATTACTCTGAGAGTGGTCATAAGAAGTTTCTGCTTTCTTCTTCCTAGACTTGGCATTGCTACCATCTCTTTCAATGTCCTTGTTATCCTTAAAATCCACCAAGTTGTCCGTAATTGTGAATGAGATGGGCAAGTCTTTCACGCCTTACCTCTTTAGCTCTGATTGTGCCCGCAGCTATAGCCCAGAGACAAAATGAAAAAGCTGGTCTTCCTCAAACATTTTTTGATGTCTAACAATATCGAATGGAATTTCTCTACATACCCTCGCATAGAACCCGAGTGCTTCAACTCTTTAAGGGACTCCCTTACAACCCAAATCGTGTTGCAAGGAAGGAAATGAACATTCAGTGGCTTTTTTAACACATCCCACGTTTTAATCTTTGGCCTCCCTAACATCATTCTCCATCTAAGTTTTCCATCAGATCTTTGCATCCCTTTTCAATTATATGTTGTTGATTGTCATTCACTCCTCTTATAGGTTCCTAGCAGCTTTGAAATATTGCTTTATGTCTCATAGAAAATTCTCGAGCTCTTTTGCGGTTTCAACTGCCATTGGAAAACTTTGGCTTGAGGACTTTTATCTTAAATGAGCCACATTTCCTTTGCTTTGAGAGATTTACCATAGCCCTCTTTAGCAATGCGATCTCGTCCCTCAAATCTTCATATACTTCCCCTACTGAGTTTGGTAAAGACTCAAGATCTTGCATGATAGATGTGAAGCAAACGTTCATGTCTCCTTGCATTTCACATAAAGCATTCTGGGCCATTCTTAATTGCTTGGTACGTTGTTCGACTTGAACAGCAAGACTCTAGCATCATCACTTTGAGGTGCACCTATGAAATCCTTCAAATGGTGAACTTTTCTCTTATCTCATTCATAGCGACCAACCAAAGTTACTGCATAGGTTTTGATACCAAATTGGCACATGATTGATTTCTATAATCGACTTCACACCAAGTGATAGAACGAGTGACAGCTAACTCATCAGCTAAACTTCTTAGTATGCACACAATTTCGAGTATATTTAAATGTAAAACCCATATAAGAATGTGAAACCAACAATTACGGGAACCAATCCCAACCTTTTCATTTATGAACAAGGAAAATACAGCCTACACGTGATAGGACATTTCACCTATGCTTAATGACTATGCTCATAAATATACAAAGGCTACAAAACTTGGTGTTTGACACCCCCAACGGCCCTAGGGTAATGCGGCTCCACTACCACAAAACTAGCCATGCATGCAAACTTGCTGTTGCTTTTAGTAACAAGTGTCCTATTCTTCGTAATTTCCTTCAACTTAAGGTAATTGCTGCCAACCACTACCAATTGCAATGGCTAATCCATCTAAGCGCACATCATATGCCTCGTGCTCCTGCACACGTCTGATCTAATGCCAATGCAAGCCCATGTTGCTTATTTGCAAGTATTTCACTCACCTGCTTGCTAAATGCCTTGCACCATGTTCGATTCCCACTAGCCATCTCTCATGACCCACGTGTCAAAAACTCACTAGACACCATTGGCAAGTTAGCTACTTCCGTGATCAGCTCTAACCATGTGCCAGCACCTGTTTGTGATGTTCTTTATGACATCACTTGGGCGGGGGCCCTGATAAGCATCCATGCCTTTACTGTGCCACCACACCACCCATGACTTATTGATGTCACTTTACTAACACATACCCCACTTTGCACTTTTTTCATTTAACATGGGGCAAAGTCAACCCATGTCAAGACTTTGCCATCCTATGAGTCACGGGGTTTACAAACAACCCTACTAAGAGACCTTTAGGTCCTCCTTGATGTTTTCTCAAGGTAAATATTTGCTGTAATCTTTTTTTTTTTGTCCAAATCCACGTTGAGTTGCTTTAAGCATTGCAACTTCATTCCTTTTTCTTAGCTATCGAACCCAAGCAGCTAATGGTCTTAATGAAACAAGATGATGCCTCCTCCATGACCATTAAGCCATCCATGTGAGGCATCAAAAAAGCCTTTGTTACCCTAAAGAAATCCAATCACGTAATTATCTCATGGTCATTGAGAGGTATTACCATGAGCTTGACATTACCTCGCCAGATCCCTAATTCTAATGTCATTGTGGCCACTCGTTAAACTAACTTAACTTTCGTGTTCATTGCCTTTATCCTTGTTGTGACTAGAGAATGCTTCAAACCAAGCCTGGCCACTATTCTCTCTACCACAAAGCTATTTGTAGCAACCGTATCCAACAATGCAAACATTTTAACTCTACCAATCTTTATTAGCACATACATCAACCTTAGTTTTGCAGTCTTGATTACGATCGTGTTTAGCAGTTGGAAGAGATTCTCCTTAACAGTTATTTCCTCTACATCCTCCTCCTGATTGACCTCCTTCGTAATCAAAGCACTCACTTTTTCTCTCTTTAGGCACTCCCAAGCTCAATGAGGACCACCACATAAAAAGTAACCACTAAAGATAGTACCTTTCCCTTTAGTTTATGTAGGAGAATTACTCCAAGACTGGTCAAAAGAAATTTTTGCTTTCTTCTTCTTGGACTTGCCATTGGGTAGCATCTCTTTAGTGTTCTTCTTATGCTAGAAATCCACCAAACTATCCGTAATTGCGAATGCGACGAGTAAGTCATTCATGTCTTACATCCTTAACTTCGACTATGCCAGGGCTATAACCTAGAGATAATTAAAAAGCTTGTCTTCCTTAGACATGTTTTTTATATCCAGCAATATCGAACTAAATTTCTTTGCATACACTCACATAAAACTCGTGTGTTTTAACTCCTTAAGGGACTCCCTCATAACTCAAGCCATATTGCAAGGAATGAATTCATCTTTCAATTCCTTTTTCAACACATCTCATATTTCAATCTTTAGCTTTCTTATACCAGTATCATCCTCTATATAAATTCACTACTAGAGCTTTGTATCCTCATGCAAATAAATGCTGTTGATTGTCACTCGCTCCTCCTCTAGCATGCATATGGCTTTGAAATATTGCTCTATGTCCCATACAAAATTCTCGAGCTTTTTAGAGTTTCAACTGTCATCAAAAAGCTTTAGCTCGAGAACTTTTATTTTGGAAAACCCACCTTCCCCTTGCTTGAAGAGGTTCATAATAGCCATCTTTAGCAATGCGAGCTCATCTCTTAAATTTTTATCCCTATTGTTCAAGCCGAACAGCATATAGAGCAATTGAGAATGGCCCAAAATGCTTTGATTGAAATGCAAAAGGAATGACACATAACTAGTAGGCTAATCCTCTTAGTACATGCATAATTCCAGTATGCTTAAACATAAAACCTATACATGCATACGAGAGAAAGAAAAAGAGATACACTAACGATTACGAGAACCAATCCCAACCTTTTCTTTTATGAATAAGGCAAATACAACCTATACGCGACAAGACATCACACCTATGCTTGATTACTCTGCCTGTAAATATAAATAGACTATAAAATCTTATGGTTGACACCCCAAACCATCTTAGGGTAATGCCACTCCACTACCACAAAGTTAACCATGCATGTAGCCTTCGCTTTAACTTTTTGCAACAAGTGTCCCACTCTTTGCAATTGCCTTTAACTATTGGTAACCACTGCCAATCACTACCAATCATATGGGTTAATCCATCCAAGCACATACCATGTGCCTCATGCTCGCGCGTGCATCCGATCTAGTGTTGACGCAAGCCCATGTCTGTTATTTGCAAGTGTTTTGCTCACCCGCTTACTAAGTGCTTTGCATCATGTCTAATTCCCATGAGCCATCTCTCATGACTCACATGTCAAAGACTCAACAAACACCCTTAGCGAGTTGGCTACTCCCTTGAGCAACTCTAATCATGTGGTAGCACTTGCTCGTGATGCTCCCCATGGCATCACTTGGGTTAGGGCCCTAATGAGCATCCATGCCTTTATCGTGCCACCACGCAACCCATAATTTATTGATATCATCTGGCCATCACTCACCCCATTTCGCACTTTCTTAGCTTTGCATGGGCCAAGGCCCACTTATGCTAGGATTTTGAGAACCCATAAGCCTCGGACCTAAGAAACCACCCTCATAAAAAGAACTCAATGTCCTCTTCGAAATCTTCTCAAGGTAAATATATGGTGCAGTCTTCTCTTTGTTGAAATCCATCTTGAATTGCTTCAAGCCTTAAACCTGCATTCCGTATTTTTCATTTATCGAACCTAAGCAGCTAGTGGTCTTAACTAAACAAGGTGATGCCTCTTCCATCACCGTTAACCCACTAATGTGAGGTATTAAGAAAGTCGTTATTACCTCAAAGAAATCCAATCCTAAAATTATTTCATAGTCATAAAGTGATCTGACCATGAACTTGACATCACCTCGTCATCTCCCCAATTCTAATGTTATTGTGGCCACCCCTCGAACCAACTCAGCTTCCGTGTTTATAGTTTTTATCATTGCTATGATTGAAGAAGGCTTCAAACCAATCCTAGCCACCATTTTCTCTGCCACAAAACTATTTATAGCACTTGCATCTAATAATGCTAACACCTCAACCCCACTAATCCTTTTGGGTATGCGCATCAATCTTGGGTATGCAATCTTGGTTATGATCGTGTTCAGCAGATAAAAAGGATTCACTTTAATGAGTGTTTCCTCTACATCCTCCTCCTGATTGCCCTCCTCCGTAAATAAAGCATTTTGCTTTTTCTTTTAGGACATTCCTGCTTTTGATGAGGACCATCGCACAAAAAAGACACTAAAGTTAGTACTATTCCCCTTAGTCTGTGAAGAAGAATTGCTCTGAGACTGGTCACAAGAAGTTTTTGCTTTCTTCTTCTTAGACTTGCTATTAGTACCATCTCTTTCAATGTTTTTTATTGTGCTTGAAATCCACCAAGATGTTTGTAATTGCTAATGTGATAGGCAAGTCCTTCACGCCTTGCCTCCTTAACTTCGATTGTGCCTAAGGTAATAGCCTAGAGACAAAATTAAAAAGCTTATCTTTGTCAGGTATATTTTTGATGTCTAGCAATATTAAACTAATTCCTTTACATACTCTTGCACAAAACCCCTATACTTCAACTCTTTAAGGGGACTCCCTTGCAACCCAAGCCATCTTGTGAGGAAGGAATTGATCCTTTTCAATTCATTTTTCAATATATCCCACATTTTAATCTTTAAACACCTTGCACTAGCATTATCCCCTATCCAAGTTCATCGTTAGAGCTTTGCATCCTTTACTAATACATACTAGTGACTGTCACTTGCTCCTCGTCTAGGAGGCGAGTGATTTTGAAATCTATGTCACATAGAAAATTCTTGAGCTCTTTGGAGTTTTGAGTGCCATTGAAAGGCCTTCGCTCGGGGACTTTTATCTTGGACAAGTCATCTTTCCCTTGCTTTAAGAGGTTCACTATAGCCCTCTTCAGTAATACGAGCTCATCCCTTAATCTTTGTCCCATTCCTTTACCAACTCTATCAAAGACATGAGATCATGCATGACAAACATGAAGCAAATGTCCATGTCCTTCCACATTTCAACCAAAGCATTCTAGGCCGCTCTCAACTGTTCGGCACGCTGTTCGGCTTGAACCGCAAGACTTGTAGCATCATCGCTTTTAGGAGTGCCCATGAAATCCTCTAAATGGTTAAGCCTTTCTCTTATCTCATTCATAACGATCAACCAAAATTACCAATGCAACTAAGCTCTAATACCAAATTGTCATACGGTTGAGATCTATGATTAACTTCTTACCAAGTGATGACACAAGAGACACCCAATTCGTCATCTAATCCTTTCCCTATGCACGAATTTTGAGTATGCTTAAACTTAAAATCCATACAACACACAAGAAAGAGTAATAAAGATACACCAACGATTATGAGAATCAATCCCAACATTTTCATTTATAAATAAGGAAAATACAACCTATACGCCACAAGATATCACACACATACTTGATGACTCTTCCTGTAAATATAAATACGCTACAAAATGTGGCGATTGATACCCCCAATCACCTAAGAATAATGCGGCTCTACTACCATAAAGCTAACCATGTATGCAGCCTTAGCTTTAGCTTTTTGCAACAAGTGTCCCACTCTTTGCAATTGCCTTTAACTATTAGTAATTGTTGTCAACCGTTACCAACAGGATGGGCCAATCCATCCAAGTGCAGACCATGTGCTTCATGCTAGCGTGTGCCCCTAATTTAGTGCCAACATGAGCCTATATCGGTTATTTGAAAGTGTTTTACTTGCCCATTTGCTAAGTGCCTCGTACCATGTTTAATTCCCACGAGTCATGTCTCATGACCCTTATGTCATAGACTCAGCAGACACTCTTAATGAGTTGGCTACTCCTTTGAGCAACTCTGATCATATGCCAATACCTGCTCATGATGCTTCCATGGCATCACTTGGGTCGGGCCCTGATATGCATCCATACCTTCATCGTGCCACCACGTAACCCATAACTTATTGATATCACCATGCCATCGCACCCCTTACTTCGCACTTTCTTAGCTTGGCATGGGGCAAGGTCCACCCATGCCAAGACTTTGCTAACCATAAGTCATAAAGTTGAGAAACCACCCCCACTAGGAGAACTCGACGTGCTCGTCAAAGTCTTCTCGAGGTAAATATCTGGTGTAGTCTTCTCTTTGTTCAAATCCGTCTTGAGTTGCTTTAAGCCTTGCAACTTCATTGCTGTATTCTTAGCTATTAAACCTAAGCAACTAATGGTCTTAATGAAACAAAGTGATGCCTCCTCCATCACCATTAAGCCATCTATATGAGGAATCAAGAAGGCATTTTTTGCCTCAAAAAAATCCAATCCTAAAATCATCTCATAGGCATCAAGCGGTATGACAATGAGCTTGACATCATCTAGTTGGCTCCCCAATTTCAATGTCATTGTGACGACTCTTCAAGCCAACTCAGCTTCGATGTTCATAGTCTTTATCTTTACTGTGACTAGAGAAGGCTTCAAACCAAAACCTTGTCATCATTCTCTCTGCCACAAAATTGTTTATATCACCTATATCCAATAATGCTAACATTTCAACCTCACCAATCCTTACTAGCACGTGCATCAACCTTGGTTGTGCAGTCCTGGTTATGATCGTGTTTAGTAGTTGGAGAGGATTCACCCTATAGGTGTTTCCTTTACATCCTCCTTATGATTGCCCTCTTTCGTAATCAAAGCATTTAGCTTTTCTTTCTTTTGGCACTCTTGCGCTCAATGAGGACCACCACACAAAAAACAACCACTAAAGTTAGTACTTTTCCCCTTGGTCTATCAAGAAGAATTGCTTCGAGACTGGTCACAAGAAGTTTTTGCTTTCTTCTTCTTGGAGTTGCCATTAGTACCTCTTTCAGTGTTCTTATTATGCTTGAAATCCAACAAGATGGTTGCAATTACGAACATGGCAGGTAAGTCTTTCATGTCTTGCCCCTCAACTTCGACTGTGCCCAAGGCTATAGCCTAGCGACAAAATTAAAAAGCTTGTCTTCCTTTAACACATTTTTTATGTCCAGTAATATCAAACTAAATTCATTTACATACTTTTGCATTGAACTTGTGTGCTTTAACTCTTTGAGGGACTCATTTACAACTCAGGCCATGTTGCAAGGAAAGAATTGATCCTTCAATTTCTTTTTTAACAAATCTAACATTTAAATCTTTGACCTTCTAGCACTAGTATCATCCTTCATCTGAGTTTTCCATTAGAACTTTGTATCCTTTTGCAAATACATACTAGTGATTGTCACTCGTTTCTCTAGGGTGCAAGTAACTTTGAAATATTACTTTGTGTCCTGCAAAAAATTCTCAAGTTCTTTAGAGTTTTGACTATCATCGAAAGTCGTTGGCTTGAGGATTTTTTTTCTTGGACGATTCACCTTCCCTTTCCTTTAAAAGATTCACCATAGCCCTCTTTTGCAATGCAAGCTCGTCCCTTAAATCTTTATCCCCTTCCTTTACCGACTCTATCAAAGACACAAGATCTTGCATGACAACCACAAAATGGATGTCGTGTCCCTCCACATTTCAACTAAAGCATTCTAAGTCATTCTCAACTGCTTGATATGCTATTCAGTTTAAACAAGAAGACCTGTAGCATCATCACTTTGAGGAGCACCCATGAAATCCTCTAAACGGGTAAGCCTTTCTCTTATCTCATTCATAACGATCAATTACTATTGTCTACGTAACTAGGCATTGATACTAAATTGTCACACAGTTGAGATCTTTGATCGACTTCTCACTTAATGATGGCACGAGTGACACCCAACTTGTCAGCCAATCATTTATGTACGCACATAATTTCGAGTATGCTTAAATGTAAAATCCACACATGCACGCAAGAGAGAGTAAAAGAAAGATACCAATAATTACGAAAACTAATCCCAACCTTTTCATTTATGAAAAAGGAAA
The DNA here is from genome assembly GCA_021397835.1 of Moringa oleifera. NCBI lineage: Eukaryota > Viridiplantae > Streptophyta > Magnoliopsida > Brassicales > Moringaceae > Moringa > Moringa oleifera. The sequence continues at coordinate 5,411,155 of JAJFZO010000087.1, forward strand.
ATAACTTATACGCTGCAGGACATCACATATATGCTTGATGACTCTGTCTTAAATATAAATAGGCTACAAACTTGACAGTTGAGATCCTTAACTGCCTTAAGGTAATGTGATTCTACTACCATAAAGGTAGTCATGCATGCAGCTTTGGCTTTAGTTTTTCGTGACAAGTGTCCTATTCTTTGCAATTGCCTTCAATTGCTAGTAATGTTGCCAACTACCACCAACCACATGGGCTAATCTATCCAAACGCACACCATGTGCCGTCATCTAAAAAGTGGTCTTTCTTGACGATCATTTATACATTAGATGACAGTCATAAAATTCATCATTGAGTATAATTATGTTTTAAATTTTTTTAGATTTTATATTAAGATTTTTATGAAAGTTTCAAAAAAAATTCTAATTTCTTAAACCTTTCTTAATAATTTTTTTAAAAATTATCATCTAATATTATGTATTTTTTAAAAATATATATATATATATATATATTCACAATTAATCAAAAAATTACACTTATAACAATAAGACACACTAATCAAAGCTAACTCCAACCAAAACATCAATACAATAATACACTTTCTTAACATTATAATCTTCCTTAACATCATAAAGCAACCAATTCACCAACCATTACACTATTAACAAGTGATACTAATAAAATTTAAGAAGTACCAAATAATTGTATATCAAAATGCACAATGATCCAAAAATGAATTACCTTGTAATGACCAACAAATAATAAATCCAACAAAAGAAATAACAAACAAATTTAAGTAAAATATTTATCGTTGCACCCACTACACTAAGCATACATTAAGAACCAATAAATCTATTTTAGGCTCATCAATGGACTCTCATGTTAACTGAATAGTAAAAATCATAAAAAGAGTATCTTAAATTAAATGCTTTTTTTGAGTTGTCCATTATTATTAAAAGAAATAACCTGAAAAAAGAATAAAAAGGAAAAAAAATATTACTTATTAAAAAAGTGAAGGCGAACATTATAATATGAGGATATTGTCCATACATACGCAAAGTAATAACAAATAAGCAACATACCTTAAACAGCCCATTGTACAAATGGAGTCTAATTAATTTACATTCAGGATCAATGATGCCAATTTAAGAGGAAACCCATCAAGGAAAAAAGAAAGTCAATCAAATAAATGATTTAAAATCCCCATGAAATTTAAAATACTAATACTTCTTGCACTAAACTGAAAGACAAACCTCCTTCCTACCATAAGAAATCGATATACAATTAAAGAAATTATCTGCCCATTATTTATAGGGCGATGGATACAATTACAAATATCTTCTGTTGCTCTGTAGGGAAACAGTGTAAGTTCATCAAACATAAACATAGAAACCTAAGGTTTTATCCATATATTAGGAGAATTTATATATATATATATATATATATATAGCTATAAATGACATCAAAGAGCTACCTCCCTTTCACAAATATTAAGAATCTATTCAATGATTAAAAAAAAAAGAATGAAATTTAGTATGGGTGTGTGTGCATATGCATTCAAAACATTAATTAACTAGGCTAATGAAAAATGGCAGCTTAATGGCAATCAAACAAATTGCAAAATGTGAATGATGTGTAAACATGATGTATATTAGAAAGGTGAAAAAAAAAAAAAAGCAAAGATATGAGATCAACCACAAGTAAGAGGATGTAAATATTGAAGCATCAACGAGAAGACAAACTTATCTCCTTTGTTTTCACATGCAAACATTGTTATAAGCTCAAATGACTGAACATCCTACTAAAGAACACATAAGTTATATCTCTAGTTCCAAGAAATCATGTACTTCAAAATAAGTAATAAGACACAAGTGACATATATGGACTCTACTTAAGTCTCCATCAATTGTACCACCAGTGACACACAGATTTAGACTCTTATTAAACAATCAATCTTACAATATGGAACATCCTACTAGGGAAGCAATAATACACAAGTGACATATATGGAGAAAAGGAGAACAACGGAACCTAGAAGCACAGTAACAAGTCAACAATGGTAGTAACAAGTAAAAATGAATCAAAAATTTAACGAAAAGGGGAAAATACAATGGCAAACGCAAGTAAAAGGTAGTGCAATAGAGCCAGAGCCAGACGACAAGAGCTCCCGACGAAGGTGAGCTGGGTTCCTACTGCGAGAAAGAGAGAGAAAGAATATATGTATCATGGAAAGAGAAAGAGACTTTTTGCAATCTTGGGTCTACATTAATCTCAAACATCACAATAGAGGAGAAGACAGACAGTATGAGAGGCGGCCGACAACAGATGGGCTATTATTACAAGAGGGAAATTGCAGAAAATGCTACCAAACAGACTGACGAGAAATGCTCAATTTCTCGTTGGTAAGTATACAACCAACGAGAAATATGATTTTTACAGAAAAACCATAATTTATTTTCTTCCATGGTATCTTCAACAACGATTTAAAAAAGATATTATTTATTTAATATTATTAAAATTTTATTTTGTTGCAATGATTTTCATAAAATATATTTTTAAAATAAAAATTTTGAATAATTTACATATATATATATATATTTATTACTTTTATGACTCTCAAAAGTAGAAGCCTCCAGAAAAAAAAAATTGAAGAATGGAATTAGCCGAACTCTACCCCTTGCTATTTATAATGGAAGTAGTAATAATGAAATCTTTAACAAATAAGCTTAAAATTGTGATCAAATCTTTAAAGATATATATTGTTCTCATTGATATCATAATTAAAAAAAATTAACTTATTCAAACAAGATAGATGATATGATCAAGATAAATTTTATTTTTAAAAATTAATATAAAAATAAATAAAATAAAATTTTAAAAATAAAAATAAAGTTTTTATACTAAAATATATTTATTTAAAATATGACAAAAAGTAAGGAATTGAAAGACAGCAAACTAAAAATGAAGGGATTTTTTTTTTTTTTTTGTAGTCCTCTGTATAAGAGTATTTATGTAAATAACTAACATTAATAATGTATATGTTTTTAGCACTTTTTAGATGCTTTAAGACAAAATTACTCTTTGTGCAGCATATGCAATTACTTACTTGTCCAAATATAGAATCCCAAAAGTCAAACATCTCAAACATCTTTTTTTTCATTTCTTCTAACTGTGGTGCTAAACTTCATCACTTAGCTTCGTCCTTTTGCATTTGGTGTTTATTCATTTCTTCACTTTCGTTGTAAACCGACCTTTGAAGAATATCCATAAGCTACTGAGTCACTAAGAAATCAATAGTGGTGCGGTTTTAAACAATATTTTCAACTCAAATTCTTCATTCCTTCCTATTGAATACCCACGAATGAAATCGTCCCCCCATGTCGCTGTGCATTTTTTTATTTTTTTAATACATTAAAAATAAAAAATTATTTTGGGTATATTACCCATTCATTCTTTAGTGTCTGTGTGCACTAATTTCTTGCTTTGGGTGCATCTATGTGCATCGATTCGCTACATTTGTACCATGTTAGGTCAAAATGTAACTAATTTTGGAAATTATACCTAGTTTGATAAAGTGTACTAAGTTTTAAAAATTGTACCAATTAATCGTACCTAGTTTTTAAAATCGTATGCTATTTGCTCGAATTTTGACATGTTTTTTTGGTCAATTGTAGATGGCAACAAACTTTACTTTTCATAAGCCCATGTGATCCCTAAAGAGTCCTAAAAGACTGAAAGAAAATGAAACACTATGACAATAATGTCATCCCCACTTTGAAGGAAATTTTAGATGATTCTTAGAAGGACAAGTTTAGAATGACCTATTTGGGGTATTTCTTACATGTGCACACAGATTTTAACTTTTTTGGGATTAGTGTCCATAATCTTCTACTTCGAGAGATTCAACAGAATTGCTAGGACAAAATATGGTTCAAACTTGGGTAAAATGAGGTTCGTTTTAGCAAAGTGAAATTTTGCCTAATAACTGGCTTGAAGTTTAGCGAGCTATCGGACACAAACAACATTGCAGCTAATCCATCTGGTATCCTCGCTAAATACTTCAAGGGGAAGGATAAGGTCAGTGGTAGTTGTATCAAGACCAGGTTGCTGGAAGGGGAGTTTGAGGAGGAAGATGACAAGGTGAAGTTGGGTTTGCTGCATTTATTAAACAGCTTCATCAAAGGTCATGACAAGCGCCAACATGTCTCTATGTGGCAATTTTATCTAGTAGACAATGTTGAAGCCTTTAATAGCTTTTCATGGGGCACATGGTCTACTGTAACTCCTTGCTGCATTTCAAGAAGGCAGCTGTAAATCGAGTAATAGATGCCAATAGGATGAACTACAATGCCTATGGCTTCGTATGGGCACTGTAAGTAAGGATCGAACCTTTTTATTAATTTCTAGTTTTTTTAGTTTCAATGGATTCAATTTTATCTTCATGAAAGATAACTTGATTGTCTTTTTCAATAGATTTTTACCTTCGAGGTGATTCCTGCTATCAACATGCACGGTAGTAGGTTGTCAAGCTTTAACCAGCCATTGCCGCGAATTTGTCGATGGAGCTTTCATCGAAAGCCACATAACGTAGATTGCAAAAAGATCTTCACAAATGCTGTAAGCAATGTCGCGTCTTCATTTCATACATATATTATCTATATCGCATCTACATTTTTATTTCATACATCCATTCTCAAATTCGTACCTCCATTATCAATTTCGTGTAAACACTTTCATTTCATACGAACATTAGCAATTTTATATCTTTATTTTTATTTCATACCTCTATTCTTAATTTCATATCTTCATTTCATACTAACATTCTTCATTTCGTTTCTTCATTGTCATTTTGTATTGAAGTTCTCAATTTCGTGTCTTAATTTCATACCAGCATTCTCAATTTCATGTCTTAATTTCATACGAACATTCTCAATTTCGTGTCTTTATTTTCATTTTGTACCTAAATTCTTTATTTAGTGCCTATATTCTAAATTTCACATCCATTTTTTTCATTTTATACCGATATTTTAAATTTTGCATCTACATTTTTCATTTCGTATCTTCTTTCTTAAAAGACTATCCTTATCATTATTTCGTATTTTCAAATCGGGGCTAAGCTAAAATTAGATCCAATAACTACTGAACGCCAAGCCCTTTACTATGTTGGAGTTGAAGATACTATCGTCCTATTGCAGCCACTTACTTAGGCCAATGTGCCTGATACATGATCAAGTGAGGATGACACAGTCGAGGTCCCATCTAGAAGAACTCCATAAATTTGCAATCTTCTTTGTGAAAGCAATACAAGATATGTACTCTTCATATATTGTATGAGTTTTATTCTTGCATTTTACAATCAACAACTTCTGTTACTTGCAGTGACGAGTTGGCTTTTTTTTTTATCGAGTGGCAGAGGAATAATGAATCTGATGAAGTCACTAGTGACAGAAGAGAGATGGCTAGGCAGAGGAGGATGGAATCGGAGATGCAGGAGGATGACGTTGAGAGGAGGCGCTTGACACTGAAAGGACTGTAGAGGATCCAGATGTTTACCATCACCTCACTGCTATGGAGGCAAAATTAGATCTTCTCGAGGCAAAGATAAAACCAAATGGATTCTCCAAATGAAAGGCGCCATCAGGAGCAAATGGCTTTATTGAAATCCATCTAGCTCTCTCTATAAGTATTTAGATATGGTGGCCAAGATCCTTTCCGTATAATGTCAAATCCAGTTCCCAATGATGTAAGTAATTTGTATCTATATCGTATTATAATTTTAGATTTTATGCAACTTGTGACATGGAGATGACATCTATAATTGTTTTCCTTCCCTATGATGTTAATATAGGTTTCACACCACATAATTCCATCCTTGAGGAATCTGGGAAGCCTGAAGACTCCACCACGGAGGTGTTGGCTCATGCAGTGTAGTTACATGAACAAGAAGCCACTGCAGGGCCAATTATAGGGGAAGTGGCTACTGCAGCGGCAGGGGCAATGGACGAGGAAATGCCACTGCAGCAAGTCCATGCAATGAGGAACTAGGGGACTTGGCTATTATCCCAGTTGAGGCAACTAATAATGTGCTCCCAGTTGTTAGGACTTGTAAACGGTCGACCTTAACACTAGGACTACGAAAGCCAAGTATCCTCACATGGTGAGTGCAAAGTCCAAATTCAACGAGAAAATCCTTATTGCATTCAACGAGTTCATGAATGACCAATCATAATAAGTTATTTATTTTTGAGGAACTATTATATTGAATTATAAATGCTTTTTACTTTTTTCACACACTTTGTTTCCATTTTCTATTGCCGCGATGTAAGTATTAGTCATTCAGTCAGTATGGAGTGGTTCAAAGTTTTCAAAGACAATGATGAGTAGGTTGATGACTCGGTAAGTTGGTCATTTTACACTATTCTCTACATTCATACCTAGAATTAACATTTGTGCCTTCATTTTGTATAGTGATTTAATAGTATATTATTGTTTTTTTTTTTGTGTCTCAACCAGCATATTGAAGCATATCTAAATCTCCTTCAAAGAAAGTAAAGGGAGCTTCCTGGATAATAAGCGCAAGATGTCTGCATCTATGATACATCGCTTTATGTAACTTTATTGGTCATTAAATATTTGGATGATTTTCTATTATTATAATTTTTTTATTGACTTTATTTTGTTCAAATTTGCAGACAACATTTTTTTACATTTACAGTGAATATCAAAAGGATCCAAACCACATACTAATTTTGAAGCACATAAATGGGAATCAGACTTCCTAGATAGTGTGAGAGGCAAATTTTATCCCCAGTTTCTAGCTTAGCACACTGTGAATAAGGTGATAAATCTTTTCATTTCCTTTAACTATATTCTTGCAATATTATGTGAATTCATTATTGATATGTAAATAATATTTTTCAATGTAGCTAATGGTTTCATGCCATGTTAGAGGATCTGACTGGCTACTAGTTATGGTAAATCTGCAGAAATTTTCATTAAAAATTTTTTACTCTTCCCGGTAAGAGATACCAACTAAGGTGCGTGTTCAGCAACAAAACCAACTGAGATTTATGCTACCAAGTTATATAGCTAGCGGGGATATTTTAAGCAAAAACCAGATGTTAAAAAGCTGAATATTTCACTCTCATGCACACTAGAGCCCAAGACCAAGGTTCCCCAGCAGAGAAAAATGTAAGTCTTTTTGTAACAAGTTATTGTTATTATCATTATCTAAAAGTTTCTGTTTAATGTCTATTTTTTTAATTATGTTTCTTTTTTTTTTTTTAGTGACAATTGTGGACGTCACATGCTGTATAAAATGGAGCATTTAATCCTTAACATGCAATTAAAGCATAGAGATAAAGATATGCCAGAGATATGAAACCACATGGCAATACATATATTTGCCAATTCAACTGTAGATGATAATTAATAATTTGTTATTTTTTTATTCTTTTTATACAATATATTATTTTTGTATATACATTTCAAAATTGTATGCGTCATTATTTTTGTTAATAAAAATAAAATTTGTTATATTGTTTGTCTGGCCATCTAACTCATAAAAGTGCTTAAAATTTACTGTTGTGAATTAAAGGTACAAAATCAATCAATGTACGATTTATTATTAAAAGTGCGAATTGACTACACAACTCACTATTGAAGGTGTGAATAAAGGCACGAATTAAGGGTACAAATTACTATTAAAGTGCGAATTTACTACACGATTTACTATTACAAGATGCGAACTCAAAGCACAAATAAAGAGATTTACTGTTAAAGGCGCGACTTTAATGCACGATTTACTATTGAAGATGCGAAATGAAGGCATAAATTAATGATACGATTTACCATTAAAATACGAATTAAATGCATAATTTACTATTTATGGTGCGAAATGCATTATCAATATTGCCAACATCACATGAATTGACATGCATATAACAATTAAGACCATATAAAATGTTAAAAATCTCAAATTGTATACCAATTAGTAATAAAAAAATAAGTTTAAAATCAACAATATGATTAAAATATTATGATTATCATAAGTCAATTGTGTCATCATTTAGTAAATTTGAATTGGAAAGTGTTAAATAAGTTCATAAATTATGCCCTATTTCATTATAATTATGACATTTATGACGCAACTAATCAGGCATATTGGACGATCGAGAGTGGCTAACTCCATTATAACACTGTGGATTAGAGCGCATCAATCGATTGTGTCCATATTGCATGTATCCAAAGCATTTCTTTTGGCACGTCTTCTCCCCACCACAGAGTATTCTCTATTTTATCGGATGCCCTGCTGACTTATCATTATTTGATGATAATACCATAACTTTTATAACTTCTTCAGGTGCATCTCAATCAGACTTATCACCAACTGGATATATCGGCTTAGCGTATGCTGCTACTAGTTGATGTTATTTGTAGTAATTAGGACAAAGAGTTATGAAGTCAATATTACATTCCTCGTAAAAAATACATAATTTGTGAAGTTAATGCAAGAAATCACAATGAATAATAAGAATATTACCAATAAAACAATCAATGTCACCTAAAAGCTACTAGTGCATGTGCATATGGTAAAAGATCAGCTTGAAAGTCCCTACAAGTGCAAGTACGTTCAATAAGCTTCACAATTACCTCTTTATCCTTGTGTCTAACTGAAAATACATTCCAATCAACATTAAAAGCTGTCATTTGTAATGAAACTTTTTGTCTCTCAGTTATTAATAAGTGAACCCATTCTGTTAGTTGTGGCCTCTAAGCCTTAGCTTTCTCGAGTCAATCAAAAAATCTTGCATTATGCCTCGAATGAATTCCAATAGAGCCGTCACAGGTAACTTGCGAGCAAATCGAAGACACGAATTCAAGATCTCGGTTAAACTAGTGGTCATGAGTTGATATTGTCCTTAGGGATAATACATACGTGACCATTTTCTTGGATCTTCCTTCATGATATATTCGAAGGCTTCCGGGTGATTAGCCTGTAACTCAATCATCAATTTATTAAATTCAGATTCTTGATATGCCCTAACTACCCTATAAAATATCTTAGATATGTCTTCCCTCTTGAATTTATTCTTTATATTTTGGGCCATATGCCATGAATATAAACCATGACAAGAATTAGGAAAGACCTTTACGCTGCCATTTGCAATGTTGGCATGACAATCTGATATAATAACCAAGTCTTTAACTAAACTTGTAGCTTCTTTCAGCTATTGTACGAACCACTCCCATGCTTCATAGTTCTCAGAGTCACCAAAACCAAATGCTAGTAGATATATCTATTCGTTCTCATCTTTTCACGCCGCTATAAACATTACACCGTGGAACCCTCCTTTTAGGTGAGAGCATCGATAGCAATGACCAGTCTAATTACTAAACGAAAGCCCCTCAATGATTGTTCAAGAGCTACAAAGAAATACTTAAATCAATTAGTTTCATCTTCAAGCAAATGTGAGCCCTAGTTTTTCGATTAATTATTTATAACATGTAACAGTATGATGACAATTATTGATATGACTCAGTTGGGTTACCATATGTAAGAGACAATACATACTCTTTAGCTTTCTAAGCTTTACTATATAAAATTTATATGTCATAGAGTTCTTTCATATCACTCATGATGTATTTCGGCTTAATGATTCTAGCATTAGTAGATAATCTTTGAGCTATAATTTCTCCAATAATGATAGAACTTGCTTGTCGATGCCATTGATGCAATTCTTTAACTGTGCAAACGTGTGTTAAATCACACCTTCTAATTTGGAAGAATTACCCTTGTGCAACTCTCATAATACGAATCTTTCATGTACAATTTCTTTCTCTACAAGCAATCTCAAATAATGATTTGTTAGACCTAGCGACTCTAAATTTAAAGTTCTTAGTTAAAGCATGCACACCTAAAAATCGCTTCAGCTTTTTTTTGTTTGGGAAAAACTGACCTCTAGCAAGGGTGTCAATTAGAGTCTCTGATTCCATAGTAGAAGTTAACGCAAGATCGTATAATTCAGCACCCAACATATTATACTATCTGATAACACCATCAGTTGAATTATTATGTATTTTCGGGCATGTAAATGGGACATAAAGTGGGGCAGAATGTAAGTTCTCATTCAATTCTTCATTGTCGGGTTTTGCTTCTAGAATAGGTTCACAATGATCTTTACTAGTAGGTTCAGTAGGTTGAGTTTTCATGATTGGGTCTTTACACTTAATATCATAGTCCATCCATTCATTCAAGTTATTCTCTTCGGTATGGATCTCATCAATATGCTGAGTGTCAAAGGGAGTCTCACTATGGAAGAATGGTTCCACGGCATGAATATCTAATTCAACAGTTAGATTTCTCCGAGAACAAGAATTAAAAGGATTGATTCATCCTTCATATAAATTTTGTTCATTCTCAACAAAATTTCTCTCCACTAAATCAACAATAACATGGAAAACTATACTATTATTATACAGTATAAAGTCAACATCATCATCATTCATTAACTCAATTTTGACAGTAGTTTTTTAAGAACTTACTATAGTATGCAGTACAACATCAGTATTAGAGAAATCAGCCTCCACACAAGATTTAACCAAATCCAACAACTGCACATATGTCAAACCCTTCCGAATAACATACCTCTTAGTTTTGATAGCTCTACCAGTATACTTAAAACTATCACTGGACTCAGACCACTTACCATTTCAAGTTATAATTATCCGCATTCTACAATGTCAAAGAAAACATTTCAAATTACCAAGCACGATTATGTAAACTTGTTACAATTTTATGAGCATAATTTTATAAACTTGTCACGATTTTATAAGATAAAGTGCGAATTTCATAATGATGTTACGATAAACCAAGTAAGGCACGATTTTCAAACATATATATTCACATATATAACGAAGGACACAAATTATATTTAAGCTACATTGTTGTTCAAAGGTATACCTATCACCTTTTTCACCCATTCGAGCATGTTTTGATTTTGAAGACAAATATGTTGTGAAAAACATGAGCTTGAGAAATATGCTTTGAAAAACACAAGCTTCCTTCTCTGTTTAAGACATTTAGGCAAAAATATCAATGACTACCTTCGATGTTTTCTTTAGATTTTGGATACAAAAGCGAAAAGAAAAAAAAAACTAAAACAAAAAGTAATGAAAGACAGAGCTGGAAGAGAGAAAGATCTCAAAAAGAGAGTATTCAGACAAATCTCCTAAAATTTTGAGTTATTTTAATTTTAAGGGTATCATTGTCTTTTGAAGGGTATTTTTGTCTCTCTAATACATGTAAGTGCTAAAAAAAACTTAGTAAAAGAAGTTTGCAAAAAAAAAAAAAAAAAGGTGACGAGATACCAATTTTGACAATTTTCTCCTAAAAATAACAACACTAAGGGTGCCAAAATTAGAGGTAAAAGTGGCAAATTTGAACAGCTAAAAGAAGGATAAAATTTAGCTAAATATCATTTTAAATTTTAAATTTTATTTTTAACCAAATTTTTATTTTTAAAACATATTTAAATAAATTTTAATATTTTAATTATACTCAAGTTAAATTTTATTAAAAATTTAAATATTAAAAACATTTAAATAGAAATATTTTATAATAAATTTTGATTTATAATTTTTTTATATGTAAAAAAAATATTTAAGCTATCATTATAAAAAATTTTAAATTTTTAAGTATTAAAAAATATTTTGTGTCTTCATTTCGTACCAACATTCTCCATTTCATTTCTTTATTTTCATTTCATACTGAAGTTCTCAATTTCATGTCTTCATTTGGTACCAACATTCTCAATTTCGTGTCTTAATTTTGTACCAACATTCTCCATTTTGTGTCTTAATTTCATACCAGTATTCTCAATTTCATGTCTTTATTTTTATTTCGTACCTATATTCTTCATTTCATACCTTGATTTTGTACCTATATTCTGAATTTCGCATCCACATTTCTCATTTCGTTTCGATATTCTAAATTTCGCATCTACATTTTTTATTCATATCTTCTTTCCTAAAGGACTATCCTTACCATTATTTCGTATTTTCATATGGGGCTAAGTTAAAATTGGATCCGATAACTGCTGAAAGCCCCTTACTATGTTAGAGTTAAAGACATTGTCATCTTGTTGCAGCCACTTACTCAAGCCAATGTGCCTGCTATGCAATCGAGTGGGGACGACATAGTCAAAGGTCCCATCCAGAAGAAATCCATAAATTTGCCATCTTCTTTGCAAAAGCAATACAAGGTATGTACTCTTCATATATTGTATGAGTTTTGTTCTTGCATTTTATAACCAACAACTTCTGTTACTTGCAGCGACGAGTTGGCTTTCTCCTGCTCGAGTAGTAGAGGGATGATAAATCTGATAAAGTTACTAGTGATAAAAGAGAGTTGGCTAAGTAGAGGAGGATGGAATCGGAGATGCGAAAGGATGACGTTGAGAGGAGACACCTGACGCTGAAAGGACTATAGAGGATCCAGATGTGTACCATCGCCTCACTGCTATGGAGGCAAAATTAGATCTCCTCAAGGCAAAGGTAAACCAAATAAATTCTTAAAATAAAAGGTGCTATTAGGAGCAAATGGCTCTCTTGAAATCCATTCAGCTCTCTCTATAAGGATTTAGATATGGTGGCCAAGATTCTTCCCACACAATATCAAATCTAGTTCCCAATGATGTAAGTAATTTGTATCTATATCATATTATAATTTCAGATTTTATGCAACTTGTGACATAAAGATGATGTCTGTAATTGTTTTCCTTTCCCTAGGGTGTCAATACAGGCTTCACACCACATAATCCCATTGTTAAGGAATTTGGAAAGTCTGAAGACTCTACCATAGAAGTGTTGGCTCCTACAAGGTAGTTGCATGAACAAGAAGCCACTACAGGGCCAATTGCTGAGGAAGTGGCTGCTATAAGGCCAATGAACGAGGAAATGCCACTGCAGTAGGTCCACGCAATGAGGAACTGAGGGACTTGGCTATTATCCTAGTTGAGGCAACCGACAGTGTGCTGCCAGTTATTAGGACTCGTAAACGGTCAAGACAACTATACAGCCCATATATCGACCTTAACAGTGAGACTAAAAAAGCCAAGTACCCTCACATGGTGAGTGCAAAGTTCAAATTCAGCGACAAAATCCTTATTGCATTCAATGAGTTCATGAATGGCCAATCATAGTAAGTTATTTATTTTTTAGGAACCATTATACTAAATTATAAATGTTTTTTACTTTTTCTCACACTTTGTTTTCATTTTCTGTAGCCGTGATGTAGATATTGGTCATTCAGTTAGTATGGCGTGGTTCAAAGTTTTCAAAAATAATTATGAGTGGGTTGATGACTTAGTAAGTTGGTCATTTTATACTGTTCTCTACATTCATACCTAGAAGTAACATTCATGCCTTCATTTCGTACAGTAATTTAATAGTATATTATTGTTTTTCTTGTGTCTCAACCAGCATATTGAAGCATATCTATATCTCCTTCAAAGAAGGCAAAGAGAGCTTCCTAGAAAATATGTATAAGATGTTTGCATCTCTGATCCATACCTTTACGAAAGTTTATTGGTCATCAAGTGTCTAGATGATTTTTTATTATTATTTTTTTATTGACTTTGTTTTGTTCAAATTTGCAGACAACATTTTTTTTTACATTTACAGTGAATATCAAAGGGATCCAAATGCTGATTGTCCTCCTCCACACACTAATTTTGAAGCTCATAAATGGGAACCAGACTTGCTAGATCATGTGAGAGGTAAATTTTATCCCCAGTGTCCAGCTTGGCACACTATGAATAAGGTAATAAATCTTTTCATTTCCTTTAACTATATTCTTGCAATATTACGTGAACTCATTATTGACATGCAAACAACATTTTTAAATGCAACTGATGGTTCAATGTCATGTTGGGGGTCTCACTGGCCGCTAGTTGTGATAAATCTGCAAAAATTTTCATTAAGAATTTTTGACTCTTCCCCTTAAGAGATACCAACTGAGGTGCGTATTTGGCAATAGAACCCACTGAAATTATGCTACCCAGTTATATGCCCAGCAGGGGATATTTCAAGCAAAAACTAGATCTTAAAAAGCCGAATATTCCACTCTCATATACACTAAAGCCAAAGACAAAGGTCCACCAGCAGAGAAAAAGGTAAGTCTTTTTGTAATAAGTTATTGTTATTGTCATTATTTAAAAGTTTCTGTTTAATGTCTATTTTTTTAATTATGTTTCTCTTTTTTTTTAGTGGCAATTACGAACCTCACATGTTGTATATAATGGAGCACTTACTCCTCAACAAGTGATTAAAGTATAAAGACAAAGATATGCTAGAGATATGAAACCACATGGCAATACATATATTTGCCAATTCAACTGTAGATGATAATTGATAATTTTTTATTTTTTTATTCTTTTTGTACAATGTATTATTTTTGTATATACATTTAAAAATTATATGTACTGTTTTTTTTGTTAATAAAAATAAAATTTGTTATATTGTTTGTCTGACCATCTAACTTATAAAAGTGCTTAGAATTTACTGTTGTGAATTAAAGGTACGAAATCAATCAATGTATGATTTACTATTAAAGATATGAATTGACTGCACAATTCACTATTGAAGATGCGAATAAAGGCATGAATTAAAGGTACGAATTACTATTAAAGCATGAATTTACTGCATGATTCACTATTACAATGTGCGAAATAAAGGCACGAATTAAAGGGATTTACTATTAAAGGTGCGACTTTAATGCACGATTTACTATTAAATGTGCGAAATAAAGGCACGAATTAATGATACAATTTACTGTTAAAGGCGCGAATTAAATGCATGATTTACTATTTAGGGCATGAAATGCATTGTCAACATTGTCAACATCACATAAATTGACATGCACACAACAATTAAGACCATATAAAAACTTAAAAGTCTCGAATTGTATACCAATTAGTAATAAAAAAATAAGTTTAAAATTAACAATATAATTAAAACATTATGATTATCATAAGTCAATTGTGTCATCGTTTTGTAAATTTGAATTGGGAGGCATTAGACAAGTTTGTGAATTATCTTCAATTCCACCGTAATTATAATATTTATAATGTAACTATTTAGGCACATTAGACGATCGAGAGTGGCTAACTCCATCATAATACTATGGATTAGAACACATCAATCGATTGTGTCCATATTGCATGCATTTAGAGCACTACTTTTGGCACATCTTCTCCCCACTAGAGGGCATTCTCCATTCTTTCGGACGCCCTACTGACTTATCATTATTTGATGGTAATACCACAACTCTTCTGACTTCTTCAAGTACATCTCAATCAGACTTATCACCAACTAGATATATCGGCCCAGCATGCATATGCTGCTACTAGTTGATCTTGTTTGTAGTAGTTAAAGCAAAGAGTTATGAAGTCAATATTACGTTCCTGTAAAAAAAATACACAATTTGTGAAGTTAATGCAAGAAATCACAATGAATAATAAGAATATTACCAACAAAACAATCAATGTCACCTGGAAGCTACTAATGCATGTGCACATGGCAAAAGATCAGCTTAAAACTCCCTACAAGTGCAAGTATGTTCAATAAGACTCACAATTGTATCTTTATCCTTGTGCCTAACTCAAAATACATTCCAATCAACATTGAAAGCTGTTATTTGTAATGAAACTTTTTATCTCTCAGTCATTAATAAGTGAACCCATTCTGTTAGTTATGGCCTCCAAGCCTCAGCTTTCTCAAGTCGATCAAAAAACCAACGTTGCATCATGTCTTGAATGAATTCCAATAGAGCCGTCATAGGCAACTTGTGAGCAAATCGAAGACAAAAATTTAAGCTTTGGGCTATATTAGTGGTCATGAGTTGATATTGTCTTTAGGGATAATACACATGTGACTATTTTCTTGGATCTTCCTTTATGATATATTCGAAGGCTTTAGGGTGCTTAGCTTATAACTCAATCATCAATTTATTAAATTTATATTCCCAATATGCCCTAACTGCCCTATAAAATATTTTAGATGCATCTTCCCTCTTGAATTTATTCTTTATATTTTGGGCCATATGCCATGAACATAAACCATGAAAACAATTAGGAAAGACCTTTGCGATATTATTTGCAACACTGGCATGATGATCCAATATAACAATCAAGTCTTCAACCGAACCTATAGCTTCTTTCAACTGTCATAAGAACCACTCACATGCTTCATAGTTCTCAGAGTTATCATAACCGAATGCTAGTGGATATAACTATTCATTCCCATCTTTGCACGTCGCTACAAACATTACACTGTGTAACCTCCTTTTAGGTGAGAGCATTGATAGCAATGATCGGTCTGATTACTAAATGAAACCCCCTCAATAATTATCCAAAATCCATAAAGAAATACTTAAATCGATTAGTTCCATCTTTAATGCACATGTAAACCCTAGTTCTCAGATTAATTATTTGCAACATGTGGCAGTATAACGGTAATTGATGATATGACTCAATTGGGTTATCATATGTAAGAAACAATGCATATTCTTTAGCCTTCCAAGCTTTACTATATAAAATTTGTATGTCATAGAGTTCTTTCATATCACTCATGATATCTTTTGGCTTGATAATTCTAGCATTGGTAGACAATCTTTAAGTTATAATTTCTCCAATAACAGTAGAACTTGCTTGTCGATGTCGTTGATGCAAATCTTCAACTGTGCAAGTGTGTGTTAAATCACACCATCTAATTTGAAAGAATTGCCCTTTGTGCAACTCTCACAGCATGAATCTTCTATGCATAATTTCTTTCTCTACAAGCAATCTCAAATAATGATTTATTAGACCTAACGACTCCAAATTCAAAGTTCTTAGTTAAAGCATGAACACCTAAAAATCGCCTCAACTTCTTTTTATTTAGGAAAAATTGACCTCTAGCAATTGTGTCAATTGCAGTCACTGATTCTATAGTAGAAGTTGATGCAAGACCGTATAATGCAGCACCGAATATACTATACTGTCTGACAACATCATCAGTTGAATTACTATGTACTTTCGGGCATATAACTGGGACATAAAGTGGGACAAGACGTAAGTTTTCATTCAATTCTTCATCATCAGGTTCTGCTTCTGAAATAGGTTCATAATGATCTTCACTGGTAGATTCAATAGGTTGAGTTTCCATGATTGGGTCTTCACACTCAATATCGTAATCCATCCGCTCATTCAAGTTGTTCTCATCTGTATGGATCTCATCAGTATGCTGAGTGTCAAGGGGAGTCTCACTACAGAAAAATGGTTCCATGGCATGAACATCTAATTCAACAGTTGGATTACTCCCAGAATAAGAATTAAAAGGATCGATTCGTCCTTCATATAAACTTTGTCTATTCTCAACAAAATTTCTCTCCACTAAATCAACAATCACACGAAAAACTATGTTGTTATCGTACAATATAAACTCAACATCATCATCATTCACTAACTCAATTTTAACAGCAGTTTTTTGAAAACTTACTATGGTATGTAGTACAACATCAGTATTAGAGAAATCAATCTCCACACAAGATTTAACCAAATCCAACAACTGCACATATGTCAAACCTTTTCGAACAACATATGCCTTAATTTTGATAGCTCTGCCAATATACTTAAAACTACCATTGGACTCAAACCACTCACCATTCCAAGTTACAATTATTAGCATTCTGCAATGCCAAAGAAAACATTTCAAATTATCAGGCACGATTACATAAACTTATTACGATTTTATGAGCATGATTTTATAAACTTGTCACGATTTTATAAGATAAGGTATGAATTTTATAATGATATTACGATAAACCAAGTAAGGCATGATTTTCAAACATATATAACGAAGGGCACAAATTATATTTAAGCTACATTGTTGTTCGAAGGTATACTTGTCACCTTTTTCACCCATTCGAGCACGTTTTGATTTTAAAGACAAATATGTTGTGACAAACATGAGCTTGAGAAATATGCTGTGAAAAACAAGAGCTTCCTTCTCTGTTCAGGACAATTAGGCAAAAATACCAATAGCTACCTTTAATTCCTTCTTTGGATTTTAGATACAAAAGCAAGAAGAAAAACTAAAATAGAGAGCAAAGAAAGACAGAGCTCGAAAAAAGAGAGATCTCAAAATGAGAGTATTCAGACAAATCTCCTCAAATTTTGAGTTATTTTAATTTTAAGGGTATTATTATCTTTTGCAAGGGTATTTTTATCTCTTTGATACATGTAAGTGCTAACAAAAACTTAGTAAAAAAAGTTTCTTTTGCAGAAAAAGGGTGGTGAGATGCCAATTTTGATAATTTCCTCCTAAAAATATCAATAGAAGTCAAACTACAGGTGCCAAAATTAAAGGTAAAAGTAGCAAATTTGAACAACTAAAAGAAGGATAAAATCTAGTAAATATCATTTTAAATTTTAAATTTTATTTTTAACTAAATTTTTATTTTTAAAACATATTTAAATAAATTTTAATATTTTAATTGTACTCACGTTAAATTTAATGAATAAAATCGAAATAAAGTATAAAATCTATTTGAATAATTTTTAATCATTTTAATAATAAAAAATTATTAATTTTTATAATTATTTTTGAGTTAAGATCTAATTTAAATAAAATTAATATATTAAAATTTATTTAGATACATTTTGAAGTTAAAGTTTGATTTAGAGAAAAAAAATAAAACTAAAGCTTTTAAATGATATTTATCTTAAAATTTAATATGTCCAATTTGAGTTAACTCTTTCTCAATTTGTTTTAGATTTTTTTTTTCATGTATATCATCATTTAAAACTAAGTTTCAAATTACAAATTGGTGTCTATGCTTTAATTTGGATTTCCTCGAGACTTTCCATTTAATTAATTTCTTTGTTTCTATTTAATTAGGGGCAACTCTAAAAAGTTTGATTTTCCGGGGTTTTACACGGTTTCTCTTAACGTGGGTAAATTATGAAGAGTTTTTCTTAGATTTTTGAAATATAAAGAAATTCATGCAAGTGCTACACAACAACAATGATAACTAAGATTAATACTAAATTATAAAATAAAACCTTTCACTTTGTATCAAATTCTTTCCTTTCATATTGCAATATAACATGAGACTAAAAGATGTCATATACTACTTTAAAAAAAAAAATAGAGTAATGTGGTGAGTACACGTCTATAGTCTTGCTCTTGTTGGTATGGGTGTTACCTTATATTAGTAAAAGATTAATTAAATTTGAGCCCTAGATAGCTAGAGCCCCTTAATTTGGCTGTAAAGAAAGAAGCTAGAAAACGAAAGAAAATATTGCATTGTGCATTAGTAGGATTGACATGCTCAGGGCCCAAGCAGTACTAAATCCTGATCAAAAAACTTTGTACCTGTAAGCCTGTCTGCATTGAGTCTGATGTATCATCCTTCACTAAATAAAGCTGCACAAAACACCAACACAGGCAACTAGAAATTCATTCTTCCAGTTGTCAGTGCTTCTCCCATTGTATTCATTGTTCCCCATGAATGAAACATGAAGAATATAGAGGTCACTGTTTTATCAAATTAAGCTACAACTGGGTAGGCAGAAGGATATATACCCTTCTATCTTCCTTCATTTGTACTCACTTGACCCCTTCAACTCTATTGGAAATGTCCAGCCCATCTTGACCCCATTGATTTGCCATGGAATCTTTGTCTGCCCGAGTTGGACATTGATTTTGATGGATCATGTAACTTATTGGCTAAAAGGACGTAAGATACAATAATTCTATATCCTTGAAGATAGGGCAAGCCATGGGTACGTAACTCAACCTGAGTGTAAGTTTAATTTCTTGAAGATTGACTGAGTGCGCCATGTGCCATGCACAATTAGAGTACTGGACTCGTTTTAACGGTTACATACTCAGCATGCATGCAGATATGGTCAATCCTCTCGCTCTCAATCTCTCTCGAACCTCCATACATTACATGCCTTATCTTCCATATATGGATGTTCATGGCACGCTGTCCTAAATGTGAATTGCCATCTCTAGCTCCTTTGATTTGCGTGACGCCAATAAATACTGGCTTTGAAACTTTTAAACAGTAAAGAGCAAATAAGATCATCAACAAAATCAATCATCTCTAATCAAACTACTGGGCAGCTCATTATTATGCACCCTTCCTAGAACCTGCACTGTTATGTAATTTAATTGCTTTCTGCTTTGGATTCTGATTAAGTGACATTGGAGTGAATGATAGGATACTTTTTGTTAAATAACTAACGGCAGTAAATGTTAAGCCAATTTAAACTCAGAATAACTTCATGCATGTGATACTTGGGTGGCTTGATTAAGCTGAAAGAGAAGTAGCAATGGGGTTAAGTAAAGACATAGGTAGGTATAGTGTTGTCCACCAGCTAAGGATCTAGACATGTCTCCCAGTGCCACAATAAATACTTAATTTATGTCACATGCATTCGTCTCTAGGTAGGTCCAAAGAAATTTGTCCTTTTTCTCCATAGCATGCATATCATCAATGCATGCCAATAATTGGAAACTGATTCTCTGTGTTCATTCTTTACATTATTTGATTAATGGAATTTCACATCCAAATTTTCTATGAGCCCATATATGGAATCTTACACAATGAGATTTTATTCAATATTACCATTATTCCAAAGTAGAATGACTAGCTATCAAGATCACTTAATTAACTTCAATATCTCCCGTTGAGAGATATTGAAGTTCAAAGTCACAAAGAACAGAGAGAAGCTTCCATTCATCGTTAATTGATAAGAACTTTTGATTACCATGTTAGTGGTATTCTTCAACCATAGCTGTCTTTGAACGTAAGTTACGTGATTGAGTTTGTTTATTAATTTGTGATTTGCAGCTCGTGTTATATACACAGTTTTTCCGTACAATGTGGGCGGTAGGTGGGACAGTTCAGTGGAAAACAATATCGGCAAGCAGCGAGCAGACAAGTCGATCACGCTTGTTGGTCGATCTTTGTTTTGTTTTGAATAATCCATTAATGCAAAGTAGAGAGGAAAGAAGTATATGGGTATGGAAGGTTTTGTTTCAGAGTCAGAGAGGCCATGTGCAACCCCAAACCCAATAATACCAAACGCATTCATTAATGCCATAACTGTATAATACACGCTCTCTCTGCAAATGCATGTGTTCATCCTCTTACGCACTTTTGAATGTACGTAAGGACTCGATAAGTCCACGTTAAGGCCATCTTCTCTGCCACTCTCAAAGCTAGCTATCTACCTATCTCATTCTTCTGCAGCTAGCATACCTTATCTTTCCTGATAATAAGAGCTAGCTAGCACACTTTCCAAGCTTTATATATATATAAACCTGCATACCAATCTCTTTCAACCTCCAAACCGCTTGTCTTCCCAGTTTCAGTACTTGTGTAATCTGCTTGCCATCAGATCAGTCCATCGGTTTCGCTGGCTAGAGTGTAGCGATCATGCCAAAGATCACAGCAGAGGTATCGGAAGGAAGAAGGAGATCATCATCATCGAGAGCCCCGAAGGGACACTTCGTGGTGTATGTGGGCAGTGAAATGGCGAGGTTCGTTGTTCCCACGTCTTACTTGAAGAATCCCATTTTCCAGCAATTGTTAGATAAAGCTGCAGAGGAGTATGGGTTCGATAATACACAAAACAAGATCATTCTACCCTGTGACGAGTCTACTTTTCGAAGACTCATCGCCTGCTTGCCTGATCATTCTTAAGAGTTACTTCCTGGTCTCCATTTTTGTCTCATATTGATCATCACATTTGTGCAGTCCAAACTCTAAATTGATCTACCATGTCCGTAAAAATTAACTTTTCCTGCTTTTAATACTTACCCATTTAATTTCTGCACATGTGATATATATCTACTACAAATCTTATTATTATTACTAATAACAGCTAGCATAAAAATAAAATGTCACTTATATATATAAGACAATATTTTATAACCTGTAATTAAATCATCAGCTCATGAGCTTGTTGTAAGTCAGTAAAGAAGTTGATAGTTTGAGAGTAGAAAGCATGCATTTAGTGCACATGGAGGTTTAATTTGGCATCTGGCAATTTAAAAAAACCCTAGATATTATTGTGGGCGACTTTAGTTTTGTCTTATTTCTATATTTAATTAGTCACATCATGAGACCAGGTTAGCCACTACTGCCTTCCCACTAATTATCTTATTAATTTATTTAGTGAATTCTGGTATTTTGTTTTAAGATGAAAATTAAGTATTTTGGATTAATTATATTAAAAATATATATTTTTTACTTTCAGTTTAAATTAAATTATATAAGAATATATATTTATTTTAGATTTATTTTTTATTATATTTTTAATATAAATTTTTATTTATAACTTTTATTAATATGTTAATAGTTTAATGTACACATATGATATACGTGTGACTTTTAATTATGTAATTAATCGAACATCTCATCAAACACTATCAAAATAAATAGAACATTCTTTATTTATTTTTTAAATATTTATATTTTACATATTTTTGTTAAAGTTGATATATAAAAATTTATTTTATTTACTGATAATTATGTTTAAAAATTATTAAAATAATTACACAAATCAAAAATCTTATATGCTATCATATCTTATGCAAAATTATTAATATTAATGTAAATTATAAATAAAAGTTTTAAATTGAGAATACAACAAAAACGTGACTCTCAAAAAATATAATTTTTTTTAAATTTCAATTTAAAACTATAAGTAAAATGCAGATCTTCCTAATATAATTATCTCTTAAGAAAATAACAAATTCTTCTTTATTAGTTAAGTGCATGCTTACATGGCCATCAAACCTGGAGATAACCTAATCCTCCCCTACTCACAATTACTACAATTATGGGGAGAGATAACCTTTATACTTTATGTATGCCTTTTGAAATGAATTAATGCCCTCTAGGACTTAGATGGGTACCCTCTGTATGATTTGATTGCTTTTCTCAATAAGTGTTATATACACAATTATTGAGATTATATTTATAACATTATAGATGCATGCTTTAAATTTTCAATCCTTTCCCTATTTTATTAATAGTTTATATATTCATTGGATATCATAGAATATTGCAATCACATTGCATATCTATGTATTTCATATTGTATTATGTTGACTTGTGTTACTTTACAAATATTATTTATTTTTAATATTAAATAAATTATTTATTAAAATTTTTATTAATTTTAAAACATATTTATAAAATATAAAAATTTTAAATTTTTAAATATTTATTAATATATTTAAAAATTAATTCGTATATAATCAAATAAAAAATAAAATCATAATAATACTGAAAAGGGTAGATCAAGTAACTTTGGATTTCATGTATGACTGGGAAGATAACATCTTCATCTTGAAAAAGATTAAAAAGAATTTTTTTAATTTGAGTTGGTTTGAGTTTTTAATAAACAATTTAAAAAATTATTGGATAATTTATTGTGCTAAAATAAAAATAAAAAAATTATTAATTTTGTTAAATTACCAAATATTATTATTTTATCAAAAAATCAACATAACTTAATTAGTAAAAGATTCAAATCCTCTAAAAATACGATTAAATTTGAGCAACCTATAGCAGCAATGAAACTTATTCAAAATCTTACAACTTGCCCACCGGCTGCATATTTGTTAATCTAATACTCGGCACATTTGGTACCTTAAAATCCAATGTCATTAATTAATTGGCTGAATCATGAAGCATGACCCTAACCCATTGTTAGCTCTTATTAGGAGAGACCCTGCTGGGCCTGGAAATGGGCTCACATAAGAATCATTATTGAACAAGCCATTGTCATGAATGGTGTCTCCGTCAATAGGTTGTCCCATATCCATTAATGCTTATATTAGATTCACAATGTAAATTAAAATTTTAATAAAAAGATAACTATCCATAATAATTTAAAAAATAAATAAATATTTTATTTTTTTGATTTTAATAAAATTATATGCATTATCCCTAAGAGTCACCAGATGTGCCATTAAGAGACATATGGGTGTGTGATAAGAGAGATTTTCATCAAATAATGTTGCAGTGAAATTAATTTGATCATGACTCCTCTTAAATTATTGTTTATTAGATCAATTTTTTGTAATTAAATTGTTTTTGTCTCGGGTTTGTGCGTGCCCAAGACATTTTTGAATTGAATGGTTGCATGACGGAGACTTTGTGAATGGTTGGAACCACTAGTCCACCACAACGTGCTCACTTGCCCCGAAAATGGCATGCACAACGCATGTTACCACACACAATCTTATTTATTAGTAATTTAATCATCGATACAATATATACTTGACCAAAGAGAATTATGCGGAATTTAGTTAGTAAAATATAAAATTATAACATATGATCGAGTTAAGATTTAAATTAAAATTTCAAAGAAAAAAATGAACTTTTATTATTCAAGTTGGTTGGGAGCGTTACGGGGACATCAAGGCATGTATCTGCACCAACAATTGGCACCTCGCAGAGAACTGCTTTTGTGGTGCCCCATCACTTTTTTTCCTCTATGTGTTGCTGTTGTCAAAATTAATTAATTAAATGTTTTCTTACACGTTCATGTAGAAAATAAGGTAAAAAGCGACAAACATAAGAAAGCACGTGTTCCATGCAAGCAGCTGAGCAATAATGGTAGAGCAGGCAGCGAGACACGTGAATGTACAAAGTCCTTCACCTAATTAATTGATTTCCAGTAGGTTTAATTGTTATTGCCAAATTGTCCGTGTCTCGCACTGTTGGAAAACATTTGACCTAATAAGTATTCCACTTAATTAACAAAATAATCAACCAAATACTTTATGATGTAGAAGAAAATTTCTCGTAATTTTAGGAATGCGTGATTTGATTAAGATACCTAATGATACTTCTGGAAACCATAATATCAAAATGAATGTACAAATTCTACAATGGTATGTGTAATTGATGTATTTTGTGATTCGGATACTTTTTACTAGAACTCTAATTAGTCATCAACCATTAAGCATATTGTTTCAATGAGATTGGTTATTTTAGATCAAAAATATCGAATTGACATGGTATTTTCGAGTTATCATGTCATCCATCCATTTCAATAAAAAAAAAAAAGAGTTTTAGGGAAGACTCATTTTATCATTTTTTTTTTTTACATATTTATCCAAACAAACTATAAGAAAAATGAATTTTTTTTGCTGGCAGCTTTTAATGGTTAAAAAAGTCATCTAAAATTTTATGCTTTTTCAGTAATTTTGGTAGTAATCAACTCAACTTTTAGTAAATGTAATTATTTTTCAATAGTGGATTGTTATTTTAAGCAATCGTGATCATGAAAATAGCATTTATTTTTTTAACCAATTTTGATCCATACTAGCGGTTTTTAACTGCAAGGAATTGATCTAATTTTGACATATTCAAAACCATTTTTTCCTTTCACCTTATTTGGGAATGACAACTACATTTTTACTAGTGAAGGTAGTAATCCAAAAGTACCTATGTTCTAAATCTCCTTCAACCATTTTCTTTACCCGATCTATAATCCACAAACACTGAAGCTCTAATTCTTCTTCACCCTATCTCCATTGTATATATCGAAGCTTGAAATTGAGGAATCTCCAAATCAAAACCCTATCTCTTTAAGTCTTAACGACTTAGCACTAATTCAACCTCAAATATATGAAGATATTTCAAATATGCATGCAATTCTCTCTTTCATTAAATGAGTTTTTTTTTTTTACTTCTTTCAATGTAATTTCATATTAAAAATTGTAAAAAATTTAGATTTTTTTATTTTTTTTTAGTGCACTGAAGGATTTGAAAGCTTTCTAACCTCTGATTTTAGTGTAGGGAATTCCTATTTCTCTACTATGACTGATTGTCAAGTTGTTTGGTGGTGGGTGTGAGGGAAGTCAATCACTCCTTTAATGACATGCAATGCCTAATTCTATGGAATATATACCTTCTTTTCTTTTAGAATAAAAGTCATGGTTTGTTCCCAAGATCAATATTTTACTTATTGGTTTTGGATGTTCGATTGTTGGTTGTCTTCATTTTTTTCATTGGTTTTGGTTCTAACATGAACTTGTGGACATCAATTTTTCAAAAAAAAAATCTTTTAAAATTTGTGTTTTAACTTTTACCATGTTGCCTGCGGCTCAGTGGCAAGGGCTTAGAATATAAAGATCATAAGTTAAGCTTTCCATATGGCCCCAAAAAATGTGTTAATGATATTATAATATGTTGACTAATTAAAATACCTCTACTTGTGATAATTAGATCAATGGTTATTCTGGATTCAAATTTTATCATTTATGTTATTCAAAAAGTTGAAGCATCATGGTTGATCTGACTAAAAACTATTTACTTGAATTTTTGTAACTTTTTAAAAGAAACATGATGTTATTAGATCTTTAATACTATATTTTGTCCTTTAGATCACTAAAGTATATAATAAAAAGACATTGAAATAGATCATACACAGTAACTCAATATATTGAATAATCAGTAAAAGCTTTCTTTAATTGTGATAAATTTTATGAGTTCTCCTTCTTTAAGATCATTGGATAAATCAACCAAAGGTGTAACCCAATTAGTAGTCACATTTCTTCTCAAAAGAACCATCAGTCAAACATGTTGAATGGTCTCATGTTATTTGTCGGCCTTGTGCTTTTAATTTTAGTTTACTTTTATGTTGTTATGAAGTGATTTTAGATCTATTATGCTTATGTTGATTTGAAGACATAAATATATCTAACTGTATGATTGTTAAAATCCATTTGGAGCTTAAATTTGTTCTAGTTTATATAGTATTATTTGAATGAATAAGTTGATAAGTTGAAAATTTTGTCAATATCTCTTATTTTATCAGCTAACCTTTCTAAATATGATGAGGACTAAGAAGTCTAAAGACTCATCATCTATCTTTACTTCATACAATCACTCCTAACTAATATTAATCACCCACAATTTGCACCATATTCAATATCACATTAAACAAAAGTGTCACCCAATGTTCAATCACCTCAAGTAGAAGTCCTAGTGTTCAACCACCTCAAGCAGACACACTACCACCTTAAGTAGCCACACTACCACCACAACACCCCTTAAGTTATCATTGTCAATTTGAATGATGTTGGGCAATTGATATAATAGTTAAAGGTTATTCCCACATTGAATTTCTTTATTGTCTCTCATAATGCTTTGTATAATGAGCTCTTGTTAACTTGTTTAGTCTTTTCCTCTAAATGATCAAGTGTTACGAAGTATACCCAAATGAAGATAAAAGACATCTGGGTAATGCCAAGTGATAAGTGAGTAATTGTCCAATTCAACCAATAAGTGAGACAGATGGCATACTATTGAGCTTTTTAGGGTAATTAGGATCAAATGTCAAGTTATTCCCTATCAGCTACAATGATTGAAAAATGATACTAGTAATTGATAAGGATATGTGTTACAAAGATATCATATAGTTTATTAGTAAATTTATGGTTAAGAGATTCTAACTTCAATCAATGCATTAGTTCATCATTCTATTGAAAGCTAATTTATTATGACGCAGAGGAAAAATGTCATTTCCCTTTACTATGAAAAGAAATAGATTTTGGGATACTTAGTAAAATATTATAGGGATAATTAATCTTACCATTTCAAGGAATTCTACAAACCAGATAAAAGCCAAGAGGAGAATGTACTTTCACATCTAAGTTGGATGCCACAAGAACAATATGCAGCTTTCATTGACTATTACTTAAATCGTAACACATTAGAAATATTTATTAAGATTTAGAATTCTATCATTTTTAAATTAAATAATAATAAGTTTATACTTTAAATTATAGAAAATGGTGAAAAGGAATACAATGAATAAAAAAAGTTAGTCACCCCACACACTTCTCACTGAAAAAGTTTCACAAGTAAAAGACATGAAATAGTATGAGTATGTGTATTTATATTCTATACCCACAATATATTGACTCACATTTTTACAATTGATCTTCGAAAATTACAATTGGTAGTAGATTAGTAATGGTCAATTTTATATTGAGACACATAAAAGAGTAGGGTTTGGGAGTGTGTTAGTGAACAGGTATGGATTATTTGTGTAAGTTAATATTTACATCGTTTCAATTTTATGAATAATCATTGTTAATTATTGTTAAATTCTTATTATATTGTTTTCAAAAAAAATATTTCAAACAATAAATCTCACAAAAGTTCATCTCAACCCATCGGTGAACTTGATTCTCTTACACAAGTGTTCAATTTTCTTTTCTTTGTATACTTCAAATTAATGTGTTTGGATTGCATGTGTTACAAAATAACATTTTTCAATTTACACCATCTTAAGTATTAGGTCCAAAGCACTCTAACAGTGTTAAAAAGTTGATTTAGTCTCACACCATCTCAAGTCTTTGAATCCAACTTTTGTAACTATAGTGGGATGTCGTATTTTTTTGTCGGTATAAGTAGTGAAGTTGCAAAATTAAAGTCTAAGTTATCGTCTAAAAATAAGCAAATAAGAGTATTAGAGAAAGCTTTAGAGACTTAGCAAGCTAAGAATGATCGCATCAAGCTTTTAAAGGCCTTTTCACAATACATGTTTAAAAACATATGCGGTGAACAACCACCACCACCAAGGTTTACTTCCCTACTTAATGATAAGTATACCTATCAAGTTGTATTTTGATCTTTATAAATGATTTTTTGTAATCCCTTTGTGTTATTGTTTGATTAGTGTGTAATCTTATAATTTCATAATTAAATTAGGTATTGGGTATGTCATGTTGTAAGATTTTGTATTTGCTTGTTAGATTTTGGAATTTCAATTCTCTTAGGTGGTGTGTAGATAATAATCCTGACAATAGATATTTGTTGGTCTTTTAATCGTTAGAAGCCAATAAGATTATATAAGAGCCTCACTATCATTTTCACTGTCTATGTCTCATTCTTTACGCTTTTGCTTTTCTCTCTCTCTCTCTCTTTCTCTCTCTCTTCATTAAAATCGAAAACATAGCTTTTTAATATGAAAAACCTAGTAACTCATAAAAACCTTAGCTTCAAGGAAGAGCTCTATTGTGTTCTTTGCTGCATTTCACTTTTTTCGGGTTTCTTGTTTAGTTGATTTGATCTCACTATCAGTATTTTTTAATTTTTGGATTAAGCTCTTCTTCATCTAAGTAGGGGAAAGATTTGGTTGCTTTTAAGTTCTTATCTTGATACAATGATAAATACTACAATTACAATTTAACTTAAAGATTTTTTACTCAATGTTAAATGGTTGATTACTTTATGATTTTTATGCTGGTATGTAGACAACAATCAATTCACTTTCCTTTTTTATCTTTTGATTTTTCTTTGAATAATTAGATGTGGCTATGTTTGATTGTTATGGATTGAAAAAAAATCAGTTTCAATCTTAGAGAAAGAATTATAATCATTAAAGGATTCTTTATATTTTTTAGTTGCCAAATCTAATTTTGGTTATAGGGAAATATTAGTTTTAATGTACTTAGTAATACCTACAGTTTATGTTAGCATTTAAGCTATGAGTTGGAAACAAATTACCTCATCAGATCTGTTTAGAAGAAACAATTTGCTAGGCAAAATTCAAGATACATTTAGTTTCCTAGTTTTGCTACAATAGTGTATTCCATTGACTTTAAAATTTGCTAAGCTACTCATAATTGGAGTTTAACTTTATCATCCTTACAAGATTAAATAAGAGAATAGATTAACCTTAAATGATCAACGAAATCATGTTTTTTTAAGTTGCATGAGAATAGAATCTATAATTTCGATTTTTTCAATTAATGATGGATGTCGTCTTTTTTTTTTTTTTTTGTTATAGGAAATTAATCAAATTGAATTTTTCTTTTTTTCAGAAATAAAATCAAGATTATGATCCACGTTCTTCATCATCGCTAACCATGCATCGACCTATGATAATATATATTTTTCTATTCATTATAAATTTATGCATTGTAGCATAATTTATATTTGATTTTGATTATGATAATTATGATTTTTATAAATTATGATTATTTGTATTAATTAAAAGATATGTTATTATAATTTTTGTAAATGTTACAATATCACATTTTCAATTTTTGAAGATTAATGGTTAATTAGTTCAAATTTTGAATATTATGATTTCAAATTTTTGATTGATTCATATAATTAAATAATAAATTAGGTTAAACAGTAACATTGTTTAAAAATTAATTATCTGTAAATATACGGAAGTTCAATTTTTCCACGATATTATATATATATATATTGGCAGGCAACAAAGTGTTAAAAAATATTGTATGGATATGTGCATTTTTTATAATAAAAAAACTACCCAATAAAACTGAATGGCCACAAATTCATGATAGCATTTTTCAACACTTAAGGAAACCATCACAAAATGTAATTGCTGACGATTAACTATTCGTCGAAATTTAACAAATTTGATATCAAGACTTAATTTTTTTTTACTAGTAATATCACCAAAAAGTACTAATTTTTGATAATTATTTTTGCAATCATGATCTAACTATCGAGATTTGAGTATCAATACTTGTGAAGATGATAATTGTTTAATCGCCACTTAATGTATCTTTTGATGTTTTGATTGTTAAAAATTACAATTAAAATCGTTGAAAAATCGTGTTGTTTTTATTGTAATGTAAAGAATATTAAAAAATCACTATTTACTATTAAAAAGCATATATATTCATATTTATTTACTACTCATTACCTAAAAAAATAAAATATTTTTCAAATATTTTCTTATGGCTTGTCACATTATTGAATAAAAATTGAGTTTAATGTTAGGGTTTCTTCTTTGTTTAATATACATATTCCTCAAAATTTTCATTTTTTGTCAAGCACATAAAATTTTTTTAACTGATACCAATATTTTTCATAAAAATTAAACATTCCAATTATTTTTTAAACACCTCTAATTTTACCATTGATAACAAAGTTTCTTTTTTATTTCTTGTTTATCTTTAAAAATAGTAATAATTAAGCTTAGTATTATTTCACACATGTTAGCTCATCATCCATTTGTCAAAATTTATATCACACATGTTAGAGGTTGGTATCCACGTTGAAAATGAAGATTATGTGATGATCATTTGGCAATAAGCGCATGATATTGTTGATATTATATGTAAATTAATACAAAAGTCAATATAATCGAAAGGGGTCACTAAGAATGAGTTGGAAACATGAAATGCAATAGGTCGGTGCATATTTGCTTTAGGGTTTGAATAACTCGAAGAAATGGTAATTAAGAAAAATGTAAGGAAGGCAACATTATAATAATTATTAATTTTACATATGTCAGAGATTAATTTTTGTGGCAACAAACTGTGATGTACATTATTATAGTTTTTAATAGACAGTATTGTAAAATAAATTTATTTATTTATTTTTTGATGAGTTTGAAAGTGTATGAAAAAACACGCTTCCCTTATGTTTAAGGCAAAGTCTCAGAATGGATAAGATTTCCACTTCATCCCTTAACTACTCCTATGAAACGTGATCTTATCGGATCTTCGCTAACTCTTCATTTTCAACAAATGTTATGCATTAATTAATTACATATGGATATATACTTTATATACATTCAAAGAAATTAAATTAAATAGATTCGGTCCGACAAACTCTTCTTGATTAGATTTGAAGGAAACTAATACCCAATTAGAATTAAATTAAACTACCCCAACTTTAGGAGATAAAGCAATTATATCAAGATTATTCATATTTTTTTTCTAAATTTGAATACATATATTTATCATGATCCAAAATGAAATTAATAAGAAAGCTGGCATAAGCACCTCAAATAAAGTAAAGATTTTGTTTACAAATTATGGAAATGATCATTTCAACTTTGAACATCTCATCTTAATTCCAATGCAAACAAACACCTAATTATATGTGTAAGTCTAAATCAGTAATCAATAATTGAACTGCCTGTTTGCTTGCGTAATTCCCTACACGGCATGCAATTCAGTGCTTGATGCTTTCGGAATACTGTACAATGCCCTTTGTGTTCATATATGTCTCACTCAAATTTTCTATTTTTTCAGAAAATGTGTGAAAAGTAATTGGTTCCCATTTCTTTAGAAATTTTTTTTTAAAGTATATCGAATTAAATACATCAAATAATGAATTAGGAATAAAATAAATCATTTGCAATAGAATAAATTCACTATTTTACCAAAAATAAGAAATAATAAATCTTTTGAAATTACGTTATTTCTAGACAATTGATGCATCATCACACATGATGAAATTATTAATTAATTTTATGTGGACCGACGAATGTGCTGACAAATGCATGCCCGTGATATATACAAACATGCATGCATGTTGGTATTGGCTCCGAGTAATTGATGATAATATATTTATTATGGGGTAAGATAAAACTGGTAGCAAAAATCTCTAGGGTTAAACAAAGCAAAGATTTAGTTTTGTGGTAATAATCGAGGAATTCTGCAACTTGCTGCATGCAACAAGAATTTTGCCAGCATTTGTCCAATCATGTCTTATTGCATTTGTAATGCATATAATGTCGGCAATGTCTACCCCTTTCCCCTACAATGCAAACTGTTCCAACCTGTAAAATTAATTCCCATTAACTACTACCATGCAAATTAAGCTCAATTTGATGCAATTTTTTTGAATTTAATGATTAATCATTGATACATGGACCGACATGTTTGCTCAAAACAAGTGAGAAACAGAGTCAGACTATATTAGGGGAAGAAATATTAAATGAGGAAAGAAGAGCAAGAAAACTTAAATTTGTCGAGATACCCATATGCAAATTTTTAATTCTACATATTATTCATATACAATTCATCATTTTTTTATTTATTTCTTTTCGGTGACAATAACAGAATAAATAAAATAAAATAAAAAGACTCATGTCTACCAACCGGAATAAGCCAAAGTTCAATCACGGGAATTCCCCAAATAATTTTGATGCCTTCCTATGAAATACAACATGGTTAAAAAATATTGGTAGGTGGATGTAAGCAAACTTAATGACCTTGCACCAAAGAAGAAAAAGGAATATACAACAAAATAATACTATTAATCAAGCATTTCATTTTGAATTTTCTATCACATGGAATCATGCATATTTTCTATACAATATGCTTTGTAGACCCTTTATTTCGGTGTTTTGACCCTAAATTATGCAATGTTTATTACATAATTCTGAAAAATCTTGGAACAACATGAACAAATTAATAGTACCCATCCACTACTCAATGAAGGGAATTGAACATCATAAGAATATTCCGAGCCTTATTTATATAGAAAAGGGTAGTTGATGAAGTATATATTTATAAAGAATAGGAATAGGGAGACCATGATGGGAAGCTAATGGAGCATGACCCACTTCATGCCAGCCTAGTCCTTAAGATATATACACTTATAATGTGCATTTAATTTCTCTAAAGTAATATATAAAATCACAGTGCATCAAATGATAATAATATTTGACCATAACGAATTTTTTTAAAAAATCTGATATCACGAGTTAATAATATTAATTTTGTATATATTAATTAAGACCGAAATGGTTACAGACAATGACCTTACTCTCATGGATGAGATTGTTTGGTCTTTAAAAATTTTGGTTAATAGAGCACGGGTGCCTGTGGTCCTCTCCCTGTGACTTTAGCGGAAAGTCATCTTAATATTATAATAAATATATATACACACATACGTGTTATAGGTAGGCTAGTTTATCACAAGACAATATCATCACGTGATTAAAATATTTCCACTATACACAGCTGCTAAAAGGTTGATGCAACCTTTTTATTTTTATTTTTTAATTATTTGAGCTATGGTAAATATTGGAATATTTATTCGTTAAGTAATCTAAAAAAAATTATGAATTTATGATTAAATTGCATTATTTATTTATTTCATTTTTTCAATTATCACATGGCGTCCCACTTGTAAGAAACGGGGGGCAGTTAGACCAATTACTTTCCGACTTACCTTTACTAAAATCAGAAGTCACCATGAGCCCCCCCGTCCCAACTGCGGCGCGGTTGCTTCTTTCTTTCTCTCTTATAAGCAAAGAAGCCAAACTTTGAATATCTTCAATACGGTACCGTTTCAGCTCCGAGTACGGGATCCCCTCTTCTTTGACTTTTTGTGCGCGGGCATGACGTCAGACCGCAGCTTTAGCTTAGCCGCGCCAGCGCAAGCGTGCAGATGCATTTGCTGACAGGACCGATGGACAGACAGATGCGTGCGTGCGTGCGTGCTTCCCTCGTGATTAAACAAACTAAAACCAAACCAAGTTACAGACTGGTTGATTCTCTTAACGAGGGGCAATTTAGTAATTCTGTGAGAATCTTCTTGAGATTCTTCCAGAACTTTTGGGAGCCTCTCGTGTTTTTTTTTTGTTACCACAGTATATTCTCAAAGTATATGACTTGATATGCTAATTAAATTTTGGTTTGCACTTATTAAATGCCCCACTAAGGAGTGACCGATTGAGACCGGCTGTTGGGGTTGGAGTTTAGGTATCCAAACAGGGCAAAAGCCGAGTCATAATGGTTTCTATATAAATATAATTTTGAATTAATAATATGACTCAAAAATAAAACTTGAAAGTGACGCACGCAAGTTGTGTAGGGAAACAGTGATTTAATTGGACACATAATTATGTAATAAGATGAAAATTAAATAAATTAATTTGGGCCACCGAACCTCGCCCATTATAAATTTGGTCAAAGCCGGACAACCAGAAACCGATAAACAAAAGTTCGCCAGTGGAAAGTCCAATAGCCAAATCAGAATCGCAAAGTCATACGGTGTCGTTTTTCTCCACGTGGATTTCACATAATTCCCCCGTGCTCTCTCTACCGGCTGCTCCCGGTAATACTCCACTCTCTTGCAGTAGACAGATAGAGACGGTGCCCGTTGCATCGCTTTTGTCTTTGGTTTCCCCTTCTCTCTCTACAAAGTCTTCACTACTCCCACTATAAATACCAGCTCCTAAGTCGGGGTTCTTTTTTCCTCCTTTTCTCTCTCTGTCTCTCTGTGTTTCCTTATCTTTTACCGAGCATTTGCCTGCCTACATCGCCGGCGATTTATTTGCCGCCGGAGAAACTGTTTCTCCGCCATTTTTTCTTTACAAGGTAGGCTCTGTATGTCAGCTCTTCTTTTCTAGTCATTTGCTACTTTTTGATCTTATAACGGAACTCCAGATCTGGATATTTTGCTTTAATTCCGTGTTTGAGATAACATATTTGAGTTTTCTGTGTCATTGATTTCTGTTGGTTACTACATATGTTTTTAGATATCAGACTTTTCTGTTAACATCTTTTTTTTTTTTTTTTGGATCTTGATCTGTTTTTTCTTTTTTTTTTTGTTTTTGTTTTTTCCTAATATTTGTTTCACTGTGATTTTTTTTTTTTTTTTTGCCGAGGTAAATTTCTTTGTAAATTTTAGCAAAATGTTGTTTCTCTGGGGAGCAAAATAGAAACTTTCAATATCTATGCCTATTATAGCCCTATTTTTTTAAAATCTTTTTAATTCGTTCATGGGTCAACATTGCTTACCAACGTATATCTGCCCAGGTTCCTCCTTATCCCCTTTACTGTCTTTTTTTGTTGATATGCTTCATGGTGAAAAATGCGGTTCTATCATTACTTGTTCACTGAAATGAAAAGGAAAAAAAAGAATGTCCTTTAAATGGATAAGAAGGGTTTTGTGTTGCTTCTTAATATCCTTCCATGTTTCAGTTTCCATATAAAGCTCTTTCAATTTCTCTTTCTGGTTTTTCCTCGCCCCAAAATTTTTGAGCCTTTAATATTGCTCGATCTTCGTAATCACTATTTGTTTCCTTGAATCCTAGATCCCTCCTCTTGACAAGAGTGTGCTTGTGCAGTGAAGAATTGAAGGGAATGGAGGCGACTAAAGAGTTTGGACTTAGAAATGTAAGCTCGCAATGCTCCCTCTCCGAAATGGATGATTATGATCTCTCCCGCCTCCTTGACAAGCCGAGGCTAAACATTGAGAGGAAGAGATCATTCGATGAGAGGTCTCTTAGTGAGCTCTCAATTGGTCTCACAAGAGCAGGCCATGACTCATATGATAGCACCTACTCTCCTGGTGGAAGGTCGGGCTTGAACACTCCAGCTTCATCTGCCAGAAACTCATTTGAGCCCCATCCAATGGTGGCTGAAGCCTGGGAAGCTCTGCGACGGTCTTTGGTATTTTTTAGGGGCCAACCAGTTGGCACAATTGCTGCATATGACCATGCTTCTGAGGAGGTTTTAAACTATGATCAGGTAACAATTTTGATCAAACATCTTGAGTTTTGTTTTTAGAACTTTTTGTTGCGTGTGCTATCAACCATGATGAGGTGAATAATAGGGATCCCTTAGTGCTTTGAAGTGATAATAGGTTTTGATGTGCATGAAACTGGGAAGGATTTCCAAGTTGAGTTGCTTTGATCAGCTGGAAGCTCAAATAAGATGTGGAAAACTTATCAAAGATTTAGGATAGATGGTTTTGTAGGATCTGTAAAATTGGAAACTCCTATTCTTTTTTCTGAGAAGTTGGAAAAGTCAGGGAGTGTTTGTATTGACAGGCTATAGATTCAAATTAGATAATGAAATCCCATAAATTTGGGAGATGATATTGGAATTTGCTTGAAGTTCTATTATTGAGTAATACTTCCACATCAATTGTTAAAACATTTATAATTTGGTTGATTATGATATTTGAAGTTCTAAACTTTGATCTGATAATTGTCCTCATTCAGGTTTTTGTACGGGATTTTGTACCCAGTGCACTGGCTTTCCTGATGAATGGGGAGCCCGACATAGTTAAGAACTTCCTCTTGAAGACACTTCAGCTTCAAGGGTGGGAGAAAAGGATCGATCGGTTCAAGCTCGGGGAAGGTGCGATGCCAGCTAGTTTCAAAGTACTTCACGATCCTGTTCGGAAGACAGATACAATTATTGCAGACTTTGGTGAGAGTGCAATTGGAAGAGTTGCTCCAGTTGACTCTGGATTCTGGTGGATTATTCTGCTCCGTGCTTATACAAAGTCCACAGGGGACTTATCTCTAGCAGAGACACCAGAGTGTCAGAAAGGAATGAGGCTTATATTGGCTCTATGCCTATCAGAGGGGTTTGATACATTCCCAACCCTGCTTTGTGCTGATGGCTGCTCTATGATAGATAGGAGAATGGTAAGCTGCCCTTTGTGATCTTGTTTCCTCTTTCTCTCTCGCTCTCTATCTATCTCGTCTCTCCTCTTTCTGGTTCATTTAATCTGTATAGCTAGTCCACCTATCTGCATTTTTATACTTAGGTGTGTGCATATGTGTTACATTTATGCATGCCTTACTGTGCACTTGTCCGCGCACACAAACTATAATATCCAGTCATGGATCTTCTCTTGATAGATGAAGCTGTTTATTAATTGATCTATATGCTGCTTTACATGGAAGAAATTAGATTTGTTGTAGTATTATAAAGTATTACCATTTAGACTTTGGTTTATTGCTTAATTGTGAATCTGATGTGGTGCTGCAACTTTAATTTTGTATGTGCAATATCTAAAGTATTTGGTCAATTATTGGCTTATGCAATAGCTGCCTCCTTAGACTGAAGATTCTTTGTTTTGTTTAGTAGTACAGACAACAAATTCTATATTAATTGGTTTTAACTTGTCAGCGTTTGTCCTATATATGGAGTTTGATAAGTAATGTTTCTAGTGTGCTTTTGGCAAACAGTAGGATTTCTTATGTTATTGGCAGTTAAAATGCCAATCTAGCAAGCTTAGTTGTTTTGAAAAAATAAATAAATAAAGGTATTGATTATAAAACTCATCTTTCTTCATCTATTTGCATTTTTTCTGCTTTTGTGGTGTGTGACAGCAGATCAGTGCAATGTATTTAGTAGATCTGGCACAAATTGAGAAATATGTGGGATTTCCCTTTTGGAATACCTAGTTCTGTATTCAAGAAACAGAACATGACAGACAATATAGCAAACATGAACAGTCTTGATTGCTATCAGATTTATTATATGTAAAAGAAAATTGGAAATAATATGGAAAGCACGGTGAAGATTGTTTTCTTGTAGGGACTCATATGACATCACATGGAAAATTCTGGGTCACTAATGGTGTTACAAATATGTTATGTTACAGCCATGCTGCCATGTCTGTCAGCCAAAAAATATCCAGTTGTGTAGTTGATATCAATATAAATTCTGTATGTGTTCAATTGATGAGCTGAACACCAGTTCTCTCACCTAGATTCTGAGCCACTATTATTTACACTAAGTCCAATTAATAGGATAATGAAGATAATATTAAATGGAATCAACTTTATGTCATATCCATTTATTGAGATTTCATGTCAGTAGAATCTAAGATGAGCCAAATCTCACATAAAGGGGATATGAAATAAGATAAGGACTTATATGGTAGTTGGTATAGTCCTCTTAGGCTTAAGCTTTTGGTTTGATATTCTCAACAGTGTATGCAAGCTCCTTGTTACAAGCTTTGCCCTTGCATATCTGAATGTTTATAGCCTGCATCAGGCCTTATGCTGGCAGACAGCTTGGTATTGATAAATGTTGCCATCATGCCAGCAACAAGTTATTGCCCAAGGAATCAGCTTAACGGGGTCACTTAAATATCTTAAAATTTGGTAAAAAGAATTATCAGTCAGTTGATGAGCCACATAGCCCAACTGTCTTTGGACCATTTTAAAGATACACCTCACGTTTTCTGTTTGACATGATCTGTTACCGTTGTGAAGGATCAGTTGGACAATTACACCAAACTATGTGCTTTTACAATCATTTAAAATAATTATAGCAGTGAGCATTGCAACTGCATCGTGCATCCTACTCTTTTTTCTTTTGTAATGGAGTGCAGTTGCCATTTTGAGCTTTCTTGGGTATAAGCTTTTATTTTATTTTATTTTTATTTCTGAGGGGCCTCATGCAGGAAAGTAACTTTGGTGTTGCTTTAATTACCTCGATTAGAAACTGTTGGTGTCAAAACCCTCACTTTTCCTTTACCCTAATTTTCAAATGCCACCAAGATCTCACTATATAAAAACGAGTAAAGCAGATATCCGTGTAGCTATAGCAGTGAGGGGAACCTTTTCCTGTTGGATGATCCTCATATAGTTGGAAAAGATCTTGCTTTCCCTTCCTGTTTCTGTTGTCATATTTGAATTCCTAAAGTTGGATTTTATCCTTTGCATCAAAATGGTGTTCTGAAGAAATGTTAAATTTGCTTTGTACTTCTGAGTAACTTGGATCTACATTCGAAATGTTGTCTAATGCATCTATATCTACACAAAACATGTCATGAACATTGGAGTAGGTCATTTGGGCTTTTAATATGACCAGCACTTGCTGCAATTTGAGTGTTTCATTAGGAGAAATACCCTTACATCCTCTGGTATTAGAGATCTAGCTCTAGTCAAACAAAGTGAAATGTGTAATGTAACTGGAGAGATTTACAAATCATGGACAAATGAATCTTGTACTTTTGCTTAATTAATTGCTCCTTGAATTTGACGTCGAATCCAACATAATGAATGCTGTTTACCTAACTCTTGGATGCAATGCAGAGAGTCTTCTTCACAGACCTTACATCTTCCATGTCACCTTTTAGTTCACAATATTCGTGATTTTTTCTTGCATTTTTGTCATTTTCTGTAGTGTCTTTGTAGGATCCTTCCTGCTGGGGGATAACCTAAAAGCGAAATTCAAAGCTAGTTCTGCCTTTAATTTAACTTTTCATTGGCAATTACATTTTTGCCAATGCCAATGGCATAGTATTTTTTTCGCTTGTGGAACCTGCACGTTCTTATGATTGATCTTGCTTATCTGATGTTTGGTAAACAGAATTCGTCTTTCTTGTTTATCTGATCAAGAGTTTATACCTCAGTATTTGTTTGTACATTTACTCTGTACAATTACCTTTTCTGGCCCTTATCACCTATACAGCTTGCTTGTTTATGCTTTTCTTTCAAGTTACATTTATTTTCTGGTCCTTTTATCAGCTTTCATTTTGAAAATTTTGGTTCTATTCTTAACTTATATTTGTTGCAGTCGTGTTCTGTCTACTTCCTGCTGTGTTCTGATGACACTATTTGCAGATCTCAAACCCATTTTCAAGTCTCTTGTTTGCTTTTGATTGCACAAACTTAGTTTGCATGGCATCTTTTATCTTAAAAATTGGGATTCCAGAAATCATTATCTTTTATCCTTTTATTGGCTGACAGGGAATTTATGGTTATCCTATTGAAATTCAAGCACTTTTCTTTATGGCGTTGAGATGTTCTTTGTCGATGCTAAAACCTGATGCAGAAGGAAAAGAGTTTATTGAGAGAATTGTGAAACGTCTGCACGCTTTGAGTTATCACATGCGAAGTTACTTCTGGCTTGACTTTCAACAACTAAATGACATATACCGATATAAAACTGAGGAGTACTCTCACACTGCCGTAAATAAGTTTAATGTTATTCCTGATTCAATCCCTGAATGGGTATTTGATTTTATGCCCACTCGTGGTGGCTACTTCATAGGTAACGTGAGTCCTGCAAGGATGGATTTCCGATGGTTTGCTTTAGGTAACTGTATTGCAATTCTGTCTTCTCTGGCTACCCCAGAACAATCTATGGCTATTATGGATCTTATTGAATCTCGTTGGGAGGAGCTGGTTGGGGAAATGCCTTTAAAGATATGTTATCCTGCAATAGAAGGTCATGAATGGCAAATTGTAACTGGTTGTGATCCCAAGAATACAAGATGGAGTTATCATAATGGAGGATCTTGGCCAGGTTTGTTCTTTATTTCTTCGGCAATGTTTTCATTTAGTAATTTCAGTATTATGCGAACATCATTTAATCACTATACTATCTCTTTCATAGTTTCTTCATGGGCGAGTTGCCCAATAACATTGACTTGTGAGTGATTTTGTCTTTGCTCTTTGAATTCTCTTGGAAGTCTGTAAACCTCCCTTTTTAATGCTCTATTTTGTTCTCTTCCCCCTTATGTTGGATGCAGTGCTTTTGTGGTTGCTGACTGCTGCTTGCATCAAAACGGGGCGGCCTCAAATTGCTAGACGTGCAATTGATCTTGCTGAGACTCGTTTGCTGAAAGATAGTTGGCCAGAATATTATGATGGGAAGCTGGGGAGATATATAGGTAAACAGGCAAGAAAATACCAAACATGGTCAATTGCTGGATACTTGGTGGCAAAGATGATGCTAGAGGATCCTTCACACTTAGGGATGATTTCTTTGGAGGAGGACAAACAGATGAAGCCAGTGATTAAGAGATCATCTTCATGGACTTGCTGAAGATCCCAAGCAAGCAGGAGATAAAATAGCAGAAAGAATAGGTAACACACGGAGGCAAGAGAAAATATTGGTGTTTGATTATAACAATATTTTTTGTCATGTTGTAGGGGCGATTCAAAGTTTGGTTGTGTACAATAGCATCTGCTGCCAACACTAGCTTCTTGCTCTCAAATAAAAGACACCTTTTGTTGATTGTGTTCAAAGTCTTGAATACGGTGCCAATTTGCTTTTGATGGCCGAGATAGTCCAGCAAAAATTTGTGTTATATGTGAAGAACTTCCATTGGAAGAGAACCAGTAAGATTTTATAATGATATATGGACTTTTGCATTCAGATGAGCACTATTTTTGAGCTCTTATGTGTTTTTCAGTTTGTGCATATTGCAAATTTTATTGATTTTATGACAATCATGCTCATAATGACCCATAACAAGAACACTCAGAAGCCTCTTTCTTTAGGACTATCAACAAACACTTTCTCTTCAAATTAGAGATTTCTGAACTTTGAAATAAAAAATTTGAATTGATGAATTCATTCATTGAAACTCAGAGGGATCTTCCCATCCTTAGCATTGCACTGTTGGTCGTGAATTAGATAAGATCTGAATCCTAAAGTTCATGAATTTCAAGCAATGTCAAATCTATCAATAATAAGATATTTGTATGCTTAGCTTTTTCGAACTACTTGCACTCTTTATTGTGCTGAAATTAGTGCCATTGTATTTCTTTTAATTAAGAAAATATTTTGCAAAATAAGATACTTGTGATATTTTTAAATAATAAATTTTGGGTTTTATACTATATAAAACATGTCTAGCTTCAAGAGTAATAAAAATAAATAAATAAATAACCATTACTCTTAGCGAAGATGTCGGCCTTAAATCTTTCATTCATTTTCCTTGGGTATGAAATGTCTCCAAATATAGAAAGACTAATCTTGATCAATTAGATTAAAATGAAGTTTTCATGTTATGTGTAAATGATTTATTTAACTGGATTATGTCATTATTGAGCTTAATTATCTGCCATTTCTTTATTTGGGTTTTTTTGACCTATATTAATAGTTATACATTATAGTCTGATTTAAGTAAAACACCAAATTTGACAAGTTATATTGGTTTTAATGCAGACTCAAATTATTAAATTTTAAAAAATTAAAGATAAATGTAAAAAAAATTTGGTTTGAATTTCAATTTAAATTTTGTCATTTCAATTTTCTCAATTATACATTTATAATTTCGATTTAAATTTTTATTCAAATGATTATAAAAAATTAATAATATTTTTACTATTAAAATACTTTGAAAATAATTTAAATAAATTTTACATTTTATTTCAAATTTATTTTTTAAATTTAAACAATTTTTAGTCAATAAATTATATATTTTTATTTTTATAAAACTCAAAAATTATGGATTCGCATTTGGTATAATACTTATTGGAAAATCACTACTCTATCATTCTCCAAAGTTTATATAAGTATCCATTTGGTTGTATATTGAAAACATATTTTATCTTATCTTGTATGATAGTATAATACTTTATGGAGAAAATGAAGGGAATGGTAACAAAATAACGGGTTGAGAAATTTTGATAAATTGTAATTCAAAATAACTTGTATGGTAGTACCTAATATTTATTTTAAAAATCAACTTTATACTTCAACTTTGCAACAAAACCCCACTTTTTCTTTTTTATAAATAATAAAATTCAACTTTTTTTTTACAATTAGAAATATCATTATTATTTTTTGGACTGTAATTTTCACTTATTTTTTATTATGATTTATAAAATGTTTAAATAGTTCATCACTGTATTAAAAAAAATTATACAACATAATTTAGTCGGAAGGTACTTCTAAATATGTGTAGTTTACAACAATGACAAAGTTAAAATTTATTTTATCAAGATGAGTTCAATTTTTATTAGAGCAGGCTAAAACAAGGTTAAAAGTTATTTCAACAATAAAAAATAAATTTTAAAAATAAAAAATAAAATTATAGTTTGATAATAAATCGAAATAGTTCTCGTATATAAGTTCAACACAATTTCAATCGTTTCATAAAAGTGTGGATTTATTTTAATATACCTTTGTCTTATAAAGAAAATGATTTTAATTTTTAATTAATTTTAATTTAAAATATTTAAACCGTTTTTATAGTTTTAATCGTAAATAATAATTCTAGAACTGAACTACTCTCTATGTTTAATAACTGAGCCCATTTTATTGGCTTACAATGCAGAGCGTGACATTATGACCTTATTTGAAGCCGTGCATGTGACATCCCCACTTTGGCCATTTATTTGTAATTTATGCACAAATATAAAAGTGGAATGATCCATTGGCATATCCAAAGAGTAATTGGATTTCTTGACTTCGTAAATTATTAATTGTATGTCCAACTAAATTGTAATTATAATTGGGAGAGAAAAGTGGGCCAAGGTGCGGTTGACTGGGCTGGCCTGTGCTGCCTCCTGCACTCAGATATAATTAAATGTTTTAGGTTTGAAAATTAATTAGCAAAAAAAAAAAAAAAAAAAGGAAAAGAAAAGAAAGAGAGTGGGGCTGCTGCTGTTGGGATGAGCTGTCTTAGTCCATGGATGCCCCTCATAGCTGTCTACCCTCTGCCTTCCATCTACACCATAATTGCCATCTTCTCTTTCATATCTAACCATTGTGCTTCCACATTTATTCATCACTATTTTCTATTCAAATAAAATTATATTGAATTTTTTTCTTTATTAATTTAATAAAAATTATAATTTATTTCAAATTAAAAATTAGTATAATTCAAATTAGTAAAAAAAATATTTTACACAAATTTATACAGGAGAACTCTTACAGGTTGAAATTCAATCTTCTACCTCCATGGGCAGAGAGAGAGAGAGAGAGAGAGAGAGAGGGAGAGAGAGTGGTTGTGAGGATTCTTGCAGAAATTATACATCCATTTGAGCAGGAGGAGAGACAGAAAGTGTAAAGTTAATAGTAAGCAGAAAAAAGTGGTGAAAGGGGCATAGGGGAGCCTGGGGTGAATTCCATGGCATTAGTATGCAAAGCCTGTTTTCTTTGTCTTCTGCTCTTCTTCTTTCCACATTAACCTCTGAGAGAGAGAGAGAGAGAGAGAGAGAGAGAGCCCAAGTTGCAGAATGACAGCTGGGTCTGCGTCTGCGGATTAGGAAGAAGAAGAATGGGGTGTTGGGTTTTGATTAGCGTCATCATTATCGTCATTATCAACAAACAACCCTTCAATCAATCAATCAGTGGATTGGTAAAATCCACCAAAACGAAACAGACACTTGTCTTATTATAATCTCCTTGCTTTCACTTTCACTTTCACTCTCTCCTCTTAGGTTACCCTAAAAGTCTCCATGCACAGCTTTCACCGATTCAAGATCCATTT
The DNA here is from genome assembly GCA_021397835.1 of Moringa oleifera. Classification (NCBI taxonomy): domain Eukaryota; kingdom Viridiplantae; phylum Streptophyta; class Magnoliopsida; order Brassicales; family Moringaceae; genus Moringa; species Moringa oleifera. Next base: position 5,455,929 of record JAJFZO010000087.1, read on the forward strand.
TCTCTCTTTTTTTTTTTGTTTATTTAATTGGATTTTATAAAGTGGAGTGGCAAAAGGGTTACCAAAATCTGGACATAGCCAATCCTGATCAGCATTTTTGGCAGAGCCCCACACGAGTGTGGTTCTGTACTCACTACTGCTCCAATTTACAGGCCCCTCCTTCCCTCCATCTGTTACTGATTCGTTTTTGCTTTCTCTCTCTCTCTCTCTCTCTCTCTCTTGCTTTCTCCCTCCCAAAGGACAGCAGTCAGTCAACCACAAGCGAGAAAAGAAGATCCCCACGCACTAACAGCGGTGCAATTAGGATCACACCCATTGAACCCAACAAAAAACTCACAACCCCACCTCTCTTTGTTTCATTTTCTGTCTCTCTCTCGGGAAAATCTCTGAAGAACACGCGATTAGAAGAAGAGAGGGGGAAAGTGGAGGTGGAAACGGACATGGGTTTTAATTGGAGAAGGTCCCAGTTGCGAGGAAACTAGTTGTTTATATGAGGAAAACCCAGATGGAAGCTCCAGGCAATAATCAAGGCACCACAGACCACCATCTCCGCGGCCAAAAACAGGAAGCTCCGCTGCAGCCACACACAGGACCACATGGGTCTACTCAGGCCCCAGCTCATGCCCATCCCCATGTCCCATTCATGGCGGGCTCCATCTCCTCCCAACCACTCCCCACTACTTCATCTTCCACTTCCAGCACTCTCACCACCACCACCACCACCACCACCAAACCAGCCCCGAAGAGACCTTCCAAGGACCGCCACACCAAGGTTGACGGCCGCGGGCGCCGCATCCGCATGCCCGCCATCTGCGCCGCCAGAGTCTTCCAGCTTACCAGAGAATTAGGCCACAAATCCGACGGCGAAACCATAGAATGGCTTTTGCAGCAAGCGGAGCCCGCAATCATCGCCGCCACTGGCACCGGCACCATCCCCGCTAATTTCTCCACACTAAACGTTTCTTTACGCAGCAGTGGTACCACTATCTCTGCTCCGCCTTCCAAATCAGCCCCTCTTTCCTTTCACAACGCTTCCCTGTCTTTATACGACGGAAACGGAGGCGACGCACGAAAATTCCTTAACAGTACTGGCGCCGCCATGCTAGGGTTCCATCACCAGTTGTACCCGCAAATCTTGAATTCCGATTGCTCTTTGAGAAATGCCAGCGAAAATTGCTTAACAAAGTCCTACAGAGAAGATCTTTTCAAAGAATCATCCCAAAACAACCCAAACAGTGAACCCGGTGGTGGCAGTGGCGACAACTCCCCCCCAGCTGCTAAACCACTGAGACCCGGAGTTCAAGACCAAGAACCCAGTTCGGTTCGGTCAGCCAACGTCGTTCCGGCTCCGGCTATGTGGGCAGTTGCACCGGCTACCACGAACGGTGGAAACGCTTTCTGGATGCTTCCGGTGGGTAGTGGGGCTGCCAGCTCAGCTACGGTCCCTGAACCCCAGATGTGGACGTTTCCAGCGCATTACTCAGGCGGAGGCCGGGTCAACCCAGTTCAGTTTGGCTCAATGCTAGTGCAGCAGCCAATGGGAGGTCAGCAGCTGGGGTTAGGAGTCGCAGAGAGTAATCTGGGTATTCTGGGTGGCGTCACTGGTTACAACAGCAGTAGGGTTGGGTTAGGAATGAACTTGGAGCACCACAACAACCACCACCACCAACAACACCACCATCAACAAGACAACCAGCCTCAAGCCAGTGATAGTGGAGATGAAAACCCTACAGGTTCTCAATAATATCAAATCTAGTTCCTCCTTTTTTTTTCTGAGCTTTTCCTAATTAATCTTTTTTTTTTCCTTTGGGATTTTTTGGTTTCTTTTCTCCTTTTGATTCTCCACTGTAAATGTGTTCTTAGGCTACTCCTGATTGCTGATTTTCAGTTGTGTTCTTCTTTACCCAGAAATGGAGTTTCTGTAATATTTGGCCTATCAAACCATTCAAACAAGAAGAAATTAATTAAAGAAAGAAAGCATAAATGGATTGATTTCTTGTGAGTTTGGTGTTGTACAACTTGCAAGTTAGTGACATTAATAAATTAACACAAAAAGCTCTAACATTTTCTTAATTAGATAGCTCTAGACTCTCTTTTAGGCAGATTTAGGGAGAGGTAATTAATTATAATTAACTATGCCAAGGGCTAATTCTCACTTTGTTATGATATGAAGCATAAAAATCACATTAAAGAAGGACATAGTAATAGCACGTATATGTTTACTTGAGGTTGAGACAAGCTAAGCTACTGTTTTGTTATCTCTTCAAAGTATTTGTTGTGTTTCTCTTGGCCCTATTGGCTCCTGTCTCTCTTGTCTGTTTGATGATGAGGAAAATAAAGAAAGAATTCCCAGGAAGTAGATAAGTGTGAAAGAAAATGGAAGACGACAAGAAAGCAGTATCGATAAAAGTAGGAAGAGAATTGAAGATAAGAATGTGATTGGGTTACAATTATTCTGTCTCTCAAGTAAAGCAGCAGGAACCTTCTGAAAAAGAGGAGCAAGCTGGATTGCTCATTGTGTACCACATGTCTTGATCTCTCTGGATTACGTTCTTAACTTTATTTCTGTCTTAATTTGTTGCCATTGCATTAGGGTTTCCGCTTGGCTGTCCACTCCAAAAGTAAAAGACACCTACATGAAAGCGAACAATTACGAATCTGCTTCTCGATCCCTTTCCTGTCTTTCCAGTTTTGGGTTTTTTTCGCATGCATTGCATTCCATTAATTCTCTCTTGAATTAGCTTCTTTGTTAATCTTCTTCTTTTTTCAATGAAGTATTTTTCAAAGTAATCTCAAAGAGAGAAGAGAGACAAGTCGTGTAAAAGGACCAACAAAAGAAAATTAATAGCCCGCAATTCTTGACCACATTTAGCCACGGGATCTTATGCTTAATTTGTGATTATACTTATCCGGAAGACACGATGACAACCCCACATATATCGAATCTTTTTATTAATATATTAAGTGATTAATTCGTCATGAGTCAATTGGTGCAACAATTTCTTTCCAACAACTCCGCTCTATATATATATATATAAATAATATGATCTTTATATAATTAAAGTATGCATCACCGTGTTTATTACGAGTACTCAATATGCTTCATGAATCAACATAATCAATTGTACTTCCAAAGAGAAATGCGTGCATGTTATGTTGTCGCTACCCTAATTATTCATCCAATGGAAAGATGAAGCGAAGATACAAAACATTAGATTGATCTCTCCTCTCTCTCATCAATAGAAACCCTAATCCACTAGATTGTAAATGGATGACGACAATTTTAGCTATCAAAAGGTACTTTAGAGTATAATCCATAAAGGAAAGACATAACTTTAACTGAAACGCCTTAAATAGAAGAGTAGGCAGTGAGTGGATACACTACTAATTATTTTGTGGCCACAATTATGGTAGAGAAGGAATCTTTGAAAAAAAAAATGCCATACCCATTTTGAATTTATTGATAAACCAACTCAAGAGTTGAAGATCTTCTCACGAAAGGACTAGTCCATCTGCAACATCGATCCCTTCGAAAGAGACTATAATATTTAGGTTTATTGCGTCCCTCTTAATGGAGAACTGAGGCCTAGTCCAACAAAATAATTTGGACTACACAGCCCACAAGCCCTGGACTCTCTATCCTATAGACTGAAGCCTGAGCCCAAACGTCTCCAGCAACCCAGCTAACGACATGCCACCGCTGGTATTAAAAGTCCCAACCGAGGACTGGGAGCCGAATGCAGAGAGAAGTGAAGGGGCTGCCGCTTGCATCTTTGAGAGTCTGGTTCTGAACCTAATCAAATAAGTTGGAATGAATTTGATTTTTAAAGCTTGGTTTGATTAGCATAAGCATACAGGATTAGTTCTATCTACTTTTGGGTATGATTGGCTTCCATGATTGAATACTCTGACAGTGCTATATTAAGGTATATTAAATAACGGTAGTTTGGTTCTTAGTTTGTGGCCCTTAATTTAAGCAGATTATTATTGATTTTACTGAATTAGAACATGATTTAATTAACACATGAGAATGCTGGTGAGTGCATCTATGCCAGACAGGTCAAAAATTTTCATGATGCGAGCCAAGTTGTTCTTGGGAGAAATTAGAGGTACTGACCATTCTTGATAATCATCATGATTCCTGGAGTTTGTCAGTCATCTCTTAAATCATGACACATCCTAAAGATTTACTGAGCACATGCTTCTGCAAATATTTTTGCACTAGTTCACTCCATGAAGTTGGAAGAACTCACAGTTCAGGCTCAGCCTATTCTTCACTCATCTTAAAACCTCATCAACACCCCAAAAAGAACATAGGAGGAGATTTCACAAAGTCCTCCAACTTTGTTTTGAGAACTGTGCCACACATGGCTGCTAGATGGTACAACTTGCCCTTCTTTACATAAATAAACAGTAGCATAGAAAAGACAAAGACTGCTTGCACGAAGAGCATAGAAAAACTGAGGCAAATAAAACAGGAAAGCAACATATTTCACCTGCATCACCAGACAGCAATTTTGGTAGATCAAAGACAAAACTATTTTCTTTTCAAATATTGCAAATCATCCAGAGCACCAAAATCAAATTCCCAACAGCACCAGACACCATAATAGAAAGACAATATAAGAAGCCAATATTAGATCCAAACTGGGAAATATTATTGATGACCAAAATTAAGTCAATATCCTGGTTTCCAAGATTAAACAACCAGCAGAACCAAATGAAACCGAAATAGTGAAATTGCTATCAAATCAAAACCATCCCAGCAGTGGACTACAAAAGAATCACACATTGTTTCTATTATTTGTTCTACGAAGCTATTTATCATCATTTAAGCAGATGCAGTCTTCTTCTGCTGGAAAATGACAGCATAGATAGGAACTCCGACACCAATGCTGAAGGCTGTTAAAACACCAAGAGACATCTTCAACCCTTGATGCTTCATTCTGTCCAAGTTGTACATGTGCTTGGCATGCAAGTAATATGGCTCATCATGGCCATGTCCCCCCATTCTCTTCACTCCAGTTGAATGGAAACCTCTATTCACTGTCATCGCACAAAACGCAAATCAGGTGAGCTCACAAGTCTTAGAACAAGTAGAGTGCACTCCAAGATAATCAACAATCACCAATTTAATTGCAAGTAAATGCCCTAGACAAAAGCAACCCTCTAGTACGTTATCTATATATATATATATATTTTTCTTTTCTGATTCCTACAATGTGGCGATACATTCACAAACCAATAAAAGGAAAGTTTATCTGGATGGCAGCTAGAAATAACTAATAAAAAATATTTGAACCCAAAATAAGATCGACGAATGTATTCATTGAATATCAAAGTACAGAGTTCACATGACAGCATGCAAACAAAGGATAGGAAGACCATTTAACTAGCCTCCAAATGTTAGCACAACTGTCTATAATCAGAATGACAAGGTACCAAAAAGCCTTCTTTCCCTATTGTTCACTAGGAAAGATTCAAGCTAGCCCATCGCCTAACCCATTTGATTTAACGTGCCCAAGAAGATACTACAAAAAATATGATCATGAAATTGCTCATTAAAATTGGTAATCAACTTATCTTTCATTATATAAAAATACCACATAATTTTAATTTTCCTCAAATTTAGAAATTTAATATAACAGTACAATAAATGATTTTATCAAACGTTAACAACTCAGAAGGTTCATATTAAATTAAAGACGGAAACTGACACAAAAGAACAAAAGTGCAATAAGCTAATTAAAATCAAAACAGACCTCCCACAGGAGAGTATGCGATATTAGGAACAAATAATGACTAGTTTAAACATGGCTCCAACTAGATAGAAATTGGAAGAAAATGTAAAAGACATGCAAAATGATATAAGGGGCAAAATAATATATATAGATACAACAGCTCAAGTTTTCGGCATAAGACATGGGTAAGTACTTTTTTTTTTTTTTTGAGCAAGAACATAAGTACAAAAATTTGAAAGACATGCAAAACATGTCAAAATGAACAAAAATAAGGGATAACTGAACATGTGAAAAGCATACATGTAAAAAGAGCTTACAAGATTAAATAAATAATGTCAAAATGAACAACTTCATGGAAAGCGAAACACATGCACCATACGAATTTCAGCCATTATGTACAACAAGCATAATTTAAAAACTCATTACTTCATATAAGTGAAATTATTTTAACTAAGGAAATCTCTCTATCAAGAATCCAAATTCTAAAAAGTTCAATTTATGAGGAGTACAAGACATGAGTTTTTACCAAGATTTATACAAACAAAAAACACTAACAAGCAGGGCATTGTGCAGCCATATCAACTAGTGTGCATTTACTGTAAGCGGAAGTAACATAAAATGTGTGCAATTCAAGTTCAACAAATAGACATTAATCCAAGAAAGCTAGCTACGAGATAAACCAAGAAGAAAAAAAAAAGAACAGGACAGCTTGAATCTTAACACAGAACTCAAATAGCAAAACTAATCTGTAAGATTTATACTTCAATAAGTACACATGAGACACGAAAGAAGCAAGTGATGGCATAAAAAGCAGAATATCATCTTAATCTACTTTTTAAGTCTATGCTTGAAATGAAAATTAAGAAGAAGACCAAGCAAAGGCTTGCATCCCTCCAAATACCAACTTCTCTGGTTCCAGAGAGCCATACTAATGAAGAACATAGAACATAAATAGATAAGGGCAAGCTTTGATACATAAATAGGCTTATAAATTTGTGAGATGTCAAGTCAACGCCACCAAAACAGTTAACCAAAATTCTTTAAGACAAACACATGAAAATCCAAAGGTCTAAATAACATAACCAATTTGCAGGAATGTGCAAAGTTTTTCTAAAAAACTTCACAGACAACTTGGCAAGCGCAGAAAATACAGGTTTCTGCTCTTCTCAATTTAAAAAACCAAGAGTTTCGACAGTGATCAGGCCCAGCAACACAATTGCTTCAGTCAATCAACTAATAAAGAACACAACGACAATCGGTGTAAAAGTCACTAGAATTAAATGCAATGATATATTTGTAGTGCTTTTATAGAAAAGTACCATTTAAGAGAAACTCCAAAACAAAGTAAAATATAATATAATACAGAATATATCAGCATACATGCTCATAAATAATGAATAATCTAATTCACAGTGTGTAGTTTATGGCCTCCATTAATCCATGTGAGATTTTTGTTCTGAATTCATCAAGACTCACGGAAAGGAATACTAATAAACTAGATTAAGTGATCATACATTTTGTGTTCTCTATTCATAAATGGTTCCATCATTTCACCCCAACACCACATAATCCCTGAAACAGCATAAAGCTGAATAATTCAGAACTGAAAAGTTCCCTTCTTCTCAAATTAGATATCCAATGAAGTCCTGAACGACTAGGCCTAGCAACACAGATGCTCGAACAAATTAACTATTAAAGAACACAATGATATCAGTGCAAAATAAGTAGAAACTGAATGCACTGATATATTTGTGGTCTATAGAACACAACAGCTTAAGAGAAACTTCAAAACGTAATAAAATATAATATAACAGAGAATTCATTGTCATACATGCTTGTAAATAATCGATAATCTAGTTCATCGTCCATAATTTATCAACCAGATTAAACCATGTGAGACCTTTGCTTCTAATTCATCAAGACTCAAAAAGAGGAATCCTATGAAACTAGATTATATAGTCGCACAGATAAATGCCCTAATTATAAATGGTTCTGATCATTGCATCATCTCACTCAAGCCCCCCATAGTTCCCCAAGGCAGCAGAAAGCTGGACCTATTCTCAATCCAAAACCAAAGAATTGCCAAAGTTCCCCAAAGCAGAGATGAATCCGTTGTTTTTAATTAAGACCTAAAAACACTATACCAGTGTCTGTTTCATGAACATCAACAGATGAATCTTGACTTTGCATGTGGCGTGTCCACTGAAACTATTTGCAACTTTTATAATCTCCTGGCTAAAGGCAATTGCAACCTAATTCATGAATTTCAATGCACTCAAAAATTAGAAGCATACAGAAGCATACAGGCATAAAGACACACAAATCAACACAAAACCCACCGGTTGATGACCAACTTGGGATATCTAAAATTCTGCAACAAGAATCCTCAAATTTGAATATTTAAGTTTCAATCGGACCGACTAATTAGTAAAATCATTCGAAAGAATTCCTAAAGCAGAATCTCCAAGCTAACTGGGGTCGTCTAAACCTCAAGAGGACATGATGATCGTCAGCGACCAAAATAGCCTCTACCAGATCCAAATAAAACAAGCCATAATCCTCCACAGCTAAGCAGAAACAAAATCCCTACAAATACATAGTTCCAGCGTATTCCATGGGTCCTTCCTCAGCAACCAAACAAAGCTTAATAAAATACAAGAAAAGCCGAGAGCGTGAACTAACCTGACTTCGACAGAAGCGATTCTGAAGAGGCCAACAGCTTTGAGGCAGATCTGAGCCCACTGTTCAACGCCATGGTCCTTCTATTAGCAGAGAAATGAAACAACAAAAACCCTCCCCTTTTCCGGCTGACCACGCTGGCTTTAGGGCTGATGATGGTTTACAGTTGGGAAATTTGGAAATATGGCCACTCGCATTATATTTCATCACCAGTGTCATACATAACACGTGTGGTGAACTTCTAGCGCTTGGATTACACGTGCGAATCCATTTTGGAATCTAATTTTTTTCCTTCTATTTTCAAATTTGAGTTTGATATTTGACCTTTTTGTTAAGTCGCAGAAAATCTCGAATCACACTTTGTACTATTATATTTGACATGCGATGTACTACATAGGTAGAATAAAATATATTTGTTTATGACTCGATATATTATTTTACAATAATTTTATTATATAAAAAATAAATTTTAATAAAAATAATAATTTAAAAATTTTAAGGTTTAAGTACAATCAATAGTGTGAGATTTAAATTATCTTTTCAAACTCGAATTAATTTAAGCTAGTCAAAATTAAAAAAATAATTAAATTTCAAAGTAATTAGATCATCTTGTAAACAAATTCGGGGACCATCAGTAAGGCAGGGCTGAGAAAGAAGTCTAGTAGGACTGCAAGCCCATACCCGAAAGCCCTTTTCAAGTTTTGCCGCCAGTTTCTCCCTCACTCCACCACGCTACCGAGGGCTTTCGGTTTTCCTCTCTCCCTAAAATCTGAAACACGGAGCACACTAATAATCACTTCACAGCTTACCATGGCGTCGAATATCCCTATCGAAGTCGTCGACGATGACGATGTAAGCCCATTTTATCCCTCTCTCTCTCTCTCTATTATGCGTGAGTGGCTATCTGCATGCGTGTGTTTTCATTCGTTGCTTCTCTCTCCCTCTGTAAGATCATAGTTAATCTTCTCTCTGGTTGCAGGAGTTCGATTGGGAGGCGGCTGCAAGAGAAATTGATGTGGCTTGTCAAGACAACCAGAAACCCTCCACTTCAGTTCCGCTTAATTCGTCTTCCCATTGTGCTGCTCCTGTTGATTCTTCTGTGCTAATTGCAGATTCGAAAAATAGTTTATGTTCCAACGATGGTAAAAAACCTGCAAAACGGAAGCAATCTACGCTCGATAAGTTTATTTCGAAGGGGGATCCTAAAGCTCCACCAGACAATTGGATGGTTGAGGAGCCACATCAGGAAAGTGTTCAGGGTGATGAGAAGGTGGCCTATGTTGATATTGATGCTGAGGCAGCTAAAACTTGGATATATCCAGGTCAGACTTTTAGTTTTTAGTAGCAATTGCTCTTCTTCCTTTGGGTGGAGGAGGGAGCAATATGGTTAATATTGGGTGAGGACTATATCCAAATTTTGATTCTTTTGTTTGGTTTATGTTCCCGTGTAAGAGTCTTTATCATGTTTTCCTTTGATGTTAATATCAAAATAGCTGATTTCTAAATTAGCATTGAGAGATTTTTGCATGATTTATGCCTTATTTGCATTCCCCTGAATTTGAGCAAATTGTAATTACTTTTTCAATTGTTGAGGGACCTTTGACTTATCTTTGTGATCCAACATTTATCATAACTTAGTATTATTAATTTTCAATTTTTCAAGTTTGTTTCATTTTTACTTTTTCCTTGACAAGAAAATTTCAAGTAGTAAAGGACTAAAGTGAGGTTGGCCAGGTCTTGTTTTCCTATACTGAAAAGAGGTAAAAGCATAATGATAACTTTGATGTTTCCCATCTTCAAATATGAACATGTTCATTGTGTGCCTGTGTTTTACCCATCAGGTAATTAATTTTATTCCAAGGCTTCCTTGCTGATTAATTTCAGTGGATTCTTTAGATTTCTTCTTTTTCTCAAACACAAGTTTATACATTGACTTATATGAAAATGTTGGTATGAATAAATTATTTGAATTTCCTTCAAACTTTCAAGTTTTAAGGAACAACTTTGGTTTTTGCTGTTATCATCTTTCTCTTTTTATTGCTTGTCTCATAATATCAAAGCAGCAGGCTCAGTTTTTTCCTTTAACACCTTGAGCAGTTAATGTTCCACTTCGTGACTACCAATTGGCTATAACAAAGTCAGCATTATTTTCAAACACATTGGTCGCGTTGCCAACAGGGTTGGGAAAAACACTCATTGCTGCAGTTGTTATGTATAACTATTTTAGATGGTTTCCGGCAGGTAATACATTTATGTCAAGTTCCTTAGCCTTACTTATTCCATCTGTAGTTCTATTACAGCTTATTCATTCTTTTACTTCATACATTGTACTCTCTTAACTTCTGTAATTTTAAGATTTTCTTTGTAAACATTTCGCAAGTAAAACTTTGTTAAACAATACAGAGCTCCAGAGATCAGTGAACATAACGTCAGGCTTTTCTTCCTGGCTTTCCATTCTAAATTTGTTTAGGTTTGCTTTTCTTGCAAGGCATGTTAGTATCTACTGGATGACTGCTGGCACTAACAAACAATTGAATTTTTATGGGTAGGCATATGCTTTCAAGTTATCATCTGTTGACTTAATAAACGTTTGGTGCTTCTCAAAGTGCCTGTTAACAGCACATTGAACATATTTGATTAGTGTTTTTCAATATTTTAATCTATGGTTTCATTTTTTGTGTCAAAGGTCTTGATATTTTGATGTGACATAGACGCTAATTTTAGTTGTGCATCTCTCCCTCAAAACATTCATTATGTCAATTTTTTGAAACTCTAATATTTGAGCTCAGAATGGGATTGCATTATTACTTCTTTTGTCCGTCCTCCCCTCCCCTCCCCCCCGCCCCACCCCGCCCTGCCAGGCAGGTGCCCAAAAAAAAAAAAGTTGCATGATTTACATGCATCCCTGTAATTCTAATGAGCTGTTGGACATCAACTAAGGCTTTATATGTGCAACTCGATGTTAAATCCCTGTTATCTTTTCTTTTGTGGCATTTTTTTTTCTTTTGATTATTTTGATCCAAATTCTTCTCTCTTTGTTTCCATCATCATGATCATCTCACCTCATTGTTATGTCTTTTTTTCCCTCTCATTGTTATTAGTATTATTTCAAGAACTACCCAGGAGAATTAAAATTAGTCTTTTTTACCATGGGCAGTATGTTTGAGTTCCTTGTATTATTGATTTCTTTAGTTCAATTGGGAAACTTATTGTGAAGCATAGACAAACATATTTGTGTTTGGAAGCTTAGCTTGAGTAGCAGATGGTAACTTGCTTCATCATTTAGTTGCCTCTTTTCTAGATTATCCCGTAATGGCTCAGTTTGAAAGTGAAACATGAACTGGATGACCTTTACTTAGTTATGTTTTCTTTTATAAATACATACATGATTGACATCCATACTCGAAATCCTTATCTAAGCATTGCTTGCTAGTTAAATTAAATTTAGGCACATTGCCATCTTAATACTATGTTTTACTGTTGTGTTTTTTCTTCATACCTGTTTTTGGAAGGATGTTATAGATCTGATTTTTTTTTTTTTTTTTTTGATTTTTATTCATTTTGCTGGAAGTGGGCATGTCCTACTTCTTTCTATCATAGATTTTTCATGTATGGCATAGAAACTGTATCTGCAGAAATTTGATTCCTACTGTTGGCCTTCCTAGGTAAAATAGTCTTTGCCGCTCCTTCTCGGCCGCTTGTCCTGCAGCAAATAGAAGCATGCCATAACATTGTGGGAATCCCACAAGTAAGCGACTTCCATTTATATGTAGAATAATTTTGATGATTCAACTTCTGATTGGGAATTTGTGTTCGGGTCTTTGATATATTTTTGAGAAGATTTGGAATAAACTGATTGCAGGAATGGACAATTGACTTGACAGGTCAGGTGAATCCTACAAAAAGAGCATTTTTCTGGAAGAGCAAACGAGTTTTCTTTGTTACCCCACAAGTGCTGGAGAGGGATATTCAATCTGGTGATTTCTATAGCTTTAGTGACTCCGAGTTTTTTGTGAATATATTATATTTGCATTCTCTAACTCCAGCTATAAAATATTCTTCTGTTTTCTCCTTTCCATTTCTGTACTTTGACATTGAATTAACTTGTCCTAGGCACATGTCTGGCAAAATACCTTGTTTGTTTGGTGATTGATGAGGCTCATCGAGCATTGGGCAACTACTCTTATTGTGTGGCGGTTCGGGAGGTTTGTTTGTCTTTTAATTTCTAGCTTTTCTACCTGTATCCCATCATTTGCCTATATTTGTCATTCGTGTGTGAACAATGTGTGCACTTAATGTGTGTACTAGCTGATACTCTAAATTTGTAGCTGATGGCTATCCCAGTGCAGCTGAGAATACTAGCTTTAACAGCGACACCAGGATGTAAGTCACAATATGCTACTTTGTAGAAATTATACTGTAATGTCTTATTTCTGATGTTAAAGTGCCATTTTTTTTTAGGGAAACATCAGGCCATCCAGGATATTATCGATAACCTGCATATATCAATGCTTGAATACCGAAATGAAGATGACCATGATGTTAGCCCTTATGTCCAAAGCAGAAAGATGGAATTAATCGAGGTGTGTCTCGGTTTAAATCTCTTTTAAAATATTGTTGCTTTTATTTTTGAATGAACTAACATCTTCTTATGTGTTATCAGGTTCCCTTGGGGCAAGATGTCATTGCAATAAATAACCGCTTGTTGGAAGTTATACGACCGTATGTGGCCAAGCTTTATTCGATTGGGCTTATTCACAATAGAGACTATCAGACTGTACAGTTCCTTGTCTTGTTATTCCTTTTTATTTGTTACTTACAGAAACCATTTTTGTTTTTTTTTTTTTTTCTTTTCAAAGATAATTCTGTTTTGTTTCAGCTTTTTGTGTGTCAAATGGCATTTAAGTTCCTCATTGAACTCAATGCACCTACTTTTCTGTAATCTTACAAGAAAGCCCTTTATAATTATTTTACTTTAATGTCTTTTGAGAATGCGTATTTAGTTGTGGCAACCTTCTTCAAAGTTATTTTGGTTTTCGGTGAAAAGTAGGATATTGATGTCTATATCATTTCCTTTGATCTCCTCGGAGCTGGACTGGAGTTACTTCTTATGATGGAAGTCAAAAGAACAATCTAGATAATCATTTGGATTTGTAGGAAAAAGGGCAAAAATTTGCTGGGCTTTGAGGTTTTTGGAGCAGAAAGTGACAATATATTGGGAGTTAGATGATTGATATGTATAGTTGGCTATATGGAGGATGATGAGAGATGCTCTAAGCTTTCAACAGAAGTGTCTTTGTTGTTCATTGTACAAAAGTGTCATTTTGGTAAAAGTTCAAACAATCATGTGACAGTTCTTTATTCTTCCTTTCTTCTATTAAATTGATTTTCATTTAGTAAAAATTTCAAACAGTATCGTATTTCAGTAATCTTGTTTCTCTTTTTTTCTTTTTGTGTTTGTTCTGGTGAAATAATGATATTTGACAAAGGCTTCATTCAAAAAAATTCGTTAGCAAATGTCTTCTATTTCTCTCCTAAAGTTTCCTCATTAGAGATTTGGGTAGTGATGATAAAAATTTGGAAGCATGAGAAAAATCTATGTGATTTGTTGCGGTAATGACTTGTAGTTCTGTCCGTAACCTTGTTTATAATTATGGGTTTATACCTTCATATGTCACAGAAAACTGACTGGTGCTGTTTGGATGCTGTGGACATGCTAATACGTTGTAGTGCCTTTTGTCATACATACATGTATACATACATATATATATATATATGTGTGTGTATATATATGTATGTGTATATATTGTTCTTAGATAATTATGTTGTTCATATATCTACCACTGCCAATTTAGTTGGTTTTAAGCACTTATCATAATTGAGAAACTAGGGACTTTTGAGCAAATTCAAGAAGTCTGTTTTGGCTCTTTATTCCCAGTTATTAAAGATGATAGTTGAAACTTCAACTGTTTTTTTAGAACCTTGAAACGATTTAGATTGTTTGATCTGTTTTCGTTTGATATTTGATTAAAAAATTGATTTATGTTTAGTGTTCTCACTTCCATTTCACAACATCATTTGACAGTTAAGCCCATGCGATCTACTCATGTCAAGGGATAAGTTTCGTCAAGCACCTCCATCAAACCTTCCACACGTAAGGCATGGAGATGTTGAGTCATGTTTTGCAGCTCTTATTACTCTTTACCATATTCGTAAACTACTTTCAAGCCATGGAATAAGGCCAGCGTATGAGATGCTTGAAGACAAGTTGCAGCATGGGTATGTTCTAGAGTCAATGCCACCTTTATACTGTCATAATCACATGAAAAGGTGGAGGGTTCTCGTCTTGCTTATTTGTTTGTATTTCAGACTTATCACTCTAGTTAAGGGTCTATTTGTACTATAATAGCAGAAAATAGATTTGATATCGGAAGAGTATGTCATCTTTAGCTGAAGGAAGGAAGGTTTCTCTGGGTGTCGATAATTTATTGCCTTCTGTTCTGGTTCAGATAACTTCAAATGAAAAGGTTGAACCTGCAAACATTTTACTACCTTTTCTTTGCGGAATTTAACATTTAAATCTTTAATGTGTTGCTTTTCATTTTGCTTGAGGTTCCATAGCCCCCACTGATCAAATGTAAATTACCTTAATGACGGATTGATAGTAATATTAGTATGTGATTTAATGGAGAGAATTGGATTCATTGATGTTGCATTGGATGACAGAATTGTTCAATGTGAATTACTTGCAGTGTTTGATGCTACTGATAACTTGCTCCTTTGAATTTCATAACTAGTTTAAGCAAAAATTTTGCAGGTCTTTTGCAAGATTGATGAGTAAAAATGAAGATATCAGGAAAGCAAAAATTTTAATGGAGCGAAGCTTGTCACATGGTGCACCAAGTCCCAAATTGTCAAAAATGTTAGATATACTGGTCGATCATTTCAGTATGTAGCATTTTCATCATACTTTTCAGAATGTGATTAATATTCATAGCATAGTTTAGTCTCCTTTTTTCTGTTGCTTTATACTGGTATTTTTCATAGGTTACAATAGATATATTCTATTGGTTAAGGAATCAAGCTCATTAAAACAAACTGGTACTTGGTTTTGATTTTTGATTTTTGGTAAATGAAGGGGTTTTTTAAATCTTGAATGATCAATATCCGATGAATGATTAACACTTTTAGAGTGCTTGTTTATGGTTTCTCTTCTTTGTTAGGTGGAACCTTGAACCATAAAACCATATTTCTCTACATATTGAGGTTATTACTCCTGTTTTTTAAGTGCTGCCCCCAAATTGTAAAAAAAGAACAAAACAACCATATTCTGAGTTGTCAATTTATATGAATTGTTAAATTTATTTTCTTTAGTTTGAGTCAAGGATATGATGTCCTAGCAAAAGATTAAAAAGGCACAATATTGCTGTTTGTCTCAATCTACAAGATGACTTTATTTCTCCTAGGGTCCTGGAGAACTATTTCTCTTAGGCTATTGTTTTGTCATGTTAAAAGTGCAGGTAGAAACTGCTGTGCATGCCACTTGGGGAACCAACTACTTTGACAAACACGTGAGAAAACTCAGCATGTTAAGAATTGTTACTTAACTCTTTTGAGCTGCTTAATAATTCATCTCTGAAATCTCATGTACAAGTACAATGGCAAGTTTTTTTATCCGCTCATAGATATTTAATAGAAGGAAGCTAATAGCTATCATGGTTTGAGACTCTATTAATGAATCATTTTCTTTTCTTTTCCCCTTAATTGTAAATGATGGAGTTGGCTAAACGTGTGATATCTGATTATGTGGCTGCAGAAATAAACAATCCACAATCATCAAGGGTGATTATTTTCTCAAATTTTAGAGGAAGTGTCAGGTAAAGATGATCTCTTTTTCTATTTGTTTGTGATATTATCACTTTATAGTATCTCTTTTGTTCTTTGGCATGACATTCTTAAATTTCTTTTCTTTGTATATTCACATTCAGGGACATAATGAACACATTAACCAACATTGGGGATGTAGTTAAAGCAACCGAGTTTATTGGTCAAAGTTCAGGTTAGTGTTTCTGTTGTTTACTTTCATCATTGACTGCTTTTCCTTCTATCAAAACCATCTCTTTCCTTTGGAGATATAAATCTGAAATTACTGGTGGACATAGAACTCATAATAATCATTTTGAAATTTCTTTTAGGAAAAGCATTGAAAGGTCAGTCGCAAAAGGTTCAACAGGCTGTTCTGGAGGTAATCATGTTACTTTTCACTGACTTTGTCAGCTCTTGCACTGGCTTATTCTCTTCTTCTGTAGAAATTTCGGGCTGGTGGGTACAATGTCATTGTTGCCACATCAATTGGTGAAGAAGGCCTTGATATCATGGAAGTTGATCTTGTCATATGTTTTGATGCTAATGTGTCACCTTTAAGAATGATCCAGCGCATGGGAAGAACCGGAAGGAAACATGATGGACGAGTTGATATCCTTTCTAGTAATTTGATTTATGCATTCCAAGCAGTAGGCTGCTGTTCAGCTACTTGCATCTCCTTTCCCACATTTTAAAGATTATAAAACTTTAGAACTTTTGGAACTCCGAACCAATTGGTTCCTTGACAAGTCTTACTGGTTCTAGCTTGTGAGGGGTCAGAATTGAAGGGTTATATGAAAAAGCAGGCAAATGGTCGAGCTATGAGAAAACATATGCGAAATGGGGGGATGAATAGTTTTGGTTTCCATTCTAGTCCAAGGATGGTAAGTTCTTTTAAATGAGTTCTTTGCATCTTTTTATTCCCTATGATAGCTATTCTGAACCTTCAAATTCTGTTATATTTTATTCTAGTTGCCCCACGTTTTTAAGCCAGAAGTCCAATTCATTGAGCTGTCAATTCAAAAGTTCATTCCACGTGGGAAGAAACTCAAAAATGAAGAAGCTACTCAATCCCCTCTTTTGAAAGACAAACTAACTGTTGCGGAGGCTGATTTGATTGCCAAGTATTTCCCCCCTGCTAGAGAAAATATTTGGAGACCATCTCTCATTGCTTTTCCTTACTCCCAAGCTTTTCCATCCAAAGTGCATAAAGTAATGCATTCTTATAGAACAGGGATGCTGATTGATAGCATGCAATGTTTGCAAGGATTATCTTTTTTTCGAGACAGCACAAATTTCTCTGTCGAGGTTGGCTTTCAGTTTTAATGCTGGACTTTTTTGTCTGTTAGCATGATGTCCACCTTGCTTATGTGCTGATCTAATGGTTTCAGGATGAAGCTCCTTCAGATGAGTGTTTGAAAGTTCAGATTGATGAACAACTTGGCAGTGGTAGAAAAGGTAATGTCAGTTTTTAGATTTGAGAAGTTTGTCTAATAAATTTATTGGTCCAAAAGCTCTGTTCAGAGCAGTTGAGTATTGTGGGACTTACCACATCATTGGAGGAATAAAGAAGTGTTCCATACTAGATTTCTTGAAGTTTGATAAGATTTAGAGTATATTTACCTAGAAAAGCATTCAATGCAGTAAAACGGAATGCACATGCATGTGTTATGACGTTTCATGAGTATGTTGTGTGCTTGTATGCCAGCATTTACCTGTCCTGTTCCTTTGATGTATAAATGTTTGGGTGCTTGGCCAATCGTCTTGGGACATAATGCCATTTCCTCTCCTCATGAGTGAGGTCCATTCTTCAATCTCCATGCTTATGTTTTTTTTTTTTCTTTTTGGCCAGGAAGAAAGTGCCTACATCTTCTCCATTTAGTCATCCTGCTGTTTGACATTGCTATATTCTGTAATATTTTCTTTTTAAGCTTGATGGATGATACTCTTTAGCATCACTCATGGTATTGTCCTTTTGGTCTTTTTGCAGTATTATTTCAGCAATATTCTACATTTTTAGTATTTTGTTTATTTATTTATTTTTTGATATTGCTGATGGAACTCTAATGATTACCTAAAATATATTAGTTTTTACTTTTAATATATATATATATATATATATATATATATATATTATTGACGTATGAACTGTTGCTACATTAGATAAATGTATGTGAAGTTCAACAGGATTAATTTACAAAATGAGTGTTTTTCTTAATGTTGTCAAATGTTTCTAAAGTGGACATCAATTAATCACTAATCCTGCATGTATGATAGATAAGCATATGTAAGCAATTGTCTGCCTTTCCTTTTCCCAAGTTTCCTACATTCAGACGATTGCAGCTGGTGTGGATACACCAAGTTTCAGCAATATCCTGCATCTTATGTTGCTTGTCACTTTTTATCAGTATCTAGCATGAAGTTCTCTAAATGCTGGTGCAGATACACCAAGTTTCAGCAATATCCTGCATCTTATGTTGCTTGTCAATTTTTATCAGTATCTAGCATGAAGTTCTCTAAATGCTGGTGCAGATACACCAAGTTTGGATGATACTTCGGTCATCAAATTGCAAAGAAGGCTAACAGATTATGAAGCATCACCTATGGGCCCAGTGAGAACTGCAGAGAAATATAATATAGCTGATTTTCATGTTTGGAGTCCACCGTCGCATTCATACCTTTTTGGTTCAGATTTTGTATCTGTTGGGGCTCTGGGGAAGGTCCTCATTTTATCTGTTCCTTCTCTTCCTTTCAAAGAAGTACCACATTCTAGGTGTACAGATGCTGCTGGCACAGTGTTTCCAAATTCTGCAAAGGAAGATTCTTGCAATTTTAATGCTTCAGGTGAAAATCATAATACTATGCACTCTAAAGCTTCTGAGACAAGATGTATGAAGGGTGATACTCATTCAGTGTCTGCGGTATGCAAGTCTGGTTTCCAACAAAGAAAGATGCTGGATGGGCTTGAAGAAGTTCCTGAGACCAATCTTTTGAAGACAGATGTTTCAAATGAAGGGGATAGCAATGGAGAGAGAGTTGACATTGTGGAAATCAAGGTGACATCAGGTGGAAGTGATTTCATAGATCCTGAACTTAGTCCCAGGCTAACTAATTTGATCAAAAGTGGTATTGTTCCAGAGTCTCCTGTCAGTGATAGTGGTCAGTATTAATCCTCAAAAATAATATGGTTTTCTTGTATTCTATGGTTTCTGTAATGTTCAGTATAGAGATTCTTCACAAAGGTGATGAGTTCTATGAAATTTTACAGGGATACTAAAAAGTAAGAGAAGAGATGAATTTGTTGTTCCTAATCTTTCTTCACCTGCTCGGTTTCACACTGAACTGCTATCAAAGTCTTCAAGTCCAGAGAAAAGCGAAAAAGACATTAGGGACAGTAGCCAATGTGCAAGAAGTATGGCAGTCCCTTCTACTGCTGATGAAATTCAGACTCCTTTACCCAAGATGAACCATGTTACCAACATGAGAAAATGGACCTTTGCCTCTCCAGTTGCCGAGGCCTGCCAAACTCCTTTGGCAAATATTACAAACAGTACTGGCAGCAAAGACTGGTGCTTAACTTCTAGAGAAAAGTCAGATAATGTCATACAGGCACGCAAGTTTAAAAGGTTGCGGAAAGTTGGAGATTGTGTAAGGAATAACAGTCCAAAAAGCATAGAAGAAATTTCTGTTATCCCAGTAGCCAACCTTGCCCGATCTTTTTCTGGTAGCAGTCCCATCTGGATGAAGCATGTCAGAGGTAAGTCGAATGCATGTCTGGCTGATCAAGTTTTTTTATCCCTCCTAGCAGTGGAATTTTATAATTTGAGTTAGACTTCACCTTTGATTGAGTTGTTCAACCCAACCCACCCGCCCCCCTGCCCCTCCCTTTTTTTTTTTTTTGGTTGTAATAGTAGTATGATTTATGTTTTGCAATATGCTAAGGGACTATATGACCAAGTGCTAATACTTGGTTCCTATGTTTTAAGGTCAAAAGAAGCCAGTGAATTATGTCAAAGCATTTATTGATGAGGAAGCTGAGTAAGTTATGCTAAAACCATATTTCATTCATCTAATTTCCGTTGTTGGCTTCCATTTCTGAAATGTAAAAAGCAAGTTTCTTCTCCAAAACTCTCTTTTCTGGATGATATGACTAAAAATCTATTCTATAGAGAAATTTATTACCAAAAAAATTATCATTATTCTGGAATGTATTTTATGCAGTTTTCTTTCCGATTGTTCAGGGTGTCTTCGGAAGCCGAATCAGAAGATGACAATGACCTGGGAAATAATTCATATGATGATAGTTTTATAGATGACAGGACAAATCCCACAGCCAGTACTCAAGTTGAAAATAGTAGATTTGACATGATGGCAATTTACAGGTTCTCTATTTTCTCTTGTTCTATATTTCATGCATGCTTAATTATATAGCAGCCTGCATCCATATCATTAAATGTGCCCCAATTGTAGTACCACGTAGAGACACAAAATAAGTGGAAGAAACTGGTATTTCTGTTTATTTTGCTGGAGAAATTCCAGTGTACCCCTGTAATGGCACAATCTAGATGAGACATCTTTCATGTCTGCAATAATGTCACATATGCATGTCACATTATTATTATTGGAAACATAAACGGTTGATCATAATATGTTAGTATGGTAACATAGCAGGTATAGTTTTAACTTTTTGATCTTCTAGCTCTTTATTCATTGTTGCTCATATTCTCATTTAATTTGTGTTGGCTATTAGTGGATATAGTAGTTACAAATTATAAGTTGTTTGTGTATATGTGATTCTTGTAAATAATTTTATTGTGGATGTACTGTTGACTAACTTGTTCAAATTGTAAGATACATTTACTTAGACTAATGTTTAAAGAAATACAATTGAAATATGTGAAATCACATGTAACTAATATATATATAGAATTTTCTATCTATGAAAGAACTTCATGCTGGTATACCCCTCACCTACCTGCTACATTATGTCTGGATGGCTGATCCATGGTACTGCAACTGGTTCCGTACTGGTTCCACATCACACTCCATTACTAGGATGAAACTATGTTTGCCAACCTGCCATGAAGTTGAATACTGTATGTTGGTTATAGTGTGCCATCGAGTATTGAAGTCCAGAGTAGTCTAGGGAAGACTTCGATCATTCATGATGTGGATGATTACAATTTCTTTTCATGATATGCTATGCTAAAGTTAGAGTGTGTTTTGGATTAGTTATTTTTATTATACTTATCTGATATATTTCTATACTTTGTAGTTTTGGGTTTAAGTCTCTCATTTCTGAAGCAAGCCTTCTGTTTGAGAGAGTTCTTTGTTTGTGATATTGATTGTTTCATTGATTTTTTTTCTTTTACCTCAACTCTTGACTATGTGGCTGTTCTCTTTACCAAGTTTGTGTTCCTGAAAGACTGAATTTTCAATGAACAATTATCTTTTCCTCCTATCTTAAATTTATTTTTCTGGTCAGGCGTTCTTTACTAAGTCAGTCACCAGTGGATTGGCAGCCCAGTTGTTCTGCCACTTCCAGTCCTGACTGTGTAGCTTCCATACCAAGGGTAAATGGAGGTGGAGGTTACCCAGGCAAGTCGTTTTGTTCTCTCCGCACGCCACCAATCAAGTCTATGGATGAGTCTGCTAGGATAAGTTCGGAATCACCTCAAGTAAGCCATGAGAGAGATTCATTAGATGCCAGACGATGTATAACCACTGAATTTTCAAGAGAAGGTGAGGGCAAGACAGAAAGTCGAAAAAGAAAATTGAGTTTTTGTCACTCAGGGCCTGTACTCCCCAATAACTTAGAGCAACAGTTACTCCAGCCAGAGGTTGCCTGCAAAGAATCAGTGCTGAAGTTTGAAGCTGTTGCAAAGGGGGATCCTCCTGATGATGATCAATTTTATGAAAGCCTTGATCTCGACGCTGTTGAAGAACAAGCTACCTTTGCTCTAAGACACAAGGCTCCCTTGTCAACACAGACACAAGAGGTGCTTCAACCCAATGTTGAAAACTGTGGTCTGCAGGGTTCTCCTTCATTCGATCTTGGGATATGGTGATTTTAAAGCTAAACTCTCTTCAGTGCCTATTTAGGTGGCTCCAAATGAATAACAACAGATACCAGTCCATTGAAACTGGTTGTAAATTATCAGTGAGTTGAGGGCTTACTTTTTATATATGTATCTGAAGCTCATCTAGCATATGCTATTTATTGTGCAGTTCCTGTGAAGAAAGAATTTATGTAATTATCCCAAAGTGTTGTCATGCTTTGTATCAGTAACATTGATCCTCATTGATTATTTTTTCATTTTGTATATGTTACTCACATTCGGTACTTCACTCTTCCTTCCTGATGCTCATAGCATGGTTTATCCTGTTACTTGAAAACAGTTCTTGAATGAATGAGTGATAATATTCACTTGATATATGGGTAATGTTAGCATTTTCTGAGTTGTCATTAACTGTAAGTATTGAGAGTGTTTGATATCTTGACATATGTATATTTGGCATGGGTTGACTATTTTGTAGTAAAGTTGTGGATAGATAGTTCGTGTAGGCTTGTAAATTTTTTGTAGTAACCTGAAATGGAATAATTAGTCAAGATTACTACATATATGGTCAAGGGCTTTTGAAGGTATAATTCCTCCAATGTTCTTGCTTGCTTCATTAGTGATTGCTTAACATTTCAGAACATAAAAAGATTGACTTGATCCTGAACTTATCAATTAATGACAATAGCTGAGTTGGATGCCCATCTAATAAAACTTATGGTTCTAAATTTAATGTATAATATAGTACTATTATCAGTGCTAAATCTGCTGACACATTCCTGTAAGTAATATGGATCAAGTTTTGGTATCTCCATTTGATTTGTGTAGCTTTTAATTAATGCTTGTTAATGACTCTTGATAGGCCAAATTGCTGGCTTGTGCAAATATTAATTATGGACTTTTAGGAGTGTGGCATCCATCCATATTCCAATGGGGAAAAAGCTAATGGTCCTCTCCTCCTGATTAATACACCCCAAAGTGCAGGCACCTGTAATGGCTCGACCACCTAATTGAATTATATTATTAAAAGTAATTAAGCTTCTAATTAATAGTGTATGCCACTACATGCTACCACTAATACTTCCTTTTCTCTTTTGCAAATTCAACTTGCCTGCTAAGAGACACAGAAACATACAATTATGCCCAAGATCCACTTGCTAAAATTTTCATATTTAGGCCACAAAACTACAGAAAGGGTATATCTACCAATTTCTTTTGGGATACTGTGGTCCAATGCAGGCTCCTGAGGCCTTACCTCATTTTCTCCTTAGACCATATAAATACCTCTCTTAACATACTCTCATTATCATGTACAACTATTACATAACCATGAGACTTTCCTACATTACCTGCTTTATAATAGCTATATTTCTGTCCTCTGCAACATCAGGTATTATTAACACCCTTTTATTTTAAATAAAGAATCAGGTTGAATTTGAGGGATCTTGAATTGAAAACAGAATTTGGTAATTAAATTTGATTGAGCAGGTGAGATGAGGGAAGTAGCAGTGGAGAGTGGAGGGAGATGCATGACAGTGATGGACCCTTCTGGCTGTAACCTCTCATCCTGCAAGCAACGTTGCCTTCAGCAGAAGAATGGAAATGGAGTCTGCTTGTCCAATCTCAAAGAGGGTTACCAATGTGCTTGTTATATTAACTGTTGACCCTCTTCAATTCTTCAATCAATAATTATCCACTCTCCTTTTTGTTTCTGAAGAATAAGCATTCATGACTGTTCATGTATAATGTAATGGTCAGGGAACATGCCCCACAACGTCTCTTTTATTCTCACTGTAACCAGAGTGGAGCCTAATCATTTCTCTTCATAGTCCACACTCTTCTTTTTGCTTTTAAGGTCTGTATAAACAGTTTATACTAAATTGAAGAGAAAAGGAAAATAAAGGAAAAAAAAAAAGAGGTAGTGGCAGTGAAGCTCTTGAGGTGCCACATGTTAGGCTGAGGGATAGCCAGGTGGCATCTGGATTCCTGGTTCTGAAGAACCAGTAGCTGACACCATAAGCATCTTATCCTGCTTGACTCAATCGTTGTTCTTTCTAATTCATAATTTAGGTGATGAGGAGAGATCCTTGACGTGTGAATAACCAGTAATAGTAAGAGAGAGCGATACAAAGGGCCTCAACGCTTGCATCATGTTGTAGACAATAAGCTTATGGGTCACTTACCACTGCTGCACACCAATCCCTCCTATGCCTCCACATCTAAGTCCTACACGGCAAGTTGGAGCCACGGCAAGGATCAACGCGGCCAATGGCGTCTGCCTGTTGTGTCGCGCAGGGCTGCGAAGTTGTTGCGCTGCTCCACATCGTCGAAGCCGGAGCTGGGTCTGGTTGCGGTGGAGGGAAGACGACTGTATGGAGACGGAGAGAGTGGTGAGTGTGTGGTGAGGCAGTATGGATGGAGGGTGAGGAGGTTGGCGGAGGATGATATAGATGAGATCAGGCGAGCAGCTGAGGTCCAAGCTGAAGCTTTTCACACCCCTGTAGCTCTCTTTCAGGATTTCTTCTTCCAGTTCTTTCAGGTTTCTTCACATCTTTGCTCTCTCTCTCTCTCTCTCTCTCTCTCTCTCTCCCGAAGTAATGGATTGCCGAAGTTTCAGGAGTAGTGATCAATTTTTAAATACATCAATATTGGTCAAATTTCTTATCATTAAAAATGAGTTCAAAATCGTAAAGACATTGTTGGTTTAATACAGGCAGAAGTGGTTGCTGGGCTTTTATACAAACTCCGAAACTCTCCTCCAAATAGGTAATTAAAAAGATTCAAGCATTGACACCAGAACCCTCAATCTGATTATCTTGGAAAGTGTTAACAGGGTAGTCACTTGACTTTCACAGGTATGCCTGTTTGATTGCCCAGCCGGCCACTGATCCCTCTCAGGCAAGTCGGAAAATTGTGGGCATTGTGGACGTCACAGCACTTAGAGACGAAGCAGTACTCCGGCATCTCCCTGGAGCTGAAGAATATCTCTATGTCTCTGGCCTGGCTGTTTCCAGAACTTTCAGGTTTGATACTTTATATTACCCATCTCCTCAACAAAAATGCTTAAACACAATTCCTCGACTTACTTTCATATAGTTTCAACTATATTGATATAACTTGGATATCATGTGATTGGCTATACAAGCATGGAAAAAACTGACCAGAAATTTTCTTGGGAAACAAACAGGCGAAAAAAGATCGCAAGTGCATTGCTAAAAGCTTGTGATGCGCTGTGTCTCATATGGGGTTTCAGATATCTCGCCCTTCGAGTTTATGAGGATGATTTGGGTGCCCAGAAATTGTATAATAAAGCAGGTTACAGAGCCATTTCAGGTGATCCTCCATGGATCACTACCTGGATTGGCAGAAGATGTAGGATTCTCATGATCAAAGACTTTCCTTAACTTGTTTTCTTGCCAATTAACATTATTCTTAACCGACAAATATTTAACAATTATTTTAATACAAAGGCAATAAAGATGATTCGCAATTATCTTAAACCTAATAACATTGCACCATTTCTTTCATTATTGCCTTCTGGAATTTCATTGGAGTGGCAATCCAAAAACTAGTAATGTTAAATGAATGATATACAAAAAAGGAAAATCTCAACTTTATAAAGATAAAAACTTTTCAAACAGAGTTGACTCTTTAATCAAGTACTCCCATTTGTAACAGTTAGCAGTAGATAGACACTATAAAGCAATAGATCCATATTGCATCTATTCTGTTCTTTTCATAAATTAATAGATTCTCTTTTGGATAAAATATAGGAACTTCTCATCAAAATCAGACTGATTCATAATTTAGGACATACCCCTTTCAATAAAATATGATAACTTTGCATCAAAATCAACTGAAATAATAACAGAAAATAAGCATACTTCTTTGGACAACATAAAATCACAATCCCCCAATCATTGTACCATTCTAAATGGCGTAAGGCTGCATCCAGGCTAACTGAAGAAACTTGGAATCAAAAGCTAACAGCCACTTGAATCTCATATAAGCTTGGTCCATTAAACTTTCAACTTAGATTACAGATGCTTACACCAGCCAAGATGTTTCTTCAACTGGAAATTTAATTATGTAGGTGCAGCAATTCTAATGGAACTTAAATCAATCCTTACCCCACCAAGGTCAGAGCTTCAAATCAATAATTATGCATCATTTCAGAAAACTTCTTGCTTTTATGCAACTCATCAAGTGGCTGGATATGCTTTTTGACAGGTCAACACCAGAGAACACTGTTAATCACTCATGCATTACTTGATTCCCCAAGTGCCTTCAAATTTTAGGTCATTACCATAACATAAAGAAACCAAGGAAAATCAACACCTTTAAAAGCATGTATTCTTCAACCACTAAACATTAGATCAGTGAAGAATCCAACAACCAACTATCTCTAAGTCCCTACTAGTTAAGCTTCAAACCTTTTTTTACATGCAGAGGAACTAGACACATAACCCAGAGACACATCAGAAAAAAACAAGTACCTCTTGATATGAATCTAGGCTTGGGAAAAAAAAGGCCAGTTGCAGCACAGTTACGACCCAGACATGAATGACATTGCTCGTCTGAAATCTAAAGACTGGAGTGCTGATTCCGGGAAGTGCTTCCCATCTGGCACCCATAATCCTCCTTTATGAGGGAGCATTAGCTGTGGTTGACCACTCATTGCATCTTCCTCACCACTCTTGGCAGCTGAAACTTCTTTTTTCTTCTTCACAAATTTAAAGAACTCTGCAACTTGGTGAGCATACCTTCATAAAAGCCGGGTTACAGAGCAAGTTAATTCAGGCGTAGGCATTATGACCAGAAATACCAATGAACTACAGCATGTAAGCAAGAGATCACAATTTCATGCAAGATCCAAGGAAAGGCACATGATAAAATCAATCACTACCACACACATACTTCTCTCCCACAGTTGGCATATAGCATGCTTATCAATCTAGGAAGCCTATTTGCATCCCAAAAATACTCTACACCTTACTTTCTAACAAATTCTGAATTAAAAAGAAAATAAAGACAGCGGGAGGGGGAAGGGGAGATGGATATCTTACTGCCTCTTTGCTTCAATATCTCTGCTAAAATCGATGTTGGGTTCACAGTCAAGAACCAAAGCAGGAACCTGCTCATAACCAAAAAAGCCTAAGCTACAAGATTATTTAAGACAATAAAAAATAGATAGGAAAAGATATTTAGGTACCTTTCGAATGCAAGAATGCATGTGATTACCCTCCAAATAGAACACTCGGTCTCTTATATCAGGATGCAGAGAGTTGTCGACAAGTAGGGGTAGCTTATTGACAGACAAGACCCCATGATTACCACTCTCGAAAGGAAAAAGCCAGCTCTCATGCTTTTCATGCAAGTCCCGGAGATAATCTAGGCTGACTCCACCCTCTTCTGTTCTTTTCCGCAGCTTCATTCTTTTGTGGCAAGTATCAGGACTCGCCCTAAGATAGATAAAACCATCAGGAATAAGCCCAGGCAAGCATGACACAACTGGATCGAACCAAGAATCATATATGCTGATCTCCATCTCATTCATCCACTTCGCTTCGTGAACAGCTCGTACAAAAACCTTTATTAAGTAACAATTAGATAAAATTCATCAGCCGTGAAACTCTTAAATCAGGGTAGTCTTCCTCTCGAATGGGATCAATCAATGAAAAAGGAAAGAACTGCAAGGTTTCAGATCCAGCAATATTTGTCATCACTGAACTTCCACGTGTTCACAAATATTGTCAAATCCCTTGAAACATAGTATCTTGATTGTTTCACATATAGGATCAAAAAAGCTACAACTTATTAAAAGCAAAAAAAGAAAATAATTGGGCAATTTTGCTGAACTTGACAGAAAGGAACTGTATGGTAAACTTAATCTACTATATTCAACGAAAAAAAAAAAACCAGCAAGCTATGAGATGCTTACCATTCTGTCACTGAAAACACTCCTCTCCATCAACCTTAGGGGCTTGATCCCACCAGATGACTCTCTCTCCTGCATAACCCTTGTCACAAAAACGTAATTCTGGAAGGTGTAGGCATACCTTTGTGGCTCAGCATAGAAAGCATCCAATATATTGAAGTGGTCAGGTCCAATATCCTGCCACTTATTAATGGGTTCTGGAACAATCTCAACTAGGTCTTGAAGCTCAAGTGTCTCATTAGCTATTCTCTGAAGGAATGTTGTCTTTCCAACACTGATATTTCCTTCAACACAGAGAGTAATTCGTTTCTTAGGGGTTGGCTTCACATCAGAGTTTGAATCCTTCAACTCTTCATCCACCGTCTCTTTGATGTAGCTTGTTATGCTCTCAGCATGGTTTCTGTGTATGATTCCCACAGAACTCTGCAAATACTCAACCATCTTCGAACTAGCCTTCCAAAACTGCACATAGAACAGTCTTGTTATTGATCCTTAATCAAATAACCCAAATCTATGGTCTTAACATTTGGCAGAGTTGGCCTAAGCCAATTCTCTCAGAGCAAGTCATATGTTATTGTTTGGCTATAAGCCAAACCATTAGGTTGAAAACCCTAAAGTTCCACTGTAATTTCAAATGTAAACTAAAATAACCATGTCAGAGAACTTCATCTTCAACCATGTGCATACATATTAGAAAAGCAACAGACAGATAACTATAAACTGCAACCAGCTTTAAAGATAATTGGCATGCTGCCCATGATATGTCAGACTAGTTTGATTTTAGGAGAAGAAATCTGGCAAACAAGTAGAAAAACTAAGCTTAAAAACATCAATTCTGGACACACCAGGAACGCACCATATTTATCATCCTCACACATAAGGAACGTGCCACAACAAATGGAGGTGCATTAGAGAGCTCAAGAAACTGGCATAACCAATACTGGGCACATTGAAAAGCAACATTCAAAACATAGCAGGATAAGTAGATTAGGCAGCTTTCCTCTCTCAACCCAAAGCAGCATGCAACTAGAGCCAATACAGGCTTGTCACATTAATAACAGACCAACAATACCTGAGCTGGAATACTTCAGAATCATAATGCAAAATCCTGACACCAATTTCTATTTTTACACCTTACAAAGCCTCCAAGAAGTCACAAAAGAAAATCAACAAACTAAAGACTAAGTTGATATAGTATACACTATCAACACAAAGAAACTCAAGAAACAAGAAGACTAAGTCGCTACACATTGCACAACCTCCGTGTTCAACAGAGCAGATATGAAAAGAGAGGAAATTAAGTACCTTATCCTTGTACAGTTGCTTGAGCTCAGCAACACCCTCAATCCCATTATCTACAAGCTTTCTCAAATTTCTAGGCCCTACTCCCGGAATGGTCAACAGATCAGGATTGCCCCCCAAGCCACTGCCAGAACCCCTCTGCCTCCTACTTAACCTCGTAGGTTTTTCCTCCTTTTGGCCCTTGTGGCTGTCTCCTCCTTCAGAACTCTCCAGTCCCGGAACGGCCGCTGATGCAGCCACCAGCCCATCCTGGGCGCCAGCATGGAGCCAGGCGGGTCTTCTCCCGGCCCGGCCTGCCCATGCCCGGGAAGGAATTTTCACCTCAATTGCGCAACGGCAGATGCTGCAGCTAGTGGAGGACAACCGGGCAGATAACAGATTTTTCGAAGAGGGCTTTTCAGCAAAATATGCTGCAAAAGCTGAGCCAGCAGCGGGGATAGTTGTCGCTGCCGGCGGCATAGTGAAACAAGAGGAAGGAGGTGAAGAAGGGAGGGGTTTTGTGGCCAGAGAGAGAGAAAGATTCTTGTTCTTAGCGCTGTTGTGAAGCCCTACAGTGCGTAAGTCGTTGTCTCCCTTGGTGATACGTAGAGCGAGGAAGTTGGTGGAGAAGGGGAGAGAGAGAGAAGGATTAGCCTGAGTGGAGAGGATGGGGCCTGAAGTGCTGCTTCTGCGTAGAAGGTTCTGCATCCCTACCAAGCATTTCACCCACCGTTTCTGTCTGCTTCTCTTCAGGGAAAAGAACTAGACAACAAATCGCACCCCTTAAGAGATTTCAGTAACAGAAGTTGGACAGAGAAAATGTAGAGCCGTCTACTTACACAGTGAGAAAGTGTGTATAGAGATAAAGATATGGAGGCGGGAAGCCGAAGGGGCCAGCATACGGTATGAGAAAAAGAGGGCTTTGAAAGTGAGCTGAGTAGGAGGAGGGGTTTTCAGGGGGCTTTTTTGGTCTTTGAACCTTGAGAAGAATCAATGGATTTTGATTAGGGTTTGCACTGATTCCATTTACCAAATTTTCGAAGTTTTAGCCATTTCTGTGGTCAGCTTCTGTAAAAATATTGCTATGGATTGGTTAGTAATTAAAGGAGGTTTGTCTTATGGTGTGGACACCCATTAAAGGCTTTTGTTTTATGGGAACTGTATAGTGCCTTCTGCACTGTCACAGATTTCGGGAGAAGAGAAATGTGGCAGGCAGAAGCAGAGAGGCATGTCTGGCAGCAGACACCAACACAGTACGGAGGCAAAGTCGCAAAGACCTCCTTAAGAAAGCAAAGATATTTCTTCTCTATAAAACATGTAATCATCGTCGGTCCACGTGTGTCTCTACTGTCGGGACGCGTCATTTCATCCGTTTCTCTAAATTCTTGTCAAACTTAATACAGAATTAATTATTTTTTTCTTGTTATCGTAACAGCTACTGTAATTACTAAATATAAAAGAATCGGACTCTATTCTATGGGTGGTCGCTTGTCACTAATGCCACAGAAACTTGGGCCTGAATCCAGGGAATTCAGAGGTGAATACATCCACTTGTATGCCGATGTTTTGTCTTCTCTGTCTTTATGGCAGTCGTATTAGCTTCCTGCGTCAAAATTTAAATCGACTACAGAGTAAAGTGTTGTGATGACTGTGGGTAAAATTGCCCTTTCATTTCCTTGGTGTCCTGGATTGAGCCAAAATGAGCCTGGCATTAGTGCCAACACAGTTCTCTCTCCAAAGACTCTGTCGTGTTGATTAGCCACGCAAGATTAACCATCTTCAACAGGAAGCTTAAATCCAACGGTCTTAATTCTTCTCATCATTGTGATTGATCTTTTGGGTACCCTTTTGAACTTGATGGAACTAAGTGGCAGGTGAAATGTAATTTTAAGATATCAAGATCCTTGTCGCACCTAGTTGTGTGGTTGATTGTTTTTGAATTCTTTGCTTGATGGGTTTGATTGTTTTTTGGTTTTCATAACTTTTCTTTGCCAATTTGTAGTGTTGATTGCTCCTAGTGCTAGTGCTTGCTTAAATTCTTGGTGTAAATTAGTAAAAAGAAACTTCATCATTCTTGTAAGAGCATGCTTCATCTTCTGCAAAGTTACTTTAACTTTGACTAATCAAAGAATCACTTAGTGAAAATTTCTAATCTTCTACCAAGAAGGAAATGACGCATGCTATTAAGGGTATTATTATTTTTTTATTTAATTGCCAGCATTTGAACCGTATAAAATCATTTGAATATTGAAGATGTTTTCATTATTCAAGTTATTATAATTAAAATTAAATGTTTTGATTTTTTTCAATGATAGAATGTATGATCTTTTTTTTTGAATTCATAACCGGAGTTACCAAATACAAATAGTGTCATTAAATATTAATTGAATTTATAAATATAACATTTTGGCCTTAAAGTATTAGACTAATATCTTTAATTGATTTTTTTCTTTCAAATAGTTAGTTGTTGTCAAAATTTTTTTGGACATAAACATACTCCAAGAGAACAAAAGTGATCCTCCATAATTTTTTCAATAAAAAATTATTGTTTAATGAAATGGAGATAATTTTTTTTTCTAAATATTGATGTTTTCAATTTATTTTTTTAAAATTTTTATGTTTCAAGGAGTTGAAGTTAAAATATTAAGATACATACGAATGTTAATAGTCTTTATTTACAATGTAATATGAGATTATATTCTTAAATATAGTCATATCTTATTAATCATGGCAACTTTATTGAGTTGATAAAGTTGCAAGCAAAAGAAAACCAAAAAATTATCAAGATTGTCTTGGAAAATGCTCTTGAAAATTGCAAGTGCATATTACTTATGTCAAAAAAGCCGTTGCGTAAAAAGCATATTTTTACTAACAAAATACTGAACAAAATCCACAAGGAAGTGAGGGATTCTAAGTTTTGTGTTCTTATTAATGAAGTTATTGATGAATAAAGAACAAATGACTATCATTCTAAGATACACATATTGTAAGAGTTATGTTTAAGAATGACTTTTTTAAGTTATTGATGTTGATGATAGAAATATCTCAGTTTTCAAAATAGAGATACGCAATGTTTTTTTTTTTTTTTCTTGTTTCAATCTTTTGGTTCACTGCTAAAAAAATGACTTTTTATAATGGTCATCAAAGTGACGTTGAATATAACAATATAAAAATTTTATGATAGTTTTCATTATTCGTCATAAATTTATGATGTTCTTTAAAAACTTTCATAAAACTCTATGATGGTCACCATAAAATTTCAATGGCAGTCTTTGTTGACCATTATAAAAGCTATACGATGGTTTTAAAAGATCGTCATAAAATTTTGATGACAGTCTTTAATGATCATTGTGAAATCATCATTAAATTGGAAGTATTTGATCTTTTCAACTATTTATTTAATTGACTAATTTTTTTAGTTGTTAACATCAAACAACATATATAAATGAAAGAATATAAATTATAATTTATAATAATCTAATTACAATTAAAAAGTGAAGTACTAAAAAACATCTCTTTACATAGACAATGTACATGAACTTTATGATCATCTATCTTTAGCTGTATTTATCAAATATGTACTCTACTTCACCACATTGAAAGTAGTTTGAAGGCTGGACATCATCACTGAACACTCTCCCTTCTCGTCATATTCAATAAAGTCTCTTTCTGTAAGTAATGCCTTCAAACTAAGTTCCAAATATCTACCAAAATGAATAATTATAATAAATAGATATAAATATAAGCTATTTTGTTCTTTGACAGCCATTGAGATAAAAAGATAAGATATTTTTTTACACAATATGTTAGACTTATTCAACTATGAATTCAAGTCAATATCACATGCATATTAACATTGGAACATCATCCACTAATATTGAAAACTATGAAACTAAATTAGAAAAAGAACCTACTAAATTAACACTAAATAGTTTGACATTAACTTTTCAATACCAAAGATTACCTCCACAAAAAATTTTATGCAAGTCTAACTCCCTTGCCCTCATGGTGAGGATCCTGCCATCACAATGTGTAAATGTGAAAATAAATATTGAATAAAGGTAAAAGAAACTCAAAAAATGCAATAAAATAAAAAAGAAGAACAATTAAGCATATATTTAAAAAAATTAATGTAAAGTTTGTCCAACTATAAAAACTCCTATATTTTTGACATGCCGGCATGTATACTTTTAAATTGTGGTCAATTATCACTAATGTGAAAATTGTAATAAGTGATAGAAAACTATCATTAAAAGGTTTCTTAACACTTTTAATTATAGTTCTTCTAAAACTATTATTAAAAATATGGTTTTTAACGTCAATTAACAATAAACTGATGTTAAAGATTATCTTTTCACACCAGTTCAATAAGAACTGGTGTTAAAGGCTTGAATCAAAAAGACTAGCATTGGGACTTTTAACATTAATTCTTTTAGAATTGGTGTTGAAGGCCTTCACGCACATAACTAGCCCTAGGATAGGGATAGCCTTCTATAGCCTTTCACTTCAGTTTTGCCCACAACTGGCGTGAAAGGCTTTGGCCTTTAACGCCAGTTTTGCCAGAACTGACATTGAAGGCCGTTGCTCTGCAAGCCAACTCTGCCAATTCTTTAATATCTTTCCCTGAGATAATTTGTCAACTCACAGCTGAGACAAAGGATTACATTCAATATGCTTTCATTTCAATTCTGCCACAACTAGCATGAAAGGTTGTGTCCTTTAACACAGTTTTGCTAGAACTGGCGTTGAAGGATATCCCGTACTTTTCACGCCAGTTCTAGCCCATGAAAGGTAGCCTTCAATGCTAGTTCTTCTAGAATTGGCGTTAAAGGTTGTCTAGCCTTGGTTTAGGTAGCTAGGGATCCTTAATTCATCTTCAGATCCCACCAATAGTAAGGTGCGCATTTTTACTCTCTCCTTCATCCTTTTCCTCTTTACTCTTTGTCTAAAAGCAGCTAGACCAACTGTTGGTAGTCGCGTTGCCTTTTTTCAGCCCTTTTCCTCTTTACTCTTTATCTAGAAGCAGCTAGGCCAGCTGCTGGCAGCTATACTTCTTCTCTCCGACCCTATCCTTTTTGGTCTCTATCCATAAGCAACTAGACCAGCTGCTGGCATGGCAGCCGCACTGCCTCTCTTTTTGCCTTTTTTTTTTTTGCTCTCCATCCAGAAGTAGCTAGGTTTGCTGCTGATAGCTACACTACCTCTCTTCGGCCCTCTTCTATTTGCTCTCTCCTTGCTCCTTTCTCACTTGTTTATCTCAATCTTCACAAGGAGCAACCGCACACTCCCTCTTTATTTCTTCATCTTTGGCATTCAAACATATATAAGTATTTCGATATAAATTCAAATTTTTTTTATGAAATTTACGTTTCATAATTTTTATTCAATTTGGTTAATTTTGGTTTTAAAAATATATTAAGAATGTATATTATTTTGAGAAGTTCTTTATTAAGTGTATTTGGTGAATTTTTATTGATGAAATTTGGGTTTGTTTTGTAAGTATATTTAGATGAATATATTTGATATGAATGGGTATACATTGATGAATTTATTATTTGATAATTATTAAGATTTTTACATTAATTGATAAATTAATTAGATGTTAATTGGATGAGTTTATATTCTGATGAATTAATTATATATTAGGTGTAGATGAATTTATGTTTGAATTAATTTTTTAGGTAAGATTAATTGGTATATTTTGTCATATTTTATCAAATTTAATTATATTAAATTAATGTAAGCAGTTAAATTTTAAATAGATAATTAATTAATTATATACTTGTAAAGTAAATAATTAAATGTTATTTAAATTTTTGTCAAGTTACTAACTAGTTAGATGCTTGCGTATTAATTAATTAGATGATAATTAATTTACTATCTGTTAATTAACTAATTAGTTCTTTTCACGAACTAGATTAACTTGTGTCCACGTAAGTGAAAATATTTTCATTTATGTTAGTATGTATTTTTTTTACTCTTAAAAATATTGATTATTTTCTATTGGTAGCTCTTTTAAATTGTTTCAAATTATCAAAGAATCAAGCAATAAGCTCATTTCTAGGAGTGTTCTTGCTAAGATATGTATATTTAAACTTATATGTGATGTTAGTTTCATTTATTTTGAATATAAAGTAAAAATTTTTTAAAGCAGTGTCAACATCAGCCTTCAAATACTGAGTGTGGATATTAAGTTATGAAATTTTTAAGGGATATCATGGATAGACATGATAAAATATCCCACATGTGAAAATGATTAGTTTTTAAGCATTTGCTTATGCAAATACTTCAATAATTAATTGATGCAATTACTAAAAGTTTTAATTGAACTAATCTTTTTTTTATATAAATATATGTTATTGGACATAAATACTTACACACAATCAAATATTGATGAAGTTAAAAAGGAGATTAGACAATTTCTTTAGAGTGATATATTAAAAAGTTGAACTTTGAATATTTTTGTACACATGAACATCATTGAATTTATATAGTTAAATTTTTAGGATTGTGTATGATAATATATATTTAAACTCATGTATTGCAGTTTTCAATAATTGTCATTGAAATCTCCCCCCATTTAATGACATGAACAAAGATAAAAGTTTTACAACTATCATTAAAAGCCATTTTTAATTATCATTAAAGCTTTTATTTGCAGTAGTATATACTAATAAAAATTATGTGATGGTAAAATGTCAATTTTGTTCTTCCTATAAAGCAAATTCAAAAGAGATTTTTTTTTGTACCATTAGCAAGCATTACCATTTTTAGAGCAATAATTCAATAATCACATAACTAGACTATTTATGCTGGATGAGTATCTAAGCAAAACAAAAGCGTATGCATACAATAAAGACAAATGGATAAGAAACAATGACTAAAGCATAAAAATACAAGACAAATTAAAAAGAGGAGTGGACTTGTAATGAAAACTGAATTATGGGCATGCCAACATATATTTGAAAAAATTAATGTAAAGCTTGTCAACTATAAGCACTCTTATACTTTTGACATGTTAACATACACTTAAGCAAATACAAATCAATGTTTCAACACCAAACACTAATTATAGTTAGTAAGCACATGAAGACGATGTTGTACTTGTACACTCATAAACTATGGCCGACTATAACAACACAAATTGATTTGAAAAATGTCAATGCTATTTGCTAATGAAGCAAATTTGTGAGGGAAAAGACATTTTTTTGAACTATTAATAAGTATCACCTTTTTTGAAGTAATAGTCTAAAATCACCTAACTTTACTATTTATGCTGGATGAGTATGTAAGCAAAACAAAAGCATATGTGTATAATTAATTACATACTTACGAAAGTAGTTATTTCATATGCATAGCCCATTTACTATGTACCTCATCAATTTTTTCATCACGATATCTATCCTTATCATTGAACTTTAAAATGAAACTATAAAAGAAGAAGACATCTCAATTTGACATCACAAAACATCTTAAAACTCGTAAATATATTCTATTTGATAGTTAATTTTTAGAATTAACGAGGACACTAATAAATTATGTAAATAAAATAAATTATGTTGTCACAATATCTTTGAGATTAGGTTTTGGTTTATTACTAAAGAATTAAAATGGTATAATGTTCGTGATCCCATATCAATGATAACATTTCCCAATGAAAACTATTGGTAATTAGTAAAAAAATAAATAAAAATAAATTAAATGTTATCAAAGTGAGATGTTCCATACTATATAAATTACGATGAGGATATTCTTATTTTAGATTGTAAGGCATACAAAGAATCTAGTCCGATGGGACTTTTAGTAATCAATTTGCAATATATAATGCTTTATCATGCTTCCTGACTTCGTTATTTAGCCCACCAAAAAGAAAGAAAATCATAAGATTGATGAACCTAAATTTGTTTGACTTTTTCATATCCTTCAATTTATCATGTAAATATTTGAAAGTAAATAAATTTTAAAAGAAATCACATAAAAATAGATATTGAAGTAAATCGGTATTAAAATTTTGTACCTAATTTAATATACAAATAAATGTTAGTTTCTCCAAGTTCTTTCTGATCAAGCATATTACTGTCATCTTTTGAACCAAGGAAGCAATAAAATGGGTAAATGATCTTTATCAAATTTGACTCTAACCTTACTTCTAGCATTAATCATTAGTGGCTAAGTAGCTTTTGCAAATTTCTCTAAAGCTTGCTTAGAAACAAAGTTAACTTGTTTAATTATTCTCTTTTCCTTTGTCTCTTAACATGTGAATGTTAAACTTTAAAACTCTAATAATCTTTAATACATTGAAAAAATGTAGATAATATACAATTACAAAAGTTGACATTACCTTCTTAATGATCTCATTTGAAACAAATATTTTAGGCCAATATACATGATAATCCCATGCATCTCTAACAAATATGAAATATTCATCCTTACATTCGAAGGGTAATCAAGCATGTTCAAGCAACACTTGATCAATGAAAACTAGAAAAGTGAAGCCATTATCATCAATAATAGTGCCTATTACAACAATGTTCTTTAAGTATCCAATGCTAAGTTATATACAACACTGTATTAATCAAAAAATTTCACATTATATATTATCATTTGTAGTAAAAACATATGCTTAAAGCATTAAGTCAGCAAATATATACCTTCATCTTTAAATCTTCATTAGGTGGACATAACACTTCTTCGTTGGCAACGG
Source organism: Moringa oleifera (assembly GCA_021397835.1). NCBI lineage: Eukaryota > Viridiplantae > Streptophyta > Magnoliopsida > Brassicales > Moringaceae > Moringa > Moringa oleifera. The sequence goes on from JAJFZO010000087.1 coordinate 5,494,194, forward strand.
TGAATCAAGTTTTGCTATCTTAGTGGAGCTATGACCTTCATGTATTCAGCATGTGATGGTGTATCCATGGATCTTTATCTCATTACCATGAGTTTTTGCTCCAATTACGATATGCGAGCTTTTAGATGTTATACCTTATTTAGAGTTGAAAAAATAACAAAGGTGTGACATACTTTCTCACTTCTTTAACTTGACTTTCATGCTCATCTATAGCAAGAGCTTAACTTAAAATGTCATTATTGACTAAGAATGTTATGTTACTAGCTTATACTTATTCTTGTAACTCATTTTACAATAATCCATACCGATTATTGATAACCATATCATGTATATATTTGCACAATAAAAATCATCTTTAAAGCATAATTTCCTTCTTAATCTTGTTGAGCTAACTTCCACAATTGACTGTGATTAATCTCCCCTTCCACCACTAATTCTTCTTTCCACAAAGATAGAATTAAAAATGAAATAGTAACACATACCATGACAAAAGAAGCATCCTAATTAGTAGATATAGGACTTCATAAAGCAAAGGTAAAATAGATGAGTTAGAAAGTTACCAATTTTTGCTCTAAAGTTGTATACCCACCTTGACTCAAGCGATAGGGATATTTACTTTATTTTTGTCATTCTTTTTGTTCATCACTCAATTTCTGCAATATTACACTACAAGTAATAATCAACAAAAAATAATATCTAGTATAGGAAAACATGATATATATATATATATATATGAATTTATCATAAACTCCTTATTGATACATAATTTAATAAATTTCTCTAATGATTCTTTGAAATGAAACTATTATAGATCAGGTGGTACTGCTAGAGTTTCATGACTGTCTACAAAAGACTTTAGCTATTTTGTTATTAGTATATTCTTGAACATTCTAAACTTGTTACCAATTGACTATATTATCATTTTCTTCATGCGGGGATCAATTTCAAATGCTTTTTGATAGTTAAATTTAATAGGTTATATTATATACTATTGCAATGAAAAGTGGAATAAAGATTTGAAGTGAATGTACCAAACATGAACATATTCCCACATCTTATCTTTCAAATGCTTAGGAACCTTTTGCTGGTAATTATAAGTGATAGGCACCATGGTGCGTGCAAGAATGTCAAGAATAGTCATAAGTGCTTTAGCTTCATCACCATAAGGTACGTAGTTTGAGTTAAATTTTTCCACCTTCTTCGGCCAATATTTTTTAGTTCATCAACTTTGTCAATCTTCTAGACTTTGTTAGTGATTGCGACAAGTTCTTACATAAATCTATAATCTTGCAAACATAAAATTTAACCAAAAAAAAGAAAAGAAAGTTAGTGCGTATTTAATTATATGATGATAGCTTTTACAATAAAACAATAATGCAAAATAGGAAATAAAAGTTCAAACCTTTATGACACAATATTGTGAATTAGGCCTTTTATGTTTCATCAACCAAGTTCTATCACAATTGGATCATATATAATTAATTTTATCTTCACTAATCTTATCACACAATCTTACTTCAACTATATATAATCATATTTCTCTATAATGTCATCATCATTATTTCTCTTATTAAGTCTGCTATCTTGTTATGGTGTCAAGCAAACAATGGAATGTCTTAGATCTAGTTAGTCAAACACATAAAAGACCTATTTAGCTTCAGAAACTAACATGAAGTAATAAGATTTACGTCCATGTAGTTTAAGATCAACTATTATGTTTCCTACTTCGTCTAATTTAAATCATTATTGTTGATCCAGTTACATATGAAAAGTGTTGTTTAACTATAAGATAACATCATAATTTTTATAGAAAATTCTAACGAAAATGATTTCCATGGGAAAATTACCATTTTCTCATAGAATATTGCAACAAAAAAAAAAATAATTAGTGAGAAATTGTCATTCCAAGGGAAATTTCAACCAAAAATAGCCTTTGAAAAAAGCGTTAGGAAGATTCCCTTGTAAACACCATGAGAAATTTGAAATTTTTTTAATTTTGGATTTATTTTTATTAAAAATAAAGGATAATAAAATTTTAAAATTTTATTTTAAAAGAAAATTTGAAATTTCGACAATTTTTCAATGAAAAATTAAGTGAAAATTCTAAATGTATATTTTTAACATAATATTTATGTAAGAATAAGTATTAGAAATTTAATTTTTTTTGACAATATTTTATTAAAAATGGATATTTTTTTACCAACAATTTTGTTAGAATATAAATTATAAAATTCTAATAGAATGTTCCATAAGAAAATATCACTATAATTTTTAAGAAAAATTCTCACGGAAAAGAAAACCATGGGGATTATTCACAATTGCCAATTATGTATAACCGTTCCAATGGAAATTCACACAAAAAAATTTTCTATAACTTTTCTTAAGGAATATTTCGTAAGAAACACTACAAAAACAACAATATTACCACGAAAAATTCCAATGAAACAAATTTCATTGCAAATACTTAAAATTCTAATAGAATATTGTCACAGAAAACCAATTTAGTGTGAATTAAAATTCTTAGTGAATGTTTCAACGAAAACAATCTTTAGGAAAAGAGTTTAGGCAGATTCCATGGCAAAAACTGTATGAAATTATTTATTAATTGTTATTTATTTAATTTTATTAAAAATTAAAGGTAATAAAATTTTAAAGTAAATATCATTTAAAACCCTGAATTTTATCTTCTCTCTAATCAAACTTTAACTTTCAAAATATATCCAAACAAATCTTGATGTATTGATTTTGTCCAAATTAGACCTTAACTCAAAACAATTAGGAAAAACTAATTATCTTTTCATTGTTGAAATATGAAAAACTACTCAAATAAATTTTACACTTCATTTCATTTTTATCCCCCAAATTAAAAAATTTTCAACTGATTAATGATTTTTCATGAATTTTTAAAATTTTTGATAGTATATCTTTTTTTAAAAAATATTTTTAGTACTAAAAATTTTTTAAACTTTTTTATTATGATAGTTTGAATTTTTTTTATAAATGTGAAAAATCAGAAGTTAAAATTTATTGTAAAATTCTTTAATTTGAATATTTTTAATGTTTAAATTTTTTAATAGGGTTCAATTTAGAAAAAAAATTAAAAAATTAAAATTTGTTTGAACACGTTTTAAAAGTAAAAATTTGATTGGAGAGAGAGAATAAAACTTAGAGTTTAAATAATATTTACCTAAAATTTTAATTTGTTGTTTAAAAAACTTCAAAATTTTGCAAATTTCCTTGCGGAGAATTCTATTAGAATATTTATGATAAATTTCTAAGGGATTATTTCCATAAAAATACTTGAATATTGATGAAAATGTAATTATATTTTAAAAATTAATTTTTCAAAATTGAACAACATTCTAACTAAATTTTTTGTTTCAGTGCTAATAGTTTCATTCTCAGTGAATAATCCGTAAGAATATTTGGATATCAGATATTAATTTTTTAAAAAAATGAATATGTGATATTTGAATCCAATTCTTAAGGAAAAAACCATAGGAACTTGTATTGATATTCTTACGAAATATTCCAAAGCATTAGATATTAGATATGAATCATTATTTTTTAAAATTAGTATAGGGTAGTGAATCAAAATTCTTAAGAAAAAAATCAGAGGAGAGTGTTTTGAAACATTCTTAAGAAAATTTTCGTTTAAAAAATTAGTATAGGGTAGGAAAGGTATTTCTGTAAGAATCTTTGTATATTAGATATTGATTTTTTTAAATAAAAAAGAATAATTGAATGAAATTCTTAAGGGAAAATCTGAAGGAAAGTATTCTATAATATTCTTATGAAAATTTTCGTAAGAATATTTGAATATTTTATATTTATTTTATTTTTTATAAAATTAATATAAGATGTTGAAAAAAATTCTTAAGGTAAAAACTATAGGAAAGTATCTTAAAACATTCTTACAGTTTATTTCATAAGAATATTTGCGTATTTGGAAATATAATTTTGTATTATTTAAATTAATTTTCAAGATTTGCTAAATATTCGAATGGAATATACTATAAGAATTTGTTGCAAAATTTTTACAAAATTTTTTGTAAAAAATCTATAAATTTTATTTAGAATTCTTGTGGTATATTCCATAAGAATTAATGAAATTTGTATCTGAATTTTTCAAATTAAGAGAGAATTATTTTTTGAATTAGTAGTTTTGTTTTGCAATATACCACAAATTCTTACAAAAAAATTCTATTAGAATTTCTGGATAATGAATTTATTATGATGTATTTATATCTTTTTCACAATTTGAAGGAAAAAAATGAAATTTCAAGTTATTATATTTTTTCGTATGAAATAAATATGATGAGAAGATTATGAAAATTTGAAATTGTAATTTAATGATATTTTAGTATTATAATTATTGTATTTTCATAATTAGTAATTAACTCTTTCTTATTAGAAGAATAATATATATATTTTGTAATGGGAAACTTTGATTTATGTACAAAAATTAGATTTCAATTGGATAAGATATATTCGTGTTTTTAATTAAAAATTAATTTTTAAATTAATTTAATAATAATATATTAATTTAATATTTGAGTATTGTAATTATTATATAATCACAATTATTAATTAACTCTCTTTTATAGGAATGACATATGTAGTTTGATGAAAAACTTGGACACTAGTATAAAAAAGTCATAGTTCTCTTGGATTGAATAAGATGTGCTTGTTATTTATAATTTTAAAATAATTTAATTATAATTTATTAAATTTAGTAAAAAGTATTATAAAATTAAAATTTGATAAATTTTACTAAAATAATATGTCATAAATTTATGTTATGTTAAGTGGAATTGACTATGTTATGATTTCAATTGCATTTTGATTGTAATTATAATTCACAACTTAATTACAAAGTCTTACAAATTATTGCATTGCAAAATGATAATGAAATTGATTTCAATCCACCTTAATATGTATTATATAAATGGTTATAACAATTTATGTTTAGTAAAGGAATACGTATGCATGCAAGGGTTGTAAATTAAGTTGTAAAGAATTAACTAATAGATTGTAAACATGTGATTTGTATGCATAGTGGATATGATTTAAATATTATTAAAGAAAATAATTTATATTACAAATCAAGTTGTGACTTTAAATTATGTAATCTGTATGCATTAGGGAGATAATGTAAATATTTTATATGAATTAAACTTTATAAAAATATTGTATGTGAATTGAATTTTATAAATATGTTATTAAAAGATTTCAAAAAAAAAATATTTCGTAAGAATATACTGTTAGAATTTAAGTCAAAATGACACTAAATCATAGGGATGAAGATTGTTTTGACTTTTCTAATGTATATTCTAATGGAAAGCTATTAATGAGTATTCTAACCAAATATTTTGTTAGATTTTTTTTTGAGGAAATTGATAAAAATAGCACTTCTTATTCCTTGTTTTGTAAAACTATCCATTTTTTCTAACTTTTTTGTTTTTAGCACTTTCATGTACTGTGAAGACTAAAATACCCATGTTAAAGACAATAATACCCTTAAAAGTAAATAAATTCAAAAAAAAAAAAACAGTACACAGTATTAGTATTCTCTCTCATTGAACTTTCTCTCTCATCGAGCTTTCTCCCTCTTTGTCCAGCCTCTTTCCCCAAATTTTTTTTTCATGTTTGTACCTCAGATCTACCTACACAGAAGCTAGAAAAGGAATCAAAAGCAAAATCAATTGATTTTGGCTAGTTCTCTTTACGTTATAACAAAGATTTACACAACCAAGCTCGTGTTTTTGGTAACACATTATTCTCCAAAAGCGAAAAGTGTTCGGGTGGGTCAAGAGACTAACAGGTATGTATTTAAAAGATAATGTATCTTAATACTGCGAAGATTTTATGTGTTTGAAAGTTCTCTTCACGTTGTATTTAAGATTTACACAACCAAGCTCATGTTTTTGATAACACATTGTTCTTCAAACGTAAAAAGTGTTTGGGTAGGTCAATAGACTAATAAATATGTATTTGAAAGGTAATGTATCTTAACACTGTCAAGATGTTATGTGTTTGAAAGTTCTCTTCACGTTGTATTTAAGATTTACACAACCAAGCTCACGTTTTTGGTAACACATTGTTCGTCAAACGTAAAAAGTGTTCGGGTAGGTCAATAGACTAACAAATATGTATTTGAAAGGTAATGTATCTTAACACTGTCAAGATTTTATGTGTTTGAAAGTTCTCTTCACGTTGTATCTAAGATTTACACAACCAAGCTCACGTTTTTGGTAACACATTGTTTGTCAAACGTAAAAAGTGTTCGGGTAGGTCAATAGACTAACAAATATGTATTTGAAAGGTAATGTATCTTAACACTGTCAAGATTTCATGTGTTTGAAAGTTCTCTTCACGTTGTATCTAAGATTTACACAACCAAGCTCACGTTTTTGGTAACACATTATTCTTCTTCAAAAGCAAAAAGTCTTCGGGTGGGTCAATAGACCAACAAATATGTATTTGAAAGGTAATGTATCTTAATACTGCGAAGATTTTATGTGTTTGAAAGTTCTCTTCAGATAGTATCTAAGATTTACACAACCAAGCTCACGTTTTTGGTAACACATTATTCTTCTTCAAAAGCAAAAAGTCTTCGGGTGGGTCAATAGACCAACAAATATGTATTTGAAAGGTAATATATCTTCACACTGTCAAGATTATGTGTTTGAAAAGAACAATCGTAATGTATCATGCATATCGTAATATTACAGAGAATCGTGCTATGTTTGATTAAATCGTGACTTAGTCACCAAATTCGTGCCATCTTATGAACCATCGTGACTTCATTCACAATTGATATTCTTTAATGAAATCGATACATGAGATAATATTGTTACTTATTTCGTGACATAGACAAAGAATCGTGCTATGTTTGATTAAATCGTGACTTAGTCACCAAATTCGTGCCATCTTGTGAACCATCATGACTTCATTCACAATTGATATTCTTTAATGAAATCGATGCATGAGACAATATTGTTACTTATTTCGTGACATGGACAAAGAATCGTGCTATGTTTGATTAAATCGTGACTTAGTCACCAAATTCGTGTCATCTTGTGAACCATCGTGACTTCATTCATAATTGATATTCTGTAATGAAATCGATACATAAGATAATATCGTTGCTTATTTACCTAAATCATTATTTATTTACTGAACTTTAGTTTTGTTCTTCTTTAAACATGTTGTTTCCTTTTTGAAATGTTTTCATGGTCATTGCAGAATGCGTGTTATTGTAACTTGGAATGGTGAGTGGTCCGAGTCAAGAGGAAGTTTTGAGTATACTGGTAAGACTATCAAAACTCGAGGTTATGTTGTCCAAAAGGATTTGACACATGCACAGTTATTGGGTTTAGTTAAATCTTGCATTGATACGGATTTCTCTAATTATGATATTACACTGCACACCATAGTGAGATCCGACGGAACTGCCGTGAAAATTGAGTTAGTGAATGATGATGATGTTGAGTTCATGTTGTATGATGATAACATAGTACCCCGTGTAATTGTGGATTTGGTAGAGCGATATAATGTTGAGAATACACATGGTATATGTGGAGGTGAAAATTTAAAACGAATCAATCAGTTAAACTCTTGTATTGGGAGCAATGAGGTTACTGATGCAATTCCCAATGTACAGACCCATCCAATTGTTCAGGGTAATAATTTGGGCATGGAACCATTATTCCATCATGAGACTCCCCAAAACACTCAGAATACTGATGAAATCAACTCAGATGAGTCGATGGACTATGATGTTGGGTGTGAGTATCCAGTCCCAGATATTGAGCCCACTCAACCTATCGAAGAAGAGCAAAGTGAACCCATTATGGAAGTTGAGCTTAATGATGACAACTTGCCTTCTGTACCACGTTCGATCCCACCTTATGTGCCACCTGCATGCCCTGAAGCACATAATAATATGAGTGATGGTGTTAATAAGAGGTATAGTGTGTTGGGTGCTGAATTACACTGCATTGTTTTGGCTTCTACCATGGAATCAGTGACTCCGACTGACACCCTTGTTAGAGGTCAATTTTTCTCAAATAAGAAAGAGTTGAAGCGATTTTTGGGTATATATGCATTGACTGAGAACTTTGAATTTAGATCACTAGATCTAACAAATCAATATTTGAGATTGCTTGTAGAGAAGAAAATTGTGCATGGAAGGTTCGCGCTGTAAAAGTTGCACAAGGACAATTCTTTCAAATTAGACGTTGTGATTTGACTCACACTTGCACAATTGAGGAGTTGCATCGACGACATCGACAAGCAACTTCTACTATTATTGGAGAAATTATTGCCCAGCGGTTATCCACAAATGCTAGAATTATTAAGCCGAAAGATATCATAAGTGACATGAAAGAATTATATGGCATACAAATTTTATATAGCAAAGCTTGGAAGGCGAAAGAATACGCATTGTGTCTTACTTATGGTGACCCAGTTGAGTCATACCAACAATTACTATCATACTGTCACATGTTACAAATAGCTAATCCAGGAACTAAGGCTCACATATGCATAGAAGATGAGACTAATCGATTTAAGTATTGCTTTATAGCCCTTGGACAATCATTAAGGGGGTTCCATTCAGTGATTAGACCAGTTATTGCTATCGATGCCACTCACTTGAAAGGAAGATTTCATGGTGTCATGTTTGTAGCCGTGTGTAAGGATGGAAATGAACAGATATACCCACTGGCATTTGGTTATGGTGACTCAGAAAACTATGAGGCTTGGGAATGGTTTTTGGAGCAACTAAAGGAAGCTATTGGTCATGTTGATGACTTGGTTATTATATCGGATCGTCATGCTAGTATTGCAAAGGCCATTGTAAATGTTTTCCCCGATTCTTGTCATGGGTTATGTTCTTGGCATATGGCCCAAAATATAAAGAATAAATTCAAGAGAGAAGAAGTGTCCAAAATATTCTATAGTGCAGCAAGGACATATCGAGAGTCTGAATTTACTGAATTTATGACTGAATTACAAGCTAATCACCCCCAAGCATTTGAATATATCATGAAGGAAGATCCGAAGAAATGGTCACGTGTGTATTGCCCTCGAAGACGATACCAACTCATGACCACTAATATTGCTGAAAGCTTGAATTCATGTCTTCGATTTGCCCGCGAGTTACCCATCATGGCTTTATTGGAATTCATTAGAGATATAATGCAACGTTGGTTTTATGATAGGCATGAGAAAGCTAAGATTTGGAAAGCACAATTAACTGAATGGGTCCACACTTTGATGAATGAAAGACAAAAAATTGCATTACATATGACAGCTTCTAACATTGATTGGAATGTATTTGTAGTCAAGCACAAGGGTAAAGAGGTGGTTGTTAACCTCATGGAATGTACTTGCACTTGTGGAGAGTTTCAGACTGATCTGTTGCCATGTGCACATGCACTAGCTGCATCCAGGTGACATTTATTGTTTGTTGATAACATTTTTATATTTTTCATTATTGTTTTAATAACTTCGTTATTTTTTATTTTTTTTCAGGGAGCGTAACATTGATTTTATAACACTTTGCTCTGACTATTATAAGCAAGAGTACTTAGTAGCAGCATACAATGAGCCAATCTATCCAGTGGGTGACAAGTCTGATTGGAATGTGCCTGAAGAAGTCAAAAATGTTGTTGTATTACCGCCGAATAATGGTAAGCATGCAGGTCGTCCAAAAAAGCAAAGAATACCCTCTAGTGGGGAAAGAACATGACAAAAAAAATGTTCTAGGTGCAGCCAATATGGACACAATCGATTGACATGTTCAAATCCACAATATCGTGATCAAGAAAATCAATCTCAATCACCGAATGTGTCTGAATAGTTGCAACGTAGATGTGTGGCTGGACATAACTCACAGATTTGCACTGCTGCCCCTTGTTTATCTATAATTGATAATAATATCATTGACTTATGATATATAATATTTTTTTATTATTGTTAATTTATTGTACAATTAAAAAACAAACAGTTGATTTGTTATCTTTTGATACCGTCGACTTATCATGTACTTGAGATTATCACAAGTAATGCACGTAGGAGTATACCAGAATCATATAATAATAACTTATCCCGTTAATGTGAGAAGTCTCATATATCGTGACATCTTTTTAATGAAATCGTACGATGATTGTTAGTAGTTCGTACCATCATTTTGGTAGAAATCATATCATATTGTCTGATTTCGTGACATCTTGCTTATTATTATTTTTTAATCATCATGTTATCTAAGTTTTGTTATGTGTTATAGTTAAAATCTTATCATAATTACTCCTATCTCATTCTTTCTTATTTTAAATGTAAGATTGACCTAATTTCATAACATCTTTCATATAAATCATATGATAATTGCTGTCATTCAATATTGCTTTCTATATATTAAATATACATACAAAAATATAATACAAAATAGTAATGTGAAAAATAACACAAGCTGTCATCAGGAGTCATCGTTCTTATCAGTTGAGTTAGCAAATACATAAACAACCATGTGCTTCCTAATTTTTGGCATTTGTGTATCGGTGTACTTCAGTGGCTTGCCAGCCAATAAATACTCTATAACATATAGCATATGAGGGCCGCAATTTTCACTGCATAAAAAAAGAAGAAAGTATGGCAATTAGCATGTGTTAAAAAACTGGTAACATTATAAATCGATATGACTGAAACTTACGATGTTTTTTGCTGAGAAACTTGAGATTTAGGACGTATTGTGCATGACAATGGAACCGTAGGAATTGCAACATCAGGTTTGGCGATGAAGTAACCCCCACTTGACAAAAAACTAGGAAGCATGAATCTGAAACAATTTTGCTGTCGAATTTGCGCTTCTGGTGGCACATGTTGTCGATATGAGTCAAAAATGCGCAAACTAAACTTTTACAGATCGATGACAACAACAAGCCAATGAGCTCCACTAATATGGCATGGCACTAATAGCTGCAATTGCTCAGATTTCAGTGAAATAAAAAATTGCTAAAATTAATTACTTAAAGTGACGAAGATAAATTTTTTTTTTACCTTATTGACAGTGTGCCATGGTGGGCAGCCATCACAAAATGTTCCCCGCACACGCTCTAGAAGACCATCATCCCATTGGTGGGTGTCCCATTGTGAGTTTGATGGAGGACCATCAGCATCTAGATCTGCTTGATACTTATTATATATATGGAAAAAACATGTCTACAAAACCATTTGAAAAAAAAATGAAGAAGATTGTCAAACAATAAACAAAATGCAGTGTAATCAGAAAAAACCAATGGAAATTATCAAAACTTACATAAAGTAAAGGGTCACAAATGCATATATCCTGCTTATATGCATTTGGAAACTCCTTCTGCCGTTTTCTTAATAGGTATAAATAAGCATCAATGTGCTTGCAAAAAACCAAGTAAAAATGTCACAAAATATTAAATATAAACAAAAATCATAATACTTGATACGAAATCAGATAACTTTGTCACGAAATGATGTAATCTAGGAATGAATTATAATACTTGGCACGAAATAATGAAATCTAGGCACGAATCATAATACTTGACACGAAATCTTGGCACGAAATAATGAAATCTTGGCACGAAATAATGAAATCTAGGCACGAAATTATGAAATCTAGACACGAATCTTAATACTTGACACGAAGTCTTGACACGAAATGATGCAATCTAAGCACGAATCAAAAAACTTGACACGAAATTATGAAACGGAATGATGCAATCTAAGCAGGAATCATAATACTTGACATGAAAACATAAATACAGAGATGAATAACTACACATAAAATTATATTATATAAAATAAAGCATATAACGTAAGCATCAACCCCAATATTTCATACAAAATATTACACCTATGTGCAAATCATATAAATTAGATATGATTTAGTATGATGGTGACATACCGAATCATCGATCCATTGATCATTGACCTCAAATGTGCGAAACCACTCGATACTGACAGAATAACCAATATGTACATTACGACTGCATTAAAGAAGTCAGTTTGTTATTTATATGATATTTATAAAGAAAATATATGATATCTATTAAAAAAATTATATATAAGTTAACTCACTATGACATTGATGATCCCTTCATAAACGTTTCATATTCATTGCATATGTCCACATCCAGCTGCAACTTTGAATCAATCATTTGCTCGGACCTAGCCCGTTTATATTCAGTGGGGTCGACGTATGGACTACACAGCTGTCTAGACCGCTTACGCGGCCTACAAACTGGTATCACATTATTTTCCCTCTGTGGAACGGTCGCTAAGTCAGCTAAACACGCAACACCCTCTCTTTCAGCCTCAACGGCTTCATCTCTATCCCCTACGTCCTCACTGCTAACCTCCCTTACATTAATAGGTTCTTGAGGATGTTGGCCATGAGCAGCTGGAGGGTGTACACTAGAGGTTACATCATTACCACCCTACAAGAGACGGAAAGTTAATTTTGCAATGAATTATATTGTAACGAAACTTGTGATCTTGTACATTAAATAAGGATAAAATTACCTCATTTTGGCGTGTGCCAGTCTCAGTGCGTGTAGGACATCGATCAGAGGAGACAAAAACTTGTTCCAGTGATCGTTGGATAGAGTGTACGACAAGCATAAGCTCGGTGTGATTGCTTATTATTCTTGCATTCAAGAGATTTACCTTCGCCTCTAAGTCATCAAGACAACTGTAAATCTCAGAATCTTTCTCTACGCTCCTATTCTGTGATCTCTCAGCTTGGGATTCTGCACCCATAGCTGAAGTTCTCGTTCTCGTATCCTCTACCCTAACCTCCTCCCTGAAATCAGTATGTGCCCTCTCCTCTTGTTCTCCTCCAACATCCTCCCTTCCATCTCCCTCCACATCTTCAATCTCAACCACATCCTCATCCTCATCTCCATCCTCATCTCTTAGTTGTGAAGTGGTATTGTGTCTAGATCGTCGCTACATTTAATCATCGATCAAACAAATTAATTAGTCATCAATTAAAAAATTAAATAATAATAACATAATATACATATATATATATTAACATGTAACTAATATTAATTAAATATTATAAGATTTTGTATACATTGTCTACCTTTGATAAGGCAGGCAATTTTGTAGGATTTTTTCTTCTTGTAGCCACGAAATTGTCATCATCCTCATCATCTTCACTAGTCGAAGCATCGCTATGCTTATTGAGCCGATGCTGTTTTGTTGCACCAAGATGCAGAGGCAACGCGCTCTCATTAATTCCCAGGTAATATGAGGCTTCACATTCAGTAGGAGTTGGCTCAAGTTTCACCTTCACTACCATCTAAAACAATAATCAAATGTTAATTCAAATAAAAATTTTTATAAATAAAATTAATTACATATTAATAATTTTAAAATTATGAAAAATAAAACTAAAAATGTGCAAATGGTGTCACGAAAGTCTGATTTTAGACTTTAAAAGATGTCACGTAAATAGTAAAACTAGGCACGAAATGGTGAATCTTGGCACGATATAGTTAATCTTGGTACGAATATGATAAATCTTGATACGATATAGTTAATCTTGGTACGAATATGGTAAATCTTGACACATTTATGTAAGAAAAACAAAGACTTCACTATTGTTATAATGATTTCTAAGTGTTGTCACGATAGTGTGAATGATGGAGTGAAATAATATATTGCATATGAATTCAATCAATAATGATACGAATTTAAACGTACCTTATTTGTAAAAATTCTCTTACAGTGGCCACTATGTGGCTTATGATCAAATTTCCACCAGCAAATTCTAGGCAATGGTGATCTTACTGTTCGTGTGGCATGCTGCTTCGTGATAGGTATCACCTCAAATGCAAAAATCTTAGAATAAAAAGATAAGTTAGGTATTGCAAAGTCTTTGAAAAAGTAAATAAAAACATAAAAATAAATAAACATAGATACCAACGAGTTTAATACCTGTAGTGTCCATACAAAACCAAATATGTTGTATGATAATTCTCCACGTTGAGTATTTCGAATGGTTAGAGCGTTTTTGAAATACCTCAATGAGTTACAGTAGACTAAGGTACCCCAGGGAAAGCTATTGAATGCTTCTAAGTTATCAACAAGATGAAAATGCCACTGAGGGATATGTTGTCGCTCATCACTGCCTCTGATGAAGGCATTGAGTAAGTAAACCAATGCAAGCTTCACCACATCATCGGAATCTTCATCAAATTCTCCTTCAAGTAGTTTTGACTTAACAGAACTAGTGGTAACCTTGTTCTTCCCATCAAAATACTTAGCATGGATGCCAAACTGATTTGGTGCAATCAAATTTGTGTCTGGTAGCTCTCCAAATCTCAACCCGGTGATTAAACAAAATTCTTCCTTACCAAAACGTACTTCATGCTTCCCAAGTCGAAACCACATTTCTTCATCATTAGGTTGCTCAATCTGTCGAAGTAGTAAATTGTGGATGATTACGCCAGAAAATATGAAAACTTCATTCACTTCCAAGAAGTGACCAAGGCAGGTGGTATTGAACTTCTGCCTTTGAGAGTCATTCAAAACACGTTTTATATTTGATACAACATCAGTATCACAGTGCTTTAATACTCTGGCTGACAGCTTCCAACTCTCTTTAGGAATCAAATATTTCTTAGTAACATCCATCTGTACAAGAAAAAAAAAATAATGAATGAACATATTAAGAATTTATAAAATGTTGATACGAAATTAAAAAAATTGATACCAAAACTTAAGATGTTGATACGAATTTATGAAAGAAGAAACAATTTCCTAAAAGTTATTATGATTTTTAATAATACGTTAAGATTCATATGACTAAAACCCCTGGTAGCAACATTTGTTTGCGAAATTTAAGGTCAAGCATCACAAATGAAAGAGTAAAACGCAGTTCACGCACATAATACACACCAACATACCCAATGTTCTCAAAAAAATGAATCAACTTCAAAGCATTGAAAGAAAAATGAAAATAATACACACTGACATACCCAGTCATTAGAGATTCATGAACTAGCAACTTAAATCATTTAAAACATGACAGAAGGATTTAATCAAGTTTTCATATACAAAAGTAAAAGTAAACATGTAAACGAAAATGAAGAATCAAACGTCATAAGAAAATTTGGTTCGTGGGTATCTAAAATGCAAAAACTCTAAACTTTATGCCGAAATAATCGTTTTAAAACATACCTTTGTAGATTTTCAATGCTTTCAATAGTTCCTCGACGTTTCTTGGTGATTGATTTGTAAAAATAAACACAAATCACTTAATCTAGTGAGAGAGATTGCAAGAGACACGACGAGACAAGACGAAGACACTGTTCGAAAATGGGGGGAAATGTTGGTTTGACTTTTGGTATTCTTTTAAGTGAGCAAGAATGTAATTGTTACTTTTCATTAAGGGTATCTTGGTCCGAAACTGTTCAGAAAGTGCTAAAAAAACATGAATTCAAAATATTGGTTATTTTTGTAAAATCGTATGTGCGGAGTGCTAAATATAAAACTTCCCCTTTTTTTTTCCCTTTGATGTTGGTAGGGCACCGTTTAGACTGAAGATATAAGTCTTTTTTTTTTTTCTGAGAGATTAGGGTTTCTAGTCTCCCATTAGGCGTCGTTATCTCACTTTCTCTTTTCTCTCCAATTTATGGTCGGTGAATGTTTCTGGCCACTGTTTAGATTGTCATCGGCCTCTTTCTCCCTCTTTCTTTTTTTAATCTTTTTCACTTTATTTTTTTGTTTATCTATATTTTTTCTCTCTTTTTTTTTTTTTGCCTTTAGTTTAATAGTTTATCATTTTAAGGTGTTAGGATTTTAAGATTTGGTGCCAAAGTAATTTTGGGGAGATTTTGATCAAAGAAATTTTGAGTCTCCAGTGAGTATGTTTGGTAAATCTCTTACTTTCTTATTATATATCGTGTAGAAAAAATTATATATTACTTATTTAGTCATTATTGGATAGAAACCGTGCATTTCTAGAAAATATTCTACCATATATATCAATGACTTGCATAAAATTGAATAATTTTGTATTTCAAGCGTTGGGTCGTAAAGGGTTTTGTGAAGTATAGTGACATTGTGAAGGTGCAAGAGTTAGTAACATTGTAATTGTCAAGAACTAGCACATGAACGTACTAGTAGTGGACCAAACAAATAAAGCACCATGTAGGGTGAATCTTAATAATAAATTGACCATATATCATGGTTGGAAATAATTAAGAACAAAACATAATGTTAATTGAACCTAAAAATATGTTTTTGGATTTTTTAGTAAAGGTTTTAAGATAACTTAGGATTATGAAGAATATTTTCAATTTTAATTTTATATTAATTGAGTTTACTTCATCATTTTATTTTTTTTATAGTGATAAGAGATTTGATATATCTTTGAGGATATTGCAGATTTACAATTGTATTGTTTGATGGCTGATTTTTTTTTTTTATGATATGACATTATGTGATTAATTATATATATTTGGTTCATAAAAATGGATGGAAGTAAGAAATGGAAGAAAACATTATTGTGAAGATAATTATTATCATAATATGGAAACACTTAATACAAATGTTGTAGATCTTTGTGATATTGGTGTTGTGTGCACGTACACGTGCATGATAGATCACCAAAACTTTATTTTCATTTAAGTTTTATTTTTTATTTAATGTATACGGACATATTCATTAATAATGTAATTTTTACATTAAAAAATAGTTAATAATTATTAAAGTTAATTGACTTCATTATAGTTATATTTATTATTTAGGTTTCTAAATTTTTTTCATAATATAATATGTATTTTTTACTACTAAAATTGTAATGTTATTTATTATAAATTTTTATAATAAAAATAGCAATAGTTAGTTATTGTAAAAGTTAATGGATTTTATTTTTATTTTTTTATTCAAATTTATAATTTTTTTGACAATATAATAAACACTTGTTATAAGATAAATTGTAATGTTATTTGTTGTAATTTGTATAATAAAAATAATAGTAGTTAATGATTATAGAAGTCAATTATTTTGGTTGTTTTTAATCCAGATTCTTTAATTTTCTTACAATATAAAAATTCTTTCATATGAGAATAATTATAATGTTAGTTATTGTAATTTTTATAATGAAAATAATAATTGTTAAAAATTATAAAAGTTAATGGAATTTATTATTAATTTATCTTTATAAAGATTTACTAATTTATTTATAATATAATAAGGATTTTTAAGGAGAAAAAATACAATATTATTTATTGTAATTATGTAGTAAAAATAGTAATAGTCAATAATTATAAAAGTTAATAGATTTTATTATTTTATTTTTTCTCTAGAGCTACTGATTTTTTAAAATATAATAAAGAGTTTCTATAAGATAAATTATAATGTTATGTATGCCAAATTGCTATCCCAGGTATAGGATTTAGTAAAAATTAATACTAATATGGAAACATATGATTAGAAAAACAATAATAAAATGAGTATCAATATGGACCTCTCTTTCGTATATGAATTGTGGTACCAAGTACAGATCGATATAATCCCCATTCGGGATGGCCATCGAAATTTATATATAGGTTTTCATCAATATACTTGAGAGATTAAATATTGATATTATAATTAAAATAATATTGTAAAACAGGGATTATTAAAATATGAAAATCAAATATTAAAATTAGATATTGATTTGATATTAATAATGTATTTATAAAAGGTCTTTCAATATCTATCTTTAAGTTTGTAAATCAAGAAGAATTTGCTCATACAAAATATTTTTTAGTAGGGATTTAGAGATTATTATTTGAACTACCTCTTCTTTCTTGCTTCTTGCTTATATAAAGAGTAACTCATGGGTTCTTCTTCCTTGATCTTATCTTAAACTCTGCTTTTGGATGAGCTGTCTTGATTTCTTTGATCTTTGTTTATGGGTGAGTTTTCTTGATTTGCTTGATCTTACTTTGTTTTTGGGTGAGCTGTCTTCATTTGCTTACTTTGTGAGATTGCCTTGGAATCTTTTCTTCTTATCTTGAGACTTGCTTTTAAGTTATTATGAGGTGAGCTGTCTTAATTTCCTTGCTTTGTCAAAATCTTTTCTTTTGAGTTATTTCTTACTTTTAGAATTAAATGGGTCTTGTGACATTTATCCTTCACATGGGTTTGCTGATGAAGATGTACTTTCTATTAGTTTTTTATCTTCATCTTCTTCTGAGTCACTTTTCAGTGAGAATAATGGTTATTTCAGCTTTTGTTTGTACTTCTTTTTTGATGATGTCGAAAATAAGTCACATTGAATTTTGCTTTTTGAAGTGAAAAATTGAGCTTGTGTGGCTTGATTAGTTTTGTTCGAATTTTCTACCAGCCACTTGAGTATTACTGGTGCCTCTGTTAACTCTATCTTGAACGAACTGCACCATTTAATTCTAATTTGTTTTGTATGAGTCTTATTATATGAGACTGATAATTACTAAATTACCGTGTAATCCCAGCAAAATATTCATGGCATAGCAAAGACTGATGTAAATATTAAAACTATATTCTTTTTCAAGATATTAATTCTTTTTAAAATTTTTTTGAATCCTTGTAAAACAGTTAGAGGAAAAATATCAAGAAAATTTCCTATATAAAACCACCATTTTGAAAACCAGTTGAAAAATATTTTTGGACAATTTCAATCAAAATGGAAAAACCATGAATGATTAGAATTTCTAATTAAGAATGCATTATACCACGTATTTTTATAATCTTGATAGTTGTAAACTTATGGTACAAATTTTTGTGAAAAATGTTTTGATGTAAATAAATTTTGGTTCCATTATTGCTTAATGATAACCTTTTTGATTCTACATTGGGAATTAGCGATCTTAGATGGATCACTCTTGTCTTCAGTATGGGTAATATCTATTGACTTGATATTTACAAGGATAAACTCATAGAACGTTTGGGTTTTGTGAGGATTGTCTGTAATCTAATAAAATCTAGGCAAAAATGTCCTTTTGATGATGTGAGGAATGGATATGTTTTCGTTGTCCACTCTTGCTGGAATGTTTATATAGTTGATAGGTAATAGGGTGTCTTTAAGGATATAATGGGTTTCTTGTTTTGTAATAGAGGTTTTCCATTTTGGGATTGGAGTAGTGTTGAAAAATATGAAATTATTGGATTATGCTATTAATGCGTCGGCATAAATGAGGTCTTAACACACAACAATTTCAGCAGGAGACAAGAACAAGTATTAGAAAGTTAGAGGATCAAGTAGGTCAACTAGCATCTTCAATGGACAGATTGGAATCTCAAGGAAAATTGCCTTCACAAACTATTGTCAACCCAAAACAGAATGCTAGTGCAATTATCTTGAGAAGTGGAACTGAGTTAAAAGAACCTGGCAAGATTACCAAAGGATGCATCTCAAGAGAAGAGACTGAAAAAGAAGTAGTTCCTCAACCAGAGCTTGACCAGCCTAAGGGATCCAACAGAGAGCAACCAAAAACTTCCATGTTAATTCCTCCCTTTCCTTCTAGATTATCTAAATCTAAAAAGAATGAGGAGGAAGAAAAGGAGATTTTTGATACCTTTCGCAAGGTCGAGGTAAATATTCCTTTACTTGATGCAATTAAACAAGTACCTCGATATGCCAAATTCTTGAAAGAGTTATGCACCAATAAGAGAAAATTAAAAGGTAATAAATTTGTAAGTATGAGAGAAAATGTTTCAGCTGTTCTTTAGAAAAAATTACCTCCTAAATGTAAGGACCCAGGTATGTTTACTATTCCTTGCAAAGTTGGTAATGTTAACATTGAGAAAGCGATGTTAGATCTAGGTGCTTCAATAAATGTCATGCCATTATCCATTTACTCATCTTTGAACGCTGGACCATTAAAAGAAACTGGTGTGATTATTCAACTTGCTGATAGATCTAATGTATATCCTGAGGGAGTTTTGGAGGATGTTTTGGTACAAGTTAATGGATTGATTTTTCCTGCTGATTTTTATGTGCTTAATATGGAGGAAGATGATTCATCTAACTCATTAATTTTGTTAGGAAGACCATTCCTAAAAACATCCAAGACGAAAATTGATGTGCATGATGGTACACTTACAATGGAATTTGATGGTGAAATTATTAAATTTAATATTTATGATGCCATGAGATATCCTAGTGATTTATCTTCTGTTTTTGCTATGGATGTTATTGAACCTTTAGCACAGAAAATTTTTGATTTAAGTGATGAAGATAAGTTAAAAGTTGTACTTAATAAGAGTTTAAGTTTTGGAAGATCACAAAAAATCTTGCAAAAGTTTACATTGGATTCAGACTTGCAGGATACAATTCATGAATTGGAATCACTACAACCTATGAGGTATGACATTTCTTATATTGATTTGCCTCTTTCTCACACAAAACTCCTTCCTTCTATTATACAGGCACAAAAATTAGAGCTAAAACCCTTACCAGATCATTTAAAGTATGTCTTTTGAGGAGAAAAAGAGACTTTTCCAATCATAATCTCTAATAAACTTTCTATCTTAGAGGAAGAAAAATTGACTCGAGTACTTAAAGAGTATAAAAAGGCCATTGGTTGGACCATAGCCGATATTAAGGGATTAAATCCTTCCACATGCATGCATAGGATACTATTAGAGGAAGATTGTAAACCCTCCAGGCAACCCCAACGTATATTGAATCCGCCTATGATGGAAGTGGTAAAGAAAGAAATCTTGAAGCTTCTTGATGCAGGTATGATCTATCTAATTTTAGATAGTGAATGGGTAAGCCCAATTCAAGTTGTTCCAAAGAAAACCGGTATAACAACAATAGAAAATCCTGATGGTGAGTTAATACCCACTCGTATTCAAAATGGATGGAGGGTATGTATAGATTATAGGAAGTTAAATGCATCAACTAGAAAAGATCATTTTCCTCTTCCATTTATTGATCAAATGCTAGAAAGATTAGCAGGTCATAGCCATTATTGTTATCTTGATGGTTATTCAGGTTTTCATCAAATCCCTGTTGCACCTGAAGATCAAGAGAAAACAACATTGACATGCCCATTTGGTACTTTTGCATATCGGCGCATGCCATTTGGACTTTGTAACGCTCCTGCTACATTTCAGAGGTGTATGGTTAGCATATTTTCTGATTATATAGAGAACATCATAGAGGTGTTTATGGATGACTTTACAGTTTATAGTGATTCTTTTGATGCATGTTTAACTAACCTTACCAAAGTACTTAAAAGATGCATAGAAAAGAACCTTGTTTTAAATTATGAAAAGTGTCACTTTATGGTTAATCAAGGTATTATTCTAGGACATGTTGTATCCTCTAAGGGAATTGAAGTTGATAAAGCTAACGTAGAAATTATAAAATCTTTATCTTACCCCACAAGTGTGCGAGAAGTTCGCTCTTTTCTTGGACACGCAGGATTCTATCGATGTTTTATCAAGGATTTTTCCAAGATCACTAAACCCTTATGCAGGTTACTACAAAAAGATATGGTGTTCGAATTGGATGAGGCATGCAAAGATGCATTTGACAAGTTGAAGGATATGTTAACAACCGCACCGATTATCCAATCACCAAATTGAAATCTTCCATTTGAGATCATATGTGATGCGAGCAATCATGCAATTGGTGCTGTTCTTGGACAGAGAATTGGAAGAACTCCTCATGTCATTTATTATGCTTCGAGAATACTTGATAATGCACAAAGCAATTATTCCACAACAGAAAAAGAACTTCTATCCATTGTGTTTGCTTTAGAAAAATTTCGCTCATATCTGCTTGGTACTAAAGTGATTGTTTATCCTGATCATGCAGCTCTCAAGTACTTACTCTCGAAGAAGGAGGCAAAACCTAGACTTATTCGATGGATACTTTTGTTACAAGAGTTTGATTTGGAGATACGTGATAAAAAAGGGTGCAGAAAATTTGGTTGCAGATCATCTTAGCAGGTTAACTACGAGTGAAGAATCATCACCATTAAAAAACGACTTTCCAGATGAGTGTCTTTTTTTTATTCATAAGATAAGGCCTTGGTATGCTGATATTGCTAATTACTTAGTTACTGGAATATTACCAAGTGATTTATCTAGGGTTCAGAAAGACAAAATTAAAAAAGATGCTAAATGTTATGTTTGGGATGACCCTTACTTATGAAAATATTGTTCTGATCAAATTATTCGAAGGTGTGTGGCGGAACACGAAATTGATTCTATTTTAAAGTTTTGTCATTCGTATGCATGTGGACACTTTGGTCCCAAAAGAACAGCTCGTAAAATATTGGAGTGTGGATTATTTTGGCCTACTATATTTCATGATTCATACATATTTTGTAGGACTTGTGAACAATGTCAAAAGACTGGAAATTTAGGACATAGAGATCAAATGCCACTTACTTTTATTCTTGTTTGTGAAATATTTGATGTATGGGGTATTGACTTCATGGGTCCTTTTCCTTCTTCTTGCAATAATATTTATATCCTGCTTGCTGTGGATTATGTGTCAAAATGGGTGGAAGCTAAAGCTACCCGTACTAACGATGCTAAAGTGGTTGTAAATTTTGTCAAATCTCATATTTTTGTTAGGTTTGGGACACCAAGGGCTATAATAAGTGATCGTGGAACTCACTTTTGCAATAAAGTGGTGGAAGCTTTAATGAAGAAGTATAATGTTACCCATCGAATCTCTACTGCTTATCATCCGCAGACAAATGGACAAGCTGAAGTATCTAATAGAGAAATCAAGTCTATACTTGAGAAGACTATCAACCCAAATAAGAAGGATTGGAGTATGCGACTTGATGATGCACTATGGGCTTATCGAACGGCCTATAAGACCCCTATAGGTATGTCTCCTTACCGTTTGGTATTTGGCAAACCATGTCATCTTCCAGTAGAACTAGAACACAGGGCATATTGGGCCATAAAACAGTGCAACCTAAGAATGGATGAAGCAGGTGAATTGAGGAAACTTCAGTTACAAGAACTAGAAGAAATTCGTAATGATGCTTACGAGAGCTCAAAAATATATAAGGAAAAAACAAAGGCCTACCATGATCGCATGATTTCCAGAAAAACTTTCTATGTTGGTCAAAAGGTTATTCTTTATCATTCTAAGCTGAAATTGTTTCCTGGTAAGTTGCATTCTAGATGGTTAGGACCTTTTACTGTTACTAATGTGTTCTCTCATGGTGCAGTTGAAATTCAAAGTCCAGATACCGGTAAGATTTTTAAGGTCAATGGCCACCGCTTAAAGCCTTTTCATCAAGGCTTTCAAGCACATGATGTTGATAAAATTGATTTACAATATCCGACTTATAATTGAGAATTGGCAACGTCTAGCCAAAGACGTTAAAGAAAGGCGCTTTTTGGGAGGCAACCCAAAATTTTAATTTTTTTTTATTCTTTAATATGCATATATATATATATATGTATAAAAGATAAGGTCGATGGTTGAAGGCATATCACACTTTTTCAAGGCAATATGATGAAGTAACTTGAATGCATCTGACAACAGTTATCAAGAATGAAATTCGATGAGAGAGCACTCTATGACAAGATGGAATTCGATCCACCTTTCTCATCTCCCCAGTGGTAAACGAAGTCTTTATGATGCTCGATATATTCAGGGTGTTTTCTATTTCTCTTGTTCTTTTATTATTTTTGAGCATTTATTTTTAATACATTGAGGACAATGTATGATCTAGGTGTGGGGGAGAGTTTTCAACATGCTATTGTTTTTAAAATATTTAAAATCCAAGAAAATCTTGCTCTAGAAGGTACTTAATTTGTGTTTGTGATCTCTCTTTTCTGAGTTCTAGATCCTTCCAATGCTTGTTTCCAAAAAAAAAAAAAAAGAAGTGTGCAAATATGACTTTAAATTCTCATTTACTGTACTATGATTAGTTGCTTTTAATGATATATTGGATTAAAAATTATATGAGATCTAACACATATAACCCTTTTTGGTGAGTTTTGGGCCAATGAGCATATATTACATTATGCTCAATTTTCTTCTTTGTGTGTGTCATACATAGTTAATTTTTCTAGAACTTGCTTTGTTATACATGTCAAATCATTCCTTTGAAGAATTAGATGTACTTAATCATAAGGGTATTTAGGTGAAAACCATCTTCTTTAAAATATTCAGCCTCTTTCGAAAAGCCTACCATATTCATATACCCCTAGAGAGCCGACTTTGAGCCTTAGCCTTTTCTTTGGAATTTAACCTTGATACAAGTCATAATAACTATTCCTTTGATTTTTCTTTTTGAACCCTGAATTGAAGGATTATATGAGCTTACTCATATAAAACTTTCACTTATCTTAGGAAAGATTGCAAAATATTAAGAATCAATGGTCCAAGTTATTAGAAAAAAAAAAAGAAGAGATATGAGAAAGATTAAGAAACAAAAAAAAAAAGAAGAAAAAAAAACAAAAAAAAAGAATAAAAAAAACAAAAAAAAAAGAATAGAAAGATTGAGAAAAAAAAATGGTATAAATTCTCATTACTTGGATTTGCGCAATGTGATTGAAGCAATTAAATTTCTAAATTCTTGCTCAAAATATTAAACTTGTAGTATAGATGAGCAAGGTCGTTTCCACAAAGATTGGTTAGATTTATTTTTTTGCAAAATAAAATAAAAAAAAGGGGGTTTGAGGAGTTAAAAAAATAGATCAAATAAGAATAACAGGAAAGGAAAAATTAATGTAATAAAGTATCCAGTCAAAGGTATAATTTCGGGTTTGATTTAGGAATTGATCATTGATGCAAAGATAAAAATCTCTTAATCTTCACTGAATTAGTTATGGTTGTTGGTACCACCTAACAACCTGTTTTTCCTTCTTTGATAACCAGGATACGATCTCTAATTATTTCTCTTATCAATAAATAACCCTAGATACGATCTTAGGATTTAATTTATCAATAGCATTAAGAATTAGAAAAACTACCAATTCTAGCCAATAAACACATATGTAGGTTTATTTAAACTAGATTATTTATCTTCATAACATAATTTGAAAATCTCTTTTGTAATCAACTATGTTATTTACTACTTATATTAGAACACTTAAACAATTACGGATTTAAAGTTCTAAATAGTAACCTATTATTTTGATGATTAAACAAAGGGCTCTTTTTGTTGCAATCAACCAAAATAATATTTTCAATAAGCATAGAAGATAAATAAACAATGAAGAAATAAAGAACAAATAAAATCAGTTAGATCTCACAATTCTGAAGAATCAAACCCTTGATTATCCTTTGCCTGGAAGAGATGTTTAGCAATCCATGAAAAGAAAAAGATCTACGAAAAAAAGAAAGTAAATAATAAACTCTGGATGTTCCTTTGAAGGAACTACCTCCCCTTTATATAATAATCCTTAAACAAAATAACCTATTTTAACTAGGACTCTTAAAGATAAAGATAAAGATAAAATTCTACAATTGCTTTTTAAATAAAAGATAAAGTCTTGGTTCGGTGAAATTCCAATGTTATTGGGAGTCTCAGCGCCTTATCCAAAGACATCTTCTAATTCATCCACATCTCTTAGGAATCCAACTTTATATCTTCAAATAATGAATTTGAGTCCATCTTAGTTGATTTCCTCAATCCACCCTATTAAATATAAAACATAGTCAAAATCCAAGATTTAATCATTTATAACCAATAAAATATGGAAAAATATAATAATATATATGATTATTATGCATTCTATCAGGTCTAATGGGACATAATAAAAAAAAAGGTTCCTTGTATTAACTTGCTTGTTTTTTAGGAGCTTTACTGGCCTATGTCTTTTTCTATTAATGCATAAGACTCTAGAGTTATAGGAGAAGTCTTTGGTAAGCGAGCGATTTTTTAATAAGGGTCCCTATCACTCTTTCTTTTTCTCTATTTTCTCTCGTAGAAATTTCCTAGTTAAAAAAATCTAGGATGAAGTTATTATTTTCTTTATTAAATTCAATACTAAAATCAAATATTAACAAAATTGCTTGCCATCTCGCAAATATTTGTTTTGATACTAAATTTTAAACATTTTTTTGCAAAACTTCTTTACCTGCTTTGTAAGTGATTTTTAAAATAAAATTCTATTATATAAATCATCTTGAATTTTAAAATATATAAAACTATTGATAATGTTTCTTTTTTTTATCGTAGAGTAATTTTCTTGGCTTGTGACCATATTTCAAAGCAATATCTAACTATTTGTTCTTGGTTTTGAATTTTTTAGGTAAGAATTCCTTCATATCTTAAATCTGATGCATCAATTTGTACTATTAATGATGCTTTTGGATTGGGTATTCCTAAACAAGGCAATTTTCACTTTTTTCTTTAGTATTCTTACTGTAGTTGTCATTTCATCAGTCCACCATGGAATATTCTTTCTTAACCTAGTGAATAATGGCTTACTGTGCTATTTTTGTAATAAATTTCTCTAATTTCTTGTCTTTTTTCTTTTGAATACATTGGCATAAACTATTCTATTTTTTGTTTAGTTTCTTTTGAATTGAAATCTTTTTTCAACAATTCCTTGTCTATGCTAAATCTTATCATCATCGCATTCAATTGGGACTCATAATCCCTCATCTTTGAATAAGATAGAGATGGGTGATTAGTCTAAATTCTTAAGATTGTATGATCCCAATCTACCATACTTTCTGATGGTTGAATAGTTGTTCATCCCTTTATTGGATCCAAATCTAAAATCATTCTTTTTGATATACTACTTGAGATGGATGATCTTGCAGGAGTGATTTATTCTATTCTAGTTCTAGGTTCTCTCATAGGTGCAAATCTTAATAAAACATTTTCATCTAGTTATTGCTTTATCCTTGACACCTTTGTTGTTTTAATCTCTTTTAGGGGTTGATACTAGTTAGTTTTCAATCGCTAAAAAAAGTTAATTATGACCATTTTATCAACTTTGGTACCATAGTATTGGCATGTTGGTTATTGACTTCTAATAACAATGTTTCCCCGAGTTTTGAAACTTTTTGTGAACCTTATAATATATTCTATAAACTAATGTCATTCCTCTCATCTTAACTTTAACTTCTAGTTTTTTTTTTTTTGTTTAGATTTTAAGGGTGAGTACATCTAGTATGTGGGAATCTTGTAAATCTACTAAAAAGTTTAAGTAACAATTAAAGTGTACTAGACCATTTGCTAAGTTGGACTATATTATTGCTAACAAGGAGTTTGAAAACTTTAAATGCCTAGTCTGTCATAGACACAAAAGTATTGGAATGTCTAATCCTAACCTGTATAAAGATTTTATGACTACTTGGACCAATCCTCTGTATGTCGGTGTGTGTTTTCTTATTGTATTCCTATTACATAATTGGACTATTTGATTTTTGTTATTAATTGATATTGTTTTTCCATAGTTTTTATTGAGTAGTCTTGTTTTTATTCAAAAGATCCTACTTGATATATAAATTTAATATCCTGCTTAGATATTGATTAGTTTCATAATTTGTTGTATTTATTTCTTGACTATTTGCAAAGTCTTCTGTATTTTGGTCATATTCTAAATCATTATCATTACTGATAGATGGTAACTCACTTGGTCATAACCTTAGTAATCCTAAAACTTTTCTAATTAAGTTGGACATTTGAAAGTAATAATAAGTGTATGGTTTAACCTTTCACACTATCGAAACCACCTCATGAGGACCACCTTTCAATCTCACCAACAGTCTCTAGAGCTAACCAACGCTAGTGTTTGGATTAATCCTAAGAACAATATTATCTCTTCTTATGTTTTACTTAATTAGAAATTTGGTATAAGAGCCACATTAATTCTAAGCAATTTTAATTAATACCAACATAATATTATGAAAAAAAATCAAAAAAATCATGTGGGGCCAATGGAGCTAGACTTTATATAACATATTGCATAAAAACCCCTTTTGTATTAGTAAAAGACATTCAACAAGGAATAATAATAGGAATACCATTTTTAACATAAATTTACCCTTTATTAGTAAATCCAAAAGGGTTACATTCAGAAGGATTAAGACAACCTATTACTTTTAGATTTATAACCTCGCTAACAAATGGAGAATTAAACTTGTTATGAGAAGATTTAATCCAAAAGCATATAAGAATAATACAAAATAAAAAGGTCCATATAGGATATCTTTAAAGAGAAGTTCATTACCAAAGAATAGAACAATAATGGCGAAATCCCAAAATACAAGATAAGAGAAGAAAAGAAAAAAAAAAAGATATCAAGAAGAGGTATGTGCAAACATACCTAATGCCTTTTGAGAAAGAAAAAGGCATGTAGTATAGCTACCTTATGAAGAAGACTTCTATGAAAAACAAATCCTAATAAAAGTAAGGCCCGTTCAAATGAATAAAGAACTCCTAGAATATTGTGAAAAAAAAATCCACGAATTATTAGAAAAGAAGTTAATTAGGCCAAGTAAATCCCCGTGGAGTTGTTTTGCCTTTTATGTATATAAAAATGCTAAGATAGAATGAGGGATACCTAGATTAGTTATCAATTATAAGCCATTACATAAAGCTCTTAAATGGATAAAATATCACATCCCTAATAAAAGAGACCTTATTAGCAAATTATATGAAGTCTTAATTTTCTCAAAATTCGATATGAAGTCAAGATATTGGCAAATACAAATTATTAAAGAAGATAGATATAAAACTACCTTTGACGTACCCTTTGGGCATTATGAATAGAATGTTATGTCATTTGGATTAAAAAATGCTCAATCCAAGTTTTAAAACATCATGAATGAAATATTCAACTCTTATGCATCATTCATAATAGCACAAATAGACGATGTATTAGTATTTGCGGACTCAATAGATCAACATTTTAAGCACATACAAAATTATTTAAGTATAGTAAAGCAAAATAGGCCAATAATATCAGCTAGGAAAATAGAGTTATTTCAAACTAAAATAAGATTCCTAGGATTTGAAATATTTAAGGGAACAATAACCCCTATTACTAGGGCCATAGAATTTTCAAGTAAGTTTCCTGATAAGATAAAAGATAAACCTAATTACAAAGATTTTTAGGATGTGTAAATTATATATTAGACTTTATTTCACATCTTAGATAGATCAGTAAACCATTATTCACTAGGTTAAAAAAAACCCTTTAGCATGGACTGATGAAATGATAACTGCAGTAAGAATACCTTGTTTTAGAACACCCAATCCAAAAGCATTATTAATAGTACAAACTGATGCATCAAATTTAGGATATAGAGGCACAAAATTAAGGACCATGAAAGCATAGATAGATATTACTTTCGGATTTAGTCAAAAGCCTAGAAAAATTACTCTACAATAAAAAAGGAATATTGTTAATAGTTTTATGAATTTTAAAATTTCAAAATAATTTATACAATAAAACCTTTTTAAAAAAAATTTGACTGTAAAATGACCAAAGAAGCTTTGCAAAAGGACATTCAAAATTTAGTATCAAAACAAATATTTGTCAAATGACAAGCAATTTTGTCTGTATTTTATTTTTGTATTCAATTTATTAAAGTAAATGATAACTCCAAATCAAATTTTTTAACTAGAAAGGGTGATTAGGACCCCTACCAAAAAGCTAACTTCCTTACCTAAGATCTTTCTTAGAACTCTAGACTTTTATGCATTAAAAGAAACAGCAACAGGTCAATCAAGTTCCCCAAGAAAAGGCAAATCAATGTAAGGAACCTTTTTTTATTATGCGCCATTAGACCCCATTTATGCTGACGCATTAATAGTAAAATCCAATAAACCGATAATTTCATATTTTCTAACAGTAAGACCATTTACCTATTCCAATCTAATCCTAAAACAAGAAACCTCTACTGTAAAACAAGAAATCCATTATATCCTTAAAGACATCCTACTACCTATCGACTATACATACATCGTAGCAGGAGTGGAAAACGAAAATATATCCATTCCTCACCTCATTAAAAGAACTTTTCTGCTTGGATTTCATTACATTATAGATAATCCTCATAAAACCCAACAGTTTTATGAGTTTATCCTTATGGATATCAAGTCAGTAGATATTACCTATAATGAAGACAAGAGTGATCCATTGAAGATCGCTTACTCTAAATGTAGAATCAAAGGTTATCTCTAAGCAACCGTAGAACCAAAATTTATTTACATCAAAATGTTTTTCACCAAAATTTGTACCACAAGCTTACAACTAGTAGTGTGGTACAAAGCATGCTTAATTAGAAAATCTAATCATTCGTGATTTTTTTATGTTGAATAGAATTGTCCAAAAATATTTTTGAACTAGTTTTCAGAATGGCGATTTTATATGAGGAGTCTTTCCGATATTCCTCCTCCAATTGTTTTGCAAGGATTTAAAGAATTTTTAAAAAGAATCAATATCTTGGAAAAAATACAGTTTTTAATGTTCACATTAGTCTTTATTGTGCCATGGATATTTTACTGGGAATATATAGTAATCCAACAATTATCAATCTCATACAATAAGACTCTTGCAAGGCAAATTAGAATTAAATGGAAGAGTTTGCTCAAGATAGAATTAGCAGAGGCACCAATAGTACTCAAGTGGCTGGTAAAAAATCTGAACAACACTAACTAAGCCACACAAGCTCAATTTTTCATATCAAAAAACAAAATTCAGTGTGACTTATTTTCGGCATCAAAAAGAAAGGAATATAAATAAAAGCTGAAACAAGCATTATCTTAACTGACAAGTGACTTAGAAGAAGATGAAGACAAAGAACCGATAGAAAGTACATCTTCATCAGTAGACCCATATGGAGGATAGATGTCACAAGACTTATTTCAATTCTAAAAGGAAGAAACAGCTCAAAAGAAGAGACTTCGATAAAGTAAGGAAATCAAGACAGCCCACCTCCCAATAACTCAAAAATAGATATGAAGATAAGAAGAAAAGATTCTAAGGCAATTTAATAAAGCAAGCAAATCAAAACAGCTCATGCAAAAGTAGAATTTAAGATAAGATCAAGGAATAAAAAGATTCAAGGACAAAGCAAGCAAATCAAGATAACCCACTAAAAAAAAAGTCAGATCAAGCAAATCAAGACAGCTCACCCAAAAACAAAGTAAGATCAAGAAAATCAAGACAGCTCATCCAAAAGTAGAGTTCAAGATAAGATCAAGGAAGAAGAACCCATGAGTTATTCTCTATATAAGCAAGAAGTAAGAGATATGAGGCAGTTCAAATTCTAGTCTCTAAATCCCCACTAGAAAATAATTTGTATGAGCAAATTATTCTTGCTTTAGAAACTTGAAGATAGATAGTGGAAGACCTTTTGTAAGTATATTATCAATATCAATAAATAATTTCAATATTTTATTTTTATGTTTTAATAATCCTTATTTTAAAATATTATTTTGATTATAGTATCAAGATTTAATCTCTTAAGTATATTGATGGAAACCTAGATAAAAATTTACATGGCTATCTCGAATAAGGGTTATATCGATTAGTACTTGGGTATAACAATTTACGTACAGGAGAGAGGTCCGTATTGATACTTATTGTACTATTCTAATTTCACTATTGTTTTACGATTCATATGTTTTTATATTAGTATAATTTTACTGTTGTTTTACTATTCACATGTTTTTATATTAGTATTAATTTTTACTAAAGCCTATACTTAAATAGCAAATAATTTTGTCAGTATTTGATTTTAGTATTGAATTTATGAAAGAAGATAATAACTTTACCCTAGATTTCTTAACTAAGAAATTTCTACAAGGGAAAGCAGAAAAAAAAATGACAGGGACCTTTTATTAAAAAGTCGCCCTCCTTACATAAGACCTCTCTTAAAACTCTAGAATCTTATGCATTAAGAAAAACATAAATAAGTCAATTAAGTTCCTAAAGAATAGGCAAGTCAACTTACGTCAATGCATTAATAACAAAATCTAATAAATCAATAATTTCATATTTTCTAGAAGCAAGACCATCTACCCCTTCCACTCCAATCCCAAAATAGAAAACTTCAATTACAAAACAAGAAACCCATTACATCATTAAAGACATCCTACTACCTATCAATTATACAGACATCCTAGTAGGAGTGAAAAACGAAAACATATCCATTCCCCACCTCATGAAAAGGACTTTTTTGCTTGAATTTCATTACATCACAAACCATCCTCACAAAATCGAGCAGCTCTGTGAGTTTATCCTTGTGGATGCCAAGTCAACAGTTATTACCCATAATAAAGACAAGAGTGATCCATCAAAGATCACTAACTTTAAATGTAGAAAGAAAAGGTTATCACTGAGCCACAGTAAAACCCAAATTTATTTACATCAAAATATTTTTTGATAAAAATTTGCACCATAAGCTTACAACTATCAAGATTATAAAAATGCATGGTACAATGCACTCTTAATTAGAAATTATGATCATTCATGATTTTTTCATTTTGATTGAAATTGTCCAAAAATATTTTCTAATTGGTTTTCAGAATGGTGGTTTTATATAGGAGTCTTCTTGATATTCTTTCACCAACTATTTTACAAGGACTTAAAGAATTTTTAGAAAGAATCAATATATTTTAAAAAAATACGGTTTTAATGTTCATAGCAACCTTTACTGTGCCATGGATATTTTGTGGGAATTATACAATATTTCAACAATTATCAGTCCTATACAACAAGACTCTCGCAAGATAAATCAAAATTAAATGGTGGAGTTCATTTAAGATAGAATTATTATAGGCACCAACAGTACTTGAATGGCCAGCAAAAAATCTAGATAAAACTAACCAAGCCGCACAAGCTTAATTTTTCATATCAAAAAGCAAAATTTTGTATGAGTTATCTTTGGCATCATTAAGAAAGGAGTATAAGTAAAAGTTAAAACAAGCGTTATCTCAACTAGGAAGTGATTCAGAAGAAGATAAAGGACCCACAGAAAGTACATCTTCATCAGTAGACCCATATGGAAGATAGATGTCATAAGACCCATTTCAATTATAAAAGCAAAAAATAGCTCAAAAGAAAAGATTTCGAAAAAGTAAAAAAATCAAGATAGTTCACCTAAAACAAAGTAAGATTAAGCAAAAATCAAGATAGCTCACTCAAAAACAAAGTAAGATCTAGAAAATCAAGACAACTCGTCCAAAAGCAGAGTTTAGGAAAAGATGAAGGAACAAAAAGCATGAGTTACTCTCCCTGTATAAGCAAGAAGTAACAAAGAGGAGGCAATTCGAATTCTAGTCTTTAAATCCCTACTAGAAAATATTTTGTACGAGCAAATTCTTCTTGTTTTACAAATTTAAAGATATATATTGGAAGACCTTTTGTAAGTACATTATCAATATCGATATCTAATTTCAATATTTGATTTTCATGTTTTAATAATCCCTCTTTGAAAATATTATTTTGATTATAGTATCATTATTTAATCTCTCAAGTATATTGATGGAAACCTAGATATAAATTTCGATGGTCATCCTGAATGAAGGTTATATTGATCTATATTTAGGTATAACAATTCATGTAAAAAAGAGAGGCCCATATTAATACTTATTCTACTATTCTAATTTCACTGTTGTTTTACTATTCGTATGTTTTTACATTAGTATAATTTTATTGTTGGTTTACTACTCATAACTTTTTATATTAGTATTAATTTTTGAGTACTTTATTTTAGTATTGAATTTATTAAAGGAGATAATAACTCCATTCTAGATTTTTTTAACAAAGAAATTTTTATAGGAAAAAACAAAGAAAATGAAAGAGTGATGGGGACCCTATCAAAAAGCCGCCCTTCTTACCAAAGAGCTCTCCTAGAACTCCAGAGTCTTATGCATTAAAAAAAAAAAAACAGAAATATGTTAATCAAGTTCCCAAAGAAAAGGTAAGTGAACACAAGGAACCTCTTCTTATTATGCCCCATTAGATCCCATTCATGTTGATGCATTAATAGCATAATCTAATAAACCAATAATTCCATATTTTTTAGCAGGACGACCATTTTCCCCTTTCACTCTAATCCCAAAACAGGAAACCTCTATTACAAAACAAGAAACCCATTATATCCTTAAAGACATCCTACTACCTATCAACTATATAGACATCCCAACAAGAGTAGAAAACGAAAACATATCCATTCTTTACCTTATCAAAAGGACTTTTTTGCTTGGACTTGATTACATTATAGACAATCCTCATAAAATCCAACAGTTCTATGATTTTATCCTTGTGGATACCAAGTCAGTAGATATTACCCATAATGAAGATAAGAGTGATGCATCCAAGATCACTTACTCCAAATGTAGAATCAAAAAGGTTATTACTGAGCAACAATGGAACCAAAATTTATTTACATTAAAAAAATTCATAAAAATTTATACTGCAAGCTTATAACTACTAGGATTATAAAAAACGTGATATAATGCTTTTTTAATTTGAAATTCTGATCATTCATGGTTTTTTCATTTTGATTGGAATCGTCAAGAAATATTTTTCAACTGATTTTCAAAATGGTGGTTTTATGTAGGAATGTTCCCGATATTCTTCCTCTAATTGTTTTACAAGGACTTAAGAAAATTTCAAAAAGAATCAATATCTTGAAAACATAGAGTTTTTAATGTTCATAGTAGTCTTCGTTATGCCATGGATATTTTGCTAGGATTATACAGTAATCCAACAATTACTAGTCCTATACAACAAGACTCTTGCAAGACAAATTAGAATTAAATGGTAAAGTTCATTAAAGACAAAATTAGGAGAGGCACAATAGTACTCGAGCGGCTAGCAAAAAATCCCACCAAAACTAACTAAGCCATACAAGCTCAATTTTTTAGATTAAAAAGTAAAATTTTGTATGTCTTATCTTTAGTGTCATTAAAAAATCAATACAAACAAAAGCTGAAACAAGCATTATCTTAACTGAAAAATGACTCAGAAGATGATGAAGAACCAACAAAAAATACATTTTTAATTAGCAGATCCATATAGAGGATCGATATCATAAGACCCATTTCAATTATAAAAGCAAAAAATAGCTCAAAAGAAGAGATTCTGACGAAGCAAGAAAATCTAAACAACTCACCTCACAATAACCCAAAAGTGGATCTTAAGATAACAAGAAAATATTCCAAGCCAGTCTGGCAAAGCAAGCAAATTAAGATAGCTCACTCGAAAGCAAAATTCAAGATAAGGTCAAGGAATAAAAAAAAATTCGAAGACAAAGCAAGCAAATCAAGATACCTCAGCCAAAAACAAAGTAAGATTAGGCAAATCAAGATAGCTCACGATAAACAAAGTAAGATCAAACAAATCAAGATAACTCATCTAAAAGCAGAGTTCAAGGCAAGATCAAGGAAGAAGAACCCATGAGTTACTCTCTATATAAGCAAGAAGCAAGAAAGATAAGGCAATTCGAATTCTCGTCTCTAAAGCTCCACTAGAAAACATTTTGTATAAGTAAATTCTTTTTGTTTTACAAAATTTGAAGATAGATATTGGAAGACCTTTGATAAGTATATTATCAATATCAATTAATTTCAATATTTGATTTTCAAGTTTTAATAATCCCTATTTTATAATATTAATTTGATTATAGTATCAATATTTAATCTCTTAAGCACACTGATGAAAACCCAAATATAAATTTCGACGGCCATCCCAAATAGGGTTAATCGATCTGTATATGAGTATAACAATTCACGTACAAGAGAGATCCATACTAATACTTATTCTATTGTCCTAATTTAATTGTTGTTTTACTATTCATATGTTTTTATGTTAGTATTAATTTTTACTAAAGCCTGTACTTGGGATAGCAATTTAGTATCAGAGCCAGATTAGTTTTAAGCAATTCTAATTAAGTAAAACATAAGAAGAGATAACGCAGTTGTTAGGATTAATCTAATCACTAGCATTGGTTGGCCTGAGAGGTGGTCCCAATGAGGTAGTCCCGGTAATGTGAATGGTTAAACCAAACATTTATTATTACTTTGAAATGTCTAACTTAATTAGAAAAGTTTTAGGATTACCAAGGTTATGACCTAGTGAATTACCATATACCAGTAGTAATAGTAATTTCGAATATGACCAAAATACATAAGGCTTAGTAAATAATCAAGAAATAAATATAGCAAAGGTAAAACAAGAATTATAGAACAGGTCAATACCTAAACAGAGTATTAAATCTATATATCAAGTAAGATCTTTTGAATTAAAACAAGACTACTCAATAAAAACTATAAGAAAAGCAATATCAATTAATAATGAAAATAAAATAGTCTAATTATGCAATAAGAATACAGTAGGACAACACATACCGACTACAGATATTTACACATAGGATTAATCCAAGTAGACATAAAACCTTTATACAGGTTAGGATTAGACATTCTCATACATTTATGTCTATGAGATATGTTGGTTGTCGAGACCAACAAATTAAATTCTTAAATTTCTTCCCCAAAGATTAAACTTGTAGTATAAATGAGCAAAGTCTTTCCACGGAGATTGGTTAGATTTATTTTTCGTAAAATAAAATAAAATAAAAAGGAGTTTGAGGAATTAAAAGTAGATAAAATAAGAGTAATAGAAAACAAAAAAATTAGTGTAGTAACGTATCCAGTCAAAGGAATAATTTCAGGTTTAATTTAGGAATTAATCATTGATGCAAAGATAAAAATATTTTAATCTGCAGTGAATTGGTTATGGTTGTTGGTACGACCAAAAAACCATTTTCTTCTTACTTCTTTGATAACCAGGATATAATATCTCATTATTTTTCTTGTCAATTAATAACCCTAGATACAATCTTAGGATTTAATTTACCAACAACATTAAAAATCAGAGAAACTACCAATTTTAACCAATAAAAACATGTGTAAGTTTATTTAAACTAGACTATGTATCTTCATAACATAAATTGAAAGTCTCTTTTGCAATAAACTATGTTATTTACTATTTATATTAGAACACTTAGATAATTATGGATTTAAAGTTTTAGTTAGTAATCTATTATTTTGATGATTAAACAAAGGGCCCTTTTTGTTATGATCAACCAAAATAATGTTTTCAACAAGCACAAAAGATGAATAAATAATGAAAAAATAAATGAACAAATGAAATCAGTAGATCTCATAATTCTTGAAGAAACCCTTGATTATCCTTTGATTGAAAGAGATGTTTAGCAATCCATAAAAAGAAAAAGACTTAAGAAAAAGAAAAGGTAAAAATTAAACTCTAAATGTCCCTTTGAATGAACCAGCTCCAATTTATATAATAATTTCTAAACATAATAACCTATTTTAACTAGGACTATTAAAGATAAATTAAGATAAAGATACAATTCTACAACTACTTTTTAAATAAAAGATAAAGTCTTGGTTCGGTGAAATTTCAGCGCAATTAGATATGCCAACGTCTTATCCAAAGACATCTTTTAGTTCATCCACATCTCTTAGGAATCCAATTTTTCATCTTCAAATAATGAAATTGAATCCATCTTAGTTGAGTTCCTTAATCCATCCTACTAAATATAAAATATAGTCAAAATTCAAAATTTAATCATTTACAACCAATAAAACATGAGAAAATATAATAATATATATGACTATTATGCATTCTATCAAATTCTCTTACACTTAAATAATGCTTGTCCTCAAGCACACAAGAATTCAAGCTCATCATCTCACCTCACCATCCTTCCTTCTTCTTCCTTTGCTCATCCAAAATAATATATTTTCTTTTTCATGTATTAAAACATAAATCATGAAAAGATTCTCATAAATAACATACATGATCAGTAATCACCTTAATAATTTTATTGAACTTAAAATGCATAAGATCTAACATCTTTTTCTTAGATTCACTCATTCACTTGAAGTGTTTTGGGGAAATATTTCAATAAGCTCTTAAGTCAATACATAGACCACAAGCTTGCTTGTCTATCGTGTCTCTTTTACCAATGAATGAATTAAAATGCAAAAATCTAAGAGTTTTAAAATGGGTTATAATGGGGCTTAGGTACAATATGATAAAAGGGTTTTGGGTTAATGGAATTGAAGGAATCATACAAAAATTTTTTCACATAAAACCTTATGAAGTAATATCAAAAGATTGCTTCAATCACATCGCACACATATAAGTAATGAGAATTTATACCGTTTTTTTCTTAATCCTTTTCAGATTTTTCTTTCTTATTCCTTTTTTTTTCTCAGATTTCTTTTCTCTCTGTTTCTTTAATCCTTCTCAGACCTTTTTTTTCTTATTCTTTTTTTTTCTTTTTTTTAATATAACTTGAATCGTTAATTCCTAATATTTAGCAATCTTGCCTAAGATAAGTAAAAGCTTCATGTGAATAAGCTCACGTAATCCTTCAATTCAAGGTTCAAAAGAAAAATCAAAAGAATGGTTTATTACGGCTTGTATCATGGTCAAATTCCAAAGAAAAGGTTAAGGCTTAAAGTTGGCTTTCTAGGGGTATATGAATATGGTAGGCTTTTCAAAGAAGGCTAAATATTTTAAAGAAAATAGTTTTAACCTAAATACCCTTATTGATTCAATGCATCAATCCTTCAAAGAAATGATTTGGCATGTATAATAAAATAAGTTCTAGAAAAATCAACTATGTATTACACACACAAAGAAGAAAATTGAGCATAATATAATATATTCTTATTGGCCCAAAACTTACCAAAAAGGGTTATATGTGTTAGATCTAATAATAATTTTTAATTCAATATATCATCAAAAGCAACTAATCATAGTACAGTAAATGAGAATTTAAAGTTATATTTACACACATAAAACTTTTTTTCTGATTAGAATAAGCATTTGAAGGATCTAAAACTCAGAAGAGAGAAATCATAAACACAAATTAAGTACCTTTCAGAGCAAAATTTTCTTGGATTTTAAATATTTTAGAAAAAAATGGCAAAAATAAAAACAAATAGCATATTAAAGACTTTCCCTTAGACTTAAATCATACATTGTCCTCAATGTATGAAAAAATAATGCTAAAAAATGATAAAAGAACAAAAGAAGTAGGAAACTCCCTGAATATATCGAGCATCATAGAAACTTCATTTACTGTTGAGAAGATGAGAATGGTGGATCGAATTCCATCATTTTATAGAGTACTATCTGATCTATTTTCATTCTTAATAACTGTTGTCAGGTGCATGCAAGTTGCTCATCATATTGCCCTTGGAAAGATGTGATATGCTTTTAACCATCGACCTTATCTCTTTCTTTCATTTTTTTAAATAAAAATCATAAAAATAAATTAATGAAAAATTAAAAATTTAGGTTGCCTCCCAAAAAGTGCATTTCTTTAACATCTTTGGCTAGATGTTACCAGTTCTCAATTATAAGTCGGATATTGTAAATCAATTTTATTAACATCATGTGCTTGAAAGTCTTCATGAAAAGGCTTGAAGCGATGGCCATTGACCTAAAAATCTTACCGGTATCTGGAATTTGAATTTCAACTGCACCACGAGAAAACACGTTAGTAACAGTAAAAGGTCCTAACCATCTAGAACGTAACTTACTAGAAAATAATTTTAGCTTAAAATGATAAAGAATAACTTTTTTACCAACACAAAAGTTTTCTTGGAAATCATGCGATCATGATAGGCCTTTGTCTTTTCCTTATGTATTTTTGAGCTCTCTTAAGCATCGTTATGAATTTCTTCCAGTTCTTGTAATTGTAGTTTCCTCAATTCACCTGCTTCATCCATTCTTAAGTTGTACTATTTTATAGCCCAATATGCCCTGTGTTCTAGTTTTACTAAAAGATGACATGATTTTCCAAATACCAAACAGTAAGGAGACATACCTATAAGGGTCTTATAAGCTGTTCAATAAGCCCATAGTGCATCATCAAATCGCATACTCCAATCTTTCTTATTTGGGTTAACAGTCTTTTCAAGTATAGACTTTATTTCTCTATTAAATACTTTAGCTTGTCCATTTGTCTGTGGATAATAAGTAGTAGAGATTCGATGGATAACATTATACTTTTTTATTAAAGTTTCCACCACTCTATTGCAAAAATGAGCTCCATGATCACTTATTATAGCCCTTGGTGTCCCAAACCTAATAAAAATATGAGATTTAACAAAATTTACAACCATTTTAGCATCATCAGTATGGGTAGCTTTAGCTTGCTCCCACTTTGACACATAATCCACAGCAAGAAGGATATAAATATTATTGCAAGAAGAAGGAAAAGGACCCATGAAGTCAATACCCCATACATCAATTATTTCATAAATAAGGATAAAAGTAAGTGGCATTTGATCTTTATGTCCTAAATTTTCAGTTTTCTGATATTTGTTCACAAGTCCTATAAAACATGTAATGAATCATAAAATAGAGTAGGCCAAAACAATCCACACTCTAATCTCTTGTGAGATGTTCTCTTAGGACCAAAGTGTCCTCCACATGCATAAAATGATAAAACTTTAAAATAAAATTAATTTCATGTTCAATCACACACCTTCGAATAATTTGGTCAGAATAATATTTTCAGAAGCAAGGGTCATCCCAAACATAACATCTAGCATCTTTTTTAATTTTGTCTTTTTGAGCCCTAGATAAATCACTTGGTAATATTTCAATAACTAAGTAATTAGCAATATTAGCATACTAGGGCCTTGTATTGTGAATAAAAAAAAGATACTCATTTGGAAAGTCATCTTTGAATGTCGATGACTTTTCACTCGTAGTTAGCTTGCTAAGATAATCTGCAATCAAATTTTTTGCACCTTTTTTATCATATATCTCAAAATCAAACTCTTGTAGCAAAAGTATCTACCGAATAAGTCTAGATTTTGCCCCTTTCTTTAAGAATAAGTACTTGAGAGCTGCATGATTAGAATAAACAATCACTTTAGTACCAAGCAGATATGAGCAAAATTTTTCTAAAGCAAACACAATGAATAAAAGTTCTTTTTTCATTGTGGAATAATTTCTCTATGCACTATCAAGTATTCTCGAAGCACAATAAATGACATGAGGAGTTCTTCCAATTCTTTGTCTAAGAACAACACTAATTGCATGATTGCTTGCATCACACATGATCTAAAATGGAAGATTTCAATTTGGTGGTTGGATAATTGGTGCGGTTGTTAACATATCCATCAACTTGTTAAATGCATCTTTGCATGCCTCATCCAATTCAAACACCACATTTTTTTGTAGTAACCTATATAAGGGTTTAGTGATCTTGGAAAAATCCTTGATAAATCATTGGTAGAATCCTACCTATCCAAGAAAAGAGTGAACTTCCTACACATTTGCGAGGTATCACAAAGATTTTATAATCTCTACCTTAGCTTTATCAACTTCAATTCCTTTAGAAGATACAATAAGTCCTAGAATAATACCTTGATTAACCATAAAGTAATACTTTTCATAATTTAAAACAAGGTTCTTTTCTATGAATCTTTTAAGTACTTTTGTAAGGTTAGTTAAACATGCATCAAAAGAATCACCATAGACTGTAAAGTCATCCATAAACACCTCTATGATGTTTTCTATATAATCAGAAAATATGCTAACCATACACCTCTGGAATGTAGCAGGAGCATTAATTTCACCATCAAATTCCATTGTGAATGTACCATCATGCGCATTAATTTTTTTCTTAGATGCTTTTAGAAAAGGTCTTCCTAACAAAATTAATGAGTTAGATGAATTATCTTCATCCATATTAAGCACATAAAAATCAGCAGGAAAAATCAATCCATTGACTTGCACCAAAACATCCTCCAAAACTCCCTCAAGAGACACATTAAATCTATCAGCAAGTTGAATAATCATACTAGTTTCTTTCAATGGTTCAGCATTTAAAGATGAATAAATGGATAATAGCATGACATTTATTGAAGCACCTACATCTAACATCGCTCTCTCTATCCTAACATTATCAACTTTGTAAGGAATAGTAAACATACCTGGGTCCTTACACTTAGGAGATAATTTTTTCTGAAGAACAGTTAAAACATTTTTCCACATACTTATAAATTTATTACCTTTTAATTTTCTCTTGTTGGTGCACAATTCCTTTAAAAATTTGGCATATTGAGGTACTATTTAATTGCATCAAGTAATGGAATATTCACATCGCCCTTGCAAAAGGTATCAAAAATATCTTTTTCTTCCTCTTCCTTCTTCTTAGATTTAGATATTCTAGAGGAAAAAAGAGGAATAAGCATGGAACTTTTTGGTTGCTTTGTATTAGGTCCCTTAGGCTGATCAAGCTCTAGTTGAGGAACTACTTCTTTTTCAGTCGCTTCTTTTGGGATGCTTCCTTTGGTGGTCTTGCTAGATTCTTTTAACTCAGTTCCATTTCTTAAGATAATTGCACTAGCATTTCGTTTTGGGTTGACAATAGTTTGTGAAGGCAATTTTCCTTGAAATTCCAATCTGTTCATTGAAGATGCTAGTTGACCTACTTAATCCTCTACTTTTTAATACTTGTTCTTGTCTCCTGCTGAAATTGTTATGTGTTTGGTGCAAGTGATTTAACAATTTCTTCAAGAGACATACCTAAATTTGAATAAAGTTATGGTGGTAGAGTTAGTTGTCTAGATTGAAATTGTAGTCTTGCTCCATAACTAAGATTGGAATGATCCCTTTATCTTAGGTTGTATGTATTTGAGTAAGGATCATATTTCCTCTGTGGTGGACCTGAAATTCTCCAACCACATTAAAATCCTTATAAGGATTATCTTGAAGTGTAGGGCACATATCAATTGGATGGCTAGTAGTAGCACAAATCCCATAAGCTTTAACTTGTTGCATATTTCCTACAACTAATTGTTGAACAAAAAAAGTTAGATTGGCTATTTGATTTTCGACAGAAGATATATTTAACTCATTAATCCTTTTTAGAGATGTATCTTGTCTGAATTCGAATTATTGTGACTTAGCAATCATGGTTGAAATCAAATCCCTAACTTCACGAGGAGTTTTATTCACTATAGCATAATCACTAGCTGCATCCATCATCCTTCTTTCCATGGCTAGTAATCCTTCATAAAAATATTGAATGAGAAGTTATTCAAAAATTTTATATTGAGGACAACTTGCACACAATTGTTTAAATCTTTCCCAATACTCATAAAGGGTTTCAATATCTCTCTTCTTTGTCCCACATATTTTCCTTTTGATGCTAGCAGCTTGTGAAGTAAGAAAAAATTTATCAAGAAATAATTTTACCATCTCTATCCATGTGGTCACAAAACCAGAAGGTAAATAAAATAACCAATTTTTTGCTCTTTCGATTAGTGAAAATGGAAAAGCACGCAATTTAATCTGCTCTTGAATCACTTCTTGTGGTTTTAGGCTTGTGTACACCACATGTAATTCCTTCAGATGTTTGTGAGGGTCTTCATTCTCAAAACTGTGAAACTTATGATGTAAATGGATCAAACCAAACCTTAACTCAAAATCTGCTTGTAAAATTGGATATTGAATGCAGAGTGGTTGTTAATTTACTTCTGGTGCAGCCAATTGCCTCAAAGTTCTCTCTTCATTAGCCATGTCTTGTTCTATTTCAGAATCACCAGATAAGTTAACTAAATCAAGTGCTAAATTCAATCCAGAAGATGAAGGTGAAGATTCTTGTTGATTTCATAATTTAGCTTCCTTCCTGAATCTTTTTGCTATCTTCTCAATCTTGGGATCATATGGAACTAAATCACCTGCACGAGAAGAACGAAGCATTAAAATAAATCTAATTGAAACCAATTCCCAATAACATCGCCAAAAAAATTATTGGTAGTCGAGACCAACAAATTAAATTCCTAAATTTTTGCTTAAAAGATTAAACTTGTAATATAGATGAGTAAGGTCGTTTTCACAGAGATTGGTTTTCGTAAAATAAAATAAAAGCAAAAAAAGTTTGAGAAATTAAGAGTAGATAAAATATGAATAATAGAAAACAAAAAAAATCAATATAGTAGAGTATTTAGTTAAAAGAATAATTTCAGGTTTGATTTAGGAATTAATCATTACTGCAAAGATAAAAATCTTTTAATCTTCATTGAATTGGTTATGGTTGTTGGTACGACCTAACAATCTATTTCTTCTTACTTCTTTGATAATCAAGATACGATCTCTAATTATTTTCTTTGTTAATAAATAACCCTAGATACGATCTTAGGATTTAATTTACTAACAACATTAAGAATTAACGAAACTACCAATTCTAGCCAATAAACACATGTGTAGGTTTATTTAAACTAGACTATACATCTTTCTAACATAAATTGAAAACCTCTTTTACAATCAACTATGTTATTTACTACTTATTTTAGAGCACTTAAAAAATTACGGATTTAAAGTTCTAATTAGTAATATATTATTTTGATGATTAAACAAACGACCATTTTTGTTACAATCAACTAAAATAATATTTTCAATAAGCATACAAGATGAATAAATAATGAAAAAATAAAAGAATAAATAAAATTAGTTAGATCTCACAATTCTTGAAGAAAATCTTGATTATCCTTTGATTCGAACAGATGTTTAGCAATCCATGAAAACAAAAAGACTTAAGAAAAAAAGAAAGTAAAAATTAAACTTTGGATGTCCCTTTAAAGGAACTACCT
The DNA here is from genome assembly GCA_021397835.1 of Moringa oleifera. Taxonomy (NCBI): domain Eukaryota; kingdom Viridiplantae; phylum Streptophyta; class Magnoliopsida; order Brassicales; family Moringaceae; genus Moringa; species Moringa oleifera. The sequence goes on from JAJFZO010000087.1 coordinate 5,538,830, forward strand.
CCCTTTTATATAATAATCCCTAAATATAATAACCTATTTTAACTAAGACTCTTAAAGATAAATTAAGACAAAGAAAAAATTCTACAACTATTTTTTTAAATAAAAGATAAAATCTTGGTTCCGTGAAATTCCAATGTAATTAGGTGTGTCAACACCTTATCCAAAGACATCTTCTAGTTCATCCACATCTCTTAGGAATCCAACTTTTTAACTTCAAATAATGAATTTGAGTCCATCTTAGTTGAGTTTCTTAATCCACCCTATTAAATATAAAACATAGTCAAAATCTAACATATAATCATTTACAACCAATAAATATATGAGAAAATATAATAATATATATGACTATTTTGCATTCTATCAAGATATTAGGCATTTAAAGTTTTCAAACTCCTTGTTAGCAACAATACAATTCAACTTAGCAAATGTTCCAGTATACTTTAATCGTTACCTAAACTTTTTAATAGATTTACATGATCCTTAGATATTAGATGTTCTCACCCTTAATATCCAAACCAATAGCCTAGAAGTTAAAGACAAGATTAGAGGAATTATATTAGTTTAAAGAATATATTATAAGGTTATGTCAACAACCTTAAATCTAAGGCACAAAAAGTTTCAAAACCTAGGGAAACATTATTATTAGAAGCCAATAACCATATGCCAATAATATGGTACCAAAGTTAATAAAATGGTTAGAATTAACTTTTCATTATGATTGGAAACTAACTATTATCAAACTCCTAGAGAGATTAAGACACCACAAGTGTCAAGGTTAAAAGAACAATTAGATGAAAATGTTTTATTAAGATTTTCATTTATGAGAGAACGTAGAATTAGAATAGAAGAAATCACTCCTGCAAGGCCATCCTTCTCAAGTAGTAGATTAGAAAGAATGATATTAGATTTGGATCCAATAAAGGGACGAATAACTGTTTGACCATTAAAAAGTAGGGTAGATTGGGATCATACAATCTCAAGAATGTATACTAATCACCCCTCTCTATCTTATTCAAAGATGTAGGATTATACGTCCCAACTGGACATGATTATGACAGGATTTAGCATAGACAAAGAATTTTTGAAAAAATATTTCAATTCAAAAGAAAATAAACAAAAAAAAGAGAATGGTTTATAACAATGTATTTGAAAGAAAATAGAGAAATTTATTACAGAAATATGGATATGGTAAGAGAGAATATTAAGTTTTTTGTGTGGTTTAAGAAATATGCATAGGATAATAATATAGATAATCCTTTTCATGACCAAATTAGTACAATATAAGAAACAACCCAAAATTGGCACACAACAAAAAACACTAAAATAATAAGTGTACTCCCTTTATTAGAGCAGATAAAAGTACAGTATCATGGCACTCAGGTAGTAACATCACCTTTTAAACAACCTAATGAAAATATAAGTCATAATGAACCAACAATCTATGGGGACATAATATTAATATACCAAAAAAATAATTACACCAACCAAATATTACATACCATAGCCAAACAAGTGGGCAGGATAAAAAAGACTAGTCAACATCACAAGGAAAAGTAGGAAGTAGGGACATCAAGTATGGGAAAAATATCTAGTCTAATTAATCTTAGCAAACCCATATTCAAGATGTATGATGTACTTAGGGACTAGCTACCTACATTAACAAGATATGATGATGCAATTCTAAAAGAAATTAAAAAAAATCAAGTGCTCTAACAATAAGAAAAGACTCGGGAAAAAGGCAAGTATATACAATAGGGAATGTGGAATCAGGATTGAATACAAAACAAGAAGTAGAAAGATTAGAAACACTGGAAGAATAATTTAAAGAATCACCAATGATAAACAAAATCAGAAATCTCAGATCGAAAATTAGTACTTGTTATCTTAGGCCATCTTTACCACACGTAGAATGAAGGATAAATTAATACATACATAATCTAGGTATGATGCTAATGCAATATATGAATGGAATTTAGATTGATTAGTAAAACATCAAATTCTTAATGTCCTCTAACAAATTATAATGGTTACTACAACATATAAATCAAGACCTAGGAATACGAACCAAATGGAATCTAGTGGGACAATTATTTAATAAAAGTCAATAAGCTAAAAGTGATACAAGTAATAAAAAGAGAAATAGTTCAATTATAACCAAATTAAGAAGGAAGAATAGAGGAAAGGTATGTAGAAAATGCAATAGAAACCTTAATATTAGCAATAACAAAACATTTTATAGAAGATCCAACTGCATTCCAAGATAAAACATCAGAAATATTACTAACCTTGACATGCCTAAAACTATCTGACTTTAGGTGGTACAAAGACATGTTCTTAACCAAATTATACACCAGGAATGGTAGCAACCATACCTCATGAAAAGAAAGATTTATATCAGGATTACCAAAATTATTTGTGAAAAAGGCTAAGCAAACATTTAGGGATATATGTGGAGGAATAATACCATATGATAGCATATTTTGTGGAGAAATAGTCAGTACAATAAATCAAGTAGGATTAACTTTATGCACAAATCTAAAAATTGGGTTAAAAATTAAGTCAAAAATATCCCAAAGTAAAACAGAGATGGAAAATTTTTGTGCCTAGTATGGATATCAAAAGATCAAGGCTCCATTAGTTAGAAAAAAAAATAAGAACCCCAATTAGAACATATAGGCCCTTTAGGAAAGTAAAGAAATAAGACAGGAAGCCTAGAAGGCCTAAAGTAAATATATATATATAGTATTAAGTGTTTTAAGTGTGAAAAAATAGGGCATTACACAAGAAACTACAAAGTATAACAAAGGGTTAGTAAATTAAAAATACGAGAAGAAATAAAAGATAACATACTTAGTATACTAGCCAAAGAAGACACCTCACAAGATGAACAAAGCAAAAATATAATAGAGGATTCATGTGATTCAAAATCATTAGATGAAGAAGGTGAAATCTATGGCAAAGGGATATGCAAATGCAAAATAATCAATATGGTTAGTAAAAAGGAACTATTAATAGATATTATAGACAAAATAAAGGATCTAAAAATAAAGAAAGAATATCTATTAAAATTAAAAGATATTATATTTCAAAGAAAAGAGAAGTAAAACCTCAAACCTTACAATTTACTAGAGATATTAGCACAAAGGAAAAAGATAAAAATAGTTAAACTCTAATATTTACAAGTAAAAATTAATGAGCTCAATAGCTAGTTACCAAATGACAATATAGAAGTTAAACAAAGGTATTAGCCGTCAAAGTTCACCAAGAATTAGGAAATCCAACAAAAGGGAAAGAAGTGGCAGAGGAAAGAGAAGAAGAAGACTTCATAAATATAATGAACAAAACACAATTAAAAAAATGGTATGTGAATGTCATCCTAGTAAAAAGCAATGATTTTTATCTTAAAACAATAGTTTTAGTAGACTCCAAAGAAGACCAAAATTGTATACAAGAAGGATTAATACCTACACAGTATTATGAGAAAACATAAAAAAAAAAAAAATTATGTGAGGCCAATGGGCCTAGACTTCAAATAAAATACAAACTTACCAAAGCTAAAATATGCAATAAAGTATATTACATAAAAACCTTTTTTGTAGTAGTAAAAGACATTTAACAAGGAATAATATTAGGAACACCATTTTTAATACAAATTTACCATTTCTTATAGATCGAGAAGGTTAAGATTAAGACAATTTATTACTTTTAGATTTATAATCTTGCCAACAAATAAAGAATTAAACTTATTAAGAGAAAATTCAATCCAAAAGCAAATAAGAATAATACAAAATAAAAAGGCTCATATAGGATATCTTCAAATAGAAGTTCATTTCCAAAGAATATAACAACAATTACAAAACCCCGAAATACAAGATAAGATAAGAAAAGAAGAAAAAAGATATCAAGAAGAGGTATGTCCAGACATACTTAATGCCTTTTTGGGAAGAAAAAGGCATGTAGTACATTTACCTTATGAAGAAGACTTCTTTACAAAACAAATCTCGAAAAAAACAAGGCATGTTCAAATGAATAAAGAACTCCTATAATATTATAAAAGGGAAATCCTAGAATTATTGGAAAAGAAATTAATTAAGGCAAGTAAATCTTCATGGAGTTATTATGAATTTTATGTATATAAAAATACTAAGATAGAACGAGGGACACCTAAATTAGTTATCAACTATAAGCAATTAAATAAAGCCCTTAAATGAATTAGATGTCACGTTCCCAATAAAAGAGACCTCATTAGCATATTATATGAAGCCTTAATTTTCTCAAAATTTGATATAAAGTCAGGATATTGACAAATACAAATAGCTAAAGAAGATGGATACAAAACTGCTTAACGTCCCTTTGGGCAATATGATGAAATGTTATGCCATTTGGATTAATGAGTTCGAAAACATCATGAATAAAATATTCAACCCTTATACCTCATTCACAATAATATACATAGATAATATATTAGTATTTTTTGACTCAATAAATCAACATTTTAAGCATGTACAAAAAAGTTTAAGTATAGTAAGCAAAACAGGCTAGTAATATAACCTAAAAAAATGAAATTATTTATTAAAAAAAAGATTCTTTGGATTTGAAATATTTTAGGGAACTATAACACCTATTACTAGGGCCATAGAATTATTAAGTAAGTTTTCCGATGAGATGAAAGATAAAACGCAATTACAAAGGCTTTTAGGATGTGTAAATTATGTATCAAACTTTATTCCACATCTGAGACAGACTAGTAAACCATTATTCACTAGGTTAAGAAAGAACCATCCAGCATTGACTCATGAAATGACACAGCAGTAAGAATACTAAAAAAAAGTCAAAACCCTACTTTGTTTAGGAAAACCCAATCTAAAGGCATCATTAATAGTACAAACTAATGCATCAGATTTAGGATATAGAGGTATATTTACCAAAAAATTTAAAACCAGAAACAAATAGTTAGATATTACTCTGAAATATGGTCCAAAGCCTAAGAAAATTACTTTACAATAAAAAAAATATTTGTCAGATGGCAAGCAATGTTATCTATATTTAATTTTAGTATTGAATTTATTAAAGGAGATAAGAGCTCCATCTCAGATTTTTTAACTAGGGAATTTCTACAAGGAAAATAAAGAAAAAAAAATAGTGATGGGGACCCTTATCAAAAAGCCACCTTCCTTACCAAAGAGTTCTCCTAGAACTCCAGCATCTTATGCATTAAGAAAAAGAGAATAGGTCAATCAAGGTCCCAAAGAAAAGACAAGTCAATACAAGGAGTCGCTTTTTATTATGCCCAGGTATAGGCTTTAGTAAAAGTTAATACTAATATAAAAACATATGAATAGTAAAATAACAGTAAAATTAGAACAGTAGAATAAATATCAATATGGACCTCTCTTTTGTATGTGAATTGTTATATCCAAGTTTAGATTGATATAGCTCCCATTTAGGATGACCATCAAAAGTTATATCTGTGTTTCCATCAATGTACTTGAGAGATTAAATATTAATACTATAATCAAAATAATATTATAAAATAAAGATTATTAAAATATGAAAGTCAAATATTAAATTTAGATATTAATATTGATATTGATAATATACTTACAAAAGGTCTTCTAATATCTATCTTCAAGTTTGTAAAACAAGAAGAACTTGCTCATATAAAATATTTTCTAGAGATGATTTAAAGACTAGAATTTGAACTACCTCTTCTTTCTTACTTCTTGCTTATATAGAGAGTAACACATGGGTTCTTATTCCTTGATTTTATCTTAAACTTTACTTTTGGATGAGCTGTCTTGATTTGCTTGATCTTACTATGTTTTCAGGTGAGCTATCTTGATTTTCTTACTTTGTGAGATTACCTTAGAATCTTTTCTTCTTATCTGAGACCTACTTTTGAGTTATTATGAGGTAAGCTGTCTTAATTTCCTTACTTTGTCAGAATCTCTTCTTTTAAGCTGTTTCTTGCTTTTAAAATTCAACTTGGACTTATGACATCTGTCCTCCAATGGGTCTGTTGATAAAGATGTACTTTCTGTCGATTCTTTGTCTTTGTCTTCTTCTGATTCAATTTCCACTTGGAATAATGCTTGTTTCAACTTTTGTTTATACTCTTTTCTTGTGATGCTAAAGATAAGTTACACTTAATTTTACTTTTTGATATGAAGAATTGAGCTTGTGTGGCTTGGTTAGTTTTGTCTGGATTTTTCACTAGCCACTTGAGGACTGCTGATGCCTTTGCTAATTCTATCTTGAACAAACTCCACCATTTAATTCTAATTTATTTTGCAAAATTCTTGTTGTGTGGTACTGGTAATTACTAGATTGTTGTATAATTCTAGCAAAATATCCATGGCACAGCAAAAACCATTGAGAACATTAAAAACTGTATTTTTTTCCAAAATATTAATTCTTTTTTAAAACACTTCAAATACTTGTAAAACAGTTGGAGGAAGAATATTAGGAAGAGTCCTCATATAAAACCATCATTCTAAAAATCAATTGAGAAATATTCTTGGATAATTGTAATCAAAATAGAAAAACCATGAATTTTTAGAATTTCTAATTAAGAATACATTGAATCAAGCATTTTTATAATCTTGGTAGTTGTAAGCTTGTGGTACAAATTTTTATGAAAAATGTTTTGATGTAAATAAATTTTGGTTTCACTATTGTTTAATGATAACGTTATTTATTCTACATTTGGAGTAAGCAATCTTGGATGGATCACTATTGTCTTCATTATAGGTAATATCTACTGACTTGGTATCCACAAGGATAAACTCATAGAACTATTGGGTTTTTTGAGGAATATATATGTTTTCGTTTCCATTCCTGTTGGGATGTTTGTATAGTTGATAGGCAGTCTGATGTCTTTAAGGATATAATGGATTTCTTATTTTGTAATAAAGGATTTCTGTTTTGGGATTGGAATGAAAGGGACAGATGGTCATGTTGCTAGAAAATATGGAATTATTGGTTTATTAAATTATACTATTAATGCGTCAGCATATGTGGGATCTAATAAGGCATAATAAGAAAAGGTTCCTTGTATTGACTTGCCTTTTCTTTGGGAACTTGATTGACCTATTTCTGTTTCTCTTAATGCATAAGACTCTAGAGTTCTGGGAGAGACCTTTGGTAAGGAGGGTGGCTTTTTGATAGGGGTCTCCATCACTCTTTCTTTTTTTCTCAGTTTTTCCTTATAGAAATTCCCTAGTTAAAGAATCTAGGATAGAGTTATTATCTCCTTTAATAAATTCAATACTAAAATCAAATACTAAAAAAATTACTTACCATCCAGCAAATATTTTTTTTAGACTAAATTTTAAATGTCATTTTGGAAAACTTCTTTGGCTACTTTGCAATCGATTTTTAAAATAAAGATTTATCGTATAAATCATCTTGAAATTTTGAAATACATAAAACTACTGATAATATTTCCTTTTTTATCGTAGAGTAATATTTCTAAGCTTTTGGCAATATTCTAATTTAACTATTTGTTCCTGGTTCTAAATTTTCTAGGTAAGAATACCTCCATATCCTAAATCTGATGCATCTGTTTGTACTATTAATGATGATTTTGGATTGGGTATTCCTAGACAAGGTAGGATTTTGACTTTTTTTCTTTGGTATTCTTACTGTAGTTGTCATTTCATTAATCCACCTTGGAGGGTTCTTTCTTAACTTAGTGAATAATGGTTTGTTGATCTTTCTAAGATGTGGAATAAAGTCTGATACATAATTTAAACATCCTAAAAACCTTTGTGACTGGGTGGGTTTTATCTTTTGTCTCATTAGGAAACTTACTTGAAAATTCTATTGCCCTAGTAATAGGGGTTATTGTTTCTTAAAATATTTTAAATCCTAGGAATCTTATTTTTGTTTGAAATAATTTCATTTTCTTAGTTGATATTACTAGCCCGATTTGTTTTATTATACTAAAAAAAAATTTATGTATGCTTAAAATGTTGATCTATTGGGTTAGAAAATACTAACACATCATCTATGTATGCTATTGTAAATGAAGTATAAGGGTTGAATATTTCATTCATTATGTTTTGGAATTCATATGGGGCATTCTTTAATCCAAATGGCATAACATTCCATTCATAATGCCCAAAGAGTACGTTAAAGGCAGTTTTATATTTATCCTTTTTAGCTATTTGTATTTGCCAATATCTTGGCATCATATAGAATTTTGAGAAAATTGAGACTTCATATAATTTGCTAATGAGATCCCTTTTATTAAGAACATAATACCTAATCCATTTAAGGACTTTATTTGGTAGTTTGTAATTGATAACTAATTTAGATATCCCTTGTTCTATCTCAATATTTTTATATACATAAAAGGTTGAACAACTCCATAGGGGCTTACTTGGCCTAATTAACTTCTGTTTTCATAATTTTTAGATTTCTTTATTCATTTGGACTGGCTTTGCTTTTGTCGGGATTTGTTTTTCATTAAAGTCTTCTTTATACGGTAGATGTACTACATGCCTTTTTTTTCCCTAAAAGGCATTAGGTATGCTTGCATGTACCTATTCTTGATATCTCTTTTTGTCTTTTCTTATCTTATTTTGTATTTCGAGATTTTGTAATTATTGTTGTATTTTATGGTAATAAACTTCTCTCTGAAGATATTTTATATGGGCCTTTCTTATTTTATATTATCCTTATTTACTTTTGGATTGAATTTTCTCTTAACAGATTTAATTCCCTATTTGTCAACGAGGTTATAAGTCTAAAAGTAATAGATTTTCCCAATCCTTCTAAATGTAACCTTTATGGATCAACTGAGAAAGGGTAAATTTGTGTTAAAAATGGTGTTCCTAATATTATTCCTTGTTAAATGTCTTTTACTAATACAAAAAGGGGTTTTATGCAATATCCTTCATTGTATATTTTAGTTTTGGCGAGTTTGTATTTTATTTGAAGCCTAACCCCATTAGTCCCAAATAATTTTTTTATATATTTTTTCATAATACTGTGTGAATATTGATTCTTCTTGAATATAATTTCGGTTTGCTTTTGAGTCTATTAAAGCTATTGTTTTAAGATGAAAATTGTTGTCTATTACTAGGGTGACATTCATATATCATTTTTGCAATTGTATTTTGTTTATTATGTTTATAAAGTCTTATTCTTCACTTTCCTCCACTACTTCTTTCCCTTTTATTGGATTTTCTAATTTTTGGTGTACTTTGAAGGTTAATACCTCTGTTTTAACTTCTATATTGTCCTTTTGCAACTGGCTCACTTGTTTCTTGAGTTCCTCAATCTATATTTGTAAATTTTTTAGGTTAACTATTTTTATCTTTTCCCCTTGTGCTAATATTTCTTTTAAATTGTACAATTTGATGTTTTGTTTCTCTTTTTCTTCAAATATAATGTTTTTTTAATTTTAATGGACATTCCTTCTTTATTTTTAGATCCTCTATTTTGTCTATAATATCTATTAGTAGTTTTTTTTCACTGACCATATTGATCATTTTGCATTTACATATCCCTTCACTATCAGTTTTACTTCTTTCATCTAGTGATTTTAAATTACTTGAATCTTCTATTATATTTTAGTTTTCTTTATATTGTGAGGTGTCTTCTTTAGTTAATATACTAAGTATATTATCTTTTATTTCTTTTAGTATTTTTAATTTATTAATCTTTTGTTGTATTCTATAGTTTCTTGTATAATGTCCTATTTTTTCACAATTAAAACCTTTAATAATATTTTCTTTTTCTTTATAGGCCATGTGGGCTCCTTGTCCTATTTATTTGTTTTCCTAAAGGGCCTATATGTTCTAATGAGGGCTCCTATTTTCTTTCTGACCGATGGGATCTTAATCTTTTGATAACCATACTGGACATAAAAATTTCCCATCTCTGCTTTATTTTGGGATATTTCTAACTTAATTTTTTACCTAATTTTTAGATTCATATATAAGATTAATCCTACTTGGTTTGTTACACTCATTATTTCTCCATAGGATATGGTATAATATGGTATTATTCCTCCACATATATCCCTGAATTTTTGCCTAATCTTTTCTAAAAATAATTTTTTAGTAATCCTGCTCTAAACCTTTTTTTTTCATGAGACATGGTTGCTATCATTCCTGGTGTATAATTTGGTTAAGAACATGTCTTTATACCACCTAAAGTCATATAGTTTTGAGCATGTCAAGTTTAGTAATATTTCTAATGTTTTATCTTGGAATGCAGTTAGGTCTCCTATAAATGTTTTGTTATTGCTAATATTAAGGTTTTTACTGCATTTTATACATACCTTTCTTTTATTCTTCCTTCTAATTTGGTTTTAATTGAACCATTTTTCTTTTTATTGCTTGTAGCACTTCTAGCCTATTAACCTATATTAGATAATTATCCCACCATCCTTTTAATTGCCCCGTAAATCCTAATATTAATAATTTTGTAATCATTTGATTTGTATTCTTAGGTCTTGATTTACAGGCTATAGCAGTCATTGTTATTTCTTAGAGGACATTAAAAATATGATGTTCTACTAATCCATCCAAATTTCATTCATATATTGCATCAGCATCATACCTAGATTATGTATGTATTAATCTATCCTATATTCCTACATCTGGTAAAGATGGCCTAGGATAATAAGTACTAATTTTCAGTTTGGGATTTCTTATTTTGTTTATCATAAGATATTCTTCAAATTGATCTTTTAGTGTTTCTAATCTTCCTACTTCTTGTTTTAGGTTCGATCCTGATTCCACATTCCTTGTTGAATATACTTGCCTTTTTCTTGGGTCTTTTCTTATTGTCAAAGCAGTTGATTTCTTTTCTATTTCTTCTAGAATTACATCGTCATGTCTTGTTAATATGGGTAGTTGGTCCCTAGGTACATCATACATCTTGAATGTGGGTTTGCTAAGATTAATTAGACTAAATGATTTTTTCCATACTCGATGTCCCTACTTCCTACTTTTTCTTATGATGTTGACTAGCCTTTTTTATCATTTCCACTTGTTTGGCTAAGATGTGTAATATTTAGTTGGTGTAATCATTGTGTTGGTATATTGATGTTATATCTCAATAGATTACGGTTTCATTTTGATTTCATGTTCATTGGGTTATTTAAAAGGTGATACTGCTACTTGAGTGCCATGATATGATACTTCTATCTACTTTAATAGAGGGTGTGGACTTATTATTTTTGTGTTCCTTATTGTGTGCCAATTTGGGTTATTTCTTCTATTATACTAGTTTGGCCATGAAAAGGATATTCTATGTTATTATCATGTGCATATTTCTCAAACTATGCAAAAAACTTAATATTCTCTTTTACCATATCCATATTTTTATAATAAATTTCTCTAATTTTTTGTCTTTTTTCTTTTGAATACATTGTCATAAACTATTCTCTTTTTTGTTTATTTTCTTTTTAATTGAAATCTTTTTTCAACAATTCCTTATTTATACTAAATCCTACCATAATCATGTTCAATTAAGACACATAATCCCTTGTCTTTGAATAAGATGGAAAGTGGTGATCAGTATAAATTCTTAGGATTATATCATCCCAATCTACCCTACTTTCTAATGGTTGAGTGGTTGTTCATCCCTCTATTGGATCCAAATCTAATGTCATTCTTTCTGATTTACTATTTGATATGGATGATCTTGTAGGAGTGATTTCTTCTATTCTAATTCTAAGTTCTCTCATAGATGCAAATCTTAATAAAACATTTTCATCTGGTTGTTCTTCTATCCTTGACACTTGTGTTGTCTTAATCTTTCTAGCGGTTTCATACTAGTTAGTTTCCAATCACAATGAAAAGTTAATTCTAACCATTTTATTAACTTTGGTTATTGACTTCTAATAATAATGTTTTCTCGGGTTTTGAAACTTTTCGTGCCTTAGGATTTAAGGTTGTTGACATAATCTGATAATATATTTTATAAACTAATGTGAATCCTTTTATCTTTAACTTCTAGGTTTTTTGTTTAGATATTAAGGGTGAGTACATCTAATATATGAGGATCTTGTAAATCTATTGCAAAGTTTAGGTAACAATTAAAGTATACTGGATCGTTTGCTAAGTTGGAATGTATTGTTGCCAGCAAGGAGTTTGAAAAGTTTAAATGCCTAGCATCTCATAAACACAAAAGTATTAGAATGTCTAATCCTAACCTGTATGAAGGTTTTATGGATACTTGGATCAATCCTACGTGTTAATATCTATATGTCGGTACATTGTGTCCTATTATATTCTTATTGAATAATTTGACTATTTGATTTTTATTATGAATTGATATTGTTTTTTCTATAGTTTTTATAGAGTAATCTTGGTTTAATTCCTACTTAATATACAGATTTAATATCCTGCTTGTGTATTGACCAGCTCTGTAATTCTTGTTCTACCTTTACTATATTTATTTCTGGACTATTTACTAAGTTTTCTATGTTTTGGTCATATTCTAAATTACTATTACTACTAGTAGAGGATAACTCACTTGGTCATAACCTTGGTAATCTTAAAACTTTTCAAAGTGATAATAAGTGTTTGGTTTAACCTTTCATACTACTAAGACCACCTGACTGGGACCACCTCTCAAGCTAACCAACTTAGTGTTTGAATTAATCCTAACAATAATTTTATCCCTTCTTATGTTTTACTTAATTAGAATTGGTTAGAACTAACCTAGCTCTTATAGTTAATAACAAGCATTATGCCAATTAGGAAGTGACTTAAAAGAATATGAAGACATAGAACTGATAAAAAGTACATCTTCAGTGACTTAAAAGAATATGAAGACAAAGAACTGATAAAAAGTACATCTTCATCAGCAGACCCATAAGGAGGACATATGTCACAAGATCCATTTGAATTCTAAAAGCAAGAAATAGCTCAAAAGAAGAGATTCCAATAAAGCAAGGAAATCAAGATAGCTCACCTTGCAATAACTCAAAGCAGATCTAAAGATAAAAAGAAAAGATTTCAAGATAGTTTGACAAAGCAAGCAAATTAAGACAGCTCAACCAAAAGCAGAATTCAAGATAAGATCAAGGAATAAAAAGAATTCTAAGACAAAGCAAGCAAATCAAGACAACTCAACCAAAAACAAAGTAAGATTAAGCAAATCAACACAGCTCACCCTAAAACAAAGTAAGATCAAGCAAATCAAGACCTCATCCAAAAGCAAAGTTCAAGATAAGATCAAGGAAGAAGAATCCCTAAGTTGCTCTCCATATAAGCAAAAAGCAAGAAAGATAAGGTAGTTCAAATTATAGCCTCTAAATCTCCTCTAGAAATTGTATGAGCAAATTTTTCTTGTTTTACAAACTTGAAGATAGATATTGGAAGACCTTTTGTAAGTATATTATCAATATCAATATCTAATTTCAATATTTGATTTTCATGTTTTAGTAAGTTATGAAGCTATTACCTATTAGTTATTTATATTTATGAAGATGCTTTTCTATAACAATTTATGGTGTTGATTTATAATTGCATGAAAGATGTACGCATTATTTGTAATATTTGGCATACATATGCATATTATTATGTAAATGCTACACAATGTTCCACTCCTGTTTTTCTTTTCTTTTTTTTTTGTGTAAAATTTTACTTGAAGTCTAGTTTGATATGTTGCAATTATATGTGATTACCATGTGACATAAATGTTGAAAAATATTCCATTTGAATTCCTCTGTAGTAATTGACTTACTCAAATAGGCATGCAATTTATCTTGCATCAATTTATGTAAGTTAGAACAGATTCAAGTGTAATCTTGAAACTTGTCCAGGTGTTAACTGCATACAGTTAGCCTTTGGATAGTCCCTATTTAGGACGGTTCTTAAATAGGTGTTCTCACTACAACAAACAAGTTTATCTTGCAACCTATTCATTATTTCATACTTTTCCCTTAATTTGTTCTTCGGGAGCGTATTTATGTTGTATCAGTAGTGTATTTCATGCACTTGGGAAACATGGAAAAGTAATACCAAAATTTTTATGAACTGATTGCTGGTCTAAACTTGTTGTAGTAAAAAGCCTCTTTAAAAATGGGATAAAAGTTATACCTTAACCATTCGATCTAATTGTCATTATGTTTCATAGAAAGGTATATGTTTTGTTATTATGCCAACACTGTATTTAAGGATTCATCATAAAGCTTTTTTTATTATGCCAATAGATGGAAATTCTAAAACATTTCATTGGTAAGCGTGAGCATACTTCGGTTAAAATCAAAAAAACTGATAAACATTGAATTGATTTTGGCTAATTTGATTTGATTTTTTAATTTTTTTTATTTTAAATCGATTTATAAAGCAGTTTTTAGTTTTTTCGATTGATTTTTGATTAATTTTTTTAAACCAAAACCAATCAAAAAATTGATTTTAATTTATTAATTTTATTAATAGTAATTTATTTTTTAAAATATAAAATTTAAATTTAAATAAGTTCTCAATTAACTCGATTACCAATCAAACTGATAAAAAATTTTTGATTCGGTTTAATCACTTATTTTTTATATTTCATCAGTTTTCGATTATTTTTAATAAATTCAGTTTTTAAAATTTTTAAATCGAACCGACTGAATTAACCAAATACTCACCCCTAGTCGTTGGATGTATAATAGAAGAACTCCACAAAATAATTTGTTCCTAGAATTTTTGTGGGGGTTGAGAAATTTGTTTCCACCGCATGTCAATTGCATGTGTATCGAGCATATGGGTTGTTTAAGTATCTATCTTCAAAATGCAAGTGTTTGCGTTTCCGTGACCCAAATACCGTTAGAATGCACTTGTGTAAAAAAAGCTTTCAGTCTAACTATTACCATTGGCATAACCATGGCGAGGCTCTCGACCCATATATTGCAAGTCAATATGAACCTATTCTAGTTGATTATAATGTAAATAGTTATGAAAAAATGGTCATGGATGCTGCAAGAGTATCATCTATTTCGAATGTTGAATCAAAAATGCCTAATCTGAAGTTGGCTAAGTTTTATAATATGTTAACTACTACTCAATCACTTTTATGTGATAGATGTGATAGTCATTCCATTATATCAATGGCTACGAGATTACTGACTATTAAGTCAGATTATAATATAGTTGTCGCGTGCATGGATAAAATAATTACTTTGTTCAAAAAGATACTACTTGGCAAGCAATAGAATGCTCAATAATTTTTATTAAACAAGAAAGTTAGCTTCTTAACTTGGATGTGGTTATAAGAAATCAATGGTTGTCCAACTGGCTGCATGTTATATTACGGTAATAGCGCCACAGGCCGAGAATGTAGATTTCATGGACAGAGTCATTTTCAAGAACAATAGAGAGTTAATAATCGAAACAAAGATGTGTCAAAAAAAAAAACAAATGTAGTATTTGGCGATAGTTCCACGATTGCAACTATTGTTTGCTTCTAATGCAATTGTAGAGCATATGAGATGACATCATAAAAATTGGCGAGGAGAATAAGTATTAGCACATCCTTCAAATAGGAAAGCTTGGAAGTATTTTAATCTTACTCATCTAAAGTTAGCATTAGAACCAAGGAATGTTCAATTAGGATTGTGTCCGATGGCTTCAATCCTTTTAACATGAGCTCTAATGTGTATTCATATTGGTCAATTATTTTGACCCATATAATCTTTCACTTGGGATGTGCATGAAGAGAGAACATATTTTTTTTTAACTTTAATAATTCCTGGTCTAAGCAACCGGAATGGTTTAATAGATGTGTTCTTACAGTCGTTAATTGATGATCTCAAATTATTATGGGATTATGGTGTGTTGAAACTTATGACATCTCGCACAAGCTAAACTTTTGCATGAAGGAAACACTATTATGGACCATCAATGACTTTCCCACATATGGTACGTTATCGGGATGGCAAACTATAGGTCGATTGGGTTGTCTAGTCTACATGGGATCATCCAAAAAAATTTTCTTGAAACATGGTGGAAAATCTGTTACTTTAATTTTCATCGACAATTTCTCCCTATGACTCACCCATTTAGATGGAACAAGAGGAATTTTATCAAAGGTTGGATTGGAAATAGTAAACCACCAAAGAGACTATCTAGCACAAAAGTGTATGAGCAAGTTAGATTATTTCTTCAAATAATGACACTAGGGGCTTACATCGAACACCTAGCTATGGAAAGTTACATAAGTTTAAAAAATGTAGCATCTTTCAGGATTTACTTTTTTGGTGTGATTTGTTAAACCTGCATAAAATTAATATCATGCGTACTAAAGCTAATGTGTTTAAAAATATATTTCATATAGTAATGGACGTCAAAGGAAAAACTAAAAATAATATCAAGTCAAGGTTAGATTTACCATTATATTGTAGAAGAAATGAGTTGCACCTTGAAGATAAAGGTAATGGAAGCTTCATCAAACCTAAAGCTTAGTCTCACAGTTATATTATTTTTATTTAAATGCATTGCACTTTTAGAGTTAAGAATAAAGCTCATGTTGAGGGTTTTATATGTGAGGCTTACATGTTGGAGGAGACATCAACCTTTGTTCGTACGACTTTAAGGAACATGTCCAGTCTAAAAGTCGTAGAGTGCCACAAAACAATGATGGTGATGAGTCATTTAAGCATCCATTAATATATATCTTCAATTACTCTGGTCGATCTAAAAGGTTGGCTAAGTCTTATTATCTCACTAGGGAGGAAGTGGTCGAGATCAGTAAATATGTGCTTATGAATTGTCTTGAAGTTAAACCTTTTGTGCAATAAGTTCTATTTTATATATTGTGAACAGTATACTTCAAAAAATTATACTCCATACAATTTGACACGTGTTGTATACTTGCAAAATATACATTCAAACTATAACTGCAACCTTACCACATCTGAGCTCTATCGATATATATAAACATGTTCAATCAAACTTTCTTGGTTGGTTTAAGGACCATATAAGTTTATTCTTGATAATTGTCATTGCAAGTGTGACATAATATATTTTTAATATCATTTCTATTAACGAAATTTAATTTCTTTGTCTTACTCATTGTTATCAGGTGGATAATCCCATGAATGAGGTTAATGATCAATTTTTGTATGATGTAGCATGAAAACCTATGAATAAGGTCAACACTTACCCAATTTATTATGTCAATGGTTATTATTTCCATACTTCTAATTGGGCTAGTAATCGAAGCATCAACAACTCTAGAATATCTTAGATAAGTATAGATGCTATGCATCATGGAATTGTAGAAGAAATAGTAAAGATAAAATATCTTGGCATACTTGTGAAGCAATTGATACTATTTAATTACAAGTGGTTTAAATATTTTAGCGTGGTTAAAAGAATTTGTCGCAAATATGGAATCATTGACGTTAAGACCAATAAGAGATATAAAGGCAAGGATACATTTATTTTTGCACAACAAGTAAAATAAGTGTATTTTGCACTGTGTATTAATCCTACTCTACATAAGAGAGATTGGTTTATGGTCATCAAAACAAAAGCAAGAAACATAATTAAATCTTCAGATGATCCATTCCAAGATGATTTGTCAGATCAATTGCCCATATTCTCTTTTGATGATCATATTTCAATGATCAAGGTGAAGAGATTCAAGCTAAAGAAGACTTAGTTCAATTAAAAGATAAAGATGAAGAAGTATCATTTGAAAGTAGGGAATTTGATAGTCAACATGAAACTTTCGTTAATTACATTATTGATAGTGATTAATTGTTAAGGTTTGTCATCAAATGTATTACAAAAACAATTAAATTGAGATTCTTATGATTAATTCCTAGCTAAACATGTCACGTTGATTGTTTACAAATGTCAAAGAGAGGGGGACATGGTGCGTGAGGTCGTAGAAGCAGAGGTAAATGGTCCTTCAAGTTAGACATATCTCCTGCAGTTCATATAGATCACCTTTCATTCATACAGGTTCACATTCCCCCTATGTTTCTACTAACGAACCAGTGCATCTAGCTTTATCACCTTTAGCTAAGATATAATCACCTCGACCATCATCTTTTGAGCATACACCATCACCCCGATATACTATAGTTCATACACCATTTGCTGAGTCAATGTGTCCAGCAAGTGACAGTAGATGATATGTTCAGCCTATCAAAAAAGAGTATGATAACTTAACTTTTTTACTATATTATAATTATATGAATATCACGTAATTTATTATATTTTTTATATTACTTTGTTTGTTTTCAATTCTTTTTTATAGGTTGTTACCAGCATCTAGGAATGTTGCCATCATATCTGGAATTATCAAGCCGAAGTATGATCAACCATGGACAGAGTGGTGTGAAGTTCCAAATGATGTCTGTGACTTGTGGTGGGTCGAATTTCAGGTATTGTAAATATTCATATCGTTCAATAACCAACATATCACATCCTTGTAGTGATAGTTATTTACATGTTCAACTAACTAATTTGAGTTTAATGTTATTATAGAAAAAATGTAGGTGGGATCCACTTATAGATGGTGTTATTAGACGACTATGGAAGACTAAATCTCTAAATGTTATTCAATCGAGTCTAATGTCGATCAAAACAAAGAAGTCAAAGGGAACATGAACAATATATTCATGATGCATTATGGGCTAAGTAGACAACAGATACAACTTTCTTGCAGATATCACAGCGGAATAAGAATAATCAGGCTGTTAGTGAAGCTGTTGTGCATTAAGGAGGATCTATTTCTATTTTTAAGCATAGAAGACGAATGGTAAGTTTTCAATTCGATTAATTATTTTTATTTATTTATTATATATTTACTTATATTTTTAATTTTTATTTACCGTTTGTTACTTATTAAGCTAATTTGTTTAAGGGAGATCCCACCATGGCAAAGCTCTTTTGATAGTTGAACCATAATGAGGAGATCAACACATGGGTAATGGAGAAAGCTGCACCAGATTTATGTGAGTACATAGGATAAAATATATTTGTCACAATGATAATATGTATTGCATGAAACTAATGTAAAAAAAAACAGTATGTGTTGAATGGTGTAAAAGAACAATGTAGGATACCTAGATTCAGTGTTTTAGTTATTTGGATACTCTAGTTTATAGATAGCTAGATTAGTGAAACAAGATTAAAAAATGAAAGGAAAGAGTTTATATCATTCAAAGTAAAGGTTATTAAAAATTTATTTCCTTACTTTGATGCAATGATGTGGTACAATTAGTATGTTTAGTTATAGTTTGGGTATCTTGAGGCATGTACATAAAGATAACTATGGTAAATTACTTCTACATAGTTTCTTTCCCATTTAAATTTGGTAGTTTGACTTATAAGTATTGGGACAAAGTTGTGCTAATAGATCTATATTTTGTTTAATTAATTCACTGTTTCAATGATGTGGTTTTATTGATATATAAGTATTTATTTGTCTTGATTAAAAAAGTTTTGTTTTCTTTTTTTTTTTTTTTTTTTGCCCATTATGTTGTAAGCTGGTTATGAAAAGTTAAAAAAGGACACCCTTACCTCAGGATCATCTGTTGATGATTCTATCCTCTTTTTTTAGGCTAAAAATGGAAAGAATAAGACAAGTAGGGCATACGGATTTGGTTCTGAGGTTACCTTATATGGATCACCTGACTTTACTTCTCAGTCCCCACATGTTCCATCTAGTGTTACAATGCAACTTCTAATGTTCCACTTTAAAGACATACAACAACAACTAGACAAAGAATGTGCAGAGATGGAAAAAGAGTCTTCAGAGAGAACGTGCTGTGAGAGAAGAAGAAAAGAAAAGATGGAAGAACAACTTGAAAGAGAACATGATATGATGGAGAATCAACAAAGAGACTTGAGAGAAGAGATGCTTAGACATATGAAATTTTCTATAAGAACATGTAAAATTTCTTACAAAATTTTTTCATAAGAATATGTAAAAATTCTTATGAATTGTTTTTTGTAAAAATACATAAAAATTCATAAGGAAAATTTTTGTAAGAATATGTAAACATTCTTACAAAAAAATTTCGTAAGAATAAGTAAAAATTCTTACAAATTTTTCCTTAAGAATACGAAAAAATTGTTACGAAAAATTTTTGTAAGATTTTCTTGCCAAATACTGTCATATAATTAAGTTTCGAAAAAAATATAATTTCATAAAACTTCCTATGGAAATATATTCGCGAGAATTCATATAATACCATTAACAAATTCCAATAGAAATATTTTTGTTAGAATATTAATTAGATAAATTTTTAAAATTATTAATATATATT
Organism: Moringa oleifera; assembly: GCA_021397835.1. NCBI lineage: Eukaryota > Viridiplantae > Streptophyta > Magnoliopsida > Brassicales > Moringaceae > Moringa > Moringa oleifera. Next base: position 5,559,066 of record JAJFZO010000087.1, read on the forward strand.
TTTGTAGGAAGCTAATGAATTTTATAGATTTTTCAACGATTATCTACACCATTGGAAATTTTATATAATATTTTTATACAAACATAATAATATATATTACTAAATATTCTAATAAAAAATTGATTGGAATGTCATCAGAATATTCTAACGAAAAATTGAAACAATTGGAAAATTGTTTTTCTGACAACAATATTTCTTATGACAATTGTTTTGCGAGAAATTCCATTAGAATCTTAGATTCTAACAAAAATATTCTAATAGTTTTTTATCGTTAAAATATACTAATTGTGTTGTAGTGCTTTGAACATGTGAAAATCAAGCTCCCATATCACTTTGACAATACTAGAAAAAGATAATTTCCCAATTACAAGATGTTTGTCGTTAGTACTTTCAATTTGCATAATTGTTGTAACCACATTAGCTCCATTATTCTGTATGACTCAATTATTATCCCTTTCTCATGTATGGAAGCGATAACCATTCATTTCATATGCAGAATACTTGACAACTTCATGTCAAGGTCTATGTGTTACCCATTCTACCATAAAAAAAAAAAGTTAGTTTGGCATTTGTGTTTCAGATAACATCTACGAAAAAAAAAAGTAATATCAAATAGATTTTAGTATGAAATAAATAGAAGATATATAACAAGTTTTAAAAAGAAAAAGAAAAAAAATGGGCACCTTTTCTCGAAACCAAGAAGTGAAGGTTTGAGTATGCTAATCTTGTACCCGTTTGGAACATTTTGATTAATGAAGATATTGTAACTCCAAATACTTGAAAAATGCTCATTGTGAATGAAATAAGGTTAAGCTCATCTAATGACAATACATGTATCAACAATATGTTTGATCATCAAATTAAACATAGAGTTGGAAAAGACTTACTCAACATATTGTTAGGCATCAACTAAATTTAGCAATATGTACATATGTGCTTATTCCAATTCTTGTCGATCAATAGTGACAATATGACTTTTGAGTAATGGCTTTTCAACTTGGGTGTCATTTTCTTGTTCATAAGGATTAACAATTGCATGCATTATCAGAGTAATATCCTTCACATAGAATTCAATAATGCATCCTTCTAGACGATTATGATTACATTCATGTCCTTTCAAAATTTTTATCATTCAATAATGCATCCTTCTAGATGATTACGATTACATTCATATCCTTTCAAAAATTTTATGTATAATTCAAATGAATACATCTACCTAAGGTAAACTGATCCAGATAATCTTACTTCTTTTACTAGGTGTTCTATCAAATGCATAATATTATACATATATATATCTAATACATACATACACACATATATATGGTGAAAACTATTTTACAAACAAGCAAAAGGTAACCACTAAATCCTACTATAGTTTCCCTAGTTTTGAAACATCCATTTCCTTATTGCATAGATTATTGAAAAAGAAGCAAAATCTCATGATTGCATGTCTAACATGTTTTGCCAAGACTGAGCGAATAGCCCACTGTAAAAGTTATTGTGTAAAATAATGATAATCATGAGATTTAAGACCATCAACTTCCAAATTTGTTATTGAAACAAGGTTTCAAATTTTTGAAAAATACCCATCTAAAAACTTTTATGTTTAATAATGTCTCACAAAACATCATTTTATCTGACTTGCTTAAAATGTAATATGTACCTAGTAAATAAGTTTTACCACTAACATATTAAGAGCTAATTCTTTTCTCAAACCTATTTTTGCAAGGTTCAATCGAGTATTGATCCCATCTTTATATTTTTCAAGAATATTAAGTAAAGCTCAATAGATACTTTCACAAACATTTTCTTTTTCAATATGCATTACGACCAACATGTGTCAAACATATAAAGGTTTCTAATATTCAAGGTCAAAAAACCATGACTTCTTCTTGAAGAATGATTGAAAATTGTCATTATATCCTTTGCCCCATACTACTTTCTTCATGCCACATGTTTTCTATCCCATGTGTTATTAATATAACTAACTTTTTATAAGATTTCCTCCCCACTTAGTGTACAAAAGGGCGAACCAATTTCATACTCTCGATTAAATGCTTTCTTTTGCTTTCTAAATGGGTGGTTGTTTTAGGGGGAAAAAAAACTTTTATGACCTATATGTACATTCATCTTATAGTGTTATAATTTACAAGTGTACGTGCTTTCACCACATATTGGACAACATAACAACTCTTAATTGAATAACCAGAAAGATTCTTAAAAGCGGGAAAATTATTAATCATCCACAACAAAACAACGTGTAGCGTAAACAACTCTTTTTTTATTAGAATCAACAACCTTAACATCAACTTTTCAAAAAAGCTTATGTTGGCCCTAAGTAGGTAACCCAAAAGAAGGGTGAATCAGGTATTTAAAATTTTGTTGCTTTTATAGCAAGATTCCAAGCTTTCACGCAATGATTCAGGTACCATAACAATATGTTCGCAAACTTGAGTGTATAAATTAAAAAGAATGGGTAAAAAGAGCAAACATAAGGTTTAACGTGATTCAGCCAACCTTTGCCGATGTCCACGACTTTAAGCTATGCTTAAGAATTTCATTATACCTCTTTTTTTGAAATACAACTTGGTTATTTTCCAACCAAATTCTTTTACAATAAGATGATTCCACACTTTAATACCTAAATATCACCAGAATCATATATGGTTATTCCAATAAGAAATTCTCACATGAAAGTTGAGTAATCATAATGAGTTTAAGATCTCTCAAAAGATAGCCAAAAGATGGATGATTTTTCAAGTGTTATAAATGACGTTTAGGCACTTAAAATGATAAAACATCATAGATAAGTATACTTTTAAACTTGGTACCGCTTCAGACATAAGTATTTTTTACGGTACCAAGTTTTGCTTCTTAGTATCGCCCGACAATAATGCCATTGAATAGCGACGATACTGCTCAACATATACTAGTAGCATCTAAACTCTCTTCTAGTACTACAGGCCAATGACAGTAGCACCTAGGAATGATGGTATCACCTTAGACAGTAATATCTATGATAGTATCATCCCTAGGCTAATAATGTCACTAATGTTGCTTTGTGGTCTTACCACCCAATCACAATAGTACCACTCTTTTTTTTTTCCCTTTACCATGCTATTCTATCTTTTAGATTATTTTTCTAACTTTTCTTAAAGATATTTCTATGAAGATGTGATCCATTTGAAAAGCTCTTTATAGTTTATTTTTGAAATACTTATAAAAAAATGAGTTTTAAGTTCAAGCTTATTTGAAAAGGATGCATAAGGTATGTGTATGATCATCCATTTATTTAAACAATCTAAGCATTATTATTGAAAGAAAAGTTTGTTCCTATCTAAGATCTAGCTTTTCCTTTATTCGCTTAAGTTTAATCTCTTACTGTATTTAATTCTTTGCTCATGATTTGACTTCTTAACACCTTGAATGCTTCACACTTAAACAACCATATTAGTTTAAGCATAAATGATTTGTTATCATCAAAACTTAAGCTAATTATTCCTTAATGGTATAATGAGGCAAACAATAATAAGGCTAACAATCTTTTTTTTCAACAATAACAAACCCATTATGCCAAATACAAATAAAAACATGAAGGAAACCTCTATACGGCATTTAATGTATTTATTCATTAACAGCTTGCGGAAATTTTGCATAAGTTTGGTATTTTACCTCACTATTTATTTCCCCTTTTTTAGGCATCATCCAAGAAAGGCGTGTAAGAAGGCAACCATGTAGGACAAAGGCTCATTGATCAAGGAAATAAGCATTAAAGATCCATAGCACATAAAGGAGCAATTTTAAAAAATATCAAAAATAAGAAAAGAAAACTTGAAATGTTTTTCACTAAAACATTCAATATACGTTAAAAAAAACAAAGGAGTTTAATGATGAAAAATTGAAAGTCTAAACAATTTGAAAAAGTTTCACTAAGATGTTTATAAACTCTTGCATGTGTGGATTGTTATACCCACTAATCAATACAGCCTTCATTCAGAATGGCCACCAAAATATAAGTTTGGATTTTCACTAATATACTTAAAAGTTTAAAGAGCTTAATAGAAAACCATAGAAAAACCGAAGGAAAACTTAAGCTTAAACTCCTCCTAAGTTTATGCAACCTATTTTGATAAAAGAAAAAAAAAAAAAAGGTCACATTTTGGTTTGAGCAAATTCTTCCTTTTACTTTGCAATCCGAGCTCATCTTTTTCATCCATTTTACAAAAATACAAGATGCAAGCACTCCTAATAGTTTGCCATTAACTTCCTAAACTCCCTATGTAAACCAAAAGATATTTACCAATACATCATTCATGCATTTATAAAACATGAAGCTAAGCATTTGCATATGTATACATATGCAGCAAACATAAAAAAAAGTTCATGATTTCTCATAAACCATCCACTCATTTATCAATATGTGTATTTCAATCAAGTGGATATCAATATCTTAAGCACTCCAATGTGCATCAATTCTATTCATTTCAAGATATTAGTCATAATCGAGAACAAAGATAAATTTCATCCCTCCATAATAAAGAGAAAATTTAAAAGTGACTAAAGATGATTATTTTCAATAAATAAATCAATCATTTACAATGATTAAATGTACCTAACAACCAAAAATCAATATGGTACACAAAATTACATTATAGAAGACCAACTTACATAGGCCAACTGTGCCTTCTATCAAACATATTACATTTAAAAAAAAATCATTTTGGTGGTGGATACCCATAATCCACCTTATGTTCGAAACCTATCTTATCAATTATAATCCTAAGATAGTGAAGTTCTTATTGAACTTGTTGTTCCGTATCATCTATGCGATGAGTAATGCTAATCTCCAAACTTTTCATTCAAATGGTGATGAAGTTCTATAATGCCTCAAATTAAGTATTAGTAGATCGAGGTTGAGAAGAGCTTTGGGCATAAGCATAAGTAAATAGGTCCTAGGGTAATTGCATAAGTAAAAGTCACATGCACATCACTCATGTGTACAAAATCGTTAATGTTATCCTAATTTTTGCCCTAGTTTTCTCCATGTTTTTATAACTATATTAACTACCTATATAAAAGGCAGTTAATTTTGATCCTGAGAATTAGAAAAAGTACGAGAAAAGAATGGGAAAATTATCAGAGCAGAGAGAGCATTATGAGAGCTTTCTGAAGAAGCTTTATAACCTAGTGACAATCAACCTTGTTTATGATCATCTCTTGGCAAGATTGATCAATATGGTGAAGAATTGGAGCTTGTAAGATTGTTCAAGGTGTTCTTGTTCATACTTAACTTTTGGATTTGTTCGCTTAATGAGATTCATTCATGCATGCGTATCGAATCATATTAATTCAGATATATTTGTGTGTGTGTTGCAGATTGATCACTTAAAGTTGTTGCACATATATACTTTATTTTTTATTAGCTACTAATTCTTGATGATATTATTTGACTAGATTAAATCAATTAAGTAAAAGTTTCATGAAACTTTTATTTTTACCCTACGTTACCAATCAAATCCTTATATTCAAAAAGTGATAAATCAAACATTATTCTATCAATTTGATCTAAGTTAAATCTCATCATCGAATAATTCAAAAATTAGAGATATTCGAATTAAATATCGTTACAAAAAATTTCAAAAAGTACTGAAAATATATTTTTTAAAAATTTACACTGTCAAAAACTTGAAAAATTCATTAAAAAAATATATTTTAAGTAAAAATTATTCAAATTTAAAAGATGAACTCGAAATGGAGTGAAAATTTTATTTAAGTTATTTTTTGAGATATTTCAATAAAAAATATCTTTTAATTTTTTTATAATTATTTAAATTAAGATTTAATTTGAATCAATTTGATAAATTAATGTTCAATTTGTCGCTCTATGAACACAAAGATTTGATTGGTCATATGGATGCATGTTAAGGTTTCAATTATATATCGATCAAATAAGATTTCGTTCAGTTGAAAATAAATTAGAGTGAGTTATGGACTAACTAGCAAATAAATTTAGAAATTACACAGGTCTAACAAATGGGTTGTTCAATATTCCAGACACTGATTTGAGCTACCACTTCATGGTCGCATGCTAATGCTGCATTGTGAGTCTTAACCTTTAGGTTTCTAAACCGTTCATCTTGGACCAATGTGATGATAAAAAGTCAAAGGACGAAAAGTGGAATAAAATACTCCATATGGCACCATTTTAAAAGATTTTTGAGAGATCTGCTCATGACACAAGTTTAAGAAGTTAACAAATTAGTGGGAAGATGATTCTAAGAATTTGCTACTAGGAAAATCAATTTTGGTATACTTGGAATGAGATGTCAATTGTTTGTGTTGTCTGCTCCATTATAAGTACGAGGTCTATGATTTACACTTCTATCTCCGAAATCGATTTCTATTAACTGGGCCTTTATAGTTTGAGTGAATCGATAAAGAATTGGTGCATGTTACATCTGTGTCACTTACAATTGTTTAGGGTAAACCATGTAAGAAGGACTGGAGATGATAAAGGAGAACCATTAAGGCTGATGATGTCTTGCTATAGCATATCTCGATATTACTTCTTTATCTTATCCTTTTGCTTATGAGGATATTTATAGAGCCTCCCAAGTTGAGGATCAGAACCAGGCTCTAATACCGAATTGGTATGACCCTTTTAACTTGGATCAAATAATAGGACGCTGAAGTTCCACCTAATTTTATTTATGAAGATGGTTTATTGGAATTTTCCTTCCCTTTCTTATCTTGATTGACTTAAGGAAAATATGAGAATTCAATTAAAGAGAAAGCTCACTGATCTAACAAATATATACATACATACATATATAGTGAAAGTTTGCTTCCTTTCTCTCTGATTAATCAAAGTGCATAGCAACATCCTAAATTATCTAAGCAGGAAATATCAACAATTAATAAAAATAACCACAGTAACTAGCAGAAAAATTAGCCATTAGCCTAAAAATTAGCAGCTAAGTAACTAATTCTTAGAATTATCATTTCACTAATTCATTGACTTTTTCTTGAACTTGCCATGAATAAATCTCTTTGAATCGAATTTGAACTTGAAACAAACCTAAACAGAACCTAAATCAAATCTAAACCTAAACTGTTTATAAACCCAAACTTAAATTGAAATCTAAACTGTTTTTGAACCTAAATTTAAATGAAATCAAAGTTTAACGATTTAAGTTCCTATTCATTCTAGCCATGAATTTTGAACTAAACTCTAACCATTGCCACTCCTACCTTAAGGCGGTAATCTACATATTCAGTGACCATGTTCCCTTAAATATCATTATTTATATAATGAAATAGATTTAGCATTTGATTTGTTTTTAATATTTTGATATATTAATATTTATTACAAAATATTATATTTAATAAAAAATAAATAAATTTTTAATTTTATTAAATCAATGCATATTATAACTATAAAACACTAATAACATAAGTAAATTAATTAAATAATAATTTATCTTTCTATCTGAACATTCTTTCATACTCAATTTTTCAACTTTTGGATTGTTTCAACTTCTCTCATTTCAATCCTATCTATTAATCAATTTGTACAACATGCTAACCATTTCTACTATTTCATTTAATTCATGATTTTGATAATTCATATTAGTATTTATGTAACAATTGTGGTATGTTTATTTATATGCAATAGGATTAGCATAATTCATGGTGTACAAAAATTAGAGTGACAATAAATCATATTAAAAATTCATATTAAGAATCAGTCGTTTATTTGAGTTTCAAAAATCAGAATCAGAATTAATATAAATCCCATTTATATGTTTATTTCGAAATAAATTATTGAAAATTTATACATATACTTTTTTGAGTACAGAAAAAAGATATTATATAATATTATAATTTTTATAATTTTAAAAAATATAAATAGATATTACGTAAAATATTTTGTTAAAAATTAAAAAAAATGTCTATTATATTAAAAAAAAACAAAAAGTAAATTTGTGAGAGGCCTAACAGTCGGATGAAAACTGAACCCATGAGCCTTTCTATATATAAGCATCACTTCGGAGAAGGAATAAAAAAAAAAACCATGTCCATGATCCAACAACCAGAGCCACATCATAAAGCTCACCCAGTAACTTAACGAAAGAGCCCAGCCCACAAGAGCATGCTAAGCTGCAAGCCGGTGCAGGTGAGTCCTCCAACACCACTCAAACTCTAATCGCCGTCATACAGCCAGGAAGCGTCTCTGCAGCAGAGTTTCATTCTTATTCCTTTTTTTTAATAATATATATATTTCAAATTTAAGTAATATTTGCATAATTTATAATAATAATATAAAGCATAAAAATTAAATAAAAAATTTTAATTATTAATTTTATTAAATTATCACGTATAATTAAAATTCAATAGAATTCAAATCTTGGTCTTTTATTTTCAAATTGACGTAAAACTTTAAGGATTTCAATTAAATGAATCTATAACTATGAGTAAATCTATGAATTTTGTAGAGAATAAAATTAAAAAATGGATACTCTGCTCTTTGTTTATGAACTGTTGAAAATGGAAAAAAATAGTATTATTTACATAAAGAGATAATTAAGAAAATATGTCTTTAGGTATTTGAAGAAGTTACAAGTGAAATAGTGTTCAAAGAAAGAAAGATTATTTTTCATTAATAGTCTTTTTTTTTTGGCCAAATTTCGGTCATCATATTACAATTAAAGGCAAATATGAAAAATTATATTAAATTTTTTTAAATTTAGATTATGTTTTATTAATTAATTTAATTTTATATTTTTATTTTTAATTTAAATCAAGTTAAAATTTTAAAAAATTTTGAAGATATTTTCAGATAATTTTAGAATACCAAAAAATAAAAGAGAAAATATATATTTTTCAAGTTTTTTATTTCATCATTTGGTTAAATTTTCATTTTTTTTCTTGAGTAAATAATACTTTTCCATTATTTTCAAATTACTCCGATCAGATTTCAAGTCTTTAGATAATTGTGAATTTAATTCAAATTAAAATTTTAAATATAAAATTAAATCAATTGATAATAAAATTTAAATAAAAAATAGATTTACTTTAGAATTTTAGAGATAAATCTGGAATTTACTTGTATATGCCACTAAACTTTTAGAATTTGGTTGTGATTCTAATTTTTTTTTCTTTTTAGTATTAAATGCTGGTAAGATATAATAATTTCAATTTATCTTATGATATTATTCTTTGTCATTAATTAAGTCCATAAAATAGATTGATAATGCGCATCATCATGATAACAAAGGAAAACAAATTTCTTTTAAGTTTCTATTAATTTTTTAATAAAAATAATAATATTTTTAATAAATTAATATATTATTATAATAAGAAAATAAATACATAAAAATTTATTATTTATTTTATTAAATTAATATATATTAATATTTAAAAAATAAAAAACACAACTCAAATCACCTTAAAATCTTATGCCCTCCAATGAAAGAATATTTGCGGGTCATACCCAAGGATGACTCAGTAATCCCCAAAAGAAGAAGTCTGGTTTCAAGACTCCTGACATCACAAACTTGCATAGTCTCTGATGCATATTCTGTTGATTTTGAGATACAATTTCATTTTTTTAATTATATTAATATAATAAATTATAATTTTTTATTTTAAAAAAATTAAAACGCAATTCAAATCAATTGAAATATTTCATCTTATGGTCTAATAGTTCTCAAATAAATGAAAGGCAACAACGTCCATCGAACGTGGGCCCTGCTTCTGGATAAGCTGTCCACCTAACTTCCTATTTGGTTCGATACTTATGACTTGGCAGCGAGTCACTTTGAGTTTATCTGTTTTACATTTAAAATCTTTGTTTTGTGATGATCCATCCACCACTACTGCCTCCATCTCATCAATTAATTAGGAATCGATCCAATTTCTCAGGTCGTATAAGTGACCATTAATGAACTACATCAACTCTTAATAATGCGATAAGACCAAGAGATTACTCAGCTTATCATTGGGGAGAAAAAAGAACAGATGACAGAAAGAATCATAAAGATCCATGCAAATTGGCAGGACACAGGGGAGAGCCAATCGATTGGCTTTGTTAAAGAAGAAAATCAAAGATTTGGTAGGGGACTCTGGTGTAGATTGCTTTGCCTTTTAGTGCATTGTCACAAGTTTGAGAAAAGAAAACCTGAACCGCCTTGACGTGGTTGCTGCCCCTTTGACCATCTGGTATGACTTATTATGAGGGCGGTTGTGCAAGAGTCGAATGCAAAAGTGGTAGGCTCCATTTTCTGTATGGATTATCAAAGATTGGCCTTTTATGACTTATATGCATCGCCCACGTTGCCTCTACTCATCATAATTCATTACTAGATAAGCTTTTGTTGTCTTCCATTCATTACTTTATCGCCCTAAATTCTAAAAAGGGCTGGAAAAAAGAGAAAATAATTGGGCGTGAACATGCAAACCTGCCTATCTTGTCACGAAAACGAAATCTACAACTCACCAGGCAAGTCCAAGGCTCTCTCTCGCGTCTCCTCAGCTTTAAAATCTTCAAAAGCAAGTGGCACTGGCACCAATGCCTCGACCTTTCAATACTGTTATATTTGTAATAAGTGTGCCGCCAATAAAGAAAAAGATACATTTATCAGAGCGAAGCTCAATCAATCAGGTGGTTTACGTCAGTCATCTTAAAATTCAGTCCGATATTTCATTCACCCCGCCATTTTAGATCTAGAAGTCCATCAACTCAGAATTCTCATCCGCACACTTGTTGGCACTTTAACTTGAACATAATAAAAAATTATAATTAATTAGTTTTAAAATTTTCAAATCAATCTAAATTTTTAAAATAATTTATCATAATAACCATTCAAAAATTTTCAATTATCTTTTTCTAAAATATTTGCTCGAAATTTTTGATATGATATTTCAAAGTTAAAAATTTTCAACGATCTCAATTGAAAAATCTCTCATAAAACTTACGGAAGACATAAGTATTTTTTTTTAATCTTTATTTGATTATTTAACTTGAGCATTAGAGCTATTTAGTTTTGCAAGCTAAGCGATTTTATTCCGATCATAGTTTAGGTTAATCGGTTTTTAAGTGATAAAATTTGACTCCATTCATAGGGACTCGAACAAAAGATAATGTTGCGTAGCAAAGTAATTCTGGAGGCCTATAAAAAGAAAATAAAGGAGTTGCGAAAAATCGTTACTGATTGGTAGCAATAACTCCAATATTTAGGGGAGACCTAACCATTACCACACAAACAAAAGGCCAAGTCTCTAACCGCTGGATCTAATTACAAGACAGTTTCCCTACTCTTATCACTTGAAAACACCAAGCCATTGCCTAACCCTTCTCCCACTCGGGTGGTTAATCCTGTGTCAGCAATGATCTTTGCAGAGGTTGAATGCTTATAGTAAAAGGTTAACCAGTTAGATGACAAATATAAACAAATGATACATGTTGACCGAAGACCTCATAGCCCAAATAAAAACCAATTTGCCATTCTCTAAAGCGATAATGGATGAGTTAGTCTTGAAAATGGTTAAGAGTCCTTACAAACAAAGCTAAGATGGCATTATTGATCCCTAGGTACATGTTAAAAGGTTTGAGGACACCTTGTTGTGCTACAAGCCAAGAATGCAATGCATTGCAAACATTTTACCCTCTCCTTCATAAAAGATGCCTTCGCTTGATAATTCCCTCAAGCTTGGATTGGTCTCATTATTCTAAGAATGTGTAGCCCTCTTTAATACTATGTTCACTAGCAAAACTTGTGATAAAAACATAATTGATAACCTACGAGCTATCAAACAGAACATAGATAAAGGGTTATGAGAGTACGAGGAAAGGTTCACTAGGGAAGCCTAATATGTTCCCAAGTTGAAACATGAAGACACCATCTAAACTTGTTGGGAAGTTCATAGCCGTCAATTTCCTTTCAGTGATGGTAGCTGACAAGCCAAAATCATATGCATCCTTATTTGATAAGGCTAAAAAAAGTAACCAAGTTGAGGAAGTCTTAAAGGGAGAAAAATCGAGTTGGCATTATTAACTCAACTAAACTAACTAGCAGCCTTGGCCACTATAGTTAAAACATTAGCCCATGGCAAAGAATCTAAATAGAACCAGATAGAAGTGGCAAGAAGGTATAACTTTTACAACCTAAATACCAATAGAAAACAAATTTTAATGGATATGTATAACAGAATGAAGGCTACAGAAATAGCCCTAATTTATGTAGTCTTGAAATGAAAAAGTCACAATAAATATTATAGCTTCTACTGAGACTTTGACCATGATGTCGATTAGCAATTCTGTTAGAAGTTCAAAATTAAACTTCAATAATGTTCGTGATCGAGTTTTTGTAGGAGAAATTCAGAGAATCAATTTAGGTAAAACATCAGTTGCAAATTCTGCCTCAAATATTGAAAATAAGGAAAAAGAAAGTGACATAAACTCTAATTGTAATAAGGGTAAAGCCAAGTCAAAGAATAAAAGAAGCAAATCTAGATCTGGAAGAAATCTAGAATGCTGGAACTGTAAGAAAAATGGTCACATAGAGAAAGATTGCCGATCACTGAAAAAAAAAAGATAAGCATAAAGATGATACTATAAATATTGTAACAGATAAGGTAGATGGGATCTCTTTGATAGACAAGTGCTAAGGGTTATTAGACTGACACTGTCAAAGAATGTTGCTCATAACGTAACGAAGGAGAAAACAACTGCAAGTTTGATAAAGATGCTATCTGACATATATGAAAAGTTACCAGTTATAAAATGATATTAAGAACCAAACTTCTAACTTCTCTATCCTTACACCCTCAATGGCATTTTTTCTCATAATCTTCCCCGAAATGACGTGACTATTATTCATATTGCAGAGTCATAGTTGCACCTTTTGATCCAGCTTTCCAATGAGGGCAAAATTGGATATTAGTAGGTGTTGAATAAGCAACTAGTTATTAAAAACACACCAACACATCATCAAATAACAAATCTACTTACCAAGATCTTATCCAATTGTAGGTTTTTATTGTTAAGAACCAAACTTAGAGTTGAACAGTTATCTACCTTAAGTTTGAGAGAAAGTATTAAGAAATAATAATTAATTAATTATTAGCTGTTAGAAGGCTGTTTGACAATCAATTAGTTCTTACACCAACTATATTCATTCATTAGCTTTGTATATGAATACAAGCACCTTATAAACAATTCACTTGATGAAGAATCAGTTTACTTTCAACTGTTTCCTCTTTGTTGGCACCTCAACCAGCGATGCATGGCAATCCCAATGTGAATAAGCATGAAGTTCGCAAATTAAACACTAAACGATAGTGTCCCAAAAATGACAACATTTTCAAAAACAGCTTCATAAACACTCAAGGGCGAGCTCAACCACACATTGTATGAGAACTAGACTTCCCACTGCTCAACTTTACTTTTGCACTTCAGGATGAGGAGGTAAGTGTTGCACCTATAGTAGGTATACCGTTAATCAGAAAAAGACACGTTATTAAAGCCAACTAACCAATTAGGTTGCTTCATGTTAGCTATCAAAAAACTCAACTTGGCATTCCATTTACCATGCTAGATTAATAGGTAAGTCAATCAACCTAAACTCTCGTCCATAGAACTATTTTTGGCACCTCTAGCTCAGAAACAGTCAGGATAAGTCACAACTAACTAACCTTAAAAATTTAGGATCAATCTCAGATTTCTTGAGATAATTTGCTATAACAGTCGCCCATTATCTTTTAATATCCTCTTCTCGATATTCGCTTAGAATCCTCGATGTGAGGCCTCTAACATATGAATCTTCAATAATCTTGACCAAGAATCTCCCTCAAAATCTATAAGAGACACATACATTTTTTTTCCTCTTAAAATCCACTTGATAAACAAATATTGACTTAAAAGAGTCATATATATCTCTTTTTGCAAGCTAAGCAATTCCACTTCGATCATAATTTAGATCAAATAGTTTTTGAGTGATACTATACTTTTTTGGTATGAGATATAAAAGTATAGTTAATATTTAAAGTACATTTCATTTATGCGAAATATCATTCAATATTGTTCATTTTAATCATCATTGTACAATTTTATTTTGTTTAAAAATTTAATTTCAAAAAATATTTTATGAATTAAAAAATATGTAAAAACTCCTATTTTATTTAACAAACACAAGTATACTCAATGTAAAAACTCGTATATAAGATGGAACAAATTATAATAACAGTAATTATAAGTTAATTATTTGTGCCTATATATTAACGAGAAGCTATTACTTAATGAATTTATTAAATAATAATGAAATAACATTTCTGTTGATAAAAGCAACTAACTAGGGTTTAATTTGATAGATCACAGTCTTTGTCACAGTAGAAGACATTGTGGGTAAGATAGGCTTTGATGCTTGACGTGATAGAGGGGCCTCTGGCTGGTTAGACATTATAGTTGTTTTGTCCATATCAGGTATTGTTGGATTAATTTAGTATTTATGAGAAGGAAAGATAAAAGAAGATAATGAAATTAAATGGGACGATATATGGCGAGAGTAGCCAGGGAAATAAAAACGGGTAGCCATAAGGCAGGTGATGAAGTGTAATTTAGTGGAAGGGACAGTGGTAGTTTGAAGCACGCAACGTCACCCTACCTGGCAACCTTTATCTCTTCTTACTTCCTGCAGCTTTTAGCTGCTCTATAGTAAAGTTGCTATAAGGGGTATGTATTTCTTTATTTACTTTAATGTGTGTTGATCATCCACGTTACGTACCGCAAGCAGCCAAATCGTGTGTGTGTGTGGGGTGATAGTTACCGTGCATGATGACGACATCTTGGCTTAAAAGCTTCATTTTTTATATAGTATTATCTTTGGTTCAATAAAAAAATATCACCTTAAATTAAATTAATTGAATAATTCACATGACAGTTCAATAACACAAACATGTTTTTCTCAATTTGAGATTGAATCATTAAAAAATTTAATCAAACTTATTTCGTGTAGAAGCTTTTTCTTTTTTAAAAAAAAAAATTGATAGTTCACAGCAAAAATCATAGACTTCAAGATGCTTAGAAATAAAATATAACATTTTTATGATAACAAACCGTTATTTTGACTTTATAAAAAATATAAATATTGTTCTTCATTTTTATCAATAATACTTAAAAAAAGTAATTATATTGACTTGAGCTTCCGCTCACTTGAGTCAAGATAGTTCTCACGAGTATATCAGTTTTAATAATCATCAATCTATAACTAAAGATAAGTCATTGGTCGGTTATATTTAGACTCATTTGGCCCAAGGGATAAAATTGAATTATTTTATTAAATTAGATAAGATTAACGCTTTGACATCACGTGAGAGAAAACTAAAAAAAATTTGATTTATATTTTAAATCACTTGTGAGATAATTACAATGTAATGTTTGTTATAAATTTGCATTACGTTATGTAATTAATAGATGAAGATCTATAGTTTTGAATTCTTCACTTTTTTTTCCAAATTTATTTACATTAATCTAACATAAATGTTGCAAATTTGTAATAATTGAAATAAACATTACAAGTAATTTAACTTTTTCTTTTGATTTTTTAAAGATTTATTATATTAATTTAAAACAATTTTTGCTTAAAACAACATGAAAATTAGAATAAAAATAATACAATCTAATGTTTATTACAATTTTGAATTATATTATAATGAATAAATGAACGAAAATTTTTTAAATTCTTCTTTAATTTTTTAAAAATATATTTACATCATTTAAAATTAATTAATTAATTTAATAATGTTGATAATAACTCAAAGAGCTAACTTTATCATATTACTTTAAAGAAATATTTTATATACCACCTTATGCTTTGTTTGTTACATAAGATAGGATTGGGATATGATAAATTTTATCAGAATCATATCTTTGGGGTTATACTAAGTCACGAGGTTACCTTATCTCGTATTATTTTATCTCGTGGAAGATTGGGAGGTGAATGATTATAAATAATCCTCCCAATTCAATGAAATAGAAAACAAAATTGTTCTTCGCACCTTAGGCCTCAGGATCAACTTATTCTTCTTTAAAAAAAAAATCCCACATCCACCAAAAACATACTATGCTTGTCCTTTATCAAAAAGCCTCAATTTAATCCATCAAGAACCTCTAATCTGTTCTTCTTTATTAAGAATCCTCCATCAAAGGTATTTATCTCGCTCACTAACCCTTGTGTCTATCTCCTTCTTTCTTTCCTATTTTTACATGATATTTTTTTAGTAATTTTTACTTTACAATTAAGAGTTTAATAGAAGCGATATCTTAATATATAGTCTAGTGTGCAGTATAATGAGTTTGGTTGAGTTTTGACTTTTTATTTTTCCTTTTTTTAGTATTTGACTTCCATGATTATAATAAAATAATTTAAACTTTTGTTTTTTTTTTTCTCAATTAGCTAATCATAATTTTCAATAACAAAAATTTACGAAGTCTTACCAGTGTCTGAATCCACCTTTCCCATCTCCTTAACAATTACATTTATAGCTATCTTAAACTTTACCAAATACAACATGCTCCCAACCAAGCCATGATGTCTTCTTAGTGCTAAGTCCAATATTTACTATAAAGAGAGTACCAATCCTTAATTTGCTTTTACTTGAAATTTACATATAAAAGTTTCAAGCCATTTATTGATTCTTCTCCAATTCGATTTCCCCTCGTGAAATCTCCACCCTTACACATGATATTTGGGATAATGCATTCAAGTTTTCTATTTTTCATAGTGATTGTTCAATATTATCATGTTATATTTATATGGTTATTTTTGTAATATTATGAAGCAAGATATGGACATTTGAGTCTATGTTAGATTTTTGGGTTAGTTTGATTATGTGAAACATATATCATTGCATGATATTGTTTTGAGTCTATGTTAGATTTTTGGATTAGTTTGATTATGTGAAACATATATCATTGCATGATATTGTTGCTACTGTAATGACCAATTAGGAATAGATACAAGAATATTTGTCGTATATTATGTTAACTGCTTCTAAATAATAAAAGATTGAAAATGGATGGTCTTGTCTCAATAGAGGAACAAGTATGCACATTCTTACACATACTTGCATAAAAACTAAAACTCTTAAGAATACGTTTATCATTTTGAAAAGATAATTAGTAGATACTTCATTAAATTTTAAGTGCAGTTTTACAACTAATAATATCTTGCTAGTTTCATCAATTTAGTTCTTGAAAATTGCATTATGAAAGATAAAAATAGTTTGATAAGGTAAGTCATACATATAAACACTCAATTTTATTATCTTTTTCTTTGCCTAAATGTTCCTTACATATATAGTAAAATTGTTCACGAAGTTGTGTAAAGGTATTGGATGGTACACGTATGACAAGACATCTACTTGAAGTTGATAAACCTTGATTTAGAAAAGATAATTTTGAAATTTTAACAAATATATTGGGTGTCTGCTCTAAAGATGTGATGTTTGCATTTGTTTTTTGGGAAATGGGGGGGGGGGGGGGTTGTCCTTACATTCCAAAGCATTTTGCGATGTATTATGTAAATTAAATGGTGAAAGTTTCAACGAGTAAAAATTAATATAGTTGTAATTACATCATATGCAGCTTTGCGGAACATACGAAATATTTATTTATTTTTATCATAGCTTAATTGTGGATGATGGGTACACTAGTGAAGATCTTTACACCATCTAAAGGACCAAAATATCATTCATGTGAAGGTGTGATGAATGTGTTTTGGTTAATCATGAGAAATACTTTATCATGAAGCATGCATCAGTATAAAATATAATTAAACTTTGTTTTTAATTATTTGAAATGTGTTGGACAATTTTCCGAAGTCCATTTTTTTTATCCATTAAAGACGTAACATAAATGTTGCATATTCTTGTTAGAATTGAAATATATACAGATCTAATGGAGCATAATCTTAATCAAGTCAACAAAGATCATATGATTCGAGATCATATTGCTTCATCCTAGTAATGGACAGTATGGATAGTTTAGCAATGCAAATGTTTAGTGAATAGAGGGGAAATCAATTTACTTAACCTTTAGTTCGATGTAATTAATCTTACTTGAACAATTGTCTTGCATTATTTATTTATTTCATTTGAAGATATTTAAATTATTTTAAAGTTATATTACTTATTTCTTTTAATAAAATTCCATTTTAATGTGATAATTATATAATGGTTTGGTTCCTTGCATTTATTTTGTGGTGTCAATATATTATCTTTAATCATAATTGTTATCTTATTTTATTTAAGTAAAACTTATTACTAATATATTTTAATACATGATGATTTATTTTATAAATATGTGTTTTTGTGTAGGAATGGATGTTGGAGATAATACCCAAGTAAATGAGACAAAAAAGAGAGGGGTTAGACGTGTATGGACGAAAGAAGAAGAACTAACTTTGTTATGTATCATGGAAGAAGTTGTTGCATATGGTGGACTTACAAATTGTGGTTCTTTTAAAGCCGGTATGTTAAAAATCATTGAAATACAACTCAAACATGCTTTACCTAATTGTGGTTTAAGAGCAAGCCCTCATATTGAGTCAAAACTAAAAGTCTGGAAAAGACAATATGGAGTGATTTATAACATGTTAAATAGTGGTGGATTTGCATGGAATGATTTGAAGAAGTGTGTTGAAGTGGACAATGATGAAGCTTGGCAAACATATGTACAAGTAAGATTTATGATTTATCAAAATTATATGTTATGTGATGTTTTTAAATATTATAATAGTTATATATTCAAAACTTACACACTTTTTATTATTCTTACAGCACCATAAACAAGCAAAGGGATGGCGAGATAAACCTTTTCCCATTTACGAGAGATTGGCTAAAGTATTTGGAAAAGATCGCGGTAATGGCAAAGTAGCAAAAACTATTAAGAATTTGCAAGCAGATATTGAAGTCGATGACAACTTTGGTAATCAATTTAGGATACCCAAAAATTCTTCTCCCATGTCAATTAACCAAATTGAATCTGATTACTTGATCAACCAAACTTCATCTCAATCCCTACGCAAGAAAAAACCTAGATTTATAGATCCATTAGTAAGAAGCATGGATAAATTCACAAATCTTATGAAATATACCATTGATCAAACAAATGCAACCTTAAACAAATTTTACCAAATAGTGGTAGAAACTAAGGTAAATGAAAATAGATTGATAGCTAATGATTTAATAAAAATAGGACTTGATATCTCAGATCAAGTGCGTATAATGCAAAAGTTGATGAAAAAACCAGAAATTGCAGAGATTTTCAAGGCACAGAGCAATGAAGAGCAAAAATTGCAATTTGTTAAAGCAGTGCTCAGTGGTCAATTTGATAATTGATGAACTATGTAATTGTTTTTCATTAATTAGGTGTTTTTGTAAGAAGGTAATGATATTTAGTTGATACTTCTTTTCTACTGCTTAATCAAGCTTTGATGGATTAAATATGTATCTTCATGTTTGAAATATATGTAACAAAGTGCAAGTTATATGTTACAAAGTCAATGCGATTTAAAAATATTAATATTGTTGATCAAATATTTGCAATTAATTTCTATTTATTGTGCATATTTACAAAATTTATTTCATATTCATATCTCTTTAAGTTAATGGAAGCTCTTTTGAAGTTTGAAAGCCAATAAAACAAATTCTTAAATGCCAAACATTGATTATAAATAGATTTGTTTAAAAATGAATTGATTATACAAATTTTAAAATTTAAAAGTCAAAAGATGATAAATTATAATTTGAAAGTTAAGTATATAGAACAAAGAAAATGTATAATTTGCTAACATATATAAAAAAATATATATCATAATAGATATCAAGTTATATGCCAATTGTATTATTGATACATATGTTAGGATTAATGTAAAAGAACTTGAAAAAATTAAATGAAATAAAAAATAAATCATTGTATTCATCAATTAATTGTAATACAATCCAAACTTTTAATAAATATTATATTGTATTATTTTTTCAATGACAAGATATTTTGAAAGCAAAACAAGATTTATTTTAATCATATCTAATGTTATGCTAAACACATTGTAATATTAAATATAATATCAATGTAATCTAATCTTATTCTCATGAATATTTCAATCCTATCCAACTTACTAACGGGTTGATGAAATAAAAGTTAATGTGCATAAAATCATTTTAATATTATCACTGCACTAAATGTAAAATAAAGATAAAATGTATCCCATCCCATTTCTATCTCCAACAATAAATAGATCAAATGTTTGTTGCAAAAAATAATTGTAAAATTTAGAACAATGTTTATCCAAATACACATCTTTTATTTATTTGCTTGTAGCATAAGTCATCTCTCATCCATTGTTCCTTTATCAAAGCGTTTTAATAAGCACATTAGGTCGTATTCTTTGTCAACTTAAAATCAATTAGATTTAAAATTTTTAATTTTGTTTGTTTTATATTAATAAATAAATTAAAAAGCGTATGATTATTTTAAATATATTCATAAAAGAACTGTAACATTTCACAATAAATAAGCTTAAATATATAAAATATTATATACAATGTAACATAACATAATCACATAAAAATATGACTAAGGTTTATGTAACTTAAATTATTATTCGACCAACTTTAGCTTGATTCGTATTTAATAAAGTTTTGATTAAAATAAAATTTTAAATTAAACAATTAAGAGAAAGGTAAGATTGTATTTTTCTTTTATTTGTCTTAAAGTATAATATTAATTATGAAACTAGCTATCACATTTAAACAAGAAGGAATTGAAAATGGCTCATATTTCTTTTCTATTTTATTTACATAATTAAGATAAAGAAAAATACAATAAAACCAAATCTATGATAATATGATCTTTCTAAATAGTAAAAAAAAAATTAATGTTTTAATCACTCTCCAAATGGCATTTAATTCCTTGCATAGAGTATGTCCATTTGTTATAAAATTTTAAATCAATTACATTAGAAGGACTTACATTTTGTCTAAATTTTTAAGTTGAGACTTAAAAAAATTG
Source organism: Moringa oleifera (assembly GCA_021397835.1). NCBI lineage: Eukaryota > Viridiplantae > Streptophyta > Magnoliopsida > Brassicales > Moringaceae > Moringa > Moringa oleifera. Next base: position 5,580,136 of record JAJFZO010000087.1, read on the forward strand.
CATCAATCAAAGCCTTATATTTTGCTTTCATCTAATATGTTTTATTAATTTTAACAGTCCTAATTTTTTGATATATCAAATTATGATTATAACTATAATAATTAAATGCCTTTTTTTGTTTTTTCTTCTTTAATTTCTTTAGTAATAATATGATAATTAAACTTATTAAAAGAATATATCTCATTTTTATTTAGTTAATAAGGCAATAAAATTTTATTTATTTCCTTCTCCTAAGCACATGTATAAAGTCATATGGATATAGCCGTTCTTTTCATGCATTAAAAAATCAAAAATATGAAATTAATAGAATTTATTGGATGGAATTTTCATATTGACAAAATGTCAAAATGTAAATATTTAACCAATATAATTTCTTTTGTGGATTCTCATTTGAAAATTTATACAAAATTTAACTTTTTTTGTGTAACTCAACCATAAATTTTTTAATAAATTAAATTTAATAATTAAATGTTCCAGTAAATAAATTATTCATGTTAAATTTGAGGTAAAATTCTATTTAAACACTTTCTTGTAATAAAAGAAAACCTACGTATATCTTTGTCATTGTCATTTTTTTTTTTTGGAAATTACTAATGTCTTTATTCCATCACCTAGTAACATCCGTACTCTTTTCATTGATATGCTTATTGTTGGAATACATTGTAAAACCAAAATTTATATGGTTTATTAATTAAGTATTTAAGAAAATTATATTACCATATCATGTAATTTATATGGTGTGTATATATAACTATTTTATTCACGCTTTCAATCAAAATTTATGTAAATTTTTAATTTGATTTAAATTAAACATTGGCTTTAATATAATTTTCAAAAGGATCACTTTGATTGAGAATTTTTTTGCAATAAATTTTAATTTAAACTTTTTTATAAATGTAAAGAAATGTTTAAGTTACAATTATTTTCCAAAAAATCTAAATTTTGAGTACTAAAAATATCTGTTAATAATTTACATTGTTAAAATTTAGAAAATATTTTCAATATTTAAAAATTTATTCAGTTTTTTCGTGAATGTAGTTTGAATAATTTTCAATACTTAAAAATTTATTTAGTTTTTCGTGAAAGTAGTTTGAATAAATTTTTTATAGTTTTAAAATTTTTCAAATCAAAATTTATTATACAAAATTCCCAATTTGAATAGACTCTTTCAAAAAATGAAAAAGTTATAATCGGTTTGAATCAAATTGATATTTTATATATATGTAATTGATCCAAAAAACTATACAATTTTTATTGAAAAATGTACATAATGCATAATTTTTTTATATTTAACGTAATTGATATAAAAAAAAATAAAAGATTGACTGCATGAATAAGCTTTCTACCCATGTTCTATGAACTCTTAAAGATAGACATCTTCATAGGAGCAACTCTTGAGGAGTTGAAAGCACTAGTGAAAGTATTTGGTGTAAATGTTGGATGTGTAGTCCCCAATGCAGTTATGGCCTCTTCCTCATCTAGATGATATGGTTATGGAGATGATCATGGGCTATCAATGTCACAACTTTTTCTAATAAAGTCACCTCGTCTTTCTCTTCCTATCATTCATTTATGTTGACAAAATCAGTAATGTAAAAATAAAACTTATCAATTATGAAAAACATTAGGCAGAATCTCCCTTAAATAATAAATTAATAAATCTCTTAAAACTCATGCTAAAAACATAATATCCAAAATACAATCTTTAAAAATAAAGTAAGTAAATAAATTGATAATATGTAGTAATAAGAGCAAAACATAAAATATTGATAAAAATCAACTAAAACTTATTAATACACTTAATTTAGTATAAAAAATAAACTTTTTACCTACAATTCAACATAGTGTCCCCTAAAGATGAAGTAAACACCAAAAAAAAAAACATCAACACATAATGTTTAGAATTTACACCTCCAGTCATAGAATAAATAATTCAATTAATATAAAATAAATCAGTTAGTACATATAAAATAAATTAACTTGATCATATTGTTCAAAGTCGTCCTCTTCTTCATTTGAATCACTTTAAAATCTGGTTTATCTTATTTGTCTTCTTCCTCATCATTAATATTTATTAATATCTCATATAGAATGATCTAAAGAGATAGGATTTTTTTCCACATCAATCTCAACCTGATAAGCATCTATCTTATCATTTTGAAATGATGTAGCTTGGACTAATTCAAATATGGAACTCGATTGCGAAAGATTGATGATAGACCTATCTTTTGTATTGCAAACAACCACACTTGTCACGCTTGTCACATTTTAAGTGTAGATAAGAGACATAATAAGCCTAGGTTACTTGCATAACCAAACCAAATGACTCATTGTTATTTAGTATCCTTGCATAGTTGATATCCACTAAATTATATGCTTTATGAATTTCATGTATTGACATTTGAATAAAACCATTCACATTTGAATAATATGATTCACTTGATTAGTAGTATAGGGTATTCCAATTCTAGCACCTTCATCAATTTATTGTAAAAGTTGCTTTCATCCACATTATGATTGGACCACTTAATGCAGACTCTAATATTTATTATAACTCTATTTGAATTGTCTTTTAGTGTGAAATTTGTATCCATTAACATAAAATCCTAAATATGACTTTGTAGATCTTTACAGCCCTTTTACAACGTCTTGGATGAAATTGTTAGTAATGTAGTTCAATGATTCATGTGCTCATATATATATATAAAGTGGGTCATGTGACTGTATTTACCATAAACTTGTAAACATTTAGGGTTTAGAATATTGGTACTCACGTGTTGGTTAAACTAATATACAATTTGAAGTTCTTAATTAATATCAACTTTACAATCAGTTTTATATGGAAGAAGTTCTCGTAATTAAGAAATATAAATTTTGTAAACCATTAATTAATCATAAATAAGTATTATATGTGGATGGGTAAATAGATGGCTATTGTTAAGTAGTGAAACGCATACTTTATGAAAAGTTTTACTTGTAAGCAGTTCAATAATATTTTTTTCTTCTAAATACTCAAATGAGATATGTAAATATAAATAGGTTCCTTCAAGCTCTTTCATACGTGTATTGACATGTGGTTCAAAGTAATGTGATCAAAATAATGATATATGTTCAACCAAATATGCATTACATAGTGAATCTTCAATTTTTTTTAATTTTTGACATTTTTTTTAACTTCTGAAGATAACTACAATGACAATTGAGATTGATCAAATAAATTAATCTATTATTCAGAAAATAATGAATTAACAGAAAGTACAATTACTACCTCTCAAATGGATACATCCATGGATACAGCACTAGATCTATTATCCTTACTTCATAGGCCAAGTGGATTGGAAGATGTTCCATTAAGTTACAAAAACTTGGTAGGAATATACGTTCGAGCTTACAAAAAATTATAACGATATCATTTTAAAGGCTTCTTATATCTTCATCTCGATTAATTATTGATGTCAACTCTTTGAAAATGAGGCTCAACTCTATTACTTATGACATATTTGAAGACATCAGCTCATGAAATCCAATAGATAGTAATCTTTGCATAAAAGCATGATAATCATGATTCTTCATCCTAAACAATTTATATTTTCTCATCTCTCACACGTTTCGTTATATTTGATGCATATCAATCAGAGAATTGATGATTTTTTACCACTCACACCATATTTCGTTACTTGATTTGATAAGTGTGTAACAATTTAGTGTATTTTTCAGTTGCTACATTTCGCACCAGCTTAGGCCGTAGGTGAAAACACCTTCAAATCTTCCCTTGAGTTTGCATTATCTTCATTTTTCCTTCTGTAGCCAAAATTGTGTTGAACACATTATCGAACATATTTTTTCTATATGCATGACATTAGGGTTATATTGAATTTGATCAGTGCGCTAATAAGATAAATCCTAATTGATTCTTCTTTTTCTCTAACTACACATCTCATGTAGTAACTCATATCCAAACATAACAAAATGAGTTAATGTTCTCATCATTTTATTTTAAAAGATATGGTTTTGTTCTTTCTAATTAATAGTCTTGGGATAAGAACTTATAGTGATTATCAAACTATGATTATTTACGTTAGTTTGGAAGAGTAAAATACATTTGAATCTTTCACGTAGTACGGACAAGCTAATTTTCCTATTGTACTCTACCTGCATAGCATTAAACTAGAAGGGAAATCACCAATATTCCTCATAAGAGCAACTCTCATTATAAAATTTTATTTATAAGAGACACCCCAAGCTCTAACAACATTTGCAATTCTACTATTAAAAATGGCAAATAGACATCTCTCTTATCTTTCAGATGTTTTAGACCAAGAACAATCATCACTAAGAACATACACTTCTCTTTCATGCGCAACAAAAGTAGCAATCATATTGTATGACTATGACATGTAATGAAGAATATTGTTGTGCTCACTAACCAAATGGTTGAAACTCACCAATGCTCAAACCTAATCATACATTTTTACATTCAACTGTGAATGATGGATGCGCCTGATTAAAATGTATCCAAGTAAGAGAGTTTGAGTGATGACACATGATATCATCTCATATTTTACATATCATCTCTCATGTTCGTAATCGAGGCATTCGATACATATAATCATTGTAATCGTGGACCAAGAGAATGTTAATACATCTCTTTATAAAGGACATGTATCTTTGATTTCTCATATTTCGATCGTCATCTCTCATACTGCGAATGATCATAAAACTTAGAACTACTTAATTAACTATTCTCACTCTAGTATATCATCCGTCGATTGTCACAATGAGGAATCTTTTCCACTGATAATCTCATATCTTGCATGAGTTTCTTTATGTCATAAAAGTTCTCAGTTATTACAACATCGATCGACATCAACTCTTTTAGTAATTAACTAAGGTCATCATAACACCTTTCTAAAATATGGTGGCTAGACTTTATGTTCAGCATTTGGGCCATAACAAACAATTGAAAATGATTTTGACACTCATTTTGTAGCTTTTGATTTACATCATTCAATATATCATTATAAAATTATCTTGCATCTGGATTCGAAGATTGAATCTAATTAAATTTTAGACCAACTACATCCATTATCATTGTTAGGTATGCATTAAAAATTTCATGCATAATGATAAATCCTTCTTCAACGTAATATTCATTTGACATACAATTATAATATCATCTATTTTTGTCAATTTCAAACATAATATCCAAACACAAAATCATCTTTGGCTAGATAAAATCTAACAATTTCAACATATTTATAGAGATGATTTTGAAATTTTTAACGGTCACATGGATATCTCATTTTATCTTCATCTATTAGCTTTAAATGACTATTAGCAAACTAAATAAATTGTTCTATTTCAAATAAGAAATCCTATTTTAAAAGTCCATTTATGAACCTAAAGTCCATACACTGATTATCTAATCTACTCATATTTCTTTCTTTTAGTTCTAAATTAGTTAAAAATGATCAATTATGTTAAAATTTTGGCATAATCTAATCTATATAATAGAAACCCCTCTGAAATATAAAACAATTGGATAATTTAACAAAGAAACACATTCAAAACCATGAAAAACGATCTCATAAGGCATTTTAATTTAACTACTATTTTTGCAAAGACATAATCATGGTTCAATTTTTTTTTTCAGTTAATGTGGACGTAAAAGTAAGAGAAGAAAACGCAGCAAGATGTTTGATATATGTGGTTGGTATCATTACTTCAAACATACATCAATCCCACTTTAATAAATGGTTGGTATCATTTGTTAAATTAAGCATACTAATCAGACTTGTAAAAGTAAAGCTAATGGTTGACTGAAATGGATAAGAAATTGAAAATCTAATGTCTATGTAGCTCATAGTCCTCATGATTCATAGCCTCAAAACGCGATTTCATATTGATACCATTAAACTAAATTTGACCCACCAATAGCTAAAATTACCATAATCTAAAATGAATCTAATTAACACCAACAATACCTTTATAAGTTTCTATTATGATCTATGTGAACAATAAAAAATGAAATGTCACATCTAGATTATGATGATTCACATTTTAGACAATAATTCAACATTGAAATATCCAAATTATAGTAAAAAGAAAGATATTTCAACATATAAAATATCTGTAGTTCACATAATTGTTATACCTAACAATAAAATAGAAAATCATGAGGCATAGAGAGGCTCGAAAAAGCTCATGTGAAAGGTAAAAGAGAGAAAATGGAAAAACAAAAAGGGAAATAAGAATAAAATGGAGGAAGATGAGGAGCCTTAATTTTAAAAGCCTTAGCGATAAAGATTAAGGTGACAAGGTCTGTCACTACCTAGCAATAAAACTTAGTTCGTTATTATCATCCATCATTAAGACGTCGTTATTTTTTTGCTACGTCAAAAATATTAATTTTATCATACTTTTGTTCTTAATTCATCAATGTTTAGTGGAAAATGTAATCCACCACTAAAATCCATTGCTATTTTGGCAGTTCTTATAGTGTGCATCTTAATAAAAACTCACATTTTTATTCGAAACAAAAAGATATATTTTCACTGAAAATGAAAAGATAAATTTTCATTAACATCATATGATTTTTCCAATAGCTGCTCATATGGATGAAAATTTTGTAAAAATGCAGACAATAATGCATAACACTTGAAAGAGTATAGTTAGGAACTTATGGCATTGAACCTTCTTTTGTTATAAAGACATGGTAATAAACTAAGATAATGATATTCACACAATCTTTTCTTAAACATAGCTCATTTTCACAGTTATGTTCATTTTGCTGCTAAATGACTCTTGATTTCATGATTACTTTAGAGAATTTAACTTTACAATTCCTATAATAGCAATATTTGTTCACTCACATATGTGATATATGTCATATCCCATTTAGACTTCTAAGCTATAAGAATTATGAAAACTTAACTTATCTTAGCACATATGTTGCAAGCAATAATATGTCATCAAAAAAATTGGTAAAAGATATCATTTTTTCATGGGCTTAATCTTATTCCATTTGATGAAGAGTTTACTTTATCCTTAAACAAACCTTTAGTAAGTGGATCCACAAAGTTATCCTTTAATCTTATATGATCAATAGAATCATTTTATTTGAAATAATTGTTTAGTAATATTATGTATTCGATGAATTTTGTTTAAAGCTTTTGTGTATTAATCTAAACTTTATTTATCCATTGATTTATCAAATTTTAATTTCTTTTCAAAAATTTACTTACAGTGCAAAATTTCTTTTCTTGGAGGTAAATTAACTAATTCTTAAGAGTGATTTTATATAATGGATTCAATTTCACTATGAATTTCTCCAAAACGAAGTTTTAGGCATTGACATTGCTTCCTTAAATATTTAAGACTTGTTTTCTAACAAATAAGTTAAAAAGTTATGTCTAAATGACATGGATTTTTTGAACCTCACTCTGTGTCTAGATTTCTCTTTATCTTTTGGAAGATTACTACTTATAGCATCATAAGCTCTTCTTAAACAGGACACCTCTTGTAGAGCTTTGCAAGAACATGTGATTTAAAGAAAATAAAGCATTCCTAGATTCACTAATTGTATTTTTGTTTATATCAAGAATGTCAAATTTGTGCATTAGAAATTGATATGCACTACTGTTTTTTGCATGTTGAATGAATGTCATCATGGTTTTGGTACTACCTCCACTTTTTTAGACTTAGGAACAATCACCTTATCTAAGCAACCCTGCACTTTCAAGTATTTATACGAAGATTTTCCTCTTTTTTCTAATTTGTAAAAAGTTACATCATTTTTCTTCTAAGGTACTTTATTAAAAATATAGATTGTAGGTAGAATAGTTTGCTTTCATATATTTTAGAGTAATCAAGAACTTATCGACATAGCATTCATCATATCTATTAAAATAAGAGATCAATAATATGTTTATGTATTTAATATGAAAGGAAATAATTAAGCGTACAAAAAAAGATTATCAAGTATATATTGCGCAACATTTTACACACCATGTGGTTATTATGAACTTAACTTTTTACTTTGTGACATTGCTAATTCTTGTCCTCAAGTTATAATATTATTTGTAATGACACAATATATTTATTTCTTTCTTCAACAAAAAAATAAAAAAATTACAAGATAATGTTTTAGATTTCACTATTAAACTATTATCATAAACACGTTAAAATAGCTATGTTGAAAGTGTGAAAGCAATAAAATATCAAGCTCCACAAATAATAGATTCCTTATTTCAATTAGAACAAAGTAGTGATGATCTTAAAACAAAACCGAAGCTTTCCCTTTAGTAAGACATGAATTTGAGAACTTTAAGTTCTTATTAGGTATGATTTTTTGGTACGACATATTATTTGCAATTAATATAGTTAGTTACAATTTAAAGATATGTACATAGATGTGGCTATAACTCAATTGAAAGGTCTTGTTTCTTTTTTTGCAAACTATAGAGAAAATTGGTTTACATCTACTATGATTTTATCTAAAGAAATAGCAAGTCAAATGGATATAGATCCTGTATTTTGTGAAAATCGTATAAAATATAAATAATTTATTAATATATGTATTGATGAAAATATAAATAATGAAGCAATATTATCGATTGAAGATTTATGTAGAATTAATTATGTCATATATATAGTTGATCAAGCTATTTCTTTAATTTAAAACAGATGCTATATTACTTGGTAATTTAACCCACCACATACACAGTGAGTGAATATGAATGTAAGTGTGAGTTTTATGTAGTAAGAGAATGGAGAGTATGAGTGTGGGTTTTGTCTCACTAGTATGTGCATGCTTAAATGAGGTTTTAATTCATCTACACATGTTATTTATTAATGATACATATATTGTATATAATATCGTTTGATCAAATTCTAAAATTGAGTTATCTTTGTTGGACTTCTTTTCATTTCATGTGCCACCTATACTATGGTGGTCAAATTATTGACTCAACTGTTGAGAGATATGGCTCAAATGGTGTAATTGTTTTTGATGATATATATAATAACTTATTTTTTACATTAAAAATAATATGAATGATAAAGAAGGCTGATGCTTAAGTTCTTTTATATTATACTTAGAAAAAACTTCAAAATGATGTAGATATATTGGGGATGTTACAAGTCATTATAGTTCAATTAGGGATGTTCATGTTTATGTGCATAATGAATTGGTTGCAATAAGAGATAAGCTAGTTTGAATCTCAATTATGCAAATGCTAATGTAAGAAATGATGTAGAGCATGGTGTCAATTAAAATGTAGATAACATAAGGAATGATAGTGAAAATAGGGTAATTAATATAGATGGAGATGGTATTGATGAAGATAACCTTATTAGTAGTGACTTATAAGTAGATCTAGGGGATGATGCTATAAATATAGCTAATTTTGACATCTTTATAATAAAATAGAGGTTTCTTGTAAATTTATAAAAGGGACACCTATGCTTGATGACTTTGAGTTAGACTACTCAAATGAACCACATACTCCACCAGCGTCTGACGAAGATGTTGCTAGTCAAAAGGCCCAGAATTTAATGCTAGTAAAGATACAAAAAATCATAGTTTACTTCGGGGATGTTTTTTAGGTCATTTGCTAAGGTTAGCGGGACAATAACAAAATATTCTATTAACGAAAACTATTATGTAAAGTTTACTAAGTCAAAAGTCAATAAACTTAAGGTTATTTGTAAGGCTGGCGATTATAAGTGAACCATCTAGTCTCACAGGTTAGAAAAAATCCTTCTTTTGCAATTAAAACATATAATACAATCCACACATGCGATAAAACTTTTCATAATAGACTTATCAATACTAGATCTATAGTAAAAAATTATGTTAACATGTTTATGAGAGAATTCAACCTCAAGATTACTATTTTGATGAAGACAATTGAAGGAAATCTCATTTGTGAGATCTCCAAAAGGGTTTTTATTAAGGCTAAAAGATTTGATATTATAGAAATATATGGTTCAAAAAAGAGAAAGTATAAGAAGTTAATGATTACTGTGATGTTAGATTGCTGAAGTTAGACAGTTTCCCTATTTTAAATTTGGACAGATCACTATCTACTACAGATCTAGTTTTTCAAAGGAAATACATTTGCTTAGATGCTTATAGAAAAATATTTTCGGAGGGATGCAACCTGTTAAAATATTTGGACGCTTGCCATTTGAAGGATAAATCCTAAGAACAGCTTATGGATGCAATTGGGATTCATGCCAACAAAAACACCTATGTAATTGCTTATGAAATCATCAATGCTTAGATGAAGGAGGCCTAGACTTGGTTTGTACAACTGTTTCTTATTAATATTGGATCTGTTAGAGATCATGGATGGACTTTCATGTTGAACCAGAAAGAATTATGTAATTTATATTATTTTTTTATGTTTACTTAACGCAACATGCTTTGTATTTACATAACACTAATTATATGTATGTTTATTAATGATCTGATTCCTACATTTGAGGAACTTATTCCTAAAGTAAACATTCATTTTTTATGTTAGGCATCTATATGAAAATTTCTAGAAATTGTTCAAGAAAAAATTATGAAAAGACCTTATGTATGTGGTTGCTAAGGCGACCACATTGGTAGAGTTTACACATGTAATGAATAGAATAAGAATTTGCTGATGTTAGAAGATTGGTCCAAACATGCATCTTAAGCAAATCCAAATGCAATATATTATTAAATGATCCATCTAAGATATTTAAGACATTAATCATTAGAGTTAGGGATAAGTCAATATTGTAGTTGTTTGAGGAAATTAGAAATTACATCTTGAAATGTATGCATTTTAATAGAGACAGAATGTAAATGAGTGAGTGACTATTATGTCCTAAGATCTAGAATTTCTTAAAAATAAAATAAAATGTGAAATTTAGAAGTAGGATATGTATGCCTGAATGGGCTCGGTGGCAAGGACAAAGTGAAAGCTGCTAATGAGCAATATGTTATGGACTTAGTTACACACAAATGCAACTAAAACATATGGGAACTTTTCGCAATATTATGTGTGTATACTATGTCTATAATTTATTTTCAAAAAGAGTTACCTAAAAACTATATGTAAATTCCTCTTACCTTAAAGACATATACATCTAATCTTACTCCTACTTAATTAACCCTTGCAATGACCTAAATCTGTGACCACAAACTAACTTGGACTCAATACTACCATAAAAACTCAAAAATCCATTTAGGTAACTAGGAAGCAGAGAAAAAAGGATGTAAATGAATCTAGTCATCTAACAACCTTTCATCTACATCTTTTCTAGGTAGTATGTCCAAGTAACAGGTAGTAAGTGTAAAAAAGTTGGCCATAATGTCCAATCTTATAGAGGTCAAGTTAGACAGGTGAGAGTTAACATGTTATTTCATTTTGTGTCAAAATATTTTGATGCCAATTAACTACATATGTTAACCGTATGCTTATTTTGCAAGGAAAAAAAAAAGATGAGAGTAGTGGGACATAAAGCGGTGAAGAGATCTTTATTGGCTTTAATATTTTAAATATTGTGCCAAGAACAAGTGTTACTTTGGTTTGATATATAACTTTGATAAATTTAGAAAATGACTCTCACTTTGATAACTATAGTTTTCTTTTAAATCTAGACCAGTGTCATCGATGCCTAGTTCTTATTTTAAGGTAGTAAGATACCAAACAAGTAGTCAATCAAATAGTAATGTAAGTAAATTTTACTTGAAATTGATTTCTAATATAATTTATAGCCTAAAATAAATAGTTGTTGTAATCGAACTTAACTACTAACTTTGGTGCACTTTATAGGCTTCTGAAGGCTTCACAATTCTAGTATAATAACCTTTCTAGCTAGTGAAATCCAAGTAAACTCAAGCTTTTCAGCAACTTATTCAAGCTCATCAATAAGAAATAAAACATGCACATAGCATGCACAGCAAGTATATACAACTGAATGTTAGTATAATGTGATTTGCTAATTTTTTTTTAATGTTTATTAGTATGCAACTATAGCTCCAGTGACACCACCCACTCAGGTAATTGTTTCTAATAGTATCATGGCTACAACAAGTGTTTTAGCTCCAAGGCCACCTATAATAGGTGTCCCAAGGCTAGTAGCATCATCTCTAATGTCACCAATATCAGTTGCCCCACACTAAAGACCATATATACAACTACAGTAGTAAAGGCCTTTCACAAGATCAGCATCAATAGCATTCATGGTGGACACAGGATTAAGATAGTGCTTCTAACTAAGGGTAGATATTTGAGTCACTAACCCCTTAAATGTATAGTTGTTTATGTGTTCTATAAAATGTTTGAATTGTGAATTATAGTTTTTTATATTTCAATTATGATACTGTAATTTTGTTATAGGTGGTAGTTTGTAACTTATGATATAATGTATTTGAATTATGAATGTTCAAATTCACTTATGGATTATGATACGAAATGGATAGAATCTGTTTCAGGTTTATAGGTGATTTAATTATTACATAATTACAATTTTTTTTAGATTTAGTTATTACATGATTACAATTATTTTATTTTTTTTACTATGATTTCAAGTCTAAAAATGGATTATGATATGAAACGGATAGAATTCGTTTCTAGTTTATAGATAAAAAAAGTCAATATAATACAACAAATGGTTTGCATATTAACATATTTAAATTGAATAAATGATGAAATATAACTTCTCCATAAGAATCAAAATCAAATTTCATAACAAAACTATCAAACCTAATTATCAATTACTAAATTGAATTACACTAGCTAAGAACAATTGAAAACAGAACATCCGCTATCATATTGCTAATCAATTCTCTTTATTGAGTTAATTTATTATACAATTAGAATGAATTCACTCAAAATCCATAATGCTATAGCAGCCTTCCTATATAGCGTCACTCGACACTATAACTGTCGCACTTGATATAATGATAGTTTTGTAAAACTTGCATCCCTCAATTACAATTTTGTGCATCAAGTCATATAAAGTAATTACAAAACTCATGTTTCTACAATGAGAACAATGAACAAATGAATACAACTAATACAAATTAACAAGTTAGCAAAAGCCATGTGATGCAAACTCTTTCACTAAGTTTTATGGTACAAATGCATTATCTTCTATCATGTGATACAAATGTAATCATGTAAAGCGAGGAAAAGACTTGAAATTCATTAAAACACTAAAAATGACATCATATTTGCGATACCTCCTACTGTGATGATTAACAATTTCACCATTTCATGCAACACCACATTAGCAAATCTAAATGTATTATACAGTATTACAATTCTAAACAACTTAACAACGAAACCACATGGAATTTGGTTAAATGAATTTTTAAAATCAAATTCACAACATTAAACTAAACTCTCAAAAAGCACAATGATATATATCGAAAGAAATATAAAGAGATACAAATTACATACGCTTTGTACCTCATAGTACTTAACATTTTTTCAAAACCATAAAAATCAATGGTCAAATTTGAATATGCTTAAGACTCCATATGTTATGGAAAATTGGGTAAACTCTTTGTATCTAATGAAGATATTATAATACATGCACAATCTAATAGGTGTGTTCGATAATCAATCAAGTTAACAAATACATAAAGAGTAATAAAAACCTTACCACATTTCTTTCATAATTCCAAAACCTTCTAGCAGGGTTTCTACCAATCCATGAAGTTCGTATTGTAACCCTCAAACCACAGTGACAAGGGTGGACCTCGTATGTTGAAGTCTCGCTCTTCATCTGCCCAAATTAGCTTAAAAAATGACAAACAAAACAATCAAGATCATGAAAAGTGGGAAGAAACATTTTGGATTTGTACCCACTCGATTCAACCAATTTTATGAATTCTCTCTCTAGTTAAGGAGATTCATGGGAAGTAACAAACAGAAATCAATTCTTTCTTTAAGAAAAGAATATAAAAATATAAACAAAAGAAAGTATCACTTTTTGTGATGAAGGAAAAATTTGATGATGTTCATCTTTAAACTTCAATTTAATTATTTTTCATCAAATAGTGTTTATTTTGAGATATTTTAAAGTTGAAGGTAAATATTAAGAGAGAGAGTATTTATTAAGATTTGAAATGATATTTATCTTAAAAAAAATTTAATACTTAAAAAATTTTACAATCGTTTGTGATGATTAGCTTGAATATTTTTTTTTGTTCATATAAATTTTCAAATTAAATTTTTTTATACGATCTTCCCTTTCAGTATTCTTAATTTTTTATTAAAATTTAAATTGATTTAAGTTAAAAATTTGAATGCATAAGTAAAAAAAATTAAAATCATAAAATAAAATAGAAAATTAACGCAAAATTTAATATTTGAATACATAAGTAATTAAAAGAGCACATATTTGTATTTTGCATAGGGCTATTAAGCTTGGAGTTGGCCCTGCATGAATAACTTAATTTACGAATTTATTGTGATCTGATGTGAGTTTCAAAAAGCAATTTTAAACCATTAATTTGTGGGCCTTTTTTATTAATTTTGGCATAAATAATTTTCTATAACAATGAAGCAGAAAAATATGATATATGTAAAGTGACAGTAGAAAGATGGCTTTGGTTGAATAGAAGAGGAAACAAAGCAGTAGTGATCTGTGAGTCCTTTGTGCTCAATTCTTGAGACTTAATTCTATTTCTCAAAAAAACCCAAAGAAAGAAAAACTGATGCAAATATTGTTTGGAACTGCACATAAATAAAATAAAATAAAATAAAATAAACAATTCTTTTTTTTAAAACTATAATAAAAGGAATATAAAAAGAAAGAAAAGTTAGACTATGTACATAAGTTGAATGATAAGAACAAGGCAATGTGACATACATGAAAAAAGCATTTTTGTGTGTGTGAGATGTGTACAGAATGTGTGCTGTCCATGCACCTACCATTCATCACCTTATCATACACTCTTTCATTTCAAATTTAATTCATTGAATTATATAAAGTGGAATAGAAGTAAGGGGTTTGACTTTTACTATATCACCATGCTGTGATACTATTGTCTCGGTTCATAACACATTGCACATTAAAATACTCTTCCGTCTTAAACTTTTAAAATTTTGATATTTTTGTAACAATCCGTCTCCATTTAATTATAACAAATTTTCACAATGATAATGGTCCTCCTACCATAGATATTATTTTGTTTTTATATTATTTTTATTATAAATAATTTTTATAAATCAATAATATTAATATTGTGCATTAATGTGGTAAGTGGGATCAAGATGTTCTGTTGGTTTGAATTAGCGTTAAGTTTTTAATAAAATATTAAAAATGTGTTTTAGTGATTTATGATATTAATATAATTTTTTAATAAATGAATAAATAATTTTAGTTATTAATTTTATTAAATTATTACAATCATGATATTATTAAAAATTTAATGCAATTTGAATCAGTAAAAATATTTAAATTCATTGTAATAAATCCATGAGAAAAACACTGTTGAAGAAAGAGGATGCAGTGAGTGCAGGTGGATAATTAGGTAGCGTTTGCAGGTGAGAATGTATTGCTTGTTCATTAAATTAGGGGTTACCATGTGCACAAAATAAAAGGATAGCTGTGCATGAACATGAAAGTGTATCCTTATTCTTTACACATCAACATTTTTCTACTTTATCCCTATTTATATTTTTAATGTTTTTTTATGAATATATTCAAATCAAACTAAAAGGACAGGAGGGGGGGAGAAGTGTTGCAACAGCAAAATGGGCAGGCCATGGACTTTTTCTTCTTCTAGAGACGTCGTGTTTGGCTTGGCTGGCCACACACCCAATTCCCATTAATGCTCGAATCCCATACCCCACTGTATCTGCACATGACCCCTCCTCTCTCTCTCTCTCTCTGTCTCTGGATCCCACCATCACCAACCTTTAACTAACCAACTGTTCTCTTCCTTTCCTTTTTTATTATTTAAACCACAGATTCGGTTACCTACCTCCCAAACATCTCACATGCTCTTTTTCTCTCTTATCTCTTCTTTCTTCTCTCTCCCAATCACCCAGATGCATCCCTTTCCATTTTCTTCTTACCCAAAAAAATAAATAAATAAATTATTATCTTTATAATTTCTCACTCCCAATTAATTTTTATTTTCTTTTTATCATGGAAAGGAATAAAAAAATAAAAATATGCTTATGATAATCCTTTAAGTAAGGAGAAAAATAATTATAATCTTTCTTTCTGAAAATTAAAATTAAAAAAAAAAAAACCCAAGGAAAGTGAGGAATGGTATCAGCTTCGATCCCACACAAAGGGCAAGACGAGAAGGCTTGAGTTGGTGCTTTTAGGTAGGGGGAGAGATCCGCCATTCTGGGTGGACCCCATCATCAGATACCATACATGTGGTTTATGATTTATAATATTAAATAGTGAATGGCAACCGTTTCATAATACGTGTCTGGTCGGTACACCTACCCGTTTCTACGTTAATACTATAATAATTATAATATAAAATAATATCTCCAACAATAACAGATAAGCTTCTAGAAATTAGAACAAACCCATGGTCTTCAAGAACCTTGGTTTTACTTGTCAAAGGCGTTTTTATTACGATAAAGCCACCCATTCCCATACAGCTAAAATTTAATGGAAAGGGCCGAAAGGCTAAGGTGGGTTCACCAGAAGTAGTAATGGTAGTAGTAGTGTGTATGCATCTTCCTGTGTACTTGTGGTGCGTAGCTGGGAGTGGGAGGATCAGAAAGAGCCAAATTAGGAAGATGTTCCCAAGGCCAGGCAGGCCTCGACAATGAGTTGTTGCTCTCACTCAGTCACTGTCATGCTGGACAAACAATTCAATATATTCATTACCCATAACACCATCAGGCCTAACCAAAGCTAGATGGCCTTGAAAAGGCCTAAAAGGGGATAGGCATGGACCCATTTCATGCATTATCACTACTGTCACTTAATAATTTGCGCACTGTGAGAAATTGCAGCAAACATGTTTGAGTTTGAAACTAAAGGAAAAAAGAACAAATGAAAGAATCCAAAAGGATTCAATGATCTGCAAGTAGTAGTATTGTATTCTTCTACAGAGTCATGATAGCATACAACTTGTATGGTAATTACTAATTAGTTCCGTTACTTAGGCAACTGAGGGGAGGAGGGGTCTTACTGTTCTTGTCCTCCCTTCAGTTGTTGTCCAATGAAATTTTCTAGGAAAAAGCACAAAGCAGAAGGAAAATCTAATAAAACTACTCGAGAAAATGGATCTAAGAATCAAGATATGTAATATCTATAGAACCCAGTTGGGTTTTGACAGTTACTGCAGGATTCACTCCTCTGAAATCCCAATTGGCAGCACAAACAAACGGCTTCTGTCACCATGGATGCCCCGAACAACCGAGTACCAACTTGCTGTAACCTTGACTCTGCCGTGTTGCCACTCGAAACCCGACTCCGAATTGGAGCCAACCCAACAGAGAGTTCTAAATTGAGCTCCTGGCTCTCTTCTGTGTTGTAATTTTGATCTCGACGAGTTTCCTTCTGCTGTTGTTCTTCGTCAGTGGTCATGCCACTGCTAGTGCAGTTTGCGTCCTCCAGGGACTCTGTTTTCGCTTTGAGGTAAAACTCATCGAACTTGAGATCCAATGTTTGGATGCTGGCATTGTTTTTGGAGATTTTCGGCGACTGAGATGCCCCGTTTTTGAAGTCCAGTTGTGTTGCAGAGGGATTGTTGGCTTCGTGCAGAGGGCGATGAGTTTGGGGGTCAATCCCCCGGTTGATTAGCTTGCGCTTTATGTGTGTGTTCCAGTAATTCTTTATTTCATTATCTGTTCTTCCGGGTAGTCTTCCAGCAATCAAAGACCACCTGCAGTTAAATTCAAAAAGGAAATTCGAAACCCAGAACGAACGGTTATAAGGGCAAAGGTCTGTTTTCTGGGCAATCAAACAGAGGGCAAAAGAAGTAAGGGACGTGAAAGGAGAAATAGAGCTTACTTGTTTCCTAGCAAACTGTGGAGTTTGATAATCAGTTCGTCTTCTTCCTCAGTGAAATTTCCCCTCTTAAGATCAGGCCGCAGGTAATTTATCCATCTGAGTCTGCAACTCTTTCCACATCTAAGCAATCCTATAAAACGAACAAAAATCAAATTAATACCGGAGAAAGAACACCATAAAATCGCATCAAGTACCCAGATATTCATATACGAATAAGAAGCGGAATTATACCGGCGGCTTTGGGAAGGGAACGCCAGCAGCCTTCACCATGGGCGCGGATATAGTCGATGAGGCGCTGGTCTTCTTCTTTGGTCCAAGCGCCTTTGTTGGTGTGCGCCTTTTCACAGCAAGGGGAGCGTCCCATGGGATTCGGGTACTCGATAATTCTTCAAAATTCCGATGGTTTGGATAAAACCTAGAAGCCAGAAAACTGATCTGTGTATGCAGGTCTGGTTGTGTCTATTCAATCTGAAAGCAGGGCAGATAAGAAGACGCGACACTTAACGCGGAGAGAGAGAAAGAGAGCTTGGTTAAAAGGAGAGGGAGGATGGATTTATACGAAGAGAGAGAGAGAGAGAGAGAGAGAGAGAGAAATAAGGGAAGAGCCAATAGACTCGATCTTTATGGGGGGGAGAGTGGGGGTGAGGGTGGGGGTGGGGTTGGGGTTGGGATTTGACCCAGTTGTTGAGAAAGACAAGTGGAGAAAGAGAGAGAAATCAGAATTTGGTAGGTAGCTCTACTTTTACGTCAGACTTTGGCCCTGCCCTTTCTCTCTCTACAACTCCGCTGGCAGAATTCAAAACCAATAACATGGAGCCGGTCGGTCCACATTAACATCAGCTGCCCGCCTGGGACTCTCTCCCTCTGTCTGTGGGCGTCGCCTCCCTTACCCTCTTTTCCATTTCGGTACATATTAATTCGTGGTCAAGGGCATTCTTGTAAACTCGCACATGCATATCATATCAATGCTAGTGGGTGAACTTGCAGTTCTAGTAGGTGAATTACCAATTAATGCTTTTTATTTCTTCCACGTCTTATATTGATTATTTCAAAAATAAAAATAAAAATAAAAATAAATAATACACAACAGTTTTGCTTACATTAATATTTCACAAATCATAGGGCCAAGAAGTCAGCATAAGGCTTCAATTTTGTTAAAGTACATATAGAATATGCGGGTATTTTCCACGTGTGCATAATCTCCTCACTCTTAATTGATGGTAAAATATAAATTATGGTATAAACTTAACCGTTAATAATTTAATATTTGACAGTGACCATGGGAAAAAATAATATTTGATGCAATTTATTTCAGATTCTAATATTTTATTATCCCATCTAAATTAAAAACATTAAAAAAAGAATTTCTGAAAAATGATACTCATTTTTGGTTATGAGCCTAACTTCTTTATAACTCAACAATCTTTGATGTCAAAAAATTAATAATAATGAAAATAAAAATGTGATAAATAAAAACTATTTATCTAATAAAACGGAATGAAAACGAAGAAAGCTTGCACTAAATAAAATCGTATACCTAATAAACTATGAATTTAGAATGAACAAAATAATGATATAAATAAAGCAAATGAGATTATTGTAGCAATATCAAATTCAATTATTTAAGGATGAATTTATCATAAGTCTATTAATGAATTTTTTAATAAGATTTGTGCCATTAAAATTAAAATTATAATAATAAAAAATAAGAATTAAAAATACAGCATAAGTTTATAGCTAATAAATTTGATTATAAGAGTTTGTGGTATTAAAATGAAATTTTTATGTGATACATAGAAAATAAAATGTATTATAAATTTATAGAAAAATATTGTTTAAATTTTTTTTTCTTTCTCTTCAATCAAACTTTAAGTTTTAAAGCGTTTTCATCAATTTGAATGATATCAAACTTTATCAAAAATTAAACAAATTAAATATATTTAAATTGAAGATCTTTTTTATGGATATAAATTTTTTTAAAATATCATCACAAAAAAATTTAAATTTTTTTAAATACTCAAAACATATTTTTAAAAAATTTATATTATTAAAAATTTAAAAACTTCATAATCCAAAAATCATTTGAATTTCAATGATGATATCAAAATAAAATTTAAAATTTAATTGAGTAATTTTTTAAATATTTTAATAATAAAAAAATATTAAATTTTTTATAATTATTTTACTAAGATTCAATTTAAATAAATTTAATAAATAAAAATTTGTTTAAAAATGTTTTAAATGTAAGAACTTGATTAAAGAGAAAGTATAAAATTAAATTTTGTAATAAATAAAAAATAAAATTAAAAATATAATATAAATTTATTAATTAATATTTATTTTTGACTATATAAAAGAGTTCGCAGTTGTGATATTAAAATAACCTTAAAACCAATCTAAATGTTTTAGGATAAATTTCATGGACATTATGCTGAAAACTAATTAATATGAAATAGAAAGCTCTGACAATAGTATAGCAAAATATTAAGAAGTGATTAAGTTAGTAACCATAGCCCGTGAGAGGCCAAGGCCAGCATGACTGACGCCCAGCACCTCTGGCAGATGGCAGTGGGGGCGACTTTTCCCTTTTCCCCAGACCGACTCCACTGATGGCCCCATTTGGGTTCTTTCTCGGCCATTAAGTCTAAGGTGTTTTCAGGACAAAATTCTTTGGTTAATTCCTATTTACCTTTGAGACAACAACATCGCCGGCCACGTGAAATTTGCCATTGCCGTGGACCGCGCACGAGACAGACGAAGACGATCAGATTAAAGAAACAAAAAGAAAGAAACAGAAGGGGTACGGCATTGGACTTTGAAGAGAAGAAGAAGACGAATACGGCGGCGGCGCGGAAAGGGAAAGAACAAAAAAGTGGTGCGTTTGGCGGCTGGAACTGATGGACTGCACTCCTCCATTCCCGCTTGACTATTTGAAGTCCAGCCAAAACCCAAAGAAATTAGCACTGAGTTTCCTTCCTGTTCAACGCTCAAGCTAAGCTTCGGCATAAAAAAGAGGAAGAACATGAGTCAAGTTTTTATCCTTTACAGCTAATTTTTGCACCGCTCAAAGTTTTTGATTCGGTCATGTTTAAATCATGCTTGGTGATTCGGTTTTGACTTTTGGGTTGGCTTTTTTTTTTTTACTTTATTTTTAAAATTGATTTTCAAATAATATATTAAATAAATATCATTTAAAATTTTTATCTTTATATTATCTTTTTAAATAAATACTAAATTTTTTTATTTTGGTTTTCTTTCCAAAAACTTAAATCTCTTTTTTCTCTCTCAATTCGTCTCTCGGTATCAAGAAATTTGAAGATTTAATTGCATAATATTTTTTCTACAATCTCAAAATCTTCTTCTTGGGTTTCTTGTTGTTCATGAGGTATGTAATTTTGCCCTAATATCGCAATGATAAATTATAATGAGCCTTCGGACGAACCTTCACTCTCCATTGACAAATTCAACTTTAATTAGTATATATATCACTAATACTCGATTCTTCAACAAGAAAATCTCGATTAATTTATAACTTTTCTTTCTTTTTTCTTTTATCTTTCTCTTTTTTCTTTTCGAAGAAAAAAGGCTTTGCGTTTTCTCTGCATTTTCTCTAAAGGGAAAGTAATAAAAGATTTAACGAACGATAATGCCCTTACGGAAAAAATTAATTTAAACGACGTTTGCAATTAAGGTTCAATTTGGACAAAATTAAAAAGTTAATGTTAGTTTAGATACATTTTGAAACTTAGTGTCTGTTTGGAGAGGTAGTGTAAAGGTCAAGGTTTTAAATGATATTTACCCTAATATATTTCATATCAATTAAAATTTGACATTTTACAAAATAAAAATAAAAATGAGACGATTAGTATAGATTATATCAAGTCTTAGAGCCTAATATAAAATAATTGAAATAAAAATCTTCCCATTTGTTTTCTATAGTCAGCAAATTAAGAGGGTAGAAATGAAAGATTATAAAGCTTAATATAAAAAAAAATATTTTTAAAAATTGTTATTTATGATTAAATTGATGAAATCATAGCTTTATCCTGCAAAGTAGTCATTGTATGTATAGTTGTTGTCTTGTTGGCGGCCTATGCTCGCGTATCTGGGCCGGACATAAGCACGTTCTGGCCCATTGACGACTTTATAGTCCATATAAACACTTTTGCCGCTTAAGGGTTTTCGAGCTCCTCTGATCATCGTCTTCAAGCAGGTATTGAGGCGGCGTAGCCACTGCATTCTGTAACCTTCAATAATGGGGCATTCTAACGTGTGGAACTCGCATCCCAAGAACTATGGTCCTGGTTCTCGTGCCTGGTACCTACTTGATTCTGATACCTGATTTTGTAACCTTCAATAATGGGATGTTTATATTTGTCTGTTTATGGGTTTGACATGTTGATTTCTAGAAGATGCGTTTTCTAAGGAGTTTGATGTTATGTATTATGTGCTTTAACATAGTTTCCTGGTTAAGATTTTGAAATTCTTTTTTATGACTTGTATGTTATATTACAGTTTATGCATTTTAGCATAGATAATCCGTGACATTTTGAACAAGCCCTGTCATGATTATGGATTATTTTATAGTAGCCTTGAAGGGTGGGTTTATTTTCGCGGAAGTAACTTGACATTTGAATCTCATAATTTATTCTATTTCCAGATTGAGAATCACAATTGTTGCTGCTCTATATTTGTGTCTTCTATAGGCAGACACAAATTTTTGTTGGGATTTGTTCTATATTTCGTGTTGAAGTTGTAGTAGTTTTATCATATCCCTTAAGCATCTGGTGTCTAGTGAGCGTTTTTTAGTAAATTGTTAGCTTATTGTGCTAGTCCAATCACATTTTTAGTATGCAAATAATTGTAACCTGAGAGGGGGTGCTCAAAGCATATTTGTTGTTTCACTTTTTGCGTGTCTTTGTCCTACTGTGTTCTGTAGTTCGTGGAACAACTTCCATGATGTTAATTGTTTTGTTTGTTTTCAGTATGATGAAGCTTTTAGTTTTTTTGTGAATGATACTCATGAATTGTAGTTTTGGTCCATGGAATTCTTATATGTTGGCAGCCGTGTCTGTGGGAATCCTCATGGATTGATTCGGAAGTATGGGCTGATGTGTTGCAGGCAGTGCTTCCGTAGCAATGCCAAGGAGATTGGCTTCATTAAGGTATATGATTTTTGTTTTTCTTCTTATTTCCCTTCTTTTAAAAAAAAAAAATCATTAGCTTTGCATTTTATTTAATTTATGATTTTTTTTTTTTTTCGGTTTTTGTGGGGTTTGGTTGGGGGGGGGGGGGGGGAGAAGGGAACATTCTTAATGACTTGCATATGCTAAGCCTAGCACTCAGGCTTTCTTATCGTTATGCATAGGCAACATATCTATTGCATTTGCACCTATTCCTTTTCTTTAATCAGGGTTTGCACCCATTTCTTACAGTTGTAGAAAGATTGATTGAGCATTTGCACAGCACTAGATCCCTCCTTAATGGAATTTTCTTAGCAATACATCCCTGATTAAAGATAACAAGTGAACTAGAAATATTGTATCAATGAATTTTAATTGAGATTGCAATTGCTGTGGAAATGTTGCATTCTTGTTGTTGTTGGGTGGTGGTTTTTTTGGATGGGTGGATAATTGGTGGTGAGCCTTTTTTAGAACTTTTGTTTTTTGGGTGACCTTATCTGAATGTTGAAGTTATGTTTTCTTTATTTTTGCTTGTGTGTGCAAACACATGGATTTGCACATCATTTTGCACATCTAAGAGAAGAATTTGTTATTGGAACTTATCTCTTGTTTCTCATGTTTCCAGTACCGCTGAATGTTGGGAGCAGCTTTCAGGGTGGTGCAGCAGAGTATTTTTATGTCATTTTAAATTTTCATGATGTAATTGGATCGAACAGTTGTTAATTGGCTTATAATTTTGTTGACAACAAGGCAGAGCTAAGAATTTTCTGGCATGATACCTTCTCTTCTATTCCAAAGATTTGAACTCTAGCAAAACTTCACAAGCATTTGGTTAGGATTTGATCATGCTCCAACTATCTGGAGGAACTGTCGGAGGCCTCTAATGTTGGTCACTTTGTTAATGAACCTCTTGGCTCACGTTTTAGAGTCTTGGTAATTAGGGTTTGTCTGCAATTAGTGTTCTTCCTGATAAAGGAGGGGTATGTCTCCGTTAAGGTTTGTTGTAGAGATTGTTAAAAATTTTGATACATCCAGAGAGGACAATCAGGGTATATCTCTGATTGGATGTTGGTAGAGATTATCAAAAATTGATGTCAGTGTGGGTAGAGAACATGCATTGAAGTTACAAAACCTTTTGTTTTGTTATTTGTAGATGACCAATTGAATCTGCTGCTGGAAAGAATTGGGTTCTAAAATTTACATCTGAGGTTTTAGGTAATGACGTAAATATTTATTACTTTGTAGTCACCTGATTGCTGAGATGATACTTCGGTGAAGATAAAAACATGGTGAATACCTAAGACTTAATAAAATCAGTTTTGCTGGATCTTTTATAAGAAATCAATACTTGCTTCCCCTTGTTGGTGATGCAATGAAGAAATTCCCGTGTCTTATGTAGTTAAGATTTCAATCTTTGACCAAACTTGACCACCATCTCCATCACCATCCTAAAGTTGAGCAACGCGGCCAGTGAGATGAAGCGGGTCTAGGGTGTTGAGCTTCTTTTGAATATCTGATCCATGAGGGGAGCACAGCGGACTAAAACAGGGAAAAGAGGTAGAGACGAAAAAGAGAAGGGAAAAGTGGAGGTGCGGGGAATCGAACCCCGTGCCTCTCGCATGCGAAGCGAGCGCTCTACCATATGAGCTACACCCCCGTTACCAGTTCTTTCTTTAGTTTGTGGGCCAGGAATTTACAATTATAGCAAATGATGCGCTTCGACAGTTGAGCCAAAATGGTATGCAGTTGGCGCCGAGACGATGCTTTTACTGTCACGGACAGGATACGAACGAGCCCAGCGGCTCGCATTCCAGCACAACTTATTATGCAATAAATTTTCTCTTCATTCCCCACGGTTTCTGCATCTCTCTCTCTCTCTCTGAAAACGACAACATATGCTTCCTTTACAGTCACTTATGCGTTATGACCGCTGGAAAGATACAATCATAATTATTATATGTGACTTGCTTGACGCCTTGGGTTCTCAAGCATTAGCCACTCCTACTCCATATCTCCACGGATTTTCTGCTGGAGTTAGGTGCCCTCTTCCAAGATCTGGAGTGACGACAGGCGGCGCTTCCGTTGTTTCTGGTCATTATTTTCCTTGTGCTGATAAGTTATTAAGGCTAGTGTGCGGTGTTTTAAAGTGTGCAAGACAAAAACACGCTGCTTTCTCATCTGGGGTTTTGCATGCAGCTTGGTGCCAATCTGGTACTCGGACATCATGAGGGTTTCTCAGTTATGGGTTCCAGTCTTTTTGTTTGTTGGAACAGCTCTTATATTCCTCAGTAGCATCTCATGCACCACACCGAGTTCCACCATTCCTGGTAAATGTTTTCCGTTTCATCAATTTTTTGTTCAATTTGTTGCCAATGCAAATGCTCACAGTGTTTTCAGATATTTCGTGCTGCATGTTTCTGTCTATTGACATGGCATGGAATTGATTGCTCCTTGTTGCATGCTTTTCTCTTTTCAATTCTCAAATTTTTCTTTCAATTCTTTAGTCTTGTTTGGCGCTTGTGGTCATGAGTGAAGATATCTGTATCCATTGGTAGTTCTTCCAAGAATGCCTCTAGGCCGTAATCATGGTCTTTCATTCTTGCCAGATTTTGGGTCTTTAGCCTTCCTCAATGACTGCTCAGTTCCCTCATTTTGGCGTAACGGTATAGATACCCCTTTACTTGCTGGTCTGATGAATTCCTTAATTGATTTACTTCAATGTGTCTCTGGGTCTCTCTTAAATCTCCTCGATGATGCTACAACTTACACCGTGCTGTCCTTTCCTGTTTGAGACTTCAAAATGTTCAATTGGCGTGGTTATGAATAATGTGCCAAGCATGCATCGCATTGAGCTGTTTCTAGTCTTTCCTTGAGGAAGAAATGGATCCGTTAGGAAATCAGGTCTAATTGCCAGCACTTGCTCCTTTTAAACAGGAAGCAATTTTGCTACTTCACATATTAATTTTAGGTTCTTCTTGACTGCTCTTCCAGATATGGCCTTCACCCACTACAGCAGTAGACTGGTAATGGCAACAAGAGGTAGAAAGCTGAAGGTACACATATTCTACCCTTTGGGGATGAAGATCAAGAGTCCTTTTGATTTACTCTAATTGGTTTGCTAACCACCGATTGATATATGTCTATGATACGTAACTTATTTCATCTTGAAACTGCAGGAGAACGCTTATACTCGAAGCTCTACCAAGAAGCGCAATGGCAGCAACATGAATCTTGAAGATTACCTCCCCGTCGACCCAGCTCCAACTACAAAGACCTCTGTTAGACCTGGTCCTATTGAGCATGGCAGCCCTCTCAACCCATACATTCCTAAGCCGCCGCCTACTGCTCCTCCCCTGCTGGACTGATCAACTTTGACCTGCTTGAGATCCTGTTTATGATTACCAAAGAGCTAAGATCTCTATGTTAGATCTACCACATCCTTATCACTGTTCTATACCCGCAAGCTGTTTGTTGTGATGTTTTAATCTGTCTACTTATTATGTATTTTATGCCAACTTGGGTTACCTATGTATGCTGCTAGGTTCTGTCTGAATGTGTTTGTTGTCAGTGTTTGTAATGTGAGCATGATCTACCATCTTCCATGGAACACGTTGTTGCCAATGTAACTCATTCTTTCTGCATAACCTCCCCTTTTATCATCTTTGTGAATGTAACTCATCTACTTGATTTCTGCTTTGCATTATTGTTGTAACAAAAGTAAGTTTCAACTTTGTTCTTTACGGTGTTTTGCCTCAAATGGTGCTTTGTCTTTGCAGTTGGCAAGATGACCATTTTGTCTTTTTTCAGCAATGTATAAATAAACAAGTCAGGTAGCAAAATGTCTTTTTTCAGTAATATTTGGTGAGAGTTAAATAATCTAAATTCATCATAAAATCCTAGGTATTAATGGCACTGCATTGTTGGCATCAAAGTGACACAAACTACAAAAATAGAACTAAATTTTCAAGATAGAAGGCATCTCATCTTATCATCAGCTAACAAATCGAAGGTCAGAACATCTCATTGGAGTTACATCTCATTGCAGTTGTAGTTTTTGTTTTCTTCCGTTTCTCACAAAAGGTTTTCTTCAACCAATCAAAATGCTGAAAAAGTTAGAAAAGATAAAATGTAAAAATGTCATAATCAATGTCACAATATGCACAAGGAGCATGGTAGAAACAAATATTTATGCTTTTAGATAACTTAGTAATTTCTATTCCAAGTATGAAGGTGGCAATATATGATAGACAAAATTTGGAAGAAATTTTAGGGTTTAATTTTACATGAACATGTTGATCTCCATTGTAAGAAAATTAGATATAGATTTTCAATTATCATGTTTATATATTTGGATTATACAGATCATGAAAGGTAGACATAGATATTACAAACAAATTTACTTGAATTAATGCTGATAGTCATTATCACTTTGGTTGATTGATCTTTCACAGATATGAAGGATACTACGTATTATAGTTTCTTAATGGGATAATGAGAAAAAAAACCAGGAAATTACCTTTTGTATGTAACTTCTAATAATGTAACTTCCTCGTAAAATTTCTACAACTTTTTGCCCTTTGGGAGCCACAATCCTATTTTCTCTTTTATCTTTATATACATATATATATATATATATATAATGTATACTCAATTGTGCTATCAATCCATCATTAATAATACATATGAGTTATGAGTTTTTACACACTTAAATTATTGATATTTTTATAGCCCATTATTCAACATGTATTATTAGATCACGTTATCGAGCTTAAAATTTATTTGTAAAGTCATGTGTTATGCATATTACATGTAGGCCCATATTGAAAAATACCAACAATCTCCCACTTGGACTACATGTTCTATCGTACATAACATACAGTTGAATATCCTTAATTGAACTCAGTAATGTCACTTTATGATAGAAATACCTTAACTATAATCTGGTCCAATAACATCATTACTATAGGATTAAAGTGGTCATTATTACTATATTTGTAATAAGGTCAATCAATAATTATAATACCAATATAATTAATGACATAGATCAAATATGGGTATGTAGTATGAAAATTACAAGAACAGTGATCCACACATGGATATTTTTAACTAGTCTCAATAATCATATTGATGAGCACCATATGCTAAATAGCCAGAGTAAATCATGATTTCTATCTTTCAGAGTTGTCAAAACAAACATTTATCAAATTTTTAAATCTTAGTACATACTGTAACCAAAATAAATAATATGTGATCTTATTTGTGTTAATCAATTAGAGTAAATACAAACTTTCATTAAATAGGTACATCATTTAAAAGGACCCCATGCGATCCATATGTTCATGAAACACCTTGGGTGACAAGCCCTTAGTGAGTGGATCGATTATTATGAAATTGGTGCTGATATGTTTAATTAACACTTAACCACTCTAAACTTTTTCCTTTATCTCTAAGAACTTGATGTCAATGTATTTAGACTTTGACGAGCTACTGTTGTTCTTAGAATATACCTCAGCAACTTTATTATCACAATTAATTCTCAATGGTCTCTTAATAGTATTAACAATTTTATAAATCATTGATAAAATTTCGCACCCATATCCCATGGTTAGATGTTTGATAGCAAGCCATAAACTTAGCTTTTCGTGGTGGAAGTAGCTGTAAGTGATTATTTAATACTTTTCTAAGAAACAATTCCTGTAGCTAGTATAAAAATATAGCTATATAGCCTAACGTGGATCTCCTGTTATCCAAGCAGTCAGCAAAATTGGAGTCTGAGTATCCAATAACTTCTAAGTGATCAGATTCTTTGATATGTGAGCATAAAATCCTTCGTTCTTTTGCAAATATCACATAACCAATTTTGTTGCTTCTTACTTGAACTAATCTATGGTTACTCAAATATCTGCCCAACATCCCCATTGTGAACGCTATATCTAAACACATATACATTTGAGTGTTCATAAGACTCCTCATAACAGAAGCATAAAGGAATTTCTGCATCTCTTTCATCTCAAGTTCAACATTAAGGTATTGCTGCAAGCTAAATTTATCACCTTTTGTCCAAGTGTATCCCTAGGTGCACAATGTTACATACCATATCGACTAAGTACCTTTCCAATATAAACCTTTTATGACAGGCCAAGCATACCTGTAGAGTGATTATGATGGATCTATATATCTTGTACAAAAGATGCATCACCAAGGTTCTTCATTTCAAAATGATTGGAGTCCTTAGTGTTATGCAGTAATATCTTAGCATTGCTTGCTATATTAGGGTTCTTGTTATATTCGCTTTATAATGGTGTGTTAATTTCAATTCTTGATATTTTTCTTTTAATTGTTTGAGTTAATATCCACTTGTATTTTCTTTTTAGTTGTTTGTAACTTTTTTTTTTTGCCTTAATTGTTTGGGTTAATATGCATGTAATGGTAAGGTATGCTTGAATTTGGTTAGCCATTTCCTTTGAACCTTAAGAATGATGAAACTTTTATGTAATCTATGATTAGTTTTCTACGTAGGTTCTCACACAGCTTTTAGTGGCATTTCGATCGAGAAAAAAATTAAAAAATCAAGTAGAATACGAGAATTGATATAAGGATTTTGTACGAATGAAAGATAGAATAATGGTTACCTCAATAAGAAATTATTGGCCTTAAGATGTTAATATTTTAAGTTATAAATAAAAAGTTATGTCTGTTTTATATTTGATATTTTAATTTGATTTAATTTAAATAATATTTTTAATTTTTTATATTTGATTCAATCATTAATATAAGTCTCTTGAATATTTTTATAATATTTATACAAAAATTACAATAATAATATTTAAATTCAATTCAATTCAAACATTAAATATAAAATTGATTCAATAACATTTTAAAATAATAAATAATAATAATAAATAAATAAAATTTATTTTAAAGTAAATATCGTTTAAAGAATTTTAAAAATTACTCTCTTTTTTAATTTTTACTCTAAATTTTAAAAACATTTCAACCAAATTTTGATGGATGAAAAATAGTTAAATTAAATTTTATCAAAAAAATTAAAATTTAGATATATTAAATTGAGAATTTTATATTACAAATTTTAATTTTAATTTTTTATAAAAGTAAATAAATATTCAAGTTACTATCACAAAAAAATTTATAATTTTTTTAATATTAAAAATATTTTTCAAAAAAATTTTATTAAAAAAATAAAAAATTTGTAAAATTAAAAATTATTTAAAATTAAGAGAATGACTTAAAATAAAATATAAGATTTATTTAAATTATTTTTTAAACATTTCAACAATAAAAATAGACTTAATTTTTAATAAAAACTTAAATCAAGATTTTGAAAATATTTTAAAATTCATAATAAGAATAATATTTTAAAAATTTAAAATAAAATTTATTTTCTAAAAAATATTTTTAAAAAATTGAATAGGTGGATGATTGGGCATCAAAAACCCTTTACTGTTAGCTTGGGCTGGATCCAACATTATAGAACCAAACAAAACCTAAAGGTCTCGTCCATAGGCTCAGCTCTGAATCTGTCTCAGAATCTTTATTTCGTGTGGCTTGATAACGTAATTCTTTAATATTTTTATTTTAACATCACAGTTTTAGAAACTTAATCCAACATTAAATTAAAAATATTATTAATTTAATAACACGAATAAAAAATTATTGATAAATTTTTGATGCTTATTTTATTATTTTTTAATAAATTTTATATTTATAAATTTTAATTTAAAAATTAATTTTAAATTAAAATAAATCAAACTGATTTCACTGATAATCTTATTAATTTAATTGATATTTGACGAGCTAACTTTTAAGACAATTCAAAACTTACCATTCAAATCAATTTTAAATGGATAAACTTAATTGAATTTAATTATTAAGCAAATGACACTTAAATTCATCCAATTGGACTTAATTGTCACAAGGCGCTACCGTTCGCACCCATTCTTTTTCTTTTTCCTCTTTTTCATCTGATTTAGTTTTTTCTTCTTCTTCTTCGCAACCGATAGTCACCTTTTTCTTTGTTTTTCTCTCATGTCTTCTTTTTTTTTTTTTAATGGGTTGATGTTAGCTGGACCCAACCGATAGGCCGGCCGGTTCGATTTAACATCGAACCGATCTGTCTGACCCGGTTGTGAAGTCATTGATAATAATAGTAACACAAACCCCACTTTTTTGTTCTATTATTTTAATCAGAGTATTGTATTAGGCTGGCCTGAGGGGAGGAATCCCATGGTTGTTTCTGATTCTGTTATTGTTACTTGCTGCAGTGTGTGATCGCCGGAGTTGCTCGTCCCCGTGGACGTCGCCTTTTTTTCACATCTACAGAACCAAGAATCCAATTCCCTCTTTTTTTTTTTTTTTTTTCAGTAGTTAATACGGTTGTGTGTATCATTAGTTTGTAATTTATAAACAGGATCGGGGTTCGTGAGCAAGACAAGCCTCTCCGTTTACCCGCCGGTGAGGTGAAGGGACCGTAGGCCACTTCGCATACTAAGGCCTTATTATGGATCCCTCCATCGTGAAGCTTCTTGAAGAAGATGAGGTTTTTGTGCCTTCTTTTTTTTTTTGTTTTCTTTGCGATCTTCTATATCTAGGTATCTGCAAAAGCCATGGAATTGCTAAAATTATTATTCTAAAAGTGTTTCAATTTCTTCTTCGTGGTTCTTAAAATGTTCATAGGACGAGTCTATGCATTCGGGGGCTGACGTGGATGCGCTCCAGGCCGCCCTTAATCGGGATATAGAAGGCCATGCCTCTACTTCTCAGCCTTCTGATACGAACGCAGGTATCAATTTAAACCAATTTTACTACGATTTGATTTTATTACTGTCCTTGTATGTTTAATGCGCTTTTTTTTTTTTTGGGAGAACTTGAAAACTAGCTTAGTTGGAAATCAGAAACCAGTTGTGTACCTGTACTATGCTTCTTCTTTTTTATTCAATAGGCTGAAAACGGATACAAACTGAGGATTTTTTTTCCCTGTTCTTTATTGTTGTGGCCCAAAGAGGAAGAGACCAGTGCTGGGTAGCTTTGGAAAAGTGGAAAGACCATTAAGTTGATGATTTCTTGATCTGTTAAAGTCATGGTAATTGAAGATACATTATTTGGTGTCCTTATGGAAGTCAAGTGGCCTTCTAGATTTATAAACTATGTAAAAACATGAATTTTTGCCCTTATGTTGTTGGCAAAAAATGAGTTCCTGATACTGGTGGCATTCCGTGAAAAATATCTAAGTGATTGTTAGGAGCATTTCCATCTAATTTCTTGAAGGAATTTAGTAGTTCAATCAAAGAGGAGGTTCAACTCCATCCTATTGACTGGTTTTAGTGTTTCTTTTCTCCATCTTAAAGATGATATCAACTGAAGATGGGTGATCCCTTCAATTGCTTGGTTCACAATGACTGTTTTCTTTTTTAGGTGACCTCATTAATGGCAATTAATTGATCACAAGAAGTTCTTTAATAGGGCAAAGTAGAATGGGTAAGCTACATGAAGGGAAAAAATGTACAAAGCTTACTGCAATCTGTTCTATTGTGCAATAGTAAGTGAATGGTGTATTCTTAGCAGCGCTTATGTTGAGTTGATTATTTGTGATGTCAAGCAATAGCTAAGGCCATGCCACAGCCATTTCCTTGCATTTTGCCTTTGGATTAGAGTAAGCACAGAATTGAGTCAGGATTAAGGATGCATTGGCTTGAAACTTTCTGAACTGACTTGGGCTAGTACAAACTTGAATCCTAGTCCTAGAAACTTGATGTCCTTGGAACTCAATTTTATGCTGAATTGCTCTTAATGCTCATTATCTTGGTTGGTTGTGAGAAGATTTGGCAATGATTTAGAGTATGTTAGTCTTGTAGTGAGATGGATAATTAATTAATTATTGGAAACAAGTTATAGATTGTTTTTGATTTGCTGGCTTTCTTATTATTTGTTGATGATGATGAGCAGTGCTTGTGGGAAATAAACTGTTGTGGTTCTTTATTTTTTACTAATTCATTGTGGTAGTACAATGGTGTCTAATTGCTTTAGAGGTCTATATATATATATTTCCCTGAAAGATGTTATCCTTTGACGTCTTGTAATACTGGGATGTGATTTGCTACAATGCAGCATATTGGTTTTTTTATGACTTTGTTTTTTTCAACCATCTCCTTTCTTTAGTTCTTTTCTTCTAATATAAATTATATAGTGCCACTGCAATGCATTATGGCAACGAAAATCTGAGGATGATTAAAAGACAAGAATCCCTTATCAGAAGATGTGAGCTCAAACTTTTCTAATTGAATATCTTTGTCTTCTTTCATATTCATCTGCTCTCTGTATGGCATGGTTGGAACTTTTTAAATGTTTATGAATTTCATTGACTGAAAGCTTTGGCAGTTTTGCCCGGAGGAAACAATCATACTTGCAGTCAATTTGCACAGTGGCAAACTGCAAGCCAAAATGAAAATGCTATCTCACAAAGTCAGCAGAGCTCAGAGAGCATGCAGCAGCAGGAGCAGCATCCATCTCAACATGAACAACCACAAAGCGGATCTGTTTCTGAGAATCA
This sequence comes from Moringa oleifera, assembly GCA_021397835.1. Taxonomy (NCBI): domain Eukaryota; kingdom Viridiplantae; phylum Streptophyta; class Magnoliopsida; order Brassicales; family Moringaceae; genus Moringa; species Moringa oleifera. The sequence goes on from JAJFZO010000087.1 coordinate 5,613,868, forward strand.
GCAAGGACAAAATGATTCCCAGGATCCAAATCGGCTGCTGTTGCAACCGAACCAATCCCAAGATGCTCATAAACAAGGACTGGCAGTTCAAATTGCTCCCAAGGTTCCCCAAACAACTGGGGGGCATGTTTCTGAAAAGAATCCCATCCCTCTACGTGAGCCTGAACGATCACATAATCAAGATAGTGAATCTCAATACTTGAAATTACAAAAGATGAGTAATCAGCAAGCCACTAGCACAGAGCATACTAGTAATACAATGAATCGTGGTAGTAAACAAGTGCCATTTGCCGTTTTGCTCCCGGCTTTGTTGCCCCAACTTGATAAGGACAGAGCAATGCAGCTTCATACTCTGTATGCTAAACTCAAGGTTGTTTTCTGACATATTAAAGTAATTCATTTGTCGTTCTGCTTTCCTTGTATGCATCCCAAGCTTCTTTTTTTTTTAGCTGTCCTGATATTACTCTTGCCACTGCTTTCAGAAAAATGAAATCGCAAAAGATGGATTTGTTAGGCACATGAGGGATATTGTAGGTGATCAGATGCTCAGGTTAGCAGTTAACAAACTGCAATTGCAGGTAAATGCATAGTGGATTCAATATTTACAATTAGGATGACAATTTTCAGTATCCTAGCTAATTGTATGTTAATCTGAAGCTATGCCTGCCCACACTTTCAGATGGGTTCCAACCAGTTCCAAGTACAATCCCAAGCTCCATGTCGGCAAAATCATCCAAGAGTACCATCTGTTAGTGCTGCTGCCACGCAGTTCACTGATCCCACCTCAATTGTGCAGCTTCATCAGAAAACCTCCAACTCTCCGTCAGATACATCTCATACTTCCTCTTTGGCAGCCAAAATGAAGCCTGATTCAGCCTATCCAACCATGGAAAACAGTTCTCAAAAATCTCGTGAGGTGGAACGTCAGTCAGATTCGCGTGGAGTCCTGGTAGGCCAAATATCTTCCTCTAGTTCAAGCCCTGTAATTCAAGAGAGAGAGCGCTCTTCCACTTCAGTGCAAGGACTTAACAAGCAGCCGCAGCAACATATCCAATTCCCACAAACTTCATTTCCAATGTATGGAAGTGGTAGTGGTAGTTATCACCCTTATTCTGGGACAAATGTCAGTACTTCAGTTTCATCTTTGAAGCCGCAACCTCATGATCCTCAAGTAAGACAAATTACACATAGTCAAAGTGTTGGATCAACTCCATACGGAGGGGCCAGCCAAGCTATGAACATGATGAGTGTGCCTAAGTTTGAGAGGCAAAACTCAATGAATGATTCAAATAGAGTGCAGGGCGGTTCTCTTTCTCACTTTCAGAACAAAAACAGTTCAGCATTACAACAGAATTCAGTTCCTTGGCAAACATCAGCTAGCAAGGAGCAGAGTTCTGCTCCTTTGTCGTCAATGACGTATGTAAAGCCGGAAGTAGTTGATCAAGGTGCTGACCAGCAGCATAAATCCAATTTGTCTACTCCACAAAGTGTGCCTGCTGTCCAGGTTGAGCACGGGAATGCAATTCCTGGAGCTTTAAAGGATGATCTTTCAGAGAAGCAATCTTCTAGAATGAGTTTCTCGACATCTACTGGCATGATGCCCTCAAATTCAGTTTCTCCTTCCATGACCTCACAGCTTGACTCTAGCGTTCCGGTAATTTGCAGAATAATCAGGCATAGTATATCCTTCTACTTCATTGTTACATTGTTATGTTGGGAAATATCATGTTCGTATGTTGATGCCCTGTTTGTTTATATTTTCCTGCTTGTGAGACAATTGGTATTATAATGTTAGAAAACATTAAACATAAATTATATGTTTTGATACAGTTCCAAAGTGCTTCGTTTTTACTTTTATTTGTATGCTTATTCGCCTTCTATTTTGAAAACCTCATGGGTATTGATCTCATGCATATTGATTTACTTGTATACGTGAGAGTATATGTGCAGTCGTTGTTGTTGATGAGTGAATTCCTTGTTGCTTCTTTGTTCGCTAGTTGAGCTCTCGGATTCCATCTGTAACCTCTCCATCTGGAGTTAATGCAAGAACACCACCTAAAAAACCTTCTGTTGGTCAGAAGAAACCACTTGAGACACTTGGTTCTTCACCACCACCATCAAGGTAAAATAATCTTTTGGTGCACTGAAGCTTGAGAATGATAATAATTATTGGTTCATAGTCAATTTGCCTCGTCGATACTGATTTTCTGTTTTCTTGTTGTTTTGTGTAACCAATTGGACTTTCCACAGTAAGAAACAAAAAGTTTCTGGTGCCTTTTTGGATCAAAGCATTGAGCAACTCAATGATGTCACTGCTGTCAGTGGAGTGAACCTTAGGGTATGGTTTTGGTGAAAGCATTGCCAATTCTTTAAACAGTGAAGTTATAAAAAAAAAAAAACTTTTGACTATCTGCTTTTAAACAGGAAGAGGAAGAACAACTATTTTCTGGGTCCAAGGAGGACAGTCGAGTTTCAGAAGCATCCCGAAGGGCTGTACAAGAGGAAGAAGAAAGACTCCTTTTGCAGAAAACTCCACTGCAGAAAAAATTGGCCGAGATTTGTTAATACACTTTATATCCCTCAGTTTTCGTCTTAAGTTTTTTGTCGTTCCACAGATGTACACTTTTTTGCCATGTGGAAAGATCAATATTTGTCACACAGCTGATACCTAGTTTTGTGTCTTACAGTGGCCAAATGTGGTTTGAAGAATATAAGCAATGATGTGGAGCGATGTTTGTCCTTGGTAAGATGCTAACTAATTACTTGGTCCTTTTTGTTATGTTCTATTTACATCTATTCTCATGCAACTGAATTTTTAGTGTGTGGAGGAAAGGATGCGTGCACTGTTATGTAATATAATCAGGCTGTCAAAACAGGTTAGTTTTCTGTTTTCTCTTCGTGTTAAGCTAATTGTCTTTCACCTATCTTTCTAACACCCAATGAATCTTGCAGCGCATTGATGCTGAGAAGGACAGGCACCGAACTTTTATAACTTCAGATGTTCGGCAACAAATTATGATAATTAACAGGAAAGCTAGGGAAGAATGGGATAAAAAGCAAGCTGAAGCAGAAAAGCTCAGGAAACTTAATGAAGTGGGTGCTCAACATATGATCTATTTATATATGAACCATTCATTATACACACCCATAGCCACATAGAGAAACACTTGGTCATACATACACATGGTTCATACACACGCCAACACCCTCGATCATGTGCACAGCACAGTCACACACGCACAGACACACAGAGATATTCACTTTTGCTTAGATTTATGATATATCTATGACTAACAGGCATATGCATTAATAAAGTTCAGGCGTGCATTATTAATGCTCTACTAAAAAGAAAACTGTTGAATGCAGCCTGAGAGTGATAGTGGAGTTGATGGAGATAAGGAGAAAGATGAAGGTCGTGTAAAATTAGCCAAGGTATCAAGAACCAATTGTCTATCATAGCGTTATATATATGTATTTTCCCTGCATTCAGATAAAGGCATTCTTTTTAACTTTATCCAGTGTGCAGCCAAACAAGGAGGAAGATGACAAAATGAGGACCACAGCTGCAAATGTTGCTGCACGCGCTGCTGTTGGGGGAGATGACATGCTGTCAAAGTGGCAACTTATGGCTGAGCAAGCTCGCCAGAAACGTGAGGGGGGGATCGATGCTGCATCTGGTTCTCAGACAGGTAAAGATGTGAACCGGAGGTCTTCAGCAACATCCGGGAGAAATGCGAAGGACAATCAGGAAGCAGAAAAAAGAGGCCACGGAGCTCCTGGTTCTGCATCTGGTTAGTGTGTGTGATGTAAGATTGATTATTAGTTTTGAATTTGGAAATAATGATGACGACTAAAGATTGCAACAAAATGATATGCCAAACAACGGTCAATTATGGCTTGTGTTTGTCATGTGCTAATTCATATTGACAAGAATCATTTATCATATAAAATCAGTATATAATGGCTGAAGTTTATAGCGAACAGTTCCTATGTGCTCCTTTTCATGCATGAATTTTAGTTGGAAGCATGCATTATGTGTGATGCTTCAAAATAATTGGAGGTTGAATGATATATGTCTAGTTGTAGTTTTTGATAGGGGATTAAGCCTTGGCTGATAAAATATCATATCTTCAACATCCCTCTCTCTCTCTCTCTCCCCCTCTATCTATATATATATACAAACTTTTCCTCTCTTCTCTTTCCTTCCATTTTCCTTGCATGCACAAAGACACCATTTAATGACACTGTTAGTGAGTGCAGGATTCAATTTATTATGTATTTCATAGAAGTAGATTATAGACAAGAATTGTCTTCTTTTGGGCTTATGTGGTGCTTGTATGATGTGATTGCTAAGAAGTCTCTCTTGGAACCCTCCTTATCTTCCAGAGCACCTCCCTAGGTAGTTGGGGTTGCTGCTCCATGGATGGTTTGGTAATTTTTCTTGCTTGAGCCTTCTGGTTTAACCTGTTTGGAAAGGGATCGTGAAATATAAGACTTTACGCACACCTGAGTGCATTCTCACCCTTGTGGGATCTTAAGCAGAATCTTCCTGATTGTTCATAGTGGTCTGTCCAAGGCACATTGCATTTTGGCCTACTTGTTTGCTGAGAAGGTAGTAAGCTTTTGTAGGATGTCAGGTTTTCGTTTCACTTGCCTTTATTTGAAAAAGTGTTCCTGTTCCCTTATGTATCTTATATTTAAATAAAGAAAGGAGAAAGAATCAGCTGTCTATGCTGAGGTGAAGAAGCAATGATGATTGCCTGTGGACTTACAAACTGTCATGCACTTGTAAGTGTCAAATCAGTAATAGGTTTGCCTGCAGACGAAAGAGGGAAAGGTCAATGGGAAAGCATCATATCTGCTGCATCTCAAAGTTCTGTTTTGATTCATATCTCCATTGACACTGTTTTAGAGTTTGCATATGCTGTTGGACGCTGTTGTCTTCCAATTTGTTCTGTATTGACTCCATTTTCTTTTAACAGGGAATGTTAGAAAATTCGGGAGGAATCAACTTGGTGGGGCTCAACCTAGAGTGCCTCGAAATGTTTCTGTTAAGGATGTGATTGCCGTTCTGGAAAGGGAACCCCAGATGTGCAAATCTACACTGATTTACCGCTTGTATGAGAAAATTTGTTCTGAGGCTGCAGCTGAATGATATGGGATATGCGGAAATATGTTGTGAGTGAGTACAAGTGCAGCAGAATTAGTTTTGGTAGTTCTGTTAATCCAAAGTTGACTTACTGAGATTGATACAAGTGGCAATTGTTAATTTGAGATGAGAAGGTTTCCCCTGATTTTTTTTTGTTTTGGGTAATTAAGTTTGGAAATTCGATCTTATTTAACGTGTGCATCTGCCTCTTGTGTAATTTTGTTGACAACACCAATTTATTTATTGATGTCATCGTGCCAGAGAAATAATCAAATCCTGGAACTTTTTTTCCAATCATTATGGCTTAAAACTTTTTGGTGATTGTCATTTGGTAGTTCAATAGTGGAAGGCTTTTAACAAAACTTTGCTTCTAATTAGATAAATTCCTTTTATCATGTATTTTATCAGATTAGTTCATCTTATTAAATTCTCATAGTGATCATCCTGGAGACACAATTTTATTAATTTTACTTAATGTTGATCATCAGAAAGGAACCTCAAACACAAAAAGAAAAAAAGAGAGGTAAAAGTGGCTCCATATACTGGCGAGTTGATATAACTTGTGGGTTTGTTCAGAAATGGCATCTATATAAAAGTAATTTCTTAGTGCCAGAGAAAAGTTGTCTGGAAAAGCGAAGTGTAGACCCAAAGAATTTCAAATTTCCTGGTTGGCACTTCGTGCTTCAACTGAAGCCCAAGTGCCCCCCGGCTATCTCTACATCCTCACTACCCTCGCGAGCAAGCTTAGTCTCATCAGGATCTCCGCCATAATTCTTTGGCCATGTCAAGGGCCCGGGTGTACGCCGATGTCAACGTTCATCGTCCCAGAGATTACTGGGATTACGAGTCTCTCACCGTCCAATGGGGGTAATAAGAGAGAAAAACATCAAGAAACCCTAATCTTTAACTGCATTATACTAGATTAGTACAAATCAGTCTATCCTATCTTCTTAAATCGCGATCTAGGTTTTCGGGATGTGTTATTCATTTCCAGAAGAAAATTGCTGTGATCTATATTGGATTTCTCCTCGGATTTTTGTGCTGTGGATTCTTTTTTTTTTAACGATTTGTTGGTTTTTTAAAATTGTTTTTTCTGTTTTTTGCTCAGCGATCAAGATGACTATGAGGTTGTTAGAAAAGTTGGGAGGGGAAAATACAGTGAGGTATTTGAAGGTGTAAGCGTGACCAACAATGACAAATGCATCATCAAGATCCTTAAACCTGTCAAGAAAAAGAAGGTATTTTTTTTGTAAAAAAATTGTGCTGTCTATGTTCCTTAAGTCACTTAAGTTCAAAATACACAGTTTCTATGGCATCCTTATGGTGGAAATACACATATTGGATGCTTTAAATACTTAGTTTTAGTGTATATGTGATTGCAGCTTATTTAGTGTTTATTAGTTATATCTATGATTGAAATCTACTTATATATAACCGTGCTCATGCAGATAAAGAGGGAAATAAAAATACTACAGAATCTTTGCGGAGGCCCAAATATTGTCAAGCTACTTGATGTTGTCAGAGATCAGCATTCAAAGACTCCCAGCCTAATTTTTGAATATGTGAACAGTACAGATTTTAAAGTTTTGTATCCCACACTGACAGACTATGATATACGCTACTATATATATGAGCTTCTCAAAGTAAGTTGAATATGACAACTGAATCCTGTGTGTTATTTAAGTTCTGCATTTACCTGTTTGTTTATTTGAGGAACAATATTATATCAATATATTATAGATGACTGAAACTGTATATAATGTTTTAACTTATGAAAGACGCATTAGAAATAAACATATGAATTTGATGTCTGCTGATAATTGTCATGTTAAATTGATTATAACAGAACTGGCAGCTCAGATGAAACCTTGTTTTGAGTTTGCTTTTACCCAGCCTATTTGCTAAACTGTTATCTACTGTTGTCAGCATGCTCTGAAATACTTGAAAGCATAATTTTTGAATTTCTGAGTAGCAGATACTGAAGATATGTATATATAACAAGAAAAGCAAGCTAGTCAGAAAAATGAAGGTGCAGGGTACTATTAATTGTTATGTGGCTAGAGAGGTGTGCTGTCAGGACAGGTAGCTGCTGAGATCCATGGGCTCATTTATTACCTTCTGTTATATTGATGGTTTGATTTGGTACTCAGAAAATAATTGTCAGTGAATGCTTTATATATTCTTCATTGATTAGTTTGGTGGACAGACTATGACTTTATAATGCTACTACATGTGTTCAGAAGGATGTCTTGGTAATTGTGTGACGGGTTATCAGACTGTACTGAGTGATTTCTTGAATACTTTTTTGAGCCCAGTCTGTCTGCAATTTCAGGCACTAGATTACTGCCATTCTCAGGGAATAATGCATAGAGATGTTAAGCCTCACAATGTTATGATTGATCATGAGCTACGGAAACTTCGTTTGATTGATTGGGGTCTTGCTGAGTTCTACCATCCTGGCAAAGAATACAATGTTCGAGTAGCTTCAAGGTATTTTTTAGTATTATGAACTTTCCAATCAACAGAGATACTTTTGTCCTTTTGTCATAGTTGTTACAGCAAACTTCATAATTTTGAGGTTTCATGTGTTGCATTATATTCTGCAATGCAAAATCATCAGTTGCAAATATTTTGCTTCCGTTTGTTCTATTCCTGATCTATTTAGTAACGTAATTATCACAAGGGATTGTGAACTTGTCCATCCTGTGAGGCTTTGTTTTTTACTAAGTTTTGACTAGGACATTAGGAACATAGTTCTCCATGGCTGGGCAGGCTAATTATAAACATGCAGACAGTACCTCTCTGATGAGAATTTTATTGCTATGTTTTTGCTTCTTTTTATGTTTTTCTTGCCTTTGGATTACCTTTGACTTTATAAGAAGCTCCATGTTGTATTTTGAATTCAAAATGATATGCTGGAAAACAGCTGCTTAACTGCCACGTTGAGAATCGAGGTTTGGGCTAAGCCTAAACGATAGTTACATTTGTGCAAATTGATCATGACCTCTTGACAAACCTCAATAAGGGAGTCATGTGCTTATTCCTTAGTGGTCCTCATTAGCATTAACAAATTGATTGTTAACATAAGCATCTTGGAGATTAGAAATCGAACGCTGTCGGACCAAGCTATTTTGATATGTATTATGCATGCATGCTAGATTTCGTAACTATGTTTCTGAGATTTTGTGAAAAACTCTCTTTTTCTCTCTCATGTTTCATACAACTTGTTTCTAGAGTGTCACTTGGTTTAAACTTAGTGTTCTGTATAGGAATTGATGAATTGAAACTTCATTCTCATTTTGCTCCATGTATGTTTTGTTGAAAATTACAAATGCTTTCATATAGTAAGGTTGATCTCACTGTCAATTGTATTTGATTGGAAAAAGAAGGTTGCTTTGTGTTTCTTTTATCATGAAAGAAGTTATGAACACGATATGCACAAATTTGAAAATTTCTGTTACTGATATTTTCAGATACTTTAAGGGCCCTGAACTCCTTGTTGATTTGCAAGATTATGACTATTCCTTGGACATGTGGAGCCTGGGCTGTATGTTCGCAGGAATGGTAATCATTTTGCTAGAGCTGCAATTGGCACTATATAATTTTTTATTTGCCCACCTTGACAAGTTGTCATAATGGTATTTTTTTTCTCTGCAGATTTTTCGCAAGGAGCCCTTCTTTTACGGTCATGATAATCATGATCAACTTGTTAAAATAGCCAAGGTGATTTTGCTTGGTGCTGAGCCAAATGATTTTTGACTTACAGGAAATCTAGTCAATTTATGTTGCACTTATTTTCACTTACTGGAGTAAATGCAATGATGGGTGTTCTTTTCTCCATTGCTGTATCTTAAGAGTAATAAGAAAAAGTTGTCCTAATTGCTTGGCCAGGAAGCATTTGTGGCTTCTTGTTGGCCATGCTTGATGAGAGCGCATAACTTCAGTGGTTTTCTCTTTCATGAAGGTCAACTTTCATCTCTCGTGGATTGTTGCATTGGTTCCACTGTTGCCAAGATCTTGGCCAAGCATGCATCTAGCAAGTAGACTGCTGTTTAGGCCTGAAGTATTCCCTGAAGGGCACATCTGTAGTCATCAGAAGCATTTGTATGTTTTTTCTTGAGTGTATTGTAGATTAGAATTTCATAAGGGTTCTGTTCTAAGGGTGATGAACATGCACATTTTTAGCCTTTTAGGAGGTCGGTTCTTGACAAAGTGAAAATACATGTTTCTCACTATATTTTTTGGCCATTAGAAAAGTCAAAGTTTGCCAGCAGACTAAGGATGGATCAAAAGTATCATCTTAATATTTCATGGCATAACAGCCAGATATTATCACTAATTTCAGAGAAATATCAGATGGGTCAGGATCACGGAGCACTGGAAATGCACATGACTGGAGACTTGAAAACCTAGATAACCTTTAAAATATGTTGCTAGTCTGATCTGGAGAGGCTGGCACCGTACTGATATATGATTTATAATAGTTGTACTGTGTTCTTATTTCTTTCATGATATAAGCCTCATACTCTGGTCTTAAAGAGGCAGGCCTAGAGCCCATATACTATAATCTTTGAACTACTATAATCTTTGAATTAACTATCAGTATTATTTTTGTTTGCTATCTTATCATTGATGCATTTTTTTTCAGGTTCTTGGGACAGATGAATTAAATGCATACTTGAATAAATATCAGTTAGAGCTGGATCCCCAGCTTGATGCTCTTGTTGGAAGGTATGCCTAATACTGTTCTCTTATCTGCCATCATGGTTTGTTGATAGAAGCATTTAGAAGATATTATGCAGAGTGGGGTCTCTGATAAAAGAAATGGAGAGTGGAGTTTGGAATTTATTTTTGATCCAAAAAGATGGTTTTGCACTTCATAACATAAAGATTTGGAGCTTAAATGTAGTAGTAATATTGGAGCTCATATTAGGAGGGAATGTAATACTCCTCTGGAATCTAATTCTTACCTAGTTTATTGTACTCAATGAACAAGCTGCATGTTATTGATTATGTCTAAGAATCACCTGCATGACATTGAATCTGTGGTTTTTGCATTCAATTCTATTACAGGCACAGTAGGAAGCCATGGTCCAGATTTATTAATGCGGATAATCAGCATCTGGTTTCAGCTGAGGTCATTAATTCTATCTCAGATGCTTTTACTATGCAAAATACCTATCAGTTCTTTTTCATTTGCTCTTGTTGACTCTTTTAGTTTATTTATGTTGCATTTAGGCTATTGATTTTCTGGACAAGCTTCTACGTTATGATCATCAGGACAGACTTACAGCGAAGGAGGCAATGGTATATTTCTTGTGCTATCGACTGAATCTTGCACTTCTCATCCTTGCTCTTTCTGCCCATATAGGATAACCTGTCTTTGAGTTGGCATTATATTTCTTTTGGTGTTTTACCTCAGCTCATCTCTTGCTCTGCTTACTTGTTATAACATATAAGCTTATGGTTTCTGGGTGTTTGAAAAACTTTGTTCCATGTTCAAAATTATTGGTTCATGCTTTTTTTATTTGTTTTCAAAAATATGGCTGTAAGGTGGCTTTTCTTTCCCCATTTTCTGAAGGCATACTTCTGAAAAGAGGCTGACTTGAGTGTGGGTTGTTCCTTTCATATTATTGAAATTTGCAATATATATGGCACTGTGCCAATACCATCTAATCTGTGGGAATTTCACAAACAAGGCTCAGCTACAATAATAAGAGTTGTTTTGGGTGTGTGGAGTAGTGTCATGCACCAGTCATATAACAGCTGAGAAAAGTCTTGCTTGGTGCTTTGATTTACCATCAATGCATGGGGCACTTGTAATGTGCGTCATCGTTTTGTTTTTTACTGAAAATAATTTGGCATTTTGTTACTGTTAGGCTAATTCTTTATTTTATATGTTTATCTATCAGGCTCATCCGTACTTCTTTCAAGTGAGATCTGCTGAGAATAGCAGGATGCGAACCCAATAACGTAGCATAGCAGACTTGTAATGCATGCTGGCTGGTGTTGCATATATATATAAATATACACATTCTGCTTGATTGTACTGATTTAGGTCATTGATGGTATTCATAGTCTTTTGATATTCTGGAGTTGTTCAACTTGCTGTTTCAAAATGCATAATGTATTTCTAATTCTAGTTTTGTACCCATCATGTTTTTTTGTGTTTGTGGTTTTATGTCAGATTGTTTTTATTTTAAATTTAGGAATAGGGCAAAATCATCATCACTCATAGATTGAGTAAATGTCCTAGTTGCAATAGGATCAACTTATGGGTTTGTGAGCATGCATTTTAAGGAGGATGTTGTTAAAAGCTGCATTGATCTACTCAGCATAAATTGTTGATATGACACAAATTTCATGCAAACGAGAGTTCTTTGATTTTTCTCTTTATTTTTGTTGTCCAATGTAAAACTTTTAGCACATATTTACAGCAGTTTCTTTGGAGCTATCTTGCTTCAGAAACTTATTTTTTCAGAAAAAGAAAGATGTTCATAAATATGTTCATCAAAAGCCAAGAATAATCCTTGGATGTAATAATAACAACAGTGGTAATGTCAACATAGGAACATATCTAGCAACACTAGTTGAATGGTGCTGCAGTCAACATAACAAAGAAACAGCAGTTTTTATAAAGAGCTCTGGACTGTTATTGTTAACCAGGGAATAATTAGTGGCATTCATTCTGGTCTTTTAAGAACTCTGTAATTTTGATGAGTCAATTTTCTCCATTTATGGGAGTTATAATAAACAAACTTGTTATTTTCTCTTTTTATTTTTGGGTGATGAAATAAATATTAACTTTGAAAGGAAAATACACTCGATAAAGTTATGTTTGTTACATGAATGGTTTTAGGATTTGATAATTTTTGTTTTTCAGCTCTATGTTGATGTTTCAATTTTAATTGAGAAGTAGATTTAAACAATTTAAAATATAAGAAAAAAATATAATATATATTTTTATTTTTTGTATGATTTAAAAAAATTGTATTCAATGACATGTTACAATATTACAATTTTTATTAAACAAAATTTGTTATCATAAATGAGCGATTTTAATTTATTTAGTGAATTAAAAATTTTCATTAAATGCATCAATTGTTTACAAAATCTTTTTAACAATATCTACAACTTTTCAAAATTAAAATTAATAAAATAGACATAAATATCATAAAAATAAATAAAATTTAATTACATTATCAATTAAAAACTTGCCATAAAAACTTGAATATAAAAAATTTAGTTCCATTTTAAAAATAAAAAATAAATTTAAATAATTATTTAATTTTATATAAAATAATTAAAATTTTTTTATAAATATTTATTTTTATCTTATGTTATCAATCAAATTTTTATATTTAAAAAATAATAAATTGAATCATAATTTATTAATTTAAATTAAATCAAAATTTATTAAAAATTTTAAAAAATATTCAAATTGAAAAGCTCATGCAATAAATTTGGATTTGAAATTTTTAAAAAATATTAAAAAATATTTAAGCTACCACCATAAAAAATTTCAAAATTTTATTACTACTAAAAACATATCTTATTAAATTTATAAAAAATATAAAAAATATTATTATATTTAAAATTATTTAAATTTGAAGGATAAAACTAAAATGAAATGAAGTAAAGAATTTAATTAAATTATTTTTAAAAAAATTTAATAATAAAAATATATTTAATTTTTTGTAATTATTAAACTAAAATTTAATTTAAATAAAATTAATAAATTAAAATTAAAATTATTTTTTTAGTATAAAACTTTTATCAATAATATAAAATAAATATTAAAATTTTATACCTTTTCATAATCTTGGTTCTTTTATTGAGCGACGGTGCACAAGGACGGCGGATCTAGAGAAAGGAAGCCATGTAACGTTCTCCTCGTTCGCATGTTTCCCAGCGACCAAATACTAAATACTAATGTCACGTGAGGATGTTGGCATAAAGTGATGCAGACAAACCGTCAGTTTTCCCGCCCTTATAAACCCAACTTCCCTTTCTGCCCTTTCCCCTAAGGAGATCAGTGAAAAGTTTGGGTTTGTTTGATTTCAAGCCGAGAAAATCTAGAGCAAGAAGAAGAAAAAATCACTTCGAGGCAGGTGACTTCCTTTATTTCTTCATTTTTCTTCAGGAAATTTGTGTTTTATGAGTTGAGATCTGTTTGCTGGAGAAGCAAGAAGCTGTACCAGCTAGTTTATTTTAGAATTTTCTTCGATTATTGATTGATCAAGGAAATCCAATGATTCCTCAATTGTTCTCGAGATTTCTAGTTGGATTTAAATTCAATAACCTGAGGAGGAACTATTCTGCTACTATCTTTAGAGGAAGGTTCACGAGCAAGAGCTGGGGATTGATGGCCAGTTTGGAGTTGCAGTTTATTGTCTACTTTTTGTATTCTTGATTAGCTTTATTCATCATCGCCAGTTTGAAATTTATAGTCGTGTGAAATTGGAAGAGGATAATATAGTTGTGATTTGCTAAATCGTGATAGTATCAAATTATTTTTGTCCTACATTTAGGAATACGACAATCCACATTTGGATGTATTTCTTTTTTCAGTTCCTGTATTTTATAACTGTAAAAAAGAAGTTACTAAATGACCAAATCTTCCAGGTAAGTTTTTTTTTTTTTTTTCAGGAAAAGACTCATGTTTCTTTGTGTTTGGCCATTATGATGTAGAGTAGTGCATAATTATATATTTTCCTCGGAGAAGCTAATACTGTTTCTAATGATGTCTCAAAACAACCACAAATTATTTATTATGATATTCTAAATAATCACAGTTTTTTTTTTTCTTCTCGTGAACTTCACTTTACTGTCAGCCTTCCCTTTAGCATTAATTCTAAAGAAGATCCAAAAGATTTAAATCATGAATCTAGAGCATTTGTTCTCTCCTGATTCTAACTTGAAAAAATGACTCGTTTTAAGTAGAAAGACAGGGATCTATAGTCATCAACTTTAATTTTTATTGAAGTATTGCTATCTAAGATGCATACTAATATGTGAAAGAAGAGACCATGTATGACTTGAGCAAAGACTTTGACAAAGAACGAAATATAATGGTCAATGACTTTCAAGAAGACTTACTGGTCAATGCTTTGGTATTTTGTGGTTAAATCTTTTAAGCAACATAAAACTTTCTTAGCATGTTCTGTAACTGAACCTCTGATCCCTTTTTTCTTGGAAAGAACTTGGATCAAATATTCGAGTCAAAATCTATGGTTTTGTACGTGTGACTTTATATCCTCCAAGAGATGTTAATTTACTGTTGTGAAATTTAACACTGAAGATGCAGGATGAAGGTTGTATACTTGCTTCTTGACTATCCTCTGAGAGATGTTATGACTTATATGAGGAATTTTGTGCTGAATTTTGACACCAATGCAAAAAAAGATGGTGGAGGACTTTGTAGAGTTCATAGATATCCTCACTTCTAGAAAGGATCTAACTCATGTTATGTACTTGAGTGGCACCACCTTGATACCTCATAGCTAATACAAAGTTAACTCTATTTCTGATAATAAAAAAAAAAAAGGTGGTGATAACTGAGCACAAATCCATCATCATGGGCCTTTCACGCAATAATCTTGATAAGAGATTGATATGCATTTCAAATGGGATACTAGGAGGTCGTATGATTATTAGATCATCATAATGGGGAACTTATTGTTATAACTGTCCTTTGATTTGCAATTAGATATAAATTTCCTCTTTTTATTGATGCCAGATTTTGACATATAACGTTAGACATTAGATGTTCATTCTTAGCTTCCTTTGTTATTTGCATGAATTTTCAGCTTTGTAACTTGCTTGTTTATAACTATTTATTCCTTGAGTCCTCCCTATGTTGTGATTCTAATGCATATTCTTTCAACTATTTCTACCAGTGATAATTTCTGTATTTGTATCATAAACGCAATGAAGATCCACTTTGTGTGTACATAGACTTTGAAGCTGGAAGAAAGTAGTTAAGTCTTGAAGATGTTGAGATGTAATCTAAGATAGATGCATGACTCTTCCATCAAGAAAGTTGTCTTATCTTCAAGTCTCAGAAAAGAACCCATGCATTTATGCATTTGCAATTCTTGCTCAAATGGGTGATTTGGTTTACTATAGAAATTGAGCAACTTGTCCCAATATTAGCAAAGAGTTTTCTTGCCATAATGTCCTCTCCAACTTCACTTTGAGAGTACCATACGATGTGAGTGACTGATGTTATAGTTTCTCGTAGTTCCCTCTGGGTTAACCATAGAGCATACTCTGTTATCAAATGAGCATCTCATATAATTTCTTATACGGCATATATGTCTACAGGTGATATTTGTTGAGTACTCATAGGTTTAATCAATTCGTGGGATGCACTGAGTTAGAAGTCTGTCTTTTAAGTGTATTTCTAAATTTAGATTTCTCACTTGTTGGCACCAAAAACTAGAAAGTTGCCTTTTCAAGCTCTTCTAAATTGGTTTTAAGGTGAATGATATTACCGACCATGGCAGCAGAATAAGCTAGTGATAGTGAAGTTGTTCTTTTGTTCCGAGCATGATATAATTCCTTCTCTCTTTCTTAATGTGATAGTTGATGTGATTATTTGCAGTGTCTATGTGCGTGGCTGCAGTTTGGGAGAAGGGCTTGTTTCTCAATGAATTAAAAATTGTTTTACAGGTTATGAGGAAAATTTAGGAGCGACATGGCTCTGGGTCAGACAAGAATGCCTCAATGTATAAAGGTTATAAACATGAATCTCAATTACCTGAAAGCCATGAGGTATAAATGTTTTAGCTCGACAAATAGATAACTTGAGGGAGAAAGAGATTGCTTTTATTACAACTTGCATGGGTGCCCCTTGGCATCATACAACTATAGATGGCAAGACTGTCATGAAGAGATGTCTGCAAAACCCTAATGAGAAATATTTGTTGCACAAATATTGGAATTTGATATATAACCCAACTGAAAGATGGCGGGGTGGGCAAGAGAAGATGATCTCTCTTTTTCCTGGAAAGAACTTGATCAAATATTCAAGTCAAAATTCATGGCCTTGTACATGTGACTTTATATCCTCTGATAAGAATATGGGAATCCTAGTGTTTTGAAATATAACATTGAAAATGCAGGATGAAGCTTGTATAAGTCTTGAAGCACTATGGTCTTTAAGATGCTATACTAACTTATATCAGGAATTTTGTGCTGAATATTGAGATCCAGTGGAGGAGAAGTTGGTAGTAACTGGGAGAAAATTAATGAAGGGGTTTTCATGCAGTTAAATTACAAGAGACTAATATCAGCAGAAAGTTTTATGGCTGACAAGCCTTGAGATGCATCATTACAATGAGGAACCCATTCTTGTGACAGTCCTTTGATTCAATCAGATATAAATTGCCTCTGCTTTGGATGCAGGATTTTGACATATAAGATTAGAGAATATTACATGTACATTCTCAGTTTCCGGAATTATTTGCATGACTTTTCAGCTTTATATCTTGCATATTTATTGTCATTTATTTCTGAAGTCCTTTATGTACTGTGATCCCAGTCAATATGACTCAAATTAATGTTGCTCAATTATTTCCGAAGTGATAGTTTCAGTATCTGATGGTGTATACCTTGACCTTCATGTTGGAGCGAAGCAGTCAGGTGTCGAAGATACAACATTTTTAATTCTTAATCAAATGGGTGATTCGATTTATTGTAGAAATTGAGCAACTTGTTGGAATATTAGCAAGATCACTTATACTCCCATATGGCATCATCAGAACATAAAAAAGTAGTAGCCATCCTATGGTTGCATCCCTTGAACCACGGGAACTATGTTGATTTGTTTTCAACAGTGTTGTCGGGAGTGGAGATACTGCAGAAAAAAATGGTAAAGAGAAAAGAGGAATGTTGGAGCTAAGAATATCAGAGGAAAGACCACAGAAGTATGAGAACATATTTGACTGAGTTTGCCTTAGTAAAATGGATTTGGAGAGCTACTTTCATTATTTTGTTTCCTAAAGATTTTTTGCTTTATTTATACGCTGATTATAGCTGTACTAGGAACTCTTGATTTTTGCATAATAATTGTGATAAATTTTTTCGCATTACTATTTGATCCTCACCATTTTGTTTGGATGAGTACTTGCAAAAGGCTTTCTGGAAATTAAATTTATTATTATGCTTTAAAATCTTAGATATCCAACAATGATATACAGGATTTTTACACTTGGTTCTTATCAAATTGCAGATCTATCTACTTTAGTTCTATATCTAAACTTACTCCTTTGGTGATGTTTTTCTTTTTGACTGTCAAAGTAAGAATATCCGTATCCCTTGTTTAAGTGAGCATTAGTTAATCAAAATGTTGTGGCGTTGTCTCCATTTGGTAATTCCAGTCTCTCTTGATCAGTTAAATAAAATTGCTTCTTTAGTTTGAGAACAGAAATTAATGGAAAAGATTGAGAATAGTAAGTATAAAAAACATTAAACAAAAATAAAATATATTATTGCAAGATAAAAAGGATGAAGGGTTATATCTTCTATCTATTTTACTAAGGCTGCGATGCCCTTCTTTTCTTGCCATAAAAAGGCTTGGACTCCACTGTCTTCTATTGAAATCCAGCAGCAGTAACTCATACTGTCTTTTGGATGGGAGGTTCTCTCCTCGGGGTTCCTAATGAGCTTTCTGCCTCAAGGGCTTCCCTGTGAGGAATTTGATTTTGTGCTACGTTGTAGTTTTCAGTTCATCATTAGTATGGTTTCTTCAATCTGTTGTCTTAATGACCGGTGGCCGTGAGCCTCTGCCACCTTCGTCACTTTCATCAGCCGGTCCAATGGAGCAAGATATGGAGGCCCTCTAGCGTAAACCATATCACTCACAGAGGAAGAAGACGAGGAGAATGGATTGATGATACAATAGCAGCTAGTAAGAACTGCCTTATTGGCAAACTCCTTCAGCAACGACAATATAATCTGCTTGCCAAGAAATCTGTATTAATGATGATCTGGTGACCATATGCTGCCTTGCAAGTGAAGGAGGTGGGAGATAGTATGTGTCTTTTCCAATTTGGAGACCATACAGACAAAGAAAGAATCTTGTTGCACCAGCCCTAGTTCGTAAACAAATCCCTCATGGTCTGAGATGGGTGGTAGCATGTCTTTGAATAGTACCCCTATGGATTGTTGTCCTTCCGGGATTCAGATCCATGGTCTACCACTAGTGTATGTGAATGCTAACGGTTGGGGCCATCATAGGAGAGGCTATCGGAGATGTGGACGAGGTAGATACGGCTTAGGACAAGACTGCGTTTGGCCGATAGCTTCGAATCCGGATTTTGATCAATGTTAAGAAGCCTCTGCAGAGATGTTGCCACTTAGGAATGCCTGATAACTACAAACGGGTGATCCTTCTCAAGTACGAGAGACTCCCAGACTTTTGTTATGCATGTGGTAAACTAGATCGCCAGGAACTTTGATTGCAATCTCGCCATAAGCCAGAGGCAAACGACGAGAAGTAACCAAAGGGATATGGGCCATGGCCAACAATAGAAGGTCCGGCTTATGACTGGCCTCAAGCAGCGAACAGTGGCACAAACCTGGGAAGTAAAAGCCATTTCAATATATCACACTACACTGACGATGCAACCGGTGGTTGTATCAAAAGTCGAGGATGTGTTACCAGAACTGATGAGCGTCGAAAAAGTAGGGCCCTAACAGGACGGAGTAATTGCACCATTGGCAAATCCGGAGCAATTGGGGGATCATGGGGAAATATCTCCAAGGAAGGAAATGGAAGATTATGTGGAGACAATTTCAGCCAAACTGACCCATAATCCGACCACCAAAATAAAGGAGATTTTCTTGGGTTGAGTGGGTGAGTCAGCAACCCATGAACCTGGTAGCATAAGGAGTGGTTCTGCTCAGGGGCTCACCTTAACATGTGAGAGGAATGTGTTATGTAACCTGTTACGCCCCACTAAGATCACGATGAGGCTTTGAGCTACCATGCAAGCCGTGCACGTAGCTATGCCCAACATGTTCCTGCTCCATATTCCACCAAGAAGATTGAAGTTAAATCGAAACGAAAGGCAAAGGCTAAGGACATTTCTTTGTGGACATACAAACAGATTCCCAAGGACAGAAACAACCAAGCCAGGACTTAGATGTCGGAGTTTCATTGACGAGTTATAGCACAAAAAGCTGAGCACGGGCAGGACAGATATACATGACCCATGTCCATCGGCGGCGGCTAGTAATATCTAGCCCTGCCGACAGCCATGAGTTTCATGGCTTGGAACTGCCATGGTTTTGGGGCTCCTAGGGCAGTTCGAGGGCTAATTAGGTTGGTTAGTTCCTTCAAGCCTCTAGTTTTCTTTCTCAGTGAACTAAGAGAACAATCACGGAAATGGAAAAGATGTTGAGCAGTTATGGCCAGAGCGGTGGCTTGGCTCTTTTATGAAAGCATGAGGTAACTATTTCGGTTTCGATGCTTTTCTAGGCATCACATTGATTCAATTATATCAGATTCTACTTAGTCGGTATGATGGCAATTCCCTGGATTTTATGGCCATCTGAATGCTCAACATCGAAGCGAATCTTGGTCCCTATTAAGACAACTACACTCTCGATTCACACTACGATGGCTGTGTATGGGCACTTCAACGACGTCATGACGGAGACCGAGAAATGAGGTGGTCGACGTAGTACCTCCTCTCTGACTAAAAATTGACTTGTCTAAGGAGAAGGACAGAGTTAGTCTCATCAGCGTTTTTACTTTGATTGCTGTCTAAGATGCTGACAGGTATGTTTTTCTACCTGGAAGAAGTTGAGGCTATTCATGACTAAAGCAAGGACTTCTGCAAAGAAGGAACTACTAGTTGAAATGCGTTTATAGATTATCTTTGGTTAATGTCTTCAGCAAGATGAGATTGCTTCACTTGTTTTCAATTACTAAGATCATCTGGCCTTTCATTTGACTCCTCTGCGCTTGCTTTGCTTCTATTTTTAGAATACTGAAATATGAGGTTAGATTTGCACAGTGATATTTCAAAAATCAAATGAGCAAAGTGTAAAAGAGGGAATAGTCATGTGCCTTGAAGATCAAGGGTTGCGTTTCGAGAGGAAGATGGAAAATATGGTTAATTGCAATATTAAGGAAATATAGGCGAGCAAGACAAAATCACTTGTTGGTTTAGCAACTGAGTAAAAACTAGTTAGATCTTCAGGTGCTATGGTCTGGATACCATCCAAGCTAGTTTTTTTTTTTTTTTTTTTTATTTGTTGTAAAATGGAAATCCTTTTTGATTGAATTTTTTATGCAAATCGGCTATCAGTAACTTTTCCATTTTATGGATCATTTAATGAATGTGTGTGGTTTGGTCTTATTTTTATTGATTTCATGTCTCTTGTTTATTTCATATCCTTTGTGGCAAAAACTGTTATGATATTGACATTACACTTGACAATAGCTAAATTGTGAATTTGTTGATAAAGTAAGAGAATATTTGTTTTCTATTGAGAAAAAAGGCCCAAAGACTTCTTGTTATTTCATGGTAAACAATTTATTTTCCCTTTCATCCCCAAGATAATGGCTTTGTGACCCACCTATTATATGAATCCTCCTATAAATATATCAGTACTTGTTATGTATTTAGAATTTGTTATACAAAATATGAGTTATTATTTGATTAAAAGGGCACTAGTTTTAAGCAGGATGGTCTTTGGTGGTGAAGCAATTTAAATAGTGTTTTTTTAGCCTGGTCTTGGACTTTATTGCATCTAAAAAATGTAATTCTTCTGCAAAAATGGACCCCTTGTTTTGCTAAGTGCAACACTGAAAATGCACATCAAGAAAAAGATTTGATCTATGTTGCAATCTAAAAGTTTGCTTCTTTACAAGAAGTTGATAATTCTTCTCACAATCAGTGAAGATCACGGATTATGTTGAGCTTTTGTCGAAGGATAGACTCGAATTCTTGATAATTAATTTGGATAATGTGTGTTCTTGTGAATATTGTTTGAGTTGTTTGTGGGCCAAATTTTCTATTTTTGATAATAAGCATTATGCTTTGTTGTTTGAGAGGACCAAGCCTTGGCTTCCGATATTGTTGCTTTTGTTTTGACCAATTATTTGTGTCCAAATCTTTTGATTGATTGGTGTGAAGGGAAATATTCTATCATGTAAATGATGTGGGCAGAGATAAAATAATCATCAATGTCCAGCTAAGCTTGTTACACAAGTATTGCCATCTCATATACTTAATCAAAAATGCGTGTTGGAGGGGGGAGGAGAGAAGGAGCTTCAAAAAAACAAATTCCAAGAGTTTGATGGGGCTACTTAGTGAACCTTCAGTTCATTATTTACTTCTTGTTTTTGTGATTAGCTATTCACGGTAGCCAGTTTGAATCTCTAATTTGCGAAGTTAGGAGTGGATAATGTCGTTTATATGCTAAATAGAGATAGTAAGAATAGTAGAATTATATATTTCCTTTTCTAGTTTTGTGCCATCTTATATTTCTAGCATTTTAGCTGTTTATTTGGTCCTAAAGCAAGATGTCTCCAGAGAACAGCTTATTATTTATTATGTATCTTCAATTTACCACTGGCCTTTTTTCTCTTGTAAATTTCACTTTACGCTTTAGCTTTCCCATTAACATTAATTTCAAAGAAGATCCAAAGATTTAAATCATGAAGTTAGGGCATTTGTTCTCCCCTTTAATCATAGAGTATGTTGGGTTAAGTAGTCATTTAAGCAACATAACATTTTCTTGGTTTGTTCTGTGACTAAAGATTTATGTCCTTTACTTCATGAATCTGTGCTTTATTTTTAAAATGCTAAAATATGAGCTTAGATTTACATAGTAATCTTTGATCTCTTTCTTTTCTTACGAAGAAACTTGGATCCATTAATATTCAAGTAAAAATCCATGATCTTGTACGTGTGACTTTATATCCTTTGACAATTGTGAATGTTCTTGTAAGAATACGGAAGTCCAAGTGTCTTGAAATGTAACACTGCAAATGGGCTAAAGCCTGTAAACGTGTTTCTTGAATTGTTATGGTAGGGAAGATATTATACTAACTTACATAGGGAATATTAACAGCACTAGAAGAAAAGGTGGTGGCAACTCTGAGCACAACTTCACGATGGAGTTTTCATGCACCAATCTAGACGAGAGACTGATTTCGTCAGAAAGCTTTATGCTAAGTCTTGAGATGCATTTCAAATGGAATGTCAGATTATTACAACGGAGAATCTATTGCTATGATCAGGGCTGGTTTTGGCCATTTGGAGGTATAGAGTAAAAATAAAAAATGAGAATTTTTTATTTAAAATCATAATAATATAAAAAATTTGTGTATTAATAAAATAACAATATCAAGTAATTATTTAAAATAATTTTTCAATAACTTAAAAAAATAAATTTGTTAATAATATTTTTGTAATTAATTTGTTTTAATATATAAAGTTGTTAATCAATTTAACTTTTTTGTGATATAATTGACCACGAATAAAATTTAATAATTTTAATTAAAAAAATATTTTTATGCATAGTTACTAATATTCTATAACCAATTGAGATATTAAAATAGCAAACTAACCTAAAATGTAACATTGCAAATGCAGGATAAAAGCTTGTGACTTGTTTCTTAAATTATTATGACATGAAAGTTGCTATACTAACTTGTATAAGGAATATTGACACCCAATAGAAGGAAAAGTGGTGGTACCTAAGCACAACTTCACCATGCAGCTTTCATGCAATAATCTTGGCACGAGACTGACATTAGCAGAAAGATTGATGCGAAAAAGCCTCGAGATGCATTTCAAATGGAATGTTAGTTATTATAATGAAAAGTCTATTGTTGTGACTGTCCTTTTTTATTTACATTGATATATGAATTGATGTTGAATTTTGACATATGACTAAATATATTATAAATTGTTCCTTTTTTAGTATGAAAAAGAAAGGCCAATACTCTAATGATCAACTCACTGGTCAGAAAGATTGAAGAATTTGCATTTGCATTTTGCGCTACAGAGAACATTAGAATAAAATGTATTGCGGTAAGGAATAGAAAACACATATGTAAGATAAAGAGTTGAAAAATGGAAGTAATTTATTCTCTTTTGGGATCAAATTTGATAGAGCATTCGTCATTATCTTCTTTATGGAACTTCCAGACTGAAGCCATAATGCCAGCAGAAGTAGAACCAGTAGGCTTTGCGGCCCTTTGCACCTGCGGCATCTCCTCCCAATTGTTAAAAGAACAAGTTAATAAAGACTATAACCAAAAAATAATAATAAAATTTGACCCATTAGTTATCTGAATTAAACAATTAATATGACCTTTCAAATTAGGAAAAGTACATAGATTTCTCAATGTATGAAAAATGGCAAATTAGATCAATATATATATATCATACCTTTTGTTTAGACTTGCTTTTTTGAATTCTTACAGTCTTCAACTCTTCTGGTATGTGTTTTAGATATTCTCTTAACTGCTCATCTTTCATAGCATCCACCATATTAGTCTGTAAAATTACCATAAATGTGAAATGAAAAGATGAAAAATATAAGATGGTGTATCTTAAAAGTGAAAGCAAAAAAGTCAAAAGAGAAAATACCCATGTTCTAAGGTCTTCTATCTCTTTGGCTAAGGTGTCTTCTTCCTTGTTTGTGATATCTTTCTTTTCTTGCCATGAAAAGGACTTAGGTTCCGTTGCCCTCTTTTCTTTTCTATCAGTAGACATTATTTTATGAGAACTCAACAAAAATACCCATTCTAGTCGTCCATCTATTGGTAATTTGTCAGTGAAATAAATGGAAAAACTAGAAATGAATGACAAAGTAAAACTACCCATTAATTTTCTTCTAAGTCAACGTAACGGCCTTTTCACATCTTACAAAATTTATTGTCTTAGATGAGCGTTGTTTGACCCAAATTTAAATGTGAAGTTACTAAGGAAGAAAGGTAGAGCACTATTTATCTGCCTTTTGATAACAATTGTATACATATATATATATATAAAGTATACACATTAAATATATTTATTTTTAATTAAATTTTTAATATGAGACTTTATTCATAATTACCTTTACATTAATACTGTATATACATACATAATATAAATGTAATTTTTACTTATATAATTATTTTAATATTCTTCCGATCACTATCAATTATATAAAAACTATTTCAATCACTGTTAAATTTAAAGAACGATAAAACTCAGTTGTATAAAAGAGTAAAAGTACATTAAAAGGTGTCTTTCAAAAATATAAAAATTAAGATAATTTGCACCTTGTCTGTTCATATTTAACACTCTGTATTTGAGACCTTAAAGAAAATATGCTTTACGATAACCTTGAAATGCCCGACGCTCCATTTGTTAGGATGAGAAGCAATGCTAACAGCTTCAAAATTCAAGTTGTCATCATCATTATCATAATCATTATCCAAATCCTCCCACCATTTCGTTTTAGAGTCTAAAACAGAAGATATAGTAGTGCAAGGCACCACTACTTGACAGGTTTGATGCCCCTCCTTGGCATTGTTTCCTTTCTGAACAGGAAGAGCTTTCCAGTTGAATGTTAGTGGAAAAGGGGAAGTAAACAAGTCAAGATGATCGTATCAATAACAAGAAACAAGACTATTAGAATCGATAGCCAAACCAAGGGAAAGGGAATGTTATGAAAATTTAGTTTTAAATGGTAGAGTTTGATGTGGATACTAGCTAGGTGAAGCTGCAACTCAGAAGAAGATAATATAGTTGGAATGCTAAACAGAGATAGTAACATATTGCTTTCATCTTGCATTTTAAGAATGTTAGGATGTGTTTCCTTTTCTAGTTGTTACCATCTTATGTTTCTAGCATTTTAATCAATTTATTTGGTCTTAAAACAAAATTAGTTGTGATTTTGACAAAAAAAAGATATAATTGACAAGACTTGGGAGGAGATCATGATTATCACATTATAATTATAATAAAGAAATTATTGATGCGACTCTCATGTAATTTGCATGGAGATATAAATGGCTTCTTTTGTTGTTGTTGAATTTTGACATATAACTTCGGACTTTACATTATTATAATGAAAAATTGGTCATTGCGACCGTTGTTTTCATTTTACATGCAAGATTAAGTGAATTTATGATTTACTAACGGTAATGCCAAACTCTTCTCTTTTTAATGGCAGAAGCATTGAACTTTTTCTCTTCTCTTCTTAATGGTATACACATATTGAACTTTTTGAGATTAGTTGAGATGGCACACTAAGGGAAATGAAATATTCAAGACAATGATCGTCTTTTCTTATACAATTTTCAAGTCAAGACTAAAAGAGTCCATTTTGCAATTTAATAAAAAATGTGAAAGTAAATTTTGAACTTTGCCTTCAATTAATCCAAATCAACTTGTTATAAAAACTAGAATTTTGTAAGAGTAACATCAAATTTGCAGTAAATTTGAGTTTCTCAATTGCGCCACCCAAGTTAAATACTTCAGTTATCCAATCCAATTGTAGATCAAATTCGGAGCTTCCACCTACGATCATGCCTGGGCCAGCCGCTGCATCCCCTCTGTGGATCTCCACGCCACCTGCTGAGCCTGTCTCCTTTACCTTGTGGATTATATTCTTAGATCCACGTTGTCTCCGTGTTTATTTTCTTGTCATCATCTACTTTAAGGATGAACTATCGGTCTTCTTCAGTAACATCTCTGACTTGTTTCTACTCTGTTTTTTCATTGTCATTTTCATGGATTCCTATCTCATTTCAGTTTCAGAACTATAAAATATTTTCTCACCATGAGGAAGAAATATTGATGAACATCGATTAACTAGAACAAAACAGAAAAAAGACTGACAGTTGTCTTCCTCTAAGAGTAATATAACAAAGGAGGTGTCTCCTAAGCCTGATCCAGAGGAACCAAGCTTGGGGTATAAGGAAGAACTGTAGGACAACACATGGAACCAGTGCCCAACTTAGTGAAAACACAAACATCCTTCAGTTTGTTAGTCTCTGCATGATACAGGAAGATCCTGGCGCCAACCCCCATCAGCAACCAACTATCTTTAAAGGCCGGAGGATCCATCCAGGGGCTTGTGTAATCCTGTGATTGTTCTGTCACCCTCTGGTGTAAATTGCAGAGCAAATGTGGGTGCTCTTCTTCCAGCATGTCCAGGGTTTTTGAGTGTCTGATTTCCCATTTTAAGTTGAACTCATCCTCAAGAAACCAAACCTGAAGACACATTTCAGAGACCGTGATGTAATGCAGTTTGCCCTCATGTTCACCAATGCATGCCTGGGGGATGCTCCTGAACTCTGTTGCAGGGACTGGAACTGAAATCAACCATGAGAGCTCATTCTTGAGATTAAACATTAGGATTTTATCACCATCAGTCAGCCAGTAGAGAGCTCCTCCAATGAAAATGCCTTTGTTCTTGTTCAAATTGTCATTGCACTGGCAGATCTCCGTGGATATCTTCCAGGCCCCTGTATCTGACGAGTATATTTCAAATGTGAGACACAAATTCTTACCATCCTCCTTGCTCTGTTGCACTCTAACAAGCCTGAAACTGGTTGATATGTCCACAGGATCCTCACAGGGATCAAATGCCAGAGCGACCAAGTTTTTTCTGTCCGGTTTTCCCCAATTCAGCCTGATCCATTTTTTCTTCGAGGGATTACAGACGTAGAGTGCTGGGTCTTGAGAAGGGAAGCAACTCCGACAACAAACCAGCCCATTACAGGATGCCAACAAGACTACTTTCTCAGGAAGAAAATCAAACACCATCTGCTGCAACCCAGCACCTCCAGTTTCCACCGGAATGTAAGTTATGGTTTCAATATCATCAGAACACCACTGGAACTTCTGTTGGAAGAAGAAACCTGATACTGGTTCTCTGTTTTGCAACTGAACTTTGATGAAAGAACGATCAGATATAAGCTGTTGCCATCCTTTGGAAACACACTTTAGACCCAATAAAAATTTTGTTGGCAACCGGGACAGAATATTGGAGGGAATATCAGTGTTGAGGAACCCAATATGTTCCATTTCCTAAGATACAAATAGAATGAGTTGGCATGTTAAATCCAGAAACATTAAATCTGTAAGCAGAAGTCAGAAATTAGGAGAATAATTTTACATCCCTTTTGAGAAAAACCAGTCAGGTGAAATAAGTAGGAAAGAAACACTTAAACTCTGATTACATCAAATTAAACAAACAGAGAATTGAGCATATCAATGGATATATCAACATAAATTCTCATACACTGGATGGCAGCAATTCAAGTTACCCCTAGTATGATTTTCTTATTCGAATTTCCTTTGGTTTCTTGCTCTTCCTCAGCAATCAAACATGAAGAACAACAGATATTGAAGTGATAATTGTTATATTAGCAACAACTAAGCTACTCTTGGAGTATCATTATCAACCTTTGCTCTAAATCATGGCAAACTTTGTCCGTCTAAGAACCATAAATGCTAGATTTCATATTATAAAATAATAATAGTAATCTTATCACAATCTGCAAAACGACAGATAAACCACAAGAAAGAGAAAAAGAAAACAAAAGTCCTTAAAGAAATAGCTCCAAATCCAACTCCGATTGAATCAAACCTAAACAGGGAATCCCACAAAGCTTCACAGTAATGACTTCATAATCCATTATACAAGTAAAAGCAGCCAGTACATGACATGAAAGCAAAAGCAATTTAATAAGCTATAAAGTGAAGACTAAAGCGAGAACAAACCTTTTCTACAGCAACCTTCATTTCCCACTAAACAAACAAGCAAATAGTCAAGTTATGCGAACTCTTTTTGGGTTTCATTTTCATTCATATATCACAATCCTAAAATCCTATGACCAAGAGGGTCAAGAATTAATGTGTGTCTCACAACCCGCTAAAAGGAACAAAACCCATCAATTGAAAAAAGGGAAGAAAAACAAAACATCTTCCACTTCTATTTTTCGAGGTCACATTCATCGAAGGGAAAAGAAAAAGAATATTGTAATCCTTTTCCGCATTTAGGCCAACATGGAGCGAGTCATTCCAAAGTTTCTTGGACTTTCGAGTGAACCAAACGACTAAGAAAAACTCATGAAACGTAGGCGCGGAATGAACAAAAGGACAGTAGTAAATACAAAGTATCAGACATCTTTCTATCAATCAAACAAACAAATTTCCCAATCCTCTTCCTTACTCTCAAAATCCCTCGAAAGTCAAAGCCACCAAGCACTACCAGTCGCTTTCTTTCACCATAAACAACACCCTTACCAGCTCTCTGTCTCTTCCTACCATCGACCAGCTATCCCTCTACATGCGATAAAGAAAATAAGAAGAACCGGGATAACAGAGAAAGTGTGGTAGAGCACCACGTAGCAGTAGCACAGGGCAGGTCAGCACTAACACCGGGTTGGTAGGGGAGCATGAAGGGAGAAAAGAGACGAAAAAGAAGGCTGTACTTTGAATGAAACACGTTCCCTTGAATCAAATGAGTGGGCCGCCTGAACATTCAAGTTCCACCCAAGCAACGATAGGTAGAAGATGCACGTGGTTTAGGGTGCAGTGTTAGTCCATGGGATGAGAGACAGAGGATATCATGCCCTAGAGGAAGCTTGTCGGTTTCATGCTCGGTTTGCGAGTAGATCTGATCACGGATCGAATTCGGTTCGATTTTGATTTCGAACCGTTGATTCAAGATTGATAGTTAGAATGAACCAGAATTTAAATTATTACGTTATGGTTTCGGTTAAAGTTCGATTCAAAAGTGATTTAAGTTCGATTCAGATTTCGATTCATATGCGATTCAAGTTTCAGTTCGATTTTGGTTTCAGTTTATATTTTAATTATAAATATAATATTTTTATTTTTATTATAAATTTTTAATAAAATTAAAAATAAAAATTATCATATTTTTAATAAAATATATATTTTAAAATTTAAATTAATTTTTAATAATTTTTAAATTAAATTTTTTAATATTTAAAAATTAATTTAATTAAAAATTGAATCAGAACCTTTGGTTTTGAACCGAAGGTTTTGGTTTTGGTTCAAAATTTACATGAATCGTAATCGAATCATTTTCAAAATAATTTCGATTACGATTTAAAATCAGAACCGTTTATACCAGTTCCGATTCGATGAAAAACCTTAAAATTACGATTCGATTCATCAGTTTAAACTGAACCATAGTCAAGTCTACCTGCAAGCAAGCTGTGGTGGTAATACCACGATAGCATTCATTTAAATTTGATTGCATGCAATAAGAACCAATTATGGTACACATGAAGATGTTTTATTTAAACTTAAAGTTCATTTATGTTAGCCATTTTGATTGATTCACGGAATTCCAGTAAAAATATAAATATTATAAATATTATTTATTTATAATATTATAAAAATATAATTAAAAAATATTAATTTTATTAATTTAATGTAAATAAAATGAAATAAAAAAATAATATTAAATTCTGATGTCAAAGTTGGAGATGTAGACAAGAAATGGTTACCTTGCTTACCCACGCTGTTGGGCCCACTATATCGACCCAATATTCCAATGGACCACTGATCTGGTACAACTTGGTACAAGTGCCATCATCATTGTAGAAAATAGAATCAAATGCAGTAATGCGTCAGCAATCCTGTACTTGACGAGAGAAGATAGAAACCCTTAAGTAAATTGATTGCTAATGAGGAAGGAATCCAAGCAATTGCTTAGCTGCCTGTGTAATTTGCTTCAGACTGTATTTATAGTCTGCATCTATAAATACAAGAGTACTGTACAGTTCAGATAAGTTTTGGTCATATTTAATGTAGTTTAGTTTCATAAATCAAATTATATCCATTTATGTTTAACAAAACAATCATAAAATTTGTTTAATACATCAACTAATCAGCAAAAGTAATCAATAAACAATCTTATAAATTTACTAAAACAAAGATCACCTTCCATGGATCTCATCAATGCAAAACTGCAACCATTATTCTCACCATTCACATGGCAATATAGTTCATAAAATGTTATCATTATTCAAATTAATTATAATTAATATTCATATCATTCATATAATAACCAATATTTTCATCATTCACATAATAACCAACGTTTCTATCATTCATATAATAACAGTTATTCACATTTATAATATCATAAGTTCTTTTCAGAGAAGGCACCTATTGTACACTTTTACAAAGAAATATATGTTCAAAAAAGGAGATATTCTTACACTCAATAATTGTATTTTCATGTATGTTAGGAATATTAAATTTGTGCACTAGCAACCAATATGCACTACTATAATTTGCATATCCAATGAATATACAATCAATGGTTTTTGATCATATCTTTACCTTTTTAGGATTAAGAACAATCACTTTAACTAAGTACCCCCACACTTTCAACTTTTCGTAGGAAGGTTTTCGGCCTTTCCATAATTCATAAGGAGTTACATCATTTTTCTTATGAGGTACTTTATTAAGAATGTGAGTTGTAGATAGAATAGCTTTTCCTCACATGTTCTAAGGTAACCTAGGACTTATCAACATATCATTCATCATTTTTTTAATATACGATTCTTACATTTCGTAATCCCATTAGATTGATGTGAATAAGGAGCCGTAGTTTGATAAATAATCTCATATGTTGAACAAAATACACTAAATGATGTTTCATATTCACTACCTTTATCGCTCCTTATAACTTTTATTTTCCTGCTAAGTTGATTTTCAACCTCATTCTTATAGTGTTTAAACACTTTTAAGGCTTTATCTTTACTTTTTAGTAAATATACATAATAGTAATGTGTGCAATCATCAATAAAAGTAATAAAATACTTTTTACCACCTCTAATTTGCATGAGCTTTAAAACACAAATATCACTATGTATTTATTCTAGAGGTTCAATGTATTTATTAATTACTTGAAAAGGTGTCTTAGCCAACTTAGCTTCCACATACATTTCACATTTGTAGTCAGTATGAACGTGGAATCTAGGTAATAACTCTAAGTTTACTAGCTATCATAAGGAACTATAATTTATATGTCTTAATATATGATGTTATAAATTAAAAGACTTAACCAAGTAAGAGGAACTTGTAATACTTTTATTAAAATTATGAGGTACAGTCATTACATTCATTTTGAATAACCCATCAGTCATATACCCTTTATCTACAAACATTTTATGTTTGATCAATACAAATTTATTGGATTCAAATACTAACTTAAACCCATTCTTACTTAGTAGCGATCTAGAAACCAGATTCTTACAAAAATCTAGTACATGATACACATCACTTAGAATGAGTTCTTTCTTGAAGGTCATCTTAAGCATAATTTTGTCAATACCTTCTACTTTAAAGATTGCAGAATTTCTCATAAAAAGTTGTCTTCCACCATTAATTGCCACATAAAAAGAGACATCTTCTTATTAGAACAAATGTGACGAGTGGCTCCAATATCTACCCACTATTCTTTAGCATTATCCATTAAGTTAGCTTCAAACATTATAGTACTCAACAGTATATTAACAACATGTGCTAACTTGTCTTCCTCGAATATATGCACTTGGTTCGATTTTTTGCGGTAATCCTTCGCACGGTGACCTTGCTTATGACATACATAGCACTTGCCATTGAATTTCTTAGGCTTGCCTTGGATTGAACCTTGACCAAAGTATTTTTTTTTTCTTTTTTTTCTAGTCTTTTGTTCCACTAAATTTGCTTTGGATTCCATGGGTTGTCTTCTAACCTTCTTTTCAAACATACGATTATCTTCTTCTATCCTCAAAGGTATAATCAGATCCTCAAGTCCCATCTCTTTACGCTTGTGCTTTAAATAATCTTAAAATCTTTCCAAGATGATGGTAAATTTTTAATGATATAACCCACTTGGAACATCTCATTTAGCATCATATTTTTTGCATCTAGCTTATGTAGAATCAGTTGTAATTCTTAGACCTAACTAATGACAATTTTTGAATCTATAATTTCGTTTTCCAAAAATTTACCAATAACGAATTTCTTCATGCCAACATCTTCTACCTTTTATTTCTTCTCCAAAGATTCCTACAGTTCTTTAGCAGTTTTGATTAGACTATAAACATTATACAATGCATTATCCAACCCCATTGAGGATATAGTTCTTTCACAAAAAGTTGGGATGCTTCCAAGCTTCTACAGCAGGTACCGTAAGTCTATCATTTGCATCTCTTGTCAATATAGGAGCATCTTCTTGCAATACTTTAGCAAGATTTAGTGTTATGAGGTAAAACTACATTTTCTGTTGCCATCGCTTGAAGTTCATTCCATTAAACTTTTTTGGCTTCTCCTTATGACTAACATAAGTAGAAACATTCATGGTTAGGTTTGAACCATTTATAACATGCATAAGATCATCAGATGACATTGCCATTGACTGAAATTAAAATCATTATAATAATTACGATGAGAAAAACTAATAAAAAAAGTAAATCAACTATGAGATTTTGTCTTGAGATTATTGTTTATTGCATTCAATAATACCTAAATCAATAATTTATTTCAACCAAGTAATCAAATAAATAATAAATTAAACTAGACTTACATTAACTTATAACGCGTAACAGTTTACTTGTGTTAAACTGAGGCCATAGTTTGACTTTATATCCTTAAGATAAAATCACATCATAATTAGTGTTATTAGATTGATGGTGAATGTCTCTTAGGATACAATGATCTTTTATGAAAGTAGCACTTTAATTCAAAAGAACAACAAACTAACTTATAATTGTTGTCTCTTAAATTCAAAAAAGAGGAAGAAAGAATGAGTTAGTTGTTTTTTGTTTTTAAATGATTGAAATAGATATAAGATGGAGCTTTGTATAGGTATCCAAAAGTGGCCTTTGAAGGAGCGTATATTTTCAAAGAGATGTATCTTAAGAGAAAAGATGCATCTTTAATGGGAATGTCATTTTCCATTCAAAAGGAACCAATACACTTTTCCATTCAAATCTTTTTTTTTTTAATTCTCTTTTCTAACACTCATTGCATATCAAATCCTACTTTCTTTACATCTTGATATCATAGTGTTTTCCTTACAATTTTATGCTTCGAAATATCGTCATCGTTAGAGTTTATGTGAGTAAAACATTAAAATATACTAAATCTATATTGATTTTAAACTTCTTAATTTTTTTTTCAGCATGGGATTTTTTTACCATTGTCTTCAATTTTTTTAATTTTTTATAAGCTATGCATTTACTTTTAAAAATATAATTAAGTTCATACTCTTTTAATTTAGTGATTAATTAAACTAAAAAACAAAATCATACTTGCTTTGATAAGATACATAAGTAATTTTGCATGAATCCCACCAATCAAAGTATAATTAATCTAATATTGACTTTATCTGTATTGTACCCCTCAAATTTGACCAAATGTTACTTATCATGCATCCAATGCAACTTACCACAACTAAGCAAACAATATTTGGTGCAATTATTAACCTTTCCCTTTAATATGACATACTGTCAAATGTCACACAATCACTTTGTTTACTTGAACTCAACCAACTACAACCAATCAGATTTCAAACTCTATAAGATAATGCAAATAATTTATTTTTCTAATTTTCAAGATTACGAATAAATCTTTTGAAAACTTTAATATGCCATTTCAAGATTTTCAACAATATCTAATAACTTCCCATAAAACCATTAATAGGATCAAACATTTTTTTTCTCAATTTTGAAATTAATTTGATATATTGGTCAGACTTTGGACAACACCATCACTCAATTTCAATGTAATACACTTCCATAGTTTTTTGAAGTTAGAAACTGTAATCCTCAAGTATGTAATTTTGAGAATAATTTGCAATTATTGGAATCTCTTTCAATGATCCTGGGCCTTTAAGAATTATTTGAACTCAATCTTATTCTAATACTAATTCATTAAGAATAAATGATTATTTCATAAAAATGAAATCAAATACAAAATTCCAACATGAACAAAAAAAAAAAACAATGTAAAATACAATAACACAAAATAACATAAGTATGTTACATAATTTGAATTGTATACATTAATCCTTCCTCCCGTTCAAAAAAAAAAAAAATTAAAGTCAGTCAAATATTTGGCATAATTTTTACAAACCATCAATATAAAAATACTTTGTTGAATATGTTTTAACTCTTAAGAAAAAAAAAAAGAAGAAGAAAAAACTCTTGTGTTTCCAAAACACTGTCACATAATAAATTAACTACTACTAAAAAGCCCATCATAATAAAATAAAAATTAGATTAATAGATATAAAATTAAAAAAATTAAAATGAAAATATTATGATTAATTTATAAATAATAATTATCATCATTTTATTCCTTTAAAATCCAACAATTTTAATATCTCTTTTGTTTCAGTTATTTGAGTTATAATAAACAAACTTATTATTTGGGTAACGATTTCATAACATATTGATTTCATGCTATGTTACTAATTAAACTTTTATATTTAAAAATGATAAATTAAATATTAATTTATTAATTTAAATTAAATTAAATATTATTAAAAATTTTAAAAATTAAAAATATTCAAATTGAAGATCTTGTTTAATTTGAAATATTTTACAGACATAAAAAAATATTTAAACTACTATAACAAAAAATTTTAAAATTTTTTGAATACTAAAAATATATTTTTAAAATTTATATTATTAAATTTTTAAAATTTATATTATTAAATTTTTAAAATTTATAAAAAATAAATTAAAAATTAAAAATTATTCAAATTTGAGGGATGGACCTAAAATGAAGTAAAAAAATTCATTTGAGTTATTTTTGAAACATTTCAAAAATAAAAATATCTTTAATTTTTATAATAATTTGATTTATAATCTAATTTAGATCAAATTAATAGATCAAAATTTAATTTATTATTTTTTAAACATAAAAATTTGATTGATAAAATGATATAAATATTAACGTCTTATATAGCCTTTACTCTTATTATTTTCATATTTTTATTTTTACATTTTCTTTTTCTCATACTTTCTTTAATCAAACTATTTTATTAGAATTTTTTTAAGAAAAAACTAAAACCTAATGACATATTTATTTCCTCAAAATCCAGAAAAATAAAATGAGAATATATAAAAATCAAAAATGAAAAATCAGATTTAAAATAAGCTATTTACTTAATTTTTAAGTATCATAATTAAAATTTCATTCATATGTTGACTCACACTCAAATCGAAATGAATGGTTATAAATTTATTTGTATATCTTTTAACTAGATTTATATATTTTTAATTAAAAATAATATTATATAGTTTAATGATTATTATAATATTAAATTAACATAAACTATATTGCTTAAAATTATATTTCTTAAAACATATTAAAAATAAAAACAAAACATTAATTTTTATTTCAATAATTAACAAATTTTTATTAAATATAATAAATTTATTTTACTAATCAACATAATTATAAGTGATGATATATAATCATTTATTAATAAAATTTTAAATCATAAATTTTAAAATAAATTTAAATTGTTAATTTAAAATAAATTTGATCATAAATATGAAAATGTAAAGATAAAATGATAAAATGATGAAAAATAAAATATTTAATTCAATTCTTGATTAAAAGTACCAATTCGGTAAAAAAAAAGACTTAAATTTGCTATTTTTATTGTTTAATCTCAAATTTACATAAA
Organism: Moringa oleifera; assembly: GCA_021397835.1. Lineage (NCBI taxonomy): Eukaryota > Viridiplantae > Streptophyta > Magnoliopsida > Brassicales > Moringaceae > Moringa > Moringa oleifera. The sequence continues at coordinate 5,649,713 of JAJFZO010000087.1, forward strand.
TTTCATCTAAGTTTATTTTAGTTATATAATAAAAATAAATATAATTTAAAATCTTAAATTTTACTTTTTGTGTTCAATTAAATCTTAATTTTTAAAATATCTCCAAATAAATCATAATTTATTAATTTAAATTAAATTGAACTTTATTAAAATATTTAAAATTAAAAACATTACATGATAAATTTTAATTTTAATTTTTTAATAAATTTCAAAAAAAATATTTCAAGTACTACCACAAAAATTTAAAATTTTTAAATATTATGTTTTTAAAAAATTATATTATAAAAATTTATTTATTAATTAAAAATTATTTAAATTTTAAAAATATGTTGGAATTAAACTTCATAATTTACTTAAATAAATTTTTTAAAATTTTAATGATAAAAATAATATTAAATTTTTATAACTATTAAATTAAAATTTAATTTAAACAAATTAATAAATAAAAATATATTTAAAATCCTTATACAAATAAAAAAAGAAAAATTTAAAATTTAAAATAGTATTTATATTAAAAAATCATTCCAGACTCCCAAGTAACAGAATAACCAATAAAAGGAAAATTAGAAACTTCCTTACTCTTTAGGCAGCTGCCATTATCGGCCCCTTGCCCCCACAAAATTTGGCAAAACATGTTGGAAATTTGACAACCAGATCTTTAGTTGATGGATCAAATATCAAATCCCTATAACCTGAAAGCAACAATAATAAAGCAAGAAGAAAGTAAACAACCACAGGAACACAAGATTTATAGTGGTTCACCCTCAATTGAGAGTTACATCCACTTTGCAGCCACTGCACGAAACCCTTTCACTATGAAAATAGATTACAAGAGAGATAACTGTTTCCCTAGCCCTCACTCTACTAGAATAAAACCCTAGGACTCTTACTCACTCTCTCTATTGTGATGTTTACATGGGTAGAAGTCGCCCCTTTATATAGTAGAGCCCAAGGCTCAAAAGATAGATGTGTGAGAATCTCAAGATATTCTTTTTGATAAGTATATACTCTTTGGATGAGTATATTCCTTTTCAGATAAGCACATATATCCTTTCAGATAAGTATATGCCTTCTCAGATAAATATATATCTTTTCAGATAAATATATACACTTTTGTAGATAAGATTGTCTCCACACATACTCAACAATCTCCTACTTGGAGACTAATTCATTATCTCAATTGTTTCTTCCACCTGCAATGGCCATGACTTCCTGATCAGTAGCTGAGAAGCCCCACTGAAGTTGTACACAACTTCAGTTTCTCGATTGTAACAACCTTGGTTAGCATATCAGCTGGATTCTGACTTCTTTGTATCTTTTCGAGTGACAAGACACCATCTTCCAAAGCTGATCTTATGAAGTGATATCTGACTTGTATATGCTTCGTTCTAGCATGATACATAAGGTTCTTTGCCAAATGAATGGCACTCTGGCTGTCACAATGCAACATACCTTTTTCAAACCTGTACCCCAGTTCATTTAGGAAAGATAACAACCATATCATCTCCTTGCTTGCTTCTGTAAGAGCAACATATTCAGCCTTACCATTTTCTCCTTACCTTTGACTTCAAATCCTTGTGGCTGTTTCATGTAAATTTTTTCCTCCAAGTCACCATGAAGAAAAGCAGTTTTTACATCCATTTGCTGCAGATGCAAATCTTCCTGAGCCACTAACCCAAGCACTATTCTGATTGTAGTCAACTTAACCACCGGGGAGAAAATCTCTGTGTAGTCAATACCTTCCTTTTGTTGAAAGCCTTTAACTACTAACCTTGCTTTATACCGCTTGTTGCCATCATGTTCTTCTTTTATCCGGTAAACTCATTTGTTCTGCAAGGCCCTTTTTCCTTGTGGTAGTTCTGCCAACTCCCATGTTTGATTACTCATAAGAGAATTCATCTCATCTTTCATGGCTAACTCCCACTTGATTGATTCATCACCCTACAAAGCTTCATCAAAACTCTCTGGTTCACCCCTTTCAGTCAACAAGATGTAGTTCAGAGATGGTGAAAATCTCTGTGGTGGTCTCACAGTCTTGGAAGATCTTCTCACTTCTGTCACAAGAGTGGTTGGATTTACCTCTGGAGCCATACTTTCCTGATTTTGCTCAGCAATGTCATCTTCAACTTCTTCAGCATTCTGTTGCAACTGATTCACTGGAATATCTCTCAAGTGGATCACTTCAGGCCTTTTTACCTCAGAATCTGATACTTCTGAACTCTTGCCCAAACTATCCTTGTACAGAACTTGCTCATTGAAGATTACATCCCTGCTCCTAATAATCTTCCTGTTTTGGCTATCCCAGAAACGATAACCAAACTCATTGTCACCATATCCAATGATTTTTGATTTAGGATCAAGTTTGCCTCTAGCAGCAGCATCAATATGGATATATGATAGGCAACCAAATATTCTTAGAAAAGACAGGTTTACCTTTTTGCCACTCCAAACCTCCTCGGGTAATCTGCAATCCAAAGGAACTAAAGGACCCCTATTGATTAAATAAGTTGCAGTGTTAACTGCATCTGCCCAAAATACCTTGGGCAACCCTGCATGCATTCTCATGCTCATTGCACGCTCATTCAGTGTTCTGTTCATCCTTTCTGCAACACCATTCTGTTGAGGTGTACCTGGAGTAGTCTTCTCCATCTTGATCCCATTGTCAGCACAAAACTGTTTGAAATCCCCATCAATGTATTCTCCACCATTATCAGATCTCAAACACTTAACTTTAAGATTAGTTTCATTCTCAACCATGGCTTTCCATTTCCTGAAAGCATCAAATACATCAGATTTATTCTTTAGAAAATAAATCCATACCTTTCTGATTGAGTCATCAATGAAAGTCACATAGTAGCTAGATCCCCCAAGAGACGTCACAGTCGAAGGCCCCCATACATCTGTATGAACTAACTCTAGTTTTTGCTGCTTCAACTACTTTCCTGCTTTGGAGAAGCTGACCCTTTTCTGTTTGCCAAGGATGCAGCTTTCACACAACTTGTGCTCTATAGATTTTAAATTCGGCAAATTACCATTTGCCACCATGACCTTCATTCCCTTTTCACTCATATGCCAAAGTCTGCAATGCCATAGGTCAGAGTTCGTACCGGTGTCAACAACAGCCACTGTATCCTTGCAACTTGAAGTCATATAGAGAGTTCCAGTTTTGCTTCCTTGAGCAACAACCATGGCACCTTTGGTAACTTTCTGAGCATTATCATTGAAAGTCACCTTATGCCCTTCACTATCAAGCTGTCCAACAGAAATTAGATTTCTCATCAACTTTGGCACATGTTTCACCTTTTGAATCTTCCAGATATTCCCATTTGATATCTTCAATTTAACATCACTCATACCAACAATATTCAAAGGTTCTCCATCAGCAAGATAAACCTTCCCAAAATTTTCAGCAACATAATTTTTTATTATTTTGCCAAATGCAGTGGTATGAAAAGACGCTCCAGAATCTAAAACCCAAGACTCAAGAGGATTATCAATAGCCAAGAGTAAAGCATCATCTACCTCATCTGTTACAGCATTTGCTGTGTCATCTTTATGCTCACCTTTTTTCTTTAGTAAGCGACAGTCTTTCTTCATGTGGCCCTTTTTCTTACAGTTCCAGCATTCCAGATTTCTTCCAGATCTATATTTGCTTCTTCCATTCCTTGACTTAGATTTGCTCTTATTGCGATCAGAGTTTCTGTCACTTTCTCTTCCCCTGTTTTCAACATTTAGGGCAGAATTTGCAACTGATGTTTCACCTGAATCGATCCTCCGAATCTCTTTTGCAAGAACTCGATCACGAACATAATTGAAGTTCAATTTTGAACTCCCAACAGAATTGCTCATCGCTGCTCTCATGAGCTCCCAACTATTTGGCAACGATGCCAATAGTATCAAGGCACGTACCTCATCATCAAAGTCAATCTCAACAGAAGACAACTGATTAACTATTGTATTAAACTCATTAAGATGAGTTGCCACAGAATTACCTTCACCCATTTTCAAGTGGAATAGCTTCTTCATGAGAAAAACCTTGTTGTTTGCTGAAGGTTTTTCATGCATGTCAGATAGCACCTTCATCAGACTTGCAGTTGTTTTCTCCTTCGCCACGTTGTGAGCAACGTTCTTTGACAGTGTCAGCCGAATAACTCCCAGCACCTGTCGATCAAGGAGATCCCAATCGCTTTCTGAAATCTTTTCAGGATTTTGACCCAAAAGTGGTTCATGCAGCTTTTTCCCATACAGATAATCCTCGATTTGCATTCTCCAGAAGGCATAATCTGTACCATCGAACTTGATGATCCCATGTGATGAGTTTTCTTCGCTACCCATTGCTTTCAATCTCAAAACCCGAAGCTCTGATACCAGTTGTTGGAAATTTGACAACCAGATCCTTAGTTGATGGATCAAATATCAAATCCCTATAACCTGAAAGCAACAATAATAAAAGTAAGAAGAAAGTAAACAACCACAGGAACACAAGATTTATAGTAGTTCACCCTCAATTGAGAGTTACATCCACTTTGCAGCCACTGCACGAAACCCTTTCACTATGAAAATAGATTACAAGAGAGATAACTGTTTCCCTAGCCCTCACTCTACTAGAATAAAACCCTAGGACTCTTACTCACTCTCTTTATTGTGATGTTTACATGGGTAGAAGTCGCCCCTTTATATAGTAGAGCCCAAGGCCCAAAAAATAGATGTGTGAGAATCTCAAGATATCCTTTTTGATAAGTATATACTCTTTGGATGAGTATATTCTTTTTCAGATAAGTATATATATCCTTTCAGATAAGTATATGCCTTCTCAGATAAATATATATATTTTCAGATAAATATATACATTTTTGTAGATAAGATTGTCTCCACACATACTCAACAAAACAATCAATCACGACGACGCAAGAAGCAGAGGACGCCGCAATTATGGATTCTCGACCGTCGAGGTGTGTGGTTTTGGAGCTAAACACAAGACAGACAGGTCCATCTCTTCTTACTGTTCCTCTGCAACTGCTGAGCTTGTGTAAGCGCCTGTTTGTGTGCCTTCCAAGTTACTGAAGGGCCTAATCTTCAAGGCACCAGTTTCTTTTTTAAGAAATAAAGTCCTCTTGCTTTCTGTTGGCGACTTTTGTATAGCACACAACTATATATTTTCCTTTGGGAAGCCAATATTGTTGATTATAATGCTTCCAGACAGCTGCAAATTACTTATTATGATATCTTCAGATAACCACGATATTTTTTTTTCTTTTTGCTGTTGTAAACTTCACTTTAACTTTACCATTCCCTTTAACATTAATTCCAAAGGTGATCGAAAGATTTAAATACGAAACTAGCAGCCTTTCTTCATTCCAGCAAAAAAGGGATCAAAGATCACTATGCATATCTAAGCTCATACTTCAGTAGTTCCCAAATAAAGTATGCTAAGCACAGCTTGAAAGAAAGGACGATAAATCTTCAGTGACAGAACCAAACAAGAAAATGTGTTGCTTCAAAAATTTAACCAACATAATCTGTGATTAGCCAAAATAATAAGAAAATAAAAGCATTACAACTAGTAGGTCCTCTTAAAAGTCATTGACCATCATAGTTCTTTCTTTATGGAATTTTTTACTCAAGTTACATGCTTCTGCCAGGTGGAATAATATATCAGTATGCATCAGACAGTAACCATTGAATAAAAATGCTAATGAACATGGATCTCTATCATTTTTCAGGTCAGAAAAGAGTTTTTTTAGCACTGAGAACCAGTGAAGAAGAAAGGCTCTCTGAGAAATGTGAAATGTAACACATAATCTTGATAATGACTGATAACAGCAGAAAGTATTATGGTTGGCAAGCTGTGAGATATTTTGAAATGGGATACTAGGAGATCATATGATCAGTACGTGATTATGAAAAGGAACTTGTGGTTGTGAATATCTTTCGATTTGCAATCAGATATAAATGGCCTCTTTTATTTATGCTAGATTTTGGCATAACTTTAGACATTAGATTTACATTCTCATTTTTCCTCTATTATTTGCATTAATTGTCAGCTTTTTAAGTTCATATTTATAACCATTTATTTCTAGAGTCCTTGTATTGTGAATCTAGTTATGTTCTTCAACTATTTTTTAAGTTGTACTTTCCATATCTCTATCATAGATGCAATGGAGATCCATTTTGTGTATACATAGACCTTTAAGTTGGAAGGAAGTAGTCGAGTCTTGAAGATATGGAAACTAATCTAAGATAGATTTATGACTCTTTCATCAAGAAAGTTGCCTTATCTTCAAGTCTCGAGAAGGACCCATAGATTTGGCATTTGTGATTCTTAGTCAAATGGGTGATTTGGCTTATTGTGAAAATTGAGCAACTTGTTGGAATAATTCCCAGAGTGTTCCTGTCGTAATGTCCTCTCCAACTTCTCTTTGGGAGTAACATTCCATGTGAGTGACTTGTGCTAGTGTTTCCTGTATTTTCATTTGGGTTAACCATAGAAGCATACTCTGTTATCAAATGAGCATCTCATATAATCTCTTATACAACATGTATTTTTAATGGTGATATTTGTGGTGGATTACTGATAGTGATTGTTTTCATCAGTACATTGGATGTAGTCAGTTAGGATTGTATTCTTTAAGTGCGTTGCTGAATTTAGATATCTCAATTTTTTCCCGTGCTGGCACCAAAAGCTGCAAAGTTTCTACTTTTTCAGCTTTTTAAAATTGATTGATGGTCAATGATACTATCGATTATGGTAGCTGAATAAATTCATGACAATTAAGTTTTCTCTTGTTCTGAATAAATTAGTGAAAATAAGGGTTGTAAACATGAATCCAATTACATGGGAAAGCCTTGAGGTATAAATGTTGGAGCTCAAAATGTTAGTTAACTTAAACAAGAAAGAGAAGACTTTTATTACAACTTCGATGAGTAGCTCTTGGCATTGTATAACCACAGAGGGAAAGACAGTCGTGAAGAGATGTCTATGAAAGCTTATGAGTGCACGTAGAAGCCTTGAAGATGAAGCACATATAGTCCACTATCACATAATCAGAACATGAAAAAGTAGCAGTTGCTGTATGATTGCATTCCCTGAACCACTATGACTATGCCAATTTGCTATAGGGCAGTGCTATTCTAGAGTGGGGATGCTGCAGAAAAGAATGGTGTGGAGTAGAGAGAAATGGAGATACTATCGAATTGGAAAGTACTAGAGAGGAGATGAAAGGAGAGACCACTGAAGAAAAATGTTTTGAAGTGACCTGTTTCATAGTGATGTTTCTTGGGTTTCACTTGGTTCTAACTTAGTGTCCCACCTGGTTCTACCTTACTTTTGCGTCTTTTTCGGACTGACAGATTTCAATCATCTTTCTCTAATTGTCATCTTGATCGATATATATTTTGTCCAAAACTTCACACGTTTTCATACGTTAACGTTGACTCCACCATCAAAGGTATTTCATGGCAAATAAAGTTTTCTTGGTGTTTGATAGTTGTTTTATACCTTATCATGAAGACTTCATGATGTACATTTTGTAAACTTTTGTTACTGAACTCCTTGTTGATTTGCAAGACTATGACTATTCTTTGGCCATGTGGAGCCTAGGCTGTATATTTTGATGAATGGTAATCATTATTTTTTGTTTTAGTTGTTATCTTGTTTGCAATTTGGTTTTTCTTTTCCTTTCTGGGGTTCCTTTGAGGTTCTCCCTTAAGAGTACTGAGGAAAAAATATTATTGTTTGCATAGTAGCCTATATTTGTCGAACTGCAATTATGTAGTGCAATGTTGCAGCAATAAGTTAAACAGGGCCGCAGATGGAAAATTTAGGGAGCTGGTTTGCAGCAAATGGAGTGATAAATATAATCTATGCAGGTATTTCATTAACCAATTATTTATTTGCAAGATACTATAACTGCTCTTGTGATTTGTTCTCTTACGATGGATGCATGCATTTTTCAGATTCTTGGGACAGATGAATTAAATGATTATCAGTTTGAGCTGGATTCCTAGCTTGGTGCTCTTGTTGTAGGGTATACATAAAACACAGTTTATTATCTGCCATCATGGAATAGTGACAGAAGCATTTAGAGGGTACCATCGAGTGTGCGCTGTAGAATTTTTTTTTGTCCCAGAAAGAGGGATTGACCCTTGATAATGTAAAGATTTAGATGAAAAGTAATATTCCACTGTAGTGTAATTACCTCGTTTATTAGACCCATTGAACAAGTTTCACAATATTAATTATATGAAAGAAATGCTGCTGCATGCCATTGACGTGTGGTTTCGTATTTATTTCCATTACAGGCACAGCTAGAAGCCATGGTCCAGATTTATTAATGCAGATAATCAGCATCTAGTTTCAGTGAAGGTCATTAATGTCATCTTAGATGATTTGACTATGCCAAATGAGTTACCAGTTCTTTTTCCTTTTCTCTTGTTGACTCCTTCATTGTATTTATGTTACATCCAGGCTATTGATTTTGTGGATAAGCTTTTATGTTGTGATAATCAGAACAGGCTTACAGGCAAGAAAAACAATGGCATGTTTGCTGGGCTGTTGACTGATTTTTTGATAGCTAATTGTCATGCGCTTCATCTTTAGAAGAGACTTGAAAATCTTATGGTGCTTTCTAGAGATACTATTAAGCAATAATCATCCCATGAACTTGGGAGTTCACATTTTCAAAAAAATTCACAAATAGGAAAAGCAAACATGACATTGTTATGGACATAAAAGCACAGGTTTAGAACCTAGATAGAAGCTGGCCCAGATTAGGATATGATAGCTTCATCATGGTCTAAAATCCTTGCCGATACATTTTCTTCATTTAGTCTGTTCAAGCAAAATACATTTTCTTTATTTACCTCCAGATTACGATACCTGATGAAGTAGACAGCTTCTTCTTTAGTAGTTGTACCTTAAAAGTAGATTTGTTTTCTAAACTTCACTTGTGCCTGTTGTCTGCACATACAAGATTGTAATATGTCACTGTGTTAGCATTATATTTCTGCTGGTGTTTTACCCTTCATCATCGCTTGCTTTTCATCAGATATAAGCTTCTGGTTTCTACTTTCCAGACATTAACTTGTTTTTAGTGTTTAATTATGTCTTTTCCGTGTCAACATTATTAGTTCATACTTTTCTCTATCTGTTTGAGAAAATAATTTGGCATTTGCTTGCTGATGGGTAATTTTTAGTTTCTTGTGTTTCTGTTTCATGCTCATGCATACTTCTACTGAGTGAGTGTGGAGAGAATAAAGTAACAGAGTAGACTTCTACTGCATGTTGGCTGGTGTAACTATGTATATATTGGGTGCTTGATTGTCCTGACTTAGGCCATTGATCATACACATATTTTTGGTATTCTAGAATTTTTCAACTTCCTGTTCCAGAGTAAATAATGTATTAATTTCAATTGTTTTAAATCATACTTTCCTGAGCTTGTGCTTTTCCGTCCTTATTTGTTTTTCTATAGTTTGATTTTGATTTTAGTTCTAAGAATAGACTGTAAGAGTGAGACACACGAAGTTTGGACATGTATTGTTTTTGCTGTGAAAATCTGGAGTATACCAATCTGCTGAAGGAGGTAATCCATTGTGGATAGGCTCTAACACCAGCAGTGCATCATTCTTGGTCACCAATCATCTTCTGTTTATTTGCAGGAACTTGATGGGCTCAACAACCTTAGAGGAAACCTAACGACAGAGAATCTTTGGTACCTGAAGGATGCAGTGGGGGAATGGAAGGCAGCCAACTTGAAAGCAAAGTAGCATCTTCGATTGTTGAGATTAACCTGGAACAAAAATAGATATGACTACCCTTATGTTCTTGATGAGGAAAGGTCAGTGGAAGGGCTGGAGGCCCATCATAATCTAAACGGTTGTATGTGGAGTACTACTAAGGTGTGTGGTTTCCAAGTTGGCTTTCTTCACTCACGAATGTTTTCCATCTTAAACTATACAACTACAGAAACTGCAAACCTCTACCACAGTTAGATTGGCTGACTTATCTGCAGTCTTTGAGGATTGACTATGCATTTGGTATATAGTACATAGAGGATGATGATGTCTATTGGGGCAGTGCGTCAGGAGGAGAAGCAGAAGCTGACAAGTCAGTCTTCCCATCCTTCAAAGAACTCGTGCTTCACAGTTGCTATAATCTCAGGGGATGGTGGGGAAGGAGGGACAACATTAATAGGGGGAGAGAGAGAGAGAGCTGCATTGGTTTCCTTGTCTTTCCAAGTTAGATGCCCAGAATTACCCTAACCTGACCACCATCCCATTCTTTCGATCTATCAGAGGAAAATTGGGTGGGAAAAAATCAGCGGGAAGCCACTGTTACAGACATTGAAGATGAATATGAGCTGTTTAACATCTTCTTCACTCCTTTTTCCACTCTCCAAGTTGAGTTCCATGATGCTTAATTTGATTAAGGATACAGAATCTCTGCCAGAGGAAGGTCTGAAAAATTCAAATTTTGACCATTGATGGGTGCCCAAAGTTACTTGCTTTGCCAGGAGAAGGCTTCAGATGCTTAACCTGTCTCCACTCTCTTACTATGGATATTGTGAAAGGCTGACGTCTCCTACTGGAGTATTTCAACATCTCACTGCCCCTGAGAATTCAGTGATGCAGCTGCCCACAGCTGGATCTCTCAGAATTGGATGAGATGCAACTTCAAGGCCATAAGTGTCTTTCCCTGCTGACAATTTGGAACCTCTCAACATGTTGTCTCATGGGGAAGGCTTGTAATTGGTTCTTGCTGCAATTTGAAATCACTACCTATTTCGATGGATTGTCTTGCCACTTTACAAGAATTGAAAATTTGTGTTTACCTGCCTTTGTCTGGAACATGCAAAAAACACACTGGCATTGATTGGCCTAAGATTGCTTGCATGCCGCACATCAAAATTTCCAACAGATATCATATAAAATTCTTGTAAAGGTTAGTAGTTGTATATCAAGTCCTTAGCTCCAATTCTTTTGCATATTTAAACTCTCCTTCTCTTCATTGCTTCAGGTTCTCAAGGTTGGTGCAAATCCTTTTGTTCTACTCAGGCTTCCTTCAATGCTCAGTGTACTTATCACAAGTCTGCAGAAACAGAGATTCAACCAGTGCACCTTACCAGCTCTACAGTTCTTCAAGTACTATCTGCAATTTGAGGGCAAATATCTCATTTCTCTGTTTTTTCATTTCTAATTAATTTTTTAGTTTTACTTTTTATAATAAATTTATGTGGTTGTTGAATTCATCCAATTGGTAATTCATATGGAATTTGTGGGTGTGCTAGGTTTCATACAGTCATCTAGGGAAAAGAAAAAGAAAAATCATTATCTCCCTAGTTATCTTTCAAGTTCTTTTGATGTCTTTTTCTTAGTTTCATTTGGAGATTTGCAAGTGGCCGATGCTGTAGTTATTGAGCCTGCTAAGAGAATAAGTGAGAGGCTAACCTTCAGATTCTCGTTATTGTTGTTAAGCTGACTAATTGGTTTCTGATGAGAATTCATTTGCATTCCTTATTCATAAATTTTTTTGTTGAATTTCAGACACAATAGTGAGTTGGCCTTATGTGATATTTCTAAATTGTGGCTAAACAAATAGTTATTAACCACCCCACTGCCAACCTTATTTTTAAAGTTTGAAATGTAAAGTCACAATAGAGTTTCTCATATCTTATTTTTGTTTTTCTTTCTTAGGAATTGCCTATTTACAAGTATTAGTTGTTTTACTTCACGATAAAAGTTGGTTAGAGAGCAAATTAATGTGTTACTTAACACCATTTGTAAGTATTCTCAGCGAACTTTAAACAATTTCTTGAATCAATTAGAGAATGTTTGAGGAGTAATCGCTTTTATGGATTAAATTGTTGTATCTAAACACCATGTTGAAGCTGAGAAAAATAGTAACTACAATGAGACACTGGAAGGTGTTCTATCTCATATTCATTGTTTTCTTAGTTAATATTTGTTATTATATTTAGGATTGTTTCATTTTAGTTGTTTTAGATATTTTAAATTTTTTTAAATATTGTTTTTGTAATTTTTATTAAGAAATGATGTTGTTTAAAATGGTAAAAATCTTTTTTAGCTTTTTTTTAATTGTAGTTTTTGAAAATGTCCTATCATTATTAATTTATATATTTTTAGCTTAAACACTAAATAATATCAAATAATCTTTAAGCAAATGATTTATTTTTTAATATTTTAAATATATTTTCAGTTGTTTAATACCTCAAAAAATGGGTATTGATGGGACATAATTTTTTTTTCAAATGATTATAATGATTGGTTTTCATTAAAATTTGAAAAGTTTTGGAACTTTTTTCAAAATGTTGATTGTTTATCATTTGATTTTTTTTTTTTAATTCTCTTGTCTACTTGATTCTTCATCTTCCATTGTGAAAGCTACATTATCAGTGAAACTCTTTTTTTTACATCATCGTCATAATGGAGGTCAAACTATTAAACCATTTTTGAAACTCATTTTCAATGAAATCTATTTTTAATATAAGCCTATTTTTGCTCGAAATTGATTCATTTACCTCTTTTTCTCATTTTTCTGTCTCTCATGTTGTAGCATTCATCTTACTTTGTTACTTTCACCTTATCGTTGACTATATTGAAAAGCCATTCATCACATCAAACGGATTTGTGCAAAGAGAGTAACTATGAGAAATCTATCGAAAATTCTTATCGTGCATCTCATCGTTAAAATTTATGTTCCTCACTGTTGTTGTGAATGTATGGTGAAAGTATGATACAAATATTTAATTTTTATCATTATATGCATCAAATGAGAGTAACTTTAAAAAAATGTGTTAGATTTCTTAGTTTTTAGTCATTTGTAGTGATATTCAATTGTAAAATATGATTGAAATTTAGATTTCTTAATTTTTAATCATTCTAGTGATATTCGATTGTAAAATATGATTGAAATTGATAAAGTGGGCAATTTTTTTGAAAAGTTTGATAAAGAGTTTGAGTTATATGCAAAGTGCAAGATTATTGAAGTTGTATTAAGGTGATAAGATTATGAACTATATGGATAATGAGATGGTTAAACAATTTTACGCAGTGGTGATTTTTGAAAGTTTAATAGTAAGTTCAAGTAGTTTGATAATGATTTGTAATCTTGGTTAGTGACTTATATTTTTTATTTTTTTAAAAAAAATTAAGATGTAAAAAGAGAATTTATGATGTAATAACTTAATTTATCAATGAATAACTAACTATTAAATATTAAAATAATAATAAATTGGGATATGTTTGATAAGGAGAATAAAAATATTAAAGAATTTAGTTAAGAAAATCAAGAGACATTTATATTTGTTATTTTGTAACTATTTTGATTCATTTTCTTATCTTGAATCATGATTATTTTGTTTTTTATTTTGCATTAATTTGTTTTCTTATTTTGTGTTGATTTGAGTTAAATTTTATTTTTTAAAATTGATTGTGATTGATTTTACTTTAAATATAAATTATTAATTTTTTAAAATATCATATTTTATTTGACCATAATAATATGTGCATTTCTTCGAATCGATATTGAGCATTAGATGGTCCTGATAAATACTAATTTCTATATTATTATGTTTTACTATTATATTATTCAATGTAACAATAATTACTAACTTGAACATGTTAACAATGAATAGAATATGTATGATAAGGATAAGAAAAATATTAAGGAATTTAGTTGAGAAAATGAAAGATGTTTATATTTGTTGTTTTATTTCTTAATCTTGACTTATAAGTATTTAATTTTTTTTTATTTTGTTTTGATTTTTTTTTTATTTTGTTTTGATGTGGTTTCTTATTTGGTAACGATTTATTTTCTTATTTCGTATTAATATGTTTCTTTATTTTGTATAGATTTGTTTTCTTATTTTGTTTTTATTTATTTACTTTTTTTATTTTGATTTATTTTTTATTTTGTTTAATTTATTTCCTTATTTCGTATTAATTTATTTTCTTATCTTGTATAGATTTATTTTCTTATTTTGTGTTGATTTAAGCTACTTTTATTTACAAAGCTTATTGTGTTATAATTTTATCTCCTAATAAATTGATTTTACTTTTAATAAAAATTATTGATTTTATTTTTTTACTTTAATGTTTTTGTCTATTTGATCATAGTAATATGTGCATTGCGTAGTAGTTTGTATAATTTACATATGTATAAACTGTATGCATAGTGAGATGGTTAAACAGTTTTATGCAGTAGTGATTTTTGAAAGTTTAATACTGAGTTGAAAAGTTTGATTTGTGCGTGAGAATATTGTTAAGATGATTAAAGAAATTAATAGTGGAATATTATCAGGATGTTAAAAAAATTGAATTGTGTATCATGTGTATATTGTTAGTGGATTTTTACATGTAATATTGACTTATGTAAAATACTTATTTATTAATATGTGACAGTAATTTATGAACCTTTATTAGTGAAATGTTAGAATAAATAGTGATTTATACATGTATGATAATAATGAAAAGTACTAATTTTTTTCACAAATGACAAAGAATAACCCATACAAGATTTCTATGGCATAGTGGTTTGATGGTTCTATTATTGGATTGATCATTGAAGGCCTATCATTAAATTTTATTGAGTCGAGCATTGAGTAGATCTGAAAATGCATCGTTATTTCTATACATGCCAACACGGTTAACGTCACTTGAGTTATGACAAGCTAAACTTTGTTTTTAGAGGGCTTTTCTAGTATAGTCATTTGTTGCATAATATGTATACTATATTTATTTGAACTACATTAATTATTTGTTGATTTATACTTTTGTTGTTGTTGTTGACAAAAGTGATGGCATATTTTGAATTTGCAATAAAAGTTCGCGAGATTAAAAGTTTGACAATGTGTTTATTTTATATTTCATACTTTCATGCTTATTTTAGTTGATTTCATTTCTGTATAGAACCTTTTAAACCAAGTTGTACAAACACAGTGACTCATTCAAGTATCTATTTTTATTTATCGAAGTAACACTTACTTCTTCTATTTTAGAAAAAAATTCACTATTGACTTGATTAATTTACTTTAACATGAGAAATAACACTTTAGATGCAATCAAAATTATTATCATAAATGAAATTAAATATTTACTGTGCTATGGTACTATAACAATATCTTTCATCACTATAACAGTGGAACAAATAACTATAATCTTGTCAACATTTACATTTGTACATCGCTCAACCAAATACAAGTAGATGTAGTTACATGGTACACGACCCAATATAGTTACAATGACACATGCAAAAAATGAATCCAACTACATTACTATTTTTCCTTAATCGCTTATGAATTTGTAACATAGCTATTGCAATTAATTTTTGAATCCAAACCATATATCTCTTAGCGAAATCTAGGGTTAGTCTTTTCATAAGTAGCTCCGCGAATTGTGAATAGAATACTCCATAGGGGCCACTACATCAAGGAAAAACTAATGTTCAAATGATCATAATCAAAACTCATTCAACATAATGAATTAATGAGAGTTTAAGGGAATCTCACTCGTTCTTTTGCTGTGAAAGCTTTTTCTTTATGATGAACTCACAAGAGATGTTTTTGTTAAGTGAATGTCACCTTATCCATAAAAGTACCTAACATTCTCCATTAAGCTACGTAGCATCCATCGAACACGGCTTAGCTAAGATATTGGTGGGTGCATGAGGTCCCTTTTCTCTGATATGAATTGTAAACAGATATGGACATCTTGGTCAAGTTAACTACATACAGTAGCCAATAATATGCACCAACAATGCACGATTTTAGTAATTGCATAATGTATAAACTAGCTTGGCCAAGTTTTTAAGTAACATGAGTCACAAATACAAGATTTAATATATACCTTGTCAACTTCATACCAAGCTTTTTGACCAGCTACATGAGTCTCATTTACTCAGCTTGTCACCTTATTTCAATTATATACAAGATTCATCCCATCAAGTGGGTTAAATGAGTTCTTCACTGGGTAAAATGAGTCATAAGTGGCTTTTAAAAATACTTGTGATAATAAAAAATATCATTAATCACAATATAAATTAAGTCAATAAGCACCAAATAGATTGCCAGTTGCTAACTTACTATGGTTAAGATATATGTTAATAAGCATGTATATTAAGTTATAATGCATAAAGTCATTAAGCATAATGAAAACTAAAAGTCTCTATAATTCATATATAAGTCATTATGAATAACAAATAAGTTACTAATCATAAATATTAAATCACTAAGCACCTCAAAAAGCTAGTAAGTCATTATGGTTCACCAATAAGTCATTACTAACAACAAATGTTACCATTCTCGCATATTAAATCACTTTTTCAAATAACTAAATCTCATTTATAAGTTAGCCAACTCATAACTGAAAATGAGTCTACCACGACCATCATGTTACTAACATGTTCAAGGGAAAAATGACTTGCCTCTTATGCAAAACTTGTAGTTAAGCCTCCATATGCTAAAAGATAGCTATGAACATTAGTCAAAACTAATAATTGCCAAATAGACAATCAGTAACTAATATTTGACATAAATCTTACTAAATCCTTTAACTAATCAGATGTGCTCTTAATAGTCTCAAAAAATTTTGAATCAATTTGTATTACTAGTCCTATATCTCGATTATAAAATGAATAAAGTTACTAATATTTTATCCACAACAATTTAACAAATAATGTAATGAAATAATATTATGAACTACAAAATATACTCATAATATTTAAAGTCATCATAAAAGTCATATATTCTATGTATATTGAAAGATCTAGTTCATATGTGTGCGTAACCTATCTTTTTTTCTTATTGGGATTAACATATGGGTGCACACCTACCATCATTTCTTTCTCATCATTTGAGGCAAATCCTCACATTAAATGGACTTGCTTCATTAACATCATGGGCAACTAAATCACTAGTAGCTTGTACAAGTGTGCCATTAGCAGTGCTAACTACATCATGGTACAAGCAACCTCGTCCTTTACATTCACTTCATGAGGGAATGCAACAACACTAAAATCATCAACAACTCCTTTAACTTCATTAACATGGGTTTTTACCCTAGATCCACCTATAATTTCTTCAACATAGGGCCTAATTTAAGTATGTTTTCCCTAGCTTCATTTATATAGGGCACTGTCTTAAAATCTTCTCTACCTACACCTACAATAAGATGACTCAATTTATTAAAATCAAACATATCATCTACATAGGGGTGTTGTCTCAAATCCACCAATATCCATTTCAGAATTTTCAAACGATGACAGAGAAATGTATATGTGCTATTGTAAGAAATATGACAACCAAATAACTATATTCAACACCAAACAAATATTTAGCAACTTTCATATTAACGAGCTTGCCGCACCTAACCACTATGGTCGGATGCAATGGAAGAGAGAAAAAATCTTGTTGCTTCAACAAGATGATGTAAAAGATGAGCGACTATAAGATCGCGATTGTGTGACATTTGGTAATTGGTTGAACTCAACACTATTAGTTATCAATTGCTTTAAATGGTCTATTAGTAGCCAAGACATAAAGATTTTTTTTTTCTAATTTGATTATCACCTTATGCACCCTGCATAAGTGAATTATTTTATAAAAAGCTCTAATAAATGCATAAAAAAATGAAAGCAGAATTCATGAACCAAATAAAAACTTCAGCCTTAGCAACACTCTATTTTTAGTCATCATTTGATAATGACTTAAACTACCATGTCTCCCTTTCTCTAATAGACGAGATCAAATGATCAAGAATATTCATATGTTACAATTTAAAATGTTAAAGATAAAACATCACATAATTTATCAAAAATTCATAGCATATACTTGAAAATCTCACTGATTTACTGAAAATCGACTTTGTTGTGCCAACTCTTGATTACTTTTATATTTTCACTGAGAAATTTGGGGCATCCCATCCCTTTTGACAACCTTCAAGTTAAGGGTTAGGGTAACCTCAAGGCCATAAATCTTAAAGCACATAGTTAATACTTAAAATGCCAACATTACATAAAGTCATTATGCATGCACTCTATTTCAATATGTTACACATACAAGTCATTATATTTGAAAAATAAGTAACTAAGTATTCTCAATACTGTCATTACTACTAACCATTAAGTTACAATAAACGTTAATATTTTATGAATGTATTTGTAAAAATTAAGCTCATTTTATACGTGATTTGTTAAACCTGATTGCAAATAAGCATTCGGATTAGCCACTATGAATCATATAGAGTTCATTACCTAAATAAGATAAGTGAATATACTAAGCAATAGTTCACTAATAGATAACAAGTTATTGCCAACCATTGTATGCAAAGTACTTACCAATGATGATCATATCAAACCTTGAAAATGGTATTTTGCGACTTTCTTTCATATTTACATTTTACAAGGCCTTCCTAAATGCATTTATTGTTCGAAAACAAATTATAATGCCTCGTGAAGAGAAATCAAAGGAGTTCAAATCTTCTACTAAGTAGAAATGTCATGTTGGCATCCTCATTGTGTTTTGTACACTATATAAGAAACAATTAAATAAATAAAGTAAACATAATTTCAACTTATTATCCACAGACTCAAAATCAGTGGCAATCATAATATTGATGAGTATTTTGTTTGTCATAACTCTAACATTAGAGAAATATCATGCTGCTTGAAACATCCCTCAATATGTTAAAAGCAAGTACTGTTTCAAATAATAGAGCCATGATTGAACTAAACTCATTCTTTAAGAACATGCAAGTGACTTGGTTTAACCTAAATCTAAGCTCTATGTTAGACCATCATGATCAATCATCTAAAGCAATATATTGTGGATTACATGACGTAACATTTGCAAATCTTGATGAGCTATAAGGGAGTGACCATAACAACTATTCTGGAACCTCCTCCTCAATATGTCATCACTCTTTTAATTATCAAAAACTTGTCCAACAATGTCAAAGCATTAATATCGTAATGGTTCATGACCGTGTTATAGAACCAATCTGACACAAAAATCCTGAATGGGATATGCTCTACAATTTGCATGAAATTAATAATATTACATTACTTCAATACATTGCATAAATAATACACTACTTAACCAATTACTTGTTGTGCTATATCGATAACTTGCTCTGTTAACTCCATAACTCATTATATTAAATCAAATAAATATTATGACGAATAATTCACTATTCACTCTACTAAGCATTGGGATAACTCATTATCAAATGTTCAATTATCATCAAATATCTAATAAAATGCATGCATATGCATACTCATTTTGATATTATTTATGCTTATACCTATTTTAACCAACACATCAAAAAACCAACCTCATACCCATAACCATCTTAATTGCAAATTATATTTTCAAATAATGATTTTAGCTATCAATATAGTGAACCCATTATACATAACTCATTCCAAACTCCATGCCCATACCCATACCTATTCCAAATCGAAGAACAGTACATAAACCATACAATGTTAAAAAAGTATATACAACATAAAATTTTGAGTTTTCTAACCCATATCAAACTCTAGTAATAAGTCAATAAAAACCCTACCTTATGTCTTATCTTAGTTGATATGATGAAGGCAAGGAATATGAAGAAACAGTCGATCTATGGAGATCCTCCGCAATCGAGAACTTTCTATGAGTGAGGTTCGACATCGATAAGGGTTTCTAACTAGTTTCTATGAGTGAGGTTCAACGACAAGGTTGCCAATGACTCCATGATGATTGACCACAGATAAAGGGAGGGCTTTGGCTTCAACGAGGGTTTTTAACCAGTTTTACGTGTTGACAAAGCTTTCAACCTGTTACGAATGCCAACAAGAGTGGAAAATGATTATAGTCGATAACGAGAATTGACAAAAATCGAAGTAAGTAATGGTTAGAGTTGACAGTGAGCGTGGGCTATGAAGAATCAATAATAAGACAAAGTGGGTTCTAAGATTCTAAGGTGAGAGTGAATATCGACAATAAGAGTAGGTGTTAAGGTTATTGGAGAGTAAGTTTTAAACATATACATACCAAGATATGGGACTTTGTACAAAATAATGCTTTTGGTTATTACCTGTCAATTAGATAATAAATGCACGTGATATACATAATAAATGAGTATATAAAGTTTTTGAGATACGAGAAAAATTTTGAAAAATGTTTTAGTATGATTTAATATTATTTTAATAAAAATATTAAAATTAATCAAATTATTAATTTTAAATATTTTTATAAATCTTAATTATCAAAAAATTAAAAAAAAATTATCCAAAATAAAATATCAATTAAAACTCGCTTGATATTTTAATTTGATAAAGGATGTAGCACATTTTAATGAATGATCAAGATATCTTGAAATAATTCTTTTATAAATTATTCATGGATTCTTATTATTGTTATGATCGTATGGAGTTATAAACATTTAATTAAATTTTTAATTTTTTATGTAATTTATATATTTTTAATTTTATGATTAATTTTAATTATTTAATATTTTAATTTAAAATTTAAAATTAATATTTTGAAATAATTTATTATTATTAAATTATAAATAAATATTGATATGGTAAAAGTTCAAAACCAGTTAAATATGATACTACCAGATCTGTGAAGAAACTACCATGGGTTAAAATCAAGAGGAAATTGTCAAAATTAGCATCCCGCCAATATTTTTTTGCAAAAGAAACTTCTTTTATTAAGTTTTTTTTTTTAGCACTTACATGTATCAGAAAGACGAAAATACCCTTAAAAAAGACAATGATACCCTTGAAATTAAAATAATTCAAAAATTGAGGAGATTTGTCTGAATATTTTCTTTATTTGAGCTCTCTCTCTCTCTCCGACCTCTTTTTCTTGTATCTGGGTTTTTCTTTGCTCTCTTTTTTGGTTTTTTCTTCCCTCTTTTGTATCCAAGATCCAAAGAAGGAATCGAAGGTAGTCACTAACATTTTTAACTATTTGTCCTGCAGAGAAGAAAGCTCATATTTTTGAGTGCATATTTCTCAATCTCGTGTTTTTTCACAACATATTTGTCTTCAAAATCAGAACGTGCTCGAAGATGAAAAGGGTGACGGGTATACCTTTGAACAATAATGTAGCTTGAATATAATTTGTATTCTTCCATATATATATGAATGTATATATATGTATATATATATATATATTTAAAAATCGTATCTTAATTGATAAATCGTAACATAATTATACATTTGCGCAACAACGTAGCTTAAATGTTCCGTTATATATAGAATATGAAAAAATATATATGTTTGAAAATCATATCTTAGTAAATCGTAACATGATTATGATAATTCGTAACTTCTCTCATGAAATCGTAACAAGTTTATGAAATCGTGCCTTATTTTATGTTATAAGTAATCATTTTCAGTTGTAATTTGAAATATTTTCTTTACAGAATGCGGATAATTTGGAATGGTGAGTGGTCTGAGTCTAGTGGTAGTTTTGAGTATGTTGGCAGATATATCAAAACTAAGGGATATATTGTTCGGAAGGGTTTGACATATGTGCAGTTGCTGGATTTGGTTAAATCTTGTGTGGAGGCTGATTTCACTATGACTGATGTTGTACTGCATACTATAGTAAGATCTGAAAAAACTGCTAGCAAAATTGAGTTAGTGAATGATGACGATGTTGAGTTTATGTTGTACAATGATAGCATAGTTCCTCGTGTGATTGTTGATCTAGTGGAGAGAAATTTTGTTGAGAGTAAACAAAGTTTATGTGAAGGTGAAATTTCAAGACAAGTCAATCCTATTAACATAAGTTGTTCTGGGAGTAATCCAACTATTGAATTAGATGTATATGGCATTGAACCATTCATCCATAGTGAGACTCCCGTTGACACTCAGCATACTAATGAGATCCATACCGATGTGATCAACTTGGATGAGCGGATGGACTATGATATTAGGTGTAAATACCCAATCATGGAAACTCATCCTACTCAACCCACCAGTGAAGATCAATGTGAACCCATTCCAGAAGCAGAACCCGACAATGAAGAATTGAATGAGAATCTACGTCCTGTCCCACCTTATATCCCAGTTACATGCCCGGAAGTACATAATAATTCAAGTGATGGTGTTGTCAGACGGTATGGTGTGTTGGGTGCTGAATTACACGGTCTTGCGTCAACTTCTACTATGGAATCAGTGACTCCAATTGACACCCTTGCTAGAGGTCAGTTTTTTTCGAACAAAAAAGACCTGAAGCGATTTTTGGGTGTGCATGCTTTAACTGAGAACTTTGAGTTTAGAGTCACTAGGTCTAACAAATCATTATTTGAGATTGCTTGTAAAGAAAAAAATTATGCATGGAAGATTCGTGCTGTGAGAGTTGCACAAGGGCAATTCTTTCAAATTAGAAGGTGTGATTTGATACACACTTGCACAGTTGAAGAGTTGCATCGACGGCATCGACAAGCAAGTTCTGCCATTATTGGAGAAATTGTGGCTCAAAGGTTGTCTACTAATGCTAGAATCATTAAGCCGAAAGATATCATGGGTGATATAAAAGAACTCTATGGCATACAAATTTTATATAGTAAAACTTGGAAGGCTAAAGAGTATGCGTTGTCTCTTACATATGGTGACCCAATTGAGTCATATCAACAATTGCCGTCATACTGCCACATGTTGCAAACAATTAATCCAGGAACTAAGGCTCACATATGTATTGAAGATGGAACTAATCGATTTAAGTATTTATTTGTGGCTCTTGGGCAATCATTGAGGCGGTTCCATTTAGTAATCAGACCGGTCATTGCTATCGATGCCACTCACTTAAAAGGAAGGTTTCAGGGTGTAATGTTTGTAGCGGCGTGCAAAGATGGGAATGAACAGATATATCCACTAGCATTCGGTTATGGTGACTCCGAGAACTATGATGCATGGGAGTGGTTCTTGCGGCAACTGAAAGAAGCTATAGGCTCGGTTGAGGACTTGGTTATTATATCAGATCGTCATGTCAGTATTGCAAATGCCATCGCAAAGGTCTTCCCCAATTCTTGTCATGGTTTATGTTCGTGGCATATGGCTCAAAATATAAAGAATAAATTCAAGAGGGAAGATATATCTAAGATGTTTTATAATGCAGCAAGGGTATATCGAGAATCTGAATTTAATAAATTGATGACTGAGTTGCAGGCTAATCACCCTAAAGCATTCGAATATATCATGAAGGAAGATCCGAGAAAATGGTCACGTGTGTATTGCCCTCGGAGACGATATCAACTCATGACCACTAACATAGCTGAGAGCTTGAATTCGTGTCTGCGATTTGCTCGAGAGTTACCTGTGACAGCTCTATTGGAATTCATTCGAGACATGATGCAACGTTGGTTCTATAATCGACTTGAGAGAGCTAAATTTTGGAGGTCACAACTAACAGAATGGGCTCACTCATTGATGACTGAGAGACAAAAAGTTTCATTACAAATGACAGCTTCCAATGTTGATTGGAATGTATTCCTTGTGAAATTGAACGTACTTGTAGAGAGTTTCACGCTGATCTCTTGTCATGTGCACATGCACTAACAGCTTCCAGGTGACATTGATGGTTCTGTTGGTAATATTTTTTAATTATTCATTGTTATTGCTTGTATTAACTTCACAAATTTGGCCTTTTTTTACAAGGAACGTAATATTAACTTCATAACTCTTTGCTCTAACTACTATAAATAGGATTAACTAGTAGCAGCATACTCTGAGCCGGTATATCTAATTGCTGATAAGTCTGATTGGGATGTACTTGAGGAAGTTAGAAGAGTTATGGTATTACCACCAAATAATGGTAAGTCAGCAGGGCGTCCTAAAAAACGGAGAATACCCTCTGGTGGGGAGAGGACGGTCCAAAAGAAGTGCTCTAAATGCATGCAATATGGACACAATCGATTGACGTGCTCGAATCCACAATATTATGATGGAGTGAGTCACTCTCGATCGTCTAAGGTGCCTGATCAGTTGCGTCGTAAATGTCGTAGTTGTGGTATAGTTGGGCATAATTCACAAACTTGTAAAATGCCTCTCAATTCAACTTTACTAGATGATGACACAAATGGTTTATGATAATT
The DNA here is from genome assembly GCA_021397835.1 of Moringa oleifera. Lineage (NCBI taxonomy): Eukaryota > Viridiplantae > Streptophyta > Magnoliopsida > Brassicales > Moringaceae > Moringa > Moringa oleifera. Next base: position 5,673,824 of record JAJFZO010000087.1, read on the forward strand.
CTAATGTTTTGATTATATTATTATTATTTGCAAACTTATTTTTCATTACTGATTGGTATATTATTTTGAGATTTTTAATTCGCACCTTTAATTCGTACCTTTAATTCGCACCTTTATTAGTGCAAGCGTACATTGTAATCGTATCTTAAATAACAAATCGTACCTTCAATTCGCACGATCATTTTCACACTTGTAACACTAAAATCGTAACTTAAATATTGAATCGCACCATCATTTCGCACCTTTATTCATAAAATCGTATCTTGCATAATATATCACCCTTTTAATTCACACCTTTATTAGTAAAATCGTACATTGTATTCATATCTTAAATAATAAATTGTACATTTAATTCGTACCATCATTTTCACAAATGCAACACTAAAAATCGTACCTTAAATATTGAATCTCCGAATCATTTCGTACATTTAGTCGTAAAATCGTATCTTATATATTATATCGTACCATTAATTCGTACATTGTTAGAAAAATCGTACCTCATATATTACATCGTACCATTAATTCGTACATTGTTAGAAAAATTGTACCTTTAATAGTAAATAAATCGTACCTTTAATGGTAAATAAATTGCATCCTTTATTAGTGAAATCGTATCTTCAATGTTAAATAAATCGCACATTCAATAGTCTTCAATGAACACTAACACTATACTAAATTTTTTTTTTTTTGTAAATGAGGGAAGAAGCAAGATGATTGCACAATGTACTGTAAATGTTTCTTTTATTTGCAAAAAAATATTATACACAATTTTTGAATGTATATACAAATGAATACAATGTAATGTAAAAAGAATAAAATTGTTTTAACCCTTATCATCTACAATTGAGTTAGCAAACACATGTAAGGTCATATGCTTCCATATCTTTGGCATGTCTTTGTCAGTGTATTTAAGTGTCTTCCCAGTTAGCAAACACATGTAAGGTCAATGCTCTATTATGTACAGCATGTGAGGCCTGCAATTGCCACTGAAAAAAATAACAACACAGTTAAAAGAAATTAACATTGAACATAAAACTTCTAAATAAGGATAATAATTAGCAAAAAAGACTCTTACCTTTTTCTCTGTTGGGGGACCTTGTTCTTTGGCTCTAGTGTGCAGGAGAGTGGAATATTCGGCTTATTAACGTCTGATTTCTGCATGAAATATCCCCCGCTAGCCATGTAACTAGGTAACATATATCTGAGGGGATTTTGTTGCCGAATACGCACCTCATTGGGGATCTCTTGTCGGGAAGAGTCAAAAATTCTTAAGGAAAATGTCTTCAAATCCACAACCACTAGCAGCCAGTGAGATCCCCCTACGTGGTATGGAACCATCAACTACATTGAAAAATATTATTTAAATGTCAGTTAAGAGTTCTCATAATATTGCAAGAAAATAGTTATAACCAACCAATGAAGATATACATACCTTATTCACAGTGTGCCAAGCTGGACAATCATGACAAAATTTGCCTCTCACACGATCCAGGAAGTCTGGTTCCCATTTGTGTGCTTCAAAATTGGAGTGTGGAGGAGGACAATTAGCATCTGGATCCGCTTGATATTCATTGTAAATGTAAAACATTGCTGTCTACAAATTTGAGCAAAACAAAGTCAATAAAAAAATTGAATATAAAGCATCTAAACAATTAAAGTCCAAAAAACTTATATAGAGCCAAGGATCGCAGATGCAAACATCTTGTGCATATTGTTGAGGGAACTCCCTCTGCCTTCTTTGAAGGAGACTCAAATATGCTTCAATATGCTGGTTGACACAACAAAAACAATAATGTAAAATTAAATCAGTATACGAAGTGAAGGCACGAATGCTAATTCGAGTATGGTAAGAATGTAAAGAACAATAGTTTGTAAAATGACTAACTTACAGAGTCATCGACCCATTCATCATTGTCTTTGAAGGCTTTAAACCACTCTATACTAACTGAATGACCGATACCTACATTACGACTAAAGAAAATGAAAATAGAGTGTAAGTAAAAGTTAAAAAATAAAAATTCAATCTAGCTAATGAAACATAAAATATAACTATAAATGACTTACTATGATTGGTCACTCATGAACTCGTTAAATGCAATGAGGATATTGTCTGTGAATTTGGCCTTTGTACTCACCATGTGAGAGTACTTGGCTCTTTTTTTCCCAGTGTTAAGGTTGACATATGGGCTGCACAGTTGTCTTGACCTTTTACGGGTCCTAACAACTGGCAGCACACTGTCAGTTGCCTCAACTGGGGTAATAGCCAAGCCTCCCACATCTTCATTATGTGAACTTACTGCAAGGGCTGCTTCCTCATCCATTGGCCCTGCAGTGGCCACTTCCTCTGTATAGGCCCTAGCTTCCTCAATGATGGGATGATGTGATGTGGAGCCTGCATTGACACCTTGAAAAAAAGAGAACACAATTAAAGATTTCATCTTTATGTAATAAGTTGTACAATATTAAAAACAAAAAACTAAAGTAATTGTTACATACGACATTACTTACATCATTCGGAACTGGTTCTGACATAGGGCGGGGAGGGTCTCAAGCACCAAATCCGTATCGATCCAGGGAGAGCTGGATGGATTTTAAGAATGCCATTTGCTCCTCATGGCGTCTTTCATTTTGTGATTCCATTTGGTTTAGCCTCGCCTCAAGGAGATCTAATTTCACCTCCATAGCAGTGAGGCGACGACAAACTTTTGAATTCTCTGCAGTTCTTTCTGCGTCAGGTGCTTCACCCTCAATGTTGTACTCCCGCCCCTCAGGGGCCATCATCTGTGGCCTCGGCTCTCTTATGTCACTGACGACTTCATCAGATGCATGATCCCTCGATCGCTCGACAGGAAGAAAGCCAACTCGGCGCTGAAAGTAACATAAGTTGTTAATAATAAAACACAACAACAAAACTCATATCTATTATGAAGAATACATACCTTATATTGCTTTGGCAAAGCAGAAGGCAATTTGGTGGACTTGTCCTGGATGAGACCCTCCATAGTGTCCTCATCCTCACTCGATCGTGTAGCCGGCACATTAGATTGAGCATGTGGCTGCAACGGCATGATCGAGTCTTCAATGCCAACATAATAAGGGGCATGGCTCTCAGCAATTGTTGGCTCTAACTTTAGCTTAGCCACCATCTGAAAAAACGAAATGAAGCTTCTAAATTAAAAATGGAAGAAACAAAATGAAGAATGAAGGTACGAAATGAGGAATTAAGGTACGAAATTACAAAATAAAGGTACGAAATTAAAAAATAAAGGCACAAAATTGAGAATAAAATGTATGAAATTGAAAAATAAAGGCACGAAATTGAGAATAAAAGATACAAAATTGAAAAATGAAAGCACAAAATTGAGAAAATAGGCATGAAATTAAAAATTAAAGACACAAAATTGTGAATGCATGTAGGTACGAAATTGAGAATTAAGGTACAATGAAAAATGAAGACACAAAATTGAGAATATAGACACGAAATAAAAAATTGAAGACACAAAATTGAGAATGCATGTGGGTACAAAATTGAGAATTAAGGTACGAATTTGAAAAATAAGACAAAAATTGAGAATGAAGGTACGAAATTACAAAATAAAGGCACGAAATTGAAAAATGAAGACACGAAATCAGAAAGGTAGGTACGAAATGAAAATGAAGACATGATATTACTTACAATGTTAGTGAAAATCTTCTTGCAATCTGCTGCATGTGGCTTCCGATGGAATCTCCATCGACAAATTCTAGGCAATGGCAGGTTCGAGCCTGTCAACCTACTACCGTGCATGTTGGTAGCAGGAATCACTTCGAAGGCAAAAATCTATGGAAAAAGAAGAGAAAACAAGTTAGGCTTCATGAAGATAAAACATGTATTCAATTAAATAAATAAAAAAAATAAAAAGGTATGGTCCTTACTTGCAGTGCCCATATGAAGCCATAGGCATTGTAGTTCACCCTTTTGACGTCCATGGCTCGATTCGCAACTACCTTCTTAAAATGTTGTAAGGAGTTGCAGTACACCCATGTGCCCCATGGAAAGCAGTTGAAGGCTTCAATATTATCTACTAAATGGAACTACCACGTGGGTACATACTGGCGCTCGTCATGGCCTTTGATGAAACCATTTAGCAAATACAGTAAGCCCAACTTCAGCTTGTCATCTTCATCTTCAAACTCTCCTTCAAGCAGCCTTGTCTTGATGCTACTACCGCTGACGTTACCCCTCCCCCCGAAGTATTTAGCGAGAATACCAGATGGATTTTCTGCAATTTTGTCTGTGTCCGGTAGCTCGCCAAACTTCAAGCCAGTGATTAGGCAGAATTCGATTTTGCTAAAATGAACTTCATTCTGCCCAAGCCTAAACCACATTTCGTCCTCGCGGTTTTGTTGTATCTCTCGCAGCAGAAGATTATGGACAATAATCCCAGAGAAGTTGAAATCTTTGTGCAAATGTAGAAAATGCCCCAAGCAGGTCCCTTCAAACTTCTCCTTCTGAGAGTCATCCATAATTTCCTTCAAGGTAGCGATGACATCATTGTCGCAGTGTTTTAGTATCTTTCCAGTCTTCCAGGACTCTCTGGGGATCACATATGGCTTCTAAGAAGTAGAGCTGGTTGCCATCTATAGGGGCAAAAAAACATCAAAATTAGAGTAAACAATAATAAGATACGATTTAAAAAACTTGATACGATAAATTGGTACGATTTACAAAAACTAGGTACGATTTACCAAAATTGGGTACGATTTACCAAAATTAGGTACGATTTATGAAACTAGGTACGATTAATTAGTGCGATTCCTAAAACTATGAACGATTTGCCCTAACATGGTACGAATCTGATAAACTCATGCAAAACTACACTGCGATTTTTCACCCAAACATCGCAGATTGGAAAACTAATACCAAAGCCCAAAAATATTAAACAAAACGTGTATTCAAGTTATTATACCCATAAACCAAACTCAAAAATATTAAAAAAACAATGAAAAACAAGGGATGAAACTAAGTCGATATTCAGCAGAAAGGAATGAAGAATTTGAGTTGAAAATATTGTTAAGAAACATACTGCTATTGATTTTCTTCTGACTCAGTAGCTTGCGGATATTCTTCAAAGGTCGGTTTACAACGAAAGCAAAGAAATGAACAAACACCGAATGTAGAGGGACGAAACTAAGTGATGAAGTTTAGCGCCAGAGTAATAAGAGAGGGAAAGAGAAACGTTTGATATGTTTGACTTCTTAAATTCTCTGTTTGGACAAATATGTAATTGCACATGTTAGACAAAGGATAATTTTATCTTAAATATCTAAAATGTGCTAAAAACAAATACATTACTAATTTTAATTATTTACGTAAATATCTTTGTACGGACGGCTAAAAAAAAATACCCGTAAAATCAACATTACACGCACCAGTGATGAGTGCAGAACTGGTTTACTTGTTTAGGTACTCTTCGGTTCGTGGAGCTTCGTGGCTCACGGCCAACCGGGCTTGGACCGATGCTAGACTGATTTCACTTCCTCGCAGTTGAATAGGCGCAATTGATTGGAAGAAGAAAACCCATGAGACTTCTTGTGAACAGCGGTATAAAGCTCAGCAGCCCCTACCTGTTCTTCCTCTCTCCTCCTCCTCCGCCTCCGCTTCTCCCTTCAAACATCAAAACCACCGTCGCCTTTCGAGGTCTTTCCTTTCGGGCAAGAAGTCATAACAGAATCAGAAACCTACTGCCTCTGGGTTGCTGCAGGGCAATGGCGACACTTGAAGAGCAGGTTGTTCAAGTTGAAGTAAAGGAGACGATTGATATCACGGACACGGAGAAGAAGATATTTGATCGGCTTCTCGGTACTCTCCAGCACTTCAATCTTCAAACTCAGCTCCGTGTTGCGGGTGGCTGGGTCCGCGACAAGGTCCGTCACTCATTTTATCTGAATACATGTTTCTGTCTGTACATAAACCTGTACACATACGTATATGTTCTCTTGGCCACATTTATAATGTCCATATGTGTGTATCATGTATATCTCTATGATAGAAAATTTACTTGATTTTTATAATTAAAGATGCCTAAGCCCATGAAAACATCTGTGATTACACTAAGAATTTGTTGGAAACAGAGATAGTTGTTATAATGTTTCATGCAGTGCCTAAGTTTAGTGATTACCATTTTTTTGTTGGAGGGAACAGTTATTTGCACTCTTGTTTTCTTTCTTTGTTTATTTTAAAGGGAAGACACATATTGAACTTTTAAGTTTGATTGATGTTTGAGGTGGTAAAGATATGTGAAATATCCATGAACAACCTTCTCTTTTGATGGAAAAAAGTTTGTGCCTTCTATTCATAGAATATTTGTTTCTCTACTCTAGCTAGAGAATGGAATTTCAGGGTTAACTTGCCCAGGTGTGGTTTAAAGACAAATTGGATTAGTACTTTTCGTATGTAATAATCATCTTTGATTGGAATTTTGGCTCCTTCTTTCGCTTTGCCTTGTGAATGATGTTATCGATTTTAGCTGTTTATGGGGGCTACAGGTGTCAGAGTAAATAGACCCATAACCTGTTTGTATAAAGTCCAGCAGAAAAGGAAAGGCAAATGGGAAACAAAAAGAGTTATATGGTGAAGGGACAGAACTTATTAATTTGGCATATGAAGTAGATGTGTCCGGATGAGTAGAGTGGAGAGATGGAATGATCATGTGCATTGAAGATCAAAGGTTGTATTTTGAGAGGAGGATGAAAAGTATGGTTGGAATTTTAAGGAGATCGATAGACAAGCAAGGCAAAATCACTTGTGGCTTTGATAGCGAGTAAAAGCAGCTTGCTTGAGTCTAGTTTGATCTGCAAATGCAAGAGACCCCTTAGCTGTTTGTTTGTTTTTTTTCTAATGATTTTTTATAAAATGGAAACGCTTTCACAATGAGTAAAATCACATTTCTGCTATCTTTAACTTCTTTATTTTATGGATTAATGAATTCGCATTGTGGTTAGGACTTGTTTTCAATAATTGCATGTCTCTTGCATTGATTTTGTGTCCCTTGCAGCTTCTTGGCAAAGACTGTTATGATATTGACATCGCCCTTGACAATATGCTGGGCAGTGAATTTGTTGATAAGGTTCGGGAGTACTTGTCTTCTACAGGAGAAGAGGCACAAGGAGTCGCTGTTATTCCATGGTACACAATTTACTTCCTTCCCCCCCCCCCCCCCTTTTTTTCCTTTTTCGGTGATATTTGCTTTTCTGAAATTTGTAATGTCTGTTATTTCATTGTTTGTGGCCATTACACAGTTTAAGTGGTATTTTTTCAGCAATCCTGATCAGTCCAAACACTTAGAAACAGCAAGGATGCGTCTTTTTGATTTATGGATTGATTTTGTCAACTTAAGGTGTGAAGACTACAGTGAAAATAGCCGCATTCCTACAATGGTAAGTCTCACATGCATTAGCGTGCGCTTGGAAATCTTTGTCTATGCATAGAAGTTCTTGATATTTTATACTAATTTCATTTTACTTTTGATCAGAATGAAGTAATTTGCTAAATTTGTCTTCTTTCATTTAATTACTTTTCCATGTTTTTAAGAAATTATTCTTTTAGCTTCAATAAATTTAATTGGTATCCAGTGAAAAAAAATTGAGCTGTTTAGTTTGATGGGTTAACACAACAACTTTATGCACATAGACAGATGCACACTGTGTACAGGCATGCCTATATCATTCTATATTCAGAAGGGTGAGGAAATATAGGATTGGTTGTTGATAAGGTTAGGCTGGGTTCGTATTCTGTCTATTTAGTTGTCCCTCTCCAACTTGTTAAGTTGGAAGATCTTAGTAAACATTTAGCTATACATTTACGAGGAAATTACAAAAATATCCTTTACAGTTCATCTAAAATATGGCACTGTAATTAATGTAATAATAGTACACAATTGTGGTGGTTTATGATCTCATGTCGGTATTTATCTCTTTTCATAGTTCATGCAATAGTTGAACCATCTTTTAGAAGAAGTTGCACTGTCAGTTTTTTTAATCAGAAACAAGTATTACATATTTATATTCAATAAAAATAGCACCAAGTGGTGCCTCTGATGTACAAGTGTAGTTAGGATTTATGTGAACTCTACTTATTCTTCCTCATTTACAAAGAAGTCTCCCATTGCCCAAAATTTTAAAACCTTAAGTCACCTATCCTTGACCAACCTATAAGGTCTCCGTCCCTTCAAAAGTCCGTTTATTTCTCTCCCCTCACACCAACCAAAAAATTAGTAATGGACTTGTAGCTATGAGTTTAGAAGTTGCATTGTCAATAGAACCTCTATAAATACTTTGTACATGTTACTATGTTAGCTTTGACTATAATGTCTATTTTCTTCAAAGTGTGGATTAACTTCCACCATAATTTAGGAACCGCAATTATATGTTTTCAGAATAGAGGAGCTTTTTCTCCTAAACTTTAAGGAATGTTTTTTAATTCTACCCAAATATGAATACATATGAAAAGTATCTCTAATACAAAAAATTTTCTTGTGGCAAGCATTGTCAATTACTTGAAGTTCAATCATCTTCTTACTTCTTTCTTGAACATTGTACTTATTTACAATGTCAAATATAATGCTATCTGTATGACATGTTTCTTATTTTAATTTTAAGTTCATTCATTTCTTAGTGCAGAAATTTGGCACAGCAAAAGAGGATGCTTACAGAAGGGATTTAACCATCAATAGGTACTTATCCTTCTACAATTGCTTTAACTGACATAAGAGTAAATTACACTGGACCGCCTTGAGGCGTGCTAAAATAACACTAATAACCAAATCTTTTCAACTCAATGCTGACACCATATCAGAATCAACTATGAACATAAAACAACCAATTAAGAATTCATTAATCATGTTCTCATGATGCAAATAAAAACTAATGGAAGCACATGGTTTATGCGTCTTGTGCAGCCACGTGCTTCCCTTGTGATTGCATGTGGTTAGGATGTGTTTCAAGGTAAAAGCGATAACTGCTATTATTTGAATGGGGAAAAGGCCTCGTAATAGTTTTAAAACAAAAGAACTACATTAGTTCTCCTTGATGAAAATTCTGAATACACAGAAACAGGACATGATTCACAGATATCAAAATATCTTGATGAACTAAAACAATAACATGGAAATGAAAGACCATATCCAATAACTCATATAAATGACAGCACAAAATATTATCTCATATTACCAGAACAAAATCCATAGAATTGTAACTCAGCTATGATGCTCTTTAACTAGTTTATGTAAAATCAATGCTATTGCTTTATCCTTTACTCTTCTTGTGCAAACTGCATTGATGAGCCATCAAATTCCTGTAAAATGAAAATTCTATTTGCAAAAGCTACATCCAATGCAAAATTAACCCAACCACACAAGTCTCTTGGTCAATGCAGTTTGACATTTATTTATTTGGTGATGATGGAGCACATATCAACATGGACACGCAATAAGTGGAATACCAATATGAATCCTTCTTTTGCTTGTAAAGGATCAAAAAGTTTTGATAGAAATTGAAGAAAATGATTGGATTAAGTGATAATGCAGGCAAAAATGAATTGTTAAGATGAACCAAAAACCCAAGATACAATAAAGCAAAAACAGAAAAACAGTACTGAGTACTTGCAATTTGAGAGTTGACAACTGGGTTGCATGAGTTGATCATGTCAAAGGAGAAAGTTGCGTCTATTTGAACAGAATGGAAGACAATATTGTCATGATATAATGAAGATAAAATGGGTCCATTGTGTTTAGGCACATGTTTAGATTTGGTTCCTGGTTTGAAGAGGTGGCAAATGCTTAGTTTGGATGAAATGGCCTCCTGCCAGTGAAGAGCCTAAGTCTTCGAAGCCACTACAAATTGGATGGAGTTAGGGGTGAACTAGATGAGAGTTCTATTGAAGAGGATTCTTAATCATTTGATTTCTTATTTTGAGGAAGATATTATTGGTGGTTCCAGTTAACATGATCTGTCTGTGAAATGAACACAATATGTGATATGGGTTGTTTTTTAGTGCATTTTTGGCAAACTTCAAGAGAAGTTTATCATCTGTAAATTACTCAAAGTGATCTTATAACACAAGGGACGTGGTGTTTTTTCATTTGGTTTTAGGAGGTGGTAAAAAGTTTCTTCTCAGTAGTATTAAATGCGAGAGAGCCTGTGTACTCACATCTTTCTTGTTTGCAACATAGTTGTTAGGCATACCTAGTTGAAAGTCCTGTTCCGATCGCAAGTAAGAGGACATACATCAGGTGTACGCCTAGGTCCTCTGGCATTCGCATTTTGGCTGAAGGCAAGGCAGAAGAAAGTTGTGCCTGAGAAATTTCCTTTTCTGTTAAGTATTGATCGCAAGTATTTCAGCGGTTGATTTTGTATGCACATTATTCTCAGTTGTTGGTGCATCACATACAAATATGGTTCTTGGAATCAGAAATCCACCAAGTTTTCCGAACATTAGCCAACAATATTGCCTCTGCCTCTCTCTTCTTAGGAGGACAAGAGGACCAGGTTTTTGGCACCTTCCCCTTTCTCTTTGTGCCCCTCGTGTAATTTAATCTCTCTCCCCCCCTGCTCCTTGCACTCTGTCCCTTTCTCTTCTTTCTTCTGTCTTTGTCTTTCTCAACATATGTTCTCTTGCATCTGTTCTTTCCATTTTTTCCTTTCCTAAGTCTTTTAGAATCTTCTATGTAATAGTTTGTGGCTCTGTTTAGAAATTTATAATTTATAGGCCTTCTGTATTTACTGTTAAAACACTGTAGACATTACATCTATTAAATGAATGATTGCCTGTATTTTTCCTTTAGTTTCGCCTTTCTCCTTACTCTTCTCACTCAACACTCAAAAGGCAACTTTCTTCAATATGTTTACTAATGATTTTATCATTGAAAAGTATTAACCTTTTTCTCAATTAATTTGCACCTTATCTTGTGTGCCTTATCTTCCTTTTATGCTGTCCTTTTTGTTGTGTTGTGCACTGTGTCTCCAAGAATGCTTTATAGCTAAATGTCCCTACCACCTTCAACAACTATGGTTTGCAAAGTGCCTGGTTCCATTTCTATATGGTTACATATGATAGAGTAAGCTAAAATTTGATATTTATGAGGATTTCTGTTCACTTTTCAGCTTGTTCTACAACATTAACACTTGCTCAGTTGAAGATCTAACTGGAAGAGGTTAGTTTATTCTCTTATTTGTTTCATTCTTCTTATAAGGCTATTGCATATTTAAATTATCCCCTTCTCTTGATTTTCTTCTCCCTCACTTTTTCTATTGCAGGCATTTTGGATCTGAAATCTGGAAAAATAGTGACTCCATTACCTCCAAAAGCTACTTTTCTAGATGATCCCCTAAGAGTTCTTCGAGCTATTCGTTTTGGTAATTAAGATTTTGACTTTGGAAGTTATTCTATTCTTTTGGCTTATTGTTCTGGACAAACTATTTGCAGCTCTCTTTTTTTTTTTTGGTTGACTCTATTATATACAAAGAAATCAACAAAATTTCTTTATTAGCAAAAATACTGTAGAATTCTATCTCCTAGATTGGTCTTTTCTAATGCTGTTTGGCTCTGTGTGTGGTCATTCTATTGACTTATTGTATATTAATACTCTCTTATATTGATCTCAATTTGTTCTTATCTTGCCAATGTTAGAGCACTGTGATTGTTTAATCAAAGTCCTTCATCTAGACACTTGTCTATAGTTCATAACTACTTAGAGACCATCTCAACCAATTTCTTTCCCTTTTTTTTTCCTTCATTTTTATAAACCTTAGCTCGCATGAAATTTTTGAGTTTTGAATGTAATTAGTTTTCTCCATGTTCTTCAACAAAGCTTAATTTCATGGGTGTTTGACTATAGCATCTCTGGAATTTAACCTCCGTAATTTATCCAAACTCCCACAACATACATATGGATGGCATATGATAAATTTTAAACTTTTATTCCCTCCTCATTCTATCTGTTGATTATGTTATACCTTTTTGTACGGTTGCATCGACAACTAATCCTGCACTGACAGTTGCTAAGATTTGCTGCAAATCAATTAGATTTTTTTTTTAATTTTTAAATACTGAATAAGCTTGAAAATGAAATTTTTTAGGGATAAGTTACATCTCGCCTGTTATGTGAACCTGACTTTGTTTTGAAGTTTGCATGCGATGTCAAAATCTGTTAATAACATTAAGCAGTGACATCTTTCTGTCACTGACTTCAGAATATGATATCAAAATTGAATGTAATGCAGCTAGTGAATTCTGTAAGCACACATTTCCAAGCAAGTTTGAATGTCTGAGGGAGCACTGATCTTCAAGAATTGTAGTCCTTGGTACTTGATTGTACGGTCTAGGAAATGGCCTAAGCTATTTGCTTGATCAATGGTCTCCTGTGAATTTGGAATTTTCCTTCTTTTCCTTTCATTGACATCTACATGCAACCAAGCTCTTCATACTGCATTTGGCCCATCTATTGCTGCAGGTGCAAGGTTTGGATTCATTCTAGATGATGAACTAAAGAAAGCTGCTGCCTGTGATGATGTGAAAACAGCTCTTGCAGCAAAAATTAGCAGAGAGCGAATTGGAACTGAAGTATGTTCAATGGAAGTTCCTCCAAAAGTTATATGATTTCCAGTGGTTTAGGCCTCCTTTAGTTACATGACATGTTCAGTAGTTACAATGTTCTTTTCCCTGTTGTTCATTCTTTATGCAGATTGATTTGATGATCTCTGGCAATCAACCTGTAAAAGCAGTGACTTATATTTCCGATTTGACTTTATTTTGGGTCGTCTTTGGTCTTCCTTCTGGGTGTGAGCCTAAAGTATCAGAAGAATCATATAGGTATGGTTACTTCTGTTACTTAAAATATATTATGAAGTTTGGTTTGTTAGTTATTCCAACAGCGTGGTTACTGGTTATTGTCTCAGTAAGGGGGGGTTCTTGCAAGGGGTTGACTTGGAAATGGTCTTACCCTTCAACCTTTTCTGCATGAAATGGTTGGTCTCGGCAACCCAAAACTTTTACCATTGCATTAAACAATTGCTTTTAGTTAATTATGTTAACAAAACTAAATCTATCATGAAATATAAATCATAGACAGAGGGTCAATTCATATCAAGTCCCAAAATTTTGTTATCATGCTAAATACCAAGTCTGCTGTGACATTGTCATTCATTTTTCATGATACTAACATATACTTGAAAAATGTCATTGGCCTTTAATGAAGATCTAGATGAGAACAATGTTTAGGTTTCTGAAAGGCTTTAGTGATAGTATTAGCTTCTATCGATCATTTTAATCGGGCCTTGAGTAGTATTATGAAGTAGCATTTCCCTCGGGCCTGTTTCATGATAATATGTTTTAATCTCATACAGGCATTGTGTTGCTTATTTGGATGCTGTGTGGAGCCTAACTCAATTAATTGGATACTCTACCTTCGATGTGAGTGACAATGTTTTGAAGTATTGTAGTTTCTAAGCATATTTCCTTTTACCTTCATTTATTCACTTTTCTTGTATGTTAATCTTATGGTGTTAGGTTCTAATTGTGGTTTTATATTTCCCATGGATTTTAGGAAGAGCAGAAAAGGCTCTCTTTGTATGCTGCTTTATTTCTCCCATTCAGGGAGACGACATATAAGGATAAAAAAGCTAAAAAGGTGCCATCACTATTCCTTTGGTTATCATATGTGTCTGTTCTTATATAGGTGCTTGTGGGGATGCTTTTGTGTGTGCGCTTGTTTTGTGTTTGAGTTTGAGTCTGGAACTTTCATGTTCCATGTTGGAAGATGTAGTTATATATGGATTTGGGATATTTTGGTTCTCTGATTTCCAGATGTAACATGAACATTTCTTTTTGCCTAAAGAGTGGGTGGTCTTCTATTTGGAGCTGGTGAATTACATATGTCCTGTTGTTTGATCTCTTTAAGTAAGAGAAACCCAGAACAGAACAACTAAGCTTTAATTCCTTGACAATTTTATACTCTGTGGCCAAATTGGAATGCTTATGATTTTTATACCTCAGGATTAGATAAGAGGTATGAAATTTCAAAAAAAAAAAAAAAGGACTTTTTTGTTGACCATAAAGTTGTCAGAAACTTAGGCCTAAGCTCATGGGATTTCGTTGGAGAAGATGCCTCATCAATGTGTCATAATGCTGGTGATCAATGTTGAGATTGATATTTCGAGCTGGCAATTTAATGTACTTCCAAAGTTCTGTCCCAGCGACCAAACAAGGCAGATATCTCACTGCCAAAAATGTTAAAAACTCACTGCAAACTTTGTAGCAACTCTTATTACTTCTAGGAATAACATAAAATTGCCCAGATTTCTATACATTTGGATAAGAGATAATATGGTCCAGTGTTTGGTAAACTAACCTCTGAGAAATTTTATACATTGCATTGTAAATTCTTTTCCTGGTCTTTCTCTGAGTATCATTTTTTGTAATTGTAAACATTATTGATATGCTAGACTCGTATGCTTTTACATCTCAATTTGAATTTCAAAGAGCTTTTCTTCGTAGCTAAACCTGTGTTATCTTAGGTTCCTGTTGTCAACTACATTTTCAAGGACTCCCTGAAGAGAAAAAGTAGTGATGCTGAAACGGTCAGTCTAAATCTATTCCGTTCTAATCTCTTAATAGTTGTTGTCTTTGTTGCATGCTATTTTTTATGTTAATTTCTTCTGAACTTCGTAGATCCACTGATATTGGTCACAGTTTCACCTATCTGTAGGTTATAAATGTGCACAGGGCGATAGAGAAGTACCTATCATTGATTCCTTCTCTTGTATCTAATGAGGACACCCAACTTGATGAAGTTGAATGGGCAAGAGAATTTGTTGATGTCCCTTCTGCTGCAAAAGTGCAAGTACTGACGGGTAAATAATTTTGGTGCCTTATGTGAATAGCCTGTATCAGGCAAAGTTTCCTACTGAATTCTTTTAGCTGGCAAATCCTTCTCTGTGCAAAGCCTGTTTCATAAATTTATGCATGTTACCGAAAACATGAACAGATTAAAGTAGTGAAGAGCTAAGCGATCTGCTGAAATAAAAAAACATGCAGTCCATCAATTTTGATGTGCATGTTGCACAGGTTTATTGATACCAAATCAATTATTATTAATTAGAAAAGGGAAAGCAGAACTACAAATGATTTTTTTTTTGTGACAAAAAAAGTTTAAAAAAGAATGCTTATGTTAAATAAAAAGCTAGAAAACTGGGTTTCCATATCTGTTCATTGTCCAGTTATAAGTTTGTTTATCATATAGGTGAATTTCCAGGACATAGCTAGGGTGTGCCTTCAGCATGACTGAAATCACATTGTTAAAATTTGAATTTGGGACAGGCTTGAGGAGTGATGGTTTGGAGATGCATCTGATGTTGTTGTGGCTTCTCTAAAATTGCATTTGTGCTTCGGTCATTCTTTTGATTAAAGAGCATAAAATTATTTGCTTTTTAATTGGTCTTTCTATTATTTAATTGTGTGCAAGCTTATTGTCAGGAGTCAATCATTATGAAGTTTG
The DNA here is from genome assembly GCA_021397835.1 of Moringa oleifera. Lineage (NCBI taxonomy): Eukaryota > Viridiplantae > Streptophyta > Magnoliopsida > Brassicales > Moringaceae > Moringa > Moringa oleifera. The sequence continues at coordinate 5,689,357 of JAJFZO010000087.1, forward strand.
ATTGATTACTATTAGAAGATGAGGATCAGGTTTGCTTTGTGATGAGACAGAAGCAAAGTCTGTTAGTGAGAACTCTGAAGATCTGCTTTTAGCTTTGTAAAACTTCTCTATAATAAAATTTCCAGTTCCAATAATATTTCATTGTGATTTTAAGAAGAGTCTATCTAGAACCCAACCTTCACATAATTGGTTTGTGGGGCAGTCTTTTACAGGTTTTTGTATGACCCTGTAATTCTTATATTCAAGCATGCAATCTGTCTTGACTGTAGAATATCTCAAGTTGCATGGCTTTGTCAAGGCTAACCTATGTCTTTGTTATCCAGGCTTTCTTCTTAGAGAAATTAAAGAGTTCTGGCGAGTTGCTTTATTGATATCTACACTCTTGTATCCTACCGATATCGATTCTACTCAAGATAATCTAAAAAAGAAGTTTCAACTGGACAAGAGAAAAGATTTATTTTTGGAGGTTGAGAATGCCATTGTTAAACTAGGTATGTGCATCGTCTCCTCTCTCTGCTCTGGATTACCAGACAAATTTCTTCATGTACTTGTCTATGCATTTCCTTAGCTGAGCTCGGGATCCTCTGATTTACTTATATGTACATTCTGGGCACCATTTGTGGAGTACCATTTTCTGATGTTTTGCTTGTTTTTGTTGGAAGCAGGTCTTGATAAGGTGTGGGATATGAAGCCATTGGTGAATGGGAAGGATATCATGAACGTTTTGCAGCTTAAAGCTGGAGGACCACTTGTTAGGGAGTGGGTAAGCCATTCTTTCCTGCACTTTAAAGTAAAAATCTTTTCAGAAGTTTTGCATGCTAATTTATTCAGTTACTAGCAGCAACAAAAACTGCTCGCATGGCAGCTAGCCCATCCCTCTGGGACTGCAGAAGAATGTCTTGATTGGATGAGGCAAACCCATTCAAAGCGGATAAAGATGGAGCAACTGTAGAACCAATTGCTCTCCATCCCTGATCTAACTGCTGTTTGGTTCTTAATTCCTCTAGATTTCAGAGGTCGTACATCTGGCTGAACCCCTGTAAGTTCTTCATGCTGACTAATCTTTTGGAATGTCCATATGTAGCAAGAGCAATTTCATGTGTTGATTTAGCTAAGCTTATCATAAAATTTAAAAAACTTAAAATATCTGTAATGTGCCCATGAAGCATCTTTTAAGTGATTCTTTTGAAATATGACAGCACACACAGGACATGCTTTTATATTTCAAAGTCAGAATAGGACGATTGGATTGGGCCTTGCAGGGCAATTTATCTTGAATTGGGTTTTGCTACCATGATTGAAATGATGGACCTTATTTCTCATATGGAAGGCCCAACACAATAATACTGTCTGCTCTTTTTTTCTCTTCTTAATTGTCACTCTAGTTGTCTTAATGGATTTTGTAGAAAAGGTAAGGAAAAAATTTTATTTAAAATTTTGAATTATATTTTCTTTTTAAAATATATTTTCATTAATTAAGTCCGATCAAAATTGATATTTGAAAGAACGAATAGTGAGTGAAGTATATTGAAATCGAAGTTTGATTTGTGATAAAAGAACAGTTTTTGACAAAGACAGATTAGAAAAAAAAAATGATAGAAAAACAAAACTTTAATCTTCATAAGAAAACATGTTAGAAAGCTAATTGAGAGAAATAACAATCAATTTTATATTTTGTTTCAAAATCAATAAAGTAGAATTCGTAAACGAGTAAAAATATATATTTATTAAAAAAGAAAAATCATTTTGCTTTTATAAATTTTAGAGTGGTCCTAATAGCATTTAAATTAAATAAACTAGAGTTGAATTTATTTCAAATTGAATAATCAAAATTTATTCTGAGATTTCTTGAAATTAGAAATGCATTTAAAGAGAAAATACCTTGCTGGTTTTTTTAACAATGAAAACCATGGTGGCACAAAAACTAGTTAAGAAATGAGGCCACTGAGCTTCATTGCATGTGTTTGGGAAGAAAACCAGTTCAGAAAATGACAAAGGAAAACTGTGATCAAGGTTTAGCAGTAAGAGAAGCCAGTCTGGAAAATGCTTCTTTTTTTTTTTTTTTTCTCTCTCTCTCTCTTTTAACTTTCTCAGATCATTGTGGAGGAATTATATGTATAACAATAAGTTCATTTTATCATCAAAATTTAACATTTTTCACAGTTGAAATACTGAAAAATTATCTGCTAATAAATCACCAAGTTGCTAATTGCATTAATACAGGGTATCAAATGTTTGCTATCAATTTTTATAATAATCTCAGTAACTGGATTACGATAAATAATGTCTTTTTAAAATTCTTCTATTGCGACTTAACAATATAAACATATGGTGAAGGATTTTATAATGATTTTGGAGAATTATCAAAATCATATTCATGGATAGGATTAGATTCATTGATTTCCAAAAAATGAGATTAAATTAAACTAAGATTAGATTGTCAAGTTTCATTCACAATATATAAATTATTTTGATAATTGATTGATCCGATGTTGTCAAAGACTTATAACTCAGAAAAATTACTTTCCTGTTTGCTTTACTTAATTATTTTTCTAGGCTTTGATGTGATGATAAGAAGATTTATTTTTCATACAATTAATGTTTAACATGACCTAATATTTTTTTGTATTATATAATATATTTATTATAATCAGTTTAAAAATTGTGCACCGTACAGTGAATCACTTTAAATCTATTGTTTATAATCAAAATTTTATATTTTTACTGTTATAAAAAAATTTACACATTGTTATATTTATTATGATATAAATTTTAATAATTTTATTGAATTAATTTATAAGTATTATTTTGTATAATGATTTTTTTATATAAATGAGAGTTATATTGTTAACAAAAAATTTATTATATTAATTAAAATGGTTTATTTAAAAAAATGATTAGAAAATTTCAAAATAAAATAAGCTGGAAAAATCTTTAAAATATAAATTACAAATTTTAAATATGTATGAACCATTTCAGGTGTGTTTTAAGTGCCCACAGCAATATTTACTTGATGCTAATGTGGATCTTAAGTTTTATATTTATATATAAATAATTTATTTTTAAATTTTATAAAATTGACAACATTAATATTATTTGAATTTAAAATTAAATAATAAATTTTAATATATCAAAATCATTTTAGATTAAAATAGTAAATTAAAAATGAAGTTTAACTAACAAGTTTCAATTTATTATTCAACAATATTGAATATCGGTTCTTTTTAAATCATTAACAAATATAATAAAAGATTTATGCTTCTTTTAACTAAATAAAAAATAATAAAATTAATAAAATTACAAATTACAAATTAAAAAGTATATATAAATTTATTTACTTTAATTCAAATAGAATTAATAAAAAATTAAACAATAAATTATTTATTTTATTTAATTAATATATATGATAATCTTTTGGAAAAGATCTTTTCGTGGTATTCCATCAAGGAGCTATTGTATTGTAATATGTATGCTCTTCACTATTTCGGTTGCTTCATTTGAAACAAGAATTTATGCATTCGTCAACAACCTTTATTTTTATTATTAATTTTTACTTTACAATGTTCATATTTCTCTAGTTTTTCGTTGGTGTAATGCATTGTCTATAAATTTTCTTTTATATTAGTTTTTTCAAATAAATTATATAAGTTTCATAGAAAAAATGTTTTTGTGTTATTCTTAATATATCAAAAATAAACTGATAAATTAACGGAAATAATCTTTTGTGCACTATGATTTGATGTTTTTTAATTAAAATCTGAAGAAGATAAATGCGTGAATTTATTACCATTGATGAATATATGTCATGTTGCTTTGATTTTTACTGTAAATAAATTTTAAATTATTTTTTCTTTTTTTTATTTTTTTTATTTTTTTCTTTATTTTTTAATTTTTTAATTTATGTTTTTTTATCGTGAAATAAGTTCTTTGATTTTATATATTTACATATACTAATATATATTGTTATATGTTATTAATATATATTACTTATAATTTTTCCGTTATTGACAAGTTATTGGATTCTTAGTTGTTTACATAATTTTTTATATTTTAAATTTCATAATTGAATTATTAATTTTATCTAATTTTTAAATTAAAAATTTTGAAATTATATTTATAAATAATTATATTATTATTATTAAATTTATTTAGCAATATGTAATGTGATACAGCAAGCTCTTGCATTATACAGAGTTTAAAATTAGTTATAAATTATATCCATAAACAAATAAAATATTATTTTAATAAATAATAATAGAAAAATTATAAAATAATATATTTATATTTAATTTTATAAATTGATTTTAAATATATCAAATTTTAAATGTAATTATTTTTACAACATTTCTCATCATTTTTAACACACACACACACATATATATATATATATATATATATAACCACATAACCTTAATGATAAAATATAAAATTATCTATTAACCCAATTATTAATATTTTAATATTTAATGACAATACTAAAAAATAAAAAGAAAATTTTATTTAAACTTATATTTTGAGCTTCTTTTAACATATTATTTCAATTTCTTCAAAGGAAAACTAAAAAATGATATTTATTTTTGATGTTACCAGAAAATGTCCAATAATTTGATGTTGACATGTGGATGTGAAATCTTCAAATAAATTTGAAATATAGACTTTTTGACGTAGAATATGTAAAATAGCGACATAGTTAAAGGAATGTCGTTAGGTGACTGGGAACCTTCCAATGATCAAGTCAGTTCTACATGAGAATATGAATTTTAACTAGTAAAAAAATGGTTATTTTGTCTAAAACATACCTGTGAATCTATTAATATACTTGTTTAGAGGCTATTCTTATCATTGGATCGAAAAATGCGACTTATCCTCACGTTGATAAGTAAAATGCCAAATTGCTTACGGGTTGTTTTTCTATTTTTTCTTTCTTTGGGTTATCGGCCTTTAAGTGTGATAGCTTTACATTGACTCTATTGCTAACATTCTGATACTTACACGTGTCTCTTGCAACTCCTTCTGGCATTTGCCCTGATATTTTATCTTTATGATTCATCATGGCTTTTAGAAGGAAGTGCCCAAGCTAGACTGGGTGAATCGCAGGTTTCTCAAGATCGGATCAAATTTGTCTTTATTAAAAGTCCCCCACTCCTGAAGCTGAAAGATTCAACCTTAGCGTTTTCCAGCCTTTAGGAGCATGCTACCATGACTTTTTTTTATCATTAGTGTATATCTATCATTACCAACTAAAAATGCATATCTCAAGATGATTTGTCTTGTAGACTTGTGTAGTTCGTGTGGCGGGCTTCAATGGCCCAGCATTTAGATAATTTAAGAGTCCATGATATGGATTTTAACGTGTCCATAAGTGCAAACTTTGGGTAGTGCTTGCATGCAAACACACTCTAGAGTCCACACTATAGACCACTTGTCCGCAAGTGCGATCTTTTATTTTGTTTACAAGTACGAACTTTGAGTTCTAGTTCTACATGCAAACTGCAACTGCAAAGTCCGCACTTGTAGACTCCAACGCTGTCCATGTGCAAGTTGCCCTGCAGAGTTCATGCCTACGGACTCTAAGGTTATTCACAAGTGTGGACACTTCCTTTGTTCGTAAATGCAGACTACACTCTGAGATTTGTTTGTTATTTGAACTTCATGGGTGAATTATGCGTTGTGAACTCTGAACCTCTTGTCTCCTTTTTTCATTCGAAACCATCATCATTATTTTCTCACATATTGCATGAAATTACCTTTGACCCTTGATTGATGGGTGTTTTATTAGGAATTTAATTTCCTTTTGGCATCTTACTCTAATCTTTTCGAATTTTATGGCCAAAAGCACTTAGATTCTTATGCCTTTCCTTGGTTAGGATCCATCCACGTGCCATGTTCTTGGTGGGAGCTTCCAATTATGAATAACATTGGCTATTGCCGTACTTCTTTACTTATCTTTATTTCTTCCTTTTGGCTTCCTCCTTATCTTCCCTAGTAAGCATTTCTTCCTCCTTTATTCTTAGCTTGTCATGGTTGAGTCCTTTATTACTACTACTCTTTCTTCTACTATCACTCTTTCCGCTTGAAAGGCATTAAGTCTTTTCATGAGTTCAAGCATTTATTTAGCACCTTTATCCCATCTAAACAAGATAGAGCTTGTGATTTCATCGACATTGCCTCAGTGTATATAAGAAAGCGTTATTCACAAGAATTCGAATTTCATATCCTCGATTCATCTAGGAGCTATGTGATTTTTTAAAGATCTCCCTTACTTAGCCCTTAAAAGCTAGTATGCAATGGCTAGCTTTTTAAGGGCAGTCACTTTAGTGAGTTTTGACTACTACCTTGTAGATATTTTTACTAAGTTCTTTCTCCTTGAAGCATTATCCCCAGGGTGGTATTTTTTTCTTGCCCAACCAGATCGATGGCTTTTACTTTTGAGCATGATCTAGATCATTGGAACTAAACATTCTTTTTGTTTAATGGGATGGGCTTCTGAAAAATGCATCCACGTGGGGAGTTGATCCTCTTGTTGGAGGCAAAGCTCTTTATTTGACAAGCTAAAAGGTCTTTGATGCTTTTCGTGGTAAGCTCCATTGATTTGAGTGAGGTTTGCGATTTTGTGATGTCGGATTGCATTTACCATTTGGTTCCTCCATTCACTCGGTTTAACTCTTTTTTCAACTTGTCTTCTTCCACTTCTTCTGATGAGCATGAGATTGACGATCAACATCTTTTCTTTTGTTGGTTTGTTTTTCTCTTTATTTTTGTACTTTCTAACTTTTTTTTTCAAGCCCATTCAACTATGCTACCTCTTTTAATATTATCGACTCAATCGACTCCAAAGCATTCACCGAAATGTCACTTTCTTCTATTGATGCAGCTATTATCCGTGAGCACACAAAGCGTAAAGCTGAGCTCATAGTGGTAGAAAAGGAGTAATGACATAAAAAGAGGCATTCCGTTAGGTTTGATTTGTCAGCCTCCTCTACGATGCAATCTTCTTCCTTGAGCATAACCTCGATCATCATGCTTACCACCAACGCAGTCATGCCTTCATTTTCCACCTTCGTAATGATTTCTTCACAGCCATCCTGCACCACTCTTACGTTCATAGCGATCGCACAAGCCTCGTCGTTGATAACACCTAATTTTGGCCTATCATGATTAGTTTGTACCTCGGATACTGTGCGAGACCCTAGAGTTGCCTTGACATTGCCACCCACCTAAGCTTTCCTATTGACTAAGTCGGTTTAACAATGAGACCTTGGATGAGGTGCAAGCAATGATATAGTCCATATTGATCGAGTAGATCTTTCATTCTTTTATTATTATTTTTTTTAATCTTGCTTCTCTCTTCCATAGTACGTGGCTTCAGATTTTTCAATCGTCATTAAGTGTCACTTTTGGGAGGTCAGGAAAGTGAAGGATACAAAGGCCCACCCTTTTACTTCCCTGAACGAGATGATCATTATATCAAAGGAGCTTAATCAAGTCAAAGTGGAGAAAGACCATGTTTCCTTGTTCGCTATTACTTTAGATGACGTATTGAAGGCCAAGTTTGAAGAGTTGAAGGTGGCTCGTTAACAATTGTCTGAGGTGGAAAGCCAGTTGGTAGTACTTTAAATTAATATTGAGGAGCCTATTTTCATTGTCTAGGATGAGGCTGTGGAGTCCTATAGGGCATCGGATGAGTGTTTGGATGAAAAAAAAATTCTTTTAATGCTTATGTGAGTGCTCTCTAGGACACGAAGCACTAATTGATTGAGGTTCATCCAAACTAAGACCTCACTTGCATGGATTAGATGAATTATGTGATCATTTTTTTTTCCCTTAAATTTCCTGCTTCAGAGCCACCTGAAGATGCTACAGAGGTGGCTTACCTAGATTAGGTTTTTTTTTTTTTTTAATGTACCTCTTTTTCTTTGTTTAATGAAATGAATATTTCTTTTTACCTTAAGCCTTATTTCTCATCCGCGGCTTGGGAACCAAATTTGGTTTTTATGATTTTTATCGTAGATTTATCCTTAACAACCACTTGGTCATTTGGTGGACAAGCCATCCGCTCAGGGGATTGGTTTCCTAACATATTAATCTTTTTCATGTACTAAAGCTTATAGGCCTAATCTTTTGCGAACTACTCCTTTTGTGAACTAGCTCCTTATGTGAACTAACCCTTTCGCAGACTAGCCTTTTTGGCGAACTAGTCTTTTTGGCAAGTTAGTTATCTTCAGCCCAGATACCCTATAGCTCATGGCCTATGTATTTTGCGACTTATGGACTAATCATTTAGTGGACTAGTTCGTTGTGTAAGATAGTCATCTTACTAGTTACCTTGTGACCTAAATACCTTATGGCTCATGGCCTGGGTATTTTGTAGTCGAAGTCTATTGATTTTTGAGTGTCAAACTCCTATGTCCATTTTTTCGTTATTATTGCTGTAAAGAATTAAGAGAAGAGTTAAGAAGAATACCTTTTTACTCATTGATTCCTTGATGGGATCATAAATTTCATTAATAATACATTCTCAAGTTTTTCACACTTCAAGTCCTTAGTATCTCTTTTTGTGGACTAGCTTCTTTTGCGAACTAGTCCTTTTTGCAAGATAATCTTCTTGCTAGTTACCTTAGGCCTAAACACCTTGTAGCTCATGGCCTAGGTATTTTACGGCCTAGATCTATTGATTTCTAATTGTCAAACTCCCATGTTCGTCTTTTCATTATTATCGCTGTGAAGAGTCAAGATGAGAGTTAGGAAGAATACTTTTTTGTTCATTGATTCCTTGGTAGGATCATAAATTTCATTGGTAATACATTCTCAAGTTTTTTTGCACTTTAGGTCCTTGTATTTGGCTTCATTATTGGATGTTGGAAAGTCTAGCTTGATTGCATAATGATACTCCATTCCGTCAGGACCTTTTAAGAGGATGCCAACTCCATTTCCCGTTCAACCTACGGCTTCATCAACCTATAGTTTCCACTCGTATTCCTTGTTACTCTCTTGACTTTCTTTTTTTTTTCTTTATCGAGAGTACTCATTTCTCCCTCAAGGTTTTCCATCTTCGAGTCCTTGGGCTCAGGTAGCAAATTAGTGAAAATGTATTCTACTATGAAATCTGCCAAGGCTTAGTCTTTGATGGTTGTCCTCGGCCGATAAAGTATATCAAACTCCCCCAACTCAATTAACCACTTCATCATTCTTTCAGAGGTTTTTAGCTTACTCTAAAGTTATTGATTTGTGTTAACGATGATAAGGTGTGCTTGGAAGTACGATCACAACTTCCTAGCTGAGATGACTAAGGCAAAGGCTACTTTTTCTAGCTTGGAATATCTCATCTCTAGCCCCTATAACACTTTATAAATGTAGTACATTGACTTTTGGACCCCTTCTTCTGCCCATAACAAAACAGTGTTGATTACTTCTTTAGTGACAAACAAGTACATGTGTAACTCTTCATTTGGCTTAGGCTTAGTCAGCAACGGTAGGTTCTCAAGATAGACTTTAAGTTGATCGAATGCTTCCTGATACGCGGTGTCCACAAAAAGCTTTTGTCTTCTTTGAAAAAAAAAAAGAAAAAGAGGCATCACTCGATTGATTTGGACATGAAATGATTCAAGGTTGCTAGCCTTCTTGCCAACCGTTGGACTTCCCTGACATTCCTTGGTACTTATATATTAATGATTGTTTTGATCTTTTCTAAATTTGCCTTAATTTTTTTTTTTTTGTGTGTCACCATGAACCTAGGCACTTTAAAAGTGCACTTAGTATGGTTCAGTTTCATGTCATAGTTTTGTAGCACCGTAAAAGTTTCCTTTAAGTCTTTTGTATGGTTAAGCTTTTTCTTACTCTTAACGATGAGATCATCCACGTATGCCTTGACATTCCTCCCCAACTGTGGGTTAAAAATTCAATTAACGAGATGATGGTACATGGCTCCTACATTCTTTAGACCAAACGACATAACTCTATAACAATAGGTACCTATAGCAGTAATGAAAGAGGTTTTGTCCACATCTTCAAGCTTTATTTGATTATATCCAAAGTACGCATCCATAAAGCTCAACATTTCATGGTCTGAGGAGTTATCCACCAATTGGTCGATTCTCAGTAAAAGTTAGCTGTCTTTCAAACAAGTTTTGTTGAGATTTGTAAAATCTATGCATATCCTTTATTTTCTATTAGCTGTTTTCACTATAATGACATTGGCCAGCCATTTTGGATACCTTACTTCTCTAATGAATCCCACCGCAACAAGGCCTCTACTTCTCTTTTGATCACATACTGGACTTCTCTAGAGAAATTCCTCTTTTTTGTCAAATAGGTTTAACAGTAGAGTTAGTACTCAAGCTATGGACAACTACTTTGGGGTTGATCCCTAGCATGTCTACTGCTGTCCATGCAAAAATGTCAACATTAACTTTTAAAAACTCTACCAGTTGGTCTCGTTTTTACCTTTCAAGCTTTGTGCTTATTCTAGTTATTTGGTTAGGCTCTTCCCTAATTAACACCTTTTTGAGTTGCTCTATTGCCTCAACTTGAGCTATGAACTTTTCATCTCTATGGTCTAAAGTAATCTGACACATCAGTTGAGGCTTACCCTTTAGGGAAGTTAGGTAACATTGCAGTGCGGTCTACTGGTCTCCTTCACCATCGTCATTCTACCTGAGTGGAAAATTTTATTGACAAGTGATATGAGGACAAAATAGCTTGTAGGGAATTTAAACACGACCATCCAATTATGATGTTGTATGTGGACGATATCTTTACCATTAAAAAATGAATCATCATAATTTTTTAGGTGGTGCCATTCCACTAGTGACTGGTAGAGTGATTATTCCTTTCGAAGGCTTGGTAATGTAAAATATCTACTGAACTTCTATTATTAACTAAAACACGTTTTACATTTTTGTTACCCATTCTCATGGTGACCAACAATGGATCCTGGTGTGGGGTGATAAACCCCTTCAAGTCCGCATAAAAAGAACTTATAATTCATTGTTCAAGGTCGCTTTTGAACCTCATAGCATTTTTTTTCTTTTTCTCACTTAGGCTTTTCTTCTTGAAAAAGGTTTCTTCTCTTAATGCCAATCCCCTTGCCATCACATTTACACCTAGTCCATCAAAGATTAGGCTGATATCTTAAATATTCTCATCATTGACAACCTACATGTTTTGTTGCTGACGAACTGGGGGCTCTTCCCTTTATTCCTCCTTCTGTCTCCTTCTTTGCATTGGCCAAGAGCTTTTCCTCTCGGTTTATCGACATACCTAAAAAGCTGCCCTCTTCTTGTCATCTCCTCTATCTATTCTTTTAACTGTCGACACCTTCTGTATCATGCTCATAATCTCAATGGAAGTGACAGTATTTATTACTTTTTTTTTTTTTTTGGGTTTGATTACATGCACTTTGGTCACTTCAACTAGAGGTCATTTTTTATTTGCATGGAGATATGCCTCCTTAAGGCTCTAAAAAGGGTGAAGTTTCGTTCATCATATTACTCTTATGATTTCTTTATGGGCTCTTCCATAAGGGATCTCTGTCTCTTTTTTTCTTTCTTCTTTTTTCGTCCTTCTGAGGAGAACAAAGGCATTCTTCGTCTTTCCTGCCTTAACTTTTGCAATATTTAGCATTTATTGTTGGATCTCAACCTTTCTCTTACTTTCCTCTTCATTAATGTACTTTTCTGCTTTCACGAGCAATTCTTCTAGTTTCTTCGACGTTTTTCTGCTAAGTGCATTATGAAAGGTTCCTTTTAGGATTTCTTTCTTGACGATTAATACCGTTATTGATTGATCTAAGGCCTTCACCTTTAAGGTGGCTACAGTGAACCTCTTCATGTGATCTCGTAGCGGTTCTCCTGGTTGCTGTCTGACTCAAAACAAATTGGTTATTTCTTGTTTCTTAAGCATGCTGCTCGTAAAGCATCATAGGAATAGCTGTCCTAGGGAATCAAATGAATAAATAGAACCAAGAACAAGGGAGTTATAACATCGTCTAGTTGCTTGCACTAATAGGACCGAAAATACTTTACACTTCATGGTATCCGATAACCCTTGAAGGTTCATCATTATCATGAATCATTTGATGTGGTCTCGTGGATTTGTCAAATTGCCAAAATTATCTATTTGAAGCAATTTGCATTTGGATGGCACAGGTTCATTAAAAATCTTCATTACCAACGAACATTATGTCGCTTGTTGGTATTCTATGTCATGAATGTCATTTATTAACATTTAGGTGTTCATGAGAAATTGCACTTGCTTTTTTAGTTCACCCATCTCTTTTTTTCTTGGTTGCCGAAATGTATAAGAGCATTCATCCACCACTTTTCTCCTTTTCATTTGTTTGGTAGCTTCTTCCTCCTTATTCCCATTTGACCTCATAATGGTTTTGTGCTACCTCATCGATTGCTTCATGTGGCATTTGAGTAGGGGGGTTGATGGACAAACCGTTAAGGATGATGCTGACCTGCTTATGATACTTATTAATGCACCAATACATTTAGTATGTTGGTTATTTGGTCCATACGTTGGCTCAAGGCTGCCAACGCGTCTGTTTGAGAAAGTACTTGGAGGTTTGAAGGACTTATGGGCGAAAAAGTTGGGATGGCAGGGATGTGGGTGTATGGTGATGTTATAGGTGTTGGTAGGGAGCTTAGGGAAACGTTCCTACAAGGATCACCATTGGTAAATAAGCACTTAGGAAGACGTGCCAACATAAGGGTTGTTGCCGTTATGGCAACAAGTAGTGGACGCAATGCTATGGTGACTATAGCCATGAGTGGTAGAAGAGAGGATATTATGGTCAGGTCATGCCGTGACTGGTGGCAATATGAGCTAATTTACGTAATCGACAGGTTAGTCAAGGTGAAATTGAGGTCTTGGTTATTAATCACTTAGCAAGATGATTGCGTTTTAAAAGGCATATTTGTGGACATGTCACTATACTTGTTCGAAAGGTATTTCTATCATTGGGTCACAAATATAACTTATCCTTACGTTGATAAGCGAAATGTTGAATTGCCTACGGGTTATTTCCCCACATTTTCTATCTTTTTAGGTTGTCAACCTTCAGGTGTGATAGTTTCACGTTGATCTTGTTACTAACATTATGACATTCACAATGTGTCTCTTGTCACTCCCTCTAATATTCGCCTTGATCTTTTAATTTTATTATTCGATATAGCTTATCAGAAGAATGTGCATAAACTAGGTCAGGTGAATCATAAGTTCTTCAAGACTGGATCAAATTTGTCTTTATCAGTTTTCAACTGTGAATTTTCAATTAAAATATTAAAACAATTTCAAATTAACTTATCACTTTAAATTCAATCAAACTAAGTTGAAAATAAAGTCCCCGAATAGGCGACATGAGAAAAAAAAACTCATAAAAAGTATCTAATGATTTAAAAAATGGATAAGAATTAACAAAAAATAATTATTTAATATTTTATAAATGAATAACAAATTTGAAAAAACATAAAATAAAACGTAAGAAAATAATTTTGAATAACAATGGATTTTAGTAAAAAATATAATTTGTTAATTAATAGCATTTTAACAATAAAAATTGTGATTAGAATAAATTTTATTATTAAAACAATTAATTAAAATAAAAACAATATTAAAAAATTATAATTATAACAAATATTCTAAATTCATCATTAAATTAGTATCTAAAATATATTTGTAAAAATAAAATCCAATTCACAATGGATCAAATCCGTCAATAATTGAATTATAGAACAAAATTTCTATTCATCATAGATTTAATGCATTGCGATAGATTTTTGAAAAAAATAAATAAAAATTCACAAAATCTTGATATTTACTTTATGTTATTAATCAAATATTTAAGTTTAAAAATAATAATTTTAATTTTAATATATTAATTTAATTTAAATATTATAAAAAATTTAAAAATTGTGATATTTAAATTAAAAATATTATCAATAAACTTTGATTTAAAAATTTTTATGCATAAAAAATATTAAAGTTACTGTCACAAAAAATTATAATAATTAAAAATTTATAAAAATTTTTATAATTATAGTTTGATTTTTTTATATTTACGAAAAATTTCAAGTAAAAATTTATTGTGTAACATCTTTAATGTAAATATTTTTAAATTTTTAGATTTTTTATAATATTTAATTTACACTAAATTACTAAATTAAATTTTTGATTTTATATTTTTAAAATATAAAAATTTAATTAATAATATATAATAAATATTAAAATTTTACTAAAAAAATTATTAACTCAATCAATCACCAATCAATGAAAAAAATTTTAAAAATAAAATACCAATTCACAACAAACCCGATAAAAAAAAAAAGTCACGAATCGAGTTACTCGTGCTTAACAAGGGCATCGCAAACAACCCTCCTTCGCCACCGCACCCCCCTTTATTCCCTATGCTGTGAGGATCCGGTGAACAGAAGTATATTACAACTCAATATAATAGCATCAAAATGGTAAACAAAAAAAAAAAAAAATTGAAATATCAAAAGTTAAGTAGAGATATTTCCATAAAAAATCTGATGCTAACTAGATTAGTAACCCCACTCTCATTGCTTAATCTCAAAAATTGAAACCAATGAATTAACCACTCCATCAAAATGTATTCTTATCAGTGTGACTAAGACTGGAGTAGGATCAGACTCACTAAACTCGCCAATCAAACAACACTTTATCAAAAACCAAAAAATGAAATGATTAATATGTTATGAAAAACTAATACCAGAATTAGGTGTACATGCCTTACCAAAAAAAAAAAAAAAGACCATTAAATTTTTGCGTGTTTTATAAAAATTAATTAAAAACTTTAAAATCATGTCTTTTGGATTTAACAAATACTCTTAGTTGAAATTATTTAATTTTGAAGTTGGGTTGTTTTAAAAAAAAGTTAGAAAATTAAATACTTTTGTTTTCTTAAAAAAAAAAATAGAATTCTCTAGTAATTTAAGTTAAGTTGACATTTATAAAAAACATAAAAATATTTATTTTTTCATATATTAATATTTTGTTAATATAACCTGATAAATTAAGTTTTGATTTGTAGGTTAAATTCAAGTTTTAAATATCTAAAATTCATTAAAAAAAATTGAAGCATTAGCTTGAGGATACTAAGAAATTCATTTAATAAATTTATTTAATGAAAAGAAATGAGACAACTTTAGAACTGCTAAATCCCTTCTTTGTACAGGAAGACATCCCATAGGCAAAACAAGAACGGAGCCTAGGCAAAGCACAAACCTTTCCTTAAAATCATTTCGCAGTACAAAGAAGCAGCAGTGGCACAACAAGGGAAGTCAAAACCGTAAAAGAAGATGCCTTCTCTGGCTTGCGTACTCTCAATCCTGTGTCTGCTCTCGATCTCGCAAGCAGTCTCTTCTTCCTCAGAGCAATTCTCAGTGGATGGGAAAGTTCTGGAGCTGACTGAATCCAACTTTGACGCTGCCATTTCCGCCTTCGACTTCATTTTCGTTGATTTTTATGCCCCTTGGTGCGGCCACTGCAAGCGCCTTGCTCCCGAGGTGCCTCCCTCTCTCTCTCTCTCTCTCTCTCTCTCTCCCTCCCTCCCTCCCTCCCTACATATGCGTATAGATATACCTGTATGCATCTGTGTCGATCTGTGTCGATCAAACTTGGTTGATGAGAAAACCGTGGAAATTAAAAGCGCTACGGATAAACTGATGTAGTTTCATGATTTATGTTTATTCTGGTCTTCTCTGTGGGAGACAAAGAAATGTCAAACTAAAATGAAGGTCCTGATTTCCGAATTTTTGATACACAAGGGACAAAGTGAGAAATTCAAGGATAATTTGTCATGTACCAGATGACTGCTGTTAGTAGAGGCTTTTTTTTTTTTTTTGTGGGGGGGGGGGGGGGGGGGGGGGGGGGAGGAACAGGTAGGAAGGGGCAAGTAAGTGAAATTACCCAACAGTGATAAATTCAACTTTGTGAGACACCTCACGTCAAATTCTTGTTGGCTCCAACTCAGACATTTTGCCATGTATTTAACTCAGGAATCCCAGGTGGAACAGAGAGAAATGAATATCTGGGGACTTAGTCCAAATTGACTAATGAAAGGATGTATCTTCAATTCACTTATTTGTTTGGATACTGGTACGATAAGAGAGGCAACTGAATTAAAGCTACTCCTTCTCTAATTGTATGGTAATGCACTAAGAATGTGGTCTGCATCTTGTCCTATATTCTTATATTTACTTTCCCGCTGAGAATGTTAATGAGGATGATTGATACGTTTGTGTAAAGCTGCTGGCTTTTGGAAGCAGATATAACTTGAAGAATAAGTGCTTTTCCTGTTGAAAGAAGTCTCGGGAAAAAAATAATTCTTTCTTATATTCATAGATTAGTTTGGTTGTTCAAATCACTGCACTTCTTGGGACATACGTGCATGTACATAAATATGAATATATGTAATATATTTGTGATATCTGGCTGAACTTAGCTTAAAAGGACTTAAGTCTATCTTTACTATCACATTAATAAAAGAAGTAGCTCCTTTGCCTTCATTTTTCTATGCGTGCAGGTCTGATGATCAAGGTTTGAGGGCACTGTTGTAGTTGATCTAAGTTCTTTGGAAGCCCTTCTCATGTACACATATAAGTATGAAGGGCCATTTCTTATTTGTTGGTCATTTTGAGCATTAACAATTTGAGTATCACATTGTTATGCTTTTGCTGGACTGGAACTTTGGCTTTTAGATGTTGCAGATCGTTCATATAAAATATATAGCTACTAGTTGTGACACTCATCATTGCTTAGTATTGTACATTAACAAAATTTTTCGTAGGTGCAGGAACTGCAACAGGACATTCATATCATCTCTTAAATTCTTTAATACACTGAAATTCTTGTTATATACCCTTTTAATATGAGTAAGCTTTTTCCAATAGCCTGCTAATTGGGGGTCTTAGTTTGAAAATTTCTTATAGTTATTCTTGCATTTGCAACATATGTTTCTGAACCTATTGTAAGATCTCATTTCCAGATTCATGTCATTTTGCTACCCATATAACAGAGCTGAACTAATACCAACTCCAATTGTGTATTGCAGTTAGATGCAGCTGCCCCTTCTCTTGCTGGATCGAAGGAGCCCATAGTGATAGCAAAAGTAAATGCAGACAAGTACACCCATCTTGCAAGTAAATATGAAATCGAGTATGCATCTAGTGCAACCCAGATTTAGAATAAATTACAGTTTTTGTGTTAGCTTGATATCCAAGTTCATCATTTTGACTCCAAGTTAAGATATAGATTCGAGATAATTTATTGGAGTATTTAGTGTGAATGATCTATTTCAATTGAGTGTACACCTGCAGTGCAAGCCCTGACTTTTAACAATTAAAATCTAACCCAATCCTTTAAATTTTCCTCGAAAGTATGTTTTATTCTAGAGCCATCCTGATGCATCGTCTGAAGTTGTATCAGTTACTTCAGCACAGCAAATTTTTTTACATGGCACCAAGGGGTTGCAACCCTTGACATGTATAGTTAGTTTTCAGAGGTTAGGACCTCTGTTGAAAACACAGCAAATTTCTTTAAGCGCAAACCCACATTAGTTGAAATTTATAACTTAATGCTGACCTCATCGACTTTTCTTTCATGCAGTGGATTTCCTACTCTCAAGCTCTTTATTCATGGTGTCCCAATGGATTATTATGGACCAAGGAAAGCAGATTTACTTGTTCGTTACCTGAAGAAATTTGTTGCTCCTGATGTTTCTGTTCTCAGTTCAGACACTGCTGTTAGTGGTTTTGTTGAAGCGGCCGATACTTACTTTCCCATATATATAGGTTTTGGCTTGAATGACTCGGTGATAGCAAAGTTTGGTGCAAAATATAAGAAGAAGGCATGGTTTTCTGTGGCAAAGGATTTCTCAGAGGACATCATGGTATTGTATGATTTTGATAAGGTTCCCGCTCTTGTAGTTCGTCATCCAAGTTACCAAGAGCAGAGCATCTTCTATGGCCCTTTTGAAGGTTAGTTCTTATTGTAATCATCAGTTCTAACTAGGTTCGTTGGCTAGCTTTTCAAGTCTGAGTATTAATCCTAACTAAAATGTTGAGTTCTTTACTGCTTCTGGATTTTTCATGTCAATGTTATTTGTTTTACTTAGAAGTTGGATTATTGTTTATAGATGACGGTAAAATGTAAAGGTGCTAGGGGATGTGCTTGTTGTCCATCTAGCCAAACAGGAGAATAATTTTTGCATCTGTGCACTATTATTGGTCCTAATTGAATATGGTATCATTCAGTCTTTCTTTATGATACCTTTTACTGAAAATCACCTCCCTAAAGTTGATATCTTCTTTAGAATCTTTAATTTTGTTTTTGAAAAGTAGTATTTCTCAAAATTTTGGCTATAATTTGTACCTTTTTATGCTATATTGTTGGAGAAGATGCTAGACAAATTTGATATGTACTCTTCCTCCATTTATCCGAATGGCAGTATAATAGTTGAGTCTGTGCACACTGAGCTTCTTGATAACAGATTGGAAAATGTTTCATCATTTTATGGTTAGACGACCTAGGAGGAGCACCTATGGGCATTATAATAAGCAAACCTTGAATAGGGAAAAGTTATTTTGTGCCTGAATAAAATGAGTTTAGCTAGCCTTGTAAAACTAACTGTGTTTCAGTATGTCATATGCTGTTTCTGCTCCAAAAAAAAAAAAAAAAAGGTCATATGATTTAGGCCAAGAAATCATGTCATTGTTTTGAATGGATATTCTATCTAGAAAAAAAAAAAATCATTTGTTGAATGGATATATGAAACTTTTGGAGGTGGGATAACTCACATTTATTAATTAACCACTATATGCAACTCAATGAAAATGTTTGCAATGGGAGCATAAGGTTCTGCTGAACGTATTTGAAGTGAGGTTTTGCTTCTGTCTCTTGTTCCTTAATCACTTAGTTCTCTCCTGCATGTTTCACATTCATGCTGAGGATTAATATGATTTTGCCCCTTAATTATAATTCCTTTCATGCATAGTCAAATTTCACCTTTAGCTAACATTTCTCATGAACTACCTCGTTGCTGGCATTCTAGAGGCCAGTTACTCTGATCCAGTTGTTCTTAATGAAACTTGTCTTCATTTTGTACCAGCAAAAATTAATCAGGAGTATATCAAGAGTTTCTCTAGGTTTCTTAATCATTAGTTTTGATGGTCTGAACCATTTAAGAAGGCAGTTGTATGGTTACATGCAGTAATGGAAAAAACTAGGTAAAGTATAAATTTGTAGATACACAGTTGCATTTATTTATTTTGAAAAACTACAGTTGGTCCCAGAGATGATGCCATTTAATTTAATGTGTCAAAATAATTGACATTATAGTGAAATGTGGAGTCTGTATAAACTATTAGTTTGCAGTCAGAACCGACATAAATCAACAGATATATGTCTGATTATTATGTTTAGCTTGTCCACCTAAATATAGAAACCAGATTTTCTCTTGTTTGAGACAGGCAAATGTAGGTTCTTAAAGTAAAAGAATGCAACTGACTTTTCACTTAAACTGAAGGAGATTTTGTAATTTGCAGAAACCTCCCCCCCTCTCACCAACCAGCCCAAGAAAAAAACGGAACTTAAGGAAGAAAAATATCTCTCATTATTAGATTCAGTGAAATTACGACATAGTATATTTTTAAATTTGAAAAGTAGATGTCATTAAAATCCAATTTAATGTTTGTCCTTGTATCTGTTTTAGTTTCCATGTGCCTGTCTTAAGATAGGAGGGCAGTGATTGTGAGGATGTCAACTGATTAACTTCAATTTACATGGGTTGATAAAGCTATTACTATAACACGTGTCTTGATTTAAAATGGAGCTGGAGTTGGTGCCACCTTACCTTTCTGGAACTGTGTATTCGAACAGTAATGCTTTTTGTAGGTAGGTTCTGGCTGACTTGAGAAAGGAGTCCCTTAGTTGCACTATTGTTGCATGTTGGACATCAAGTTACGCTATTGTTGTGTGAATATTTGCTGCTTTCTTGGCACACGCTATGCTTCTGATTTGCATGTCTGTACCTTGATGTTCGGCATCATGGAATGAGGTTCACAGTGAAATTAATTTGCATCCAAGCTTATATGTGAGTGCAGCTGCAGCTTGCTGAATTCTACTTATGCATCTACCTATTCTTCTTGTGGTAAAACCGAAAATTGCTTCAGCCTATAGATTATGGTAAATGGTTCAGTGCTGAAATGAACTTGAATGATATTTCAGTGATCCAATTAGGAGAAGAGAATTTGTGCTTGGTTGTCTTCAACTTCAATACTTGACATGATCTTCTTATTCTTTCCCATACCGTGGGTAAAGCTATAATAACTGAGCTTGATTAATCCGTCTTTAGTTAGAAACTTTTGTTGTCTTTAGATAGAAGTTTCTGATGCAGAATTTAACAGTTCACACGCGGTTAAATTGTTCCTTGTGCCATTCGATTTTTTTTCTTCAAATAATACTGTTACTTACAGAGCCTGATTAGTTGGAAAGTCAGAAGGTGTAACTTAAAAATTCTGTGAAGCTAGAATTTGAAGCCCTTTTTTTATTTTATTAACCTTTAAAAGGCATAGTACTGTTACTTTTTTTTTGATAAAAAAGACAAAAAAGTATAGTACCGTTGGTAAACTAATTTCTTCCTTTCTAGTTGAAATCTGACAAGTATGCAATAAAACAGAACCAAGCTTATGGAGAGCATTGCATGAAATTCAGCTAACTCCATGCTCAGCTTTGTAATTTAAACTGAGCGTGCAAACCCTAATGGCTTATTTTAATTGATGGAGGTCAAATGCTTCTGTTTACCACACAGTTATTTGGGTGTTACCAATGATTGGCGACCATCATTACCTCCCAAATTTTGTTTGCATTTCTTATTCCATATATTATCAACCATATATTCTATTTAGTACAAACTTCTGCTGTCTTCTATCTTTCATCATCTGGAGATATCTATTGCTAGCTTAGAAAATGTCGTTCTTATTTTCTAGTTGTATACATGCAGATGAGTTTTTGGAGGATTTTATAAAACAGAATTTGCTTCCTTTATCTGTTCCCATTACCCGTGACACGCTTAAGTTATTGAAAGATGATCAGAGGAAAATTGTCTTGACAATTGTGGAGGATGAGTCTGAAGAGAAATCACAGAATTTGATCAAGTTGTTGAGGGCTGCTGCATCTGCAAATCGTGACTTGGTATTTGGTTATGTTGGAATTGAACAGTGGGAGGATTTTGCTGATTCATTTGAGGCCAACAAGAAGACAAAACTACCTAAGATGGTTGTCTGGGACGGGGATGAGGAATACCTTTCAGTAAGTATAAAAAAATTCAAATTCAAATCTTAAAGCTTGTGCGGACATCATAAACAACCATTTGGCCGAGCTGAAACTTGTGCTATTGAGCATATAGTTTTTTATTCTAAATTTGTTTCTTGTTTGAAAGTTTGTTTTCTTTACAAATCCAGAAGTCTTAACTTTCAAAAATTATATGTTCAATTTTTATGATCAAAATTTGGCCAAAAATTTTGTTAAAAGGTCCTCTATAAGATAAGTGTAAGTTGGTGGATATCTCTTCTATAAATGTGCTGCATAATGTGATGTACAGTGAAGGAATTGCTTATATGGCTGCAGCATGAACTATGACTGTTTAATATTTCTTGTTAACTAAGATTATAAATGCATAATTATTCTAAAACTTCTAAGTGACTCATTCAAAAGGAAAAGAAAAAAGTACCAAAAATTGGCCTTTGTTACCCGTTGAAAATTCTATATTATCTATATAAGTGGTCTTTAGTTGGGATGTTGTAGTGCTATAGGTTCATAAATTGAAGACTTATATGATCTTATAAGGAAGTTAGCTTTGTGAGTGTTCACTTTGTCTCTGGAATCCTTTGCTACTTTCTTGTAATATTCATGTAATGATTTCTGTTCCAACAAGATGGCTCGTGCTGAATTTCTAGTTAGGTGAATCGTGGAGTTGAAGTTTTAACGTTAAGCTGGTTTTGTTTGGGACCTTGGGAATTAAAAAAACAATTTTAATGTTAAGCTGGTTTTGTTTGGGACCTTGGGAATTAAAAAAAACAATGGAATCTGACATAATATATACATGACCTTCTAGCTTTGGCTTAGTCACAGATGACATAGCTTCTTTAAAACCATAGTAGTGAAGTTTGCCATAAAAAAGAAACAACACTTGACGCTGAGGATTTTGGCCTCCAAGTCCAGAAGCTTTTGATGCAAGTTAATCTGTATCTAGTACTTGCAATGTTCTTCTTTGCTCTTCCTATTTAAGCTTGCAAGTTCTTTAATTCTTGTTTAGTCTTATGTGGTATTTGCCTGTCAATGATATTTTTGTTAACTTGATTGCTTGGGTTGTTTGCCATCCAGGTTTTAAGTTGTGTGGTTGTCAGGTTCTTTCATGAAATATTCTTAATTTTGTTTCAATTGGACCTAGTAAGAGAGAAAAAGACCATTATTTTTTATACTCTCTGTTTTATAATTCCACTAATTTAGAATTCTATTTTATTTTCTCATTGAGTTCACTGAAACTTTTGCTTCTATGGCTAATACACCAATTGTTTGTTTTGTAGAAATCTTTTGGTTTATTAATAATGTCCATTCACAGAAACAAGAGAAAAGGAAGGCTAAGAGAGTGAGACAATGAGTTAGATGTTAAATACAAAAACCTCCATTGTGGTTTAGCGCTTTACAATTCCTCCCTTGTGGTATGCTTTCTGTTGGCACTAGGAAATACAATGTCAATCTTTTCTCATTCTTATTTCAAAAAGAAAGCAGTAAAAGGTTTTATTGTTTCTTTTATCATTTCTTTTTCCTAACGAAAAACAAGGACGACAACAAGAAGAAATTTGGATTTTCGTATGGTGGGTTTTCGATTTGGGGTCTTCAATTTGGGTTTTCATGAGTGAAAAGAAGAAGAGAGAAAGATTGAAGGGAGGGGTCCTGAAAGAGAGTAAAAACATTGAAAATAAAATTTTCGCTGGCTTGTAAATGAAAAAATAAAAAACTTTTAGGGTAAAGGTTACTCCATATTGCTAATCAAACTCTAATGTTCAAAAAGTGATGAATTGAACTTTAATATTCTATTAATTTGGTTTAAATTTGATTTTAGCCCAAATGACAAAAAAATTTAAGATATTTTTTATTATTGAAATATCTCAAAAATGATTCAAATGAATTTTTCACTCTATTTTAGGTTCATCCCTCAAATTTGAATAATTTTTCATACAAGATATACATATATTTTTATAAATTTTTCAAAATTTTGACAATATAAATCTAAAAAATATATAGTTTTAATATTTAAAAAATTATAAAACTTTTTGTGATGATAGTTTGAATATTTTTTTACATCTATAAAAATTTCAAGTCAAAATTCATCGTACAAGATCTTCAATCTGAGTATATTTAATTTTTAAATTTTTTGATAAAACTCAATTTAGTTCAAATTGATAGATCAAAGTTCATTTGTCACTTTTTAAACGCAAGGATTTTGATTGATAACATTGGAAAAACATGATGGTTTTGTAAGACCTTTACCCAAACTTTTATTAATGTAATCCTCCAATGCAAAAGAAGTATGTTGTAAGGGAGTCTTTGTAGCTTTTAGAACTGCAAAGGGGGGATTATGAAAAAGCTAAGCTACAAAGAGGGATTTTGTGTTTCACCCTTTAATTAATGATTCTTTAAATCTTTTCTCAGTCTAATTCTGCACTCCATTTCATTTTCTAGTATAGCAAATTGTTGAACTATAATTGCTTGATCACTCTACATATATTGGAACCAAAAAAAAAAAAAAAGTAAAGAAAGCACTGTGATGAAATATTTAATACTTCAGTTGAAGGCATGCTTTTGACTAAGATATTGTGCTTTGCATGCCATAAAAGATTTCTTTGAAGTGCCCCATTAATGCTTTATTGTTTGAAAAATACACAGAATGTCATTAATTTTATTAAATATGGTTCTTCATACATTATGTTATGCTTTCTGAAAAGATGTTTGGATTAGATTCTTCTGGAAAACTAACTTCATAAGTTGTTGTGAGAACATGTTGCGAGATCATCTTGATGAAATTTGGCTAGATTCTATCTTAGTTCTGTAGAGGATTGATGCAGGAAAGTAGCTAAAAGTGATTTCTAGTAACTTTAGAAGTATAATGACAATTTTCTGAACAAATAAGTTCATTCATAAAAATGTCTACAAGTTCGACAGATTGTTGTCGAACAAAAATATTTTTTAAGTAGTCTTTGAAAACACTAGGGACAGAATTGAGAGGAAACCTTCCCGATCTGTCACTGTTCATTTGCGGTATAGTATATAGGCGGTTCATCCTTGTTTCTTCTCTCATATTTTTCTTGGATCATTGCATTGTTTCCTGTGTTCCATTACTTACACCCTTTTCTTTCTAAATAGTTACTGTTTATAGATTTTAAAGATTACTGTTGATTTTGATTGTTTCTTGCTTGCCTGCAACCCAAAAGCTCAATATAGACTTCTGAGGATAGTCATTGTGCAAATCAACATTGGTTACTTCTAAGCAGACTTACTTGTACTAGATGAGAGTTCCCTTTAAGATGTCTTTGGGATGCTGATGCTGAATGTTGTAGCTGACTAATGGACATCATTGTGTTAACATTTTGACATGTCTTGCATGAAAAAAGTAAAACATGTCTACTAATCGTCTACATGTATTTTTGTGAAAAAAAAAAAGGTTATTGGGGTGGAAAACATCAATGAGGAGGATCAGGGATCTCAAATCTCAAGATTCCTTGAAGGATATAGAGCAGGAAGAACCTTGCAAAAGAGACTTAAGGGTCCCTCCCTGATGGGCTATATCAATTCACTAATTGGCATTAGAACTGTGTATATAATTGTATTTCTGGTTGCAATATTCATGCTTATCCGAAAAATTGGGGATGAAGAACCCCTCAGAGTTGGCACCCGAGACCAGGTGGATCATGCGAGGAGCTCTGAGGCTGAAGTCAGGGAATATGGATCTGGAGACAAGGAAGATTGAAGTGAACCATCTGCATGGGAGTACTATAGAATGGAGGACCATTTTGAAGAACAGCTAATGTTGTCGAATAGAAGATTTTACAAGGCTGAAAGTTGGTTCAGGCTGCCATCCTTTGTGGAAATTGCTTATTCCCATGCATAATTGTCTTGTACTAATTGTGCTCGTCATAAAATATTTATTTTTTTAAGACTAACCACGCACCTATATATTGCTTTACATACAAATAGGTTCCAAATCAGTTTGTGGTAGGTGTATGAAATTTTTGTCCCCTTTAGTTTGGTGACAAGTATGAGATTCTGTTCTTGCAATTTCTTGATATATTCATCTTCGCCCGATTTCTTTGCTCACTTTTGTAATTGCTGAATGGTGACTGTTCTTTCTGGTCTCTTCTACAATGCTTTCCTGTTGGGGCCTAAAAATTTATGAATGCTTATTAGATGATGATTTTTTTTGAGTTAATTATATAAATAGTATTTATATTTTATTTATAATTTTAAATTAAAATTTATAAAAAATATAATTTATTAGTAATTTATTTTTTTATTAAGTTTTTAATATAAAATTTTGATTTATATTTTTTTATTAATATTAATAATTTTATGAAATACACGTGATGTAATGTACATATGATTTATATAATTATTTTAATTTTTTAAAATATTATTAAAATAAAAAATTATCCATGGAATTATAAAATTAAAAATTTAACAAACATACACTTCAAGTAAATATAATTTTTTTTTTTTACTAATCTTAATTTAAAACTAAACAACATACAAGTTTTACTAATATAATTATTTTTTTTTTTTGTATTTTAACCAATAAGAATGAGATTTTGTTTCAAGATATGAGTGAATTGGATAGTTTTAAATGTAGTTTTATATAATATATGTATATACTTAGAAACCTATACTTACACCTTTCACCATGGAGAAATTTGTTGGTTTCTTCTTGGCCAAAATGCTTTTTGATGTTTTTTATAATTTTTGTATCAATTGGGCATTTAACAATTTTAGAGATCCATTTCAATCAATTAAAAACACAAAAGAATTGTGGTCCTTGCGCCTGAAGAATAACATTACTGCAATCAAAGCCTGTGGTTAACCAACCAATGTTGCACAAGAAGGTCGTAAAAGTATCTTAGTCCACCATTAAACCCAAGATACTAAATGATCAAATCCACTGGAAATTGGAAGAAAAGGAGTCGTGAGAAGCAAGACACCTGAAATAAAGGGGCAAAACCAACTCATTTACATCAGTGACAGCTGAGCACCTCCAAACTGCAAATTCTACACAACTCAGATGGTTAGTGGTTAACTATACTCGGCCAAAGGGAACTATCAAAACATCAATGTTAACAAAATCCACCACAGCACAATACACTCACTTCGTGTTAAGGATTTGTGAACCCTCAGTAAGAACCAAATATACCATGTCAATGCCAGAAATAAACATCAAAATCTTAAGCTACAATGTACAAAACAGGCTGCAGCACAGCTGAAATATACCAGACCATTCCTCAGACAATTCCCAAGGATCCTTAGACAACCCCGAATGATGCTGTATGTTTGGTTTACTTCCCTCCATGAACTTTCTCATCATCAGCTCAAGCACTCATTTGTATACTAAAATTTTTGTCAACATTCTGGCAGTGACTGAGCAGAGGCAAAAGGAGAGAAGGTCCCTGCTGACTCACTGCAGTGCAGTGGATGCAACTGGTGACTTGAAGAGCTAAATAGACTTGGTGATGCATTGCTAGGGCTTGGTCTATATGAAGACATGTATCTTGTGTTAAGCGGTGATGCGAAGGGGTAACCCAATGAATGCGACGAAACCAAGTGCGAGGCATAAGATCTTTGTGAAGATGCATTCCTGAGATCTACAGAACTTCGATTTATACTTAAAGGAGGAGATTGATGATGAGACCTGAGAGACTGTTGAACATATGGAGTGCTAGCATATGAATGAGTATGAGAAACTGAGGGGGACCGTGAAGCTGGGCCTATTTGTATTGCAGATGATGGAAATGCTGATCTAACTGATGACAACACAGGTGAAGAAGCCACAGAGGACGGGGCAGATGAAAGCAATGGTGTGCGCTCTGATGCAGGTGGATCACCTGTGCTGGTTCTTGCATCACGCTTGCAAACTGGGCAAAATGTTCGCCATGTGGTAAGCCAAGAATCAACACAGAAGGCATGAAACTCTGAGAAAATTCAAGAAACGTGATTGTTAGACAACCTTGACTTGAACAACAACGGAAAAGTCTTTTTGAACACATTCAAGTAGGTAATAAATCTTTCATAACTTGACAATAAAGGAATTGAAAATGAAAGAGACATTTATCCGTAAAAAATATAGGCAATTTCAAAATTTCCAGTGCTATACGCAAATATAAATGTTATGCTCCCATTTGATGTAGAACAAGACCATCAACATAGTCCTTGATAATTTAATACTTCTATTTTCAGTTTCTTATTAGACACACCTCATAAAAGTATGGAAGTTGCGACCTATGTGCGTCTTCGCCAACCCTCACCTAAAGGAAAACAAATATGACCAATAACATTTTTTTCCCACCTTTTTGGGCTCTCTTTTCTCTTTTCTTTTTGGTGTTCACAAACACAAACTAACCAAATGATTCCAGAGACAAGAAGTGATTTTTTCAAGAAAAAGACAATTTGTTCACTAACTTCCATGGCTCCATTTAAGTAAAGGGGCCAGGTGAGTTTCAACTTTCAGAAAACCAAAAAATTTTACCTTTATATTTGGAATTTTAACGTTTTGCCCTTTGTCCTTTGGATGAGTCTTAATGTCTTGCTTGTACTTTAGTTGATGCAATGTGCTCCCCTAAATTCCGAATTAAGTTAACAGAATAGCAGATAAAGGTCATGCCACTACACTGTGGGACAGATTTATACATACATTTATCCTGATTGAACAGGAACTACTTTATGGTCATGATGATGATGACTATGATGCAATTACCACTAGGCCAGCCACAGGTTCAAGACAAGGGAATGCCTTTCCACAAGCATTAAGGCCTATAATTCCCATGCACACACCACCTTTGCACCACTTAGCAACTACTGTGAAGCAGTA
Organism: Moringa oleifera; assembly: GCA_021397835.1. Classification (NCBI taxonomy): domain Eukaryota; kingdom Viridiplantae; phylum Streptophyta; class Magnoliopsida; order Brassicales; family Moringaceae; genus Moringa; species Moringa oleifera. Next base: position 5,717,513 of record JAJFZO010000087.1, read on the forward strand.
CAGAAGACAGAGAGGATCAAGGAAGTTGAGATCATGGTCGCAAAAGAGTGACACTGATATCGATGAGCTATACAATGTACAACAAGATCAGTGCAAAGAGCTAGAGGAGACGATGATTGATGTTCGCTACATGCAGAAAAGGCTTTAGGCAACATATACAGTGGTGGCGGCGGCATGATGGCAGCTTGATCATGCTAAAAGCTGAAGGCTCCAAGCTTGCCACAATGGTAAGAGGCATGCACATGTTGTGAATAACTTTTTGTGGCAAATGATAAGAGATACTTTGAGACCCTCAAGATTTAGACAGACAAAAATAAATAAATAAATTCATGTGCTTGATGGATACTTCTATCATAATTTTCAGTGCAATGATTCAGAATGACAGATAACATATACAACTTATTAAGACGTGCTGTCTCTAAATTGTGTATCCACACACACAATTCCCATATAACTTTATGTCCCAAGTCCGGAAATGCTCATTACTTTGCTTTCTTTAGACAAAGCTTAAGAAAAGATTTCAAACCAAACTAGGTTAAAATTTAAAAAGATACCACCAAAATGTCAATCTCAATTACCAAAGGTCAGTGAGATGAATCCTACCCTGCCGTTTGAGAATATTCGAGAATGGCCTGAGGCTCTCAATACTAAGAGCTACCATGCTTTCCATTTTAATAAGTCCAAAAATGATGATATGATATAGAGCACATTTATGTAAAATGATACATGAAATCTAGAAGTAACGCCATCAGAAACAAGACTAGAATGATGGGCTTTGACAAGCTTGATTCACAAATTAGTCTATCTGCTATTTGTCAAAATTGGATTTCAGTCTATTAAAATAGAGAAAACAATAACATATTGAAAATCAGTGCCTTTTGAAGCAAAATAGAGAAGAGTAAGATATCAAGAAATCAAACTCTGATCACTGACTGTCATGTGAGCAGACTAGACCTCTAAGTTATAGAAAGTCCACCAAAGGTCATCTCAGGTCAAAAATTGAGCAAGACAGTGGAAAAACAACAAAACAACCAGCAACTTGACATCACAAATTCATTGTATTTGCGAAAATTATACCATCCACAAGTTGATTTTAGTCATCATGCAAGGTTTTAACAGAAGAAAGATATGCAAAATTAAAACAATTTACCAATGACCCTTGTAATAACATAAGGGAAGAATTTGGCAACAAATATTATCTTTGCCAGGCAAGACATACTTACTGTGGCGACATGGTAGAACCCTGAGCTTCTCTCCAACACTATAGTCTTCAAGGCATATGGCGCATGTTGTAGAAGTACAGTTATCTTCTAAAACAGCTGTAAATATCAGGCTCGGCATTGCTTTTACTAAGCGACTGCTCATTCCATGGAATTCCCGGACACGAGAAGCTCGAGGATGTTCTCGTCTTACTCGATGCCTACGAACAAAGAAACAGGTGGCTAGCACTGCAGACATAGCAAGTAGGGAGATAAAAGAGATAGCCATGATGGACCATGCTGAGTTCTCAAAGCTTGGGATCAGCCACAACTCTATATCAGGTAAACCAGCGTAATTTAGCAGCAGCTCGCCTGAAGCTTTTGAAACAAACACAGCATGTATCTTTATGCCAGCCGAGTTGCCTGCCACTGCATTTTTAAACCGAGATTCTCAATTCCGGTTCTTTGAGCGAAGATATAATTTTTATAAAAGAAAAACAAACAAAACTTATCGTACCAAAAGGAAACTAATCAAACAAAAGTATGGAGGTTTAATCAGCAAGCAAGGTTTATATCACCTTCACATGTCCGGCCCCAAGGGAGGAAACAGCAATGAGGAAAAGGTCAAAGTGAACAATTGCAAAGACACAACCATTAGGATCTACCAAAATGAATATTTCACACCCAATCAATGTAGATTCCATACCACAACAGTAAAGTACAATTAACGTCAAGAAGGATATATAATGTGCTTGCAAGACTGACCCCAAATGCTTAAGATATTCCAGTAATTACCTGCAAAGAATATTTATCTAAGCATCCATCACTTCTTCTTCTTCTTCTTTTCTTTGTTTTATCAAAAATAGTAAAAAGATACATAAATTATATCAAAGCGGAAAGACCACTGATATACAAATCTGAATACCAAAGTAATGATACTATGTTACTATTATCATGTTGCTAACTGGATATTCTGGTTTTGCTAAACAGAAATCACACATGACTTATGTCTAGAATATGACCTTTTTAGTGATGCCGATGCATCATCCCCTAAATAGCTGGCTAATTTAACCAATAGGATTTTTGTTAATATTTTTAAGATTCAATCCAAATAGGCCTAATCTCAGGATTTATTCACATTAAACACATTAAATAAGTTGTGATGTTTGCAGCAGGAAAAGAGTATTACTTGCAACCAAGACACCATTATCTTCATTGTCATAGACAATAGCAGCTTTGAATCCAGCCTTTTGCGCCCTTCTAACTTTCTCCTCAAAGCTACAGTGCCCTCTAACAATCAGCACAAAAGGGGAACTGGCATTTGAAAACTTTTCAACTTCAGTCAAATCCAGGCATGCATCAGGAGGCTCCGCCAGATACAAGACTCCATTTTCACCCGAACCTTTAATCATTGGAGCTGAAAAAAAAAATGAAGATCAAACAATGAAGTAATCCCAGCACATTCTTTATATATTCAGGCTAATTATACATACATGAATAAAGAGTTATTTCTTAACACAACACCATTTACCTACTCCATAATCACGTATGGATACATGCTTATAAATATTTTCATTCAAACACATATTCTTTAAAAACCATTCTAAAATCCAACTCTTATCTTTCAGTATTTCTGAAAAAATTTTAAAACAAAGAAAAAAATATCGCATAGTTGGAAGCTTATAGAAATAAGGAACTTAAAAAAAAGACAGCTCATGATTTCACTTAGTTGTTTTCCAAACATAAAAATGAAAAACTCTTAAAATCCGATATTCTTGGGTGAGTATGGTTTTCAATTTTCCCAGTTCCTGCACAAACAGGATAACTCGATTTCTCTTCAAACTTCCTCAGTACCCAAACAGCCAATGAAGTTCTTGGACATAAAAGGACAACATTTGAGAACTTACCGAAATTAGCTTCAATATCATCGAAAGAAAGAGTAACATTGTTCCCAATTAGCACGACATTCGCAGAGGCAACCCAACAAACAGCCAACAGAGAGAGCAGCAAAACAACAAGAAGATTCATTGTTCCCCCTAATACCAAAATCAAATTGAATGAAGAAAAAAACAACAGCAAAAATTTATCACAGAACCCTAAGTCGGTATAATATTTCCTAAGAAATAGTGAGAGAGAGTTTGACGTTAGGGTTTAAAGAGAATAGATAGATACATCAGCTTCCATCTGAGTGAGAGAGAGAGAGAGAGAGAGAGAGAGAGACAGGGAGGATGTATGAATCTTTCGATTCCTTTATATGCCTAGTTAATCCTAATCCTGTTGCAGATTTTAGCTTGTAAAGCGACTTCAATCCGAAGAGACAAAGGAAGACACAGGAACGCTTCGGTTTCTATTTTAATACACATCCATCTGGATTGATCCTTACAAGACTGTGTGGTGTTTGGTCACTGCCTGATTGGTAATGAGATAATCATTAACAAAAAAAATAAAGTAATTTATTATTACAATAAAACAATCGTTTTTATTTATTAATGTTAAAAATAGGATTTGTGATTGTTATTGTTATCCTCTCACTGACCCTATTCTCTATAGGAGATATGTGAAGTTTCACATCTTCATTTAATTTTTCTAAAGAACGAAGAAAAAAAAAAGCATAAATTTGACAAAATATCTGGTTCGTTGATTAATTAATTTATGGTCAAGTTGGCAATGATGATGTCCAACTCAGCAGTTTTTTCAACACTATGTGCTCATACCAAACCCGAGGCTTTGTGTTAGGCCTTGAATCCACTATCCAAGAGATGTGTTATTTGAACGTATCGCCGCTTACAATGTAAGCTAGTGTGTCTTGAAAATAACACTAGATTTAGCACAACCTTTCTGACTTTTAAGTAAATTTAGGCTTTTACTGTTGGAATCGATCAAATTGATCTAATCTTTTTCTAACACTAAATCATGCCTTCGGTTTGAACTCGATTCAATGATCCAAACAGAACACAACAACAATCAAAATTAAACATTGAAGTGCAAGCTTGCGTTCCGGTTTATAACCATAAATGAGAGCATGCAAATGAAACTAACAACTGCAGCAAAGAATCACCATCACACACATCGCACACTGTGTAGAGCTCCACACTGTGCGATGTTCACTAAATGATCAGACGTTACCGGGTTACACAGGGAACGCATGTAAAGTTCCACCATTGCTAATTGGTTTGATATAAAAATGAACATATAAGCACTCACCTAGCAATCAGATACAAAAACCCAAACTCTTTTCAACTCACAAACTCTCTCTTCGCTTTCAATTTCCTGTGCAGAACTGATCATAAGACGACAGACAAAAGAGTGGGTTGTCAGGAGTGTTTAATTCTTAAGACGACAGCTAGGCAGTCGGGAGTGTTCTCGTGGACAGACAAAAGAGTGGGTTGTCATCTACCTAGTCCATGCACAAGGAGGAATTTCCCATCTTACTCTTATTCTAACTTTAGTTCATTTTGATAAAATCTTGGGTCTGTCCAAATCTTCGTTGGATTTCTTCTTTCGGGCTTGGCTTTCGGGCAGCTTTGTATTGCCTACCCAATTTCACCGTCCTTTTTAGAAGCAGAAACACCTTTTGTGGTTCGGGCTCATTACCCAACATTCCGTAGACGATAGGGTCACTGTTAAAGGCTGGGCCGAGCTGGGATAGGTGTTTAGCCATGATCCATTTTGAGGAGAAGACAAAGAAGTCGCAATCAAAGAGTGTTAGTCTTGGCTGACAAAAATGAAATCCTGTTTATGCAAAGTCCTGATATCTCTTTGGGCAGTGCGATGGTCTTTCTTTGGCAAATGTGTCAGCAAGCTCATCTATTTAAGGAAGGAAGTGGAAATTAATGACATTTGTTTTTTATACTGTTTTGCAAGTCATTTGCATAAAATGTATAGCCTTTACGGCGTATGAACATCAGTGAACATTTTATCAGTGAAGTTCAAGAATAATCAACCAAAAGCTCATGATCGTGACAGATGATTTACTGATAAAAATATCTTCGCAAGACTAGTCAAGATACCAAACATGCTTAAACCTATGATTACAAGCTATGCTTACAAGGCAAAAAGAATCCCTAGCACGAGGCATAGTCCCTAGGCCATATATATGAAATCATATGGAGAGGTGTTTTTATGATAAGGGCAGAACAAGGCAGCTAATCCATAGAACAACTAAATTAGGAGGAATTATTTTAAAAGCGGATCGAGCTGGTTAACAATATTAAGCTAAAAAGCAGACCCATAAAGCACGAACTATTAGGTGAGGTTAAGTGGATGGGCTAGTGTCACTATTGATTTTTTTGGCCCGGTGAGAGAATTTTTCTTTTAATTTATTGATTTTTGAGTAAAACAATAATAGGTCATTATCAATTTTTTAATATGTAATTGACTATCACTTTTGTCTCAAAATTTCTTTTTTTTTCTTTTGACAATAAATATGAATTTCATTTAAAAATAAGTAGTTTACTTTACTGAAAAATTTGAGATTAAAAAACAGTTACACTTAAGAAAAGATTAATACCTCAACAAACACCTAAAAAGTAATACCACTTAAATCAAATGATTTCTTATCTTAAATTATTTTAATTTGATGTTAATTTTAAAGCATAACCAATATATATATATATATATATATATATATATATAATATACAAATAAGATAAGACTGACTTTTATTTAATCTTAAAATTTTGAGAGAAAAATCACATCGGACTTAATTATGATGATATAACAAACCTCAAAATAATTTATCGTGTAATTGTGTATAAGAATCTCTGAACCTAGTCTTCACTAAATCTGTAATTTAAAAAACAAATACATTTTAATTTTGAGATACAAAATATGAACTTTATCATATTTTTTTCTCTAAAATAATTTTAGAAAATTATGAAATGCATCATTGAGTTCATAATATTGGATAGAATGAACAACAAGCAATAAAGAAGAATGATTGTAAATAATTATTCTTTTATTCATTTCAAAAATGGTTGATCCAAGGAAAAAATTTTACCTCCAATATGATTTTCGTGCTGTCTCTCTGCTAAACAACTAATATGTAAGTAAGAATTCTCTCCTAAAAGAACTCTTTAGGAAGAAAATTTAAGAAATGCCCTTCTACTAGAAAGAATACAAGCCAATATGTTCAAAAATATGAAAGTGCAGAGATTGTTTTCCCATTAAGAATGGGTCTATTTCTATAAAAAAAAAATGGATAAAGCATACCAAAAATTCGAAAATCTTTTTTTGAGGAAAGGGACCACGTTACTGATTAATCAATTTTTATAAAATGCATTTATTGTGCATATTCTACTAAGAACCTTCCACAAATTTCTTGGTCTTTGTGATTCTTCAGTTTCAAATAATTGTACATCGAGACTCAATGTAAGATCGAGATCGATCATATCATGGGTTAAGTTGAAAGCGTTGATATTAGATCATCATCAATCACATCTATGGCTTTTGAATCCTAATGTGAGATCATCACCAATTACATCAATCTTTAAGTCTGCATTTTGTTGTGAAATCATCATCAAACACATTCTAGAATTTTTTTAACTAAATGTGTGATTGGTATTAATCATCTTAGGAAATTTCAAGAACATTACTTCAACATTGTCTCGCTTTTTTTTCTTGATATGGGATCAAGAGGAGATGTCTTAACAGTTCATCATAAATGATGACTATCATGTGTCAACCAATGGTTGATTCATTAATCATGATGTTATTTCGAGTCTTGTGCTATAGGCTTTGAATTTTTTAATAGTTTCTTCTTTCTTCTCACTTTTACTCTTTAATCTTTCTCTATGTCTCTCACCTTTCTCGGCAACCCATTCATTTTGCGATTATTGTAATAGCTTTTCAGTAAATTTACGACCTCATTTTTGGTAAGGATTTTTGTCTTGAGCTTCCCATTAACTATGGAAACCATAGGGATTTTTTTTCCATTACTCTCGAATTACTAGAAACCATTAGGTCTAGCATAACATTCATAGTCACGTCCTTTTCTTTATTCTTTTTTAAGATGAAAGGCTATGGTCCAGTAAACCTAACAATATCTATAACTTTAAAGAGTCTCTTCGTGACGTCCTTAGGTTGTCACTTTATCCCTTTGTTGTGATGTTATACAGTAGGTATAGATTATCTCTCTTTCAACTTGTTCTAAAAACTTAGGGGCTCATCTTTGAGTTTCTATCAACATGTATAGATATAAATGTTCAAACCATTTCTGTAAATTACTTTTCTAAATTATTCAAAGCTTATTAAGAATCATGATGTTGTTAACAATTCTTCTTCTAGCTTTTGGTATTTTATGGCTAAGTCATCAAACTTGTTTAATGGTAGCTTACCATCATCAAACAAAGGCTAGAAAATGAAATACTTCTAGGTCATGTACGCTGAGTTTTACCTTGATCTCATATCATGGAGAAATCAAAATACTTCTTATGACTCTTAGAAAGAACTTGGTGCCTTATGTAATGTTTTTTACCATAGAATGCTAGCTAACGTTGGTATTCATAATTTCAAAATTTTCCTTATATTAGTTAAGTTATCCATAATACATACTGTAAGAGCAATTTTTTTTTTAATAATATGACTACTTACACTAATCCAACATAAGAATTACTTGTAGATAATTCCTAAACCTATTTTGAACCCTTGACTGATCTCACATCTTTTTCACATGGAGCCTCCAGCACTTGATCTACTTAACGGAGGAGTAACTTTGATAATCTCTTCATGACCTCACTTTTGCCATTAGTTTACTTTTACCTCTAATCATTTTTATCTTTTCAGAATTTGTGCTAATCTAACTTTTAATTTCCAATGTGTTAACAAAATGGCCCCTAACTAAAGGTTCTAAATGATGTGCCATCTCGCCTAATCATCTAGGTCTCAACTATTTACCAGCTGCTGCTCCTCCTGCACCGATCACAAGATCGAAATCAACTTTTCGATCTTAAAGAGTTTAGATTTCAAGATCAAGTAACTAATCCAATCCTAAATTAAGGAAGAAGAGAGCCACTAAGCTTGCCTTAAAAAATTCTTCCAAGAAGGATATGATGATCTAAACTTCATTAAGGTTGAGGTAGATATCTTCATCGACGCAATTACTGAACCCTTGCTCGGAGACATTTAGAACAAGGGCATGATCGATACCCTACGCAGCCCGCTTCCATGCCTCATTGTCTGTAATGCTATCGATTGGTATTATCCTAATTAGAACATCAAACCTGAGGACATCAACAGCAACTCGATGATATCCTGCAAAAGGATGCAAAAAGGCATGGTTTTAGTAGATTAAAAAAATGCTCACAGGATTATAATCCACTATCTTAGCAAAAACATTTCTTGCTACATTAGAGAGGTGAGATGATCTTAATTCAGTGTTTCTTTGCATTAAACTTTAATTCTCGATTTGACATAGAATTTTACTCTTTTATAGTTTTTTAATGAGATGACTTTGCTCATTGTGCAATATAAGCTCATGCGCAAAGCCCTATTTGAATAGATGAAACAAATAAAAATTACCATTAAATTGGCTACCAACACCGTAGAAAAGCTGAAGTCTTAGTCATTAATATCAAGCAGCTAGAGACTATAGTAGTGTAGATTGACTAACTTTTGCTAGAGATGTAAACAAAATTGGCTGAAATTCGATCTAAGATCGAGTCAGGAATTCGCTAAAGTACCGAAGCCCCCATCCAAGCTAAAGAACTAATCGTTGAAGCTTAGATGAACAACATGGAGAAATTCAAGCATAGTGAACAATTTGATGCCACAATGGCACGACAGCTTATGAGTTGTTACTTACTCTCAAATATGATATCTTGGATGAAGTTCAAGGACTTTATCTTGAACTTGATCTAAGATTTTTAAGAGGGGCAACAACTCGCTATGCCATTTTAAGAGAAAGCTTAGCTCTTTTTGAGAATGCCCCTGCTCCTGATGCTGCCTATTAAGACAAGCCAGAGCATTCGATCTCTATCTTAGATCAAGTGACACTCATATTTAAAGCTTCAACAGACACAATAACACCAACTTCCTAATGTACTTTTTTTTTTCATTTACATGGAAGACTATGGAATAGTTTTTGATTCTTTTGAATCAAGGAGTACTAAGGTACTTTATGGCTTAGTATTCGGATATCAACTATTGTTAAACAACAAAAATCTTCTTTAACTATTTATTGCCACAAATTCTCTAGATCTAATGGTATTCTCTTGCTTAAGCACTTAGCATGTCATTATAAGAACTACAAGCTAAAACCACTGATGAAGAATGGGATCTTCAAAGCTACCCGCCTTATTAAATAAGTTCGCAAGCAAGGGATAAGCCAAACACTTACCTATCCAACTAAGTCCAATGCAAGGACTTTTTATTGACATTTGAATCTATTCCATCGTAAATAGCTAAATATAATACTGCAGGATCTTTTGTTACTTCTATTGTTATTCCATATGTAATTTTTAATTTTGATGAATAAAAATCTTTTAAATGCCAATCTTACTCTACTAACTTAATCTCCAATAAATTAATCTTACTATCTTCGATTCATGGGAAACTTTGCTTTTGACTTAATTTGATCTTTCATCGATTAATAATAATATTGATCTTAATTTCAATATCAACCTTTAAACATAATTCTATAATTTTGATATTGATTTGTAGTCATTTTTGTAGTGTGACCCTGATCTTAATCTCCACATTAAGTAACTCTTGAACTTGGTGCTTTAAGCTTGATTAGGAAAACTCCTAATCTTGATTGGATAAATGAAAGCTCGATCTTTGAAATATCTCGATTTAAACTTAATCCTGATTGAACTGAATGCAAAGTAATGAACCTAATCTTGGTGTCCGACAACAAGTCTTCTCTTAAACTTTGACTAGTGTGGCAACATGACCTTGATCTTAACGTCATAACATTTTCCTGATCACAAAACTTAACTTGCACAATAATGTGATCCCAATCTCATACTCCTGACACTTAGCCAATTTTAGACCTCTTTTTATTTTGAATTAGGATAAAAATTAGGTGTTTATAACTAGCTCAAAAAAAAAAAAAAAAAAAAACAGCCAACTTAAATGACTTGGTTTGTTAAAAAGAGACTAAGGTAAATGACTTGGTCTGTAAATATTATTAGGTTGAATAGTGATGTGTGTAGGAAATTGAAATGTAAGACTTGGTTTATAAAATGATTTCTAAGCCATGTAAGTGACGTGTAGAAAATTGAAATATAAGACTTGGTTTATAAAATGATTTCCAAGCCATATAAGTGAGGTGTATAGGATATCGAAGTGTCAAACTTGGTTTGTGGAGTGATTACCCAATTGTAGAAATGAGGTGTTAATCGAAGTGCCATACTTAGCTTGTTTACCAAGTTGTAAAAGCTAGGTATATTGGAGACCGAAGTGTAAGATTTGGCTTGTTTACCAAGTTGTAGAAGCGAGGTATATGAGAGACTGGAATGCAAGACCTAGCCTATTACCAAGCCATAAAAGCATGGTATATAGGAGATAAAGTGCAAGACTTAGCTATTCCTAATCCAAAACGAAAAAGAGAGCTGTTGTGCCTAGCCCTAAAAACTCTTCCAAGGAAGATAAGTCAATCATAAACTTCATTAAGCCTAACGTAGTATGTTAACTCATGCGGTTGCCAAACCCTTACTTGAGGACATCCAAAATAAGAGCATGATCAATGCCCTAGGTAACTTACTTCTTCGCCTTTTTATTTGTAATGTTATTGATCGATATTATCACAATTAGAGCATTAGACTTGAGTATGCTAGTTGCAACTTGATACTGTCTTATGAAAGGATGTGTAGAGGCATACTTTTGAAAAAATTAGGAAAGGCTTTTATGGTTGCAAATCACTACCCAAGCAAACAAAATTTTTCTCCACATCGAAGAGGTAAGATGATTTGAAATCAATGGTCTTTTTGCATTAAACCTTTATTTTTGATATGACATCGATTTTTTATCTTATGCAGTAGTTCGATGAAATGGCTTTGCTTATTAAGCATTATGAGCTTATGAGCAAAGCCCTACTTCAAAAAATAAAGGAGACAAAAAATGCCAATAAATCAGTTGTTGATGTCGTAAAACAAGTCAAAGCTCTAGTTGCTAACGTTGAGGGGATAAAGACTATAGTAGCATATATAGATTAACTTCTATTAGAGATGTAAACAAAATTGGCTAAAGCTGGATCTCATATTAAGGTGAGAATTCGCCAAAGTACCGAAGACACCACCCGAGCCAAAGAACTAATCATTAAAGTTGGGTGAATAGCGTGAGGAATTCAGGCAAAGTGAAGAGTTTGATGCCACAGTGGCATAAACAGCTTATGAAATTGCTCTCAGATCTTATATCTTAGATAAAGTTTGAAGGCTTTATTTTGAACATGATCTAAGATCCTTGAGAAGAGTAATAACTCCCTGTGCCACTTCGAGAGAAAACTTAGCTCTATCTGAGAATGTTCTTCCTCTCGATGCTGCCAATCTGAACAAGCCAGAGCCTTTGATCTCGACCTCAAATTAGGTGACAGTCTTACCTAGAGTTCTAACAGACTCAACTGTTCTTACTTCTTGATGTACTTTTTCTTTGTAAATTTGATTCTATATATACTTTCTAATTTTAATGAATATAAATTTTTTCAATGCCAATTTTACTCTACTAACTAAGTCTCTAATAAAATGATCTTAATATATTTGATTCATAGCAAACTTCAGTTTCAACTTAATGTGATGTGTTATTAATTAACAATAATCTTGATCTTAATTTTAACATCAACCTTTAAACATAATTCTATAATTTTGATCTTAATCTAAGAGTTATTTCTATAGTGCAATCCTGATTTTTATCTCCATATCAAGTAACTATCGAGTATGGAACTTTAAGATTGATTAAGAAAAAATTCGATCTTGACTGGATAAAGATAATCTTGATTTCAAAAAAATTCAATTTGAGCTTAATCTTGATTTAATTGATTGCGAAGTAAAGATGCCGATCTTGGTATGTAACAACAACCCTAATCTTAAACTTTGATTGGCATGGCAGTATAATCTTAGTCTTGAAATCAAAATATTTTTTTGATCTTGATAATTAAATTGCACCATAGTGTGATCTCGATCTCACACTTTTAACACTTAGTCAATTTTAGACCTTTTTTAACTTTAAATGAAGGCTAAAAACTAGATATCTACAACTAGCTCGAAAAACGCCAAGTTGAATGACTTGGTTAATTAAAAAGGAGACTAAGGTGAATGACTTAATTTGAAAAATATTATTAGGTTGAATAACAAGGTGCATAAGAAACTGAAGTCTAAGACTTGGTTTGCAAATTGATTACCAAGCAATGAAAGTGAGGTATATAGGAGATCGAAGTGTCACACTTGGTTTGTGGAGTAATTACTAAGCTGCAAAAGCAATGTGTTGTTCGAAGTGCAAGATTGGGCTTGTTTACCAAATTGTAAAAGTAAGGCATAATGGGGCCTAAATTGTAAGATTTAGCCTATTTACCAAGTTATAGAAGTGAGGTATTTAGGAGACTAGAGTGCAAGATTTGGCCTATTTACCAAGCTGTAGAAGCTAGGTACATAGGAGACCAAAGTGCAAGATTTGGTTTATTTACCAAGCTATAGAAGTATGGTGTATAAGAGATCAAAGTGCAAGATTTGGTTTGTGAAACGAGTACAAAGTTATTAAAATGAGTGTATACGAGACTGAAGTACAATATTTGGTTTGTGAAATGATTGCCAAGCTACTAAAGTGAGGTGTATAAGAGATTGAGGTGTAAGACTTGGTCTATGCAATAATTACCAAGTTGTAGAACTGAGTTGTGTAAGAGATTGAAGTGCAAGACTTAGCCTATTTACCAAGCTTTAGAAGCAAGGTGTATAAGATACCAAAGTGTAAAACTTGATTTGTTACAAGCGATAGAAGCAAAGTGTATTGGAGGTTAAAGTGCAAGACTTGCTTTGCAAAATGATTATAAAGCTGTAAAAGCAAGATAGGTAAGAGACCAAAGTGCGAGATTTGGCCTATTATGTACCAAGCTGTAAAATCAAGGTGCAAAGAAAACTACATTGCAAGACTTAGCTTGTTTACCAAGAAGAAGAAATAAGGAGTATAGGAGATTGAATTGCTTCTCAATGTAACATGTTAAGATTAGCTTAATCTTGTAAAAAGAGTAGATGGTATTCCAAAAGCTTGAACAAAAAAAATGGATAAAACAAATAGTTATAGTAATATCATGTAAACCTATTTAAAAGGTTGACCTTTAAATAAATGACTCGAGATCTTAGTCAAGTAAAATTTAACTCCATATATTATTAAAAGAGAGCCTTAAGAAGAAATTCATTAGCACCAAGTAATCCATTCAACAAAATTATTACTTGTAACTAAATTGATGCATATTTTTATTTTAACAATTTTGTGAACCTAACACCAATCCTCAAAACATCATAAGGTCTTAAAAAAATGACTTTCCAAGTTAAAATATATTAAGAATTTGAATTTTCAAAACAACCCATAGATAATGTAGGACATACAATATTAATAATGGAAAAGAAGATATATATGTACACAAACAAAAAACTAGAAATATTATAACTAAAAGTAAAACAAAATTCACAAATTCCATTTCATTGCAAAATAAAAAAATGAAATCTTCGAGAATGACACAAAGATGTATTTAAATGGTACAATCATAAGGTAATGCCTTGAAATCAAGGTTTCATTCATTGAGTTTGGGCAGCCATTAATGTCTATCTATCTAATGGCCTTGATTTCTCTTAGTAACCCTCATTTCATTTCTTTGCATTAACTATATTTAGAAATGTCACGCATAAAATTTTCAATGAAAAGAAAATTTTAAGCACCTTATCTCTAAAAGATAGTTTAAACCTAACTTTGCAACTTAAGAATTGCTTGGGGTAATACCCCCAAAAATCAACAACCATTAAAACTCCTTAATTGTTTCATGATCATATATAAGTCAGTTCATTCATAGATAAGAAAAGTTTCACCTTTCAACTTATTAGCTAATTCTTGATAAACTTTCACTTGCAAATGTTAAACATATAATCATAAGAATCCATCATAAAATTTAGACGATGGAGCAATATCAGATTAACTAATTAATTTTAAAATTTCTCAAGATGCAACTTTCTCTCAAAATGAAATGCATATAATACTAGAGCATCCATTCCCATGCTAAAGTGATTCTAGAATCCCCTACAAAATGTGTGGTGACCTTCTATGTTTAATTAATCTTCTTTAAGTTCCCACATCTTCATTAGAATATACAAGTTGTTTATTTTTATTATTTGACCCAAAAAATGCTCCCACATCATGTTGATCTATCATAGGATTTTTCTTTCCTTATAATTAAGCAAATTATACGTAGAAAAATACACAATCTCTACCTTTTAACAACCGATGACGTAAGCATTAATAATTGTGGAAATCAGACTTCATATCATATATATTCAAACATGTACGTTTAAAGGGGAAAAAAAATGAAGGATGATAATATGGATCACATACATTAGCTCAAGGACTAATTGATGTGAAGGCTTACATTAAAGTATCTACTTGTAAGCTTGAAAAGAAAAATGACACTACTGTATAAAGTAATATTAATTGTTCCTCATGGACATTAGAATTAAAATGGAATGGAACCCACATTCAAGCTTGGACTCAACCTAATTAATGGAATTTAAAAAGGTAGTCAATTTTTTGTATATTTTAAAGTGATCTTGAGGAGCTAAAAACTGCATTGGAAATATAATAAAATTCTATATTTTAGAAAAATAAAGGTGTAAATCCCTTGTGAAAGCTATAATAAATACCCTCTCTTAGCTAAAAGAAATCACAGAATTGAGAATCCATAAGATTTTCTTTACAGAAAAAGTTTTCTCTTTTTGCTTATTGGTTTTTGAGCCATATCTAGTAGCGAAGTATTGATTTTCTAGTTTATGCATAAGTGTTTAAAGTAGGAATGTCAAAATTTTCTTTAAGTTTCATATTTTCCAGTCATGCATAGTGTGTGTACTTCATGCTAATGTTGAAACTTCTATTTTTAGTTTTTTTTTTTATGGTAAAACAACATTGCATACGAGAGCTAAAACGTCGATTTACAAATTTTCGTAGCCATGGAGTCTCCATAAAACCCTCATGCGCCATCTATTATAAGCCCATGTGTTGGTCAGTCTCTCCATGTGTTCCACATGCTAGGTAAAGTTAAAGACGAGCATATCATCGCCACATTAGTAAATAATTAGCCACTCAATTTTAGCTATATGTCAGTAATAGCCATGTCAGCACATCTAGGCTTTTTGTTCATACCAATGCCATTTTGTTAACAACTCAACCTCTTCCATTATGTCACATGTTACATTAAGCCATGTTAGCACATCTAAGCACTTGTCTACGTCTACGCCACATCCCTAACAACTAATCTCTTTGATTGTGCCACATGACAATAAAAGTCACATCAACACATTAAGCTTCTTGTCCATGTTGGTGCCACATCATTAACACGTCTGCTTCTTTAGTTGTACCATGTGTCCAACATTGCCACGTCAGCCCATTTAGTCTCTCTTGGCATATCAACACCATGTCATACACCATGACTCTCTTGTTATGCCACATGCCAGGTGAGTCACATTTGTAATTACAAAATCACATTTTTTATTCCTATATTATTACCAAATTAACATTTTCCCCAAAGTTTCAAAATTTTTATACTTTGGCCCTTGATCCTTTTCTAAATATTGAATTACTCCTTACATTTTTCAAAATTACCTATTATTGTTTTAAAAAAAAGGTGATTTATTCCTTTTAATATCCACAAAATGCTTGTAATAAGATGAAAAGAGAAGGAATGTTCATGACATCGAGATGGAGGAACTGAGGTGGCAAATCTAACAATCATAAGAGGTTGTTAATGCCCAACAAGCTTTGTTGAAGTAAAGAAGAAACCCAAGGTCTAATTCAAATAGTTGTAACAACTCCCCAATCGGTAGTTTTCATTTCCAAAGACAACCATTTTGAAGCAATAACATCAAAGTCAATATTTCAGATTTTAGAGGTAAGTTGTAACCCGATGAGTTTGTAGATTGGCTTCAAATTGTTGAAAAAGTGTTCGAGCTTAATAATATAGATTTTAGATAAACAAAAGGTAAAGATTGTAACTGTCAAGTTAAAGCAACATGCCTCAATTAGGTTGAAAAATATAAAGAAGAAGCATGAGGATGAAGAAAGAAGCAAGATCTAAACATAGGAGAAGATGCAACGAGAGCTCACATATGAGTTACTATCTGATCATTACTATCAAAGATAATTTTCTTCAATTGCAAAATCTTCTTTGAAGGTTCTTTTTATAAAAGAGTATACTAGAGAATTTAAGAAGTTGATGATGATGTGTGACATCCATAAAAGGAGGAGCAAATTATAGCTTGCTACCTTGGAGGATTAAATTTTAAGATTACCCAACTAGCCTAACTCTCAACAATATTGGACTTTAGATGATGTCATTTGACTTTCCATCTGTAATGAGAAGTAACTTCCCATGAAATCCTTTTTTTTTTTACCTTCCTTTTCTAAAACCCTTAGCCATATCCGTAGGACTCAAGACCAACAATCCAATCCCTCCAATAAAACTCCTTCTAAGCCCATCAACCAAAACCAACCCCAAAGCAGTCACTCAATCCAAACCACCTAAATTCTTTAAATGCTAAGAATTTAGTCATATAGCATTTGATTGCCCAAATTGTAAGGTGATCACCATCATTGAAGGAAAAGTGCAAGAAAAATTAAGAGAAGAGGTGATTAACCCAAGTAAGGATGAATATGATAACCCGTCAAAGTTTGATGAAGAACTCGCACTTGATCAAGGGGAATCACTAGTGAATAAAAAGAGCTTGTAATAACGAAAGAAGAACCAAAACTGAGACATAATATTTTCCATAACTTATGCACCACCCAAGGCAAAGTCTGTACCGTCATCATTGACAGTGAAAGTTGTGAGAATGTGGTAGCAAGTTACATGTTAGAAAAACTCAGGCTGCCGATCTAAACTAATCCACACTTTTATAATTTGTAATGGCTTAACAAAAGTAGTGAGTTGAGGGTAACTCAGCATTACCTTGTGAATTTTCCTATTAATAAGAAGTATCTTATGAAGTATGGTATGATGTTACTCTTTTAAATGCTTGTCATCTCTTTTAAGGAAGACTTTGGCAATATGACCGCCGAGCTATATATGATGGTTATGCCAACACTTATTCCTTTGAAAAGGAAAACATGAAAATCAAGTCAACCTAATTACCACCACTAAGATCAATTGGGATCACAAAAAAGGTAAGATGTTGGTATCCTTGCTATCCAAAAGCTAAATCAAGGTAAAATCTAAAGAAGCTAAGACATGTATCTTATATTATTACTTGAACAAAATAAGGAAACCACCTATCTAATAGAAGTTGGGCACCTGCTCATAGAATTTTCAAATGTAATGCTTGATGATATGCCTCTTCGTTTACCTTCTATGCACGACATTCAACATGCCATAGACCTCACTCCTAGAAGTGTCATTCCTAACAAACCAGCATACCGAAAGAATCGACAGGAGCATGCTGAAATCCAATGCCAAGTCAATGATTAGTCAAAGAAAGGATTAATATAAGAAAGTGTCAATCCTTGTGTTATACCTGCACTCTTAGTATCGAAGAAAGATAATAGCTAAAGAATGTGCATTGATAGTCGAGTTATGAACAAGATCACCATACAGTATTGATTCTCGATACCGAGACTCAATGATATGCTTGATTAGCTTCATGGTGCCACCACTTTTTCTGAAATAGATCTTTGTGGTGGATATCATCAAATTAAAATATGGTCAGAAGATGAATGAAAAACCACTTTTAAAACCCGAGATGGCCTGTATGAGTGGACTATCGTGTGCTTCGGATTGTCAAATGTGCACATCACATTCATGCGCCTAATGAACAAGGTACGTCGCCCCTTCATTGGAAAATTTGTTATTGTACATTTAATTTGATGATATTTTGATCTACAGTAAAACCAAAGAAGAACATTTGAGTTATATCCATTAAGTAAGCAAAAATTATATGCTAACCTTAAGAAATGCTATTTCTTGACAAATGAAGTTGTCTTTCTTGGGTATATGATTATTACTGAAGCCATTCAAGCATACCCAAGCAAGATAAAGGCCATTAACAGTTCGTTAACTTTTAAATATGTCCATGATCTAAGGAGTGGGCTAGCCTCACTTCACAAAAGATTCATCAAGAATTTTAGTTTCATTATTGCTCCACCTACTAACTGCATCAAGGGAGACAAATTCTAACGGACAGAAAAGGCCCACAAGAGTTTTAAGTAATTGAAAAAGTGATTAATTAAAGCTTTTGTATTAGCATTTCTAAATTTTGACCAAGTAATCGAGGTAAGTTGTGATGCATCTAATATTAATATTGGTACTGTTCTAAGTCAAGAAATGCATCCAATAGCCTTTTTCAGTGAAAAAAATCAGTAATGGTAAACTTAAGTACTTTAGTTATGGTAAGGAATTTTATGTTGTGCATGACTTACAACATTGGAGCCATTACCTGCTGAGTAAATAATTTATTCTCTATTCTAACCATGAAGCACTCAAGCATTTGAATTCTCAACAAAAGTTTAGTCGAAGACATTTCTCTTGGAGTAAATTCTTGTAGTCTGTCAATTCTTACTAAAACACAAGGTAGGAAGGCAAAACTCCATAGTTGATGTCCTCAACCGACGGCATGCCTTACTTTCCACTCTGAGGTAAAAGTAGTTGGATTTGAGACTATCAAGGAGTTGTATCAAGAAGACCCGAATTTTGGTAAAGTATCGAGTTCTACTAAGAAACTACCCTTCTAAAAATACCATAGATGGGACGGATTCTTATTTAAAAGGAAAGCATTATGCATTCCTTAATGCTCACTTTGAGAAGCGATCATTTGGGAAGCACATGATGGAACTTAGTTGGACAATTTAGGAGAGATAAAACTATCGCTTTGGTTAAGGAAAATTTCTATTGGACAAGGTTAGGACAAGATGTCAACGGACACGTTTAGCAATGCATGACTTGTCCGTACCAGCTCCAAAAGCTCCAGAGAAGATTTGAGCAAAAATTTTGTTCTTAAACTGCTTCAAACTCAACTACCGAAGGATTCCATTATGGTCATCATAGATGAATTCTCAAGAAATGGCACATTTCATTCCATGTCAAAAGACCTATGATGCTGTTCAAGTCATAGATTTGTACATTAAAGGGATCGTTCGACTCCATGGTATCCTAAAGACTATCATTTCGGATCGAGATGTCAAATTCTTGAGTCACTTCTGAGAAACTTGGTGGAAAAAGATAGGTACAAAACTTCAATTGAGTAGCATAAGTCATCCCGAAAAATATGGGCAAACTAAATTAATTAGTAACTTTTGGGGAACTTACTTCACAGCTTTATTGGGAAGATCTTGAAGCAACCGGATCTTATTCTTGCATATGGTTTGCTTACAACAACTCCACCAATCAAGCTATTCAAAAGTATCCCTTTGAGGTGGTTTATAGTACTTGTCCCGTCAGCTCGCTTGACTTAGCACCATCTTCTAATGTTCATTGTTATAATACAGAGGTAGAAGAGGGAGCAAAAGAAATCAAGAAACTTCATGAACAAGTTCGTGCAAAAATTCAGCGGCAAAACTCAAGGTACAAAGCCCAGTGAGATAAGTATCATCGACAACACACTTTTAAGGAAGGAGACTTGATTTGAATACATTTATGAAAAGAAAGGTTCTCCAATCGGTCAAATTCCAAACTATCTTCAAAAGTTAATGGACCATTTGAGATTGTATGGAGGATTAATGACAATACGAATAACATGGAGTTATCAGATTTCTATGAGGCCTCTGCTGCATCTAATGTCACTAATCTTTCGTCATATCATAATAAAGATGAAAGTTTGGACTCGAGGATGAGTCTTGTCTTGGAATGGAACCACGTCCAAGCTTGATCTAAAAAAGTAGTCTACTTGCTGCATATTCTAGAATGATCTTAAGAAAGTTAAAAACAGCATTGAGAATATGATAGGATTCAATATTTTAAAAAGATAAAGGTGCAAATCCCTTGTGAAATCTTAAAAGAATTGAAAATTCATAAGAGTTTTCTTTACAGAGAGGTTTCTTCTCTTTGCTTATTGATTTCTGAGCCACAAAATATGTATTCCTGTTAAGGAGAGGCACAATTTCTTACCTAACTAAACACAAAAGGAAGATTGTTCCCAAAGACACGGTAGCAATTGTTGGGCCGTGGAATGATTTGAGATCACAAGCAATTCCGAGAAGCCACCCAGCAGTTCCATCACCTCCAGCAACCTTGTCCTTCAAATTTCTTCTTCTGATGAAGGGAGCCACGTAGTCGAAAGAAGCCGAGTGAAGAATCGCCAGGGGCTTGTTCGGTTAAGCATGCTAAAATCCATGAAAGTATATAGGTGCTTCCTCATCAGATTGGTCGATAATGAGCTCATCGTTGACTCTAAGATGGAGGAGCTCGCATGCGGGAACGAGACCAGGGCCACTGGATTTGGCATTGAGGCAGTTAAGGGTGACCTGGTCCAGTCAGGTGCACTCATTTGTATGCAATTACTACTTCATCTTCTGCTGAATATTCCAGTCATGGAGTCCTTTTCATGGAAAAAAGCACCAAAACCTTGGTCATGGGAAAGATTCTTCACCCGACTTCACCTGGATCTTTCCGGTGAAGTCCAACAATCATTTGCTTGGATTTGACAGATTTAAGAACCCACAGCTTGTTCGATCTAGTATTTACTTTCTTGATGA
This sequence comes from Moringa oleifera, assembly GCA_021397835.1. Lineage (NCBI taxonomy): Eukaryota > Viridiplantae > Streptophyta > Magnoliopsida > Brassicales > Moringaceae > Moringa > Moringa oleifera. The sequence continues at coordinate 5,738,581 of JAJFZO010000087.1, forward strand.
TGCCCATTGGTGCCACGTAAACATACTCATCTGCGTCAGGGAATGATATTCACTTCCCCGTGAATTTGTATATGTGCAAGCAATTGTCCAATACCAAGAACTTGTGGTGGCAATGTCCATTGAACCTCTACTACTCCCTTAGGTCCTGCAGAGTCACGTAGCCAAGCTCCATCTGAAGCCTCGACACCTCCATCAACTTCTTCTCAACTCCACCTACGTCGTGCCATGTTAAATGCAACATCTTCCCAGAAAACCTTATGTGGCATGCTATCAATTCTCCCAGTCTCGGCAGACTAAGTACCAGGAGTCGTACTTTGGTGGCAAACTCAATAGATCGAAATCTATGTTGTCGGGTGCTTTCCGTCAAGGCTTCCATTTTGGCATGCAGTCATTGCACTTGATGTCACCATCGTCGGAGGAGGAGGCGTGGAGGACCAGTTGCCTCCAGAGTTTTTTGGAGTTGATGGAGAAAAGGAATGCACAGTCGACGACTGGAACAGTATACATTCGACCGCAGTCCCAATCTGCGAGCATATTGTGATCGATGATGGTGGTGGACTTTTAAAAACAGGTCCTGGGGAACAGAATCTCATTGGTACCTCCGGTGGCTGTACACGTGGAGGGGCTTGGAGGAGAGGCCCACGACAAAGGAGTCGAGGCCTCCCTGTAGGCGCTCGAGGAGATAGATGAAGTTGTATGTTGTGCTCGTTGCTGAGAACTTGATCTAACTGATCGAGCCGCGAAGGCGAGGCTGGCAGTAAGCTTTCCAAGAAGGTTGTCAGAGGCTCTTGGGTGGTATTGGTAGCCGTGTTGGTAATTCTTGGGATGCAGAAAGTGAAGGTCAGAAGCCAGAGGTGAGCTATCATTGGTTTCTCTTGTGGAAACAGTATCAACGTGACTTTGCCATTTTCGTGCGATCTTTTATACTACCAAGTAAATCAATTTCTCTCTTTTCCTTTCCTGTGGCTACTCGTTTCTCTTTCAACTACAATCCTTCTCCAGAACCTGACGCTAACAATTGTAGACCAGTAACGTTGGTGACCAGAAAAATGCGAGCCCCCTATAGTATTTGGAGAAAACATATGTTGTTGTTGAGGTAGGCCCTACTCATGAATTCCAAATTAAGGCAGCAGCTTAGCCAAAAGCCAGAGCATTTAGTGGGTCCAATCCCGGTAGTCTTCCCGGTAGAGCTTGACTATGTGACGGCTCTTGGCCACTCGACCCAAGCGAGTCGGGTTTTGAATTTGAAGACTCATGACTAGGAAATCTTAGCTGTGGGTTAGTTCAAGGAGGAACAGCAGCAGCGACATTAGGTCACAATGAGAAGAGGAATATGCAAGCAAGCAGGACTACAGGTCGGCACGTTGATTCAAATCCTCGCTGGACTCTAAAATTCCGTAAATCAATTCAATGCCCATCATTTGAATGACGCTTACTTCGAACATAGAAAACCAAATTGGGTCCATAACATTTTGACGGCCCTCATGCACCAGATACCTGCCAGTGTGAAAGACAAAATTAGCTCCAAAAAGAATTAGGAAATCTCTAGTAGGAATACATAAACTGTCAGGTGGAGATTCTAAACTCCCAGATGGATTCTTTTCTAGTAAGGCTCTTTTCCCCAATTGATTACCCTTCAAGGAAGGATCCTTAAATGACTCCAAAAAAAAAAAAGAAATCAGCATAAGAGGGTTCGAGCTCACAAAAACTGTCGAAGACCATTCCAAGCTTTTCAACTTTCATTCTTTACGTTCCTTTAGCAACCTGCTAATGAAATTTTTTACACTTTTCCTACTAGCTGCATGAAACACATCAGCCCTATGATACCAAGTACCTGCAACTTTAATAGCCCAATGGAAGAGCATATATGCATTGAATAGTCTGGTTTGCATCCCTCAAGGAGCTTCTCAAAGGTTCCTTTATCATCCTTGTGGCCACAAAAAATTTGATGCATGGTCGTCTCTGTTATTATGGGAAATGATTTGAGTCAACGTTCTCATATCCTTCCTACAAATCAGACTCTGCAAAAGGAAACTTGATGATCTTGATACCAATTTCAAGGCCCAAATCCTTGGATATTTCAATGGTTCTGGCGAATAAGGACACATCAAGGAGGCAGTGACTATTGCCACCCTTGCACCGTGGCTTGCAAATAACTTAGCCATGGCAACGATGGGTATCGGTGAGCAAAGAAGAATATGTTATGCTGACGCATGGTGCCCATATCCATTCACAAGAGACCTCGCCTTGCGACTTAGTTGATGCATGGCCAAAGGCCAAATATAGAATAGTGTGTCATGAGGCTAATCGATAACACCGTTGTCTGTTCCAAAAGATCTTCTGTTGGTTGGGTAACGCTCGCTATGTGCATTAAGTGCGTTATTGCACACACATCAGCTGCAACAACCTTTGTTAAAAGCTGTGCTGCTGTTGGTTTTGGTTCTGCCAAGGAGAAAGACGCAACGACGCCATGAATCTAAAGAAAAGAACAAATCCACCATTACTGCTGTTCACTAGGTCAAGAGTCGAGCGAGAGACAGCAGAGTTGAACTCGAGAGTTGAAGCAGTGTCCAAGTTACGGTCCATAGGGTATTAATAAAGAGCTGAGACATTCAGCTGGGATGGGAACGAAAGCGAGTTGTCTCCAATCTCGAGGAAGCCAACCACGCTAGCTGACAAATAACCCCTTCTTGTTGTGACTGCAGCCGAGGGCTATGATATCGATGGAAGCCGAGCCACGCTAACAAATTAACCCCTTGTTGTTGTGATTGCAACCGAGGGCTACGATATCGATGGAAGCCGAGCGAGGCACGATGGTCTCCATGTTGAAATCGCCAGTGGTGTAAGAAGTGAACTTGAAAGAGATGGGTTGGCCATCGAGAATGGCCAAGGTTTGAAGTAAAGCACTCCAGTTGTGGCTCATGCCAATTAAGCTTGTTCCACTTCCTGTGGATCGAGGGCTATCTTAAGTTTCCTGCCGAGCTGAGAATGGCCGAGGTGAGCGATAGCTTTGATCTGGTTCTACTGGTGGCTGAGAGGAGCGAGGGTCCTAAGAAGGGTTGCACGTTTTCCACAATTCTTTTTCATGGAAGAGCTACACGGCTTCTTGTATCGATTCCCACAGACGCGTTAATCGTTGCAAAATTCTAAGTTCCTTTTTTCTATTTATATATGAATGGGTATAGTGGAGTTTTATCGCATGTCCAATTGTGGTCTACTTCTTGGTCAGTGGACCTAATCTAGCTTAATGTGGTAAACACCTAGTTGGTCATGTGGGTTCTTGTGGATGCCTTAAAAGTTGGGTTATCATTTAATTAGTCCTGGCACAGAAAGGAATTTCCCTTCCTGGTACTAATCTAACTTTGGTTTCTTTTTATAAAATATATGGTCGGGCCCAAATCTCTACCCGGTTCTTTTTGCGGGCTTGGCTTTCGGAGATCTTTGTATCGCCCACCCAACAGTTTCACAGCACCCTTTCACCTAGTTGATGTTGCCAACAAGTCTAGCTGTTGGAAAAATGGTTGCTTCTTCAGCCACTGCGTGAAAGCCGCCTCTCCATTGCTTGCCACATCAACTCGAACCATTTAATCCAAATGATGGCTTCATCTCCAATTGGTTGTCATTTTGCTGCAATTGCTTTCTAGGAAACACTTTGCCAACAAATTCCACCTGGTTTTCTAAAAACAGAGCAACCAACATCTCGATCTCATCTGTCTTATGACCTCAGTTGCCCAGTTTATCACTCAAACTTAATGCTCAATATCATGCATTTTTCTGATTTTTAAGAAGGCACGTTTTTGATAACCATGTCAAAGAGATTTTTTTTTTTTTACACCTTCTGAAGTTGGATGCTCTCCTTCTTAATTATTTTTTTTATGAAATGATATTTGATGTCAAAATGCTTTAATGCCTCGTGACAAATTGATTATTTATGAGATGTATGACAAATTGACTATCATTAATTAAACTCTCTAACCATGACTGCAGATAACATAAACTCTCCAAGCAACCCAAAAAGACAGAACTTTCTTGAGTCTCTCTATTGTGGCTATTAATTCTCTTTTTCTTCTTCATGGAGCAATGACGGATTGTAGTTAAGTTTTTTAGCTTATGTAGCAACCATCGTATTGAAAAACATAAGCTGACAAAAACCTTTTTAATCTTTATCCCAGCATTGTCAAAGTCTACAAAACCAGTCAACCATTCCTAAATTGGCCTTCTGTTCTCATAGATCAATCAGTCCATAGTCAATTGTTTGCTTGACATGTCTGAGTGGCCTTTAGCAAGTACATACCGTTGCAAATGCTCCTTTCTAGGATTGCCCATATAGTTGCTTGATACATTAACCGAGTAAGTTATGTCAAGTCTACTACATACCACTCAAACATGAGAGAATTTGTCATCACGATGGGACCTTTTATCGAATCTTGATATGAGTTTTTTCTTAGAATTTTTTTATTGGTTTTGATTTAAAAAAATAAAAAGATTGTCACCTTTTTTTTTAATGGCATGATTAACTATCCTTTCTTTTTAAAACATCTTTCTTTTGACAAAGAAAATAAGAACTCTGTTTAAAAAATAAGTGATGGTCAACTTCACTAAAAGACTTTGAGATCGAAAGTCAATTACTCGTGAAGAAGTATTAGTACTTTTACAAATATTCAAGAATTGGTACCATTTAAATTTAATGATCTCATATTTTGAATTGTACTAACTTGACGTTGATCTTGAAATATAAACAAAATATAAATTATATACAAATAAGACGAGATCAAATGGCTAAATCAATATTATGATGTCATTTTGAGTCTTGCGTTGTAGCCTTTACATATCTACGCAATTAATATTCTCTTTCACTTTACTTTTTTCTTTCTCGCTTCGTAATTCTCTCCTTTATAACTCCGATGACCAATTTTCAATAATTTTGTTAGTCTCTTTTTTTTTTTTTTGAAAAGATTCTCGTCTTTAGCTTCATTCTTTTAACCATGGAAATCATGGAAGCATCCTCTCTTACTCTAGAATCTCTAAAAACCATTGGAACCCAATAAAACATTTCTCACCACATTTATTTTGTTGCTTTTTCTCTTAACAAGAGGTCGTGGTCTGGCAAGGGCTGCTACATTTGTGTTTTCAAAGAGTCGCTTCATGGTAGCCTTTTTTTGCTTCACCCATTTGCTATCATATTGTGTATTAGACACAGATAACCTTCTCAACTTTTCCTAAATGCTTGGAAGTTTCTTTTTACTTTTCTATCGATGTGTATAGACTTAAGCGTTCAAACCATTTTTGTCAAAAATTGTTTCTAAATTCTTTAAACTTATTAGGAATCATGGTGATGCTAAAAGCTTTGTATTCAGCTTCTAGTTCTTCATGGCCAAGTTACGGAACCTGTTTAATGGTGGCTTACCATTATCACACAAAGGCTAAAAACCAAAGTATTTTTAGGCCACCTATGATGAATTATTTCTTGATTTCACATTGTGGAAAGCTCTAAACATGACCTATGAGTATAAGAAAGAACTTAGTGATCAATTTAGAGCCTTTTACTATAGAATGTTAAATAATGTTAGCATTTATGACATTAAGTTTTTTCCTCACATCAACCAAATTATTTATAGTCCATAATATAGGAATTGACTTCTTAGATAATGTCATTGTCGATCTTGATTTGACATCAAAACCACATATAGATACCTTTCATACTTTATCTCTCAATCCCATCTTAAATCCTTTACCAACTTCTCAACTTACCCATATTGAGCCTCTTACCTTTAAACTAGTGTATGAATGATCCACTCTGATAACCTCTCCCCGATCTCACTGCTACCATCAAGTTAATCTTTATTTCCTTTGGATTCTTACTTTTTGTATCTTCAATATCATAACTAAGCTAACTTCATATTTCGATGTGCAGATTCTAAGATGGCCTCAAAAAGAAGACTTTAAATGGTTCAAGACTTGGCCAGATCTTCCAGACCAAGGCCTTAACTAACCATTGTTACTCATTTGGCTCCCACAAGATCAAGATCAAAATCGATTTCCTGACCACAAACTGTTGAAAATTTTGAATGAAGTAATCAATCCTAATCGAAAAATAAGACAGCCTATCGAGCCCCTAAAGGATCTTCTGAGAAAAGCAAGGCAATTGTTAATTATAATGAAGCTGAGGTGCACATTTTAGCTGACATGGGTACTAAACCCTTGTTTAGGGATGTCCAAGAAAAGGGCACCATCGATGCGTTAGGAAGTCCGATCTAACACTTGCCTGTATATAGTGCTCTAAACCAGTATTATCCTAATTGGAACATGAAGCCTGAGGACACCAGTTGTAGTACAACGATGTCTTATGAAAGGATGAGGAAATCAATTCTCCTAAGAGATCAAGAATGTCTGGTAGGCTTTAAGACTCGTGCCCTTGCAAATAAAGCTACTAGACATTTTGGACTGGTATGACCATAATATTTATTTATTTTTCTTTTTTATCAGATTAGTTTTCCTCTTCTTGATCTAACATGATCTTCACTCTATGTAGCTAAACGACGATTTAGTCTTATTTGAGCAATAATAGATCATGAGTAAGGCCTTCATTTTACAAATTAAAGAGATAAAAAGTGCCAATAAATTGACCATAGATGCCATCGAGAAAGCTAGGGCACTAGTTACTGATGTTAAGCAGCTGGAAGCAGTGATGGCTTAAAAAGATCAAGTTTTGTTGAAGGCCACACATAATTGGCTTAAGCCTTATATGAGATCGAACAAAGGGATCGCTACGACGAAGAACATAATCCACGCTTAAGAATTGATTGCTGAAGCTCGAGTTACCAATATCGCTGAGTATAAAAAAAAAAAAAAAGCATCGAATTTGACATCAAGGTAGCTAGGGTAGCTTTTGAGTTATTGCCTGCTCTTAAAGGTTCCTTGAATTGGACCTAGAGACTTTGAGAGGAGTAGTAACTCCCTCTACCACTTCAATGGATGATGTGGCTACTCTAACTTAGGTTACTCTAGAGGCATTGAACTTCCAAGTGAACTTGAGCCTAAAGCCCCAATCTTGGATCATGCATTGGTCTTTGAAGTAATAGCAGATCCAATATATTTATTAACTATAACTCCCTCAGCTTGAACTATACTTACATATCTCTATTTTTTTTAAAAAAAAAAAACTTGTACTTTTTTTTTATTATGATGAATAAAAGTTTCCTTTTTTTAATTTAGTGCCAATAAACTAACTCTATCTTAAATTTACTAATTCGATCTAGATGTATCTTAGAACTGGGACCCGATCTAATCTTTAACTTTCAATGTTGGGCCTCAATCCTAATTTTAATACTTCTAACCACTGTCCTGATCGATGTCAACAACTATCCCAATCTAACTGTGACTAGTACAAGCAATCTTTTAATCATGATCTCGATTTAGTGGTTATTCCTATGGCATGATCTTGACCTTGATCTCAATGCTAAATACCTTTCTTAATCTAGTTGTCATTCCTCAAACTTACAACTAACTCTTATATCACACGCCAGTTTCTATTGCCTTGACTTAGCTAATTTTAAGCGCTCTTTCAACTTGGAACACAATCTTTAAGGGAAAAAATTATGTGTTTGTAATGTTGCGTAACTATGACATCAAAAAGCACCTTCGCTACTTCCTCTCCCACCTTTGTCATTTTTAGCTCTAATTTGGTGATCGTGATATCCTTAGTCTAGACAAATATCAAGTTGTGACTCATAATTGTTACTAAAGGTCTCTTGCTAAAAAAGAAGCTGATTCATTCTCAATAAAAGCTCATGAATTCTGTTCTGCTTATGAATTCCTTAGTAAGCCTAACAAATTGGAAAGCATCATTGGATAAGGTTTTAAAACTTGATTAGCTCCTTCGTCTAAAGGAATTACTATCCGTCAAAACTTAGGCCTAAATTAGGCTGAAATGTCAAACCACCCATATAAGAAGCAAGAACCCCATCGTGAGCAAAACTCTTATATGATGCAATGATAAACGATGAAGGTACAATAATCTTGATGATTAGAGTTGTAAAAGTAGATAGTGGAAACAATCATGGTAATGGATGTTACTAAGAGAGGTTGTTTGTTACAGAAATATATGAAGGTTAACAAGAAGAGAACTAACTATTACAAACAATAAGCGGTCAAAATGATAATGATAACAAGCGACAAGGGAACTAGAGAATAAATGTTACTTTGCAACCCAGAGTCAAACATGTTAGTCATGGTCATCTTTAGTGCAATAGAGGCATCAACTTCATCATAAGTAGGAAGAGTGGAGGATTTTAAATAAGGACTAGGCCTTTTAATTCATATTTTCTTTCAATCTACAACATATAAATCAAAGATCCTAGAATGTGGATGCATATCACCAACCTGTAAATTGTGGCATGAGCCAATACGATGTTGTGATCTAGATGAAAAGGCCTCAATATCTTCAAGGAATCATCCAATGAAAACTACAAAGAAGATATTGAAAAGAAAAAGAGCAAGAGTAGTGGTAATTAAAAATAAGAAAAAAAAAGGACAAAGAAAGCACAAGAAGAAGACAGAAAGAGGCAAAGAGGTAACAATAATGGAAATAAGGCAAATGATACCTTTAGAAATCATGACAACAAGTGCAAGTGAGACATATACCAAGGGGAGTTGTTTTATAGTTAATGTCAATTAATCTAACACAAACTAAGAAATTAATGAATATTGAGTTTGGATAACTAAACTAACCTTCACTAAGTAGGTTTACCTGTGGCATCCCTCACAGGAAAATGGTATAACCCACTTAAGTAGGAGAAGACCATGGTCTATAACTTAAACTTAATGCCCAATGGTTCAAATCATCAAGACTAGGCCCTAAAAATGTTCAATAAGGAATAAGAGTAAAATGAAACCAATCAGTAGTCGATGAAAATTGTTTAGAAGAAAAGAAATGGGTAAAAACATTTAAAAGGAACTATCTAAAGCTAATACAAGAAGGAATAGATAAACAACCTATGATATCCACCAACTATTTGGAGTTAATTCCACATGCAAATCTGATAATAGTTGCATAATTCAAACACAAGGCAGGAAAAGGAAACCTTATTATAGAAGACCAAATTATCCTTATAGACACAAAATGTAGTATGGATGAGGATTGCAGGCCTTATTAGGTGACGAAGGGTAATGACTAAATCATAAATTTTATTATTCCTTTATAAGGAAATTAGACTATTAATGATAATGGAAGAAGAAACCCCTTTGATAGACATGGAAAAGTGTCCATCTCTATAAAAGCCAAACCACAAAGATTAAGGTGATGATCAATAAAGGAAAGCTTATTGATAAAATATGAAAGTACAACATGATGATTGCGTAAATTATAATTCTAGAAGAAAGTCACAAAAAAAAAAATAATGGATGAAAATATCAGAGTGAAAACTTAATTGTAGTGAAAACATCATAATGAAATTTGAAAGTAGCCAACGAAAAGCAAGGTTATGGCAAAAAGACTACGTATTAAATGCAAATATGCTTACCAAAATAATAAATGTCATCTTGAGAACAACAAGACATAAAGCAATAATAAACCCATGAAAGTAAGAAAAACCTCCTCTTTATAGGACTAATTGAAGGACAAGTGGCAAGGGGAAGGAGAGAGGAGGGCTTTAATATATCCACTTATGAACTTGGGCTATCAGAGAAAGCTCATGAACTGAATAGAGGATTTGACCACTAAACAAGAGATGATCTAGTCTAGAGGCCAATATCATTAGTAGGCTAGCATACCTCTAGAGGCAAATAAGGAAAAGAACTTTATGAGATAATAAGAGACTGAGAAAGACCCAATTAGAAAACAACCCGTTATTGGTTATAACGATAAGACGAGGCATCAACGACATTAAAGATGCCAAGAATATACCTAAAATGTCCTCTAAAAAAAATGTAGGACATTAAACCCATTTTGTTAGCTAAAATGGCAAGGAGTGATCATATTTAATCCTACCATGATCAAAGCTAAAAAGATAAATGAACATAGGTGACCTTATAAAAGGTCACATGGAGGTAAGATAACTAGACACTAACGTAACCTTACATTGTCCAACCTAAGAGTCACTTTAGTATAGAACGACCTCCCAATTATCTAATGATGACCTTTAACTTTTTCATTATGCAGTTTTCCCCTTCGTCTACCAGGATACATAGTAGTTTCTAGTTGTTTTAGTCCCTTGATTAGATTTGTGAAGTATTAACTATGAATGTTGACACTTGTCTTTCAAAGTTTATTTTCATTTAAAGGCAATGGAAAAATTGTAATTACAATTGTATTTGGAAGGATAAATTTTTTTTGAGAAATAAATAAATAGAAATCCAATTAGTAAGTTTGATTAATTAAGAAACTGCACTTATACGAAAGGTTAAACCAAATTTTCTCAATAAATTAGATACTTTGACACATTAATCTTTCGTCTCTTTCATTAGTAATATATGAAATGGAAGCCATTTCCATCGTTTTCAAATAGATGTAGCTTATATTTGTAACAATTGGCACTTTTGTTTTTTCTTTTTTTATAAATTATAGATTTACAAATTTGAAATTGTAGAATATCACATATGGTAAAACAAATATTTCTTTGAAAAAGATTGTCAAATATTAAATCATGACATATAAATGTAAGAAGCTTGCAATTAACATACATTTTGCTATCGATTTCAGAAAAGTCGTTGTACCTTTCATTATTTATTGGTTTCATGTCATGAAGTCCTCAAAATAAATTAAGGAAATCGACAAAAAGAAAAAAGAAAATGAAGACAGCCAACCTGCTTTGATGTTTACATCACCTCTGTCATAATTATGCAAGAAAAAAGCACCAAAATTTTTATTAAAAATTAAATAATGCTTGTAATTACTTCTATGTGAGATATGAAGTCGTATAAGTGTCCTTTCATGGAGTACAAAGATTCTGCAAGAAATCATTTTTGTATAATATGAAAGAATATAAATTTAGTCTAAATATGAAGTACATAGGTTGTAATTTTAAGTGAAAACAATGAAATTATAATTCTCATTGTGTGAATGAAAGGAAAAGTTAGAAATTAAACACACATTTCACAGCTTTCATTTGTGTTAAAAAGTTACGAAAGCTCCATATCTTTAAGGTCTTACAGCTTTGATGTTGACCAATTCATGAAAGCTCTATATTTTTAAGGTCCTAAAGCTTTGATGCTGACCAATTCAATGGTTCTAGTGGTCCTGTAGCTATATATATATATTTAAAAAAATTGATAACACTAATTATAATTGATTATGCCAAACACATTTTCATCACCGATGCTTCTTTGAAAATATTGTTCTTCTGTGCGCTTCCTGTTGCTTTCTATAATTTTATTTCATTTAATGGAAGTTTGACTTTTTCAACAAGAGTAAAATGGTGCTGATACCTCAAATATAGCCTAGAAAGAATCATGTTAGTAATTTGGGATATTTTTGTAAAAAGATAAAAAATTTAATCCATTTTTGGTAATTAGCTCATTAATTTATTAGTTTATATATATGTCGGTGAATAAATGAAATTGATAGATTTAGTGTGCTAATTTGCTTATGTATATATATATATATGTGTGTGTATGTATATATGTTTGTGCTTTGGTGTATTAAAGAAAGAGTTAATGTTTACATATATTTTAATTTAATTTGTTGGTTTATGTATATATTAATGTAATGATTAATTTGTTATTTTTTGTATATTTTGATGTTTTTTAATTGATTGGATAGATTTATAGCGATAGTTCATCAATATATATATTGATGTTTTGATATATTAAAGAAAGAATTAATATTTTATGTATATGTTAGTTTATGTATATGCCAATGTTATGGTTCATTATTATATATATATATATATATATATGAATATGTTAATAAAGTAGATAAATTAATAATATATTAATTTGTAAGTTTGATACCTCAAAGAAAGAATTGATATACATGTATGTTTTAGTTTGCATATTGTAATTAAAAAATTATTATTAATAATATAATATTATTTTTTATTTTATAAAATTATTATTTTATAAAAAATAATAGTTTTAAAAAAATATGCATATATGAATCCTTTTTTCGTTGTTTAACAAGCACAAAAAAATTTTAATTTTAAAATAAATAAAATTATAAATTTAAAAATAATTAAATATCATTTAAATATAAAATAATAATAATACTGTTTTACAGTTGTTAAATAATTTGGAGAAAAATTTGAATTTTATGAAATACAATATATTTTTAAAAAATTATTAAACAGGTATAAATAATTATTTAATTCATTAAAAAACTAAAAAATAAATTTAAATAATCAATTATTATTAAAAATATAAAATAATAATAAGTTTTTATTTTATTGGATATTTCTTTACGTTTTTTTCTTTTTGAAAACTTTGAAAAAATGGTACATTTCTTTGTAGTGTTACAACCGTGACAAAAGATTTTAAATGAATTATGAATAAAGGTATCGTTTTTATACACGATAAAAACTGTGAAGAAAAAAGATGGAAACCGTAAAGAAAAAATATTCATCTTTTTTCACATCCTTGTTATTCACACTTTCAAAATAATAAAAAATATATTTTAATCATAAAAAATTTTCATAAAAAGAATTAATTAAAATTAACATTAATTATTATATTAATTAAACATAAATAATCTTAGTAAGTTAATTAATGCCTAACAAAAATTAAAGTCTTAATGCCTTTCTTTACCTATATCTTCAATTACAGCTATTCTTAATTTTGGAAAAGTATCCTTTTGCATTGGAGATTAGAGTAAAGTTGTCCCATTAACAAAAGATTAATAAATAATCATTCAGAGCTGAGTGTCAAAAACAAATTAAATTTTTTTTCATAAAAATATCTCAAATTACTAACTTGATTATTCTAGCCTATATTTGAAGTGTGAGCATCATTTTACCCTTATTGTTGAAAAAGCCAAAATTTCCCTTTTTTCTTTTCTCTTACATGTACAGTGATTTTGCAGCGCCTACTACATACTTATCTTTTATTCTCACTCAAGTTTTCTCTATCCCTGTGAGCAACTTTCATGGATAACCCTTTCTCTCTCTTTTAATATGAAGCAAGCTTTTTTATGAAGCCACCATTTTACTTTGGTGAATCTGCATCTTCTAGAAAAAAAAATAGCACCTTTGTGGATAGCACTATCTCTCTCAATACCAAGCAAAAATTTCTATATGAAGTGATCCATTTTACTTTACCAAATCAACATCTTCAAACATAATAGACATGGAGAGAAGAATTTATTTAGCCTCTATCTATTCGTGACCCTCTCTTCCTGCTTCAATCTCTCTTTTTGAGCCCATCATTATGAGGATATGATTTGACTTTTAGATGCATGAATATTCAGATTTCGAAAGGTATGTATACCTTCTATATGAAAAATATTATCTCTAAATCATGAGTGCTTTTACTTTTTCGTTTGGGAGATATTGATTCCATATGAACCCATGGCCATTGCGAAAGTGAATCATGTGGCTGAGTGTATGAGAGGAATTTTCATGTTTATCATTCAAAACCAATGCTAAGCAATTAGTGGACAAGTGGCTGGTTTTTTTGGGTTACTTTATTTCAGTTTTTATGGGTTTCTTGTATCTAGTTCATATGTGAGACTTGAGTTTCACGTTAAACTCATGTTAAACCATTGGCTTTCTGAGGCTTTAGTGTAGTTTAATGATGTAGAGTCATTTACACATGTATTACACAGACGCATGCTGGTAATGTGCAAGTAACGTTTATTCTCTAGTATGTATAGTGAGTTATTATGCATTATCCATAAGTTATTAAGTATGATCGTTACGTCTTAAGATAAGTGTAGGATATTAATTTTCAGCATCATTTTTATGCAACTATATGCTTGTAATATGGAATATAATATTAAATAATTATTGTGATTTACTACATGGTCATACTCTCAGGGCTTAATAAAATTTAATAATTATTGTGATTTACTACATGGTCATACTCTCAGGGCTTAATAAAATTTAATAATGACTCTTTCCACATGATAGTTAGTTAAAAAGGTTCATAGTGATATGCATGATAACATAGTTAGCAATTATGACAAATCATGCAACTAATAAGGACTGTATTGGCCATGATGCAAGACAGATGACGAAATTCGAGTAATGATGTCCTTTAATGGAGAATGGATTGATGAAGATTCGAATTGTCACTATTGCTGGTGATGCTATGCAAAATATAGGAATGGTGGGTTAGAAGGGTTGCATATATAATGAATTGGTTGATTATGTGAAAACAATTTTGGATGAAGAACGCTCCAAGTATGTCCTCATCTTGCACACCTTGATTAGAGTTAATGATCATAAGCTACAGACAAGGGTGTCAACTGATAATGATGTTTTGTTCTTATTACTTGACCTTAGTTTTTCAAGGGTCATTTGCACATTAGTTTTGAAGATCATGGAGGAAGATGCACATGGTAGTAAAAAATGCATAAATCAGGAAGATGTAGTCCTAATGAGAGCTAAATGTACTAATGAGGAAGATGTAGTGCCGATGAGAGCTAATAGTTTCTTATTTGGCCGTAGGGAAACATGCCCACCTTTTCAATATGAATTCAATATGAACGACATGAATGTTTATGACTTTGAATTTCATAGACTTTATGATAAGGTAGAAGCAGCTCATACGGATAACCATAAGGAGGAACCACTACGAAATAATAATGTTGATATTAGAGATGAGTTAGTTTATGTTCCAAATTGCAAATCATGTTAGGCCATTGCATCATTCCGACAATATTGTAAGCAACATTGACATCTCTAGTGATCTTGATAAAGTTCAGATATGTAATCCTATCTTGGAGGCAAAAAATTATTCCACCAATAAGCTTTTTCTAATAGTAACTTTTGATGGTGTGCAATCTCTAAGTAAAGGTAAATTCTTTTCAAGCAAAAAAAGACTTGAAATATGCACTTAGGTTGTATGCATTGTTAGCAAATTTCCAATAACTTGGTGTTTGTAGTTGTTCGTAAAGAAATTTTATATGATTGTTCATGTAAGTAGAACAAAGCATAAAGAGTACTTTCAGATAAAAAGGTGTGATCTTAAGCACATGTGCTAATTATAGGAAGTTAATAGAAGACACTGTCAAGCTAGTGCATTAATTATTGGTGAAGTAATTACTAAAAGTTATGTGTTTATGGTCACATCATGAAACCAAAAGATATACTTGGTGATATGAAGGAGATATATGAAATCTAGATACTATACAACAAGGCATGGAAGGAAAAAGAGCATGCCTTGGGTTTGATATAAGGGGACCCCTATTGAGTCATACTGACAGTTATCATCTTTTTGCTATATACTTGCATAGAATAATCTAGGAACCATTACTATGATCAAAACTAATGACAGTAGATATTTCAGGTATAATGACTTGTTGAATTCAATAGTGACTTTAATATGCAACGTTTTAATTATTAATCAAATATAGTTACTTTTTCATAGTGACATTTGATTCATATTTTATATTTCACATACTTTTTCATGGGACTAGGCTAATCACTGTGGCAATTTCATAATTTCATCAGGCTATTGTTGCTATCGATGGTACTCATTTAAAGGGGAGGTTTAATGGTGTCATGTTTGTGGCTACTTGTAAAGATGGTAATGAGCAAATTTACCTTATAGCATTTGGGTAATTCTAAGAATGTAAATTCTTGGGAGTGGTTTTTGAATCAATTGAGGAATGATATTGATGTAGTTAAGGGACTTGCTTTTATGTCTAATTGAAACCCTAACATAGCCAACGCATTAGCTATAGTGTTCCCTACTATTACCATAGACTGTGTGCTTGGCTTATGGCAAAAAATATAAAAGATAAGTTTAAAAGGGACGATGTGTCCAAACTTTTTTACAAAGCTGCAAGAACTTATCAATTGAGTGAATTTGAGCAATTGATGTTTAAGTTAGCAAAAATTACATCAAATGGCCCATTTGTATATCATGAAAGAGGAACTTAAGAAGTGGTCACATGTGCACTATTCTGGAAAAAGATATTAAGTCATGACTACTAACATAGTCGAGGGCCTAAATTCATACTTAAAATTTACCCATGAGTTACTTGTGACCATCTATGCTGATTTTATAAGAGATTGATGTAGTATTAGTGTCATGATTGACAAGAAAAAGCCAAGGCTAGTAAAAATTAGTTGACAGATGGAAACATGCAGTTTTGCAAGAGCGGTAAAATGTTTCACTACAAATGACAGTCACACTAGTTGATTTCAATATTTTTTTGGTTAAGCATCATGGTAGAGAGAGGAAGTTGATTTTCATTACCAGGCATGCACTTGTCATAAGCATGACATCAACCTTCTACCATGCACACATGCTTTAGTAGCTGCTTCATCATTGTCATTGTTTTAATTTGGACTAATTGATTTTCTACTCTGTAGTTAATTATTCAATTCTTATAGTTATATTACACATCATATAGTTACTTAATTCTTAGGTAGCTACCTATTAATTTTAACATGCAAAAAGAGAAACGTAGAATTAGTATCTTTGTGTTTGAATTACTATAAACAGAGCCATTTGGTCATTGCATACTCAAAGCCTATAATGCCGATCGGTGAAAAATGTGACTAGATTATTCCTGCCTATGTCAAAAGCAGGATCGTTTTGCCTCCGAGCAATAGATAACTATTAAGACAAAGAAGAAAACATAAGATTTCATCCAGTGAAGAGAGAATGCAGCAAAGAAAGTACTCATGATGTGGGTAGTATGGGCATAATTTTTTTAACATGCCTGAATCCACAATTAACTAAATTCATTCCTTCGTCTTTCGTACCACACTCATCTATTCCTAATTATAATTGTCAAAACTATCATAACTGTGATGTTGTTGGTCATAATTGGTAAACATAGCTAATATTATCATGCCCTTCAAGCTTGATGAATGAACAAACCACATAAAATCTATAGGTTAGCTTTCGATGGTAATCTTATTTTTTGGATGCATTAGGTGGTCTTATTTTTTGTGGCCTGAAATTGTTTTATAATGTAAATTTTCATATTATAATCTAGTCATGTCATAGCAAGAAATTATATTCACTAAATGACTTGATTGTTTAACACAGTTACTTTTTTTGTGAAACCATAGTGACTTTGAGACCCAGATGAATAATTTTATGCATAGTTACGTACAAAAATTCAAAGTGATTTTAGTATAATCATAGGAATCATTGTTGGACTATAATGCTAGCTCACGAATCATCTAAACTAAATGTATTGTAAAAATAATGACATCAAATCCTAAAAAAAAAAAAAAAGACATTTACATGATAACTAAAACATCTAACTAAATATTTGAAATCAACTATACTCATAACATTTGCAAATCATTCCTATACTCACAACATTTCAGATTTTACCAAAACAACCATAAATAAAAATCCCAACAATGTACTTTACTTTTATCCGTAAAAGCTAAAAATATAAACAACCATTAATTAATCTTCCTCAACTGCTTCAGAGTTTGCAAAAATAGATATTACCATTGATTTATGTATCCATGGTATATCTCTCATTGAAATCAATAGTTATTCCCTCCATTAGCAGCTCCGTATATTGCAATAGTATATTTCTCATTTAAGGGAATCTTACTCATTCTTTAGCTAGGTTAGCTTCTTCTTTTGGATGAATCATATGTCTTTGTTAGGTGCGCCAAGGTGACCCCGTCGATCAAAGTACACAACACTTTTCATTATGCTAGGAAGCATCCGCTGAGCACAACTCAATTGAGTTTTTCGATGGGTGCATGGGGTCCCCTTCTTTTGATATGAATCATAGACAGTTATACACATGATATTCAACTCAACTATGCAAAAAAGCCAATGGTAAGCACCAACATTGCATGGGATCAGCATTTGCATAAGTATTGAAGTAGTTAGTTAGGCTAACTCCTCCAAGTAAAACATATAGGTAATAAAAATAGTTTGATCCATACCTTACCAATTTCATGCCAAGCCTTTTGATCAGTCTTATGAGTCTAATTTACCCAAGGGATCACTTCATCTTAATTATATGCAGTAAGATCCACTCGATAGAGTGGACTAAATGAGTTCTTCGTAAGATGAAATGAGTCATAAGTAGTTTTTAAGAAAACTTGCCATGGCTTCAAAGGTGGTGGCCATGGCGGTGAAGGTAGCCATGCCTTGGCTGGATTTCACTTTCACTGCCAAGTAATGATGAACTCCACTTCGATCACAAGATTTCACTTCTAACAACCATTACTTATCGCCATCGCTAAGACATTATCAATTGAAGCCCTATTTTTTTTTTCCTTTCGCTCGAGTGCCGTTTCCTTTACCCTCAATTCTATTATTGTCTCTGCATCTATTTATACAGTTAATTAATCTTTTTTCCTTGCACCAATTCTCTATTCCTTTATTTCTCTTACTATTTGTGCTTCTATATACTGGTTCCTAAATTTTGTTTCTTTTACCCGCGAGTGCAGCTCCCTTTCCCCCCATTTATCTTGTTGTCTAGATTCATGTTTGTCTATATCATTCTCTCTCCACTCGGCGTCTTGGTCTGTGCCATTTTTTCTTCTATTTTGTCTACTATTAACATCCATATTCTCTTTCACTATGCGAGGTTGCTCTCTTTACTTGATAATTTGTGTAGGTAATTACAAAATTGTTTATTGATGATAATGATGGTTGAAAATTTTTGTATACGAATATTATGATTAGATTCGGTAATTATAGAAATTATTTAGATTTTACATAAATTTTTTAATTTTATCTTTTAATAAATTTAATTTATGTTATATCATTAGGCAATGGTTGAATTTGGATGTAATTTAAGATAAATATTTTAATCAAATTTTTATGAAATTTAAATTAGTTAGATGTTAATTAAATTTTATAATTATTAATTAGATTTGTTAAGAAATTTAGTTTATGTTAGATTATTTAAAAAATAATTTAATTAATTTGTAATTTAAGATAAATAATTTAATTAAAATTTTATGAAATTTAAATTTGTTAGGTACTAGTTAATTATATTTTGTAATTATTAATTATGTTAATTAAAAATTTAGTTTATATTAAATTAAATAAATAACAGTTTAATTAGAATATAATTTGAGATAAATAATTTAATTAAATTTTTATAAAATTTAAATTAATCTTTATTTAATAATCATAACGTGTTACCATTAAAAAAGTTAGACTTTAAACACATTCTTTAGATACATCATTTGAGAATTATTAGTGAATATTTATTGTTAGTCATGTATTTATACGTGTATTGAATAAAATATTCGATAATAATTCTTAAATTATTTAGATCAAATAGTTTAGAAATATAACATTTATGTGTGACACATGACATGTGTAGATTATTATTTATTTTATTTTGTAAAAATTTTATGCAGTATCTTCTTTATTTTTCGTGGACATACTAATGGATATGAGTATGTATATTAATGAAAAACATTCATATCTATACATATGATGTACTTGGAGAACTATGAGGATATGCTAACAAAATTTTTACAAAATGAAGCGAACAATAAGTTATGATATTGTACTTCACATAAGTGTACATTTCTGAATGGTATAGGACCACTAACCTTTGAAGTTTGGTTGGTATACAAAAAACGTTAAACAAGTCATATTGTAAGTCATGCGTGCTTTATATATCTTTAAAATTATTTGATGATTATTTTATATGATAATAAGGTTTTAAATTATTGAAATTAGAACTAGTTGAGAAACAGAAATATGAGTATATTAAATCGTTAGTGGATGTACTTCAGGATTATAGATGGATTCTTAAATCAAGAATTTTTGGATGGTATAAAACATTTTATTTAGTTTGCTTGTAGTTAACCAACATTTATGGATAGAGATAAAATAAAGTGTCCATACAATTATAGAAAGTGTCAAAACCATCATTATGAAACTATTGATGCGGTTAGATATCATTTGGCTAAATATGGTTTTGTATCGAGATGAAATTATCATGGAAAAAATGATAAGAGTTATAATAATGGGGCAATTGAATATTATGCTAGGAAAGGATCTACCACTGTGCATGAAGTTAATACACACCAAACAATGGTAATGGATGCCACTGGTCCAAAATTGAATCCTAAACACATGGAGGAATCCCTTAATCCAGACGCTCAACGTTTTTATGATATGTTAAATGCTACTAATCAATAATTATGG
Organism: Moringa oleifera; assembly: GCA_021397835.1. Lineage (NCBI taxonomy): Eukaryota > Viridiplantae > Streptophyta > Magnoliopsida > Brassicales > Moringaceae > Moringa > Moringa oleifera. The sequence continues at coordinate 5,758,837 of JAJFZO010000087.1, forward strand.
TATTGGTGTCAAAATCATTCACAATTATCTATTTTTGCAAGAATGTTAAATATAAAGTTGAAACATCATATTTCAAAAAAATACTATGATGATATTTGCCAATTAATGAAAGACATGATGCTAGTCAGTAATCTCATGATTGAGTTTTTTCACAGTACGAAGAAATGCTTGCAAAGTATAAGGTTATTAGCTGAAAAAATTCACTTTTGTAACAACGAGTGCATGATATATTATGGCATGGACAATGAACTAAGTTCTTGTAAGTTTTGTGATCATCTGTGATACAAAGGACAAAGACGAGGATCTAATAAATAAAAAACACTTATTTCATATAAGAAAATGTATTATTGTCCTCTTAGTCCATGCTTATAAAGACTATATGCATTGGAAGCCACAACTAAGAATATAAGACGACATGTAAAACACAAGATTGAAGATGTTGTATGTGTTATTACTCTGACTCTCCTAGTTGGATGCATTTTAATCAATCTTATCTTTTTTTTTTTGCTGTTGAATGTAGGAACGTAAGAGTAGGTTGAGTATTGATGAATTTCAATCATTTGATTAGTCAGGACAACTATACTCTTCATCGTTGATAATAGTCACACCGAATAACTTACCCCCGTGGATGTGCATAAAAAATGAGCACATGTTCTTAACTGAAATCATTCATGGATCGACAAATTAAAATGGTAAATTAGATGTTTATTTATAGCCTTTGATAGCAGAGTCATAAATGTTATGAAAGGTTGGGGTGCCTACATATGATATCTATTATAAACAAAATTTTGTCATAAAAGTTGCTTAGTATGAACCATTAGTGATTTTCCTGCCTATTCGATGTTGTCTAGTTGGAGCATATCAAGAAGACTGGCTTGTCCTTACTGTAAAAAAGATTTAGGTGCATTTACCTTTCCCAACAGATGAAAGCAGTCTTGGTTTGATAACCATCGTAAGTTGTTACAAGAAGATCATCTATTTCGAAGAAATAAAACTGCATTCATTAAGTATAGGATAGTGAAAATGGTAGCTCCTCCTATTAAATTTGTATATGAATTACTATATGATATAGATTAATTAGGGCTGAGAAAGGTTATAGAAATGGGATATGATCAGATAAATGGTCTTATTTGTAAGATATGCGGTTGGAGAAAAGGAAGCATATTTTGGGATCTACCTTATTGGTGCAACAATTAATACGACATAATCTTAATGTTATACACATATAGAAAAATATTTAATAATGTGTTCATACAGTCATAAATGTAAAAAGACTGACAAAAGATAATGCAAAGCTAAGGGAAGACTCGAAGGCATTTTACAAATGCCCTGAGTTAGCGAGAAATTCGACAACTGAAAAAAAAAAAAAAACCTTAAAGCTTGTTACATTCTTGACAAAGCTATTAAGGAAGCATTGTGTGATTTCTTGATAGACATGTATCAAATATGGCAACATGTGTGAACATGATGAAATATAAGGTGTTTGGAATGAATAGTCATGACTGTCATGCTTTTATGCAACGATTACTACCTATCACATTTTGTAAGTTATTGCCTACAAATATGTAGCACAAACTAATAGAGTTAAGTATTTTCTTTAAAGAATTTACATTAACTACCATTCAGGTTGAAGATATGAAATGACATGAGAATGAAATTCCTATAATTTTGTATAAACTCGAGCATTTATTTCCTCTAGGTTTTTTTGACTCCATAAAACATCTTTCATTGCATTTGGCCTATGAAGTAAAGATAGCTGGTCCAGTGCAATATCAATGAATGTATCCATTTAAAAGGTACTAATCATAATTTGATGTAATTAATATGTCATTTCAATCACTTAATTATTTGATCATTTTTAGTTGTCATCATAGGTACTTATAGAAGTTAAAAACAACGTTAAGAATAAAGTAAAAATGAAAGGCTCGATATGCAATGCATATTTGGATGAAAAAGTATCATTGTTTTGCTCACACTACTTCGAGCCACATGTTAATACACAACATCAAAAATTATCATGGAATGATGCTAGTGATTACGAGTTGAAAGAGCATGAAAAAAATCTCTCAATCTTTAAACATTCCGGTTGGTCATTAGGACAAAAAAATTCTTGATATTTAACAAAGGAAGTATATCAAGCAGCATATATATACATTTTGTTAAATTGCCCTAAGGTTGAACCATTCATAAAGTATGTATCTCATAACTTAATCATAGCAATTGGCTTAGCCATTTGCACATAAAAATGTTTTTTTTTTTTTTTTACAATAATCATCTTTTTTCATACTAATATTTTGTAGGATTTATATTTCTCAATTACGTGAACATTATCCACGTATAACTAATCATGAAATTGATACTCATCTAAAGCTTCAATTTTCTAGTTGGTTTAATCTATACGTGCATACTAATAATCTAAACCATTATTTGGTTAAATCATTTTTTATAAATGTAGTTAAATGACTAATTTTTTAATATTTACAAGAATATGATCCATTAAACTTTATTGATAACAATTTTATTAAGGATGTTGCAAAAGGTCCGTTGAGATCAATGAAATCATACCCCGGTTACTATGTCAATGGGTATAAATTTCACACTAAAAGACACGATTCATATAGAGCTATAATAAATAGTGAAATCTATATTAAAGGATCCAATTATAATGTAGATGAAAATAACTATTTCGATACATTAGTGAAAGTGTTACAATTAGAATATCTTGCATTATTAATCAAGAGAATTGTTTTATCTAAGTGTGAATGTTTTGATCTCACACTGAATGTGAGCACAAAAGTACATAAATCATATAATCTAGTAGATATGAATCACACAAGGAGATTAAATAAGTATAAGTCATTTGTCCTACCTTTACAAGTAGCTTAAGTTTCTTATGTTTCTTTTCCATATTTAAGGCGCAATAAGCATGATTGGTGAGTTGTTTACAAGATAAAGGCTAGCTTTGTCATTGAACTTCTAGACTCTAATTTGACTTGTGGATCAGGCCAACATACTTTTTTCAAAATGATAAAAAAGATGTACATCAAATTGAGAATGATATGGACGATCATCCTATATCATTGAATGATTAAAGTGGGATATTAACAGATATTTATGAAGAAGGAAAAAAAAAACGTGTCAAATAAGCTAGATTTTGAAAACTATGATGTGGAGAAAGAGGACAAGGAAGAGGAAGACTTTGAAGATGATGATTAATTTTTTTATTTTTTTAAATTTTTTGTTTAACTTATTTAATCTATTGTTTTATATAATCTATTATAAGAAATATGTGTTGAACTGGTTATTCGTTATATTGTCTTTTTGTCATGTATTTCAAGGGGTTTTAGTTCGATTTTCAAGGGAGATTCTGTTGAATTTTTTATAAATCTATCAAACAAACTTAATCTTATCAAGTTCATCAACATGATGAGGTGAGACACCAAGGGAGATAAGATAACTCTGGAGGAAGAAATGACCGTAGAAGGAGAGGTGAGTATCTCAAAGGGAGAAATCCACAATCTGTATCTTTATTTCCGTATATTTAAGATGAAGAGAAGGACCCAGCTGCACCATCTTCACATGTTTCAGCCTCTTCTAGCTTTGCTGCTACTAAGATGTCCAGCTTAGAGAATATGCAAAGTTTAAGTAGATAGCAAATTTATATAAACAATAACACATAAGTATTTATAATTACTATTTTTAGTACTTTGTATCATTATTTTTATAAATTTTATTAATATTTGTTTATTATCTTATTTGACAAGATCGAGCTTTCGCATCAATCCTTTACGAAGATTTGTAAAATTTTTCAAGATCCATGTGGGTACACTTAGAAGACAGTTTCTCGAAAAACCAAATAGAATTCAAAATATGTATATTATTTACCAAAAAAAATTCTACCACATTTTGTCATAGTTATTAACATTTATTTTGCTGCAGAAACATTTTGCATGAGACAAAGCTATGGCGTGGTGAAGGTCATATAGGAGGCTTGAGCTGTGGAACGATATACTAATTTGATGTATGCATGTCATCATAAAGTAAGAAATAAGCCTTAATTTGTCCTTGATGTTGTATGAGAGTAGTAGCAAATAAAATGAAGTTTATTAGAACACAAACAAAAGTGTGAGACCATGTCTTGCAATCGACGTAATAAAATAGGCAAACCCAGATCAAGTCCTTCTCGACATAGTGTCGATTCATGTTCACTGCAAAACCATTGTTGATGCTTAGTATGTATGATATTTAAATTAGTTAAACAATTATAAGTGAAAATGCTATAATTATCTATTATGTATTTTATTTTTTTCAAGCATGGGAGTGGGGTCATGAGCTCACTACAATAGAGCTTTTCAAATAGACTCACATTAAAAAGTCTAATCCTAATGAATTTATAAATCAGTCTTCAAAAAAAGTAAATGTAAGTTTATTATTTTTAAAATTTAATAAATAATTTTATTTTTATTTTTATTTTACTATTCAATTCAACAATGAGTAAATTAACAAAATATTTTATTTGTTGAAGATTTTAAAAAATAATTTTAATCTTATCTTGATTGTAAATTTATAAATAAAATATTGTATAAAATTTAAATAAATTTTAATTTTATAATATACTTTTTTAAAGTGAACATGACTTTTAAAGGGCAATGTCATGCAGTGTATATATTAATAGCCGTTAATATCAAAATCAATAATTCATTGAGTGGCTTTAACACGAAATCTCTATAACATATTTTAACATCATCATCGATCCTCGTTACGAGAATGGATGTGCCTAAATTTTAAAAAGGTGATATTTTTTTCGTTTTCAAATCCGATGAAATTGTCTTATTTTCATTTTAATTAAAAAAAACAATAGAATGTGTTTTAATAATGATTAATAAGAAAATAAATAATATTTTGCATAAAATATTTAATATTAATTTTAAACATCATCAATTATTATATTATTAATTTATTTTTGTTTCCAATTTTTTAAAATAATCTTATCTATCAACCAATTAATATTAATTAATAATAATGGCTTCAACTGGGCGAGACCCCAGGGCCGGTGAGCTCCTTCCATGATTCCTCAACTAGTAGCTCCATTTATAAAACGTTGCCTCTATGGCTGCCACCACAATTTCATTCCCATTTTGTCCTCAGTCCTTTTCTATCCCCACTCCATCATCATCAAAGTCATGGGTCCCTCCTTGTTCAGTAAATATCAGATTTTTATCCTCTTTTAATTAACTTCTGACATTTTTAATTCCAAAATGACCATCAACACCTTTCTCTCTTTCTTGTTGTATAAATATAAAATGTAAAGAATGTAAATGAGGGTTGGAAGCTAAGAGGAAGTGGCATAATATAGATCAAGCATCTCACATCTCAACTTCTGTAAACCTATGGATTCCTCGGCAGGCAAAGATCAAAGGAAGTGCAGTTTTCGAGTAAGCAAGCACCCGTCCCGAACTCCTTCCTTCTCTTCCTCTTCATCGCTGTCTTCGTCTTCTTGCTATTTCATGGAGGCTTCCCCTCTCAGCCCGGCAAGTCCTCTTCGGTTCTCGGGAGTGCCATTTTCTTGGGAGCAGTTGCCAGGAATCCCGAAGAAGAGTCTCCGGAGAAAAGACTCCACTAAGCAGCTGCGTCCATTGATGCCTCCTCCTGCAACGCTACCCAACTCCAAGAAATACCATTTCTTCGGCACGGGAAACAGGAAGAAACTCTCCACTGATAGCTCTCACGTAGATCCGTTTTTTGCTGCTTTTGTTGAGTGTTCAAAAGATGACAGTCAAGAATCCAAAACCCCCGTTGACTGGAACTGCGCGAAGGTTTCCAGGAGCATTAGCGACAGGTTTGGATTTGTAAATATTTATGCTTCCTGTAAAAGAACTTGTGCAGTTTCAGAGTCAATAATTTACCTTCCCAGGTCTACCAGGACATCTTATGATCTTATTAATCGCAATTCAGGTTAAGAATTCAGTTTATCATGTTATCACATGCTCGGTTTGTCTCCTAATCATTAAAGCTTCTACGTTCTGTTCTTTTCTTTTCTTGGGTTTTCTTGGTCTTCCAGGTCTTCCACTTTCCGGGAATTGGTGATGAAGGGTAAACTCAACAGCCCTTCGAAGTTATTGTAATATCTTAATACTGAATACAAAGAAGCAGGTCTACGCTGCTATCTCTTTAATGAATGAAACCAACCGTACTTTTACATATATAAAAATATATTATGTATTTATGTATCTAAATTCGTATATATTTTAGGGAGTTTTGCATGTATTAAAGAAGTTCTTGTTGTACTCTGGCGATGTTGGCTGTATTTCATGTGTTTGTTTATGACAAGATGAGTAAGGCCTACATTATCCCATGTGGGCACAACCCATACTGGAGACAGAAGAAAATGACAGGAAAATTCAATTATGAATTCCAAAATTTAGTAATATATAATTTTCTCCTCCTAAGGTCAGTTTTAGTCTTTATATTTCCCAAGTTGACACTTTGTGATTGGAGCTATCGATGATGGGCCTATCAGGTTGGTGAGCTTCCATCATCAACATGTGTGTGAGAGCTTCAATGCTCATGATACCCTTTGGACTCCACCCTTTAACTATAGGATGTGTCCCTTTCTCTTTCAGCTAAAACTCATGGGGCATTTCGATGGTTACTAGGAGTGCGTTTTTACCTTCTTTTGTTCTTGATTCTATTTTTAATGCCACTTCAATGATAAGTTTTACCTGTTGTTAACTGGTTTTGTACGAAAAGGAAAATTTTTGGAAGAAATCATTAAATATCTTTAAAGAGATATTGGTCTCATTGTTTTATTGTAATTAATATATTTTTGATTCCTCCTTGCATGTCTCTGCAGGGTTTTAATCCGTCAAAATTTTAGGGACTAATTAATAGCATTTTTGTAAGACAGGCTGTATTGAAGGGTACATTTCCTTTTTCCTTCTTTGTCAAACTACAATGAAGTGCAAAGTATTGATCATCAAATTAAATTCTTGTAATGAAACTTTCTAGATGCATCAAAATTATTTGTGAAATGACACCCACCAAACAAAGCAAAATAGAATTAATGATCTTTAAGTTAAGCATCTGATTGTCCTCATAAATAACTGCGACTTGTAAAGTTAAACCGTCCAGTCAGTAGATAAGTAAGACACTTCATATGGGTATTGCACATTTCACAATTAACCATGTCAGTGAGAAAGTTTCTTCTAAAAGTTGCTTGTATTTTATGGGTATGTTGCACGTGTCTCTGTTTTATTCACATTCTACCTTGAAAGTACTCTTGGTGAGCATGAAGCACTCAGAGAGAATAGTGTAATAAAAAAACAATAAAGAAGAGGCGAGTAGTACCAACAAGGAAGTCTTTCCACAATGACTATATTCCTCTTTAATTATTCATTATTTTCTCTTTTTTAAACATTATATATTCAACTGTGTCATCTCTTCGCTATCATTAGCGAAAACTCACAGGACACATAATTTAAGTAAGCTTATGGATAGTCAAAAGTTACAGTTGACGCTTGTGCATTGATCTCCAGTAGACACGAGGCAAAGGGATCTTCCTGCACAGCCAGGCAAAGAAAATCTTCTGCAAACCCTACCACATGACTGTATCAAGTTACAGCTGATCATATATATGAATAAAAAAGTTCATACCACTTAAATAATGAAGTGAAGTCGCTTCTTTTTCTATATCTGAAGTGATTCATAAACCATTTTGTTTAAGTTGTAAGGGCTTTTACAATAAAAATGACTAATATATGCAACTATGACTACTATTTTTGCTTTATATTATGTCTATCAACACAAATCAGACATCAACTATGATTAAACTATGATAGTGGCTATGTGAAGCCCTACATACAAGCTAATCAATCTAGCACCAATAACACTGAGTTGGAGTGAAGGGGGATTATAAATAAAAGTTTGGTCCTTCCATGATATTACGGACATCATTATTAGGAACATGGTTCCACTAATTGTTAACGCTGCTTGAACCAATATATGGTAATTGATTAGTGACTATTCATTAAAAACAAAATGCAACTTAACTTGAGAATTTGTTTAGCTTGCGCATGTATGTATTAATAAGTACACATACTGATTTTTTTGCATATTAATATTGTTCCAGTTAACCTGAGAGTCAAATAGTAACCGATAGGGAAAATAAAAGCCTTGGTATTAAAATCAATCATAACTTTTAGATCATTTCTTAAGAGTAGCAAATTAATTTATAAGAATATGTAATACCATAGAATACATACAGTAATTAATATATATATATATATATACATTTCAAGGTTTCCGTAAGTGTTATTAATGCATTAGAAAATTAAATATATCATGTCATCTTTTCAAACATGGACGCCACAACCACCGTCCCCCCAGCACCCCTCAAAAAACAAAAAGAAAAAAAAAAGCTGAATCAAAATGATGATAATTAATTAATTAATCAAAGAAAACTTCGTTGGAAGAGATCTTATTAATTATAAAATTTACTTGAAAATCAATGTAAATAAGTTTTAAAATAAATTGCTATTTATTAATTTTAAGTTGCTTTCAATATGCACAACATATAAGTGCACCATACAATTTGTTTTATATTTAATTTTGAATTTATGTAATGTGGCCATAATTAGATGCCTACCATGCCCCCTTCTTTCTCTTTTTGGCCCATCAGGTATAAAAATATAAGTTGATGCTTTTAATTGAATGACATATTTATATCCATTAGTACATATCCAAAGAATAATAGAAATATAATAAAATAAATTTATTAATAAATAAAAGTAATAACTTAAAATTTTAATTAACATCTAACTAATTTATTATTTTAATTAATCTAATTAAATTATTTATCACTAATTAATTACAATGTTAGATAATTATATCTAACTAATATATAAAACAAAAACTAAATTTATTAACAAATTAAATTTACAACTTAATATTATAATTGACATCTAACTAATATAATATTTCTAAAAAATTTAATTAATTTATTTATCATAAATTAATTACAATATAATTAAATAATTATATCAAACTAATGCAACAAAAACAAAATTTATTAGTAAAAAAATTAATAACTTAAAATTTTAATTAATATCTACTTAATTTAATTTTTTTTAAAAATCAATTAAATTATTCTATCATAAATTAATTACAATCTAATTTAATTACTATATCTAACTAATATGACAAAAATGAAATTTATTAACAAATAAAATTAACAACCAAATAACTTAAATTTATTAAATCTAAACTTACCAAAATTTACAATTTAATACAATCTAAATTAATCTATCTAATCATACCAAAAAAAAAGAAGGACATCGTTAAATCAAATCTAGCTAAGAATGTTAAAATTCATAAATTCACCAAATTTTTAATCAGTTGGAGGCCTACCAAAAAATAAGCTTTATAAAGAGAGAGAAGAGTTGCAAAGAGACAGTGAAGGCTAGGTAAGTTACAGAGAGAGAGAATGGAGGAGTTGCAACAAAGATAAGAGCGAGCCTTGTAGAGAATAGAACAGAAAAGAATGACAGAAAATAGGGTATGCAGCACAAGCGAGGAAAGAAAACTAAGGCTTCTACCTTAGTTTTCTAATTATCCAATGATAGCCATAAGTGGCAATTGTTGGCCTCCTCAAATTTTTAGCAAGTTGGGCCATGTGAATGCATGGCTAGTGATTGCCACTTGAGGTGGTGGCTGGCTTGCTGATGGCCATGCATTCTAAAGAAGCTAGCACTAATGTTGCGACATTCACTAGCATTGGGAAAAGCCAGTCTGACTATTGGCGAAATGCCACTAGCATTGGGGGAATTTAGCCTCAACACTAGTAAAATGTTGCCAGCTTTAGGAAAAGCCAACTTTAACGCTGTTGGAATGCTGCTAACGCTGCGAGAAGCTACCCCCAATGCTTGCAAAATGCCACTAGCGTTGGGAGAAGCTAGCCTTAGCACTAGCGACATTCGCTAGTATCAGAAAGCTTAGCGATGGCCTCGCGAAAGTCGTTAGTGCTAACAGATGCCAGGGCCAGTCTTGAGGGAGCCCTGCAATGACCTTGTTGCAGTTTCTGATGCTTGAAAGTGCAACAACAGACCTAGGTTGTCACTGGTACTGGCAAAAGCTAATGCCAGCCCTAAGGGAGCCCAATGACAACCATGCAATAGTTACTAGCATTAGGTGAGCTTAGTGACTACTGCTAGGCAGTCGCTGGAATTGTTAGACGCTAGTGCTTGCCATGGGGGAGCCCAGCAATGACGCTGCAATAGTTAGTGGCATTGGACGAGCCTAATGACGGACCTGGGCTATCATTGGAATCGGTAAACGTGAGCATTAGCCTTGGACAAGCCTAATAATGGCACTAGGGTAGTCATTGGTGCTGGGAGAGCCTAATGACTACTGCTGGGAAGTTACTGGCATTAGCAAGAGAGCCTAATGACAACCTCACAGGTCTACTACTAACTAATGTTCGCCCGGCTGCAATTGCTAAGCTATGTCCTAACAAAGAACCACAAGACCCATGCAGTTACCAATTTTTTTAGTAGTCAGATAGAGACTGACATTTTAATCACTAAGGGGTTGTTAATATGCCTAAAATAATAGTATTAATTAATTAAAATTAAATTTAGTGATGGATATTTAATTGGTTGTTAATTTTAATCTCTAGTCGTCACTAATCTGTCGGTGAGATGAAATTTTTTGTTTTGTAGCAACTTTTTTGCTAATCTATCATTATTTATAGACTGATTTTGTATGTCATTAAATTCTGTCAATATTTTTAGATTTTTTTGTGTGTTGATACAAATGTTTTTTAACATTATATTACATCGAATCGATATATTATTGTTATTCATCATCAACTTAATTATCAAAATTTAAGAAATTCATTTAATAATTAATTATATTAAAAAATTTATATTTTGTATAAATTTTTAAATTAAAATTAAATACAAAATATATTTTAAAATATTTTTGATGCCTCACGAATTTGATAAAATATATTAAATGAAAATTTTATTTAAAAAATTAAAAAATATATTTAATTAATGTAATTATTGTTGTAAATTTTAATTTGAAAATTATATGTAAACTCAATTTCTCAAAATTTTTTCTTACGCATATTAATGTAAGATGTTTTTTATTATTGAAATATCTTTAAGTGAAAATATAAAAATTATTTATATGACATTAAAATTTTAACAATAATCATTCTATTAATTAAAAACAAGTAGATGAATATTGCTGCATTGCTATCATGTATAACATTGTAATAATGAAAGGAGCATATTGAAATGGACCAATTTTAAAGGCGCGCAACACTGGAAGAACTCATAGCCGTCCATGCTATTTCCAAATAAATCACATAGGGACCCATTATAGGGAGAGGGAAAGGGAGAGGCTTTGGGAAGAAAGCAGAGCATATGCATACAGTATGTATTGGGAGTTGAACCACTCATTAACTCCCTCACAATCTCCACGCCTTTGCTACCATTAAGCAAATGGCCTCTAGCAAATTCCCAGGTGCATCTGCTCGTACTGTATGCCAGTGGGGCCTGCCCCACGGGTTTTTTCTAGACAGTCCAATTTGACATCATGTGTTTCAATGTTCAAAGAAATTAAGGTTGGTGCTAAAATCACTATACTATTACAAAATTCTTGTTAGAATTTGGTTCACTAAAATTTTAAAAAATTTTCAAGAATGTTAATATTTCTACCAAATTTTCAATGTTTGATTTACGAAATTTTCTAAAGTTTTATTTACCATTTTCAAATATCATAAAACTTTGATGGATATTAATTTGTTTCAAAGTGTGAGATTGATCTCTGGTTAATCCACATCGACCAGTTTTTAGAGATTTAAAAACTTAATGAAATATTTAAAATATTATATATATATATATATACATAAAACTAATGTTTGTCTCATCTTTTATAAATCGTATGTATATATATATATATATATACACACACGTAAAACTAATGTTTTTCTCATATTTTATAAATCATCTTTTTTCTAGGTGATCTCGAAAAGGCTGACATTAATGTTTACTATAGGGAAAATCAAATTAGTGGGATGACTAGATGATGTGGCCAGCTTGAAATGATGGCATAGGAGGATAATAAATCTATGGTGCTGATTGCCAGAAATAAATGGTGAGTAAATAAGAAATTTAAAGAAGGTATTAAATGAAATTTTGCTATTAGGGTTGGAGTTAGCTCACCTTATGGAGTTACATTAATCTATTTTAGCGTTAGATTGTTTTTGTTCTTTCTATTAAACTGAATTTCACATGTAAGCCACTGATTAGAGACTTAGTATGGTCTTGTTCAGTTTTTGTTCAAATCTACAAGAAGCACAGGGCATGTTGTCCTCAGAAAATTTTACAGGTTCTAGAGGCTGTTCACAATGTTCCAAAATCAAGAAAAATGCATATGATACAAGAATCATGTGTAGGTGCATTTTAGATTAATGTCGTGCGTTTGTTATTTTTTTTTAGGTCAAGCATATAAATACCCTTCAATCAAAGAAGAAGCAATCGATTTTTGGGAGAAAGGGTTCTTGAGAAAAAAATAAGAGAGGAAAGAATTCTTTAGAGAGAGAGTCTTTTAGTAGAAATATCTTTTTTAGCAAATTAGACAATATAGTTCGAATGTATGAAGATTTCATTCCCTAGAAGAGTTATAGAAGGGTCATTATGTTGTATTCACGTAAACCCAAATATTCTGCAGTTTGCCCTTTGTAAACACTTTAGTCATGAATGAAATTTTGATGTTAACTTTATGCTTTCTTGGTATTTCCTTTATACTTTTTGTTATATTCTTTTGCTTTCTTGATGTTTTCTTGATGCATTATAGATTTTTCTTTAGTACTTCTGTACTGTATATCCATTCTTTTTGCATAAACAAATTTCAGAACGGAGTGTGTGTAGAGGCCAATCCTCACATGGAATTCTAAATGAAATCGTTTTATCTCGAGGAAACGAGAGTTGGTTTTAAAGCTTCTCTTAATCTTCACCAAAATTACATAATCTTGAGTGCTTTATTATGTTTTCAAGACATAAGATTCTTTTTTTGTATTTCTTTCAAGACTCGAAGACTTGGTAAAAGCCAACTTTTGGAGTCTTAAACAAAATATTTTTGAAAACTAAGTTTTCATTATTCAAGCATTCTTTGAAAAGATTTTCTCTTGTAATTATATGCTGTTTTATATGGAAATCAAGTTCGAATCTTCATCACCACTTGGTAGAATGTTTTTCATTTTAATTTGTACCAATTTTTGGCATTGTGAGGGTGTCAATCTTTCCTCACACGTAACTGACCTGTGGACCCAGATTTCTTCGTAAAAGTTAACTAAGGCCAAAAAGTCTTCTTTTCCTTTCTTTGGTTTCTTTTCAAGAGAAAAGTTTTGGGGAAAAACAAAAGAATTTTTAGTGATCAATTATACTATAAAAAAGATTGATGACAACTCCCTTTTTTCTTGCTTTTCAACTAAAATGAGTTTCAAGATTTATTATCTTTTAACTAAATTATGCAAGAGAGGGGACAAATTCTCTCATTTTTCACTTTGGAGAATGGAGCGTCATAACTTCACCGTTTGGGCTTGATTGTGACACCAACCTTGAGGGTCTTAAACAGCATATTTTTCAAAATCAAGTTTCCATCGTTCATGCAATTTTTAAAAAAGGTTTTATCTTTGTAATTATGCGTTGTTTTGAATAAGAATCAAGTTCGAATCTTTTTCATCACTCGATTAAAAACTTTTTCTTTTAACTGATACTAATTTGGAGCATTGTGTGGGTGCTAATCCTTCCTCACATATAACTAACTCATGGACCTAGTTTCTTTTGGTAAAGTTTGACCAATGTTAAAACTTTTTTTCGTCTTTCTTTGGTTTCTTTTGCGAAAAAGAGATTTAGAGGAAAAAGCAAAATAATTTTTTGATGACACAATGACATTATAAAAAAATTGGTGGTGGCTCTTATTCTTCTTAATTTTCATTAAAAAGTCAACCAAAATGAATTTCAAGATTCATCATTTCTTAACCAACCTAAACAAAAGAAAAGAGACAAATTCTCCCATTTCTCACTTCGAGGAATGGAGTGCCTCAGCCTGGCCATTGGGTCTCATTGTGACAACTATTGCTTCATCTAATTCTTCTAACTTTTTTGCTCAATCTTTATAATTTGAGGAAGCTTACAGTCTGTGTGACAACTATTCTGTGCAATTTTTAGTTCAAGTTTTGCTTAACTTGGTTGAGATTCAAGCGACATTGAGTTATGAGTTGTGCTATTATTGCGTTGCCTTCGAACATCCTACCTGTTAGTAACTCTTCCTTTTTAGAGTCATGTGGCAACATTTCTAAATGATGCCCTGCCACATCAATGGCTCTATTACCAATGCCCTACCACGTCATCAGCCTTCCTTTTTTTAGAAGTAAAGCACTGCCTCATCAACGACAATGCTTCTAATGACAACGTCCCATGTCAACCGCTTTTACTTACCAATATGTTCTAAATTTGCTCTCTTTTTTAACAAAAGAGTAATATTCTTACCTCACCTCTTTTCTTTGCAACACCATATAAATCACCTCAATTAGATCTTCGAAAAAGAAGTTATGCTCAGATTACTACAGCAGGTTCACTACTTGCTTTATCTCAGCATCATGCATCTTTGGACAATGATAAAACCTTGATATATTCATAATCTTCATTTGTCCTCAAAATAATATTTATATGCCATTATCTTAGCTTTCCAATGACACTTGAATCATCTCAATCCAATCCTAGACATGAAAGTTATGATGGACCTTAACATAATGTTATGTAGCATTTGAATTTTATGATGGATCCTTGGGCTTTCAGAATCTTCACCTGACCCTAACATAGAATTTGTAGTCCTTTCCCTTAAATTTCTAATTCCACTTGAATCACTTTAATTGATTCTCAGACGTGAAAGTTATGGTAAGTCTTTCGAGTGTTCTTCTGTGAAAATACTATAGTAGAGAGTCTGAAAGTTGTGTAGCTTTGGATTAAGGTAGATCCTAGGCACTTTCAAAATCTTTACTCAGTCCCAACATACAATTTATAGCCTTTTCTCTTAACTATCCAATGTCACTTGAATCACTTCAATTGGATATCAAACGTGAAAGTTATGGTAGGTTTTCTAAATGAACATGCTACAGCAAAGTAACTAATCATTATGTAACTTGAATTCACAGGAATGGTCCTCTACTTCTAGGAGTCTCTCCCATAATGAACCTTTAAAAATCTTTTATCTGCACTAGGATTTTCATACTTTATCCTAAAATCATCTTGTTTTAGTTTGATCTAGGAAAACCTTTTTACACTTTCATGAGAAGACCCAAGTAGACTCTCCTAGGGAAGAGTGTCAAAAATGTAAAATAAATGTCTAGAGAGTCTTCATCCTTTATATGTAAAATTTTAATGTCTAATATTCATTTTATACCCTCAAAAGATTCTCTCTCACTTATCTTTAGAAATTTTTAGACTCACTTATGAAAGAGTGTCAAAGATGCAAAGTAAGCATTTAAACACTTTACTTTATTTAGAAATAAGACCTTAGTGTCCTAATATTCATTTCATCCTTTCAAGAAGAATCTCCCTCAGCCTTCTCTACAAATTCTAGACTTTTCTTGGTGATAGACAAACTTATCTAGTCACATGGTAGACTTTTTTTAAGATGAGTGTCAAAAAAACACAAACTGTAAGACTTGACACTCTTATTTTCATTTCTAGGACATTTCCTACTTGATTCTCCCCTAGACACTCAATTTCACTCTCTCAAGAAGACTTTCCCTCAATCTCCTTTATAAATCCTAAATTCTTTCTAGTCATAATGTAAGAGTGTTAAAAATGAAAAATGTGAGTTGATAGAGTTTTACTTTTATTAGATATAAAATTTTAATATCTTAAATCACTTTGTATCCTTAGACGGCCTTTCCATCACTCACCCTTGAAAATTCCAGACTTTTTCTTAGTTGTAAGTAGACTCGCTAGAGGAAAGTGTAAAAAATGCTAAAGATTTTCTTGGACACTCTTATTCCTTTAATTATAAGATCATGTTTTCTTATTCATTTCTCTCTCTTAGTAAGACTATCCCTCGGTTTTCTTTATGAATTCTACACTTTCCCACTTACAGGTGGACTCTTCCTACTCATAAGCAAACACTCTCTAAGATAAGCATTAAAACTACAAAAAAAGAGTCTTGACACTTTATTTTTTACTCCTGGGAGGTTGCCTACTAGATACTTGCTCATTAGTCCAATTTCTCCCTCATCTGACCTCATTTGCCTAATTTTCTTGAAGGTAATGTTGTCATTCATTTGAACTAGAGACTGATGTGGTATTTCCATTTTAGATCTTTAATGAGGGTAAAATTTGGGTATTGATAAACATAGAAGCCTTATTTCTTACCAAAAACTCTCTAAATAACCTTAAGGCCATGTACTCTATCTTAGAGCAAGTTTACTTAGTGGTACCCAATCCTAATGAACGATCATGGTTCAAAAAGCCCAACCACATCTGTATGTTTGAGAAATCACTTTATGGTGGCTTAAGATTGCCAGTTCACCCTTCACCATAATGGCATGTTTTAAGTATAAGATTTCTCCATCTTAATCATCCAAAATTCTTGGAGGATTCTCTTCGGCTTCTTCTCCATATGTATGGATTTAGGTGTCAAAACAATCTATGTTAATTTCTTTTTAAAATTTTTTAAACTCGTTAAAAATAAGGTAGGGCTAAGGTATTACCCATAGCTTTTGGTCCTTCATGGCCAAATCATTATGCCTATTCAATAATGGCTTGCTATCGTTGAAAGAACGGTTGGAAGGTGAATTTTGGAAGACAAAATACATTTAGGTGACATAAGATGACCTCTTTCTCGATCTTCAGTCATGAAAAATATCTAACATTTCATATAGGTCTAGGAAAGAGTTGAGTGATCAATCTAAGGTCTTCTACTATAGAATGTTAGATAAAGTAGGAATCCACAACATTAAGTATTACCTTGCATCAAACAAGTTCGCTACTATTTACAACATAGAAGCAAACTTCTTAGATTACTCTTCCTTTGATTCTAATCTTACATGAACTCTTCAAAAAGTTCAAGATTTAGACATAGACTCATTTGGAACTGCTTTTCCTAATCATATTCTTAATCTTTCCTTGATCTTACAAATTTCCAATGTCGAGTCTTCTTTGCTTGAGCTAGCCAACTTCATCGACCATCTTGCATTTTAAAATATATCCCCGATCTCTCTTTTACTATCAAGTCACCTTTTCATTTCCTTTAAGTTTTTACAACTATAACTCTTGTACTGATCTAACCTCAGTTTTCTTGATGTGCAAATCTTGACGACATCACACATGACATAAGAGTCTAAATGGTCTGATCAGTGGTCAATGTTGTGATTGGGTCATCTAGATTGCGACCATGAGTGACGTTAGCTTTAACTTCTATCACGTCTTTAGCATTGGCTATAAAGTTGGGATCAGTTGCTCGATCTTATATTTTAGCTATTTTTAGATCAAGTAAGTAATCCCAATGCTAGACCAAGAAGGGATCCACCAACACTACACCCAAGTCTTTTTCTAAGCAAGGTAAAGCTACAATCAATTAATTTGATGTCGAGATAAAGATTTTGGCTGATGTTACTACTAATTTTTAATGACGTGATAAATTAGAGTAATATCGATGCCCTAAGCAACCTAATCCCAATGCTCAAGCCTTGCAACATTTCAGACTAAAACTATCCTAACTAAAGCATGAAGCCAACTAATAGTAGCCATTATATTATGGTTTTGTATGAGAAAATCCTTAAAGTGGTGCTTCTAAGAGATAGAGAACGATTCTAAGGTTGGAGATTAACACCTTAATGGGCAAGATAGTCCATCATGTCAAGTAAGTAATTTCTTTTCTTTTCCTTTCTTATGAGATCATTCTTCTCGATCTTAGACCTTTAATAGTTTATCTCTTTAATTTTTTTTTCCAATCAAACATTGCATTCTCTTTAATGTGTACCTAATCAAACATCGAGCTTTTCTTTATGCAACTAACTGATGCAGTAGCCTTGCTTACTAAGTCATATGATGATTGAGAAAGATGGACCACTACTAAGAGCTCAGATTGAGCTCGTGCACGCTATGAAGTATCAATAACTAACAGAGCAAGTCCAAGCTAATTCCTTCATGAAATATAAAGGAAGGAAGGCATTTAATGCCAATGTAATGAAGGCAGCCATTGAACTATTACCTGCTATCAGGTCAAAATTTTGGGATGAAGTTCAAGCACTTTACTTAAAACTCAATCTAGGGTCATTGAGAGGGATAGCTCTTGCAATCACATTGGTAAATAAGGTGCCTAATTCCCTTACTCTTGCATAAGTTGAAGCTCCTTGTAAACCAACCAAAGTGGCGATCATAATGTCAATCGAAGCACCTGTTTTACTGGTCCTAATCTCAGACCAACCACCTGGTGCTTTTGCAACTCCAGCGCCATTTACCACCCTCCTAAAGTTCCCTTAGCTCTAACAACTTGATTTATATTCTTTTATACTTTGATAAATGAAACATGTAATAGATTTCAATTATCAATGAAATTTATTCCTTTTCACATCATTTCTCTGTTTCTAACTCTTATAAACTAGCTTGTTAAAATGTTTCGGTCTCAATCTCAAATCATATTAATTCTTCACCTAAGTCTTAGAACATCACACTCATAAGAGATTTTTTTAATGCTAAATTTAGATTAACAATTCTTATTGTCTTGTAAATAGCACGATTCACACTGGTTAGGAATTATTGAAACATTGATCTAAATCTTGAGCCAAGTTGTGATTCATATTCACCTATCATATTATTGATTAAATTGATCTATAGAGTCCACTAGAATGTGATCCATATTCATCCTATTATTCTCCACCCCAATCAAAATCCTCACCGCGATGCGATGCCTAACCATTTTAATAATTCATCTAAAGATGATTCGTGATGCGATTATTGACCATCGATGTGTTTCGAGTATCTCCCATGATGCAATTTTCTACTACCGAGGCCTTTTACTATAGGACAATGTAAGGCAAGCCAAGAAGTAGTAAAACTTCATTGTCGATGCATTTTTCAATTATCCAGAATCTTTCCCGTGACATAATAGAAAGCATGTTACGAAGTTGTATAATTTCAGTTTTAATGCGATTCCCAACTGTCGAGATTTTTTTTTCCATGGCACCATGTAAAGCAAGTTAGGAAGTTATATAATTTCATTCTTGATGCAATTCCCAAATATCAATATTTTTTTTTTGTTATGCAATGTAAAGTAAGTTAGGAAGTTATATAATTTCATCCTCGATGTAATTCTCAATTGTGAGGATTTTTTTCGTGGTGCAACGTAAGGCAAGCTAGCAATTGTATAATTTCATCCTTGATGTAATTCTTAACTATCGAGATTTTGTAGTGCATTGAGGGGAATTCTTTCCTTATCCTCCATTAAGGAATCATCTTTTTTCCATTAGGAAAATTTCCTTTGGTTTCCCTTCTATTGGGAAATCCATTTGGTCTTTCTCTATTAGGGAAAATTTCTTCTAGGGAGACAAGACTCTACTTGTCTACCTATGGAATTATCTACGACAATGATCATGTATGCATACTAAAAATTATATTAATTTTACTTTTATTACGTAAGGTCATGCATTTCAATCACCTTTCTCTTCCTTTATATATTTACTCGTCTCTACGTGCCTAAGTTGACTATTTCTGGCAATAGCTTTATACCTTGTAAGTAATTCAATTCTTTTGAAGTCCCTCTCCTCTTTCTTTTTCTTTCATGACACTCTTGTTTCTTTAGTGTCTTTTCTCTTGTATTTTTACATTTCACCAACCTCTTAAAAGGAAGTTTTTGTTCTTATCATACAACATTTGAATTAAATAATCAATTTGACAATAATATCATCATTTAGTGCAAAAAATGCATATCATGTATTTCCCTTAAATATAGGGGCATATCTTGAAATTTTAAATGAAAAGTACCCTCACACTTTATTCTGTGAATTGACATAAGGTTAGAAATATTTACATAGAATTCTATCCTTATATATCATGCTCAGAGAAGCTTTCAACAAGCTTAATTTTCTCTTAAAGATGAATACTTCTAATATGTCATCTTTATCTTCTATGATTAGGAAAAATGATATATATACCTCTTTCCCTTATCAGAATTTTGGAAGCACTCTCGTTTACTTTTTATTAAGGGTCATTACTGTTTCCTCTAACCAAACCACCCTTCCATGCTTTTGTTATTGATTAAAGATTTTCTTTCTTTTCCTTCTTTTTTTTTTTCCCTTTCTTCCTTCCCATTTTTTAGCCCAACCTTTTGGATTTTTGGTTTTTCCTTTAAGTGCAATATTGTCTTTCATTATTTCTAAATTAATAGGATTTGACAGGACAAGACCATCCATTTTTGCCAAAATTAATGTCCCTCAGAAAAAAACCTTTTTCGTGACATAGGACTCATCCTAATTAGATGCCCATTTCCCTCCAGGGTGGTCAGAAACATTGTGAAGAACTCTTTTCAGCACTAGATCACCTTCTTTGAAAATCCTCAGATGAACTTTCTTGTTATAAGCCTATTTCCATCCCTTTCTAGTACCATTGCCCATACAACACTTTCACTCTTTTATCAGATTAAGTTGTTCATACCAAGCTTTAATCCATTCAACCTTTATTGGCTCAGTTTCTTTTATTATCCTTAATGAAGGTATTTCTATCTTTAGCAGGAGCATTGCTTTAGTCCCATACTCTAAGGAATACAGAGTTGCCTTAATGCATATCTTGATATTTGTTTTATAGGCTAGTTAAGCAATAGGTAACATTTCATGTCAATCTTTGTAGGTTAATGTTATTTTTGATTTTTTTTTTTAAATTTCTTATTAGTTGATTCCATCATGTCATTCATTTTTGATCAATATGTCATCGAGTTATGATGTCTGATTATGAATTTTACACACATTTTTTCCATTTATTTGTTGCTTAAATTAATAACATTATCAGAAATGATTCTTTTTAGTAGTTTGCATTGATATATGATTTCTTTTTTTAGGAATCTCTTAGCCACCAACTTTGTCACATTGATGAATGACCTTCAAATCTATCTTGTAAATAATCAACAAAGATCAAGATGAACTTATGCCCATTAGAAGCCTTTAGGGAGATCAGTCTAGTCACATCGAGATCTTACATGAAAAAAGGCCATGGTGCATTCACCATGTGTGATGGAGCAGGTGAAACATGAATTTTATCTCTATAAATTTAAAATTTATGGCACTTCTATCCTTATTGGATGCAATCTTTTTTCACTGTCAACCAATAGTACTTTGCTCTCTTATTTGCTAAGCCATCATGTGATTATTAGTATAAGTACCACAAACTCCCTCGTGTATTTCTTTGATGATTTCTTTTTTTTATCAATACAGTGCAGTAGAGTGTAGTTAAAACTTTATTTATGTAAGACTTTACTATTCATAATAAAATTAATGGACAACCTTTTCAACGTCTTTTGATTATTGTTTGTTGCACCAATTGGATATTGCTGGTTATTGATAAACTTTTGGATGTCATGAAACTAAGTTCGTTTATCTTGTCCTTTCTTCATCATTAAATTGCATTTTAGAGATTCCTTGACATTCATTTTCACAATTAATATTTCTTCAGGATTATTCACTTGAAACATCATCACTAAAGTAGCCAGTGCATTTACGATATAATTCCTTTTTTTGAGGAGATAATGAAACAATGCTATATCAAAATTCTTAAATAGATCTTTCACATACTCATGGAATTTTATTAGTATCGGATGCTTGATCATCTAATCACCTTTTAGTTAATAAATTAAAAAAGTAGAATCTTCATAAACTTTTGATTATACTATCCTTTTTTGTATTACAACTACTAACCCTAAGTCACATTGTTAGTGGAATCAAAGTCCATGGGCTGTAAACAGATATAGTCCATTTTGAGAAATTAATATGGCTCTAAGTCCATGCCTAATGGCATTGGATGCTCCACCAAAGTACATCTGCCATTCATAATTTTTTCGCTTTATTTCTTTTTCAAAAAGACAATGAGATTTTCATCGAGAAATTCAAATTTCACAAGCTATTCATCTTCATTTGCTTTCTTGACCAAGAACTTTGCTATTGCACTCCTTTTAATTATTTTTTAGGATCATATGATAGCTCACACTTAGATAATAGCACTTACTACCTTTCTAGCCTTCCTAATAACAAGAATTTTTCAAACAAATATTTTACTGGGTCAAGCTTTATTATGACCCGTGTACTATGACTAAGCAAGTATTGGCATAGTCTATGTGTAGCCCATGCTAATGTGCAACAAATCTTTTAAATAATAAAAAAGTTATTACACTTATAATTAGTATAAATTCACTTCTTCTTTTCATAAGGATACCTCACTCTTTCTTACTTGTCTCATCCATTTGAGCTAGCACACATCCCAGTGATCTCTCATGTATTGTTAGATATAGGATCAATGGCTTTCCTAGAATTGGAGGCATCAATACCAATCAACTCGATAAATACTTTTTTATTTTATTACATGCAACTTGGCACTCTTCATTCCATTGCTTAAAATTATACTTTCTCAACAACTAGAAGATTAGATCATAAATATTGGTTACCTACGAGATGAACCTCAAGATATAATTTAATTTCTCCAAGAATCCTTGAACTTCTTTGATTATCTTTGAAGGAGGAAGGTTTTATATATTTTTTACTTTGTCAGGGTTGACTATTCCTTTATAACTAATGATAAACCCTAACAGTTTTCCTAAATTTAGCTCGAAGGTACATTTGTTCAAATTCAATCTAACCTTGTAATGTCTTAATTTATCAAAAAGATTTTTCAAATCTTCTACATGGTCTTCGTCTTTTCTTAATTTTGCTATCATGTCGTCCACGTATACCTCAATCA
The DNA here is from genome assembly GCA_021397835.1 of Moringa oleifera. Taxonomy (NCBI): domain Eukaryota; kingdom Viridiplantae; phylum Streptophyta; class Magnoliopsida; order Brassicales; family Moringaceae; genus Moringa; species Moringa oleifera. The sequence goes on from JAJFZO010000087.1 coordinate 5,781,846, forward strand.
ACTTATGCATCATGTCATTGAAAAATGTCATCATGGCCCTTTGATATATTGCCTCAGTAATTTTTAATCTAGAAGGCACTACCTTGTAGTACAATGTACCTTACATTGTTGGTGGTCTTTTCTAGGCCTTATTTAGCCATCTGGACTTGATTGTACCGGGAATATCCATTCATGAACAAAAACAGGAAAAACTTGGCAGTATTATCTACTAATGTATTAACATAGGGCAATGGGAAATTAACTTTAGGGTTGGTCTTAGTCAAATCCTTATAATCCTCACATGTGCGTATCAACGATCTTTCTTGGGATTCGATAGAGTAAGTCATTACAAATATGAATATGACATCTGTCAACTTTTGAACTTCTTTTTTCGTTTTTTTAATCTTTAGGAGCACTTTAGTTTTCATCTTTTTTTGTTTTTACTACATGAGCAGGCAATCTAACTTTAAGAGCAATTTATGTTCAACTATCTTCCTATCTAAACTAGGCATTGCTTTGAAAAAAAAAAATGAGGTAAGTAAGTGCAAATCAATTTTTTTTACCTAAAAAATATTTTAATACAACAAGATAGCGTAAGTATGAAATTTTGAGTACTTTGACCAAAATACTCTTACAATTAATTTTTGAAAAAAAAATCAAGACAGTACCATTTTTTGGGCGTTTTGGAATTTTTAATCTTTACTCAAACGTAACTGATTCCAAGACTTAAAATCTCTCTCTTTTTTTTTTTAAAGAAAAAAATCAACCTTACTTTTCTTAGTGGCTAATCACACCTTAAAAAATTGGTGATGACTCTTAACTTTGTTTCTCACGCTGTAGGTTTTCGTGGTTGTGACAACAACCATCATGACTATTCATATCTAATATGGTTTAACGTCACCAAGATGTCATTCTTTTCATGCGACTCAGAAGTTGTAAACTCTCTAACCATGATACCATTATTTAGCTATCGGGGCCTTTTCCTTGTTGTGATTCATAACTACCATGTTTTCTTTGGTGTGATTCATAATATTTAAAAGTTTTATAATTTTCCTTAGTGTTATTCACCATTATTAAGATATCTTTTCTTAATGCGATTTATAGCAAGAAAGAGTTGTCATGATTTTTCATTTTTGATGTAATTCGCAGCCTGCACAATGTATTTCTTTTGATATGATTCACAATCATTAAAGATTCTAAGTTGATATCCTTTTAATGATGCAAAAATCAATCGTAGGGATCTTTTCCTTGGCATGATTAATAGCAGCCAAGTTTGCTTTCTTTGGTGCAATTCTTAGTAACTAGGATTTCTTTGACATGATTCACAATAGTCAGGTTTTCTTTTCTTAGTGCAATTCTCAACGACCAAGATTTTCTTGATACGATTCAAAATAGCTAGGTTTACTTTCCTTGGTGTGATTCATAGCAACCAGGTCTTTAAGATGCGATTTGCAGTAGCTAGGTTTTCGTCTACTTATTTCATCCCACTGGGGAATTTTCTTCGCCCTCTTAGTTTCCACTCTGAAATTTTCCTTTTTCATCCTCTCTAGGGGATTTTCTTCTCTTGTTTCTCCACTAGCAAAAAATTATCATCTTTATTCTCTTATGGGAATTTCCTTCTCTTGGTCCCTCTTTAGAAAGCTTTATTTAACCTTCATTGGGAATTCTTCCTTTAAAGAAACAGGCTTATGCTTGTTTGCCTAGCATTTCATCTGCAATAATAATCATGTATGTGCGATGCAAATTACTTTTACTTTCACTAGGTTACCTTTCTTTCTTTTTATGTATCCCCTTCTTTTCGTTTCTTTTGAGTTAATCATTTTTTACTATAGGTTAGTTCTTAGCTAGGTATCTTTTGTGAATGATTCAAATATTTCTGAGTCATTCTCTACTTTTTGTTTCTTTCATAACACTTTTGTTTCCTTAGTGTCTTTTCCCTTCAGTTTTAACTTTGACCAAACTTTTTAGAGAAAATTTAATATTTCTCAGGCAAAGATTTGAATTAACCAATCAGTTTGGCCATAGGATCATCATTTGATGCCAAATGCCAGTCATGAAATTCTCTAGAATGAAATTGATTCAAGATTAAAATGTGAAATGCCTTGAAGCTTTTATTCATTGGATAATATTAGATACAATATTGAGAATATTTATAAGAAATCTTATTCTCAAATGCATCATGCTCAGAGGAGCTTTCATCATATCCAATTTTTCTCTAGGTAATGAATGCCTTTAATTCCTTAATTTTATCTTCCATAATTGAGAGAAATGATGTAGATACTTTTTTCCTTTACAAGAAATTTTTATTTCTAAAGCATCCTTTTTTTTTATACTAGCATTGCCATTCTTTCTTTTTATTACCCAAGCTACCTTTCTTTAATGGAACAACCTTTCCAAGTGTCAGCACTAATCAAAATTTCATCTTCTTTCCTTGTTTTCTCTTTTTCTGTCATTCTCTCTCTTTAGGTTTTAGGTTTCCCCTTGCATTAGTATTTCTTTAGTACATCGAAATTAATGGGTTTTGGAAGAACAAGGTCATTGATCTTTAACAATATTAATGCTCCTCCAAAAAAATCTTTCTTTACTACTTAAGGCCTATCCCAATTTAGTGTTTATTTTTCCTAGGGATCAAAGGCATTTTCACGGATCCTTTTTAACATCAGATCACTTTCTTTGAAATTTTTTGAATGAACATTTTTATTGTAAGCGTTTTTCATTCTTTTTTGGTATAATTGCCTATGGTACAATGCTTTTAGTTGCTTTTCTTCCATTAGATTGACCTATTCATATTAGACTTTGATCCACTTGACTTCACCAGTTGGGCTTCTTTTAATACATTCAATGAAGTTATCTCCCTTTCCACTGAGAGTACCACCTCTGTCTCATACACCAAGAAATATGGTGTTGCTCCGATGGATGTTCGGACAATGTTTTGTAAGCCAACAATGCTAGAGGAAGCATTTTATGCTAATGTTTATAGGTTAATGTCATCTTCCTAAGTATCTTTTTAATGTTTTTATTGATCGCTTTTACTATGTTATTCATTTTAAAAATGAATTTTGGTGTTTAAACACACTGTAAAAAAGATTTGTGACGAATACCTTTATTTTTATTTTTCCTAAAAAAATCACTCTAAATAATTTTTAAGTCATTTTGAGGATTCAACCCTTGTCAAAAACTTATTGTGATAATGGTTTCATTGGTTTATGTATCTATGATATATTAACAGAACAGATAGGTTTATTATGGAATGGATAGGTGTACTAATTTGTAAATTTGTAAGTTCGTTGTAGTAGAGAAAAAATTAATATACATGTTTATTTTGATTTATCGATATTGTAATTAAGAAACTATTATTTATTTTATTAATATTACTTCATATTTTTATTTTTATTTATAAAATTATTATTTTTTCAATTATGAAATTATTATTTATTAGTTAATATTATTTTATATTTTTATTTTAATTATAAAGTAGGAATAATAAAAATTAAAAAAAATTATGAATCTTTTTTCATGATTATTTGATAATCGTGAAAGAAAGATTTGATATTTAAAATAATAAAATTATTAGTTTAAATATATTTACATATCATTTAAATAACTAGTAAATTAATTATACAACCATCTTCTTCATGGTTTTTAATCAATTGTGAAGAAAAATTAAATTTTAAACAATAAAATATCATTATAAAAATTATTAAATAAATATAAATTATTATTTGAATAGGTTTTTATGATTTTTTATGATTTTTTTAATAAAAGATCAATATTAAATAATAAAATATTATTTAAAAATTATTAAATAATATTGAATAATTTTTTTTAAAGTTGTTCTTCATGGGTCTCTACAAAATCGTGAAGAAAGGTATTATTTTTCTTCATAGTTCTATAATTATGAAGAAAAATTAAAATGAACTGTAAAAAAAAATTATTCTTTCTTCACGAGTCAAAAACTGTGAAGAAAATGTACTTCTCTTTCTTCACATTTTCACTCCTCACACTTTTAGAACTGTAAAGAAAATTCATTTTTAATCATGAAAGAAACTTCTTTTCTTATAGTGTAGAAGAATTAACAATAGAGAAGGCTCAACTGCAAAAGAAATTAAGATGTTGAGGCACGAAGCAAGGATCTAAGATTAAATCATTAGCAAAAGTAAGTTAGAATAGGATTAAGCAAGAGAAGATGCTGGATTTTGAAAAGAGAGATAGAAGATATTAAATCAGACGAAGCCTCAGAAAAGGACAAAAAAGCAAAAGGAAGAGTTCAAGGAAGCCCTGTATATTAGGGGGAAAAAAGGAAGCCTTAATAAAAAGGTCAGATCGAGATAGAAAAAAGATTCAAGATTTTCTTAAAGGACTAAAAGATGAAGAAAACGTATATTAAGTAGAGGTCAACCAAATGATGTACATCTTAAACCAAGAAAAGTCTATGAGACTGCATCAAATCTAGGAGTTGGAAGATTTAAGATGTGAGATTAAGAAAGCTATACATGAAAGTGAGCAATGAAGATTAAGAATCGAAAGATATCTATGCACTTTCGTGTTAAGACAAATAAAAGCACTTACCCTAGATCAAGAACTATAAGGGAGACCTCATATCAGCAGTGGCATAGATTAAGCAAATAATAAATGTCATCTTCTTTTTGAAAGAAGAGTTGGGGTAGTTCAAAGCCAAGATCAGGATACAAAATTACTTACAAGAAGAAATGCAGAATAGATAGGATCTTAAATCTTTACTAGTAGACATTTGATGTATTCAACTTTGGACTCAATGTGAGATATTTAGGAAGTTTTACAAAAATCTAAATAAAATTTTTATCTTAGTCTTATAATGATGAGGATATGATAAATCCTTTGTTCATTCTTACATTCGTACTAATCTCACACACATATGTTAAATTAAATTTTAATTTAAAATCTTTAAATTAAAGGTCCAAGAAAATATGGCACCAAAAAGGATAATCTCACATTAAGAAATACTGAAGAAAAAAAGATGGATAATCAATTGGCTACAATGGAACAATTAGAACAAGAGCATGCTGATATGCAAGCTACCTAAGGGGCCATGAATGAATGAAGGATGAAGAATCACGTACTATAGTGCGATGCAACCATAGTTCCAATAGATGATCTATAAGCTTTCTATTGAAGGGAAAAGGCCCTTCTGAGGTAGAAATAGCTGAAAGGCCAACACGTAGAAAAGCTTTCATGGCTAAACCTGGAAGCTTTGCACCATATGGGGCATCAAGAATGAATCAAAAAAGGTAGAGAATTATTAAGGCCATTCCGACCCCAGATGTAAATGATTAAATCAAAATTAAAAGAATGGGAGTTGTAAACACTATTAATCAGGAAGTCCTCATGAAGGTGCAGTATCTCATTGAACAAATTAAAACCATCAAACAAGAGAGAGAAATAGCCAAAATTGACATTGTTGAACTCAACTTAGTCTTGGGTCTCGTGACACCACTGAAATTTAAAGCACCTGAATTTGACAAGTATGACAAAGCACGATGCCCTTGTACTTGAAATATATCTACACAAGATGAATGGGTTCGAAACAAGTCAAAATTTTCTTATTTATTACTTTCAAGATAGCTTAAAAGAAGAAGCACTAGAGTGGTACACAAACTTGGAGCCTTCCAAAATATAGTCTTAGAGAAACTAACCAGTGCCTTTTTAGTCCACTATTAACATATGAAAGGGTTAGGTCCAAGCAAAGTAACACTCAAAAATATATTTAAGGGGAACAATGAGATATTCAAGGAGTATGTGACCTGATGGTGCGAAATGGCCGCTAGAGTACAGCTTGTGTTGACAAGGGTTGAGTTTTCATGGACTTTCTAGTAAACATGGAGATCTCCAGTATATTCTCACATGGTTTCCAAGGGTAAAGAAAAGTTCACTAGAATGGTTTAGACAAGTGAATCCATCAAAAATGCCCTTCATATTGGGTGATTAAGCAATGTTACTATGAGAAGAGCTTTGATGATAAAAAAGAAAGAAGATGAGGCAAACCATATTGTTTAACCCACCTTTAAAAAGTAGAAAAATACAATTCTAACCTAGTATCCATCCTACACAAGCGTATCTCAGACTTTTAATCTAAACCAAATCTCAACCAAATGATAACAACGATGGCGATAGGTAGGGAGGAAGGAGATAAAAGGTGCTAATTTATTTGATTTTGATGTTCTATGTAGATCTATATCCATAGATACTAGAGCAAAAGCTAGTAGCATTAGTACATGTTAGATACTATAAGCTTCTTGCCACTATGGTATGATCTGAAGGCCAACTATTGATATCATTACTAAGTTGTGGGACATAGATTTAAAACTTGCTCGTATTAAAGTAGAAAGTCCAAACTCTGATGGATATGAGTTTATTAAGCTTTGAGTAGGAGAGTAGGCCTAATGTCACCAACAATCCTTTCCTTGCTCACATTCAACACTAAGTTAATATGACTAAATGGTGCCATGAGGTCTTAGTAGTGGAAGAAGTGAAACCTTTCGCGAAAAATTTTAAAGCTCTACCAATTATTGAACTTATCCATGGGCGAGATGGTAGAAAAACCTCGAACCTTAGTTGTTAAAATTCCTAGGCCATTCCCCTATAAAAGCTCGCATGTAGTCACTTGGAAATACCAAGTGGAACCTTCAATAAAACATAAGGGGAGAAGTTAATTTCATCGAGGTAAGCCACATGACGAGAATCGAGTAGGCTGTGATCCCATTGAGTTGAAAAATAAACAATTAGAGGTGAACATAGAGATAAGGAAAGAAATTACCACCTAAGAAGACGGCCAAAAAAAGATGAAAGAAAAGGAAAATAGGTCAAAAAAAGAGTGAAACCTCACTCCCATTATTAAGCAAGAAGCTATTAAAATCTTAAAGCTTATTAAGCACATTGATTTCAGTATCATTGACCAACTATAGAAGATTCCAATAAAGATATCGATACTATTATTAATTATTAGTTTAAAGCACCATAAAGAGATTTTGATGAAGGTCCTGAAGAACGCATATGTCCCATATCAAATCTCTACAAATAAATTAAAAGGCATTTATAACCACATTACGGCTCATAATTTCATAACTTTCAGTGATGATGAGTTACCACTGGAGTGATAGGGATCGATAAAGGCCTTTTACAATAATGTCAATTATGAGGGACATACAATCTCTCGAGTTCTCATTGATAATGGTTCATCTTTAAATGTGATATCGAGGTGCACCTTAAACTGGCTTCCATTTGACATGAGTCTTATTAGATATCACCTAATGAAAATCAATGCGTTCAACTATGGGAAGACAAAAGTACAAGGTTTAAAAATCTAGAAATGAAGATAGGCCTAAGCTTCTATGAAATTGAATTATAGGTCATGAACATAAGATTATCTTTCAACATTTTATTAAGATGATCTTGGATTCATTCAATAGGAGCCATACTTTTAACCTCACACCGAAAAGTGAAGCTCATCATTCACAACAAACCAATGTCCATTAATGATGACAAAGACATGATAACTTCCTTCTCGATAGACTTTCCTTACATTAAAGCACCAAAAATTAAAAGAAGTGCCTTTCAATCATTTGAGTTCGACAATATAATGGAAAATTTAAGGAAGCCTTACATCTCTAAGAATTTGATGCTTCACACCTAACAAACTCTAGGCAAAAAGATGCAAGTAGGTAGAGGGCTAAGAGTCAACCTCCAAAGGTGGCCCGAGGTTATTCAGCTTTCAGGAAACAAAGAAAGATAGGGTTTAGGATATCAACTAACTATTACTGACAGGAGGAGAATAGAAAAAGAACAAAAGGCTCATTGTGAAGAATTAATCGCATGTTAGCCTACCAATCAACTTTTACAAAACCTTAAGTCAGATTTCAGATTAGTAGGGTTGTACTTGCAAGGTATACCAATGAAGAAATAATTTTTTTTTGAAATTTAATGTAATAATTGTAAGAAAATAAAAATTGAAATTTTTATTAATCCACAGAATTTGCCTTAGGCAATCAAATAGTAGTGGGTTAGCTAGTGGTGGCCAAAATGCAGGAAATGCAAATCTTTTGGCATTTTGCCTATATTGATAAAAAAGTGGCCTTTTTTTAAACAGATATCTTTAGTCTTGTACTTCTCTCATTTAAATTACGCGTTTCACATTTGAACAAATTATGGGTAAAAACATCACATTCTTATGATTTAGGGAATTTGACAATGTATACCTTAATGTTCGAAAAGAGTAATCTACGTATGAAAGGGATAGATTTCACAGATGACCTTGAGACTGGAGAATGTGATGAGAATTGTGAGCTTTTGCAAGAAATAAAAAGGCAAATCATTCAATGGAAAAACAAATTGTACATCATGGAAAAGACATTAAAATAGTAATTTTAGGCACTAAAGATGAACAAAAAGAGGTTAAGATTAGAACCATGATATCTCATGCAATAAAGGGAAGATTGATTAAGTTATTGAAAGAACACATTCACATCTTTTTTATTCTAAAGGAAAGAAATTTTATAAAGAAAAATCTTAATCTAGTTATAAAAGTATCTTTCTTTCCATAACATAATTTGACTATATGCTTATAACTTAAATAGATCAAAACATATAATTTATACAAATTTATAATAATAGTTAACTCGACTCAAGCAATTTTATTTAGGAAACTAAGTATACTATAATTGAAAGAATACAATAATTATGATTAAATACCACTTGAAGTCTCCTACACTTTTTCTAATATTCCTCCCTTCTTCAAGAAAATTTAAATAAATACAAAATTTTAAAGGAAATTCCTTTGAGAAGAAAAGAAAATGTCAAAGGAAACTATGAAAAACACAAAGAGAAAATTTTTAAAGAAAGAAAGCTCTTGTTTGTTGTGTGAATTTGAGTAGTGTGAAAAGCATTCAAGTGGATATGCAAGCATTTATGTCCTTGCATCGAAAATTCAACACTTATATATAGGAATTTAGTGGCTCAAGTGAGCACCAAATGGTGGGTAGGTGTAGTGTGCCTAATAGTGCCTACAGACTTCATAAATTCTACCTTGATGAGGTCTATCAAGCATGAGCAAGACTTTTTTGTAGTGTTTCCATTGATTCTAACATGATTTTGACATTCTTTAGCCTTAGCTGGGTAGTATAGCACCTTAAGTTACCCTTGTTGTCATATGTATGACTTAAGAACATGTCTACCATGCCAGTCTTCATTGCATCATCAAATTTCGTCAAATCCATGGTTTAATCTCTGCATTTGGCTCTAATTTTATTATTATTATTATTATTTGTGTTTCATCTTCTTTTCCATGATTCCTGGCTTGAATTTTCATAAATCAATCAAGGAATTGGATAGAAGATATGTTATAAACTTTCTTGGCCATGCCACCTCTGGGTAATTTGCCACATTAATAACTTTACTTGCCACATGGGAGTCTCCTGCTCAGTGGGTAAGTCTACCTCTAATCAAATGTCGCCAAATCAGTGTCACCTACCTCGTCATTTCATTTTTGCTTATTACCCTATTGATCTTACTTAGTAGTGATACCTAATGATGTCCTATTGTTGACACCTAATTTTGATTTTTAAGACACGATTTCTTCAAAACTTATCTTCGTAAGGGGTCCAAGATCTAATTTCCAAGTAAAAGCCCCTATTAGTTCTTCTAGTCATGATTCTTCAAATCTATCTCAAATCAAGGCATCTATGATCGAGATTAAGTTTAATTTGGCTTAAATCAAGACTCTTGCATCGAGGTTTATAATTCAGCTAGATACATCGAGATTTACTTTATTGGGCTTAGAGTCAATCTCACTTCATTAGGACATATTCATCGGGACTTACTATACCAAGGTTGGAGTTAATGTCAATTCATTAGGATCTACTTCATTGGGATTTATTCATCTCAATTCATCAAAAAATGTATTCCTTAGGATTTGAACTTGTCAATAGTTTATCCATCAAATTTTGACTCATCAATTTTAATTTGTTGATTTTTAAGTCTCAACACATTTAACAATTTATCAATTTCAATTAATTCAACGACATTGACATTTGACCTGAAGAGTTGAATCATTACATTTGATAATCGAGATATTTTCTTCATTAGAATCCTCTTGTAATCAACATCAACGCTTTAATATAATTCACCAAGATTCTCCCATCATCGAGATTAAGCTCAGAGTAGGTGTTTCCTTCCTAGTTTGTACATGTCAAAATATATGTTCATCGAGATTCTATAATGAAGGTTCATCAAGTTTGGAAACGTCAAGCACTCATCATTAGGGCTGATTGAAGAGTACAGATCAACATGAAAAAAAACAAAAAACTTCCATTACAAAATGTATTAACCTTCTACATTAAAAAAAAAAAAGAAAGGAGAACAAAGACAAAGTTTAAACTTCATTAGCCTCAGGCCTAGCTTCGAAGATGCAATGATCGGGTCTAAGGTAGCTTTAAGAAGTAAAGCCTCTCTTAATATCAATAGTTATGACATCTCTTCAGCTAGCTTATCAGTCACCTCCTCTTAATCAATCAATGAAACATCCAAATCCTCAGAGTGGATCAGAAAGCTTTTACAAGAGGAGCCATTTACACCTGTGTTTGGTTGAGTTTGGGATATTCGCTCTAAATTTCTTTGACCATGCACTTTTGGATCGGCCACTATAAGCACAAGGCTTGCTCCCTCATCTTAGCCTATATGCTTTTAGGAATTTAAACTCATTAACGGCTCAAGAAGAGAATTCTTCCTGAACTACCCTGAACCCTTCTCGATGCTGAAAAATAAGCTCATTCTTAATATAGCTTGGACCTAGGCCAGCTTCATCTTGGCATTATCTACTTTGGCTTTAGCCTTGGCCATGGTGGAAATCAACACTAGCCTTAATCATTCTTTAGATGAACTAAAAAAAAAAAAAAAAAGAGTCATTAAACAAAAAAAATTAAATGTGTCAGAAATGAAACTTTTTACAAATGCTATAGTGGAAAGTTGATTAGGTATAAGGAAAGTAAAGATTTTCCCGATCTATCCAAAAACTTGACCTATACTATCTAGATTAAAATGCCGAATCAATCATGACAAAGTGCTATAAGTGTTTGCACTAAGGTGAACCAACAATTATTGGGGATAACTTTGATAAATTATTGGGGATAATTTTGATAAACTGCTCCACGCGATTGCACCAAGGTGAACTCGACCTTGGCAAACCCCTAATCAATCATGGCAAAGTGGGTTTCTTATGATGTCACAAGTACTATAGGACTTGAGTAAAGGAAACTTAACCTTGTTAAATCCTAATCTAGACAAATATTAACCTTAGGGAAACTCTTATCTTGGGAAACCCTGAGCTAGATAAAATATCCCAAATAAACAGACTCTGACATATTCATTCTTGGGCAGATTCTACAAATTTTTAAAAGGTGTTCAACTGGTTAAATATTCAAGAGTCAATGCCCAAGATACAAGAACCACACATTAATGCATCTTAGGTCAATGACAAGCTCACACCATTTCTATTAAGCTCACTGTACTTTCCAAATAATTGATAGGCTTTTGTAAGAGATCACACCTATTAATACTCCTTCAATAAAAAAAAAAAAAGGGACTGGTTTTTTTGGGGAGAAAGACTGAAATCTTTTGGATAGGCTTTTCGATGTTAGTTCTCTAAGAACAGTTTTTTTTAAAGGAAAAATTACTTTTATTTCTTTCTATATAGAGAGTTTGGTAGCATACTCGAGAGTGTTTGAAAGTTCTTCTATTCCTCTTATTTGGGGAAAGGTTCCTTGAGTGTACCAGTAGGTAAACTCAACCATCCTACAATTCTCTTTGTGTAATAGATTTAACTATTTTGATTCTTGATGTTTCCTTGATATTATTTCAGTGCTTTCTTAATACTTTCTTCATGCCTTATTTGATATTCTTTTATTTTCTTGTTATTTTTTAGTTTGCTTTATTGAGGTTTTTTTTTCCTACTACTTTTACATTATGTGCCAATCCTTTTACACAAATTGAATTTCAGAATAATGTGTGTGTTGAAGTTTATCTTCGCATGGAGTTCTAAACAAAAATCATATTGTTTTGAGCAAATAAGAATACAACACTCTTTGTTTACATCTCTTTCAAGATTCAGAGGCTTGATAAAAGCCTAAAACACACACACACACATACACACACACACACACACATATATATCTTTAATGAAAAAAATAAATAGATATGTGGATAATTTATATAAAAAACCAGGAACTAAACCACTTTTTAATATAAATCATAATATATCAATTATATCAATTATATATTGGACATTTGAATTTGATTTAAATTTGAGGTGGACTTTAATAACTTGAAAAATTAAAGCAGTCTCATTGTTTAAATATCTCAAAAAAGATCAAATAAATTATATAATCAATTTTGAGTTAATCTTTCAATTTTGAATAATTTCTTACTCATAGATTATTTTTTTACAAATTTTTAAAATTTTGATAATATAAAGTTTTTTAAAAAAAGTTATTTGAAGTATTCAAAAAATTATGAAATATTTTTATCATGATAATTTGAATGTTTCTTCACATATGTAAAAATATATAAGTCAAAAATCATTTTATAAGATTTTTAATTTGAATACCTACTTTAGATTAAATTCACATCATGGTGTGAATTTAATCAATTTGAAAATTTCTAAGTTAAAATTCATTTACAAAATTATAATTTCAATAGCCTATTTAGAAGAAAAAAAATGAATGAATGGTCTAATTGAATCAAACTGAAACATCATATGCATAATTGACATGTGATTGCCTAATTTGTTTCATTCAACTTATCCTATGTTTTTTTTTTTTTTTACAACTTGCAACTAGTGAGCACACTTTTATAAGTTAAAAAGATTAAGCATTTAACTTTCCTAAAATTTCCCTAGAAAAAGTAAAAGTTGATCCATTAATGAGTGGTTAATGTACATAATTTATAAAATTGGATCAAGTTTTAAAGGGAGATTAATTCTAGCATTTTTCTTAAGCAAGAATTTGAATTAAATGACCTTGTTATGAATAGAAAACATTTCAGATTCATGGTACTCTATGCATGAAGAGTTGTTTCATGCACTAATGTTTCATTTTGTTATTTTAAAGTTAGAAAGAGGCTTAGAATCTAATTGTGTTCATAGAAACTCTTATGTTTTCCTTTAACTTTATTTTAGGAAGTTTTTATAGTCCTACTTCTGTTATATTTCGGTATCAGTTTGGTATCAAAACTAAAGGCTAGAGATCATGCAAGGCATAATGGAAATATAGTTAATGAAGGTAGTATCCATGAATTTGATTTTGAGTCTTTAAGGTTAGAGCTACATTGACTGAAACATAGTTTGCAAGAAAAGGTTGAAACCATTGAAGAGCTTCAAAGAAGGGTTAATCAGCGTGGTAATGAAGCCCAACAGTGTGATTCCAGTAATGATATACCTATTCACTCGAAGGAGCTAAAAAGATATCGAGTAAGGTATAGAGGACAAGATAAGTGGAAAAACCTACAATCCACAGTTTGATACCTAGAGTTTGAAGGCAACATGAATGTTGATGACTTTAATGATTGACCAAATATAGTGAAAAGAATGTTTAAGTTTTCTAAACCACCAGAACATAAAAAGGTAAAGCTTTTAGCAATCAAACTCAGAAGGAGTGCATCCTTCTGCTAGGAAAACTTGAAGAAGCTAAGAGAGTAAGAAGGAAACAGTAAGATCCTTTCTTAGCAAAATGATCTTAATGTAAAGGAGTACAGAATGGAGTTTGGTAATCCCATGTTAAAAAGTGAGTTCATGGAACCAAATAAGCAAACCATTGCAAGAACCTTAGAGGCTTCAGATATGATATTGCCAAAATGGTTCAACTCCAACCATATTGATCTTTTAATGATGTAAGCATGCAAATTGGCTTTAAAAGTTGATAAGTAATATAAATTTGAAAGAAGATCTTAATATGGTTCAAAAAATGGTCATATGAGAGGAGCACATTTCAAGCCTACCCTTTAAAGCAAGGTATTGTCAAAGGGCAAAAAAAGGAAGACAAATCTACTAACAGCAAATAAACTACACCAAATGGCCGACAATGCTTCAAATATCATAAATTTTAGCACATTGCTTTAAATTATCCAAATAAAAAGATTGTTTATTTTGGTTAAAGCCCATAATGACGAGGAAGGAGATGAGGCCATTAACGATCCAAAATATGATGATGATTAGGAAAAGGTGACATGTTGATCATGGCTATTATGGTGCAATATAGCTTGAAAGTGTCCTATGTGGCTGAGGATAAAAGTTAGATGATAAAGAATCTTTTTCATACCAAAAGCGCTTCTCATGATAAGTAGATGATAAAAAATCTTTTTCATACCAAAAGCACTTCTCATGATAAAGTGTGCTTGGTAATCATTAGTAGTGGCAACTTTCAGAATATGGTAGCCTTGGATATAATACAAAAGCTCAAGCTAGACATAGTTCCTTATCCAAATCCTTATCAATTACGATGTCTACAAAAGGGGAAATGAAATCAAAGCAATAAAAAGATGGTTTGATTCATTTTTTATTAGCATGCATTATAAAGATGAATGTTTGGTGTGATGTTGTTCCTATGGTTGCATGTGATTTGCCATTGGGCAGAATTTGACATTATGATAGGAGGGTGTTGTATGATGGCTATAAGCACAACTATTGTCTTAAGTTGAATGATAAGAAGATTGTTTTAACTCCATTACAACCTTTAAAAACTAGTCCACCAAGGAAAGAAGTAACTGATTTTATACCTAGTGGTTAATAGAAAGGTGAATTAGAGAAAGGTGTTGATGTTTTGGCTCTAATGATAATAGAAAAAGAATCAAGAACATAAAGAGCCACCAGTAGATGGGTAGCCTACAAAATAAATCTCAAAAGGCGTGAAGAACTTTAAAGGCAAGTAGATGAATTAGATCAAAATGCTCTGATTTGAGAGAGTATAAGTTCTTTTGTGGTTTCAACATTATTAATGCCTTAAAAATATGGTTTTTAGAGAATGTGCTACAGTTACGCGATCTATAAAATCACAAGCAATTATTGCTTTTATAATTTCAAGGTTAAATGGTTTACTTGATCAGTTGTGCAGTGCTTCTGTTTTCTTTAAAATTGATTTAAGGAGTGGTTATCACCAAATTAGAATAAGGCATTGAGATTAGTGAAAAATAATATTTAATACTAAGTATGGCTTGCATGGATGGTTAGCTATGCCATTTGGACCCTCTAATGTTTTTTGTACTTTTATGAGATGTATAAATCACATACTTAAGCCATACATTAGGTCTTTTCTTGTAGATATTTTGATGATATATTGGTCTATGCAAAAGTAAAGAGGAGCATATATATCAACTTAAAGAGATCTTTCTTATTGAGCCAACGCAAGATTTATGCTAATCTAAAGAAGTGTGATTTCTTTACTTCTAGTATGGTTGTTTTGGGGTATTTTATTGAAAACATGGAACCATAATGGATCCAATAAGGTGAAAGCTATTTTTAATTAGCCAATACTTGTTTCATTGCATGATGTAAGGAGTTTTCATGGCTCAACTTCTTTTAATAGAAGATTCATCCAGGATTTCAACTATATCATTGCTTCAATCACTCAATGCTTGAACTGTGATAAATTTAAGTGGACTAG
The DNA here is from genome assembly GCA_021397835.1 of Moringa oleifera. NCBI lineage: Eukaryota > Viridiplantae > Streptophyta > Magnoliopsida > Brassicales > Moringaceae > Moringa > Moringa oleifera. The sequence goes on from JAJFZO010000087.1 coordinate 5,797,505, forward strand.
TGAGGTTGACAATGCTTTTTAGTTATTAAAAAGAAAGTTGAGCACTAAAGTTGTTATCTTAGTCTTGCCTAATTTTGCAAAGGTGTTTGAGGTTGAATGATATGCATATAATATGGGTATTAGTGTTATTGTGAGTTAAGAAGGAAAACACATTGTCTTTTTTAATGAGAAGCTAAATGAGGCAAGAAAAAAAATACTCTACCTATGATATGGAGTTTTACATGATTTATAGAGCCTTATCTTATTTTTCCTATACTTAGATGATAAGGCATTAAAATTCATCAACTATCAGCATGAGCTGAACGAAAGGCATTCAGCTTCGGGAGTTCTTACAATCTTGTAACTTCAATATCAAGCATAAATCTAGAATTCAAAGTGTAATTGGTGATGCATTGAATAAAAAGCATTGCTTATTACTAACCATGGAGGTCAAAGTTGTTGGATTTGAGATATTCAAAGATCTCTATAAGAATAATGTGGATTTTAGCTCAACATGGTACAATTACAAATCGAGATTCGTTTAGCAATTTTTAATCTTTGATGGTTTTCTTTTTTGAACTAATTTCTTGTGTATTCCATCTTGTTCCTTGAGATAAATGATTTTAGTTGAAGCTCACAGTTGAATTTTGGAAGCATGTTTTAGTAAGGACAAGAGCCTAGTTTACGTTCAATCAAATTTTCATTAGCCTAAGATATTTTAAGATGTTGATAGATTTAAGAAGCGATGTGGAGTATGTCACTTGGCCAAAATTCTAGTTTGTAGACTCCATTATTGATGCCTAATGTTCCAAGGGGGGATGTGAGTTTTGATTTCACCTTTAGTTTGCCAAGAACATAAAGGAATAAGGATTTTGTCCTAGTTGATGTTGATAGATTCTCAAAGATAGCTGGTTTTATCCCTTGCAACAAAACAAACGTTGCATCTCATGTTGATTTGTAATTTAAAAGTTTATGAGATTAAATGGCATTCCAAGAACTATGATCTTTGATTAAGATTTAAAATTTCTTAGCCATTTTTAGAAAACACTATGTTGGAAGCTGGTTACATCATTGAATTTCAATAGCTTGAATCATCCACAAACCAATGAGTAAACGGAGGTAACAAACAAAAGCAAGGGGAACTTGCTTAGAAGTAATGTTGGTAAGAATATAAAGTGATGTGATCTCTTTCATCCACAAATTGAGTTTGCTTACAATTGTTGCATTCATCATAGCATCATCAGTAAGAGTCCTTTTAAGGTTGTTTAATGGTGTTAATGCTACTAGGCCAAAGGACTAGGTTCCTCATCCTACAACTAAGTAATTTGGAGAAGATGCTAATAAAAGAGCCAAACAGATAAAGAAATTGCATGAAAGTGTTAAAGAAACTATTGAGAAGCACAATGAAAGGTACATATAAGCTGCTAATAAATATAGAAAAGATATGGAGTTTAATTCGGTGATTTGATTTGGATTTATCTAAGGAATGAGAGATTTTCACAAGGCAAATTTGGCAAGAATGCTTATGAAATTTAAGTACCAATTGATTATAGAGTTGTGACTTATTTAAGTCCTTATAATGATGATAAAGCTATGGAGGATTTGAAGGTAAGTCTATTTTAACTGAGGAGATTGACAGAGAAGTGTCTAATTTGCTAATATTGTTAATGGGCATGCCTTTATAGGTTGAAGAGTTTAGACTTTCAACTCTCTGTTAACATTTCCTTAGAAAAAGTAAAGATTAATTCATTAATGGGTGGTTAGTGTGCATAATTTATAAACTTGGACCAAGTTTTAAAGGGAGATTAATTCTAACATCCTTATTAAACAAGAATTGCATTAAATGAACATGTTATTAGTATTTAGTCTTGTGTTTTAGAGTTATAAAAGAGCTTAGAATCCTATAATGTTTATGAAAACTCTTTGAGTTTTCTCTTTCAACTCTTCTATCTTTTTGGAAAGTAATGGCTTAGTTTTTTAATCTTTATTTAAATATCCAAAGGATGTTGATTCTATATCCCTTTGTAAATTCAGACTTTGAGGTAAACCATCCTCTATCTTATAGAAGTTTATCTTAAAATTTGTTTCTTTTAAATCTTAAAAGTTTTATTTCAGTAAATTTTCATAATTTAGCAAATCCTAATTTATTTATATTCTAATATCAATAATGGATCCAACCGATACTTTGTAATGTAAAATAAATTACTAGTTTAAGTTTTTTAACATTTATTTTTAATTAAATAAAAATATATCCTATCATAGGTTCAACTCATTATTAATCAAACATAACTCAATAAATCAAGTCATCCAATTCGAATATATATATTATATTAATTTAATATTTATAAATAAAAAATGTTAATATATTTTATTATTAATTATTTTATTAATAAATTTTGTGTATTTATAAAATTTTTATATGAATTTTAATTTTGACTTCAAATTAACTTGATGCATTACTTATCTTTTGTAATGTGTCAATTTATCAAAGAGGTAAATTCTTTTTTAATCACCCGTATAAGGATATTTACGTAAATAACTAACATTAGTAATGTATTTTGTTTTTAACACTTTTTAGACAAAATTACCCTTCACAGTAGATGTACAATTACTTACTTATCCAACTACAGAATATGAAAAGTCAAACATCTCAAATGTCTCTATTTCCCTCTCTCCTAATTCTGGCGCAAAGCTTTACCACTTAGCTCATTCAGCTTCAGCTCTCTTCATTCGACGTTTGTTGATTTCTTTGCTTTCGTTGTAAACCAACCTTTCAATAATATCCACAAGCTACTGAATCACTAAAAAATCAATAGAGGTATGATTTCAAGCATCTATTCTACTCAAATTTCTGTGGGTTTTTTGCTTATTGAATACCCACGGATGAAATCCTTCCCTCATATTTGATTCAACGATTTTTTAATTTTTTTGAGTTTACTCTATGGGTTTGAAAGCTTCTTCAATAGTTTTTGAATCATTTTCTTTTGATTTTGTATTGGTTTTGGAATCAGCTATGTTTGGGTATATCGCGGTGTATTATTTTTCATTTTTCTTTTGATACATTGAAACCCAAAAAATTTCTCTGGGTATATTTATATAGGTATCGCATGCTTAGGTCTTCATTTTCTGGTTTGTTGGCTTCAATATTTCTTGGCTTAGGTGCATCTATATGCAACGGTTCATCACATTCGTGACCTCATAATAATAATCGTATCTATTCAATTAAATCGTAACCTATTTTGGTAATGGAACTGTTTTTTTATGCAATCGTACTGTGATTGCATAAATCGTACCTTGTTTGCTTAATTCATACTTTATTTGTTTTCAATCGTAACTTATTTGCTGAAATCATATTGTATTTGTTTTCAATCATAACTTGTTTGCTTCAATCGTACCTTTTTTGTTTTCAATCGTAACTTGTTTGCTTAAATCGTACCTTATATGTTTGAAATCGTAACTTATTTGCTTAAATCGTACCTTGTTTAAAACAATCGTATCATAATTACTGAATGAAAAATCTATTTTTTCACCTTTTTTTTTTGGATCAAATGCAGATGGCAAGTAGCCCTGTTTCTCAGAAGCCATATATGACCCCCAAAGAGTCGTGGAAGACTGGAAAGATACTCAAGCACTGTGACAATGATGTCATCCCCACTCTAAGGACAATTTTGGATGACTCTGAGAAGGAGAAATTCAGAGGGACCTGCTTAAGGCATTTCCTACATTTGCACCCCGATTTTAACTTCTCAAGGATTATTGTCCATAATCTGCTACTTCGGGAGATTTAGCAGAACCACGAGGACGAAATGTGATTCAGACTTGGGCAGAATGAAGTTTGTTTTAGAAAAGTGGAATTCTGCCTAATCACTGGATTGAAGTTTGGCGAGCTACCGGATACAGAGAATATTGAAGCTACTCCATCTGGTATCCTAGCCAAATACTTCGGGGGGAGGGATAAGGTTAGTGGTAGTAGCATCAAGACAAGGTTGCTACAAGGAGAGTTTGAAGATGAAGATGATAAACTAAAGCTGGGGTTGTTGTATTTGCTGAATGGGTTCATCGAAGGCCACGATGAGCTGCAGCAGGTCCCTACATGGCAGTTTCATTTAGTAGACAATTTAGAGGCTTTCAATGGCTTTCCATGGGGCACCTAGGTCTACTGCAACTCCATATTGCATTTCAAGAAGGCAGTTGCAAATCGAATCACGGATGCTGATGGGGTGAGCTATAATGCTTACGGCTTCGTATGGGCATTACATGTAAGGATTTTGTTTGAAATTTTTTATTTTATTTTTTTAAAGTTTCATTGAATTTTATATTAATCAATTATAACTTCATTTTTATTTTTTTTCACAGGTTTTTGCTTATGAAGTGATTCCTGCTACCAACATGCATGGCATGAGGTTGTCAGGATCTGACTTGCCATTGCCAAGAATTTGCCGATGGAAGTTCCATCGCAGGCCCCATAATGGAGATTGCAAGAAAATCTTCACAAATAGTGTAAGTAATTTCGTGCCTTCTTCTCCATTTCGTGCCTTCTTCTCCATTTCGTGCCTTCTTTCCTATTTCATGCCTTCTTTCTCTATGTCATGCCTTCTTTCTCTATTTCGTGCCTTCTTTCTCCATTTCGTGTCTTCTTTCTAAATTTCGTACCTTCTTTCTCTACTTCGTGCCTTCATTCATCTATTTCGTGCCTTACCTTTTCAATTTCATGCCCTACTTTTCCAATTTCGTGCCCTTTTTCTCTAATTTTTTATCTTCAAAAATTTTTTATGTTGTGCCTTAATGTTTCATTTTCGTATATTCATTATTAATTTCATAACGTTTTTTTGTATTTTCAGATGGGGGCTAAGCTAAATTTGAAGCCAGCTATTGCCGAGCGTTAAGCCCAATACTATGTTGGGGTTGAAGATAGTGTTGTGCCTGCCCAACGATGGATTCGGGATGACGAAATCGTAGAGTCTCCCAATCAGAACAGGGCTACAAATTCGTCATCTTCTTTACGCAAAACTTTCAAGGTAAGGGAGAGGATCCCTACTCAAGAAGAACGAATTGTTGACGAGTCAGAGCCGGACCTGAGGGAAAGGGATGTTGAGCGGGAGGCACCTGACGCTGAAAGGGTTGAACGGGATCTAGATGTTTACCGTCGTCTCGTTGCTATAGAGTCGAAATTGGATCTTCTAGAGGCAAGGGTAAATCGTATGGACTCAGACAACAAAAGACGCCATCAGGAGCAAATGGCGATCCTGAAATCCATCCAAATATCTCTACAGGGATATGGATTTGGTGACCGAGACCCTTCTCCACCTATGTCAAATCCAGTTCCCAATGAGGTAGTTCTCTAATCTATTTCAACTGTATTTTTTGTTTCGTGTATTACTAACGATATTTTTCTTTCTTTAGAACATTATTAAATGTATGTATTAAATATGATTTTTTAATTCAGTACATTGTTTGTTTTTTTTAGGGTGTTATGGCAGACTCAGCACAAGAGGGTTTGGCTCCTGCATGGCAATGCCACGAAACAGAAGCCACTGCAGGGCCAATGGAAGAAGTTGTCACTGCATTCCCATGCAGTGACAACTTCGGGGCTCCTGCTGTGGCAGATGAAGAATTGCCATCCGCAGAGTCACCCAAGAGGACGACAGTGAGGGACTTGGCTCTTGTCCCAGTTGAGGCCACCGACAATGTGATGCCGGTTGTCAGGACTCGTAAACGGTCAAGACAACTGTGCAGTCCATATGTTGACCTTAATACTGGGCATAAGAAAGCCAAGTCCACTCACATGGTCAGTGCGAAGCTGAAAATATCAGATAAGATCATTGCTGCATTCAACGACTTCATGAAGGGCCAGTCATAGTAAGTATTGCATATGTGTTGCATACTAATTTTTTGAATTTAATTTTTTTAAATTTTTTTCTCACAGTTTCTTTTCATTTCCTTCAGCTGCAACGTAGGCATTGGCCATTCAGTCAGCGTGGACTGGTTCAAAGTCCTAATTGACAATGATGAGTGGATCGATGACTCTGCAAGTTTTCAATTTTTTACACTATATTATTGCTTGCTTAAATGTGGCACTTTTGTTTCGTAACATGATTCATAGTATCGTAACCAAATTTAGAATTCGTACCCTTATTTCGTAACATGATTCATATTATCGTAACTAAATTTAGAATTCGTACCTTGATTTCGTAACATGATTCATATTATCGTAACTAAATTTAGAATTCGTACCTTGATTTCGTAACATGATTCATATTATCGTAACTAAATTTATAATTCGTACCTTGATTTCGTAACATGATTCATTGTACTGATAATATCACTTTTCTGATGTCTCCACCAGCATATTGATGCATATTTACACATACTTCAGAGAAGGCAAAAGGAGCTACCTGAGCAATATGCACAAGATATCTGCATCTGTGATCCTTGGCTATATGTAAGTTCATTGATCATTAAGACTATTTATCTGATTTTCTATTCAATTTATTTGTTGACTTTATTTTATTGTTCAAATTTACAGACAGCATTTTATTACATTTACAACGAATATCAAAAGGATCTAGATACTGATTGTCCTCCGGCACACTCGAACTTCGAAGCGCATAAATGGGAAGAAGATTTCCTAGACCGTGTGCGAGGCAAATTTTCAAGGGATTGTCCTACTTGGGACACTGTAAATAAGGTTAGTTATCTTCATCTTCATTAGTAATGCTTTATATACTTTTTTTTTTCCATATTATGAGTACTCAATAATGATATTTAAACAATATTTAATGTAGCTAATGGTTTCTTGCCACGTTGGGGGATCTCACTGGCTCCTAGTCGTCATTGATCTGAGAAAATTCTCGTTGCATGTCTATGACTCATTCCGTCAAGAGATACCAACTGAAGTGAGGATTCGGCAGCAAAATCCATTCAGATTTATGCTAACTAGCTATATGGGAAGTGGCGGATATTTCATTCAAAAATCAGATGCCAAAATGCCGGATGTTCCACTTTCATGCACTTTAGAGCCAAAGAACAAGGTCCCCCAGCAACGAAGAATGTAAGTCTTTTTTCTAGTATGTGTTATCATAAAAAAATTCCTGGTGAATGTCTTTCCTTATTCTTATTATTATTTTTTTTTTGCAGTGACAATTGTGGTCCTCACATGCTGTATATTATAGAACATTTACTACTTAAGAAACATTTAAAATACACTGACAAGGATATGTCAGTCATTAGAAATCACATGGCAATATATATATTTACCAACTCTACTGTAGATGATAGTCATTGATTCAATTTTTTTATTCTTATTCAATGTATTTATTTTGTATATACATTTGAGAATTGTATATAACATTTTTTCTAATTCATTAGAAATTATACAATTGTATATGACATTATTTTGTATGTACAATTCAAAATTTTTTGAAACAGTTTTTTTTTTTTTGTCAATAGATGTATGATGTACTAATAATGTTATGAATTTTGGTAACGCATCCATAAGATTCTAACTCATCAATCAAGTTACGAACGTTACTCACAATTTACTAATCAAGGCACGAATTTCTAATAAAGTTACGAATTCGTAATGAAGTTACGAATTTTACTAACGATTTCATTATACAAGTATACACGATTTCATAATCAAGTTACGAACGTTACTCATAATTTACTAATCAAGGTACGAATTCCTAATGAAGTTACGAATTTTACTAACGATTTCATTATACAAGTATGCACGATTTCATAATCAAGTTACGAACGTTACTCACAATTTACTAATCAAGTTAAGAATTTACTAATAAAGTTACGAATTCCTAATGAAGTTACGAATTTTACTAACGATTTCATTATACAAGTATGCACGATTTCATAATCAAGTTACGAACGTTACTCACAATTTACTAATCAAGTTACGAATTCAATGGACAAAAATAAGGTATACTCATTTGCATGTAACAACTGAAACTATATAAAAACCTAACCTAAAATCCGAATCTGTGATGACGTAGAAGTTAAAAATCATCAATATCATAAAAAATACTATGATTTATCATAAGTCAATAGTGCAATCATCTTGTGAATTTGATTTGTGAGGCATTTGACAAGTTTGTGAATTATGACCAACTCCACCACAGTTACGGCATTTACGACGAAATTGGTCAGGGACATTTAACGACTGACAGTGGCTTACTCCATTAAAATATTATGGATTCGAGCATATTAATCGATTGTGCCCATATTGAAAGCATCTAGAGCATTTTTTTTACTCACCCTCTCCCCACCAGAGGGTATTCTCTGCTTCTTTGGATGCCCTACTGACTTACCATTATTCGGTGGTAATATCATAACTCTTTTGATTTTTTCGGGTACATTCCAATCAGACTTGTCACCAACTGGATATACCGGCTCAACATATGCAGCTACTAGTTGATCCTATTTGTAGTAGTTAGAGCAAAGAGTTATGAAATCAATATTACGTTCCCTGCAAAAAGTACACAACATATGAAGTTAATGAAAAAAATAACATGAATAATGAAATTAATAAAACCATCAGTATCACCTGGAAGCTGCCAGTGCATGTGCACATGGCAAAAGATCAACTTGAAACTCCCTACAAGTACAAGTACGGTCAATAAGGTTCACAACTGCCTCTTTACCCTTGTGCCTAACTAAAAATACGTTCCAATCAACATTGGAAGTCGTCATTTGTAATGAAACTTTTTGTCTCTCATTCATCAATGAATGAACCCACTCTGTGAGTTGTGACCTCCAAGCCTTAGCTTTTTTCAATCGATCATAGAACCAACGTTGCATCATATCTCGAATGAATTCCAATAAAGCCATAACGGGCAACTCACAAGCAAATCGAAGACATGACTTCAAACTTTCGGCAATGTTAGTGGTCATGAGTTGATAACATCTCCGGGGGCAATACACACGTGACCCTTTTTTTGGATCTTCCTTCATGATATATTCAAAAGCTTTAGGGTGATTAGCCTGTAACTCAGTCATTAATTTATTAAATTCAGATTCTCGATATGCCGTAGCCGCACTATAAAACATCTTAGATACATCTTCTCTCTTAAACTTATTCTTTATGTTTTGAGCCATATGCCAGGAACATAAACAATGACAAGAATTAGGAAAGACCTTTGCGGTGGCCTTTGCAATACTGGCGTGACGATCTGATATAATAACCAAGTCTTCAACCGAACCAATTGCTTCTTTTAGCTGCCCTAAGAACCATTCCCATGCTTCATAGTTCTCCGAGTCACCATAACCGAATGCTACTGGATATATCTGTTCATTCCTATATTTACACGCCGCTACAAACATTACACCATGGAACCTCCCTTTTAGGTAAGTAGCATCGATAGCAATGACCGGTTTAATTACTGAATGAAACCCCCTCAATGATTGTCCAAAAGCCACAAATAAATACTTAAATCGATTAGTTCCATCCTCGATGCATATGTGAGCCCTAGTTCCCGGATTATTAGTTTGCAACATGTGGTAGTATGAAGGCAGTTGTTGATATGACTCAATTGGATCACCATATGTGAGAGACAATGCATACTCTTTAGCCTTCCAAGCTTTACTATATAAAATCTGTATGCCATATAGTTCTTTCATATCTCCCATGATGTCTTTCGGCTTAATGATTCTAGCATTGGTAGACAACCTCTGAGCTACAATTTCTCCAATAACAGCAGAACTTGCTTGTCGATGTCGTCGATGCAACTCTTCAACTGTGCAAGTATACGTCAAATCACACCTTCTAATTTGGAAGAATTGCCCTTGCGCAACTCTCACAGCACGAACCTTCCATGCATAATTTCCTTCTCTACAAGCAATCTCAAATACTGATTTGTTAGACCTAGTGACTCTAAATTCAAAGTTCTCAGTTAATGCATGCATACCCAAAAATTGCTTCAACTCTTTCTTGTTTGGGAAAAACTGACCTCTAGCAAAGGTATGAATCGGAGTCACTAATTCCATAGTAGGAGTCGGAGCAAGACTATATAATTCAGCACCCAACACATTATATCGTCTGACAACACCATTATTTGAATTATTATGTACTTCTGGGCATGCAACTGGGATATAAGGTGGGACAGTACGTAAGTTCTCATTCACCGCTTCATTGTCGAGTTCTACCTCTACAGTGAGTTCACATTGATCTTCACTAGTAGGCTGAGTAGGTTGAGTTCCCATGATTGGGTATTCACACCCAATATCATAGTCCACCTGTTCATCCAAATTTATCTCGTCGGTGTGCTGAGTGTCAAGAGGAGTATCACTATGGATGAATGGTTCGGGGCCATAAACGTCTAATTGCACAGTAGGATTACTTCCCGTACAAGAGTTAAAAGGATTAACTCCTCCTGAAATTTCACCTTCACATAAACCATGCCTATTTTCAACAAAATTTCTCTGCACTAAATCAACAATTATACGTGGAACTATACTGTCATCGTACAACATAAACTCAACATCTTCATCATTCCTTAACTCAATTTTGATAGCAGTTTTTTCAGATCTTACTATGATATGCAGTACAATATCAATATTAGAGAAATCAACCTCCACGCAACATTTAACCAAATCCAACAACTGTACATATTTCAAATCCCTCCGAATAACATATCCCTTAGTTTTGATGGCTCTGCCAATATACTCAAAACTTCCTCTAGACTCGGACCACTCACTATTCCAAGTTATAATGATCCGGATTCTATAATGAAAAAAAAATATTTTAAATAACAACTAAAATGAATTAACTATTACAGATACGAATATATGATTTCGCATGTTACGATTTCATCAATTAAGTTACGATTTCATAAAATAAGTCACGATTAAATCAAATAAGTCACGATTGAAAAACTTGTTACGAAAACTTGTTACGATTTTATGAATGTTACGAATCTCATAATGATGTTATCAAATAAATCACGATTGAAAAACTTGTTACGATAAACCAAGTAAGATACGATTTTCAAACATGTATGAAACTAAGATTATGACACGATTCTCAACCAATGTTATGAAATACAAAGGAAGAGATCACGATATAAATAGTTACAACTGAAATCTTCACGGTTTTAAGCTACATTACAGTTTAAACGGTATACCTGTCACCTTCTTTACCCATTTGAGCACGGTCTGATTATGAAGAAGAATATATTGTCAAAAACACGAACTTCTTTCTCTGCGCAAGATAACTAGCCTTCGATTTCTTCTTGGGATCTTGATTTGATAGAGATCTTGGATACAAAGATTGGAAGAAATAAAACTCAAAGGAAGGACGAAGAAAGACAGAGCTTGAAGAGAGATAGTGGCCGAAAGAGAGAAAGATTTTTCTTCCAAAAAAGAAATGTGTTCAGACAAATCTCATGAATTTTCGAGTTCATTTAATTTTTAAGGGTATCATTATCTTTTGCAAGGGTATTTTTGACTTTTCAAGACATTTAAGTGCTAAAAAAACCAAACTTAATAAAACATGTTTTTTTTCACAAAAGCCCGGTATCGAACTGCCAATTTTGACAATTTCCTCTTTATCAAATAACCCATTTTACAACTAAAATTCAAGACCACCCACTTTTTAAATGAATAATTTTAAGTTGACTTCATTATTAAACAAATAAAATTAAACCCATTAAACCCAACTGTAAATAAGTTAGACCTACTAGTTGTGATCACTGATAACCTTGAGATATCCCCATAACTATTGTTTTCCGTAACTAAAGCCAAAAGAAAAAAAGAACGGAGCACAAACATTACCTTAAAATTGACATCTACTGAAAAGGAAAGCAAGGGAAAGAGGAAAAAAAATGCTCTTTTTATGTTTACTAAAGCAAATCGATTCTTCAATGCTTCAATATTACAGTGTGATTCGATTGCCCTACTAGAATACATAAGAAAATCATCATTAAATCTATCATTTTCCTCTCATCTGTTGGCCATTTGGAGAAATTACAATTTCAAAGTCCAATATGAAAGAACATAACTTCCTATGAATACTAATACAGAGTAAACCTCAGGCCTTAATGCGCCTTAAAGCAAAATAAGCTAACAACCTATACCCCACGAACATCAAAAGCAGGATTCCAACACTCACTGCAGGCCTAATTTGCCCTGTGACATCTTCTTCGACGAATTTGCAGCTCACTCTATGGCTTTCATGGTGTGAACAACCCAATAAATACAAGAGTTTCTTGCCTTCCCCATATTGGACATTGATGAGCAGCCTATAGGCATAAAATGTTGAAGAAACATACTTGATCCAAGCTACACAAGATGGCATTTTGTGCACGTAAAACCCTCCTGTTAGGACAAATGCCAGCATTGTCACAGTAACTATGGTAGAGGCTTGCTTTGCATCCATTATGGCTGCACCTAATGCAAGGCCGAGCCCTTGAGAGACAAGCACGTAGCCAAGCAGGACCAAGAGAGTGAGAAGAAAAGCACCCAGCTCGGCCTTCAACCCAGCCATCCAGTAAGCCAAAGTGAGGAAAACTGTCGGGAGTATGAGCTCCATGGGCAAGTCTCCAACAATTCGAGCCATGAAATATGAGGAGAGTGTGTACATGCCTGAAGCACGCTCCTTCATGAAAATTGCACGTTCTTGGGGGAAGGCAAAGACTGAGTTAAAAGAAGGGAATACTCCCCAGAAGATGGATATGAAAAAGAGAAGACCTAGCCGGTCTTGAATGTCCCGGAAATCTGAGTGCCACCACATTATCCCAGCTAGTACTGCGGCGGCGATAACTTGAAAAACTCTTAGCGTGTTGAATGTTTCATGCTTTCGTTCTTTGAGGCTTCTTTGGAGGAGAATGCTGAATTGGTTAAACCAAGCGGAAATGCCAGTTAACCTATTGTTGTTTCTTCTAAATTCTACAGAAGAATCGTTTTCAATTAAATGCGTATCTTTTGGGGCGATGGCAGGAGCATCCATGCAGGCAGCTTTTACTTTGGCAGCCAATATGGTGTTGTAAGAGGCAACGAGGGTCTGCTTAAGGTTTGGCTTCTCCCTTTCACTTGCACCATCAAGATGACACACTCCTGCAGAATCGAACTCATTAAGACAAGGGTTAATACCAAATCTGTAGTATCATACTTTCTCCATATGTGAATATTTTTCTTGAAGTTCATGCAGCAACAAATTAATGATCGTATTACATAAACAATCTAGACTATGCAGTTACTATTCATGTTGAATAAGCTGAAATTGCCACTCAAAGGAAGATAAAAATTAGGTTATCTGAATTGATTGCCAGCAAAATGATGGATCAAATTAGAATTTACAACTGGATTCATGAAAATTGTCAGCAGTGTGTTCATTTCAGACCTCAAATTAAACTTGAAGTTTCTAATAATATAATGGAAGGAAACACATTTCAAGCTCAGAATCTTGACAAAAAATTTCAGAAGAATATCCATTAGTTCTTAGCATCTTTTCACATGACAATAGATGAAATCCATTCACAATGCAGCATAAGAACCAACATCCTCTCTAGGTGGTGGAATCATGATTTGATGCCAATACCTGAATGATAGTCATTCTTAACTTAACAAAAACCTCTAATTTGATACAAAGTAGATCTTATTAATGTATATGCTTTTGACCCTTTTCTTACACTATGGACAGACAACATGCCACTACAAGGAAACATCGTTCACCAATGACAGCATTAACATGATGACACCTAAGCTTGTCGAGACATTCAACTAAAGCTAATTGTTTAATTAACAACACAAAGTGAAGGAAAACAAAAGATGACCCTGCGACAAATGCAATGATGTGCTTGGTATTAGGGTTGTCTTCCTAGCAAAGAATGTAAGAATCCCAAGCATAATAATAGATCTAGAGACTGAACTTCTAAAGTGATCGGCCGACAGTTGGTTTAAGAGTGAATTAGACTGTAAGAACGGGACACTGTATCCTTGGAATTTTATAGTATGCAATAATTAAGAGAACAGATAAGCAGCTAGACAAACTTATTTGAGTGAGGCTTCTTCCCCTTGCAGCCAAAAAAGTGAGAAAAGGTCCCATACGTATAAAATCATCTAAGCAATATCTTTATAGCAAAACAGCACCACTATCACTTCACCCGAAAAAAAAAAAAAAACTTTAGAAAAGGAAAATGATACATGTCACATGTTGTGGAGACCCGGTAGGACCACAACAACAGGGACATGTATAATAAAATATTTACCTATAAGATATCAAGGATTACCAATCGAGCAAACAATTAGTAGGAAACGCACCAAAGATCAAGAAAAAAAAAACTATTGGTTATAGTTGAATGGAGTAGAACTTAGTGTGCTGTTGGAAGAAGCAAGTGTTGTAATTTGAAGAGCATATATAGCAGAGGAAACAAAAGCTGACCAGTGTTGGTGGTAAGGTAGGAGTCCACTAAAGCATGGTGCTGCCACTACGGTTTGCCACTACTTACTTTCATATCATATATATTTAATTATGCACACAATTAACTTTTGCGATATCTTTTTCCTTCTTTTGATTTAAAAAAAAACTGCAAAGCTAAACTTTTATGATTCCTTCTATAAGCATATACGAGACTGCTCATCAGGAAGATGAACACGTGTTGCTCTTCCAGTTATGCTAAGTTTGAGATCTTCAAAAAGTTAGGGAAAATGAAAAGGAGAGAAGAATAAGGGCAGAAAGCGAGCAATAGAGGATTTCAAAGCTGTGGAAAAATCAAACTTCATGATACTTACGAGGTCAAATTTTTGACAAGGGCAATCATGAAAAGAAGTAGTGTAAAATTTTGAATAAGTGAAAGATTGTGTTTTCATATCCAAGACTAGAGGTGTGATAAAAAGAAATTATTGCTTTTGTTGATGACTAAGGTACACAGGATCTAAAACAGTTTGTGCCACTAATGTTTTTCAAAGTGCATATTAAGAGGAATCTTTATGATATAATTACACTATGAAATGTGCTAGTCAAAATTACCTACCTAGTTTCAGGATAGACCTACCAATTTTAACCAAAATTGGTATGTAGACAAGGAACAGGAGAGTTGAGTAAGATTGACGGAATCAATGGATTCCATTATGACTAATGGACTAAATTAATCAACACTTGTCATAAAATTTGCTTTTTGTTTTTCTTTTCATTAAAAGACGAATTTTCTATGTTTTCTTTTCTTCTATAAGCATGCCAGTTTAAGCCTTATTTAATCCCCAAAAGAAATAAAATACTGGCATTTATATAATTAGGATGATGGGTTGCCTGCCTCCTAACTCATATGTGGATATCCCACTACCCTGCATTCTAAAAATGGGAATGAAAAGATACCCTTTAGTTTTATCTAATATGAACAATTAATTAATAAGATTATTAAAGAATAAATAGACTCATGGAGACAAACCTAATGACCCCAATTATCAAGAGACAACGATGCACCACCTTCCTAGTGCTCATGCTTAATACAAGATGCTTTGACACGCAATCCGTGTCGTCATCTTCTTTTTGACACCTCCATCCACATTAGCATCATGATTTCAAGACCAGATTTATCTAAAATGTATGATTTAAAAATACATAATCTTTTTTTCTAAAAAAAAATCTAGTGCTTTAACAGAAGATAAAGAACTTCAGAACCAAAAAAACATTATATAGTTTAAAGTGTAACATCTACTTGTGTAAGTTTCATATTTATATAAGGCAAAAGCATTCGTACTATCCACATAACTAATAATCTCACCTAACAATGCGTAAGATTCGGAATCGATCTCATCAAAGGGCACTTCCTCTATATTCAGGTATGCATTATTCAAGTGTAGACTTTGCAGTTTAGTGACATAAACACACCATTATTTAGGCAAGAAATGACAAAAGAACGTATTGATAATATTACATATAGAAGCTAAGATCCATGTTGACATGCAATGACAGATTGAAAATTAATGCAACTATAACTATTAATCAAGCTATGATCTCGCAAAAAAAAAAAAAAAACCAAAGACAGATTTTGGCATAATCCAAGATCATATGGCATATGACATGGTAGGGACTTTATGATCATGTAAGGATCTCGTCCTTCAAAAGATGCCATGACTTGTCCCTACCAATTTCCTTGAGTGCAAACAAGTCAACACATAAGATACTCACCTTTGGTTATCTTAGATCCAAGAAAAGCAAATAGATGTCCGTCTCGCTACATGGACCATGAGCGAAAGGGTATTGTTTGACTCTACTCTCAATGCCTAAATGATAATAATATACCATTGTTTACCATAGTTTACTATCCTAAGTGAATATTTACATTTATAAATGAACTCAACAATATAATGCAACCAAATACCCAGTTTGTATACAGGTGTATACCCGATACATGTAGACTAAATCAATGAGAATCAGAATCCAAGAGTTATAAAATAACTAAATGCCAAGAGATAACCAGCTACCTTATCATATAACAAGCACAAACGTGGGCTCCTAGGTCGGTAAGGTAAGTTTACTTTTGGCCCCTTAAAATTCGATTCTTTTAAAGAAAAAAATGAAAAAAAAAAACCGAGATTTAGGTAATAATTTCCGACTAAACGGCACATTTTTGGCCCGTGGGGGCATTGGACATTGGATGTTGTCTCACGCTGTGTTGAGCGCGTGAATTGAAAGATGTAATAGAAAGGGCAAAGAAAGTTGAAAGGTGAAGAGAAAAGAAACAGAGCATAAGGACGGATATGAAAAGTTGTCTCAACAGCAAAAAAAAGAAAGACCGCGGAGTTGAAGCACAGCCGACACGTGTACAGCAACAGAGAAGACATATTATGCCCCACTAGAACACACGATTCAAGAACCAAAGCCCTGTACGTCTAATCAGATATTATCCACTATTCTTTTCCTCGGTACAAAAGGCTACACCTTTCCAATCAAATTCGTATACAGTCCAGGCCACCAAACTATTGTTAATTCGCTAACCCATCACTGAAACATGAACCTACCGCCACCAGATAGCAGAATTTCTTTCCTTTTGGTCTTTCAGGCACAAACATTCATTCAGTAGAAAGTACCAAAGAGAAAGGAGAAGATAGAAGGGTAAAAGATGGTAACTGTAGGTATAAAATACTTTATGGGTTTAGCTTAGGATGTAACGGGAGTGGCAGAAAATAATTAAAGCAAGAACAGGAGGGATGCTTTCAAATTTATGGTGTTGAGCCATAATGGGATGGAGTGTTATGAGAAGTCAAATTCGTGATCCATTACACTGATCTGACAGATGAAGTTATGGAGTCACATGATACTTAATATTGTCTTATTAATGAATCACTTCTTCACTATCTATGAACCCACTCACGCAAATCTATCACTACTGGTCGCTCTGTTCTTCCTGTTAATCCATTTGGATGAATATGAACTAAGAAAAACAAGAGGAGCGAGAGGTTTAATCAATGTGATGGCAAACATAGAATACAGGACAGAGTCAACCCCTTGCATCCTCAAAACTGTAGCTGTCAGCTCAAGCTTTTTAAAATCGAGAGGGACCAATAGAAACTGACTCGTCCTAGTTAGTCACAAGAAACCTATCTAGTTGAGTGAACTCAACGGATACTGGCAAAAGAAAAAGAAGAAAATGAAGTGAACCAATAAAAACAGCAGCGGTGACGGCGGCAAAAAACACAGTTAACAAGAAGAGCAACAACGATGTTTAGCAACAAACTAAAGCTTACGTACCGTTGGCGAGATCGAGGAGAAAGTCCGCCGGATTCATGGGAAAAGAGGGCGAGTACCCAGACGACTCAAAGTAACCCATGGCGTCGCTTCCTTTGCCAAAATACAAGCATCTTCCCTCACTCAGCACCAGCACTGAGTTAAACATCTGGTAAACTCTGCTAGAGGGCTGGTGCATGGAGGTCACGATGGTCTTCCCCTTCTGAGCCAGTGAACCCAAGGTTAATACCAGCCGGTGCGCAGCGGTGGAGTCCAATCCTGACGTGGGTTCGTCAAGGATCAACAAACTAGGGTTTATCAGCATTTCATGAGCTATACTCACTCTCTTCCTCTCTCCGCCAGAAACCCCACGGACAAAGCTGTTGCCTATTATAGTGTTTTGGCATTTTGTTAGACCCAACTCGGATAAGACTGATTCAGCCACTGATATCTTCTCTTTCTTGGATAATGTTTTTGGCAAGCGAAGTAGGGAGCAGAACACTAGGGTTTCACGGACGGTGAGATGAGGGTAGAGAATGTCATCCTGGGCGACAAATCCGGTGCGTTTAGCTATCTGCTTGGTGGGCTTCTTGTTGTTGGCGAGGATTGTTCCCGTGAAGCCATGCCTCTGGAGTCTACCAGCAAGCGCATTAAGAAGCGTTGATTTACCGCTGCCGGAAGGGCCAAGGACGGCCAGGATTTCTCCTGGGCAGACCATGCCAGTGATTCCACTCAAAATCGTTCTTTCTTGGAGCACGGGCTCTGAACTTTGATCAGAAGGGGTGGCTCCATGGTTGAACATGCGCTTGATGCTACTGCCTTTGTCTTTGTTCTCAATCTTCACCCGGTAACACACGTCAATAAACTGCATGAAGCAAGTAGACACACACCAAAAAGAAAAAGATTATTGTGTTTTTCTTAAAGAGTCAAACCGAGTCAAAAAACGAGTCGTGCACGGATGGACTCGGGCATCCCAAGAAAGTTGAGTAAATTAATTAACCGGAAAGAACTTCCTACCTTAAGCGTGATAGGACAAGAAGTGGACATTAAAGAAGGGAGATCACGCGAATCTCGCGAACAAGGAAGGGATCTATCTGAACCGTCAGGGCAATCTCCATTAGGAGTTTCAACGCCACCAACAAATCCGGACATTCTTAGTTTTGATCCCAAGCGAGCTACCGGTAAAATGAGAGAAAGTGAAAGAAAATGCGAGACGGAGAGCGACCAAAGGGAGAGGTGAAGATGGATGGAGAGAAACGAGGAGAAGGAGGGGGAGGGAGAGGGATATTTATGTTGAAGAAGGGGGAGTGCGTGCCACGTCAAAGGAAAATGCCCACAGCAGAAAGCGCTACGTGGCAGATGGAGGTGCCAGTTGGCAGCTCGTGAAGGTCGTTCATGGAAAGTGCCTCTCCTCCGCCCTCCCCTTTTCAAATATCTTTCTTGCACTCAAACTTTCATTCTTTATTGTATACACAAAAACACATGCTCTCTATGGTTAGTTTTTTTCTCAGGAAAAAAAGAAAAAGAAAAAGAAATAGAGAGAGAGAGAGAAAGAGAGAGCGGATGAGACATTACTAAAGGCTTGACTTTGGTTCAGTATTCTCAAAGAATGCTAATTATTGCAGTTTATATATATATCTGTGTGTTCGAGGTATCCAATACTATATCCTACAAAGTTAGGAGGCTACCAAATTGTATTTAAAAAACAACTTCATTAATGAGTTTTCCAAACTTCTTATTAGTGTAATTTTTCAAATGAAGTAAAACAATATAATTACATCATTTAAATTTAGAAACTTTTTAAACCTACATCTTATAAAATAATACTATTTAATTTAAAAAGCACAAATACAAAATTTTCAAACTCACTACATTTTATAAGAGAAGAAAATACTCTGATTTTAAAATCAAATTATTTAGGTGTATGGGCTGTATGTATGGATGAGTGGGATTTTTTACTTTTTTTGAGTGAATGCTAGCTACTAGTGAATTTGTATATATATGGTGCAGTCAACTTTGCAAAAGCATAACTATTTAAAAAAAAAAATTATTAACAGGTTAGAGCATAGGTTGGTCTACAAGAATAAAGAATTAAATTCAACCTTTTACATTATAATGGAATAAGGAATTTAAGAGACAGGCTACTGCCACCTCCCATTTCATGACCTGATATTCTTGCATTTCTAATCACAAATAATCAAAGCAGGTGACAAAGAAATATCACCCAAAAAGACACTTTCATTTTCGGCAAAAAGAAAGACCATAATCTAAAATATTTAGCTAAAGAAGAATAATTTGGCACTTAGCAATTTTCACTATATTGATTGCTTTGCATACATTAGAAGTGAACCAGTTTTAATTATTAAGATGCCAAAGTGACCACTTCCTGTTCACTACACTGACTTATATAAATTTTCTATGCATATAGTCAAAGACATTTTTGGCATAGAATTGAAGAAAGTGGATAAAATGAATGATGGGAATTTAGATTAAGATGTGTTTGCATTAGTGTTATCCTTTTGGCCTGACATGAACCAAGTTATGTGCAAATAGGACGGTCCATATTGTGACAAAATTCCAAGATCTTCCTTTGTGTTATGACGGCCGCATAGGTAAAATCTAGATATTATTATAAATTTAATTTAATTTTAATTGAAAATCCATTTCCAACTAATTCCATCTTCTCAAATGCATGAATTTACTGAATGACTAATCATTTTATTGGCACAACAAAGATGATATTAGTCAAAAGAAATTAGTTGGCCTAGTGCATTTTAGTGCGTTTTAATTTATTGAATTAAATGAATATCTTATCCATAAAAGTTTAGTTGAACATAAAATTATTTGAATTATATCAATGTCATTGTGACATGTATTTTTCAATAAAAAATTAAAAAAAATATATTAAAATCACTTAATTAAAATAATGTTATGTCTAAATATGCTTAATAAGATTTAAAGCATGCCTAAATGTTAAAAGGATTAACTCAAACTTCAATATCAATATATCAATATGAGATAATTTTCTATATTACAAAATGAAAACAATTTCATGATTCACAAGTGACATGGATTGCATGACAATACATCCTTCACAAGATGTGCTAGAAAACAAGCAATTGAAAATAATAATAATAATAATAATAAAACATAAAGCACACCATGTGGGAAGAGATGAAGAACATGACCAAAAACGTCAACCATGAGATACTATATAAACAAGGTCTCTTATAAATTTAAGACATAATAACTACTAATTATTATTGCCAAAATACATTGATTTAATTTTGCTAAAAAAACCAAGGAAGAATAAAGGTTTTGAACGTAAAATCATTGTCTTAAAGAATTTATACCCCCAAGATAAATTCCTTTCAGAATTTAACAAAGCCAAACATAGTTTTTCAGAGAAATAAACAATTAAAAAAATTCTCTCAATGACTAATTTAGAGAAATGATTTTGATTTACTAATTGACAAGAGAAGATGATTTCGTCTGAATATTTATAAACATTTATATCACTTTAGAACTTTTTGAAAATGCATATTTAAATTGGTACTTTTAAATAGATCTCTTTTTAATTTGGATAAACAGTTTTAACATTTACATCTTTTTTATCTGGTTAGGCAAATCTAATCATTAATTTTTAACTTGAATTAAGTGTAACTAAGTGCCTAAGTAGTAATCTACTCTTTAATGATGTGGAATAAAGAAATAGTTCATCACTAGCTAACTATATCTCCAACAATTCTGCACTTAATTAGTGATGTATCAAATCAAAACCAGATAAGTTTATGCATATAGGAGGTGTCTTTCGACTTAAACTTACTATTATATAAACATTTCAAGACCTTGTCAAAATTATTGATTATATAGTTATTTGAACCATAATTTCTGTATGACAAGATCGAAAACATTATACACAAACTTTGTTACTTTCTCTAACTTAGTTCATTAGGAGCTTTAGCACCATAATATGGTCTTATGCTACCTCCTAAATTCATAAACACTTACAAAAGTTTTATTGTCAAACTTTGATAAAAGCGACATGACTTCTTGTGTTCATATAGGTGAAGATTTGACGAAGTTATAATTTAAATTAAATTTCTTTGTTTCTAATCTAAACAAATATCTTCATTAAAAATAATTCATATTCAATCCATGTTTCATAAGTACTATATAGATCCTAATGCTTACTAACTGTCACTAATAATTTATTATTACCTTTTAAACCTTTGAAATAGCTAAGCAATAAGAAAAGTAAAGTTTCCATTATAAGTGACAAATCAAATTGGTTTTATACCTATTGTGCTTATAGTACTTTTTATGATATCTTTGGAGAATTCTTTTGTTAATGAGTCAATAAGATTTTTATTGGACCTAACACAAACCATTATGATTATACCATAAGAAATCAATTATCTAATATATTCATATCTCAAGGCAATAACATGTCTAGATTTACCGTTATAAATTTTATTAAATGCCTTAGGCATTGTTGCTTGACTGTTACAATGCAAACAAATAGCTAGTATTGGTTGTTGTCACAATTTTATATCTAATGATAATTTTTTAAGTAATTCTACCTCTTTGCTTGCTGCTGTAATGAATTGGAATTCCTTATTGGAATGACTTACACGCGTTTGTTTCTTGGAAGCCTATGATATAACTTCTCTTCCTAAGGTAAAATTCCCACCATAGATTGATTTATTATCATTGATACCAATATTGCATCTATGCAATCTTTTAGTTTTAAAGGAAACTAGTTATTAAACAACAATAGATGAAAACAATATGTGATTAGTTTAACATAAAGCATCAAAATTTAGCTCCTTATACACCCAAGATGAACGAAGCGATAGAAGCTGCCAACAAGAACATTAAAAAGATTATTCAAACAATGACCATCACCTACAAAGATTGGCCTGAAATGCTGCCCTTCACCTTGCAGGCTTATAGTACTTTAGTTAGGATGTTAACTTGGGTAACCATATATTCCTTGGTATATGGTATAGAAGTAGTGTCACTATTACAGATATAAATTCCATCCTTCATGGTCCTTATAGAGATTCAACTTAAAGAGGCTAAATGGATTAGATCATGATATGATAGCTAAACATGATAAACGAAAGAGATTAAGAGTTATTTTCCATGGGTAGCTCTATTAGAGTAAGATGGAAAGGGCATACAATAAGAAAGTGAATCCTAGGTAATTTAATAAAGGAGAATTAGTGCTAAAGCACATACCCGAGAATGTGATAGATGCAAAACGCAAATGAGTACTTAACTAGGATGAACAATATGTGGTGAAGAAGGATTTCTCTGGAGGAGCTCTTATTCTATAACAAATAGATGGGGAAGAGCTACCAAGCCCAATAAGTTTAGATATTGTCAAGAAATACTTTGTATGAGAGATGAATTCAACTAAGAGTTTTTCTTTCAATTAAGGAAATCTAGTATCCTAAAGTAATCATTGTTAAGAAGAAATGGACCAAACTAATGCCAAATAGCAATGGAGTGAAATTTTGATTCCTTTTTGTGCATACCCACACTAGAAATAAAAATAGCTCATTACATCTCGTTAATACACACTGTATGTCATTTTTAAGGACACATGATTAATTATTTGTTCAAAATAAATGCAACTTCTAGATGAAGATAATTTCCTAAAAAAGGTAATTTTAATAAAATCAAGGAAAAAAGATAATTCTTAAGGGAAAAACACTTTGAGAAAGTAAAACCAAAGAGTATATCTTAAGAGTGCCTTTATTGTGAAAATTTCAAATCACTAATTATATTGATTATTTCTTTTTTTTTTTGGTAATAACATTTTCTAAAAGAGGCATTAAAAAATCAAAATAATCCATTATTCCTCAAAAAGGAAAGAGAGAGGAAAGAGGAGAAATGAGTGAAAAGCCTTCAATTGACAAGTTATACGCTATGATGACCAAGTAAAAAGGTTAAGGACTGTTGAAAAAAAATCCAGTAAAAGTATTGATGTAAAATGTGCAAGCAATTTTAACAGGAGATAACATTCGTGAGGCATCAAGGAAGAATTTTGATAGCCAATCATCAAGGATGAATCCAATGGGAGATGTGACATTTCAAAGTTTTAAAACTTTTTCTTACAATATCAAATGGTAAGGCCAATTTTGATTAGAGACAATATTTGTAGGGCATGTCGAAGAAGAATTTTGACAGTTACTTGTCGGACATCAAGGACAAATTCGATGGAAGATGTGACATTTTAAAAATTTAAACTTTTCCTTTACAATGCCAAATGTTGAGGCAATTTCGACAAGAAATAATTTTGGTAGGGCATATCAAGGAAGAATTTTGATAGCAAAATCATCGTATAATCGAGGACGATTCTAATGGAAGATAAAACTTTTCAAAACATTTTCACATGTCAAACATCAAGGGTGATTTCGATGGGAGATAAAAACCTTATATCATCAAATGTTGAGTAAGAATTTTGACAAGAGATGATAGTTGTCTAATGTCGAGGCAAAATTTTGATAATAATCGATAAAATTCAGACTTTATTTATTATCAAAAGACAAGGAAACATTCCAATATGAGATGAAAGCATGGATCTTTCAAGCCTTATCTCATTTGAATACTTGCTAAATGAACTCAACAATACAACGCTAGAGTAAAACACCTTATAGGATTAAGCAATGCTTGAGTAGCTTGGGAAGTAAAGGAGCTGCCAAGAGTAGTGGTGATGAAATCCAAGTTGAGGCTAGGATACTCCTTTAGCACCTAAGCTTTAGTATCCTTTTGAACCTCCCTTAAAACTTTTGCACATTCCTTTAAAATCATCCTATTTAATTCCTCACTATCCTTGAAGGCTATTATAACTTTCTCTTTAGTAACAACCAATTGCTCAAAGTGTTCTTCTTTAGCTTCTCTTGCTAGAATTCAAAATCTATGTTTATCTTTTCCATTTCCACCTTTAACATGGAGATCTCCTAGTTTTACCTTTTGCTTCTGTAGCTAGAGGTGGAAACTTCTATTGTTATCTCAACTCCTTTATTCTTATCCTCTTCAAAAGCCTTCTAAAACATAGATTCAACTTGATTTTGAATCTTGTACTCATCTATTAAAGTAAACTCATGAACAACATGCAAATAGAAGAGATTTATGAATCGGTAATGAAAAGTAAAGGTGAAGAGTGTCTAAGTAAAAAGTACCTCAACTAGTAGGTTAAACATTCTTTTTTGGTGCACCCTTTTCTTACTTAGCAAGACTAAAGAGGTTCAGGCAGGTAGCATCACTTTTTGCATGAGGTTTTTAATGTTTTAGGTTCGAAAAGTAGTGGTTATTGCTGCAAGGTCTTATTGAAAGGAGAAGTCTACAAAAGCCACTATCTTAAAGGGCACACTCTGTTAGGTACCTGCCTTCCATTGAAAGAGTGTTGCCACCTTACCTTTTTTTAGGGAAGAGCTTGGATGTGTCTTCTTAGCCACCTCCACTACCTCTTTAAAATTGCTTTTCCTACCTTAAGTATTATCAATAAGTGATTTGTAGAATAAAAAAAGTCAGTAACAGTTTATCAAAAGCATAAAACTCATGTCACAACATAAAATTGAATTTAATTAATGATGGAGATTCTGACTCATCTATGAGAAGAGATGAAGAGGCATTTCTAAGATGAAGTCTCTTGATCAGGGAAGGAAGACCAACCCGGGTAGAAGATGAGTGGGTTGAGGTAGACTTTAAGGAAAAGTCTGCCACTTAAAGAGAAAATGTGACAGATATGTTAGAAATCTCTTTAAAGGTTAACAATGGGATGAGATTTTAAGGATGTACTCTAGCTATCCATGCATTACTAAAAAAGGTGAACATAAAAACAAAAGTCATCTTATTACTCATCAGAGTTTGTTGAAAGTAATAAGAGGCTTGCAAAGGGTGATATCATTACTATAATCATAGTTTGATTATGTCCATTGATTGATTCTAAGAGAAATTATATTTCAAAGTAGCAAAAAATATGATCGTCTCTAATACTTTATTACTTTAAGAAGGTCAAAAGTAAAGAGTAAAAGCTTCTTTAATGAAAAGTACCAAAATTTCATAAGATCTTCTAAGTTTGCCTTTCGTCGTGCCTACTTGAAAAATCTAAAAAAACTAGGGATGATAAATTTATGATTCCTAAATGTAAACACTTAGCAGAGAAAGCAGTAAGGATTTTTTAAGAATTAGGTGCTAACTAATAGTGAGATATCCTATAATTCTCATATATCATTCTAAATAGGGTGTTTAAAGGAAATCTCAAGCCTCCTTTGAGACATTCCATGAACACATAGAGAGCGCCTAGCTTTTTAAACTAGGACCTCTCATCAAGAGTGGGTATCACTTTGCCCATTGAGGCAGGGATCCTTAATGTTTTCTTAATCCTAACCAAATCCTTATTGGGATGATTGAAAGGCTTAAAAATTCCATGTTAAGTATAGTAAACAAAAAACAAGAGTAAAATAAAGCAAAATTTACCTAGAAAGAGAAAAGACTTCACTATGAAAAAAAAAGAGTTTTCTGGAGAGAATCTATAGAGGTTAGAGGAGTTAAAGGTAGTTCTTAGGGTAGAAAGATGAGAGAGATTATGAGAAAAACTTGGACGAGTGAAAGGAAAGATCTTAAAAGAAAATTAACCGTTAAAAGGAGAGTTGCCACAAAAAATAGCTTCTTCGAAAGCGACATTGTTGATATGGTAGAGCAAGCTGACGTGGCATGACATGGTAGGGCATTAGTGCGCCACTCTGATGAGTTAGCAGGGAAAAGCTGCACTTACTCTTTCACTCATTAATTAATGTGGCACTACATCATTCGATGACATTGCCACATTGGTTAAAGCATAGTAAAAGGGTAATGTAGCTGGTAGCACTTATTTAATGGCTTCCCACATGGTACTAGTCTTGTTGATGTGGCAATCTAGGTGACACACTTTATAGCTTAATTCAAGCAAAATTCTTAAGCTAGATGAAGAAATTCAGGGTCAAAAATAATGTAGAGATAGGCAAAATACATAATAAGATTAAGAATTACCATTAGAAATTGGAATCAAGCCTTAGGTTCAAAGGAATTAACTAACACGAGGAAAGTCACTAAGGAAACCTATTCTTGAGCTATCCATGTAAAAGTAAATGGGATTGAAGATGTTTTTGCACCCAAATGAAATTGGAGAGTGTGAAGATCAAGTTAAAATTAGCAAGCGCACTCAAGTAGAGTTTTAGGAGGCCTTTCAAAGTGGAGCCAACTTTGTTAAGCCTGAATGTAGAAGTTTTTAAGCATATTACACAATTTTGATCCACTTGCCATTGCTGCTTACCTGCACCAACAAAATCCTATAAATAACTACTGAAGCCTAGGTTGAAGGCATTCACAAATACGCAGACATACACGTAAAGGTTCAAACACATAGAGAAAGACTAGCATTCTTCAGACTCAGAAACACTCACAGCTCTCTAAAAAAAAATCTTTTTGTAAATTTTTAGATTTCAAAGAAGCCTTTATATTTTATTAGAGGAGTTTTTATTTTGAAATCTTGTATCCATCCATATTGAAGAAGGAAGAAATTCTACGAAAAGAGTAAGGAGCTTCAAGAGGTATCCAAACTCTCTTCTTTAATACACTTACTGTAAATTATTCATTTTCTTGAATAAAATCACTTGAATTGAGATTTCACTATATTCTTGTTAAGTATAAGTTTTAATCTATTTAATGTTCTACTTTATAACATAGAAAATATTCCCAAGTTTGAATTATTCTTTATGGATAATCTATTTTTTTCTCATAAAAAATATTACATATATGATTTTTACCCTTTGTTTTAAAGAAGATTAGAGGTGAGTAAGTGCAAATCTCTCTTTTCTCTCCTAAAAAATGCTTTGGTACATAAGGATAGAGTAAGTACAAAATTTTGAGTATGTTGACCAAAATACTCCTACAATTATTCTTTAGGAAAGAAATTATAATGGTACCAATTTTCGGGCATTTTGGGAATGCTCCAAGTATGACCAACAACCACCACACCTAAAAATAATGGTGGAAACTCCTAATATTTTCTCGTGTTATGGGTGTTTTTGGTCATGACACTTACTATTTAGCATTAGCTTGGTCCATTTTTCTTCTTAACAATGACCACATTAATACGTTAAATAACTCTAATGAAAAAATTCATTTTTTTAGACTTATCTTTCAAGCATAATATTTTTTGATGACATCTAAATTTATAGGGCTTAGTAATTCTTCCTTATCTATTTCCTGCAAAATCAAAGCTTCTCTAGAGAAAACCTTCTTCATCACATATTGTCCCTCCCAATTAGATGCCTATTTTCCCCTTGCATTTATCATATTCTAAGATATGCGCTTTAACACCAATTCTCCTTTTTCATATTGTTTAGGATTCACCTTTTTATTGTATGCCCTCTTCTTTCTACTTTAATAGAGTTTCCATGGCAAATGGTTCTTAATCTTTTTTTTTTCTATCATGTTTAGTTGTTCATATCATGCCCTGATCCATTTAACTTCTTCGAGTTATGTCTTCTGAGGACCTTTAAGGATGGAATTTGTATTTCAATTGGCAATAACCTCTATTTCATATACTAATGAATATGGAGTTGTCTCGATTGATGTGTTGACTGAAGTTCTATAAACGTGTAAAGCCAATGGTAGCATGTCATGCAAATCCTTATAAGTCATATCATTTTTTGATCTTATTGATAATTGGCCTAATAGGTAATTAGACTTAAGAACAAAAATGTGTCTCATAAGTAATTGAGCCTAGTGTGTAATTAAGAGTTTAGCAATTAATTTAACCAAATAATACACTAGGCTTAATAATTAATCTTAATGAATAATAATAATCTTTTTGATGTTTTTGTGTTTGTTTTCTACTGCTCTGTTCATCCTAGGCCTATATGGAGTTGAATTATGATGTTTTATGTTGAGTTGATCACATATTTCTTTGATCTGCTTGTTTTTCAAATTGGCTGCGTTGTTTGAAATGATTCTTTTTTTAGGCCTATATCTACAAATGATTTTTTTTTCAAGAATTAATTTACTGTAGCTGTTGTAACATGAGTATAGGACCCGAATTCTTCCTATTTGGTAAAATAATCTATAAGTACTAGAATGAATTGATGATTATAGAAAGCCTTTGAGGATATAGGTCCGATTAAATTGAAAGTCCACATAAAAAATGGTTAGGGTAAGTTTATCACATGCAAAGAAGATACCGGGGCAATGTATTTTATCTCCATAAATCTAACATTTGTGGCATTTTCTTATGCATTAGACATAATCTCGCTCCATAACTAGCTAGAAATATCCTACTCTTATAATTTATCTTACCATTTTTGGTCCACAAGCTTGCATACCGCACACCACTTTATATATATTTTTTCATGATTCTGGCAGACTATTAGTTGTCAAGACCAACAAATTGAATTATTAAATTTCTACTCAAAAGATTAAACTTATAGTATATATGAGCAAGGGCATTTCTACATTTGCAAAATAAAATAAAAGAAAAAGAGTTTGAGAAACTACAAATAGATAAAATAAGATCAATAAAAGATAAAAAATCAATAATAAAGTATCCAGTCAAAGGAATAATTTCAGGTTTGATTTGAAAATTGATCATTGATGCAAAGATAAAAATGTTTTAATCTTCATTGAATTAGTTATGATTATTGGTATCACCTAACAATCTGTTTCTTCTTACTTCTTTGATAACCAGGATACAATCTTTGATTATTTCTCTTGTCAATAAATAAGCCTAGATACGATCTTAGGATTTAATTTACCAATAGCATTAAGAATTAGAAAAACTATCAATTCTAGCCAATAAACACACGTGTAGGTTTATTTAAACTAGACTATATATCTTTATAACATAAATTAAAAACCTTTTTTGCAATCAACTATGTTATTTATTACTTATATTAGAACACTTAAACAATTACTTATTTAAAGTTCTAATTAGTAATCTATTATTTTGATGATTAAACAAAGGGTCCTTTTTGTTACAATCAACCAAAATAATATTTTAACAAGCACAAAAGATAAATAAACAATAAAAAAATAAAAGAACAAATAAAATTAGCTAGACCTCATAATTCTTAAAGAATCAAACCCTTAATTATCCTTTGAACGAAAGAGATGTTTAGTAATCCATGAAAAGAAAAAGACCTAAGAAAATAGGAAAGTAAAAAATAAACTATGGATGTTCCTTTGAAGGAACTATCTCTTTTTTTTTATAATAATCCTTAAACATAATAACCTATTTTAACAAGAACTCTTTCAAATAAATTAAGATAAAGATAAAATTCTATAACTACTTTTTAAATAAAAGATAAAGTCTCAGTTTGGTGAAATGCCAATGTCACTAGGTATGCCAACGCCTAATCCAAAGACATCTTCTAATTCATCCACATCTCTTGGAATCTAACTTTTCATCTTAAAATGATGAATTTGAGTCCATCTTAGTTGAGTTTTTTAATCCACCCTACTAAATATAAAACATAGTCAAACAACCTATAAAAATATGGGAAAATATAAGAATATATATGACTATTATGCATTCTATCACAGACTCATTGTTATCCACGCATCAGAGCAAGGTTTGATCAAAACTCTTTTTGTATATAATATTATTATCCAAAATAAAATTTTTAGCCAATCTTCTTAATAAAATTTTGGCATTTTTCGTGGCATTTTTTGGATATTGTTGGCTCTTCAAATATTTTTGAATATCATAATACCATGGCTTTTCTTGTAATGTTTCTTCAATCATAGCATAATATACTGGTGATTCATGAATATTCATTTTAATTGGTAATTTTAGTGGTGGATCATTCCCTTGAAACATGGATGTCAATGTTGCTGATGCATCTGCCATTTGATTTTTCGTTCTTAGCAAATGATGAAATGTTATTTCTTTAAAGTTCTTGATTAATTCCTTTACCAAGGAATAGTATTTTATTATTCCTAGTTTCTAGCCATTCAACTGCCTTTCAACTGATGTATTACTAGAGCCAAATCACCAAACACTTTCATATAGGTTATTTTGTTACTAAGCATTGTGTATCCCACAATACATGCCTATATTCTACTATATTATAGGTTTTGATAAAATCCAAGCATACGGTAAATGGACAATATTGCCTTTCTAAGGACTTAAGAATTACCCCAATGCCATGCCTAAGTATATTGAAGGCTTCATCAAAATACATTTGCCAATATCCTTCACATTACTCTGATTCCTTAGTTGTTGCCATTAAATTCATCCTTTCAAGAAAAGATTTTTATTTATTAATTTCTTTTAAAACAATCAATATTTCACAATTGGTTTGTAGTTAAAGACATCTTGTACTTTCGAATGCATGAACAATATATGTTGTTTAGAAAAGCCTTTGTATCTCTAGTTGTTGTCATTGGATTGGCTAATGCTTATGAATCTCTCTATGCATGTTCGTAGCCATTTATGTTGCTAATTCCAATTACATTTGAGGATGTCAAAAGTTTTTGTAGTTCTTTTATATCATTCTTGATCTTGACACCATCAAAAGCAAATTTCTTTAGTTCTGTTTCTCCATACTTCAAGTTCATATCAGCTTTCTCTAATTTTGCTTTCAATAAGTCTTATATATCATTCTTATCAGCTGATTTAACTTAAGTCTATATTCCTTTTCTCATTGTTGTTTATATAACTTTATTTCTTTCAATTTTTTTATGGCTGACCTAATTTGTAAAGATGATCTTTTGTAATTTTTTATTCTCTCTTCCTGCCTTATGCAGGGTTTCAACTTTTCTTTTTAACTTGTTATGTATCCCTATTCTTTCATCTATGAAGAAATTCCTCTCTTCTTTTAACCTTTACATTTCCTGGGCTAACCTTTGCATTTCTTCATCATTTCTTGGCTTCAATCTCTATGTATAAAAGCTTTTTAACTTTTTAATTTTGGATAAGGCTTCATTCTTTTCTTTTTGGGCTTTCTTGATGATTTTTTTCTGGAATTTGAACTTCATATTTCAAGGTGGATATTTGTTGTTACGATTTGGATCTTTTAGCTTCCCAAGATTCTCTTTTGTTTTTTTTTTTTTTGGAAGCATTCGACTTTTACCTGCCTTGATTTCATAAGGGTCAAAGGGAACCATGCTGGTAAAACTGAGTCCTAAATTTTTTTCTTCCTCAAAGTGGCATATACAATCATAATGTTGTCCACCCATTTACTTTACTTTTTGGCATTAGATGAGGTGCTTCCCAATATTACCTATTTTTTTCTATTTTATATGTTGATTGTGCTTTAGTAAATTCAAATATTCCTCTAACCAATTCACATAGGACTGGTAAAATTGTTTCACACCCATTTTCCCTATATTATTAATAATGTGTAATTCATACTTCCTATATTTCAAGCAATGGCACACAGTAAAACTCTTATATTCTAAACAAGACAGCTTCATATGAGATCTAAGGTGTTATCCACTATACTTGTTTTTCTATCAGGTTGGATAAAATTTTTGCCCACTCGTACATGGTTGGATTTCCATTTACCCTTTTTTCCAAATATTTCTATGTGGTACTACCAAGCTTTGAATATTTTCCCTACTTATTTTGAGATGGCTTTTAAGCCATGTAGAGAGTAAAGGAATTCCTGCTAATTGGTGTCCTCCTCTGGTTTTCCGATAGTATCCTAGAGACCTCAAGGTTTTTGCTAATATCATCGAAATTAGGTTTATTACATGAACATATGCTCTCAAGAAGTCTACAATAGAAATTTTCACTGGGCCTTGTACTTTGCGGAATATTAAAAGCCCATAAATCGCTAACACTAACTTTTTTCTTTTTGATTCTTCTATTATGCATTCTTTTTTATAGGGAAAAAAACTCTCATGTAATGTAACTAAGGATTCCTCGATGACTAATGGCCTTCTTGGCTTCACTTTTACATATCCCTAAAATATTTCATAATTGCTTCTCAACTAATATCTTTTTTTAAAACAATTATGCATAACTTATAAGGCTTTGTTGGCTTTAACCATAGTGATAAGGTGTACTCCTCTAGAGTAGGTATAAGATCATAATCATTGGAATCAAAATATTATTGGTGAGAAGGTTTTAAAAATAGACTTATTCTCTCATCAAGGACTCCTCCATTAGAGCTTGAAGGAAATGCCCAATATACCTTTATTCTTCATTGAATCTCTTTTGATCTTTTCCATTCATCATCTCTTATAACAAGATCAATTCTTCTAATACAGTTTTCTTTATCACTAATTTAACCTTAACTGGTAACTAGGTTTTGAAATTGATACTTAAGCCATTTTCTTTCTTAGATTGTTCTTTCTTAAGCTAGTATAAGACGTCTTTAGATTCGACTAAGATTGGTGAAATTTTCATGTTCCTAAGAAATTAAAAAACGTATCAAGCAAAGATGGATTTTCAACTAAAATGAGATGCAACAATTTATCAATTATATGTGTACTAATTGGAGTTCATAATTTCTAATCCTTACTGTGACTCTATCTTATATATTGTTATGTATGGAAAGATTGGCTTCTAAAGGTTCTCTGATTTCCCTTATTGGACTAATGATGGTTTATTAGTACAATGTCATTATTGCGATGATGAATAATAGTTGGGATCAATATGCCCTAGGTTTAAGTTTATGTGTAGTCATTACTTACCAAAGAAGTTTCCTCTCGTAAATAATGACTACACATATTTACCCTAAGGACAGCTTGGGTTTAGAGCTTATGTTATGCTTTGTAGTGTGTGCTATGTTACGGAGAGTTATTAAGGCAAATAAAACATAGCAAGCAACTAAAGCATAAATATAAAGTAGAAATAAATCAAAATTTTAGCTTGACTCTTTATGAAACAAGAGATTTTGGGTTCGATCCCCAATAGGTCGCCAACTCTCATAATCGAGGTTTCAACTGGAGAAACCTACAGCGTGAGAAAATGTGAGGAGCCACCACTAAATTTTTTAGGCATGGTTGGTTATCATCCTAAAATAAGATTAATTGATTTAGAAAAAAGTTGAGATTCTAGGTCAAAGAGTCGGTTACTGTTAGAGAAGGATTAGCACCTTAAGAATGCCCAAAAATTGGTACAATTTTGATTTTTTTCTTGAAAAATAATTTTAGGGGCAACTTCGTACTTGCTCCATTGAAATTTACCGAATTGTCTTTTTTATTTTTGGGAAAAGAAAGCAGTTTACACTTGTTCACTAGTTTTTTCTCTAAAATAAAGGGTTAGAAATCATAAAAATATTTTCTTTTCCTTTGACATGATTAACTATATATCAAAACATTAAATAGATGAAAACATACAACTTAGTAAGAATCTAGTGATAATTAACATAGCTTAAGCAACTTTATTTAAAAAAAAAAATTAGTATGCTACAGTGAATAAATATAAAAAGTGAGATTGAATACCTCTTGAAATTGTTTATACTTTTCATAGTATTCCTCCCTTCTTCAATAAAATCGATTGCATAATTTCAATGCAAATTCATTTAGAAAGAAATAAAAATTCAAATGAATATTTTGAAAATTTCAGAGAGAGAACTTTTGAGAGAAATTTTTTTCGCTTTCTACAAATGTTAGAGAGTGTAGTGAGAATGCTCGATCTGCCTTTAATGTTTGCAATCGAAAAATTAATATCTATTTATAGGAATTCAATGATGCAAGTTAGCACTAAATGATAGGTGGGTACAGTGCACCTAGTAGCTTCTGCTTTTAAGCTTCAATGGAGTCCACTTCGTGATGCCTACTAAGACACTTTTAAAGTGTTTTTGTTTAATTTAGACACTCTCAGTCTTCATCTGAGTGGAGTCACACCTTCGATTCCTTTTCTCTTCGCTTGGATAGCTTGAGAACATGTTTGTCCAACTGATTTTTATCACGCCATTCAATTCCCTCAAATCTAAGGCTTGATTTTGGTTTTTAAGTGCAATTTTGAATCTTCTTTTTCATTTCACTTTTCTCTATCCAATTTTTGACTTGAATCTCATCAGCTAATTGAAGAATTTGATCCAAACTATGTCACAGACTCCTTTGAGTGTGCCACTTTGAACAAATTGCAACGTTAGTATCTCTACTTGCCACGTAGGAGTTCATTGCTTGTGAAATAGATCGACTTCCACTCAAACATTGCTAGGTTAGTACTACCTACCACACCACCCTATTTTTGTTTGTTATCCTTTTAGGTTAATATGGCAACGTCACCAAATGACATCCTACCACATCAATCATTGAATGGATAAGTGAGTGTAGCTTCATCTCTATTAGTTGATTAGTGTCGCACCACTAGTACCTTTAATGGCTAGATTGCCTCTCAGTAGAAGCTTATTCAAAAAGCATCATGCTATGTCAACCTTTCATCACATTTCAATCAATAGCACCCGGTTACACTATACCACTTTAGCTTACAATGCCATGTCAAAAGTGTTGCCTTCGAAGAGTCAGTTCTTCCTAACAGCTTTGCTCTCATAGCTAATTCTTCTTTAAAATGTTTTTCTTCACTCTTTAGTCTTCCTTATAATCTTCCTTCTTATTCTGGCCCAAAAATCAGACGATGCCCCATCTAATTCCTTCAAATAAACTAAAGAAGAGCTCTCTTTCTCCTAATGATGTCTTCTCTCTCTAGGTAAACTCTCACTCTGTTTTACTCTCTACTTTTTCTTTTGATTTAGAAAATATGGAATTTGTAGGTCCCTCAATTATTACTACTAAAGGTTTAGTTAGGATTAGAAAGACATATGGGATCCCTACCTCGATGGCATGGCGATGCCCACCTCTAACGAAAGGCCTTAAACTGAGAATCCAAGCGCATTTTGTGTGTTCGAGGAATGTCTCAAAGGAGGCTTGAGACTTTCTCTAAACATGTTCTTTAGGGTAACTTGTGAAAATTATAGGATATTTCCCTTATAGTTAGGACCCACTTGTGGAGAATCCTTATAGCCTTGTTTGTAAGATGTTTAGACTTAGAGATGATGGATTTATCCTTCTTAGTCTTTTTCTAGATTTTTAGAGCTAAAATAGATATAAAGTGATATAAGA
Source organism: Moringa oleifera (assembly GCA_021397835.1). NCBI lineage: Eukaryota > Viridiplantae > Streptophyta > Magnoliopsida > Brassicales > Moringaceae > Moringa > Moringa oleifera. The sequence goes on from JAJFZO010000087.1 coordinate 5,833,233, forward strand.
CACCCTTTAAAATTTTGAAATTTTTCATCAAAGAAGCCCTCACTCTTTATCTCTGACCTACCTAAGGCAATAAAACGAGACAATTATATTTTTAGGTGTTTTGGAATAGAATACCTCTTAGGATCAACTAGTGGCTTCACCTTAACCAAGAGTATGGTTTTAATGTCACCTTATGTGAGCTCCTTATTACTTCCAAGAAAACCTTAGCATGTAGTAAGAAGATTTTTCCTATATCCGCCTTTTTCAATGATTCTTCAAGAGTAAGAGTACATTCCACCCTTATAAATCAAGAGCCTATCTTAGTGCCTACTCCTGACAAAGTCTCTTATTCTTCATCGTGCACTCTTCCTTCAAAAAGTAGACTCTCCCTTAAAGTCTGGTTTAGAAAGTTTAACCTTCACTATTCCTTATCTTCCTTCCCCCATTAGGACACCTCAACCAAGAGATACCACTCAACCTCTCCTTATAGATGAGTTAAAGAATCCATCATCATTAAGCGGGCTTATTCTTTTTTACTTTATGATTTTATATACTTTTTTAGAAGATCAACACTAGCTCTTTTCTATTTTTTAAAAGTATATCACTTCCTAATAATGTCTAGAGCTGGAAAAAGGAGTTTAAAAGAGGTAGTTTAGGTGGTTGAGAAAACACCTCCAAGTTCCCCTTCTAAGAAGGGTAAGATGGCAACACTCTTGCTATAGAAGGTAAGCACCCAGCAAAGTGTGCCTTCTTAGATGGTGACTTTTGCAAACTTTTATTCTTAGCAAAGCCTACAACAGTTAGCACTACTTTTTAAGCTTAAAAGATCAAGAAGTTCATTCATGAAGTAATGTTGCCAGCTTCAACCTCTTTAGCATGCCAGACAGAAAAAAGGTACACTTAGAGAAAATGTCTACTTTATTGGTTGAGGTACGTTTACAGTTGACTAGCATGCTTTATATTTTCTTTTTCATTAGTGACCCATAAGTTTGTTTTTTATTTTATTTTTTAAAGATTGTGTAGGAGTATGCTTTAATAGTGGAGGAATACAAAATTTAAAGCCAAGCTGAATCTATATTCAAGGAAATTGAAAAAGCTTTTGGGGAGGCTAAGAAGAGAGGAATTGAGTTTACAATAGAAATCTCCACCCTCAAGCAATAGAAAGTAGAAAGTAGACCAAGAAATCTCGATACTGAAAATAGAGAGAAAAATAAAAGTATATTTGAGCTTTAGCTAGAGAAGTTGAAGAAAGAATACTTAGAGAAGCTAGATACTAATATGCATAAGTTTTTTAGGAGGTTAGGAAGGACACTAAAGTTAAAGTTCAAAGTATTAAAGGAGTATCCCAACCTTAACCTAGATTTTATTACCATTGTACTTAGACCACTTCTACTTCTCAAGCTACTTTACTTGTGCTTGATCCCATGGTGAGTCTTGTCTTCATGTCACCTAACTCCATAAGCCAAATTAAGAGTTGAATAATGAATCTACTTACCTTAAGGGGAAGACTTCATAAATGCATTTTTCAATATTTCAAATTTAATATAATCCATTTACTATATGAAATGAGATAGACTTTTTTTTTTTAACTTGCACTTTCTCGTATATTCTTCTCTTATGATATTATCATTTTCTACTAGATAAAGACATAAAAATAAAGATTTAAAACCTTTAATATTCACCTTCATTATCCATAGATTTCTCTAACTCTCCCTTGAAACTTCAGACCCCTCTCTCACCTTATGGTGGACTTTTCTAAGGAAGAGTGTCAAAAATGCAAGACAAATGTCTAAATAGTCTATTGTCTTTAGATAAAGGTCTTTTAATATCCTAATATTCATTTTGTACCCTTAGGTGCACTTTCTCTCACTCACCATTGGAAATTTCAGACTCTTCCAAATCACAAGGTTGACTCCTCCTAGTTATAGGGTAAACTCTCCCTAGGATAAGTATCATACAAAATATAGTCCTCCATGAAAGTGTGATGCTTTTCTTTAGGCTAATCATAGACGTTTGCTCTACATTTCCAATGAGAGCAAAATTTAGATGTTGACAACTGAGTAAGAAAAAAATTCGGTATCGACATGGCATGTTTATCATGGACATTTCCTTCTAGAGTACTCACCTCTACCTCCAAAATCACCTCATCTTCCTCAACCTCTCATCTAATCATGTTGATGAAATTAATTAATTTAAATTAGTATGACAAATAAATTTTTATGTAAAATTTGATGGACTCTCTTCCCTAAAGTAAATGATGAAAACACAATATAATGTAGAGGCAAATCAACATGCAATTTACAAACTAAATAACTTACAAAAATAAATTAAATAATTTAATCAGTAGTTATAAAATATTTAAATACATATGTATTAATTTGAACATGAATTTTTTTGTTGAAAAAACAACTAACTAGTCAACATCTTCAAAGTCTTCATGTTCCACATCCTTGTCTTGTTCCTTAGTAGAATAACTTTCAAAATCTGACTCATCTAGTGTGTCTGCTTCATTGTCATTAATAGCTATCAATGTCTTACTTAGATAATTCAAAGAGATACGATAATCGTTTATGTTAATCTCAATATTTGATAGATATCTATCTCATAATCTTTAAAAAGGGCATCTTAAGTCAGTCTATAAGTAAAACTAAAGTTTGAAAAATCAATGATAGACAGTATTTATTTTTCAAATAGTTCATTAGTCATGCTTACTGTGCCTTAAACTTGCATAAGGAACAAAATAAACTTGAGCTACTAGCAAAGTCTAGACAAATGACTCATACTTATTTTATCTCATTGTCTGGTTGACATCCATAAGATCATATGATTTATGTACTTTTGCGCCTACATTCGGTGATGGGTCAAATCATTCACACTTGAAGAAAATAATTCATTTTATTGGTAACACAGTTTATTCTAGAATTTTCCTAGAAGCTTCTAAATCCAAGGAGAATGCCCACAATATGAGAATCAAGCACTTGCGCATCTTAGAGTCATGGCATGTGCCCGCCATTCTTACCAAGGCCACACCTATAAAGACCCCTTCAATTAAAAAAGGACAAATCTTTCTTTTCAACCAAGAGAGACGAGTAAAAAAGAAAGAACTCAGCAATATTGAAGAACAGAATACCATCCATGGATTAGTGAGAGAGAATCCCCAATGGTTCATTAGATAACAGTCAAATAGAGAGAGTCTTCAAAAAAAATTTTAAGATAGAGTTTTTTTCTTTTTCAAGAAAGAAATGTTTTTATTTTCTTAGCAAGATTGATACATGTTCAAGAGTGTAAGATTTTTATTTTTGGTAAAGGTCTTAAAGGGTCATTACACTGTATTAATATGTAAACATTTTCACTATGCAGTTCTTTATTGTGAACACTCTGAATACATGAAAGTGAAATGCCTTTGTTATCTTTGTATTTTCTTAATATTCCCTTGAGTTCTTAATACATTTTCAATGTAATATGCTCTCCTTTATCGTTTCTACGTCGTATGACCATTCTTTCCACATAAATGAATTTAAGAACAAAGTGTGTGCAAGGGACAATCCTCTTATGGAGTTTTAAATAAACCTATTTTATCTTGAGGGGATGGGAGTTGGTCTTGGGGTCTCTTTTTTATCGTCACTTAAAAATGTCATTTTGAGTACTTTTTGACAATTTTAAGAACCAAAATTCCTTTTTTGCATTTCTTCCAAGACTCGAGGACTTGATGAAAAGCAACCTCTAGGGCCTTAAATAAAATGATCTTAGAAACTAAGTTTTCATCATTCATGCATTCTTTGAAAAATGTTTTTTTTTTCTGTAATTATATGTTGCTTTGTATGAAAATCAAGTTCAAATCTTTTTTAGTTGATTGAATATTTTTCATTTCAATTGGTTAAAGCATAATGAGGGTGGTAATCCTTCCTCATACGTAATTGACTCACGAATATAGTTTTCTCGGTAAAGTTTGACTTGTACCAAAACTTTTCTTTTGCATTTTTTTTTGTTTTTTTAACTTTTTATGAAAAAGGATTTGAAGAACAAGCAAAATAATTTTCCATGGTCGATCATACCCTAAAAAAGATAAGTGGCAAATCTTATTGTTTTTCATAATTTTCATTAACAAGTCAACGAAAAAATGAATTTCAAGATTCACTATTTCTCAAGAGAAAAGACTAATTCTCCCACATTTTCTTATCACAAAGAAGTGGAGTGTCCTTTTTTAGCATTGTCCAGCTTTAAGCCCCATTGTAGTAGCTTGGCAACTGCACTAGGAAATGAACCTACTATCTCTGGTTTCATAAAGCTAAGCCAAAGTTAAAACCGAAAATTATATAATTCTCAATCGAGTGAAATCCAAAATTATGAGCTTGATTCCCTTGTGGACTTATCTTTTTTTTATTTTTTCCCTTTTAATTAATATGTTTTGAAAACATAAATCTAATACACATGTCATAATGATGCATTACATCAGCCTATACCTCAGCTAGGTCCTTTGAGGTCGTATTCCTATTAAGAAGGGTCTGAAGCTAGTGTTTAAAAGGTACCTAGTCTCTTTATGTGATGTGGCTCACCTTACTCAAATTGAACCCCATTTTTGTTTTCATGATTGAAGGGAAAGTTTTCTTCCCAAGTACCCTTATATAGGTGACCATGGGCCAAGAGTACCTTTCTTGCTATTTAATAGCCCATAGAAGTTTGGAAACTTGACAAGACCTCATTTTGGGTTAAGTCACCAATTATTAATCCCTCATGCTAGTCTTTAGTACAATCGGATTTTAAAAACCTTAGGTTACAAAAACACCCCCATAAGACACGAACATTGGTTAGAATGATCAAACGTGATAGTGATTCTATGCTAACTTATCATGTTATTGTATCTTCATGTATCATCTTGCATGACATTGACATCAAGAAACTTTTTGACGTCAAGCTTCAAGCACAACAAAATTTCTAAGGTTTGTCCCTATTCTAGTTAGAATTCCTAACCATGAAAAATCCTAACATATATGATGACCCTTTCTTAAGTGTAAAAGTGGTTTGAGAAGAGTAAAGGATATTTGGTGATGCTTTACCTCATGGTTTTCGAATAAACTTAAAGAAAATGGTTTCTTTAGGTCTCAAAAGGCATTTATCAACTCTTTGATAGTTTTAGAATGAGACCAGCTCCAATGATAAGTCCAAGTTTGCAAAAAAAAAAAAAAATTCAGCATCATCGTAGATATCTTGCATATTTGGGTAGAAGAAACTTTAGTTTAAGGCAGTTATTCGTTTTTGGGACCTTTCTTATCATTGCTTCCATTTTAATAACATGGATCTAGCACTTACTCTGGAGAAATGTGAGGCATTCTTGCGGGTTAACAATGCATAATCCATTGGGATGTATTTTAAAATTAAGAAACTTAAACGAATATTGCAATAGTGGTCGAAACAAAGGCATACATGAGCAGGCACTCCGATAGTATTCGAAAAACAAAAGTGACTATTTAAGTATCCCTATTCGATTCTTGGAACAGCTAATTCATCAATATAAAGGCAAGGAAGGAAACCTATCAAGACTGGCCATTGCACTCTATAACTTCATTATATGCCTCCAAGCACTAGGACGTGTATGCAACCATATTGTCCTTTTTGCACATTTCCTCGTACGAGGAATAAACCCTACCCCTATAATTCTTATGAGATCATAAATTCTCTAAGATGTGTTGGAAAGACAAGCAAGTAGAGGATTATTGGCACAATAATTCTCAATGTGTGGGTCAAAACACATTTGGATTTCTCAATGGTCTTCATTCACTTTAGAAGTTTGCAAAAATCCAAATAAATGAAAATAAAACTATGCATGAGTGTTTATTATTCTCTTCACCTTGAAAAAGAATGATGTTAGATAGGTGGTCCTATGATTGAGGTTTATGTCATTCTTATGAAAAGGTGGATCCCAATCTTTAGTCATTTTGTTTGGTTTCCATCACTATGTAAGATAAAACCCTTTGTTGGTACTCATGCAGGTTGGGATTAGACAGTTTATCTTGAATACACATCAGGTCTAAAGAAACAATGTAATTACCAGTTCTAATTAATACTTATAAGCGGATCACGAGTGGCAATCCTTTTGCAAGATGGCACGAAGACAATGAGACCATGCGAGGATACAGTGAGTAAAAAAAGAAGCTAGTCTATAACATGCTACTCTCAATATGGTGTTGTCATTATCAATTTGCTTTTGTTTCGATACTTGTTCCTAGAAGAACATAAACAGATAAGAACCAGTAATATGCTCAAACAGTTGAATTTAATAACTTCATTTTGCAGAAAAAACTAAAATCATTATAATACAATGCTTTAACTGAGGAGCAGATAATAAATAGCTAATAACAGAAAATGATTAATTCAAGGAGTACGCAAGAGAGTTAGAGTTTTATATGGCACAATATGACTCCAAAAATAGACAAATTCAAGTCTTCTCACCACAGGTCTAGAAAACAAAATATCTGCTTATAAATTAACAGTCATTAGGAGGAATTAGCTTGAAAAGAGATTATGAGACTTTAACCCAGTTTTTACAACAAAATTGAGTAAGAAAAATGTCCGCTCGAGAAAAAAATTATAACGGATAAGCACTTGGTTGATGATTTTTTTAAAGAGAAGAAAACTAAAGAACAAGAACACCATAATCAAATCAATCATCAGTTAGCCAAAATTAATTAAGAAAAAAATTACAGGCTAAACAAGATAGATGATTTTCAAAAGATAAAGGATAGTCTAAATCTCACTTGGGAAAGAAAGGCAATTATAGAAAAAGAAAGCCAAAGAAATCTACACACAATGGTGTCAAGATAAAAGATGTTCTGCTTAAGATTCTAAGCATGCCCAGACTTTGATAAGACAAACTAAGCAAACCATCGAGGAAGCCTTTATTTTCAAGCATGACTAGATCATTTTGAGCAACTTATTTCTAAAGATAAAACTTGGAATTCATATGATATATCAGTTTTCATTAGAAGGCCACAGGCCATCTTTTAGAGAGTTTTTAATGTATTTAATCATGAGCCTAATGTTAGGTACCATTAACAAATCATTAATTTTTTAAATTGTTATGCCAAACTTGACGTCCATTTTTGCCTGAACATTCGCATCATTAACATATCCTGCATACATTTACATTAATAAAATTAAAAATATTAACAATAAGGAAAATAAATGATTGTTTGATTTTTTGATTGTATAATACCCAATCTCGAGCTTAGCTATTTGAAATGGAAGATCAATTGGCCCATATTGAGAGATTATAGTAAGCCCAAGCTTGCATGAGAAAATGAAGAAGAATCATCATGATTTCTTGCTCACCATTATAGATTAATTTCAATAAATGATAAGCTCTATAGGGGCTCTACTAAAGGGGGAAGCCCCCATAGAACTAGAATAAGAAAGGGTCTAAACCCCTTGAGTTTCAATATGAGACCCCCAGCTCAGTAACCGTTGGAACATGTTGGAACATAAAACAGCTAGTGTCTTGAAGGTGATGGATAAAGCTCATAAAGTCATCTAAGTCCCCGATGTGGATGATCTTATTGAATTGGAATGCTTGGGGATCGATAACCCCTTAAACCAGAAGGTATTGGCCAAAATAAAAAGGTTAATAGAACAAGTTAGGTTCGTGAAATAGGAGAAAGAGGTTATAGGGATAGACATCATCAATATGGGTTAGTGACTGGCTTGATTATCCTTTTAAAGTTCAAGGCCTTGGAGTTTGACAAATACTATGGGGCTCACTGTCTTCATACTTATTTAAAAATATTTTCATATAAGATTCATGAACATGAGGGGAACTAGAAGCTCCTTGTGCATTGCATTTAAGGTAGCCTCATGGATGAGGTACTTGGGTGGTATATTAACCTCAAGCCGACCAAGATATAGGGCTAAAGAGATCTAGCTACTATGTTCCTCCTCCATTTTCCACATATGGAGAGACTCGATTCCAATCGAGTCACTCTTCAATGCATAAGCAAGAAAAATAATAAGACCTTCAAATAATATGCTACTCAATAGAGAGAAACAACAGCTCATGTGTAACCTTATCTAACAGGCACTGAGCTTTTCCATACATTTCTTGAGACATCAAAGCCCCCACTATGCAACCATTTAGTCATAATTGTAGGAAAAAAGTTTGTACGGATAGTACAAACACGAGAATTTATTAAAAATGCCCTTTGATCGGGCAATCTAGAAGATTCTACTAAGAATTCAACTAAAATGGGATTGGTTTTTTACATCTCATCTCATTTTAGATATGCCTTTGATATGGCTGGTTTTTTACACTACATCGAGCACTATGCCTTAATTATGACTTGTTTCCCACCTTATACGAGGAACTCAACTTAGATGGGATTGGTTTCTTACCTTTCATCTATTTTTATTTATACCTCACATGTGGTTGGGTTCCTACCCTACATCAGGTTCTAACACTGCCTCAAATGTGGTTGGTTTCTTATCCCTCAATACGTGCTAACATAGTGTTAAATGAGATTACCTCTCATCAACCACCACAGCCTTAAATGTAACTGGTTTCCTATATCACATCAAGTATCCTAACTAAAAGCTCAAATGTGATTTGCTTAGACCTTAAAATGAGTACTATCTACATTCTAGATGTGATTGGCATAAACCTCACATCAGGGTAGCCAAGTATTGAGTCTAGTAATTTTGGCAAAGGCTAATATAGTAAGCCCCTATCGTCACTATATTTATCGTGTCATGGAAGGCATCTAGAAGCAAATCTTGGTATAGAAACCATTATTGGGGTGTTTGAAAGGATACCACATAAAAGTCTTCAAGATGGACATTTTAGGTCCTTGTTGGTGCCCATATTCATTGTACCACAAAAAACTTAAAGGCAAGTTGAGCTCATGTCCTGGTAAATGACAATCACGTGATCTTGACAAACATATAGCATGGAAGTTGTTTCATGATTTTGATATGAATGCCTCAAATCATGATATCCAAAAATATATAAATACAAGTAAATATATTAAATCTCTTTAAAAAAATCTATTCTAAATCAAAATTAATGTGTTGAAGTTTTTTTCCAAATTCTTATTCTCAAAGTATTGTACAAAGAAGGTTAGCTATTGACTTTTAATTTTGCTCTTAAAACTTTATTTCTTTAACAGATTATTTTGTAGCTACATCAGGATTTACTATAGATCTTTTAATGGGCTCTGTGTCCTATTTATCCCGTTGAGTGCAAGGTTAGGAGTCTTTACTAATATTGCTATCCCTAATGACACATCAAAACTTAATTCATCGTAGCTTATCTACAAATACATCAGGTTTCTCGCTCAGGAAACATTTCGGGTGAACTCATTGAGTTTAAAGGTAGAACCCATGTTATGAACTCATCTGGAAAAGTTTAGTCCTATTCCTCGGTTTGCTCACATCGGGATTTTAACCCAAAAGACACATCGAGGTCAATGCCTTGGGCAACTTGAAGCTGATTTGTTCACATCAGTTAAAATGTTAACATCAAGATCAATGCCATAGGATTCTCAAGACAATAATAACCATCTCAAATATTTCAAATATGAATGGAGACTTTGGATTTTGAAAGTACAAATTTCATTAATCAAATGAAAGTTGGTACGTTAGAAAGAAAGAAAAACAAAGAAAAAACACAATCTTAAGGCCTAGGCTAGGCTATAGCCTCAACTACTTCGGGAGTTGAAGACACAGCTGGAGTTTGACCATTAAGAGTAGTAGTAGACGTTTCCTCATCTGTAAGCCTCTCAACCACTTCTTCTTGATCTTTGAGTGAAAGCTCTAAATCCTTAGAATTGACTGGTGAGGTTTCAGTTGGAAGCGCACCCATGAGAGGTTTAAGTCATGGTATTAGTCTTGGATCTCTTGAACAGTGCACCTCTTAATCAACCAATAAAGTCTAAAGGCCTGTTCCCCGATTTTGGCCTTATATGCATCTATCATTATGAATTCGTAAATTGGCATGACATTGGACTTCCTCCTAAACTGCTTCTATCTTTTCCATATGTTGTAGGATAAGCTCATTCTTCAGATAGGCTATCTTAGCTTCGACATTGGCCTCCACCTCACTTTATCTCATCCATCTATCTTTCAGCTTTCATCAAGAGGCTTTTTGACTTCTTTATTTCAGCTATGTAGGAATGGGCTTCGTTGACGGTGTTAGCAACTAAGTCATTAGCAACTTCAACCTCTTTCATGAAAGAGTGAAGGCTAATGCTAGTATGGAAGTACTTATTGACTAATACAACCATTCTTTGCGTAAACTGCAAATAAAAAGATATTCAAGTCAAAAAACCTGCAGTTATTTTTCTATAAAGTAATAAAGTAAAAAAAAAAAGTAAGTATCCAAGAAAATATTATTGTTCTCCTCCTCTAACTATCTCATGTGAAGGAGAAAAAATTTTAGTAGCAAATCTAACACAAAACTAGATTAGTCCAAGAGCATTCAACTGGGATATTTCACTCTAACATGAACATCTCCTCTAAAATAAGAGGCTCTGATTCACTAAGGATATCTCTAATGCATCCATCAAGCCTCTATCTATTAGGTCACTTCCCTTTTCTCCACTTCTTTTTCTAATGGTTGGGAAGTGGTGACCACCATCTTCCTCTCTTAGAGGTAGGGGCATCTATCTTTGGGCCAACACTGACCATTTTTCTCTTCAGGGTAGCCAGTGGGGACTGACCCCTATACTAGATTTTAGCAACAACTCCAAGGGAAGAACTTACTCCAAGGACATGCCTACTGAGGGCCATGTCCATCACTTCCCTCAACTAATTAATCCTTAATGACTCGAGGAACGACACTTTGGGTGCCCATTTCTACAAGATCTATAAAGAAGCTAAGGAAATATAGTTAACACTTATACAAGCATAAATAATGTTAGACTATTTGAAATTTAAACCAAAAAGGACAAAAACCTGATGTGGCGTCAGCCCTAGAGGCCACACCGAGAATAAGAGACTTAGAGTTTGAGGCCCAAATCCATCATCAAGTTGAACCCCCTCGCCAAGGAAGGAACTGGATGCAGTAATGGAAAGGACTGCTCGCCCTTATCGAGAAGACCTTTCTTGGCATAGGACTTGGAATGAAAATTGGATTGGTTATCTACCCCTCATTAAGGTAGACCTACTCTTCGAGAATATGACTTGCTTCAACTTCAAGGTTACAAAGATCGAGATTTTTTTGATGAGCATGAGTTAGGTTTTTCCTCAATACTCGAGCCCAAGACTTCATCAATTAATCTAGAGGTTTCATTAAATTTAGAGGTTTTGGACCAATACGTAGTGGCTTTAACCATAAACATCCTATCATTATTAATGTGGTCCCTAAAGCTATTTATGCTGCTCTGATCATAAAAGGATTTGAAGACCAATGTAAAAGATAGGGTAGACATTTTTATTATGGACTTTCCTAGAATGTTCATTCTAAGAGTTCAGGTGTGGTTACATTTTGGGCCATAAGGCCTAAAAGTATTTTTAGGTCTGGCCCTTGTTATTAGATGAACAAATTTCAGAAACCAACTTTAAGTTGATACTAACCGAATAGTGGAATTTGAATTCTGAGTTCTTGCCATCCTTATGGGCCTTCAATCGAAAAGTTTGGTAAAAAAGGAAAACAGAGAGATCTGTATAGTCCATGGACATGATTTCAGAAGCCAAAGCCAGCATAGAGTGCCAAAAGTTAAGCATAAGCTGAGAAGAGAAAATCCTAAATTGTTTACAAATGTTTTGGTAAAAAATGGGGATTCCTCGAGACTGTCTTCTAAGACCATGGTAAACACATGCATGATTTCTACTAGTATATTTAGTTTTTATTTATTTTATTTATTTATTTCTACCAGTGATATCAAGGTAATAATGCCTAGGCATTACGCTAGGCCATTTATCACAAGGAAGATTACACTTATTAGGTACCTAGGCAAGATGCCATGGCACTATTCTACCAAAAAAAAAAAGAATTAAAAAAGTCAGAAAGAAAGAAAGGAAGTTGCCATGTGCAACATCTCTTCTTTCTTCCCCCTTCTTTCTTCCCATACAAAACATCACAATTCCCACATTCACAGCATCAGGGCCAAGAGGATTGAGATCTTTGTCTAGGTATTTTCTGTCCTTTCTTACTTTAACATTTCATTTTCTGAGTGCATTGAGGACACCATTTTGTTTAAGTGTGTGGAGAGGTTTTTATCTTTTTCTTTTTAATTACATTTTTATCAATTGTTCTAATCAATTAAATATCTCTTTAAGATAATTGTATGCGTACTTATTTTACTTTGGAAATCATCTGTCATTTATGATGAGAATTGATTTTCAAAATTTTTGGTTTTAATTATTTGAGAGCATTGATTAGCGATTAAATATCACTTTAGATTATGCACAAAGAAGTTGATTATACTTGAATAATTTTAATAGATATATTTTGGCAAGTATTACGAAGAATCCTTATTCTCTCATATTAATATTTTGTTTGAGTTTGAAAAGCAGAACTTTGATGTTAAAACTCTCCCCCAAGACTTTGATGTTAGAACTCTTCCCCAGGACTTTTAAGGAAAATGACAATTAAGAGGACATTAGAGAATGATTAAGACATTCAATTCTTTCAACCATTGACAAATCAACCAATTCCTACTTTGATGTTCCAAGTGAACATCCCAAGTAAGCCAAGTTAAGCCTGCATTATTTTAGCTAGTTTATTTGACACCCCATCTTTATTTAACCTAAAATATTATTTATTTCATTTCATTTTCTAAAGTAGATTTAAATTATGAGGCACTATATGAGTAAGAAAATATTTGACTAAATGCAAAAAGATAAGTATGGGAAATTTTTTTGAAAAATAGGTCAATATAAGAGGCATACAAAGAAAAAGAAGAGAAGAAAAAGAGAAGGAAAAAAAGAAGAGAAGAAGTAAAGAAAAACAAAAACAAAAAGAAGAACAAGAAAGAAAAAGAAGAAAAAAAACAACAAAAAAAAGATGGAGTGCATGAGAAAAATTTAGAACTCTAAGTAGAATTCATGAATTGCAAAAGTGGTTACAATGATATGGATTACCTAACAAGATGAAATTTGGCTTTAATTATTTGTTTGTGATTGCGGTAACTAATGGATGAGATTATACATGTTCCCCACCCAAAGTGCTGCTCCACTTAGATAGCTGACCCGAGATTGAGAGATACATTTGTATTTTTTTTTAATGAATTTTATGATGCTTATTGATTCTCTAAAACTCTTAAAATATTTAGTAATTTCCTTACCCATTTTTTCATGAGTCACAAATGACTCCATGCCTGCATTACAACCAATTTTAAAGATTTTTTTTTAACTACTATTGAAGCTTTAATGCAGTAAAGATTATTTCTAAGGGAAAGTATATGACATGAATTCCTTAAATAAAAACCATATTATCATTTTTATGAGATTTTCAAATGTCTGTTAGGCCTAATGTGAGCATAGATTTTATGCCATGTACATTATTTGTAAACACACACTCGATTTAATTAATGACTTAAGTATGAGCTTTAGAGTGATTGATGACTTGAATTGATGTTTGGACCAACCTTGATGCTATTATTTTCAATAGTCTCTAAGGTTAAAGAACAAGGGATCAGTATCTTTGTTTTAATTATAGTCATGTTCCATATTTACTTAAGGGTAAGCACCAATAAGTGTGAAGGAATTTGATAAGTTGTTATTTCCTTATTAAATTTTTATTAATCCTCTACACTTATGCATTTTAATCCTTATACTTTTATATTAAATATGATTGCTTTATGGTGTCTAGGTGTCCCAAGGCTTAGAAGAATAAATGGAGCAGAAAAAAAATAAATAAAGAGAAAAAAAAAAGCCCAAAAGATGCAACAACAATTAGGCATCATGGCTAAGCATATGATCTGCAAGAAAAAATAGCTTCTGGGAGTGTAGACGTTATGTCCAGCTATTGCACATTGAAAAATGACATGATTTCTGGATGCTTAAGCACTATACCTAAGCAATGCTTGTTGAGAAAGGTAATGTTGCTGGGAGCTTAGGCATTATGCTTAGGTATTATGAAATAAGAAACGTATATTTTAAATTTTTATTATTTCTGTTTTGTCCCTAGTAAAGACTAACTATAAAAGGACACTTAAAGTTGGTTCAAAGCTATTTGGAATGAAAAAAAAAAGTTATAAAGAAAGAAAGAAAGGGAGAAAAAGTTCAAAAACTTCAAGATTAAAGATCAAGCCATGAAAGATTCAAGAAATTCAAGATTCTTTTATCTTTTATCTTTTATCTTTTATCTTTCTCTTTAACTCTATGACAAAGATATTTGATTTGCTTCTGTTTTTAGTTATGTCACGGTAAATTTTTAGCAGGTTAAGGGTACTTTCAAAACCTTAGACATGATTCTATGTGTTGGATAACTATTCTTACAATTTTCATGATTTGAATTATTTGTGTTCTTCTACAATTCATGTTATTGTTATTTCATTTTATTTGGGTGGTCAAGTAAATAGGATTTTATAATGATCTAAAGCTAAATTAATGTTTTGATTCAGAATTGTCCTGAAGCCTAATTACTTGTGGTAAATTAAGATTAGTGATTATGGCTAAGTTTTTTGTTGATTTTGATGCAAAATATATCTCAAGTTAAATGAATCACCTCTATCATCTTAAGTTAAATGAATCACGTCTATTATATTTGTTATTTGGATTAACTTATCTTTTTTATTTTAATGGTCCTATTAGATTAAATATAAGGCACCTGTCTACTATGTTGTTTAATGAGAAAAAATTAAATAACAACGCACATCTTTATTTAAAAATAAAGTAAGAAAAAATTTGGATTACAAAGCTTATTTTTATCTATGGTTAGTAGTTTTAATTAGAGATTACGGGATAATATTATTTTCAACACTTGGATAGTCGTCTAAAGGTGGAGAATGAAATCTTAACCATTTGTTTTTTATTGATTTACCTTACATTTGTCTTTCATTAATTCTTTCTCTTTAATTTGTAAGTATTCAATTTAATCCTCAAAAATCCCCTTCATTTACTTTCATGTTTTTTAAGTTTTAATTTAATTTAGTTTCTTTTATTTATTAAAAATTAGTTATAATTAGTCCTCATAGACTCAATTCCTATTATCCTTATACTAATCTTAAAGTGATTATAACAAGATCTAAATTTGATACAATTACTAACCCCACATCAATAATAAAAATCCAAGTTGCAAAAGAAAAAAAAAACTAAAAATGTTAACTATTGCAAAAGAACAAAAATCTGAGAAAGAAGAGGGAGAAAAAAAAACAAAATCCATATGCCTAAGGTAACAACTAGTAAAATCACGTTGTCTAACTCTCCAAATGGTAGGGAAACGGAAAATTAAAAGCCAATAATCACGAAGACAAATGTATCATGACTCAAAAAGGGCCAGGATTTAAAGTTTGAAATATTAAAGGGTGCATGTGATGCCACGCATTAAACGAAGCCAAAAAAGAATAGGCATCAAACCATGACACTTTGCTTGATGGGTAACATGTCGCTAGGTAAAGCTTTTAGCAATCGGAACGCATAACCATTTTCAAGTCCTTTATTCAAGCATGTTCGTTAACTATCACTTCAATTGTCTATCATTTAAGCCACATTTGCCTAGCTTATTTTTATGGTTAAGAAGTCTGAGATATACTTCAACTATACAAATAGTATACCTCAAAACATTTGGTTTCAACTATTAAAACCAAAACTAGTTTATTTTTATTAAAAAAATTAAATATTTTTTTTTAAAATTAATAAATATTATGTAATTATTTTTAATTAAAAATCATTTTTAAATTAATTTTTAATATGATTTATTTATTATGTTGAGATTAAAAAAAAAAGTAAGTTCCATAAAAGTGGCAAATTAGTTCGTTTCATTTTAAGCTTTTATATTTTAATATATTAAAATTTTTAAAATATTATCATTACATGGAATGCGAAAAGGATAATATTCTTCTCATATATATATATATATACATATATATATATATTGGATTTAAATTAATTTTTATATTTCTATTTTTTTGAAACCTATATGAAAAAAATAAATGTTCAATAAAACTTTGACGTTGATCTTATGTTACCAATCAAACCTCATATTTAAAAAGTGATAAATCAAATCTTAACCTTTCAATTTGGTCTAAATTGTGATTTAATTAAAATGATTACAAAAAATTAAAAATATTTGTATTGTTAAAATATCTCAAAAATAATTCAAATAAATTATTCACTTTATTTGAGGTTGATCCTTCAAATTTAACAATTTTTTATGCAAGATCAATTTTTTGAAGTTTTTATATTTTTGATAGTTTAAATTTAATATATATATATATACATATATATATATATTCATACTTAAAAATTTCTAAATTTTTTTGTAATGATAGCTCAAATACTTTTTTATATTTATAAATTAAAATTCATTATATTAAATCTTTAATTTAAATATTTTTAATTTTTAAATTTTTTATACGATTTAATTTTAATCAAATTAATAGATGAAAGCTCAGTTTATCCTTTTTTAAACATAACAATTTGAGTTGTAACATCAGATAAATATCAGAATTATATGGAATGTTCATAAAAAAATCATATCAATTATGAATTTAGCTAAAAAAATAATCTTATATTAGTGATTTAGATTTTTTTTTTGATGAATTAAAGGTTTTGAATGAAACTTTACAAATAAAAATAAAAACACTTATTTCCAATATTAGATCATATATATATATATATATATATATGAAGCTTTTTTCCAAATGCGTGAATTGCTTATAAAATATTATTAACAACTGTAATATATGTGTATCATCTACTTTGTAAAGGTCAGACACCCATGTTCCAAGAACATATAATCCTATTACATGAAATTTGCCAAAACCAAAACAAGCCACTCTTGAAAGAAATAAATGAATTTCAAAGATCTTGGGTAAATCCGAAGAAGGTTTTCTTGTACGTTTATCATAAAATATGTCTGGATCCCAATACACTCAATGCCAGATAGCTAACCAAGAAGCACAAGCCAGAAAAACACAATATGTGCTCCGATTACACCTTCCTAACTTTAAATACCTAGATTCCTTATAGTCCTTCCTATAATACTCCAATCGCCCCATGAATTGGTTATTCTTTTCAAATATATCTAATATCTAAAATCTCTTTTGAGATACTTACATATTCTCTTCACCATATTCTCCTAAAATCTTACTTAAGATACTCAAATCCACCTAAAATCTATCATGAGATGCCCCAAGCTTTTCCATACACCATCTCTACAAGCCACTTAAGCATGCTTTCAAAAAACCACAATAAAATGATTATTTTTCATAATATAATATTGACTTGGGTGTA
The DNA here is from genome assembly GCA_021397835.1 of Moringa oleifera. NCBI lineage: Eukaryota > Viridiplantae > Streptophyta > Magnoliopsida > Brassicales > Moringaceae > Moringa > Moringa oleifera. The sequence goes on from JAJFZO010000087.1 coordinate 5,850,597, forward strand.
AGAGTGTCTCTTTACTTTTTTGCCGGTTCTTTACGGTTTTTTTTCCTCATAACTAGCCAAACATCATGGCTCCCGTCAATAATATGTAAGATAACTATGACATTATATCAAACTTTTACTACTTTGTTAATAGTTTTAATATATTGCTTAATATATATATATATATATATATATATAAACTTATTATTTTCTTGTTAGTTACAAGCTGATCCAACAATGAGATAACAAGTTTTTCTCTAAGTTTCAACCTTATAAGCAGCCTTCTACCTCATAAGGACAACTCTAATATATATATATGACTTGATTTTTACTTGTTAGTTGTAAGCTCATCCCTATAATGAAATAACAAGTTTTTTCCCAAAATTTTACTTTCATGAGCACCCATGTGCCTCACAAGCATAGTCCTAAGAGGCTGTGGAATGAACCTGCAGTCGAAGACACACCTTTTTAGCTAACCTTACTATTGGTATGGCAAGGCTCACACTTGGTAATCTTGCCATACATAAGGTAGGACACACATGCCAAAATTCAATTCGAAATGTAATCTTCCTTTACAAGTTATTTTTGTTCCCTATGATTCATAAAGGGCAAATGATGATGCATATCCTATATTTTGCCTGAAAATTTTTGGATCAACTTAGATTTTCAAATTTATCTAAAATTTCTCTTGAGATACTCAAATATTCTCTCCATTATATCTTCCTAAAATCTTTTCTTAAGATACTTGGATACTCTCTTTATTACATCTTGAAATCTTAGATATAATATCTTGACATATTCTCTCCACCATGTCCCCCTATAATTTCTCATAAAATACTTGCAAATTGAAAGTTTTGATAAACGTAAAAGAGAAGTCTCTACCCTAAAGTCTATAAAAGAGAACTCAAGTATGTTATTGAGGTAATATAATGATTATTTTTCATAATACGGTTGGAACCTTCCTTTATTTTTTTGTAAGTTTTTTTTTTTTTCATAATCAATCAGATCAATTTTTAGTGATAAAAAGTTACCATTATCGAAAGAAGTTTTTTCAAAATTAAAATTAATAAAAATTTACTTATATTCAATTATGTCATAAATAATAAATAGATTAATATTTTATCAATTGATAAAAAAATTTATTATCAAAACTTAAATATCAAAATGTAATTAATAATTTTTTATTTTAAAAAAATAAAATAAATAAATTATAAATAAAATATTATATTTTTATATAAAAATAATTACAAAATTATTTTGATTTATTTTACTTGGACCCATCTGGCCTTTAGCCATCCCATTGTGAAGTTTTGGATATGTTGAAATATGAGGTCATATAAAGGGCTTAAAATATGTCTAAAACCTAAAAAATCCAACTCAAATTTTATTAACAATAGGCTCCAGTTAGAAGCCTAAAACAATCCATATAATAAGGGGAGACTTTAGGAGCCCACATCTCTGACACAGACTTGAGAATTAAACTGTGACAGTCATTAACACCACTATAATAAACAAATCTCAGATAAGATTAACACTTTTTTGGATTTATTATTATTTTACTGAAATATATATTGATTTGGATGTAAAAATGATCTTTCATCAATCATCAATATTTTCTTTATTTGTAAACCCTCTTTTTATTTTTAAATCCACCATTATTTTAAATGTTTTACTGTTTTTCATATGTTTGTGCAATTTTTAAAAGTATCAAATCATTAATAAATACAGAGTAAAATTAATAGAGAACGATAAAATTGAAAAAAAAAATTAATGAAGCCATGTTTCTGTGTGGATCAAGTTTCTCCAAATGACAACGTGACCAAACTCCTTTCGCCAATGAATACGTAAGGCTGCAGTAGTACTCAAAAGCACGACCGGAATTTACGTCTTTTTCTGCTGGTTCTTAGCTAAAAACAGTTGTCTTTTAAAAATAAATTAATAAGAAAAAATAAAAAAACTTTTCCTACTGGCACTTCGTGGAAATGCCACGCCATGGCTTGAGTTTACCCTCAAGTTTGGTTAATACAACAGCTGCACTTTGACACTGATGTAATGCAATCCATCATGCTTGGGCTCCATTGGTGGACCTCAAGACCTGACTCAGTGCCTTTTTTCCTCTTTTGCTCCCTCTCTTCCATTGAGGTGTTGAAGGCAGAGCGCAGTGGGGCAGTGAGTCCCTCTTTCTCCCTTTTTCTTGCTCGGTTTTGGCGTATTGCGTGGGCCGTGGATCCCGCCTAGGCAAAGGCGGTGATGCGTGTCAATCAAACGAGGCGGCTGACACGTGCTGTCCACTCAGCCAAATCCTATGTCCACTTTGCTTTGTTTTCTTTTCCGCAATCAGGATGTTTATTTTGTTATAGGAGGTGGGGGTGATTCCCCTACTCCCACGTAAGTGGCGTGTGGATTCCCCACCTTGACTTCCTGCAACAGCAAATCAAGAATGGAGGCATGGAGATGGTCTTCTTCGTGTTTTTTTTTTGGGATTAGAGCACATGGTGAGTTTGCAGGCTTTTTGGGATGGGTCGCGGCCCATTGAGAAGTGCTTTTTGATGTGAGAAACTATCCGCTTAGTGGGAGGGAAGTGAATGCGACCATCAGATGCGTGTGAGAAAAGTTTCATTATATCAAATGAGGGAAATATATAGCATCTGAGTGGTAGAAAATCTGCCCTCCAAAAATTTCTGGAGCAAGCTTTAATGTCATCCAGTAAATGAAAAAGTGAGTTACAAATGCATGTTAATTGTTGCGACAAACATGTTACAGTGCTCGTTTGGACAAGCCGACTTGATGTCATCTTTCATCGAATAGTTTGGTGTTGCTGAATCAGACTAACCTGTCTTCTGAAAAGTGGAAAGTGATTCTATTGTTCTTGCCTCCAGGCTGCAAATTAGACACAGTTCAAACTTTGCGCTATATATGCAGGGTCATTTACAAATAAGAATGTGACATGACAAATTACAAAAGATTATAACATTTCCATAATAAAAGATATGAAATCTATCTAGTTACTTGGTTATTTACAGTTGCCTAACTAAGAAAACTACAGAAGATGGTGAGAAGAAAGAAGATGAACAAAAAGATGTTGCCAAAGAATGTGAACGAGAAGGCAGGAGACGCACAAGTGTAAGAAGCCCCGAAAGGGTACAGTCATGGATGACCTTGTGGGCAGCCAATAACTGCTGCATCCACGTCTTTTATTGTGCTCTACCATTTGAGTGTTTCAGCAGCCACATTGCCTTTCCTTGCCCTCCCTTGAACTTTTTCATTTGTTGTCTAAACGCTTTTTTCTTCGTTACAGTTCTTAACATATCAAAATAAATAAAAGATAACCAAATGCTCCACATCAATCAAACTCTTTATATGTCAGTAAAATCAGCTGCACTTTATAATTATGGAAGTTATTAGTGGGGTTGCTGTGATCTGTCAGTGATTGATATATGTGTCTCGTGGTAGACCAGTCAGAGTCACGAAAACCCATAGCTTGAAGCCAATCAGTATACGTCACGTGGGGGGATTCGTTCATCAACCTAATTTTGACACATGAAATTTTCATATTAATACAGTTTGGAAACTTAAAGACAGAACATTAAACTCTGAGATAAAAATGTTAAATCAGTTCAGATTTTTTACTTTATCATGGTGATAGCTATCACATTCAATGCAATTCCTTCAAATCCTCAACTACCATAATAGCCACTTAGGAATCAAGTTATTATTCTAAATTCAGCATTAAAAAATTTGAAATATCTTCTCATAAAGACTAGGAGACCGTTCCCAACAGTTATAAAAGCACACCTATAATATTACTTCAAATCCTCAACTACCATAATTCCCGAGCCCCAAACTTACCCAATTCAAGTCAAAGGCATTTTTCAAGGGATAACAATCAACATGATTTATGGATAGCTTGAACAAAAAATAATGGCTCTCGGAAAGAACGCTTTCATTGACACTAGAACTAGAAGAAACTTGTGAGCCACCACCATTACTCAAGCTTCAATCGACATAGCTGCCAATGTCTTTTCGCTAGTGGAGGAGAATCATCCTTAATTCACTATGTCCAAACACTTGAGCAGCAATAGAACAACAACACTAGTTGTTCGAAACCAAACATGAGCAGATTTAGGAAATGCACAAGATCATCTCCGGCAAAAATTTATCCAGTGCATGAGGGCGTCGCTACCTCCCTACGAAGAACAAACTAAATCTTTGCCTATAGGATCTTGGTCTTACCTTCCTTCACCCCTACCACAACTTGAAAATGCGACTCAGGCAATTCCTCTTGTTGACATTACTACCCAAACCTCACCCAAAACACAAACTCGACACTCTAGTTCCACCACCACCTCAACAACTCGCCTTTCCCATGTCTTGAATGTCCTACCCCCACCAATCTCCTTCAAGGCTATTAAGTTATGGTAGAAGACCAATGAACTAGATGACCAACACCAACAAATCATTATAGTAGAGTAGCTTGACATTAGCCCCACAATTCGAGACAAATCTCAAGTTCTCAAAAGCAGTAATGGATGAATTTGTCTTAGAGACTACCAAACAACTTAAGATCTAGATTTATGATGATCCTTGGGTGCATTTCAAAATGTTCAAGGATATGTTGTTGTTGCAACAAGCGGTAACCCGCTACATGTTGTTCCCTTTTACCTTAGCAAGAGATGCTTTGGACTAGTGTCACTCGCTCAAAGCTAGCTCTCATTACATCTTTCCAAGAGTTTATGAACCTTTTAGCTACTCACTTTGTTAGTAAGATCAGAGGTATAAAAACCATTAATGATCTTCTTACCTTCATGCAAAACATGGATGAAGGGCTTCATGAGTTTGGTGAAAGATTCACTAGAGATGCTCAATAAATACTTAACTTGACAACTGATGCCATTATCTTTTCCATGAGTAAAGGTTTGATGCAATGCGCCTCGCCTCACTTAAGTCAAACTTTTTGTCTGGTTTCACACTAGGGAAAAGTTTTCTTTCCAAGTACCGTCATGTAGATGATTACGAGCCAAAGGTACCATTCTTGCTAAACTAGCATTAAGGGACGGTCTGGAAGTCTTTAAGAAACTGAAAAAACCTACCAGGCCCAATTTTAAGTCAAGCCACCGACCATAAACCCCTTATCTTAATCTTTACAAAAACCAGATTTAAAAAATCTCAAGCTACATAAACACATCGTATAAGACACCAACCCTAGTTAAAATGACCAAATTTATTTGTGATTTGTCTTGACTCATCTTATTATTTCATTTCCATGCATCATCCTACATGACATCGACTTTTAAGACATCTGGACTTGACATCTTATTACTGCATTGGGCTTCAGGCACAATAGAAATTTCTAAGGTTTATCCCCATTCTAGTCAAAACTCTCATCATGAAGACATCTTGACCTGACATCTGTCCCCAATATGGTTATCATGACCCGTTCTCAAGTCTAAAAATGGTCAGAAAAGGACATTTGGTGATGTTTTACCTTGGGTTTTTGAATAAACATGTAAACATCCATACTATCCCTTTTATACAGTTCCTTGCAAGAGGAGGAAACATTCTTCCTAAAATTCTTGCCGAAATCATAAATTATTTGAATCATATCAAAAGGACAAGTAAAGGAAGGATTATAGGTGCATAAGTTCTTAATGTATGGCTTAGAACAAATCTAGATTTCTCAATAGGTATTCCAAAGGACTCCTTTCATGCACTTTGGGAGTTCATGAAGATTTAGGTGAATCAGAATAGGAGTTTGCATGAGTGGTTTATTATTCTTTTCACTCTAAAGGAACATGATCTTAGATGGGTAGCCTCATGGTTAAGGTCTACATTGCTTTTATTAAAAGGTTGATCCCACTCGTTAGTTATTTTGCTTGGTTTCCATTATTAGGTGAGATATAGCTATTTAACGGTACTCAGGCAAGTTGGATAAGCTACTTATCTTAACCACACATCGGGTTCAAGAAAGTACTAGGTCATATAGTTTTAACCAATGCTCGTAGGCAAGTTACGATTAGCAATTTCTTTGCAAGATAACCTTGAATAAATGGGCAAGAGGGACCACATCAGGATACAGAGAATAGAGAAAAAACTTGGCCTATGACATGCTATTCTCGATGTGGTTTTATCACTATTAGTCTACTTTGATCATACTTATTCCAAAAAGAACATAAAGAGATAGGAACCAATAATTGATCAAAGAGTTAGAATATTAGAACTTCATTTTGCAGCAAAAGCTAAAATCAATATAATACGAAGCTTGAATCCTAGAATGAGCAACAAATACTTTAATAGTAGAAAAGGATCAGTTCAGGGAACGTACAAAAGAATTGGAATACTATGTGGCATAACAAGACTATAGAGATAGATAGATTCAAGCTCTAACATTACAACCAAGGAAGAGAAAACATTTGCTTGCAAGTTAACGATTATTAGGAGGAATCACCCTGAAAAGAGATTATGAGAACTTAACTTAGAACTTGCAACAGATGGAACAAGAACATGATTAGCTAAAGAAAAAGATCAAGATGGATCAACATTTGGTGGGCGATCTCTTCATGTAGAGGGAGACCAAAGAACAAGAATATCAAAATTAAATCAATCATCTATTAGCCAAAATTGATCAAGAAAGAGATTACAAGCTAAGCCAAATGGTTAAGTTTTAATAAAGCTCAGCTTGAAAGAAGGACAATTTTGAAAAGAGAAAACCAAAGAGAGATTTATACGCAGTGGTGTCGAGACAAGAAGGGCATTGCTCAAGATGTAAAATGTGCTCAAAATTTTATCACATAAATGGAATAGACCATGGGAAAAGCCTCTAGCTTCAAGCATGCACTAGACCACTTCAAGGAAGCTATCTTCAAAGACAAGACTTAGAATTCAGATGATATATCAGTCTTTATCAAAAGGTTACATGTCCTTTTCTAGTGAGTCTTTGATGTATTCAATTACGAGCCTAATGCTAGGTACCGTTAGTAAACCATCAATCTTTCAATTGTTATGCTGAATCTTGATGTTCATTTTTGCATGCACATTTACATCATTAACATATAATCACGTTTGCTTGAATAAAATTAAAACATATTAATAGAATAGGTAAGGCCAAAGGTTACCCAATTATTTGAACATACAATACCTGATCTCGAGCTCATATATTTGAAAATGAGGATCAATTGTCCTATATCAAGAGGTTGGAGCAAGCCTGCGCTGAAATGCATGAGAGAATGATGAAGAATCATCATGATCTCTATCTTTTCATGCAAGGACAATTCTCACAGATGATGAGCTCCATTAGAGCACTATTGAAAGAAAAGGCTCCTATGAAATTTAAACTCGAAAGGGTTCATAACCCTTCGAGTTTTACGGTAAGACCCCTCAGCCCAATAGTCGTTGGTACCTTTTGAAATAGATAACAACCCAACATTTTAATGGTGGAAAAAAAAGCACCCAAAGTCATCCAAGTCCTCGATTTGGATGATCTCATTGAACTGAAGCATTTGAGGATTGGTAAACTTCAGAACTAAGAGTTGTTGGCTAAGATAGAAGGGCTGGAAAAATAAATCAGGTGCTTAAAATAAGAAAAAAGGCCATGGAAATAGACATCATTGACCTAAGCCTAGTGACGAGCTTGATCATCCTTTCGAAGTTCAAGCCCTTAAAGTTTGACATGTACAATGGGACTCACTACTCTTGTACTCACTTAAAAATGTTCTTACACAAGATGCATGGTCATGAAGGAAACCAGAAGCTCCTTATTTACTACTTTAAGATAACCTCAAGGATGAGGCACTCGAGTGGTATGCAAGCCTTGAGTCAGCTATAATACAAGGATGGAAAGATCTAGCCACTACATTCCTCCTCTATCACCAACATATGAAGGACTAGATCCAAAGCAGGTCACCCTCCAATAAATAAGTGGGAAGAATAATGAGACATTCGAAGAATATGCGACCTGATGGAGAGCAATAATAGCTTGCATACTTCTTCTCACAGACATTACACTCTCCCAAACTTTCCTCAAAACATTAAAGCCTCTATTGTATAACCATTTAGTCACAATGGTGGGGAGAAAGTTATACAAATAGTACAAACTAGAGAGTTTATTGAGAATGCCTTGACATCAAGCAAGCTAAAGGATTTTGCTACAAGGACAGCTCCATCCTTCATGGAGAAAGAAGAGGCCACCTTTGTTAACCATCTTATGGTCAAAATGCCCCAAATGACCTTTCTTACACATTACTATTTGATCTAAACTTAGGATGTGGTCAAGGAGATCCATTGTCCGATCCCTTTGTCCTTATCGCAAAAAGAAAAAATTTTGAGAAACCCACCCCCAAAGAGGTAAAGGACTCCCATTTGCTTGATTCTTATTTCCTACCATAAGTTGTACCCTCAGCTCCTAGAACAGAAACTGGTAGCTTTGGTGTTCACTTGGCCCGTAACTCCACTACTTTCTAGGTGGTATAATCATGCAATAACTTACTTATACCATTTTGAGGCACAAAGACACACCATTGATGATTTCCTTTCCTTCAAGTATCAAGTGCATAAGTTGATTGACAATAACATCCTATCATTTGAAATAGAGAACGCCTTTATTATGGCAACCATTCCCTTACTTGCTCACTAGGTGAACATAATCCGTTGGGAAGCACCAAATTCAACAGGGAAAGCAAGTGAAGGAGAGAAGGTGGCTCTTATTCATAAATCCAAAGCGGTCATTAAGGTCAAGTTGCCTTATTAATCGACCCACACAGTGCCATGGAAGAACCTTTCAATAATCACGGACGAGGTGGTCAAGAACCTCACCCAACTAGTACATGTTACTAGTAGTGAGAGATGTTATGGACCTTCTCCTGATGAGTTAGCTCTAAAACAACCAATAGGAAGGACTACCACTCTAGACAAGATGAAAAAGATAAGGCCCCTATTTAGCCTATTTTGAAAAATGATGCAATGGACTTTTTAAAGTTCATTAAACAAAATGAATACATGATTTTAGATCAATTGCAAAAGACCCAATAAAGATATCGGTGCTAGCACTTATTCTCAGCTCAAAGATACATAAACAAGCACTCTTACTTATCTTCAAGAAAGTCTATGTACTAACAAAGATAATAATTGAGAATATGAAAGATATTTATAACTATATCACTACTCACAATTGCGTCACCTTTTTCGATGACAAGCTCCTTTTAGAAGGCAAAAACTCTACCAAAGCCCTATATATAACCATATCACATAAAAGGCATACTATTTCATGGGTTCTCATTGATAATGGGTCCTCGATAAATGCCATACTCATTTAGTACCTTGAAACTTCTCCATGTCGACGTGACAACCATTTGTCATACAACTACCATGTCGGTCACGGCCTTAAATGGTAATAGGATTGAAGTCTAAGGAACAATTTATTTGCCCTTAAAAATAGGGCCCTTTATTTACAATGTTGAATTTAGATCATGGACATCCTGGCTTCCTTCAATCTTCTTCTTAGGGCATGGATTTACATGGCAGGTGATGTGCCTTCTACTCTCTACCAAAAGTTTAAGATTGAGGTAAAGGACCGTTTGGTCACCATCTTAACGAGGAAAATATCATAGCCTCTGTTACCAAGGACTTTCCATACTTGGAGGTGTCTAATAAAGACGATAACGCATTCTAAATGTTGGACGTCATCAACATTATAGAATTTGTAAAAGAAAAGCCACTTAAGTTCTTTTTGAACCTGTAGGTTCAAATTAATTAGACTCTCGGCAAAGTCTGCCAAGTCAGTAAAGGATTGGGCAAGCATCTTCAAGGTATCCCAACAGTACTTGAATTACCCAGCCATTCAAAACATTGGAGGATCAATTATCAACTGACCACAAAAGATAAAAATGAGCATAAGAAGTTAAAGAAACTTGGGGGTACTTAGGCCATCACTATGAGAAAACACTTGCTCAAAATTTTTGCTCTCCTTTTTTGGCTTTATGTTGAATCTATTCTAACCCCGATGACTCATCGTGTTGTTCACATATTAGTTAGCAAATCAATAAGTCAGGTTGGGGCTCGACCAGAGTGCTCAATGTTTTTAGACTAAAGAAATCAATAGGAGCCTAATAAACTTATAGTCCTAATGTGATATAAGGGCACAATAAAGAGCTTGTACTTTTCTCTTCTTTATATCATTTTTAATCCTATTTATCTCATTCCTTATTGCTTTTCTAAATTCAAGTCATCTTATTCTTCACTACTTTTCAAAATTCAACTTATCTTATTCCTCTTCTCGAACATGCATGAAAGTCGTTATCTTCATGAATAAAAATTTTCTCCTAATTTAGGAAACCTAGTTATGAAAACTTCAACATTAAAAAGAGACTTAAACATGGAAGACATCTTCATAGATGACCTCTAAATAGAGGAAGAAATAGAACAACCACTAGAATTGTTCAAGTAGTTATAAAGTAAGAAAAAAGAATTCTACTTGATCAAGAAGAAACTCATATTATAAATATGAGATAGATAAGGATAAAAAAGAATTAAAAATCAGCACCATTTTGTCAAACTAACTGAAATAGAATCTGATTGACTTACTCCAAGAATTTAGTGACATATTCGCTTGGTTCTATAAAGACATGCCGAGGCTAGATAGAAGTATATTAGAGCACAAATTACCACTCAAGCTAGAATGTCCTCTTGTCTAGTAAAAACTAAGAAGAATGAAACCTGAAATACATTTCAAGATCTTGAAGATCAAAGAAGAGGTTTAAAAACTATTAGAGGCTGAATTCATTGTGGTTTATAAATATTTAGAGTGGGTAGCAAATATAGTTCCCATACCTAAAAAAGAATAAGTGCATCTAGATTTATATGGGTTATAAGGATTTAAACAGAGCAAATTCAAAAGATAATTTTTTTGCTCCTATATATACACACATTGGTTGACAATACAACAACATATTCCCTATTCTCTTTCATGGATGGCTATTTAGGCTATAATCAAATACTCATGGCACTATAAGACATGGAAAGGACTATGTTTGTGACCATATAGGGAACCTTTTATTATCGGGTCAGGCTTTTCAGTCTGAAAACTATCGGGGTAACATACCAAAGTGTAATATGATTTTATTTCATGGTTCGATTCATAAGATAGTGGAAGTCTATGTAGACGATATGATTGCCAAGTCTAACAGAGACAAAGACCACATAAAAGATCTATGAAAATTATTTGAAAGACTTTGACAATAAAAGCTTTGGCCTAACCCAAACAAATGCACCTTTGAAGTCAAGTTTGAAAGTCTAGATTTTATAGTTAGTGAAAAAAGAATTGAGGTCGATTCTGGTAAGGTTCAAGCTATACAGGAGTTACCTCTATTGAAGATCATAAAGAGGTGACAGGTTTCTTAAGACACCTCAACTATATATCTAGATTTATATCTTAACTAACAAACATATGTGACCCAATTTTTATTTTATTGAAGAAGCATGATCCCAAATAGTGGAATACAAAGTGCCAAATTGGCTTTCATAAAATAAAGGAGTATCTTTCTCATCCACCCATGTTAATGCCCCCAATTCTTGGCAAACCATTGATACTATACTTGTTTGTATATGACAAAATATTAAGTCATGTCCTCATGCAAGTTGATAAAGTTAAGAAAAGAGGATAAGCATATACTATCTCAATAAGTAGGTCACAGACTGTGAGTGCAAATATTTATTGATTGAGAAAATATGTTGTACTTTTGCATAGGCTGCTCACAAACTTAAGTAGTATATGCTTAGTCATATAGTGTGAATCATAGCAAAATTGAATCCCATAAAATATTCGATGGAGAAATCATCCCTTTTAGGTAGGTTTACAAGGTGCCAAGTCCTTTTATCAAAATATAACATTAGGTATACTTCACAGAAGGTTGTCAAAGGGAGTGCCTGAGCTGAATTTTTAGCTCCAAGAGCTACTGATGACTATCTCTTAGTTAAATTTGAATTTTTCGATGAGGGCTTATTAAGCCAAGTTGACTCAGTCATTGATGACACATTCAGGTGGATTATGTACTTTGATGAAGCTTCAAATGCATTGGGGAATGGCATAGGGGCATTATTAAAGTCCCTAAAAGTAGATGATTGTGCCCTCATTGGAATACTTCTACTTAACCAATAATGTGGCAAAATATGAGGCATGTGTGATGGGCTTAAAATAGATAAAAATGTTAAGCAGCTCATAGTTTATGGAGACTTTACCGCAGTCATCTACCAACTAAAGAAGAATGGTTTGTTAGAAACACTTAGCTTCAAAAATATTATGAGTTGGTACAAAAATTGCTAACCAAATTCCAAGATGTACATTTTCAGTATCTCCCTGAAGGACAAAATCAAATGGTAGATGCATAACTACTCTAGTAGTAATGCTTCAAATCAATGACCCTAAATATGTCACACATGTCAAAATGAGCATTCACCAGGCTCCTGCATATTAAGTTGCACTTGAAGTGGAAAAAGATGAAAACCCATGGTATTATGATATCCTAAAATTCCTTAAGGAATGATTGTATCTAGAAAAATAACAAAATGATAAAAAGGCATTGAGAAAATTAGTGATAAATTACTTAGCTAATAGGAAGATTCTATACAAAAGAAATTTGGATCAAACACTCTTAAGGTGTTTAGATCTCAAATAAGCTCAAGAGATCTTGAAAAAAGTTCATAAGGGGATTTTTTGAACACATGTAAGTGGCCCTATGTTGGCTAGACAAATAATTCAAGTAGTCCATTATTAGCTCACTATTGAAAAAGACTACATATAGTATGTTCACAATTCCATAAATACCAAATATATGGTGATAAAATCCATATTATGTCTTCAAAATCATACATGATGACCACTCCTTGGCCATTTTCAATATGGGGATTCGATGTGATTGGTGTGATTACCCCGAAAGCTTTAAATGAATACAAATTCATTTTAGTGTCTATTAATTATGTCACCAAATGGGTTGAGGCACGATTGTTCGCCCAGGTCACCAAGTCAGTGGTGATAAATTTTCTATAAAAAAAAAGATATAATTTACAGGTATTGTCCTTTTGAAAGAATTATTTTAGATAATACTAAAAATTTGAATAGTAAAGCAATGGAAGAAACATGCAAATAGTTCGAGATCTGGCATCATAATTTTGCCACTTATCGACCATAGATGAATGAGACAGCCAAAGCAGCAAATCAAAACATTAAAAGGATCATAAGAAAAATGAAAACAACATATCAATATTGGCATGAGATCCTCCCGTTTGCTTTATATGCATACCGAACATCGATCAGGACATCTACTAGGGCAACTCCTTATGCTTTAGTTTATGGGATAAAAGCTATACTGCTTGTGGAGCTTAAAATACCGTTCCTCAGGGTCTTAAAAAATGTAAAGTTAAAAGAAGCTGAGAGGATTCGAGTTAGATATAAGCAGCTCAATTTAATTGATGCAAAACATTTACAAACCTTTTGTCATGGGTAAATGTACCATAAAATGATAAAAAGATCCCACAACAAAAAAGTACATCCTCAGACTTCCAAAGAAAGTGACTTAGTATTAAAAAGAATTTTAGATAATGTCACTGATCCTAAGGGCAAATGGGCACCAAACTGTGAAGACTCATAAGTTATGAGAAAAGCCTTCTTTAGCGACGCACTCACATTAGCAAGAGATGGATGGGTAAGAGTTGCCCAACCTTTTTAATTCTGAAGTAATAAAAATTCATTATACTTGAAGACTTCGATGAAGGAAAGAGACACCTGATATATTTTCTTCCTAAAAAACTATCCACTTAATCTTAAATCTGTGTAACTAGGTGGAATGGACACCACTAAGAATGCCTTATCTTCAATTTGCCTTTTGGATATATAAACTCTCATACATAAAAATAAAAGTCATTGGGATGATATTTGTTTTTATACTCTACCTTCCTTCTTTCTTTACCACTAAAAGTGCATCATTGACGTTTTATGCATAAGGGATCAAAGATTTATCTAATTATATGGTACAAAATAGGGCAGCAATGGAAGGAATCATTTGAATAAGAAAAAAATAATTTAAAATCAAGAGAAAAGGACATTCCTGGGGGAAACATAAAGTGATATACAAAAGTAAAATGAGCACAACTTAATGAGTATCAGTTGTGAAAAGTATTCTCGCTCGTGCCAACTGAATGGATCATTTCTTCCATAGCAAGTGAAGTTTATTCATACCAATAAGGAAAAAAATTAGGCCAAAGGTTAAGGATAAGAGAATAAATGACTAAGTAACATACTAAAAAAAATAATATAAAAAAATACCCATAATTCTTTAATAAGAATTATACATGACATTCATGCACGTATACATCATGTCTAAGTGAAATCGCATCCTAATGAGCTCCTCAAGGAGTTTAAAAAACAAAATCCATTGTCTCAGATCTGACTGGTTTTCGCTACAATAAAACATATGAATTTTTACAAAAAATTCCAACAAAAATGATTTTCACCAAAAAAAAATTATCATTTTTTCAAGAAATGTTGTAATGAAAAAAATTATTAGTGAGAAATTACCATTCTAAAGAAATACCAACAAAAAATGACCTTTAGAAAAAAGGATTTAAGAAAATTTCATTGGAAATGCAATGGGAAATTTGAGAATTTTTTATTTTAGATTTATGTTTACTAAAGATAAAAGATAATAAACCTTTAAAATTTTGTTTTAAAAGCAAAATTAAAATTTTGACAATTTTTGAACGAAAAATACTGTTGGAATCCTGAATATATATTTCCAATATTTTTTGTAAGAATAAGTAAAATTAAAATAATATTTTTTAAAAATAGATAGTTTTCTAATGAAAAATTTCATTGGAATGCGAATTATAAAATTCTCATGTATATTCCATTAAAAAATATCACTATAAATTTAAAAAATTTTCACAAAATAAAAAACTGTGAGAATTATTCACAATTATCAATTATGCAGTGAAATATAATCATTCCAATGAAAATTTTTGTGGAAAAAATTCTTTAGAACTTTTCTTAAGGAATATTTCATAAGAAACATCATCAAAAACCTTATGAAAATATTAATTTATAATTTTTATTTTAGCTTAAATTTTTTTTTCACGGGCTATTATCATGGTAATTTTTTTTACACTTTTTTATTTATATAATTAAATAGTTAAAATTAAATTTTAATAAATTATATAATTTATGATTTGCTAAATTATACAATTTCACCAATACAAATTAAAATTTGACTTTTTAATTAATAATTACTTAATTTATTATATTAATTATATATTTTAAAAAATTATATTTATTGAAATTTAAAATTATGGATTGAAGAAAATTTTATTTAATATTTCTTTATTTTTATGTGAAATATTTTGATAAAATTTAATTTATTAAAATTTTAATAAAATAATGTCTTAAAAATTTATGTTTTTATATATAAAAATAAAAATTTGATTGTTGCTCGGTAAAATGTTATAATTGTCATTATAGTTTACAACGACATATCTGATAAGATATATAGTGTGAATGTTATGATTTATACTCTATTACTTCAAAATTGAAAATCAAATTTTCATAGACTATAACATATAATGTACATGTGTTTCTAAAGAATAATTTATTAAATTAAATAAAATATAAATTATAATAATTGAAAAATATAAATGATATATAACTTATAATTACATGAGATATGTAATTTATTAAATTAAATTAAATATAAATTGTATAATTTATAAATTTTAAAATTTATTAGTTAATAATATATATAACAAAGTATATATATGTTCACATACACACACTTGAGATTACATAATGTTTATAATAAGTGATCTACTATTAATTATATTATTTATTGAATCATCTGAAATGAGTTCAAGAATAATTGATAATATTATTTTTTATGTGAAATATTTTTGTAACATTATATTCATTAAATTTTATTAATTAAAATTTATGATTTTTCTACATAAGATTGACCATTTAATTACTTATTAAAACGTTATGATTGTCATTTTACTTTATAACAATAGATATAATAAGATATTGGTAATTTAATATGTATTACTTTATAACATATAATATATTTATATTTATAAGGTGTATGTATATATTTAATTATAATGTATTCAATTATAATTTAGGTGTGAATAAAATTAAGTATATATATTAATTATATACTATCAAATGTAAGTATAACTGAAAGTTATATATATAATTCCTATAGAGGTGCGTATTTATAATTGTAAAAATACATATATTTATAATATCTTAATTATTTTAATTAAGTAAAGATGTGATCAAAAAATTTGAAAAGTTGAATGTTAAAAATAAAAATCTTTACAAATAAATATATTTTCAAATTATAAATAAAATTAATTTTTTATAAATATTATGTATAATTTTATTCTAACAATACAACTTTTAACAGTTAAGTGACCTGGGTTTGGAAACTAAAGCAAAATGACGCCGTTTTGATGTGTGAATTTGAGGGTAGCTGTGCAATTCCTTGTCTTCTTACAAACCTTTTCTCCCAAGCCATCTCTCAAGCACAACCTACTAGCGAAATTCAGTTACTGTTTGTTCTTTCTCTCTCTCTCGCTGCCTTCGCTTATTTCTTTCGTTGTCGTTATCAGTGTTCCCTCTCTCTGTAGCTGTATAAGAGGCATAAGTTACATGCAAAAAATTGAGTCACTTCAATTGACTTTTACTAGGCACCGTGAATGTGTTATTGCTAAATCCCTTGAAGACTTTGTTTGATTTTACTTTTATTCTCTTATTTCACTAAATTCATATTTTCAATTTTTTCTCAGTTTTTCTTTTGCTGGTTATTTTCATGATCATCGAATCCATCAATACAGCTTGATAGAGAAAGGTAAGGTGTTTCGCGATGGATGAAATCTTTAAGACCTGATTGTCTAATTTGATGACAACTTCAGGAACAATATCTAAGGATCCCTTTTGCATCAGTAAATTTATTTTCATTTTCTGGTGTTTGTTATATTATTTGGTTTTAATGGGTTATAAGATGAAGAAGATGAGTAATGTAGATGACGAAATATGCACTGTGCTCGAAGTAGTTAAATACATTGTTTCACTTGATGGAAATTGTAGCCTAGAAAGCTAGTCCAATACTCTATTAGTTTCAAATCTTCTTCCTTCTTGAAATTTTATTGAGATCCGAGAATTGGCAAAGTTTCAAAATGGACTTTTTTGGTTTTGGTATTTGGGAATGATGTGGTGAACCTACCCAATTTGTTTTTGGTTTGTTATGCAATGGCCTCTAATTATTATTAAAAATGGAAAACTGTTTTTGTTAAATGTCTTTCTCTTCCTAATTGAGATGATGCAGAAGCAACTAATGGGAACATAAAGCTGTCAAGCTTAAAATGTATTTACAAACAGGTAAATAGCACCATTTATGCCCTTTTTAGTTTTGATGAAGTTTGCACCTGCAAAGTAAACTCTTAAGTGATTTTTATTTTTTTATTTTTATGAAGTAATATTAAAATTACTAGATTCATGATGTAGTATTTTTCTATACTAGGCTTGAACTTTTAACTTATTGTTGTGATGTGGGTTGCTTATATATCATGCTTTAACCTATGCTATTACAAGGTCGAGTGACATATAGCCACTTCTAATATCCTGCCTTTATTTGCTTCATGATCTGATGTTGGATCCTTCACTAGAGTTATAACAAGGTTCACGTTAGAATTCCTACATCACTTATTTGGAGCAAACTACAATTTCATGTCAGTAACACACTTTAGCCCTCCATTTGAGATGCTACCATTGTTAAACGCTGCTACCATTGTCCACTATTTTAGATTTGAAAACCATATGCATTAATTCTTCCATATCACTAAGTGCAATTAATGTTTACAGCGGAGCTAGCATTTTTTTTTTTGGTTTTAATGGTAGAAGATGTCTGTTTTTCATTTATTTTATTTATCAATTTAAAAATAAAAGATACAATGTTTATGAGGTTCTTATCATCTAGAGCGTATAAGTTCTTCTTCTCCATAGTGCTTAGGGGTTTGAAAGTGGCAAGTGAAAATGCTTCTTGTAAGGTAATGCATTGAAAAAAATTTAAGGACGACCTCATTTAAATATTAATTTAAATAAAACATTCTGAATGAAAACATAAACTTGGTTTATGAGTCAAGGTGCATATAAAATGATATCACATATGCCATCACAACTAAGGATAAATAGTTGTTTTCCTCTTAATACAAGATTTGAAGCCTTGAATCTGGTGAAGAGCATTAAATGCATGAGTTGGATTTGCAATCGCAATATTTATAGTTTATTAATCTCTAGAGATGCATTAGATTCAATGTCTGCATTGTTTTGAACGTGCATATTCTATTCGGGGAAGTTTTATATTTAGCACTCCGCACATACGATTTTACAAAAATAACCAATATTTTGAATTCATGTTTTTTTAGCACTTTCTGAACAGTTTCGGACCAAGATACCCTTAATGAAAAGTAACAATTACATTCTTACTCACTTAAAAGAATACCAAAAGTCAAACCAACATTTTCCCCCCATTTTTGAACAGTGTCTTCGTCTCGTCTCGTCGCGTCTCTTGCAATCTCTCTCACTAGATTAAGTGATTTGTGTTTATTTTTACAAATCAATCACCAAGAAACGTCGAGGAACTATTGAAAGCATTGAAAATCTACAAAGGTATGTTTTAAAACGATTATTTCAGCATAAAGTTTAGAGTTTTTGCATTTTAGATACCCACGAACCAAATTTTCTTATGACGTTTGATTCTCCATTTTCGTTTACATGTTTACTTTTACTTTTGTATATGAAAACTTGATTAAATGCTTCTGTCATGTTTTAAATGATTTAAGTTGCTAGTTCATGAATCTCTAATGACTGGGTATGTCAGTGTGTATTATTTTCATTTTTCTTTCAATGCTTTGAAGTTGATTCATTTTTTTGAGAACATTGGGTATGTTGGTGTGTATTATGTGCGTGAACTGCGTTTTACTCTTTCATTTGTGATGCTTGACCTTAAATTTCGCAAACAAATGTTGCTACCAGGGGTTTTAGTCATATGAATCTTAACGTATTATTAAAAATCATAATAACTTTTAGGAAATTGTTTCTTCTTTCATAAATTCGTATCAACATCTTAAGTTTTGGTATCAATTTTTTTAATTTCGTATCAACATTTTATAAATTCTTAATATGTTCATTCATTTTTTTTTCCTGTACAGATGGATGTTACTAAGAAATATTTGATTCCTAAAGAGAGTTGGAAGCTGTCAGCCAGAGTATTAAAGCACTGTGATACTGATGTTGTATCAAATATAAAACGTGTTTTGAATGACTCTCAAAGGCAGAAGTTCAATACCACCTGCCTTGGTCACTTCTTGGAAGTGAATGAAGTTTTCATATTTTCTGGCTTAATCATCCACAATTTACTACTTCGACAGATTGAGCAACCTAATGATGAAGAAATGTGGTTTCGACTTGGGAAGCATGAAGTACGTTTTGGTAAGGAAGAATTTTGTTTAATCACCGGGTTGAGATTTGGAGAGCTACCAGACACAAATTTGATTGCACCAAATCAGTTTGGCATCCATGCTAAGTATTTTGATGGGAAGAACAAGGTTACCACTAGTTCTGTTAAGTCAAAACTACTTGAAGGAGAATTTGATGAAGATTCCGATGATGCAGTGAAGCTTGCATTGGTTTACTTACTCAATGCCTTCATCAGAGGCAGTGATGAGCGACAACATATCCCCCAGTGGCATTTTCATCTTGTTGATAACTTAGAAGCATTCAATAGCTTTCCCTGGGGTACCTTAGTCTACTGTAACTCATTGAGGTATTTCAAAAACGCTCTAACCATTCGAAATACTCAACGTGGAGAATTATCATACAACATATTTGGTTTTGTATGGGCACAATTTTTATGTTTTTATTTACTTTTTCAAAGACTTTGCAATACCTAACTTATCTTTTTATTCTAAGATTTTTGCATTTGAGGTGATACCTATCACGAAGCAGCATGCCACACGAACAGTAAGATCACCATTGCCTAGAATTTGCTGGTGGAAATTTGATCATAAGCCACATAGTGGCCACTGTAAGAGAATTTTTACAAATAAGGTACGTTTAAATTCGTATCATTATTGATTGAATTCATATGCAATATATTATTTCACTCCATCATTCACACTATCGTGACAACACTTAGAAATCATTATAACAATAGTGAAGTCTTTGTTTTTCTTACATAAACGTGTCAAGATTTACCATATTCGTACCAAGATTAACTATATCGTGTCAAGATTTATCATATTCGTACCAAGATTAATTATATCGTGCCAAGATTCACCATTTCGTGCCTAGTTTTACTATTTACGTGACATATTTTAAAGTCTAAAATCAGACTTTCGTGACACCATTTGCACATTTTTAGTTTTATTTTTCATAATTTTAAAATTATTAATATGTAATTAATTTTATTTATAAAAATTTTTATTTGAATTAACATTTGATTATTGTTTTAGATGGTAGTGAAGGTGAAACTTGAGCCGACTCCTACTGAATGTGAAGCCTCATATTACCTGGGAATTAATGAGAGCGCGTTGCCTCTGCATCTTGGTGCAACAAAACAGCATCGGCTCAATAAGCATAGCGATGCTTCGACTAGTGAAGATGATGAGGATGATGACAATTTCGTGGCTACAAGAAGAAAAAATCCTACAAAATTGCCTGCCTTATCAAAGGTAGACAATGTATACAAAATCTTATAATATTTAATTAATATTAGTTATATGTTAATATATATATATATATATGTATATTATGTTATTATTATTTAATTTTTTAATTGATGACTAATTAATTTGTTTGATCGATGATTAAATGTAGCGACGATCTAGACACAATACCACTTCACAACTAAGAGATGAGGATGGAGATGCGGATGAGGATGTGGTTGAGATTGAAGATGTGGAGGGAGATGGAAGGGAGGATGTTGGAGGAGAACAAGAGGAGAGGGCACATACTGATTTCAGGGAGGAGGTTAGGGTAGAGGATACGAGAACGAGAACTTCAGCTATGGGTGCAGAATCCCAAGCTGAGAGATCACAGAATAGGAGCGTAGAGAAAGATTTTGAGATTTACCGTCGTCTTGATGACTTAGAGGCGAAGATAAATCTCTTGAATGCAAGAATAATAAGCAATCACACCGAGCTTATGCTTGTCGTACACTCTATCCAACGATCACTGGAACAAGTTTTCGTCTCCTCTGATCGATGTCCTACACGCACTGAGACTGGCACACGCCAAAATGAGGTAATTTTATCCTTATTTAATGTACAAGATCACAAGTTTCGTTACAATATAATTCATTGCAAAATTAACTTTCCGTCTCTTGTAGGGTGGTAATGATGTAACCTCCAATGTACACCCTCCAGCTACTCATGGCCAACATCCTCAAGAACCTATTAATGTAAGGGAGGTTAGCAGTGAGGACGTAGGGGATAGAGATGAAGCCGTTGAGGCTGAAAGAGAGGCTGTTGCATGTTTAGCTGACTTAGCGACCGTTCCACAGAGGGAAAATAATGTGATACCAGTTTGTAGGCCGCGTAAGCGGTCTAGACAGCTGTGTAGTCCATACGTAGACCCCACTGAATATAAACGGGCTAGGTCCGAGCAAATGATTGATTCAAAGTTGCAGCTGGATGTGGACATATGCAATGAATATGAAACGTTTATGAAGGGATCATCAATGTCATAGTGAGTTAACTTATATATAATTTTTTTAATAGATATCATATATTTTCTTTATAAATATCATATAAATAACAAACTGACTTCTTTAATGCAGTCGTAATGTACATATTGGTTATTCTGTCAGTATCGAGTGGTTTCGCACATTTGAGGTCAATGATCAATGGATCGATGATTCGGTATGTCACCATCATACTAAATCATATCTAATTTATATGATTTGCACATAGGTATAATATTTTGTATGAAATATTGGGGTTGATGCTTACGTTATATGCTTTATTTTATATAATATAATTTAATGTGTAGTTATTCATCTCTGTATTTATGTTTTCATGTCAAGTATTATGATTCCTGCTTAGATTGCATCATTCCGTTTCATAATTTCGTGTCAAGTTTTTTGATTCGTGCTTAGATTGCATCATTTCGTGTCAAGACTTCGTGTCAAGTATTAAGATTCGTGTCTAGATTTCATAATTTCGTGCCTAGATTTCATTATTTCGTGCCAAGATTTCATTATTTCGTGCCAAGATTTCGTGTCAAGTATTATGATTCGTGCCTAGATTTCATTATTTCGTGCCAAGTATTATAATTCGTTCCTAGATTACATCATTTCGTGACAAAGTTATCTGATTTCGTATCAAGTATTATGATTTTTGTTTATATTTAATATTTTGTGACATTTTTACTTGGTTTTTTGCAGCACATTGATGCTTATTTATACCTATTAAGAAAACGGCAGAAGGAGTTTCCAAATGCATATAAGCAGGATATATGCATTTGTGACCCTTTACTTTATGTAAGTTTTGATAATTTCCATTGGTTTTTTCTGATTACACTGCATTTTGTTTATTGTTTGACAATCTTCTTCATTTTTTTTTCAAATGGTTTTGTAGACATGTTTTTTCCATATATATAATAAGTATCAAGCAGATCTAGATGCTGATGGTCCTCCATCAAACTCACAATGGGACACCCACCAATGGGATGATGGTCTTCTAGAGCGTGTGCGGGGAACATTTTGTAATGGCTGCCCACCATGGCACACTGTCAATAAGGTAAAAAAAAAATTTATCTTCGTCACTTTAAGTAATTAATTTTAGCAATTTTTTATTTCACTGAAATCTGAGCAATTGCAGCTATTAGTGCCATGCCATATTAGTGGAGCTCATTGGCTTGTTGTTGTCATCGATCTGCAAAAGTTTAGTTTACGCATTTTTGACTCGTATCGACAACATGTGCCACCAGAAGCGCGAATTCGACAGCAAAATTGTTTCAGATTCATGCTTCCTAGTTTTTTGTCAAGTGGGGGTTACTTCATCACCAAACCTGATGTTGCAATTCCTACGGTTCCATTGTCATGCACAATACGTCCTAAATCTCAAGTTCCTCAGCAAAAAACATCGTAAGTTTCAGTCATATCGATTTATAATGTTACCAGTTTTTTAACACATGCTAATTGCCATACTTTCTTCTTTTTTTATGCAGTGGAAATTACGGCCCTCATATGCTATATGCTATAGAGCATCTATTGGCTGGCAAGCCACTGAAGTACACCGATACACAAATGCCAAAAATTAGGAAGCACATGTCTGTTTATGTATTTGCTAACTCAACTGATGAGAACGATGACTCCTGATGACAGCTTATGTTATTTTTCACATTACTATTTTGTATTATATTTTTGTATGTATATTTAATATATAGAAAGCAATATTGAATGACAGCAATTATCATATGATTTATATGAAAGATGTTATGAAATTAGGTCAATCTTACATTTAAAATAAGAAAGAATGAGATAGGAGTAATTATGATAAGATTTTAACTATAACACATAACAAAACTTAGATAACATAATGATTAAAAAATAATAATAAGCAAGATGTCACGAAATCAGACAATATGATACGATTTCTACCAAAATGATGGTACGAACTATTAACAATCATCGTACGATTTCATTAAAAAGATGTCACGATATATTAGACTTCTCACGTTAACGAGATAAGTTATTATTATATGATTCTGGTATACTCCTACGTGCATTACTTGTGATAATCTCAAGTACATGATAAGTCGACGGTATCAAAAGATAACAAATCAACAATTTGTTTTTTAATTGTACAATAAATTAACAATAATAAAAAAATATTATATATCATAAGTCAATGATATTATTATCAATTATAGATAAACAAGGGGCAGCAGTGCAAATCTGTGAGTTATGTCCAGCCACACATCTACGTTGCAACTATTCAGACATATTCGGTGATTGAGATTGATTTCCTTAATCACGATATTGTGGATTTGAACATGTCAACCGATTGTGTCCATATTGGCTACACCTAGAACATTTTTTTTGTCGTGTTCTTTCCCCACTAGAGGGTATTCTTTGCTTTTTTGGACGACCTGCATGCTTACCATTATTCGGCGGTAATACAACAACATTTTTGACTTCTTCAGGCACATTCCAATCAGACTTGTCACCCACTGGATAGATTGGCTCATTGTATGCTGCTACTAAGTACTCTTGCTTGTAATAGTCAGAGCAAAGTGTTATAAAATCAATGTTATGCTCCCTGGAAAAAAATAAAAAATAACGAAGTTATTAAAACAATAATGAAAAATATAAAAATGTTATCAACAAACAATAAATGTCACCTGGATGCAGCTAGTGCATGTGCACATGGCAACAGATCAGTCTGAAACTCTCCACAAGTGCAAGTACATTCCATGAGGTTAACAACCACCTCTTTACCCTTGTGCTTGACTACAAATACATTCCAATCAATGTTAGAAGCTGTCATATGTAATGCAATTTTTTGTCTTTCATTCATCAAAGTGTGGACCCATTCAGTTAATTGTGCTTTCCAAATCTTAGCTTTCTCATGCCTATCATAAAACCAACGTTGCATTATATCTATAATGAATTCCAATAAATCCATGATGGGTAACTCGCGGGCAAATCGAAGACATGAATTCAAGCTTTCAGCAATATTAGTGGTCATGAGTTGGTATCGTCTTCGAGGGCAATACACACTTGACCATTTCTTCGGATCTTCCTTCATGATATATTCAAATGCTTGAGGGTGATTAGCTTGTAATTCAGTCATAAATTCAGTAAATTCAGACTCTCGATATGTCCTTGCTGCACTATAGAATATTTTGGACACTTCTTCTCTCTTGAATTTATTCTTTATATTTTGGGCCATATGCCAAGAACATAACCCATGACAAGAATCGGGGAAAACATTTACAATGGCCTTTGCAATACTAGCATGACGATCCGATATAATAACCAAGTCATCAACATGACCAATAGCTTCCTTTAGTTGCTCCAAAAACCATTCCCAAGCCTCATAGTTTTCTGAGTCACCATAACCAAATGCCAGTGGGTATATCTGTTCATTTCCATCCTTACACACGGCTACAAACATGACACCATGAAATCTTCCTTTCAAGTGAGTGGCATCGATAGCAATAACTGGTCTAATCACTGAATGGAACCCCCTTAATGATTGTCCAAGGGCTATAAAGCAATACTTAAATCGATTAGTCTCATCTTCTATGCATATGTGAGCCTTAGTTCCTGGATTAGCTATTTGTAACATGTGACAATATGATGGTAATTGTTGGTATGACTCAACTGGGTCACCATAAGTAAGACACAATGCGTATTCTTTCGCCTTCCAAGCTTTGCTATATAAAATTTGTATGCCATATAATTCTTTCATGTCACTTATGATATCTTTCGGCTTAATAATTCTAGCATTTGTGGATAACCGCTGGGCAATAATTTCTCCAATAATAGTAGAAGTTGCTTGTCGATGTCGTCGATGCAACTCCTCAATTGTGCAAGTGTGAGTCAAATCACAACGTCTAATTTGAAAGAATTGTCCTTGTGCAACTTTTACAGCGCGAACCTTCCATGCACAATTTTCTTCTCTACAAGCAATCTCAAATATTGATTTGTTAGATCTAGTGACTCTAAATTCAAAGTTCTCAGTCAATGCATATATACCCAAAAATCGCTTCAACTCTTTCTTATTTGAGAAAAATTGACCTCTAACAAGGGTGTCAGTCGGAGTCACTGATTCCATGGTAGAAGCCGAAACAATGCAGTGTAATTCAGCACCCAACACACTATACCTCTTATTAACACCATCACTCATATTATTATGTGCTTCAGGGCATGCAGGTGGCACATAAGGTGGGATCGAACGTGGTACAGAAGGTAAGTTGTCATCATTAAGCTCAACTTCAATAATGGGTTCACTTTGCTCTTCTTCGATAGGTTGAGTGGGCTCAATATCTGGGACTGGATACTCACACCCAACATCATAATCCATCGACTCATCTGAGTTGATTTCATCAGTATTCTGAGTGTTTTGGGGAGTCTCATGATGGAATAATGGTTCCATGCCCAAATTATTACCCTGAACAATTGGATGGGTCTGTACATTGGGAATTGCATCAGTAACCTCATTGCTCCCAATACAAGAGTTTAACTGATTGATTCGTTTTGAATTTTCACCTCCACATATACCATGTGTATTCTCAACATTATATCGCTCTACCAAATCCACAATTACACGGGGTACTATGTTATCATCATACAACATGAACTCAACATCATAATCATTCACTAACTCAATTTTCACGACAGTTCCGTCGGATCTCACTATGGTGTGCAGTGTAATATCATAATTAGAGAAATCCGTATCAATGCAAGATTTAACTAAACCCAATAACTGTGCATGTGTCAAATTCTTTTGGACAACATAACCTCGAGTTTTGATAGTCTTACCAGTATACTCAAAACTTCCTCTTGACTCGGACCACTCACCATTCCAAGTTACAATAACACGCATTCTGCAATGACCATGAAAACATTTCAAAAAGGAAACAACATGTTTAAAGAAGAACAAAACTAAAGTTCAGTAAATAAATAATGATTTAGGTAAATAAGCAACGATATTATCTTATGTATCGATTTCATTACAGAATATCAATTATGAATGAAGTCACGATGGTTCACAAGATGACACGAATTTGGTGACTAAGTCACGATTTAATCAAACATAGCACGATTCTTTGTCCATGTCACGAAATAAGTAACAATATTGTCTCATGTATCGATTTCATTAAAGAATATCAATTGTGAATGAAGTCACGATGGTTCACAAGATGGCACGAATTTGGTGACTAAGTCACGATTTAATCAAACATAGCACGATTCTTTGTCTATGTCACGAAATAAGTAACAATATTATCTCATGTATCGATTTCATTAAAGAATATCAATTGTGAATGAAGTCACGATGGTTCACAAGATGGCACGAATTTGGTGACTAAGTCACGATTTAATCAAACATAGCACGATTCTTTGTCTATGTCACGAAATAAGTAACAATATTATCTCATGTATCGATTTCATTAAAGAATATCAATTGTGAATGAAGTCACGATGGTTCACAAGATGGCACGAATTTGGTGACTAAGTCACGATTTAATCAAACATAGCACGATTCTCTGTAAATATTACGATATGCATGATACATTACGATTGTTCTTTTCAAACACATAATCTTGATAGTGTGAAGATATATTACCTTTCAAATACATATTTGTTGGTCTATTGACCCACCCGAAGACTTTTTGCTTTTGAAGAAGAATAATGTGTTACCAAAAACGTGAGCTTGGTTGTGTAAATCTTAGATACAACGTGAAGAGAACTTTCAAACACATGAAATCTTGACAGTGTTAAGATACATTACCTTTCAAATACATATTTGTTAGTCTATTGACCTACCCGAACACTTTTTACGTTTGACAAACAATGTGTTACCAAAAACGTGAGCTTGGTTGTGTAAATCTTAGATACAACGTGAAGATAACTTTCAAACACATGAAATCTTGACAGTGTTAAGATACATTACCTTTCAAATACATATTTGTTAGTCTATTGACCTACCCGAACACTTTTTACGTTTGACGAACAATGTGTTACCAAAAACGTGAGCTTGGTTGTGTAAATCTTAAATACAACATGAAGAGAACTTTCAAACACATAAAATCTTGACAGTGTTAAGATACATTACCTTTCAAATACATATTTATTAGTCTATTGACCTACCCAAACACTTTTTACGTTTGAAGAACAATGTGTTACCAAAAACATGAGCTTGGTTGTGTAAATCTTAAATACAACGTGAAGAGAACTTTCAAACACATAAAATCTTTGCAGTATTAAGATACATTATCTTTTAAATACATACCTGTTAGTCTCTTGACCCACCCGAACACTTTTCGCTTTTGGAGAATAATGTGTTACCAAAAACACGAGCTTGGTTATGTAAATCTTTGTTATAACGTGAAGAGAACTAGCCAAAATCAATTGATTTTGCTTTTGATTCCTTTTCTAGCTTCTATGTAGGTAGATCTGAGGTACAAACATGAAGAAAAAATTTGGGGAAAGAGGCTGGACAAAGAGGGAGAAAGCTCGATGAGAGAGAAAGTTCAATGAGAGAGAATACTAATACTGTGTACTGTTTCTTTTTTTGAATTTATTTACTTTTAAGGGTATTATTGTCTTTAACATGGGTATTTTAGTCTTCACAGTACATGAAAGTGCTAAAAACAAAAAAGTTAAAAAAACATGGATAGTTTTACAAAACAAGGAATAAGAAGTGCTATTTTTGTCAATTTCCTCTATTCTCAAAGTGTCACGAGTCTGACCTTTTCTCGGGATGGAAGCCAGTTGCTAAATACATCCTTTGACAGCACTGTAAGGTGTAATTCAATCATGGGCACTTTATATTCCATATTTCTTCATTTTGGCAAGCCGGTAGTTTTGCATGATGCTTTGAACTTCAGATATAAACTAATAGTAAGTGTGATAACACTTTATTCTCACAAATGATTTCATATAAGACTTTCTAAGAATGTATGTAAATTTAACTAATGATGCATTATCCTATGACTTGTGCGGGACCGTAATTTCTTTATTTTTAATTTATTTTTATTTTTTTTGTTGGGAATGGTCATTTTGATGTGGTAAGTTGTTTTTTTTTCTTTTTGCATAAAGAAATGACACAAATGTTTTAATTTATATCATTTTTTGTAAATTAACGGTAGATCTTTGGCTTTTTTATTTTTCATTTTGTTAAGACACTGGTCAATTGGCTTTAGATTGAATTAATAAGATTTTTTAATCTTTTTAAGTCTAGGTTGGTTATTGATTTCCTAACTTCCTTCTTTAGTAAGTGTTAATTTTTTGAATTCGTGTTTCCTTTAAATTTCTGATATAAATTTGTAATTTTGAGGTTGTTTATGAATAATGAAACCATTGTAACAGTGATGGGCTTTTTACTTTTAATATCTACTTTCATAAGACTTGTGCATATGTCAAATAATTAAATTGAATATTTGTATGGTTGCAGCAAGGTGGTAAGACTATAAATTGAGCAAGTATTGATTATGATTTCACATAAGAATAAGAAGACTACATTAAGGGAGTCATATTGTGATTTCACGTAACAACAAAGAAAAGACTACATTGAGGGAGGCATACAAGAACAACAAACACTTCCACTTGACCATCAAAAGATGGCTAACCAAGCATCAAGTACTAGATTGTTGTGATTTAATGTTCCTTTATTTTATTGGTTAAAGTCATCAATAGCGTAATACTGCACATTATTGTGATGTGGAAAATGCTTTGCAATTGGTTGATTTAAGTATCAACTCTTGTCATGCGAAGTGATTATTACTGAAATTAACTTTTCAAAGTTTTCTTTTTTATATTTTTGGTGAAAATACATTTAAAGAAGAAAGGATTGTACGAAAAATATTGAGAGAAGAAAGGATTGAAATTGGTGGAAATACTAAGGCTTGGTGACAAATGGAGTATTATGTAATTTTCAATTTTGTTTCTTTAGTCGAAAATCATTAGATTTTTGTTAATTTGTTACATGATGATCTTGATCATATTATAAGTTAAAATTATCTCCTTAAAAAATAGAAATATAAATTATTTTATGAAATTTTTTTGTTATATAAACATGAAAATTATGACGTCATATTGTAAAGCTTTGAAGTTATTAATTTTTTTAATTTTTTATTTATTTCAAATATTAATAGATTTTATTATTATTTTATTAATTATATGCATACATTTTAAAATTGATTTTATTATTATTTTATAAATATATAAAAATCAAAGTTAAATTAATTTTGCTATTAATTTTTTTGGTTATAAACAATGATATATATATATATATTTTGCTTGTGTAATTAAATGATAGATCGGATAGCAATGGTGATGATGATAATGATGATTATAACGATGATAATGATTAGATAGAGGATGATTAGATTAGATTGGATTAGATTAGATCAATTTTGATTTTATTTTTTGATTTGAACTTTTTATGTAAATATGTGTATTTTGATAATAAATATGATAATTTACTATTTAATGTAATTTTTATATATTTTTATTTGTTCTATTAATTTATGAAAATATGTATTTATTAATTTAAATAATTTATAAAAAATTTATTCAATAATTGTTATGAATTAAATTGAATATATATTTTCTTTTTTATATATTAATTAAATAGATTTATTAAAAATATAAAACAATACAAATTAATGTTTTAATAATTAATTTTTAAATTGTTATGAGATATTTTTATGATAATTTTTTTTAAAAATTATGATATACAAAATAATTAAAAATATGTTTATAATAAAAATCATAAAAATTTATATTATATTTTTTAATTATGATTTCAAAATTGTCACGGAGTGTAATATGTGGCAATGCCATTTGATGTTTTAGAATTGTCACAAAGTTTTTCATGGTAATCTTTAGAACATTGCCATGGATACTACTCCTTAGTAATATTTTATTAATTGTTTTTATGATAAACTATTTTGTAAAAAAATTATAATATAATTTTAATAAAATTGATTTTTTTAAAAAAATTTTGTGTTAATTTTATTTTTTATTATTATTTTAAAAATATACATTATATAATAATACTTAAATTTTCAACAAAGTTTCTGTTGAAAATTCACCCATCGACACCACGTTCATTGTCTCATGAAGGCCATCTAGAAACGAATTTCGGTACAATAACCATTGCATGCATGTTAAAAAGACACCATATGAAAGTCATCAAGACTAACATAGATCCTTGTCAGCGCCATATATATCATACCACGATGGGCATCCAAAGGCATACTCTAATAGAGAACTATCACATGATCTTGAGAAACATATGAAGTGGAAGTCACCTTCGTTATTTTGATACAAATACCTCAAATCATGATATTTAATATAAAAGAAAAAATATATACAATGGATCTCTCTCAGAATATTCATTTTGAAGCAAAATTAGTGTCTGAAGTCTTTCTCCAAACTCTAATAACTCAGAGCATTAAATAACAAAGGGTAGCTATTGATACCTAATTTTGCTTCTAAGACTTCATCTTTCTTTTAGTCTGTTTTTGTAAGCATATCGGGATACTGTGGCTTATTTAGCATGCCCTATGTCCTAACTATTCTATTCAATATAAGAGTACATGAGGTTTCTAGCCTAGGAATTACTTTTAGTGAACTCATTAGGTTTAAAGATAGGGCCTATAATACATAATGAAATAGTAGAGCTTAGACCCACTCTTGGGTTTACTTATGTCGGGATTTGGCATGACCATACATTGAGTTTTTTACATTATCGATGTTCACTTTATTGAAAATTTTAAACACAGTTGATGCGTCAAATTTGCCTCCATTGGGTTTGAAATCAAAGACTATTTTATTGGTGTTCAGTTTGTGAGTTTTTAAGAATTAAACTGTAATAATTTATCGGGGCTTATATTTTGAATGATAAGTCGGTGTCAATGCCATGGGAAATTTGAAGTTGATTTGTTCACATCGACTTAGATGTTGACGTTAGGGTCAATGACTTGTGAAAATTTTAAGGTTTAAGTTCATAAAGGTGCAGTTCACTCTGATCGAGTCTTTTTCATCCAAAGTTGATTCAAACTACTTTTCAAGATCTTCAAGAAAATGATCATCATCTCAGATTGTTTTAAGTATAAATAGAGACATCATATTAGTCGAAAATGCAAATTTCAATGAAAGAAAGTCTTATACATCATAGAGAAAACAAAGGAAAAGAAAAAAAAAACAAAGCAAAATTATAAAGTTGAACGTTTAAGTAGGGCAGTGGTTTTGATTGCATCAGGGGCTGATGATGTAGCTATAGGATGGTCTTTAGGAACAGCATCCAAAGTCCCTTCTTTGATCGACCTTTTAGTTACTTCCTTAAGATCATTAAGGGTGACCTCAAAATCTTCAGAGAGCACTGATGAGGCTTTGATTGAAGGAGCCATTTGCACCCATGATGGATCCAGATCAGGGTACTGATCTTTTAAACAATTCTTCTTTTAATAGGCCTGCTCCTCGATCTTAGCTCTCTACTCATTGTTCATTTGAAATTCAACCAATGCATGAGATTGAGCTTCCTCTTGATCTGTCTATATATCCTCTAAGAGCCATAGGATAAGCTCATTTTTGGCATGGCTTATCTAGCCTCGACATCAGCATCTACCTGGGTCAACTATAACTTTAGTTTGTCAGCCTTGGCTTCTACCTTCACAAGAGACTCTTTATCCTCTCAGTTTTGGCAATGTAGGCATGGATCTTATTGATGGTGTCAGCACTAGACTCATTGGTGGCTTCAACCTTCTTTAAATCGTGCTAAGTGCCAACATTGGTATGGCTATAATTACCGACTAGTAAGGCCATCCTTCAGTGAACTGCAAACAAAAAGAGAACAAGTTAAAAGAATTTACAATTATTGCTCCAAAAAAATAAATATGGAGAAACTCCCAATTATTCGTCGGATCTTCCATAACAACAAAATCCCGACTTAAGAAATTTTGAAATACACTAAGACATGAAAAGTGGAGATCATGACATTCATTCTTGGGTAGACTTTGCAGCCTTCTAGAACCTACCTAGAAGCTTCCAAATCTAAGAAAAAGGCATATGGTACAAGAACCGAGTATTTGTGCATCTGAGAGCTATGGTGTGTGCCTATCATTTCTATCGAGGTCATACCTATAAATACCCATCCAATGGAAGAAGGAAGCCCTTCGAAAAGTTTTACTACTACACAAAAGAAATAGTATACTAGAGAGAATCTCTAGTGGTTCATTACGTAGCAGTCAGAGAGAAAAGGAGTTTTGAAAATTCTAAAGTAGAGCTTTTGTCTTCTCCAAGGAAGGAGCATTTTCATAGTGGACATAATATTCTATAGAAATTCAAATTGCTATTGTTGTTTTTATGCTTTCTTGATATTCTCTTGAATTCTTGATATGTTCCTACTGTAATGGATGCTTTTCTTTATTATTTTTGCATTATGTGTCCATTCTTTTGGCATAAATGAATTTAAAAATGAAGTGGGCAATGAACAAGCCTCTCATAAAATTTTAAATAAAACCATTTTATCTTGAGGGGATAGGAGCTAGTGTAGGGGCCTCTTCTTTATCCTCACCAAAAATATCATTCTGAGTGCTTCTTGATGATTTCAAGAACTAAGATTCTTTCATTGTATTTCTTCAAGACTTAAAGATTCAATGAAAACTAGTCATGGGGTCTCAAACAAATTGATCTTGGAAGTTAAGTTTCCATCATTCATGCATTCTTTCAAAAAGGGTTCTTTTTCTGCAATTATATGATACTTTGTATGGGAATCAAGCTAGAATCTTTTTCACCACTTGATTGAATATTCTTTTCATTTTAACTGGTTCAAGCATTGTGAGGATAGTAATCCTTCCTCATGTGTGATCAACTTGTGGACCCAGTTTTCTCGATGAAGTTTAAGGAGAGCCGAAACTCTTCTTTTATCTTTTTATGGTTTTTTTTTAGAAAAAAAAGGTTTGAAGAAAAAGTAAAAGAATTTTCAATAGCCGATCAAATTGTAAAAACGATTAGTAATAACTCTTATTCTTTTTCTTGATTTTCACTAATAAGTCAACCAAAATGAATTTCAAGATTCATATTTTCTCAGAAGAGATTATTTTCCCCACATTTTTATGACGGTGAAATGAAGTGTCCTTCTTTGACTTCGGTTTGGTTTTAAGCTCTATTGTGATAAGATCTTCATCTAGGAGATCAAAAAATACAAGCTAATATTCTTCAGTGGTTCTATTAGTTAGAAAATTTACTACCGCACTTCCATTGACTACTTTATGGGATACATATGTTAACTCATATTCTAATAACAAGACTTGTCACATTGCTAGTCTTACTGATAGAAAAGGGTTTCTTGAACAAATATTTAATAGGCCAAGTTTTGCAATAACTTAAGTAGCATAACTAAACAAATACAAGTGTCATCGATGAGCTGTTCATGCTAATGCATAATAAATCTTTTCAATAAATGAGTATTTGCACTCATAATCAACAAACTTCTTACTTAAATAATATATAGCATGTTCTTTCTTCCCTGTTTCATTTAACAATACTAACACACATCCTAGTGAATGTTCATGCATCGTTAAGTATAAGATTAAAGGCTTTCTTATAGTAAGGGCCACTAATATAGAAGGTTTTGACAAGTATGCTTTTATTTTTTTAAACATGCCCTAACACTCATCATTCCATTGCTTGGGATTATGTTTCCATAATAACTAAAAGATAGGATGACAAGTGTTAGTTAATCATGAAACAAATATAGAGATATAATTTAACCTTCCTAAGAATCCCTACACATCTTTGATCGTTCTAGAATGAGGTAGATTATGGACTAGCTTTATCTTATTCAGGTCTACATAAATTCTTTTTCCATTAACCATAAACCCTAATAGTTTTTTAATTTAACTCCTAACGTGCATTTATTAGGATTTCACCTGAGCTTGTATTGCCTAACCTTTCAAAGAATTTTCTTAAGTCTATAACATGGTCCTTATCTCTTTTGAACTTGACTATCATGTTTTTTACTTATATTTTTATAGATTTATACATCATATCATAGAATAGGGTGTTCATAGCTCTTTGGAATGTTCTCGAAGCATTTTTCAAATCGAAAGGCATTACTTTATAAATAAACGTGCCCCACATAGTGTTGGACGTTATTTTTTCCATGTCATCCTTAGCCATATGGATTTGGTTATATCCCGAGTGACCATCCATAAAAGAAAATAACGAGAACTTAGTTGTATTATTAGCCTGCCAATGTGAAAAATGGAAAAAATTATCCTTTAGGCTTACTTATTCGAATCCCTGTAATTCACACATATGAGTATTTGACCACCCTTCTTGGGAACTAGCATAATGTTGGCTACTCTTTCAAGATATCTTACTGCAACAATAAACCCAATATCTAAAAGTTTTTGAACTTCTTCTTTCTTTTTCAATAGTATCTCCAATTTCATACTTTTCAACTTCCGCTGAACAAGGGCTGATCTAGTTTTAAAGGCAATTTATATTCCACAATAGTTTTATCCAACACTAGTATATCCTTATAAGACCAAGCAAAAATGTCAACACATTCTTTTAATAGATGAATCACGACTTCTCTTATTGAATGACAATGATAACCTTTTTTTTCTCTTCTTCTATGCTTAGATTCACTATCTCAGCTTCTTTCTCATGGGGCACAATTTTCTTTCCTTCATGGATCATTTAACTTTTTATTCACAGAAAGTTCACTATTTTTATCGTATTCATCAGTGTCAAGGCTTTTTAATGAATCTTTTTTGTGAAACATTGAGGTATTCACAGTCAGATTTTGTGAACCATAAGCATGTGGCATGGAAAATTTAAAGAAAGAAATTTAGAGACTAACAAGAATGAAGGCAAAGAAGAGAGTTATTATTAATTAAAAGAAATTAAAAAGAAAACTCATCTTGTTCTCATCAAACTACAAATGAAGTAAAATAGGAATGTTTCAAATAAAGCTTTGAATTTTTACTAAAGAATTCCCATTTATTTTTGTAATGCCCTTTTTCTAGATTTTTCAGATGTGTTTGTCGACTTCACTGGTTCTCCATGTAGTACAAACCTGCTGATATGAAATTTTATCCTATAGTTCTTCGATAATTAATGAACCAATCATCCTTGAGTCCTCTATGTTTAGCTCTTATTTCCTTTTTTTCCTTCTTGTTCGTTGACGTCGATTGATAACCTAAACCTTATCCTTCTTTATTTTCTAAGATATCCATAATTTCTAGTTTTCCTTGAAGTTTTATTTTTAAACCTTTTTTGGATTGCATTCTTTTTTGAGGGTTTGCTGAACTTGAAAAATTAAATTCTTAACGTATGAGATTCCCATAGATATTTAGCCACATTAACAAATTCAATTAACTGAAAGGCACTCTTCATGATTTCTGGTGCTTCAATGTAAGGGATTCTAAGGATATAACAATAATAACATCCTCTTTGTCATTTATTAACACTAATTTGTCATCTACAATGGGTTTCATGTTTTGATGCAAGGTTGACAAGATAGTTCCAACTAAATGAATCCATGGTCGCCCTAGCAGGAGATTGAATTAGGATGTTAATTCATGACCTTGAATTTTATATCATATACGCTTAAATCAATCCTAATTTTTAGGTATATATAAAACCTTCCATTATAGTTTAACCTCTGTTAAATGCCTTAACTATCATCAGGTTGTACCTTATGTGATTAAGGTCTACAGGAAGTTGACTTAAAGTGCATCTTGGCATCAATTCAAGTTATCAACACTTAAGAAATAGTATACCCCTTATAATTGACATTGATATATATGGTTTTGGTTGATTCTTGCCCTTCAAGTCGCAGCACATTATTGCTAAATGTTATGAAGTTATAAGGTATGATGTGGCTGCAAATGTTCTCTAATTTGTTCGTGAAAATCTAATGTGGCATATATGCATTCTTGGGAGTTTTTATAAAAACTTCTTAATGATGTTCTCAACTAAAAATAAGTGACAGCATCGAAATCTTTATTGGCATCTTCTGCAGCTGATCTATAATGTTGTAATGACTATGCTTGATTAGTTTCAAAATCTCTATAGCTTCTGTTTTATGATGGGGGGAAGATTTCTTCTTCTCTATCTCTTTGCCTTTGGCAATCTCTCTCTCATTTGTTTCCTTTTTTGGCTCTAGAGCTCCATAACATTGGTCATTCCTTGTCATGTGGCTTGCTTTAGTTATGTTGACAACTTCATTTTTATGTCCGTTTAGTCGATACTTCCATGAAACAATGTGGGGACTCTTATATAGAAAAGGTCCAAGAATTATGATAACAAAGCTTGAGATTTTACCTCTTTTTTTTATGGATAAATCCTTTGTGACAACTGTTAAAGTTTTAAATTTGATCATGAAGGGTTTAATTTCTTCAATCATAACATTCTTTGCACTATTGGCTCATATTTACCTAGTGCTGACTATGAGCAGGCAAAGGGTTATTGGTGACATTAGTCCATTTTTTTGGTTCAAAGCTTAGCAATCTTCCATCCATTAAAGATTAGACCTTGTACTTAAATGCATGGCAGTTTTCTGTATCATGTTTTACTACATCGAAATGATATTGATGGCTTATTGTTGGGTTGTACCATGTAGAATAAGGAGCTTGTAATGGTTTGACATATAGTGGTGTTACCAAATTTTTCTCCAATAAGTGTAGATATAATTTAAAGTATGCCATTGAGATTAGGTGAATTGGGATCCTCTATTCTTTTGCCCTTATCTTTCATTGTTACTGCCTTGAGGTTCAGTCGTTGCATGTTATGAAGCATTATTTGGGATTGTGGTTGTAGGTTTCTAAAAAGTCAATTGAGCAATATAATTCTTTCCACCTTCTTTTTTCTTTGTAGGAGTTCTTCTCACTATAAAATCATATAGCCCCCTGGTTCAAAATGCATTCTCTATAAATTTAGCGATCTAAAAAATCCTAGTGAAATTTTCTCCAGCCATGGAAACCATATGATAATAGAATAGATGACATAAAGTTTGCAAGAAGGTTTGTGAAAACTCTGCTTCAATAGTGTAAGTTAAACTCTGATGGCCACTTCTTACCATTGGGTTACATATTCTTTAAGGATTTCATTATTTCTTTTGAACATGTTTTGAAGTGTGACTCAATTAGGTCTTAACCTTTCCGTGTGTTGATAATGGACTAGAAAATCGTTTGCCAAGTCTCTCCAAGATTGAATCTTAGAAGGCTTCAAATTAGTGTACCACTCCAAAGCTTCTTTTTTCAGGCTATCCTAGAAGCAATGGATCAACAGTTTTTAGTTAGTCTCGCACCAGTGCATTTTGTGTAAGTACATCTTTAGATGGGTTCGAAGACATCTAGTCCCACATATTTGTCAAAACTCAGGCACTTTGAATTTATGTGGTATCACCTAGCCTGATATTAAGCTGAGCTCAGTTATGTCAATCCCACTTTGTTCTCATGTTTTCTTAAAAGCTTTCATTTATTTTATCAAGTATTCAAATTTTGCGAAGAGCTTCTAATTTATGGCACTAACATTTTCCATTTTTTGTGTTCAAGCTAATCACTCATGACATGAATATACTTTGCTGTTGCTTGCCTTTCCTAATTTTGGGATGTCTCTACCATAGCTAGATTCATAGGTTTCGGTACGAAAGCTTCCTGAGAAGATTTTTTTTCGAGGATTTCAACTGCTAATGGAATTCTCTCTTTTAATAGTGTGCTACAAGATGTCGTCACCCATTAGAATTAAGTTTGCATCGTGTTCTATAATTCCTAGTGATTTTTCATCATCCTTTCATTGAAGGTTTCTTGTATATCTTGAATTTTAGCTTGTGTCTACTCAAGTTTCCTAATCTTCGTTAATTAATTATCCATTTTTACTTCATTCAAATTTTAAGATTTGAGATTGTACTTTTTGGTGATCGGGTATTGCTTAGCTTTACCTATTTTCTTCAATGTTTAATTTTAAGAGTTAATGTCATAAATAAGCATGTATCAATAAAAAAATGGACATGGGAAGGCATAGTACTCAGATCATTATAAAACTGAAATAAAGATTTTATTAAGATTTATATGAAAATCTCATGACTATCTAAGATTGAATCCATAATTGAACACATCAATTAAGTCTTGGTATCTTTCTAAAAGCCTTCTATGAAGGCCTATTTTCCTTCTTTTAAGCACTTTAATGATTTGGTTTTGGAAACATCTAATTCCTTCCTTATGAGGTTTGTAGAATTTGTAATTTGTTCCATCTCATTCAAGGCTGATCCAAGGTCACTTTTGTAAGCTTTAATATGTGACTCGTAGTCTCTTTTGTTGTGATGACAGATTTATTTAGCTCTCAACTTCTACAAATCAACCTTTTATGCAAACCCTCTTAGTTCTTAAGTCGATGATATCTTGAATGTACCCAAACTTTATTGTCTTTTCTTGATTCAAGATGGTCATCATCTTGCTAATCTCCAATCCATATTTTTCCTCTATTTTTGTAAGCTTTTTCCATAAATTTTCTTATCTTGGTCCATCGCCTTTCTTCAGTCTTTTATTCTTTTTTTCCAAGTCATTGAAAATCTTAGGAGGTTTCTCTATTCATTCTTTCGATACCTTTTCTCCTGATCTTGGATGGTTCATTTGTTTCTTCAAAGAAGATATTTTTTGAGTGAGCTTTTTGATCTTTTTATCCTTTTCAGTTACACATTTTGTCAACATAGCTTTTATCTTCCTCTTTAAAGACTACATTTCTTCTTTGGCTCAATCTTGCTTTTGTTTCAGTTTATCAATTACTTGATCTTGGATCAAAGCCTCATATTTTACTTCTCAATCTCTTTCTTTAATTTATCTTTTCTAACAATCAATTCTTTAATATCTTGATCTCATTGCTTTTTAAAGATTGACTTGGACATCGGGGTTAGGACCAAAATAGATTAGTGTTGAAACAATCAAGATGGTAAGTGTAAATTCTTGATCAGATTCTTTCTCTTATGGTATCTTGGGTAGATCCCTTAAAGCAAGCTTTTTTTTTTTTCTCATATAGTACGACCGATCCTATTCTAATGTTTCCTTTTACGTTTTGCTTAATTATAGCTATTGTTTTATTCTAGATCGTGTAATAAGGGCAAATTGCTTAATTCTCAACTACCTAAGAACCAGCAAAGGCATATATCTAGAATAACCCCATAAACCTAACAACACTACAATGAAACAATTTTTAGACCGACAGAGGACTAATTCATAAAATAGCCATGGTATCATCCATTTGACATTTATTTATTTTAAAGTGTAAAGCACCAAAAACCAATCAGGCGGTGTCTTTGTTTTAAATTCATCATTTTTGCAAAAACTTTTTATTGGGTTATAATGGAGATTATCTCTTAATACCCTCTCATGCTTGACCAGACAACTCTTAAGCCAAATGTATAAGATGGATATTCCTATGTTTTTTTCCTTTTCTTGAGATTTTATGGTAAGATAGGGACCTGAAGGTCTTAGCAAGTATCCTTAGGATTGGACTTACCCTTTGTCCAATCATTTCTACAAAATTCAGTATAGCCAAATTGATATATCTAATGGTCTTTGGCAGAATCACTACTCCACATATGAGGACAACCAAGATAGTTACCTCATTTAACTTATCAGTGTATGCCTGTACCAAGTTAAGTAAATATTCTTTTCTTAATCAATCTTCACGCCCTTTTTCTTTGGATCTCTTTCAACAACTCATTCTTAGAGATCTACACGTCCTTAATAAATCTTGTTATTTTTTGGATTGTAATGTTCTTCAAAGTGATATCATATTTTGAAGGGATGGTATGAGGGATAAAATGATGAAAATTTGTTTGGAGAGTATAAGTACAAATTTGAATATATTTGAATGAAAATAAGGGATAAAAGGCTCATCACCAAGTTTAATACCAAAGGGATACAAAAAATCACCACCTTAAAGATAATGTAAAATGATACAAAGACCTCATAACTCACCACTCAAAAGGATATAAATAAATATCACCTTAAAAAATATAGAGATGTTTCTCACCACTCAGTAGCTCCCAACTAAAGAGATAAAGAGATGGAAAAGAGAAGTCAAAGAGTTTTTGGACATATAACTAACGTTTAAGCTCCCTTCTAAGTCTAAAGCATGAAAATAAATACCTTTCATGCATTGGGATTTTGAAAATCATTAAGTTTTTATTGATAAATAAATAATTTAATGCATTTATTTGACAAAAACATAAAGTTAAGAAAGTGAAATAAATCTCTCTTGATTATTGCTAAGGTACATGCCAACTGTCCAATGCTAAAGAAGCTTCCATAACATCCTCTCTAGAAAATCTTCCAAGGTGTATACCAACTGTTTTTCACATAGCATCATGGGTTAAATGTTGCAATATAACCACTCTTGTGTCAATCTCTCCCAATTCAAAAAGATTTTTCCTCAAGTTTCCAATGTCTCTCTCAGCATGATATGGACTTAAGTTAGCCACATTGAACATTGGGGAAACTCTATAATTAGTTGGTAACTCAATCTCATATGAATTTTTACCCATCTTCTTGAGCATCTTGAATGGAGTATGAGCCCT
Organism: Moringa oleifera; assembly: GCA_021397835.1. Lineage (NCBI taxonomy): Eukaryota > Viridiplantae > Streptophyta > Magnoliopsida > Brassicales > Moringaceae > Moringa > Moringa oleifera. The sequence goes on from JAJFZO010000087.1 coordinate 5,891,940, forward strand.
TGATTTTCATTTTCTAAATTTATCTTGTGAAAACCTCTCCTTTGTTAGATGAATCTAAACTAGATCACCTTTTTTAAACTCTACATGCTTTTGATGTGTATTATCAACTTGCTTTTATTTCTCATTTTTCTTCTCAATGGCTGCTTTTACACTCTCATGCAACTTCTTGATCTGTTTTTTATTTTTATCAGCATCTCCACTAAATTGCTTGGTTGTAAGATGAGGAACCAAATGCAAAGGACCTATAAGATTAGCATCATTAACAACTTTAAATGGACTCATCTTGTACTGTGATGCATGGAACAATTGTAGGCAAACTCAATATATGGAGGAACTAGATCCCATTGCTTACTATTTTTGCCAATATAATTTCTTAGCAAGTTCCCCAAACTCCTATTCGTTACCTCCGTTTTGTCCATTGGTTTGGGGATGACGGAAGCTACAAAATTTTAGTAAAGTACTTATCTTCCTTTATAAGGTTCTCCAAAAATGCCTAAGGAATTTTGAATCTCGATCAGAAACAATCATCTTTAGAATGCCATGTAACTTTACAATCTTCTTAAAATACAAATTAGCAATATGAGATGTTATCAACAACAACCATGATTGAATCCTTGTTCTTTTGTGTTCTGGGCAATCATATAACAAAATCAAGATTCACTTCCTCCCATTGAGCATTAGGCACCGATAATGGAGTGTATTAACCAAAAATTTTGGCCCTTCATTTTAGCCAAACGACATACTTTGCATCATTCTACAAATCGGTACACATCACCAAACATCCTTAGCTAATAAAAATTAGCTTTAACTAAAGCTAAAGTTTTATCTCTGTCAAAGTGTCCTTTAAAGACACCACTATGAGCTTTTACCAAAATCACTTGTCTCTAAGAATAAGATGGAACACACAATGCATTAGCCTGGAAAAGAAAGCCATCAAAGACAGAAAATTGTTTATAAGAATCTGATTTATAATTCTATCATATTGAGCTGAAATCAACATCACACTCATAGAGATCCTTGAAAGCATCGAATCTCACTACATTAACATTCATGGTTAATAAAAAAGAATGCTTCTTACTTAATGCATCAACAACAACATTTTGAACACCAGGCTTAACAGTAAAGTTATAAAATTATAAGTACTTAACCCAAGCTGTGTATCTCTTGTTTAACTTGTGCTAGTAATTGGTAAAGTTATAAGATTACAAGTACTCAAACTAAGCTACATGTCTCTTGTTTAACTCGTGCTAGAGATTGATGAACTTCATTGCTTCATGATCAAAATAAAGAACAAAAGGCTTTGCAAGAAGGTGTTGACTATAATGGTACAAAACTCTTACAATCGCATAGAACTATTTATCATAGGTAAAATACTTCTTTCAATAATCATTAAGCTTTTCACTAAAAAAAGGGAATAAGCTTTCCTTCTTGACTCAAAATAGCACCAATACCAACATTGGAAGCCTCACATTCAACCTTAAAAACCTTGTAAAAGTTAGGAAGAATTAAATAGGAGCCTCTATCACTTTTCTTTTTAATAACTCAAAAGCATCATCAGCTTCACTAATCCACTTGAGCTTGTCACCTTTCAAGCATTTGGTGATTGAAACGATGATAGAACTAAAACCAATGAACTATCTATAAAAAGAAGTCAACCCATGGAAACATCGAACATCATGCAGAGAAGTAAATGTTGACTAACTAAGAATAGTCTCTATCTTACTTTGATCCATCATAATTCCTTCTCTTGAAACGACATACCTTAGAAACATTACACTAGGATTAAAAAGTTCACACTTTCTCAAATTAGCATAAAGTTTTTGCTCCCTTAAAATAAAAAACAGTTATGTGAGATGATCTATATGCTCTTTTTCATTTTTGCTATATACCAACATGTCATTAAAGCAAACCATAACAAAAGAACTAATGCATGGCTTAAGTATGTAATTCATAAATCGCATGAAACTGCTAGGTGCATTAGACAATCTAAATGGCATAATCAACCATTCATATAAACCATATCTTGTTTTAAATGTTGTCTTCCATTCATCTTCAAGCTTCATTCTAATTTGACGATGACTATTTCTCAAATCTGTTTTAGAGAAAATAGATGCACCACACAATTGATCAAGTAAATCATCTAACCTTGAAATTGAAAATTGGTAAACAATTGTGATTTTGTTGTCAGCACAGCCATCCATACATACTCTTTAAGAACCATCTTTCTTTAGCACCAATAAGGCAAGATCAACACATGGACTCAAGCTCTCTCGAATCAACCCTTTTCTCACCAACTCATCAACTTACCTCTGATGCCTTTCATGCTCTTTAGAACTCATTTTGTAGTCTACTTTATTTAGAAGAACAGCTTTGGAATAAGGTCAATGTGATGTTGATTGTCCCTTAAAGGTGGAAGGCCATATGGAATCTCATTTGGGATAACATTTTGAAACTCATTCAAAATTAATTTCATGATTTTTGGTGGTTCATTATGCTGTGTGTTCTCCTTTATAAGCATAACAGCAAAAATAACTCCACCTTTTTCTAATTCATCATTGAATTCACCATAATAGCAAAAAAAAAAAAAAAACTCATTTCTTTCTTTGCTGGACTTGCTTCAATAAGTTTTAATGGATTTAAATTGATTTTTTTATCATTCACCTTGAAAGAATAAGTATACTTATTACTATCATATGACACCCTTTTATCATATTGTCAAAGTCTACCCAACAATAAATGACAAGCATCCATAGGAGCAACATCACACCATACTTCATCTTTATAATTCTTTCCAACAAAAAATAAGACTAAGCATCTTTTAATTGCCTTAATTTCACTCCCCTTTTATAGCCAACACAATTTGTAAGGATTTAGATGTGGAATAGTGTCCAACTTGAGCTTTTGCACCATCTTCAAGGATACTGTGTTCTCAAATCTGCCATAAATCAATGATCACCAAACATATCTTACCATGAAAAGTACAATTAATGTGAAACATATTCTTTCTTACCCAACTTCTATCCTCTGTCACATGGGATACTTTCAAGTTATGTTGCACAATAATGGATATATCATGATTTGCAAGGTCATCTTTTCCTCATTACCATCATGTTTAAGATCATTATTGCCTTCATCTTCTTCTTCATCACTAACATCTTCCACTAAAGTAACAATCTTTCCATTCAGATAATCAAAAGTAATATGCCTAAAACCATGACATTTGAAGCATTTCTTACTACCTGGTTTAGAAGAGTTGGCTGTTTGCTTGTTGCCAGCAAATCCTTCATTCTTGCCCCTTTGACATCACTTTGCTTTGGATAGTAGGCTTGAAATTAAGTCTCTTGGAATATACATTTTTGGAACTATATTGTGATCCCTTTTTAAACTTTTATTGCTTCTCAACCTTTAAAGCCAACTTACAGACATCATTCAATAACTAATATGGCTGAAGCTTGAACCACTTTAGAAACCTTATATTTTAGACTCTTAAGGTATCTAGTAATTGTTTGCTTTTCTGGCTCTACCACCTCTCCTTTTAGCATCAAGTTATCAAATTTTATGGTGTACTCCTCCACCATAAGTTCCTTTTGCTTGAAATTATTAATTTTGAGAAAGATATCTTACCTATAATTGTCAGGCAAGTACTTCCTTTTCAACTCCTTTTTCACCTTTTCCCATGTCATAATATTATGCTTCCTTTCACGTTCTCTTTGTCTTTTTAGATTTCCACTAAAAAGATGCATTGATTTTAAGTTTGAGTGCTACTAACTTCACCTTCTTGTTTTTTGGTGGTTCATGAAACTTAAATATTCTTTCCACTATATTAAGCCAATCAATAAAATCATTAACACATATTTTACCTTTAAACTCCGAGATGTCTAACTTTGGGCTATGTTTGTTTTGCCATTCATCTTGTTATCTATGCCTTGCATGATATCTAACCAAGTCTCTTAGGTGAAAAGGTGTGTCTTCATCATAATTAAACTCTTGGGCTTCATTATCATACTAGTTATTACATCCCCTGAGTTCCTCAATCATTGCATCTTTTTCATTTAACCCACATTGTAAACTTTCAAGTTGCAACCTCAAGGACTCAATATCATCACCATGGTTACTCCCTTCATTAGCAATTTCTTTTCCATTCTATCTTGCCATGATATCTAACCTTATGCTTTGATACCATACCAATATCATATTTTGAAGGAATGGTATTACGAATTGAAATGATGTAATTTTGCTAAAAAATTTATTTACAGAGTACAAGCACAAGTTTGAATAGATTCGCATGAAAATAGGGGATAAAAGGCCCACCTCCAAGTTTAATACTAAAGGGATACAAAAAATCACCACCCTAAGGATAATGAGCAAGGATATAGAAATCTCACAACTCACCACTCAAAAGGATATAGATAAACACCACCTTAAGAGATACAGAGATGTTTCTCATAATTTGATGACTACTAACCGAAGAAATACAAAGATGAAAAAGAGAATTCATTGATTTTTTTGACATACAACTAAAGTCTAAGCTCCCTTCAAAGTCTAAAGCATGAAAATAAATATTACTGCATAGATTACCCTCTTTGCATTACGATTTCGAAAATCATTAAGTTTCTGCTGATAACTAAATCATTTAATGCATTTATTTGAAAAAAAATGAAGTTAGTGGATTGAAATAAATTTTTATTGCAGATTTCTAAGGAGCATGCCAACTGTCCTTCATATACCATCATGGGTTAAACGTGGTAATATAACCACTCCTACGTCACACAGTTTAAGTCTTATGGGTTTGGGTGATCTAATACCTAGTAAAGACGCATATTCCTCAAGGGTAGGTGTGAGATCAACCTCTCAAATTTAAAAATCTTATACATTAAATCCCAAAAATGCACCACTACTCTTATTAGTGATTCATCAATCTAGACAAAGATCAATTCTCTAACATATCCATATGTTTTTTGGAATTTTTCTTTCTAAAATGGGCTGACCTAGTTCTGATTCATGGCTTTAGTTATCCCCATTTTCTAATACTCAAATTGATCACCTATGTCTTAAATGTATTCTGCCGCTACTTGTTTTTTCTGGTTCTAAGATACCTTTACTGTAACCGAACTTATAGGTTCGAGTATGAAAGTTTCTCGAGAAGGTGTTTTCTCGGGGGGCTTCGGCTTCTACAAAACCTTTCCCTATTATCAGCATGCCAAAGCATGCCATTATTTGCTAAAACTGAGTTTACATTATGCTTTGTAATTCTTGGTGGTTTTTCATCATTCTCTCATCGAGAGTTTCTTACGCAACTTGGACCTTGGCTTAAGTTTGCTCAGGTTTTTCAATTCTTATTACTTGATTATTCATTTCCACTTCACCCAAATTTTGAGATTTGAAATGCTTTTTGGTGATCGGATATTGGATAGCTTTTCTTATTTTTCTTATGTGTTTATTTAAAGAGTTAATATCACAAGCAAATACATAGGCATGAAAAATGGACATGGGAAAGGTAGAGTACTTAGATCATCATAAAGCTAAATAAATATTTTCTTGGGACTTATATGAGAATCTCATGAGCATCTAAGATTGGGCCCATAATTGAACAAATTAAGTATGTGCTAGTATTTTTCTAGAAGCCTATGTGTAAAAGCCTATTTTTCTTCTTTTGAGCATTATAAAGTTTCAGTCTTGGAAACATCCAATTGCTTCTTCATAAGGTTCATAGCATCTATAATTTGTTCTATCTATATCAAAACTAATCTAAAGTCAGTTCTGTAAGCTTTAATTCATGACCGATACTCTCTCTTGTTGTGACACTAAGATGTATAGATTTCTTTAGCTCTAGACTTCCATAAATTGACTTTTTATGCAAATTCTTCTATCTTATTTCTTAAGTCATTAATATTTTGAATGTACCCCAACATTAACATCTTTTCTTGATTCAAGATGGTCATCATCTGGCTAATCTTTAATCTGCATTTTGCCTTTTCTTTCACAAGCTTTTCTGATAAATTTTTCTCATCTCGGTCCCCCTTCCTCCTCAGTCTTTCATTCTCTTTCTTTAGGTCACTCAAAATCTCAAGGGATTCTTTATTTACTCTTTCAGTACTTTTTTTCTTAATCTTGGATTATTTGTTTGTTTCTTTCAAAGATGATATTTCTTGAATGAACTACTTGATTTTCTTATCCTTTTTAGTTATACATTCTGTCATCATAGCTTTTATCTTCCTCTTTAGAGACTTCATTTCTCTTTTGACCTGATCTTGCTCTTACTTTAGTTTATCAATTACTTGATCTTGAATTGTAGCCTCATATTTTAACATATCGACCTCTTTCCCTAGTCTATCTGTTTTCATCATCAATTCTTTGATATATTGATCGCATTGTTTTTTGAAGATTGACCTAGGCAATCAAGGTTAAAGCAAATTAGTGTTAAAGCAGCCAAGTTAGCAAGTACAAATCCCTGATCAGATTCTCCCTCCATCAAGGTTACTCTAGGTATGTCCCTAAACTAAGTTTTTGTTTTCTTATATAATATAGTTGATCCCAATCCAGCATTTTCTCTTACATTTTGTTCAAAGTATAGTTGTAATTGTTGCCCTGTTCTAAGTCATAGGTAATAGGGATGAATTGCTTAATTTTCAGCTATCTGAGAACCAACGAAGTGGTGTATCTAGAATAACCTTATATGCTTGACAACACTATGGTAGATAGATTCTTAGACAAGTAGATAACTTGTTTATAGGATAACCATGCCACCCTCCTTTGACATTTGTTTCGTTTAAAGTGTGGAACACTAAAAACCACTTAGATAGCCTTTTTATTTTAAATTCATCATTCTCATAGAAATCCTTGATCAGGTTACAGTAAAGATTGTCTCTCAATGCCTTCTCATATTTGACCAAATGACTCTTTAGCTAGACGTATAAGATTAACACTTTCATGACCTTCCCTTTTCTTCTGATTTTCGAATAAGATAAGGATTTAAAAGTTTTAAGAAGTATTACTAGGTCCGTATCTACCCCTTGTTTGATCATTTCCACAAAAATCTAGTATAGCAAATCAACATATCCAATTACTTTTGGAAAGATCATTATCAAGACAGCTAAGAGGTCAACCCACTTTACTTGTTAATAACTTTCTATAATAAACTCAGTAAGTAATCTTTCTTCAAGTAGTATTCACATCCTTTTCTTTATTCTTCCTCATTAAGTCCTCCTTAGAGATCTTCATATCTTTAACTAAACTTTTTATTTTTTTAAATTGTAGTATTCTTCATGGTATAGACCTTATAAGGCTTGAGTGACTTAATTCCTAGTAAGGGCACATAATCTTTGTGAATGGGAATAAGATCAACCTCTTCGAATCTAAATATTTTATATGTTGGGTCCGAGAAATGTATTGCTGCTCTTATTAATGATTAGTTAACCTAGGCAGAGATGAATTCTCCAGCATGTCCATATATTTTTTGAAATTCTTTTTTTTTAGATGGATTAACATATTCTTAGATTTTTCTTAAGATTGTAAGATCATTCTTCTTTAACATCAAACTAACGTTAAGAGATGATTGATAAGGAGAAAAATGCATTGGTCTATCTCCATGTTTAAATTGCACATTCTTTGTCCATTATTGTGTTTATTTACAAGATACCAAATTAACTTAATCTTTCAATTCATTCTTTCTGATTTTCAAATCCAAAACAAAAATTTTCTATCTTTATGATGATCTGAAATTTCAATTCCTAGTATCATGAAATATGAATAAAGTAACTTACAGTCAACACTTCTATCTATTTCTAGTTATATTCGTGGCCTGATGGGTTTTAAAATCTTGATAAAATTAAGATATGGCTTTTTCTATATGCAGTGCTTGACTTGAGATCAGACCTTTGGGTTCTGAAAAGGTTTAGATCCCTAAATCTTCCTATATTTCTAGCCACCAATATCATGAGTACGAAAGCTAAAAAGCATCTCACTAGTGATACCAACTCAAGGAGTAAAATTTAGGTAAGATACAGTGCACAACATGTACAGAGATCAAGTGATCTATTAAATGCCTGCGTCCCTTCATCCTTCTTAAATAGGGTGCACACCACAAAAGGTTGAGCTTGGATTCAGCTTTATGCATATGCATGAATGTGAGTGTGTAATATTTTTATCACAGTAAAAAAAAAAAAAGAACAAATGTAAGAAAAGATGCAAATATGTTCGACTTGAGGTCGAGTACATATGCAACATGTTGAAATTCTTGACCTGACATCGGGTACAATTAACAAAGTTTCCAAATTTAGAAACAACATGAACAAAGAAAACAATCTTAGGTCAATATTCCCAACTTGATATTGGGTTTTTTCAATCATAGATCGAGTATGTTCAATTGAGATCAAAGTCAAATTAAAATTTCAAAGTACAAGATCAACTCTACCTAAATTTAGCTTGACTCTTTAAAAAGTTCCCACTAGAGTTGCCAACTATCGTAACTGAACTTTTTCTAAGCGAAAAGCCTGAGTGTGAGAAAATTTTCTTTTTGTTTTTTTTAATAAAGGAGTCACCATCATTTTTTTTTAGTGATGTGAATGACCTCCAATTTACTTTAAATCTTCTTTTTCTTTTAAGAAAGAAAGATGAACTCTATGTGAAGATTGGCAAAGGTTTACTTCATCAAATAATTTGGAATTGAAAATTAGTTACTCATGAGAAAAGATTATCATCCCTACACGTACCTAAGAATTGATATTCTTTAAGCACATTGATCTCGTGTCTTTAACTTATAATAATTTGAAATTTATCTCGAGCCAAATTTATTATATGATTTTGTATAGAAATCCAAATCTAGTTGACACTAAATCATTAATTCTAAAAAAGTAAATATTTAATTTAGAAATCGAAATATGAAATTTACCAAATTCCTTTCTCTTAAATGATTTTAGAAAAAAACTAAAGTGTATTACTAAAGAAACAACCAACAAAGGAACAAAACGTAGAAAATCATTTTTCATTCACTTTTACAAAATAAGAATTACAAAGTGATAATACCTTCAACGCAATTTCTATCTTTCTACCAAATAATGGGTAAATAATCCTGTGAGAGCTTTTTAGAAAGATCCTAAGCTTCTCGGTGCTAGCCTTTAATATTCAACTATTGAGACATGGAGGGTTGATTGTCCTTGAGGGATTTCTCTTTTTTTGATTGATGTTTGTTAATAACGGATCCTTATTCGTGATTCCTATCTATCTTTTTTTTTTTTCCTTTTTCTCTATTTTCTTTGTCCTTTTGTCCCTTCATCCTAGTTCCCCCTAAGATAGAGAGGTCTATTTATAGGCAAAAATGGGATAAGGTCCACTAAAAGTTTGAAACTCTATTACAAAGAAAAAAGAGCTGTAGTGCAATCAATTCAATCGTGAAATTTAATAAGTTGCCACTAGCTAATGTGTGCTCTTTATAAATGAGCTCAGGATCAACCTAATCTTGAAATTCGAAAATTTGTCATAGTAGAATAAAGATCACAATGTTGGAAATTCTTTGTGTAAATTCCATTATGAGTCTTCCATTGGCGTCCTCAAGTTTTTATGAATATTTCTCTAAGCTATTGTCTTTGAATCCCGATGATAGATTAAGGTTAAATAGATCGATGGTTAAGAGGTGTTGGAAACTCGATCAGTCTTCAAATCCACTTTATGGTGATTATCTCGATCATGCACTAAATCCTAAAATGAGATCGGAGTCAAATATATTGACGGTTAAGAGGTGTTTAAAACGTGATTAGTCTTCAAGTCCACTTCACCATGATTATCTTAGTCATGCATTGAATCATGATATGAGATCGGGGTTAAGAGTGCTTGAAACCCAATGTGAAATAAGGGCTTGAGTTGCATTTAGAACTTGATGTGACATTAGGAGTTGGATTATGACTGCACATCAAGGTAAATCTCCATGTGAAATTATCAACCACATTGGGGTAAAGTGTGCTCACTAAGCTATACTGGATCTCATATCAGAGTGGAGTGTGTTTAAGCTACTCCTGATCTTACATTGACATACAGTGGGCATGATTTATCTCCTGACAACATGATCTTAATTTTGAATTTGACAAACAAGCTTAATCTCAAACTCTACATAATCCTAATCTGGAGTGTAAACCGACCATGAAATTGACTTGTCACTTAACCATTTAAGCTCCCTTTAATTCAAAGTAAAAATTAGATGTCTACATAGCCTCCACATGATCTTCCACAATCAAATTGTCTTGCTTATCCTTCATTTTTTACAGTTTGGTCTATAACTCTCTAAGCTCTCCTTCTTTAACTTCATCCTCCAACTCCTCAACTCTTTTCTTGGACTTTTTAACCTTAGCTTGAAACATGTTCACACTTTCTAGCTCTTTCAATAACCTTTACTTCTCCACTCATAAAACATCTAGGTTCTTACATATCAATTAGAATTATCAAACATGGCATTCAACAACGTTAATCCTTGCATCCACACATATATAAAAAAACCAAAGTCAACAATAACAAACAGTAGAACAATGTCTACCCCTAAAAGATAATGCACTCTCCCACACAATTTGGCATAGTCCTTTAATAGCATTTTTTCAGGGCATAGTTTTTTTTTAAATAAGCTTCATTCATCGACAATAGAAGGCCTAAGCTAAGCCCAAGGCCACTTTATTATCCATTATTGAGTCATTCACTCGAATGTCCTAATCAGATACAAAATTATCTAAACCAACAGCTTTGGTACCTTCATAAGCCAAAGTTTGTTCGCCCATAGGAGAACCTAAATGTGCATGCATGATAACCTTAGGCTTCATAACAACCATCTTTTTTGTTTTCTCCATAGTCACCAGAGAACATGGAATCGAAAGTGAGGTAGCGCTGATAATAAGAAGAAAACATTTGCATTAGAGAGAAGCAGTATTATGTTTCATAGGAGGAGTAAAGGTAGAGTTAGAGGAAGAAGTCCTTTTCTTATTCTTAGTCTCTTTATTGGCTTTACGAACAACATACATATCTAAACTTAGAGGCATTCTAGTATTTCCATAAAAAATGGTATTTCATTAACAAAACAGATTTCAAACAAAAACAAAAAAGGCCAAATGACATGGGAAAGAAGAAGATATACCCTTGGAATCACCATTAGTTTCTTAAGGCATCAAGAAGCCCCACTAATGAAGTTAGGTCAAAGAGAGGTATAAGATAGATAAATAGAACAAGAACAAGTAACAACTAGATCCCTCATATAAGCCATTAAGGAGAGAATCAACCAATAAAGACTTCTTACTCATTTTTGACTGAGGAGCTTCCTATGCAAATAAGTCTTGCTAACTCAACAAGGACAATTAAGACCTTCCTAGTTAATGAAGAAAAACTCTTTTTTCTACTAATCAAAAATTGTAGGAGCACCAACGAACAACGCTTACTGTTTCTAGGAATAAGCATAAAAACACTCGTTTGAGCTAACAATAGCTTTGATCGTGAAATGGTGAAAAAATTCAATTTGAAAAATGCTATATCTTAATCATACCAACATACACAAGAATACCATGATAAAGTAATAACTATGAGGGGCTATGTGCGAAGTGTAAATACTAATGTAGTCACACAACTTGAAGATTAAAAGGAATGTAATCCTGAAACTAGAGTTTCCTTGTGAATGTTAATGGTGTTCCTCTGAGAGAAACAAGCTCTTTCCATCAAGTTATGAGCATAAAGGACAAGCAAGTCAGGGATCTTATTGTTTACCTTTAAGGTTTTGAGGTCATCCTTAGAGATTCGATAAGGAATAATTGCAATAACTAAATACATCTGGGATAGAAGAAAATGAAGAACTTATCGACGTCAAGACTTTGAGAATAAAGGCAAAAGTTACTACCCAACTCATAGCAAGAAAGGAAGAGTCTTTAGGGCAACTAGATTAAAGGATTAAGAAAGATGAGAGAAAATGAAATATAAAACTTAATGAGCTAATGAAAGGACTCGTCAAGTGTCAACTATTATGGAGTGCTCTCATTATCATTAGATTTGAGTCAATGGTTAGGATCCTACATAGGAAACTCTAGTCCATCAATATCTCATTAAAAGAGAAGGCAACAAATAAGGGATTTGCATGACAACTCTTTATGGCACACTTTATCAATATTTTAAATGATAACAGCTTATTTCTCATGAAAATTAAAAATCCAATTGAATACTCTTTGATTTTGGATAATCCTAACCATGGATTAGCATTATGCTACCTATATTCATTAGATTCCAAGTATTCAATACCCCATTATCAAAGCCCAAACTAAAGGAAGTCGACCCAAGCAAATCCAAAGCATGTATTAACCCGCTCTTTGAAATGGATCTGACCCAGTAAGTTTACATGTTAGCTTATCACTCGGACCCAAATTCCTTAAGAAGCCACCCATAATGCAAAGGACAAAGGTGACCGCATTTTCAAGCTTCATCACACTGCTTCTCTCATAAAAAGCATTTTTTTTTTAAGAGTGAGTATATAATTTTTGGGTTAATTATATCAGAAGAACTTGTATTTTTCTTATGGCCTCAACTACCACCTTATAAAATTGCATCTATTTGAGACTATATTTTTATTAGATTCTCAATGTAAGATTTTTATTTATAATTTTCTTTAACATTAATGATTTTGTACATACATTTAATATGCATGTGACTTTTACTGGTTTAATTACCTTAACCTTCCTTTAAACACTCTCAACACAAATGAGATGTTCTTTCTTTGTATTAAATTTAGAAAGAACATGTAAATTATAAGTATTTAAAGAGAATGAGAAGAAAGCAAATTTTGTTTATTTTCATAGTGTTTAAAGGGGTTTTGGAGTAATTGGATGAGTAAAATTCATATGCACATCACATGTTTATACAAAATCGTTAATGTTAACAAAAATCTCACATTGACAATTCAAAAAAAAATATACAATTTCTAAATAAATAAATAAAAGTTTTGTATGTTTTAATTTGAGATTGTGAGCAAAATACTTGTCTTTTTGATGTAATTAATCCATAATTAAAATAAAAGTAGTACTCATATAGTCATATTTTTATAAGATCAAGACCTTGGTCATTTACCACAGAAGCCAAACACTCTTAATTTGGTCTCTAAATTCCAAGTTTTGTTTTCACATAAGCGACGTTACCTACGTTTGACACATGGAGTACTAAATTGGGCAAGATAGGCTTAAACACATCATGCTTAGCATTACTAATATAGACAACTAAGTAGAAAATTAAAACACTTTACTATCTTTCGGGTCTCTGCCTGATGCTACGTTAAGTGCATAATTTAAGACAAAGATTGTGACAGTTATTGGTTAACTGTAAACCATTTAACTGCATCTAAAAATGAACCCAAGCTAACATGTGCAAGGATATCAACTATAAAACTTGAGGTAATCTCACGACAAAATCTAGCAAAAATCTTGAATTATAAAACTTGAGGTAAGCTTTATCAATAATAAATTAAACTTACCTAGAAGTAAAATTATCTTAAGTGTTGAATTATCTCTCAACAAAATTACAAGACTGGTATTATGTTTCCTTCTTTTTATTTTTTCACTAACCAAACAAAAAGATCTATTAATGACTAATAGATATAATTGAATAATAACTAATAAGAACAACAAAACTAACAAAAGAAAGCCTTAAACATCAAAATTGATACAATTGAATGAAGCAACATCATCAAAAGTTTTTTAAATAATATAAGTGAACGAGCCCTTCATATTACGACTCTTGATTTCAATTATATGAAGTAATTACTTCTCATCAATGTAAGATTGGTTAACATTTACCTAAAATCGAAGAAAAAGCTTTGATAATTAGATATCAAAACCTAACTCGAAGAATTCATCAAATTCTTATCAAAATCGATTAATTTCTACTATATTTAGAATGCAATTAAAAGAAAAGAAGATTTAAAAATTGAATCCAATTTAGATTGATAGAGAAAATTCCTATACAGTAAAAGTTTTAGGAGATATTTTCTTATTTACAAAGTAACTTTGACAGGAAGTGAGATTAATGTGAAGAATAAGTAACTATGAATAAATGAAAATCTTAAATCAAAAGAAAAAAAATTAATGTACTAATGGGGTTGTAAATCACTACAAGAGAAATTTTCTTTAATAACAATATTATGTGACGGCTTTATGACTATCATTAAAAAATTAAATGCATGACAGTATTGAGAGACCGTCATAAAAATTATAATGTACATGACGATCCTGGGAGACCGTCATAAATGAATATGGCATCTTAAAAAGACTATAATAAAAATCTTAAATTAGAAAAGAAAATTTGTAATGGAGGAGGATCGAACTCAATCTCTCTTGGAGAGATTTGTGAATGTCATAGCCATTCAATATAAAGGAAACCCATACGATTTTTTTTTAAATTTTTTTTAACTTAGATAATTGATTGAAAATGCAAAAAAGCAATTTTGAACCCAAGCCCTCTTCATGAGTATATCACATTTTCAACCATTTGGTCTATAGTTGATTTTGTTTAGTTTTATTGTTTGTTCAATAAAAGGTGTGTTTAAATTATTTTGATTAAAATATAAGAAAGCCGACTTGAAATCAAGCTCTTTTAATCAACCTTATAAGACTTTAACCACTCGATCAATGGAAATCTTATGCTATGATTTTAGTAGTAAAAGATGTCAAACAATAAATGTGATCTACGTACTATAATACTTATGGATCTTCACCCACGTACTCAGTACATGCTTCACTTTTTTGAAATACTTCCTTCACTCTCCTACGAAAACAATTGTTTAAAACAAAAATTTCTCTTTTTTAATGTTACATAATCGATCAAAAATTTCTTTCTTTTGAAAAATTTTGTGAATTAGACATCATGCACTATCAGATGATATCATTGAAGCAATGAAAGTGGTATGTGAAACTAATAAAACCTTAGTCTCGCACTATGAGAGACAAAGAGAGATTTTTGGTCAAATTTTGCAATTTCATACTTAATTTTGTTCTAATTTTTTCTTCTCTTTTCTTGAGTTATTAATTTTTACATCATTTGATTTTGTTAATGAACAAATTTTTCTCATTTTTCATATTTAGATGTTTCTCTCATTTGGATATGCCCATGTTTGTTACCCTTTTGATTAAGAATCAAAAGTATGTGATGCATTTTTTTTGAAATATAAAAGTTTGACCACATTTAGCATTTTGTTTATTTGTTTATATAAGACTTGATGATATCCACACATGTCACTAGCAAATTGTGCTTCTTTTGACTTAAAATGATAATGGATGCCTCCCGGTTGACTTGACCCTCCCTTATGTAAATTTCTTTCTTGCTTTCATAAATGCAACCTAGACTATGAGCTTCTTTTCTGGATGTGGTTTTAGAGAGACATTCCTTGTGGCAGGGGCTGCATTCTATTTCTAGGTACTGCTATATCAAAATCTTTGTTTTTGGGAAATTTAATTAATTAGTTTGCAATAAATAATTTTAAACTGTGTTGAAAGAAAACTATACAGATCCATTTTAAGAATTTTCTAATTGAGATCACAAGATTTAATAAGGAAAGCCAAATAATTTTAAGAAATAAGAAAATAAAGAGTAACAACTTCCTAATCTAAGGTATTAAGAGTTCATTATACCATTTCAAACTAAAGCAGAATTGTTGAAGTATAGGAATGAAGCTGTGAATCGACGAGCTTTAATGGACTTTAAAAACTTCCAGCATTTCTACTTTAAAGCATAAATCTTTATCTTGTCAATTATTTTACTCAATTTCTCTTATTTTTCCCCTGCCATTTCCTCTTTTGGATCCAGGTTATTGTTTCTTATTTATTGTTGATAGGAATTTGGTTATGGATCCACTATTATGTTGGTTCTAGTTTCATCTTTCCCTAAGTTTTGCTACAATGTTACAATTTTTACAGTGAAGGTTATAGTTTGATGTTCTCCTGAATGTACAATCCAGATATGATTATCCTAGGTATGGAGCCTCGATTGGTAAGGTACATTATCATTTTCTTAAACTTAAATCATGT
This sequence comes from Moringa oleifera, assembly GCA_021397835.1. Lineage (NCBI taxonomy): Eukaryota > Viridiplantae > Streptophyta > Magnoliopsida > Brassicales > Moringaceae > Moringa > Moringa oleifera. The sequence goes on from JAJFZO010000087.1 coordinate 5,907,968, forward strand.
AGTACATGAACTAAATCTTGGACTCTCTATATAGTGCAATCCATGTTACTTAGCAAAAAAGACTGCTAATATTTTGCTTAAAAAATTCTATAACTTCAACTCAATTTCCATTATAAATGTGTTTATATTGATTTTTCAAACAGTTTGCATGTCTTAAGTAATTTTTTTTTTAAGATTTTGAATTTCAGTTTAGTTTCCATTGTGATACTAGAAACTCTAAGTAAATCATGGTAGAAAATATGAGTTTTAAAAATATTTTTGATAGTTAATAACCAGGGTGTCTTATTGACACACAATACTTAATGGATTAGTTAAAGCAAAGACAAACCTATAGTGAGAGAACAATCATTCAGAGAAAAAGTTGTTGGCATTCAAGTACTTTAGTTAAAGTGAAACTTTTTTAGTATTTTGCTTTACTAGTAACAAAGGCTTTTTTTCTCACAAATGATATAATTCATTATGCAAGATAATCGTAAATCAATAGTCAGTAGCTCGTTCAAAGGAAAGAAAAGCTTGTTAAATATCAAAACCTAAGAAACAAGTCAAAACCCTTTAAACAGAAGCCACTACTCTTTCTGCATAACTTACATTGTTTTAGGTTACCAATTCTTTACTAATTTACTAATCTCGCATGTGTTTAGATGAAATAGTCTCGGCTTTGCCTAAGGCCTTTCAGTCTAATGGGCACCTTGTTTCTTATCTTATTTTCACAATAGAAAATGTTGTATGTAAATTAGCAGTGGATACATTAGAAAATATTATTACAATTGGTATTATTATTGATGGTTCTTGTGCTAATTTTATTGATTTTCGTTAATTAAATATTGATTCAAGATGTTCGAGTGCTTATTGAAAATAGGGATGAATATGTTGTATTTGAAAATGGTCATCATGTAAGTTGACCTAAAGAATTGGTTTCTACTCATATTGTTATGGAGGTATGAAGCAATTTTAGTAATGGTATTATTTTTTGTTTCTTTTTATGATAGATATTATTTGACTTTTAAAATTTATTATTGTCACAAGTTTAGAAATGAAGGAAAAGAAAATCAATAAAGAAATGGGATCCATTTCTGAGCAAGCTTTAGAGCAGTTGACAAAAGCAACTTATCCATTAATGATTAATATGCAAAATGAAGTTAGAGCAAGATTTGATGATGATGTTTTTTGCTATCCATTCTATTGCTATTTTGGCTTAGAAGATTGTTCTATTATGATTGATAAAAAAGAAATAAGAGAAATTAGCATTTGTTTATATGTTAAGTGAGACAAAGAATTTCAATATTGATTTATTTTAATACTATGTTTATATGATTTGACTTTTAATTTGTTTACTTTTATATATCTACATACTAAATTGAAGGATATGAAAAAGTTAAAATAATTTGGCTTCATCAATCCTGTGATTGTCTCACTCTCTGGTGGACTAAACAATGAAAACATGTTAAAAGATAAAGCATGACATATTATAGAGCGATTAAAAAAATACATTCAAACCAAATTCTTTTCATGCCTTACAATCCAAAGTTTAAAGTTTCTACCCTAATTGTTTTATGAAGACATATCTCATTTGGCTATTTATCATCTTTTGTTTTTCTTATTACAAATAAATTTCATTGGAAATTAGTAGTTATTGATACGGCATCATAGATGGTATATCGTTTGGATTCTTTGGGTCATGAAGTAAGATTTGATCATTAAAAAAATTAGACCTAGTATGTACAAGTTTTACTTTGTATATTTTGTTTATTAGTTTCATTATTAATTCTAAATACTACATGTTTTCGAAGGTTTATTAGTTATTGATATAGGGGTTTTTAAATGTTTCGTGTGAATATTATATGGCAATGAATTCAAATGAGTTCATTTTGTTTTTTTTCATTATTAATAACATTGAAAATTATATGAATTAATGATTATATTTCTCAATATGAAGGCACCGATTCAAAGAAGTGGTATAGAATGCAAATATTTTATACTTTGATTAATGAAGAAAATAATTAAAGATCTAAAAATTCTTTATGAAAATGTCATATTATTTACTTCATTTACATATTAAATGTTTCATATTTATAAATGATATCAAATTGATTATATTGTCTTCTTTTACATTTTAATCTTAAATTTCAATGGCAAAGATACATATAATAATTAAAAAATTAATGAAGTACGTGCGGAATGGGCTATGCATGTGCAATAGTTACTATCATTAATGGTTGTGTTTTAATTGTATGTTGTTTGGCTTAGTTAAATTCAAGTATAATAGACTAATTTTATTTATTGTGCCATCTACTAATTTTATTCATTGAGCCATCTGCCAATTCTATTCATTGAGCCATTTGCCAAGGAAGATGAAAAAATCTGTAAAGGTCATCTTCAAGAAGTTGGTAGAGCAAAGAACAAGTAGAAGTACTCAAACATGCATGTGAAATATTTAAACATGTTCATGATCAGTTAATTTTTGCATTTGGTGTTGCATTGCAAGAAGTTACACTTGCTTATTTATTTTGATATGTAAGTTAATCATATATTTAATAGAGATGATCTAATAATATATTTTTTCTATAATTATTGCATGAGTGATATATGGTTAATTCACTGGGCATATTTTGATGCACTCGCTTGTATAATTTTAGTTTAATGATATAACACTAGAACAGAGCAGTGTAGATGACATATTGTGTAATTTAATTTGTAAAGATTTTGTTTATTTTTGATACTTAATATTATTATATTTTGTAAAATGACAAAGTTTTAGTTATAAATATATGTAGCTTTTGTTGTTTAATATTATTTGTATTGTTTAACTATTACAATTGCAAAAACAAAAGATAAATATTAATTAATTAACTAAAATTATAAAAAAATAATTTTTGTAATTAATCAATAAAAAATATAAAAATATAATTATGACGGTCACGAAGACCGTCATTAAATAAGTGAAGATTTTTTATGATAGTTATAAAAATTATCATGAAAAAGTATAGACTTTTTATGATAATCACAAAGATTATCATGAATAAATGACTGTTTTTTATAACAGTTATGTATGATCATCATGAATATTTTGTGACGGTACATCATGGACTGTCATGAGTTTTTTATGACGGTCTATTACAGACCATCATTAATATTTTAACTTTTTCATGATGATCAAAAATCGTCAAAAATTTATGACAGTTCCATTTTGTCACTTGCAATGGTAGTTTGCTGTCATAAAAGGCTTGTTTTATTGTGAAAGGTTTTTTTTATGATAATTATATATGACCGCCATGAATATTTTGTGATGGTTTATCATGGATCGTTATGAATTTTTTATGACGGTTTATCACAAATTATCATTAATATTTTAACATTTTCATGATGATAAAAAATCATTAAAAATTTATGACGATTTTTTACACCATATAAAGTTTTTATGTCATTATTTACAATGACAGTTTTTAAATCGTCATAAAAAACTTGTTTTTTTATGATAAATACTGAAAAATGTTCCATAAGAAATTACAGACCCTATCGGCTTCAAATTCTTTTCTCATTTTTTTCCACCACATAGAGAGAGTATATGGAAATGCCTATGGTTTCATTTTTCATCTTTTCTCTCCTATTTTATCGAATAGAACAACCACTTATCACATGTTTTTTTGTTGCAATACGATTTTATATGGAAGATCAATTTCACTTTAGCATAGTTTAAGTTCACATTTACATATTTTTAATTATAATAAATATTTAATATATTAACTAAAAACACATAAAATATTTATAAGTTAAAATGATCGAAACATTAAATGCAATAAAAAAAGGGGTGAGTTTAAAACCACGCCCATAGCATTTTTATTTGAATATTTTTTTAATTAAATTTATATTTAATTATTTTAAAGAGTTATATATATATCATGTATTATTAAATAAATATAAAAAATTTAAACTTAATATATTTTTAATTTAAATTTCACATTTAAATTTATTTTAAATTTATTTTAAAAAATTATTAATTAGTATAAATAATAATTTTTTAAAATATATTTTGTAAAATTTAATTAAATATTATTATAAAAATAAATTATATATAAATATATGACCGTAAATCTTGACTCTCATAATATTTGTAATGATTCTAAACAGTTGTTATAAATGTTTTATTTTTTTCTTCTTTATGATTTTTTTTAAGATCATCATTATTTTTTGATAGTTTTAAGAAAATATCATAATTTTATGATGACCTTTAAGTGTCTATTATAAAAGTCACCATATTTTTTTTTAGCACTGATTGTTGTTTGCATTTGTAATTTTTAAGTTACATATTTTTTAAAAAAACTATTTATTATTTTAACCAAAAAATTAATATATTTTGATATTTTAATTTGATAAAAGGATGCAACTCAATTTTCAAAGATATATTGTAATAATCTTTTTATAGATTTTTATTGTTATTGTTATTATGATATTTTAAATTATAAATATTTTATTAAATTTTTAATTATTTATTTAATTTTATACTTTAAATATTAAGTTAATTGCATCAAAAAAAATATAAAAGATACATTTGTGTGTTACTTGCCGTTTAAGGATAATGCATATATAATTTTTATTTATATAATTATTTTATATTTTTTAAATTTAATTTAAATAAATAAAATGAAAAAATCTGAACTAGTAGATATGAAGCCAATAGTTGAGCCCGATTTCATCAATTTTTCTCATCAGAAATAATATATACCCAATGCAGCTTGGCCTTGGTTATCCAAAAATGCTCACAAAATGCTTGAAGTGCTTACCTGTAGGGCAGTGCAAATTGCTTCGTTTGCCTTTCCTTATTTATCGTCCAATCTGGGCATACCACAATCACCCTAAAATAACATCGAATGTTTGAAAGGAGGCAGAAACAACAAACATCGGATTCTTTGGAAAAAAAAGGACAGGGAAAAAGAGAAGAACAAGAAACAAAACAATTTCATCCAGAGAGATCCCAGTTGAGATTTAGCGATGAAGAAGCGAAGTTCTGCATCACCGTCAACAAAAACAAAGCCCGCAAATGCTGTGCTTCCTTATCAAACCCCAAGATTGAGAGACCACTATTTGCTAGGCAAGAAACTGGGCCAGGGTCAATTTGGTACCACATATCTCTGTACCCACAAAGCCACAAATGCACTTTATGCATGCAAATCGATCCCAAAGCGCAAGCTTGTATGCCATGAGGACTATGAAGACGTATGGAGGGAAATTCAGATCATGCACCACCTATCCGAGCACCCAAATGTGGTGCAGATCAAGGACACCTATGAGGACTCAGTGTTCGTTCACCTGGTGATGGAGCTGTGTGCAGGTGGCGAGCTGTTCGATAGGATTGTGGCCAAGGGCCATTACAGTGAAAGAGAGGCTGCTAAGTTGATTAAGACCATCGTTGGTGTTGTTGAGGCCTGTCATTCTCTAGGGGTCATGCATAGGGATCTCAAGCCGGAGAATTTCTTGTTTGATAGTCCTGGTGAGGACGCCAAGCTCAAGGCTACGGATTTTGGTTTGTCCGTGTTCTACAAACCAGGTTGTTTGTGATTTTTTAGTTTCTTCAGTTTTTGGGTAGTCTCTAAACGAGTAATTTTGATTTTTCTACTTTATTGAATCCCTGGTATGAAATCTCTTGATTCTGTAGCATGCTTTCTAAATTGGTTTCTTTTCTTTCTCTTAGTTGTCAAGAAATGGGTGGTTTTAATTTCTCATTTTATGAGGTCCTCTTCCTGATTGTTGATAGTGAACGTGGAAGGTTAGTTGTAGTTACTTATCAGATTAGCTGATCCTTTGATCATGTTTTTTGTGATCTGTTCGCTTCAGAAAATGCAACTCTCCCATAGGGTTTCGTTAATCCTGTGCTATTTGTGTTCAGCAGCTTTGGTGGATAAATTGGTCTGTTCTGCATACTCTTGATGGACAATGACTAGTTTGTTCATCTTCTTCAACCCCCTCCCCCTCCCCCCTCTTTTTCCTTACCATTTTGTGGAAGGCTTGTTTGGAAATCCTGTAATCGTCTTAGTTATGGAACCCGTAACTGATGCATTTCAATTTTTCAGTTCGTGAGGGATATGGTGTCTTGGGACATAGACTTGTCTTTTATGTTCTTGGAATGGAAATATTGGTTCTTGTTTCATGCTATTGAGTTTCTTCAGTTTTTGATCCAATAGAACATGGTAGGTCAAGCCCTTTTTTTTTTTTTTTTTTTTTTGTCTTGACTCATTCTGAAATTGAGATTTTTCATTGATTGTTTAATTTTACACCTGCTATCCTTTGCTATTTGGGTTCAGCAGCTTTGGTTAATCCTGTTCTTTTGGACTTCCACTTGTTATAGTTACTTCTTATTTTCTTCTTTTCTAGGTTATTGTAGTGAGTGTTCTTAATTTACACATCTTCTTCTCCTTCTAGCAATCTTTTTTTTTTTTTTTTTTTCATTTTTATTTAAGAGTATCATTTCTATGCTCATCCAAAGTTAAGAGCAACTTAGCTGCAACTGGAAATTAATTGCTGTAATCCCACTTCTAGTTTAATTCTTCGGTGATCAGGATATAAATTTTGAATAACATGTTCAGTTTGCCTCAGTTTTAATTAATGGCGATTATTCCTTGTTTCCTGAAATGTAATGGTTTTAGTTTTGTTCTTGACAAATGTACAAGTTCGTGGTTGGATGCTATATTTGCATGCTGTTTTGTAAGTGCTCGAAGCATATATGTTAGAATCCCAATTATCTTATGCCATTTTGATAATTCTCTGCCTTTTGTTTTAGAATTTTTAAGTTCTTTGCAATTCTTGTGGATTTCATATTTCTTTATATTTAGTGTACTTTTCTTTTTGATTTTTTTTAATAAAAAAAGAAGAATGTGAAGTCTTGTTTATACTATAGAAGAGAGCTTATTATGACTTTAACTAGGTTCCAGCTACTTGTTCCTTGCAGACAATAATGTTTAGCTTTCATGTTACCTTAAAGGTAGGGAGATAAACTGCTAGGCTTTATGTTTCAGCATTTGAAACTGACCACCGTGCATCCTGAAAGATGACAAAATTAGCCTCTGATGCATTAAAAAAATCCTGATATCTGCTTCCGCTTAGTGATATGTGTCTTGTCACCAATTCTTTAACCCTTGATTGCCATGATTCAATGTGTTGACTCTGGCCATCCCATGATTTCGCATCTTGTTTCCTTCGACAACCTTTTTGAGTTATGTTTTGAAATTTCCTTAAAACTTAGGAAAATGGTGGGCCAGAGCACGTACCCTTTGTTGCCCTTTCTGCACAAGTTTTGTGTTTCATGGTTTCAAAGACAACTCTTAGTTATTTCTTTCATTTTCTTCTCCTCCAGGACAGTATCTTTTTGATGTTGTTGGAAGTCCCTATTATGTTGCACCTGAGGTTTTGCGCAAGTGTTATGGACCTCAAGTTGATGTATGGAGTGCTGGTGTTATCCTTTACATCTTGTTAAGTGGGGTTCCACCATTTTGGGCAGGTAGCCATCTCGATTGGTTCTCTGCAGTCATTTACTTGCAGCAGTGCTACTGAGTTTTCATCCTTTCTCGTGTTCTCTTTATGTGAGTATATCTTGTCTATTACTTGCAGAAACTGAATCAGGAATCTTCAGACAGATTTTGCAAGGTAAACTAGACTTCGAATCTGAGCCATGGCCAAGTATCTCAGAAAGTGCAAAAGATTTGATACTTAAGATGCTCGAGAGAGAACCAAAGAAACGGATTTCTGCTCATGAAGTGCTATGTAAGGCATTTTATTCTTATGATACTGTGGATTATTACATGCCTGTCTATGGTAGCATTCTGTCCAAATGACCATGTGCAAGGTTGTTTGTTCTTGGTCAAACTAAGTCATAATTATGGAGTTCGTTTCTGTATTTAGGTCACCCATGGATTGTGGATGATAGAGTAGCACTTGACAAACCTCTGGATTCTGCTGTATTGTCACGCCTGAAGCAGTTCTCAGCGATGAATAAACTTAAAAAGATGGCGTTACGTGTATGTGCATCCTTTTTATTCTTATTTTCTAATTCAATATCCAAAACTTTAGAAATTTTGCCACGATAATTTGACAGCCAAATTATCAATTCATTTAGCACCCACGTCAAATCTAAAAGGTTCAGTTTCTTGCTTGAGGGTTTAAAATACTGATTAAATAAGTGGATCATAAGCAAATGCACTATATCTGCTTTTAGAATTGGTTGAGCTGGTAAGAAGGAAGAACACACAAAATTATGACTCCCTTGTTTATGATGTTAGTCAAGTGAAACTCTAACAAACTTAAAAAAAAAAAAAATGTGGTTCAAATGAAACATGTTTGATATACAGGGCCACCAATTTGTTTGCATAAGTTAATCTAACCTAGTCACCAAAATCTTGTGACTTCTAACACATTTTTTTTGATAGAGACATGTATAATATATTGCTTTCATGACACCAAGGGGTTGCCTTGCATTTACAAGTATAAGAAACCTATCTAGAGATAAGAAATTTAATGAATTCCACTAGGTTTTCCTTATTCACAATGTTCATCCCTTTAACTCAAGCTCTTAATATTTTGATCCTTCATCTCTAAACAAAAAAGAGGAGTTTTTCTTCCCTCAATGGTTCTTCTATTTTTCTCATTTCATATTAGCCAAAAAACCATTAGCAATGGCTTAGAATAGGAGATACCTTAGATGTAACGGTAATTCTCTTTTGAGTAAAAAAAGTTTCGAAACTGGATTTTGGCATGTTCTAGAAATTCTCAGGACCTGAAGTTACTTTAGAAATTGGTTGCTTTTTCGTAGATTCCTGTATCTTACATTCTTATGTTCAGTTGTCTTCTGAATTCATTTTGACCTTCAATCAAGATTTAATCTGTAACATACTGTTTTTTATTTTTAACCCACCCAAGGCGTTACCACTTCATATATCTGCCCTTGCAGAATGTTTTTTTTTTTTGAAGTTATCCCAACAAAATGGTTTGTCAAATAAGTTGATCTCGAAATAGATATACTGACCTTTTGTTCTTTTAAAAACTTGAGAGTAAAGAACTAGTAATAATGAGCTTCCTGTTGATGTTCATCTTCCATGCTTTTATTTTCATTTATTTTAATGGGTGTTTAGATTGGACATTGGAGTCTCATATTCTGTCTGAACCCTGTTAGCATATTTTATATTATATGATAAAGTATGAATTCTTCACTGACTTTTGGTCAGCAGTAGTATAGATAGGTTTTGCGGTGGTCATAGGTTAATCTCTTATCAGAGACCAAGGAAAAGATTAAATATGAACTTGTTCACATTAACTTGGAGAAAGATTCCTCCCATACTAAACTGAAACATTGCTACATGAGACCATAAAAAGTGTTTCTGTGCCTTCTGGCAGCGGATCAACTAGGATGATAGTCTCACTAATGGAACTATTTCAATTGCATTTGGTTTGGAGTAGAAGCACTGATCTAAAGCTATTACCTTCGACATTGCATGATGTTCCATCTTGATATGTCAAAACATTCATGTTTCCATTGTACCTATACTTTGTTGGAAAAACTAATCCGTAAACTTACTTCAAGGGATATTATGAAAAGAAAAATGCTTGTAGCATTTGCATTGCTAAAATTAGTGTTCCTTTTCAGCGGCTATTATGCTTCCATGTGAAGCAGGTAGAAGGGCAATAACTATGTGTTATTTTTAGAGTGACTTCTGGGCTCAAACAATAAAGTTAAGTTAGATGGTAAATGAATGTTAGATTCTTTACACGACATGCAAAGGAAAGCGATCATATCACTCTAGTCCTTCCTCTTAGTATTGCCTGTTCGAATTTTCTGGTCATAAACATCCAATTCTCAAGCTGACATATTCATAATCATAGTATGTATGTTGTGAACAATTAACATACCTGCTCTTTTCTTCCTTTTTTTTTTTTTTTTGTTTTTTTTCCCCGAATCCAGATTTCAAGAGGTGTGACTATGTCACCATTTTCAGATTTAAAATGGGACTAATAGTTAGGGGTTTTCTTTATCTATGCTGATAGTATCAAATTCAAATAGATACTAAACATGAGATAAGCAAGCGGAGCAAATAAAGGAAGGATAAATGAGTGCAACAGATAATTTTACGGAGTATTATTTGTCTTTCTAGTCTTCAGCACAAGAAAAGGAATTTTGCACATCCCTTTTTCGTGTCCAAGATTCCGATCCCTAGTTTATCTTCTTTTTCAAATATAAGAGAACTTGCTTGTAGACTTTTTTTAGATTTATGTGTCGATTAAGTAAAAGTAGTGGATAAACAAAAGCAAAAGAGGGAAATTTTGTGAGAAAATAGATCTTCTCTGAACTTTAAAGAATTGAAGTTCTTTTCAGTCTTTACAAGATATTGAAATTAAGTACTGTTCTACTAGTATAGAAAATGATTGTTTGATAAATGACTGCTACGAGTCAAACTCAGTAGGATTTGATCAATCCTTTTTTCTGCCAATGAGAAAACTGAACTAAGAATTTTCTTTCTTTACTGTAATTTATTCATTCTTTTTCTTATCAATGAACAAACTTTTTTACTTGAATTACTTCGATGCCTTTTTTTGTCAAAAATGTGATTTGTTGATGGAATTTGCTACAATAATCATGAGATTGATGAGGTTGATGAAATTGATACTGAAATATTTCTTCTTAGGACATATAGATTTGATCTCATTACTTTGTTGCAGGTTATTGCTGAAAGACTTTCTGAGGAAGAAATTGGTGGTTTGAAAGAACTGTTCAAAATGATTGATACAGACAACAGTGGAACAATAACATTTGAGGAACTTAAAGCAGGTTTGAAAAGAGTGGGATCTGAACTGATGGAATCAGATATCAGGAACCTAATGGATTCGGTAAATGTCAAGGCACATTTTATTCTATTCTTAAAACATATTTAAGTTGGGTAATAATCAGAACATCTTGCCTTGTAAACTTTGCAGGCTGATATAGACAGCAGCGGTTCAATAGATTATGGTGAATTCCTAGCTGCTACCTTGCACTTGAATAAGATGGAGAGAGAGGAGAATTTAGTTGCAGCTTTCTCCTTTTTCGACAAAGATGCTAGTGGCTACATCACTGTTGATGAGCTTCAACAGGCCTGCAAAGAGTTTGGTCTAAGTGATGTTCGTTTGGATGAGATAATTAATGAAATTGATCAAGACAATGTAAGTCCATTACATGTTCATGTTGTCAAGTTATCTTATTCAGCATTTTCTGTTGAAGTGTTTGCACAGTCATGATCCTTATAACTATTCTCCTTAATGTTTATGTCTGTTGTTATCTTCCTGTTTTGAGTTCATAAGTGTCATTGTGTTAGTGCTTTTACCTATCTGGAGTTATACATATGATAGTGGTAGTTTTCTAGGTGAGGCATATTACTCTGTTTAGTTTCCTATTAATTGAAGTCAGTTATATTATGGTGATCTGAAATTGACATGGGTATCAAGGGATGTAGCAGACATTTCTCCTTTATGGGGATTTTCTAATTCATGGCTAGGAATAAGTTGCTTTTGTGAATGAGCATTTAGAGGAAGAGCATCAAATGGTCCAGGCTGAGCAATTAAGAAGCTGAGGTCAGACTACATTTGATGCGAATACAAAAGAAAGCATGCTTCAAAAGATCTTCTGAGGAGGCTTCTGTTTGTTTTAATTATTATCTGACATTTATTAGGGGGAAAAACAGCAAAAGATGATTGTCCCAAGTGTATATGGAAAGTCTACAAAGGCCACAACAAATGAAAGAAAAAAGGAATAATGGAGTGAAATGGAGAAGAACCTGAAGTCTGTGATCAGGGGAATTTGGCTTCTGAGCAAAAGGAAATCACAAGGAAGAACTCTTTAGAAGCTTTAAATTTATTATAGTTTCATTGGTCATTGCTTTAATGTTAAGTTGCTTTAGATATTTTCTTCTTTAAATTTGCTTTGGGACGCAAGGTGAAACTCACTATAATTACCATGTATCCACCCCATTCTTTTCTCTACTCATTCTATCATCTGGGAAAGGCTAATACATCTTTAATGCCCCAAGATTGCTTCCTATCATTTCACGAATCTTAAGGAAATGTTGTAGTTTCTAGAAACACTCTTCTTGATTCTTTTGGACCCTTGTGGACATTTAATTCAAATTTAGCTTAGAAAAGGGGTCTAGGGCATATTGAGAAATGAATTAAATTGACGCTATTTTAGTGCAAGCCAAATATTGTGGACATCCTTTTTGGGTGAAATAGAAAAACTTTGGGAGATAGAGGGGAAGTATATTATGTACAAATGAGTTTCAAATTGTTGAACGGAAGTAGTCATCTCTTAACTTCTACCCTATTTTTCTGGATGTAAGAGGGAAAATATTCATTGATTCCACTATTTCTATTCCTTAAAGAGTGCTCATTTTGGCTGTCTGAATGAGAGCAAGCACATCGATGATGTTTTGGTGTTCAAGAGGCCTTTGCGAATAGTTGTATGAACATTGCATGAGATTTGACAGATTAGATGGTTCTTACCCATAAAACTGTTCCTTTGGCTAGCTGAGGTGCTGGTTTTGGTAGAACATTAGACACTGGAGGCAGTAGAAAATATGTCTTCTCTTGAGGGCTTATGATATGGTATTCATTTCCTTATTAAGTTTGCCTTTTCATTTTCCTGTTAGTGTTCGCACAGTAGAATTGTGGTAGATCTCATTTTATTGGCTGGGGCAAGTTTATTGCTAACCGGTTACTTGCTTTCAGGGCATGATATTATGTTTCTGTGTATTAAATATATGAAATCTGTCATTCTAGGCAGCTAGTTCTTTATGTTCATGACTTGGTGAAAAGAACTCAAAAATCTTGAGTGAAGTCCAAGCATAAGAACCTATGCTTGGCTCAGGAAGATGAAAATATGTTTTGTTTTCTACGTTGAACCTCTTCCGACCCTAGACCTTGAACACTTACCTCAAGGAATTTAATTCATGTATAACCTCATGGTCTCTCTCTCTCTCTCTCTACCTATTTGGGTGGACTTAAGAAGTACATGCCAGCCTTTTGGTCAGGTTCCTACAACTGTGCCAAAACTGTCATTTTTCTCTGACAATCTTAAATTTTGAAACTCTTTTAATATTATAGTAAATCATTCATGTAATTTGCAGGATGGGAGAATAGACTACTCAGAGTTTGCTGCAATGATGAGAACGGGTGATGGAGTTGGAAGAAGCAGAACGATGAGGAGCAATTTGAACTTCAACATAGCTGATGCCTTGGGAGTTAAAGATTCCAAATGATGCCTTAATCTCATATTATCTCAATATTTTGTATAGTAAAGGAAAATCTGGCTCTTGATAGGAAAGATGGCAATAGTGGTTTCATGATTCCGATTTTATTTTAAGTTGGATATGTCTAATCTTTTGAGGATAATGTTTTATTGAAGCTTTAACTTCATTCTGTTTCACATAATATGTTATCTTTGTTTTCAATAGTTTAAAAGGCTTACAGAGAACTAGGGTGAGAGATCTTTTTTGTTTTCTTTTGCATGATGCCTTTGTCCTTTGAACTGTTTCTTGAGGGTCTTAATGTTAAATTTTCAGTTTCTTATGCAAATGCCATTTATGTAAAGTATTCTTCAATTCAAGTGAAGATTTCAATATTTATATGATAAGTATTCCAATGTGTTTTAATTGTTTTGATTAAACTAGCTTCAAACAAGTGTTGTCTAGTGGAATTTATTTAATTTTTTAAATATTAATTTGAGTAAAAGATTCAAAATTTTCGATATTTACGTTATGTTATTATTTAAATTTTTGTATTTAAAAATTGATCATTTAAATTTTAATTTATCACTTTAATTTAAATTAATTTTTTAAAAAATTAAAAATTAAAAATATTTAAATTAAAATTTTATACAATAAATTTTGATTTAAAAGTTTTTATGAATATAAAAAATATTTAAATTATTGTCATATAAATTTTAAAAATTTTTAATATTAAATATATATTTTTAAATTTATAATATCAAAATTTTAAAAAATTTATAAAAAATAAATTTTATATCAAAAATTATTTTAATATGATAGATGAACTTGAAATCAGATAAATAATTTATTTAAATTATTTTTGAGGTATTTGAATAATAAAAATACCTTTAATTTTGGGTTAATTATATGAAGAAAATTTCCATTTTGCTTATTATGTTAAATCGATGCTTGCAAAAAAAAAAATGCATGTTTTTGAGACTTATATTTTTGTTGGATTTTTAATGTGGGAGTTTTATCTATAACTTATTAATATTAACAATTTTGTGTACATATGTAACGTACATGTGACTTTTATTTGTACAATTATCTTACCATCTTTGTAAACACTATCAAAATAAATTAAATAAAATATATTTTTTCTTTTATGTAAATATTATATTTTCTATATTTTTACTAAGTTTGATGTAAAAAAAACATTTTATTTGTTCTAATAGTATTTTAAAAGAGTATTTAGATAATTATATAAGTAAAATTCACATGCACATCATGTATTTACGTAAAATCATTAATAGTAACAAGAATTATAGACGAAAATATCACATCGTGAATTCAATAAAAATGTAAATTTCTAATAGATATAATTCTTTTTATAAGTCTCAATTTAAAACTGTGAATAAAATACATGTTTCATTGATGCAATTAACCCTTTAATTTTTCATAACTATTTGCGTTAAGGTTCAGTTTGAACTAAAATAATAGATTAATGCTTGATTTATCACTTTTTGAAGACACAAGTTTAATCGATAATATAGGACAAATATTAAAGTTTCATGTGATTTTTACTCTATTAATTATATATATTATATTTATTATTAAATATTATTTAAATATTTAATAATATTATTGATATTATTATAATATTAATAGTATTAATAACCTGTGAGTTTTCATAATTACATTATAAAAAATAGATGTTATCCTTAAAATAATATTTTTTATTACAAATTAAGGCATGTCAGCTTTTAAAATTGAAAAAGTAAACAACATAACATTTAATGTTGTTAAAATTTCGACATGAAAAATAATGAAAAAA
Source organism: Moringa oleifera (assembly GCA_021397835.1). NCBI lineage: Eukaryota > Viridiplantae > Streptophyta > Magnoliopsida > Brassicales > Moringaceae > Moringa > Moringa oleifera. The sequence continues at coordinate 5,923,019 of JAJFZO010000087.1, forward strand.
AAGTTGACTAAACTAGAATAATATTATTATTTTTATTATTTAAACTAAATTTATTAAAAATAAATTTTTTTGTATATTTGATAAGTTTTATTTAACAAATAATAATAAAACCTTACTTAAGGTTATTTATAATAATTTTTTAATATTGTATTTCAAAAATAAAACCATTTGCATCAAGCATAAAAATACATAAAATCCAAGATTGATTAGAAAAGTTGAAAAATACATTTGATAATTTAGAAGTTTAATGCAATCAGGAACGAACTTTGAAATATAGCATTACTAAGAAATCAGTTTCTAATAAGAAGGATTAAAAATTACAAAAAAAAAAAAAACATGAATGGTCATTTAAGTTATTAAGAATGAAAGAGAACAAGAAAAGTCTAATGGAAACGGCATTTTAAAGATTGAGAAAAAGAACTTTGTTTTCTCTACGATAGATGAAAATGCTAGAACGCTGAGGATAAAAAAGCCTGGAAAAGTAACTCTTTATTTTTTTAATACGAAAAATAATTGAATGACTGAGGACATGAATAGTTTTATGATGGAAAAAGACTAGACACCATAAATTAAGAAGATGCAACTTCGTTAGAACGTTGTAAATTGAAAGTGGCATAAGAGAGGTACATGGGGAACGTAAAGAATCAGTGACTACCATATTCAACTATAAGGAGAATTACAATTGAAGACCAATAGTTTGACATATTAGAGTTTAATGGGATAGATAGAGTCACAAGAGTAAATTGAGAGATGTTTTGAATGAGTTTTGTCATGCACTTTTGGAGTGTGACGTGATCAAAGCCCCTAACCCAAATAACTTTTATATGGCTTCCTTTAGGAGCATTGAAAAACTATTAAAGATGAGATCTTTTGGCCTTTTAAGATAGTTTCCCTCTTATGTTAATTTAATTTATCTCTTGAATTCAACGTTTCTAATTATCATTGCAAAGAAAATAAGGGCTTATAACATTAAAGATTTTTGGTAGATTCACTTAGTGGAGTGTTTATAAGTTCATTGGGAAAGTTCTATTGAGACTAATCAAGGTTGCATTGGAGATAGTGACAAGCTTGAATCAAAATACTTTTGTGATGAGAAGATAACTACTTGATGCAATATTGCAAATGAAACTATAATCAACTTGAGAAAGGAAGCAAAGGTACGATAAAGAAGTTGGATATCGAGAAAGTTTATGATCATGTGACTTAGGACTTTATAATCTACATGTTAAATAAAGAGCGATACGAGAAATAATGGTATTATTGATAAAGAGGTATATTTTCTTAATAATTAATTTTCTTTGATTTGATGAATGGAGGACTTTTTCAATTTTTTGAATAGTTTAGAGTTATTTGACAAAGGGACCCTTTGTTTACATTATTATTTATGTGATAATGAGAACCTTCCATAAATTATTTGCTAAAGTAATACAAATCGATCTCATAAAAGGTTTTAAAGTGTGTAAGATGGCTATGGAAATTGAGGTACCTCATCTTTTGTTTATCAGCTTCTTTTGTGTGGTAGAGAAGGAGTACACGATTAATTTAAAGACCGTTTTACTTTGTTTGAGGTGATCTCATGTTTTTAAGATTAATTTGAGAAAAAGTAAGTTTATTCCTATCACAATTGAGATTTAAACAGGGAAACCTACAGTGTGAGAAAAGATAAGAGTCATCACCAATATATTTAGGTGTGATTGGTCATCATTCTAAAGGAAGGCTAACTAGTTTTTAAAAAACTAAGATTTTGAGTCTCGGAGTTAATGTTGATTGACTTCATATTTACTCTATCTCGATATACTAAAATTTTTTTAGAGAAAAAAATGTGATTTGCACTTGCTCACTTCTTTTCTTTTAAAAAACAAAAGGTTAAAAATCATATATATTATATTTTATTATAAAAAATAATAATTTTTTTTACAAGAAAAACATTCTCTTTTTCTGTAACATGGTTTAACTATATTCAGAAACTTTAAATAGATCTAAACATATAATTTAACAAAGAATCTAGTGACAATTAACTTAACTCAAGTAATTATATATTTTTTTAAAAAAATTGAATATGCTATAGTGAAAAATATTGGAATTAAGATTGAATAACTCTTGAAGTCCCCTACTTTTTTCTTTTTTCTTTTTTGTGTGTATAATCTTCCTTTCTTCAATATGAATGGGTATACAATTTCAATGGAAACTCCTTTGCATGTAAACAAAAAATTCTAATGAAAAAAATATGAAAAGCTATAGAGAGAATTTGTGAGAGAATTGCTTCTTGTTATGTGAATATCTCAGAACATGCAATCATGAATTGTCTCTGAGTCTCTGTAGCTGAATATTCGACTCTTATTTATAGGATTACAATGGTGCAGGTTAGCATCAAATGAAGGGTAGGTATAGTGCACCTAGTAGCCTCTTAACTTTAAACTCAATATATTCTACCTTGTGCCGTATGGTCTACTAAGACTCTTTTAAGGTGTTTTTAATTCTAACTTGATTTTAACACTCCCTAACTTTGTTTAAGTGGAGTGGCAACTTTAATTCTCTTTACTTTTTCTTGGATAGCTCAAAAACAAGTCTTTTAGGCTCACCTTCAATTCGTCACCCAATTCACCTAAACCTCAAGTTTAATCTTTATTTTTGACTATAATTCTTAATTTACTTTTACATTCACCCTTTTTAAATATGATTTCAACTTAAATTTCACCAAATGACTCAAAGATTTGGTTTTGAACTATGTCATAACTCTCTTGAGTATGCTGCCTTTGGGCAAATTGTCATGTCAACAACTCCACTTACCATGTGAGAGTCTTTTGTAGACTAAGCAGGTCAGCTTCCACTCAGATATCACTAAGTCAACGCTACCTACCACCTCATTCATCTTTGCTTATCATCCTCTTAAATTAATTTAGCAGCATTGCCCAATGGCATCCTACCACATTTATTAATAAACAAGATGAGCGAATGATGCTTTGACAATTGCCATATCATTACCTTCGCTTTAATAGCATCATGCTAACTGGACCTATAAGCCACGTCACCAGTCTCCTCACACTATTAGCAAATATATTACCCTATCAGTAACGTTATCATCAACTAGTGACATGCCAGTTTAACACTCTACTCCATGTCAATAGAGGTGCCCATTTACATTGTGCCACATCAGCAGCATCACTTTCAAAGGGTCTGCTCCTCCTCAATGGCTAATTTATTTTTAAATGCTTTTCTTTTCATTTTTCTAAGTTTTTATTATAGTCTTCCTTATCCTTCTACCTAAGCAAACACTCTCTTTTTATTTAAATTTCTATGAGCTCTCTCCAAGAAAAGTCTTCTTTTCTTAAGCAAGGTCTCCCACCCTTTTCCTTTTCTCTATTTAAATTTTCACTCTTTACTCTTTACTTTTCTTTTGCTTTAGGTAGAATGGAATTCATCAACTATTCTGTAATTACCATTAAGTATTTGCTTAGGATGAGATTCCTACCTGGGTAATCATGGTGATTTCCTCACTTGATGAGAGGCCCTGGTCAGATAAAACAGATGCCCTATTTATATTTAAGGAATGTCTCAAAGGGGGCATGAAACTCTCTCTAAATACTTTATTTAAAATTATTTTCATTATAGGCTATCACGCTCCCAACTAATCCTTAACTCCAGGAGGATCCTTGTAGCTTTTAATGCTAGGCGTTTAGATTTAGGAATCACAAATTTATCTCCCTTAATCTTTTTTAATTTTTTTAAATTGAAGTAGTTGTAGAGTAACTGAGGACAACCAATGAAATTTTGGTATTTTTCATCAGAGAGACCCTCACTCTTTTCTTTCGACCTTCCAAAGGTAGTGAAAAACTAAAAAGACACTCTTACTTTGGAGTGTTTTAGAATAGAATCCCTATCAGAATTAATAGATGGACTTACCTAAATTAGGATTATGGCACCAATATACCCTAAGAAGTCCCTTGTTGCTGCTTAACAATCTTTGGCTAGCTATAAGAAGACTCTGTTAATGTCTTCCCTTTTTAATAAACCGTGCATAGCCAAAGTCCATGGAAACTTTTTTAACAAAGAGCCTACCCTAATCTTACCTCCTAGAGAGTCTTTTATTTCTCTTTAACCAATCTCTCCTTCAAAAATATACTCTTTCTTAAAGTCAAATCTTGAAAACTCATCTTCTCCTGCTTTTGTTTCTTTTCCCCAATTAGGGACCTCAGCCAAGAGACACTGCTCAACCCCTCTTTACAAATGATCCAAAGTCACCATCTGCATTAAGTTAGCTTATTTCTTTCCTTTTTTTTATACATGATTTTATGCCTTTGGAAGACTACCACTAACCTTTTTAATTTAAAATGCATATCATTTCTTAATAAAGCCTCGAGTTAGCAAGAGAAACCTTGAAGGGGAAATTATCTCAGCTACTTTTTTCAAGAAGGATAAGGTGGCAACACTATTACTGCAAACCATTATGCATGGTGATCTTAGCAGATTTTTCCTCCTAATAAGAGTTTATAATGGTCTTTAACCTTGCCTAGGCTCAAAGGATCAAAGACTTGGTGCAGGAGATAGTGTTGCCAGTCTCCACATCCTCGACACTACCAAACAAGAAAAGGCAACACCTGGAAAAAATTTCTACTTTACTTGCTAAGACAAGTGTTTGTTTAATTAATAAATTATATATATATCCTTTTTATTGTTGACCTATAATAAATTTTTTTCATGTTATGCATGAGTCTTCCTTAGTAGCAAAAGAATACAAGATTTGGAGTCAGGTTGAATCTGTATTCAAAGAGGCTGAAAAAACTCTAGAAGAAGCAAGAAGAAAGTGAGCTAAGTTCACAATAGAAAAATTTTCCTTCAAGCATGAGAAGAAGAAGGAAAACTAAGAAATCTTTGTGTTAAAAGTAGAGACGAAAAAGATGAAGCTAGATTTTCAGCTCTAATAAGAGAGGCTAAAGAGAAATTACCTTGAGCAGATATTAGCTGCCAAAAAGGAAGCTATAGTAACCTTTAAAGAGAGTGAAGAAACGAAAAATGTAATGCTAGAAGAGTGTGCTGAAGTCTTTTGGATGTTAAAAAGGACACCAAGGCCAAAGTCTTATAGGAGTACCCTAACATCAATCTAAACTTCATCACAACTGAACTAACTATAACCTCATCCTCTCAAACAACCCCAACAATGTGTAAACCTCTAGGGAGCCCGTTCTTCATATCTTGACTTAATGAGTCAAATTTTTCAGGAGCTGAATAAAGACTCTACTAACCCCGAAGAGAAGACTTCTTAAATATATATTCCTGTAGCATTTTAAACTTGTAATCTATTTTAGAATATGAAATGAAGTGGACTTTCTTCTAATTTCTTACACCTTCTCTTTTGTACTCCTCTTTGATGACTGTCATCTTTAAAGGATAAAAATGTGAAGATTCTTTTATGAAAAAAAAAAATTAAAACCTCTAATATTTACCCTTTACCATCCATAGATCTTTCTAACCTTCCTTTGAAAATTCAAAATGTTCTCTAAGCATATGTAGACTCTCTCAAAAAAAAAAAAAAAGTGTTAAAAATGCAACATGAGTGTCTGGACGCTCTACTATCGTAAACCTAAACAAATGCCTCTATATATAAGGTCTTAATATCTTAATATTCACCTTGCTTCACAAAGACTCTCACTTACCTTTTGAAAGACAATTGCAAACTTTTTCCCATTTGGGAAGATGTCTTGAAAGAATAGAGGATTGAGTAGGGAGATCTTTTAAATTAAATCCCTCCTTACTCTTTTTTTTTTTTAAATTTTACAAAATGACTCTTCTCCTCAAGAAAGGCTCAAAAATTCTAAATTTAAGAAGATCGAAAAGTGTCAAAAATTTTAGAAAGACCTTAAATGAGGCTCTTCTTGGATTCTTAAAACTCTACTTCAATCATCTAAGAGGTTGCCAAGTGAATTTCCCTTTAGAAACCTAATTTCTCCATTATTCAACCTTAAGAAAACTTTCTTCCATAGTCTTCCCAAGTGGAACACTATTGTTTTTTATCCCGTAAAGTCATAGTAGCATCTTTGCTTCAAAATTTTCAATGAAGGCAAAATTTAGGTATTGACAGCTACCATTTTTATTTATTTTTGAAAATTGAAAATAAAATAAACATTAAAAGATAACAAATTTTGCCTGACTTCCTTGCTTTCTTTTATAGCTTTTGTCAAAAATTTCTCTTAAGCATTCTCCTTTTTTCTTCTCTTATTTCTTATTTCTTACTTTTTTATTCTCTTTTTTTATTATTTATTATATTTTTATTTTTCTTTAAATATATAAGAGATCTACGAAAATGAAGTTTACATGTGGAAATTATTTTATAATGATCATTTATCATCAAAGATGGAATTTTTCATCATCTTTTGATGACAAACACATCGTTTATCATTTAAAATTCTTGATCCTAATGTCTTCTATTGAAATTCTTCCTCGACTTCGAACAAAACATCCCTACTTTTATCTTATGATAGAATTCTTCCTTCTTCATCCTTTAATGATAAGCAAAATTCAAATTTTACCATTTACTATTGGAATTCTTCCTTGACATTTCATGAAGTAAAGTTTTTGTCTCCCATTGAAATCATCGTTGATGTTCAACATGTGGAAATATTTTGAAAGGTCTCATCTTTCATCAAATCATCCTCGATGTATGATGATTTGGCTGTCGAAATTCTTCTTCGCCAAACCCAATGAATATTTTTTCCTTTTGGCATCATCTTTGAGATTCGATGTTGTAATGATGCACCTTACCTTCCATTGGAATCATCCTCGATATATAACAATTTGGCTATTAGAATTCATCTTCGCTGTATCTTATGAATGTTGTCTCTTATTAGAATCATCTTCAACATTTGACATTGTAAACATATACCTTGTCTTCCATCAGAATCGTCCTCGATATATAATAATCTGGTTGTCGAAATTTCTCATCGATCTTGCCCTGCAAACATTATCTCCCATTGAAATCATCCTTAACATTCGATGTTTAAAAGATATACCTTATCTTCATTTAGAATTGTCCTTGATGTATGATGATTAGTATTGAAAGGATGTTGCTTAACATTTTCCTTTTTCCTTTTATATTATCCTTAGTTTATTTGCTGAGTCATCAAAGTATACAACATGTCAATCAGAGTTTCTTCTATAATTTTTTTTTTCTTGTCTCTGTTTGAATTTGGCTTTTGATTGATTTTTTTTTAGGGGAATAATGAATCCTTTCAACTTTTAGCATCTTTCTTTGAAAATGTAATCATTGGATTTTTTTAAAACGGCAAATTTAATCAATGATTTGAGACTCTCTTAATAGAAGCACTTGCACATATACTCTTTAGTTTTTGCTTTTTCATCCCGTTTCCTAAAAAGTTTCCTTTCCTTTTGATTTTATCAAAATTACCCCTTTTTTCAGAAAATCATCTTCATCTTTTAAACAAATAATCAATTATGAGTTCTCATAAATAACATGCAATACAACATGAAATAATCATAGAAGTGTGACTGCAAACGATTTTTATTTTTCCAAAATCAAAACAAAGCTTCACTCCATTACTATCTGATACTAGCTTGGTCCATTTCTTCTTAACAATGACCACATTAATACACTTGATGCCTTTAATGCTCTTTTTATCCTTATCAAATTTATTTTTCATGCATAGTATTTCTCGATGACATTTGAATTCACAAGGCTTGATAGCTCTTGGCCATCCATTTCTTGCAGAATCAGAGCTCCTCTAGAGAAAGCTTTATTTACCACACAAAGTCCCTCCCAGCTAGGTGCCCACCTGGCCATTGCATCTATCATGTTATTAGTTGTGCATTTTAAGACCAATTTTCCTTCCTTAAATTGTCTAGGATTCATTTCTTATTGTATATCCTTTCTATTCTACTATGGTAGGGCGAACAGCCTCTAATCTCTTCTTATCTATCATATTCAACTACTCATATCGTGCCCTGATTTGTTTTGCTTCCTTAAGTTATGCGTCTATAAAGATCCTTAAAGATAGCATTTGTATTTTAATTGGTAATACGGCTTTTGTACCATATATTGGAGAATGTAAAGTTGCTTTAGTCAATGTTCCAATTGAAGTTCTATAGGCATGCAAAGCCAATGGTAACATGTCGTGCCAATGCTTATAAGTCACTATCATTTTTGAATGATTTTCTTAATATTTTTGTTGGTTGCCTTTACTGCTTTTTTCATCTTAGGCCTATGTGGAGCTAAATTGTGATGCTTTATGTTGAATTAAGCATATATCTCTTTCATCTGCTTATTATTCAGGTTTGCTACATCATCCAAAATGATTCTTTTCAAAGGCCCATATCTATAGATGATTTTTTTCTTTAATAATTGATTTACTGTACCTTTTGTTGCATGCGTCTAGGAACCAAACTCTACCCATTTGGTAAAATAATCTATAAAGATCAGTATAAATTGATGGTTTTTAATAATTTTTTGGTATTTTTCGTAGCATTGTCTAGATACTACTAATCTTTTACATATCATTGAATATTACAATACCATGATCTTTCTTACAACATTTCATTAACTAAAGCACCATACATTGGTGATTCTTGAATGCTTATTTTAATAGGCAATACTAGTGATGGATTAACCACTTCAAATATAGATGCTAATGTTGCCAATATGTCTGCCTTTTGATTTTTTTTCTCTTGGTAAATGATGAAAAATTATTTTCCTAAAATTTTTGATTAATTCTTTTACTAAGGAACAATATTTTACAAATTCATGATTTTTGGCCAACCATCAGCCTTTCAACTGATTATATTATCAAAGCTGAATCATTGAACACCCTTATATGAGTTACTTTCTTACTAGCTATTGTATGTAATCTCATGATACATGCTTAATATTCTTTAATATTATTGGTTGAGATAAAATGTAGGCATGCTATAAATAAATAATATTCCCCTCCAAGGATTTAAGAATTGTCCCAATGTCATGGCCAAATATATTGAGGCTCCGTCAAAATACATTTGCCAATACTCCTCACATTGCTCTGATTTTCCAATTATTGCTATTAAATTCTCCTCAAGAAAATCAAAATTTACTAGTTGATACTAACTTCTCGAATGATTTGCTAAGAAATCATATGTAACACTACTTTTGATAGACTTTTGGAAGTCATATATCAAGTCCAATTATGATAGTAAGACCTGTCATCACGTTGACCTTCCTAATAATGAGGGTTTTTCAAACAGGTATTTTATAGGATTTAATTTGGCAATAATCCTTATTGTATGGCTCAATAAGTATTAGTGGAGTCTTTGTGCTACCTAGGCCATTGTATAATAAATTTTTTTTATTAATAAATAATTAGACTTATAATTAGTAAATTTTTTACTTAAATAATTGATGACAGTTTTTTATTTTTATTTTTCCAAATCATCTTATTGTGCCAGCATGCATCCCAACAACTTTTCATATATTGTTAAATACAAGAGAAGTGGTCTCTTAAGCATTAGTGGCATCAGTATTAGGCAATTCATCAGATATATCTTCACCTTGTCCAAAGCTTGTTGACATTTTGTTCCATTCCCTTGGAGCATCTTCTTCAATAGTTTAAATATCGAGCCACACACCTTTTTCAGTTAGGAGACAAATCTTGAAATATAATTAATCTTGCCAGTCTAAAAGTTCTCTAACCTCTTTTACTGTTTTTTAGTGTTGATAATTTTTAGATGGCTTTCACCTTATTGATTCACTTTAATTCCTTACTCGTTGACTATAAATCCTAATAATTTTCTTGACCTTACTCAATAGGTACATTTATTCGATTTTAATCTCAATTTGTATTATCTTAGCCTTCTGAACAGCTTTTGTAGATTCTTTACATGGCTCTGGTTCTTCCAAGATTTTGTTATCATTTTGGTTACATACAATTCAATAGTCTTATATATCATATCATGAAAGTTTTACCATTGCTCTTTGGTATGCTGCCTTTGCATTTTTAAGTCCAAATGGCATCACATGATAGTAAAATGTACCCCATATCGTTATGAAAGTTATCTTTTCCATATACTTCATGACCATCAGTATCTGATTATAATTCGAATAACCATCCATAAAGGAAAATAATGAAAATTTTGTTGTATTGTCCACCAACGTATCAATATGTGATAGAAGGAAATTATCTTTTAGTTTGGCTTATTCAAATCTCTATAATCCATACACATTTAGATATACCCATCTTTTTTTAGCATTACGATAATGTTAGTAACCCATTCAAGATATTTCACCAATTCGATGAACCCTACATCTAATAAGTTTTATATCTGCCCCTTAATTTTTATGAACATATCAGCCTTTATCCTCTTGAGTTTTTGCTTGACCAATGAGCATTCTGATTTTAGTGGTAATTTATATTTGCAATACCATGCAAATATGTCTGTGTAATGTTTGCAACAACTTGATATTAATTCAGCTTTCATACATGGAGTTAGTCTAGTACCAAGTTTAATTTCTTTTTTATCTTACTCTATTCCCAAATTAATCTCCATTTCTTCTTTAAGAGAGCTTATTTACTTTTCCTTTTACTCGATTTGTCGAAGCATTTCTAAGGGTATCTCACGATTTTGTTCCTCCATATCTTTAAAATAAGAAGGCTTAAAGTTATTTACTATTAAAGTTTTAATTATCGATATCTATAGAAAAAACATGCCATATTCTTTGAGAAGAAGGTAAAAACAAAGATAAGATCAAACATGAAATTTTATTGATGTGAAAAAGAAGAAATCAATGATTTAGTAATGTATATTTTCTGATGACCACTCTTAATTTGTTTGTTTTATGCTAATTTGCATTAGGATTAAAAATAATTTTCTTTATTTTGCTTATTCTGGGAACAAATGAGCTAATCTATCCTTTATAGTTGAATTTATTATCAATGATTGATTTACATTATAAAATCTAATAGATTTGGAGATTCGATGGAGGGATTAGCTATAGTCAATCGGATTCATTTCTTCCTCTGCACTCTTCCTTATCTTCTTATTTCTCCCTATCCTATTTTCGTCAACCTTTTTAGCTCATAGCCCAACCTAATTGATTTCTATTTTTCATGACCTGTAGAGCTTGGGTGATTCCCTAAAGATTTTTGTCGAGTCCTTTTCTTTCCCAGTAACCTTTTCCTAAATTTTCATCTAGCTGAAAAACTATATTGTTTGGTAATTGTGGTTTGTCAACCCAGATGCATTCAATAGCATTTATAAATTGAAATGTCTTAAATGAGAAATATTTTAATTTGGTGCCTTAATGTAAGGATGTTCTTTTAAGATTGATGCAACTAGGGTATCTTTGGCTTGCACTGTAATCAGCTGCTCTAGCAAAATATTGTATGACATAAATATATTCATAACTTGAAATTCTATCGAACAATAGATCAAACTTATTTAAGGGTTAGATCGATCACTCCTTGAACTAGGCTACTCATTCCATCAAATGCCATTATCATTGTTGAGCTCATTTTTAAAAGATTGATATCCACTAGGAGTCTATCTAATGTGCATCAGAGCATCACATTTAAATAAGATATATTATCAATCAATATCTTAGATACAGTAATCTTTATATATTCAATGGAGATATATAGCACCTTTATAGATCTTCATTGGTTTGGATGTATCTTATCATCAGTAAAATTATGAGTTATGATGTGCTTTACGAGAACCACCATTTGGTCTCTAGGGATTTGGTGTAGTGCACAAGTGTTTTTTAACACCTTCATCAATGCTTTCTTGTAAGGCTTAGAATTTAAGATTAGTGACATTAACGAAATTTTTACTGACATTTTACTCAATTAATCAATTACACTATGTTCACTATGCTTAATATACTTGAGGAATTTCATGGCCTTCTTTTTTTCGTTACCACTTGAGAAGCCATTATTTTCCATCTTTTCTTTCATTTTTTCCATAGCTTGTACCTTAATTATATTTCTTTTAGGTTCAGTGAACACGTTGGCTACATCTATTAGGCTACAGCAGTTACTGCTCCTATCATATGACTAGGCCTAACTATTTTTGATATCTCAATCTGATAAACCATAATGTTCTATCTCCATGGTATAGTGTGATAATCTTTATAAGAAAAAATGATCACTTTTGATTTTTTTTTTTGTCGCGAAAGGAGGTATAGATACTTTTACTTTAAGTATGAATGGCTTAGTATCCTCGACCATTCTTATTTCATAAATGTCATTGTTTATTTCTATCATATTTATATGATGATTTATGTGCGCATGCAAAGGATTATTGGCTACATTGGGGCTATTTGTAGCTTCGAAGCCTAGAACTCCATTATCTACTAACTTTTAAACTTTGTATTTAAACGTTAGGCAATTTTTTATGTTATGCCTTACTGCTCCATTATGATATTTGCATGTGGCATTCGCATCATGCCACTTTGGGTATGGAAGCTAAAGGGGTTTTATGAATAAAGGTGCGATTAACTTTTGCTCTAAAAATTATGGGAACAATTTCTAGTACAAGCATGGTATAGGCCTCATAGATACCCTTTATTGTGTAGATTCATTGTTCACATTAGCAATGTTCTTTGAGGTGGCTTGGTACATTAAATTAGATAGTTTAGAGATAAAATTAGCCTCTCCTACCATCTTCTTTGGGGTGAATAACTTCTTTGCTGCACATAATCTTCTACCTTACGCATTCTTATTGGATTTTCAATGAACTCCCTTGTTTGTACTATATCAACAAATCTTTGCTCTATCATGATTATCAATCCTTCGTAGAATGGAGCCTTGAGAGTCTCAATGAATGTTTTGCATAACTCCTTTCCGGTTAATCGGGGTTGTACTTCTGTTGGAACCTTTCTCCATCATCGAGCATATTCTTTGAAGGTTTATTTTCCCTTTTTCTCATGTTTTGGAGAGTTGTCTTGTTGGGAGCAAACTCTTCCATATGCTGATAATGGTTCAAGAAAGTGATGACTAAAATCTTTGCAATTTTGTATTTTTGATGCTTCTAAGTTTGTGTACTAGTTTGGCGCTTCTTCCTTCAAGTGATCTTGGAAGTAATGCATCAATAGCTTTTGGTTATTTTCATAACCATGCATCATATATAGGTAGACTCTAATATGCATCCTCGGGCGTTTAGTGCCATCATATTGGTTGAATTCAAGTACTTTACATTTGGGCGGAATGACCAACCTATGGACTAAGCTTAAATCAGCTATATCAATCCCTATGTGCTCTCTTTTCCCTTGGAATTCCTTTATTTTCTCTATCAATAATTCAACATATGTAAGTAATTTCTAATTTACATTGCTCATTCTCGTAGAGTTTTTGGTTTCTTTTAGATATTTAACATCATAACATAAACCGAATCAATAATTTTGAATTCATTACTGCTTTTTTTGTCTGAAGTCATTATTTACTCCCTTAACTATTGAAGCATTCCTTAAAGCTCCTACTACAGTAAAGTTGGTCAAATGGAAAATAAAAGGCTTTTTCTTTTTTCTTTGTTTTAGCACCTCTCTTTTAACAGCCTTTCCTTTTATAAGCACTTCCACGGATTTCATCATCTCCTAAAACTATTTAGTTATAGAGTTTTGGAGGTCCATATAGTCTACAGCATATAGTTTTGCATTTCAATTTAGGCCTAAGCTATCTCGACCTGAGACTTCAATCCTCTCGATCCTAATGTTATAATCATCCATGTTTTCTTGAGATAAAGCTTTTGAACACATGCTATATTCTTTGATAACCAATCATTTCATTGCTCTCCTTATGAAACATTTTAATTTACTTTTAAAGAACATATATATTCAGCTAAAGAAAAATTAATCTTTCTAAGGAAAAGATTGGATTTTATTAATTTCTTTTTAAAAAAATCAATATTTTACATTGGGTCTATAATTGAAGACATCTTGTACTTTTTGATTCATGAACAAAATGTAATTAATGTATCTGTTAGTCATTAGTGCTAACGAATATCCTGATGCTTGCGAATCTCTCTATACATGTCCAAAGCCATATCTGTTGCTAATTCTAGTTGTACTTGCATGATATCAAGATTTTTTGCTATTCTTTTATATCTTTCTTGGTCTTGGTACCAATAAAAGCAAATATTTTTAACTTTGTTTCTCCAAACTTTATTATTCATGTCGATTTTCTCCAATTCTACCTTCAATAAATCTTAGTCCATCATTCTTTTCAAATGATTCAACTTAAGCGTATGACTCTTCTTATCATTGCTGTTAATGCGGCTTCATTTCTTTTAATTCCTTCTAGTGGCTAACTTGATTTGCAAATATGATCCTTTAAAGTTTTGTACTCTTTTTCTTTGTCTCATGTAGGGTCTCAGCTTTTCTCTTTAACTCTTTGTGCATCTCCTGTTTTTATTCATGAAGAAGTTCCTTTCTTCTCTTTACCCTTTTATTTCTTGAGTTAACTTCCATATGTCTCCATCATTCCTTGGTTTCAATCTTTGCATGTAAAAGCTTTTCAGCACTTTAATTTCAGATAGGGCTTCCATATTTTCTTTTTGAGTTTTCTTTACGATCTCTTCTTGAATTTGAATTTCATATTTCAAGAGTGATATCTCTTGTTGCCACTTGAACCTTTTAACTTCTCGGGATTCTCTTTCTTTTTGGAAGAATTCAATTTCTACTTACCTCAACTTTGTGAAAGATTTTTTAATTAAGGTAACCATGTCAGCAAGACCAAGTTTATATAACATGAGTATTCAAAAGAATTACAATAGAAATCAAAACTTTATTTTGTAAAACACGTCCCCTCCCCCCCCCCCAAAAAAATACCTAATTAGTTTGATAAATTCAAACACAAATTAACAATGAAAACCCTTAAGAATTAATATAAAGCTATGCAAATTACATAAACCTCTTTTAATTTAAATTGTTGGATATTTGCTAAAATTCTGATCCGTAAAAATCGTATATTTTTTTATTTTTATTTTATTCATTCAATTCATAAAAAATAAATTTATAGATTTTTAAAATTATATTGAATAATTAACAATTGAAAATAAAATGATAAAGAACATTTTTTTTAAAGTTTTATCTCTGGATTGAAGTCATAACTATTTAGTTACAACAATTCTATTTTAGGAAAAAAACGTAAACTACAAAAACTTCTTTTATTAAGTTACAAACTCTTAACTTAAAAACAAAAAAAAAAAAAAATTAGATTATTATTATAAAGGCTTAATGTTGGATTTGCACCTTCAAATCCTTTTTTAAACTATTTTTTATTTCATCAAATCTTTCCTAAACTCCATTGAATTTGAATCAACTTTTTCAATCTCGACGATTGATTACAAAAAAGTTATTATGATTTTGAACAAGCTGCTATTGTGGAATTAGTAGACACGCTGCTCTTAGGAAGCAGAGCATCTCGGTTCGAGTCCGAGTAGTGGCATATCATCTTTTCTAAAAGAGATAGAATAAGTTTTATAATGAATTAAATTCTCAATTTCAATTCCTTATAATCGGAGGACCCCCACTTCTTTTTTTTTTTTTTTACTTCTACGATTTTTTCAAACCTTAGAGCATATATTAACTCATATATCTTTTTTAGTCGTTTTAATTGTAATTACAATTTTTTTTTAAACCTTATTAGTCAATGAAATGATAGAACTGTATGATTCATCAGACAAGGGCATGATAGTTACCTTTTTTGTATAACAAGATTATTAGCCACTCGTTGGATTTATTCGGGCCATTTCCCATTAGGTAATTTGTATGAATCATTAATCTTTCTTTCATGGAGTTTCTCCACTATTCATATGCTTTTCTATTTTAAGAAAAAGCATAAAAATCATTTAAACATAATAACTGCGCCAAGTGCTATTTTTACCCAAGGTTTTGCTACTTGATGTCTTTCAAAGAAAATGCCTAAATCTGTAATATTAGTACCTGCTCTCCAATCCTAGTGGTTAATGATGCACGTAAGTATGATGGTATTAGGCTATGCTGCTCCCTTTTGTGGATCATTATTATTAGTAGCTCTTCTAGTCATTACATTTCGAAAAGTCATAAAATTTTTTTGGTAAAAGTAATAATTTCTTAAATGAGTCATTTTCTTTTGGTAAAATTCAATACTTGAATGAAAGAGGCAATATTTTACTAAACACTTATTTTCTTTCTTTTCAAAATTATTACAACTATCGATTGATTCAACTATTAGATCATTGGAGTTATCGTATTATTAGTCTTAGGTTTATCTTTTTAACCATAGGCATTTTTTCAAGAGCAATATGGGCTAATGAGGCATGGGTATCATATTGGAATTGGGACCCAAAAAAAAAAAACTTGGGCCTTTATTACTTGGACCATATTCGTGATTTATTTACATATTCGAAGAAATATCAATTTGGTAAGTATAAATTCTGCAATTGTGGCTTCTATAGGCTTTATTATAATTTGGATATGCTATTTTGGCGTCAATCTATTAGGACTAGGTTTACAAAGTTATGGTTCATTTACATTAACATCTAATTGAATTGAAGAAAGGGGCTAACAAATATAAAAGATGGGATAGCGTATATATATAAAAGTAAGAAAATTGAGTGTAAGACGTCAAGAACCTCTTGAATCACTACACTACTTGATTCAAAAGGTTCCAACAAACGCCAAGTATGTCTGGTTTCAATTCAATTTCTTTTTTTTTTATTCATGAAAACTATCTATAAAAATAATTAGATAGAATAGCTTCGACCTTGTCACTTGATAATGAGAGAACGAAATCTGAATAAATACCAATAACTATTATGGGTAGAAGAATAGAGATCGAAACAAATAACTCTCGTGGTCCAAAATAAAAATAAAAATACAAGTTTAGGTCATTAATTAGCTTGTATCTATAGAACATTTGGTGTGACATAGATAATGAATAAATAGGAGTTAATATCATTTTAATTGCCATTACAAAAGTAATTAATATTTTTGGCTGGTAATTATTCAAAAAAATACTATAAATTCTGCAACAAAACCATTCATGCCCGGTAATGCAAGGGAAGCCATCGATAAGATACTAAACATTATAAATATTTTTGGAATTAAGATAGCGGTTCCGCTCATTTCGTCGAGATAAGTAAGACATATTCTATCATAACTCGTTCCTGCTAAGAAAAAAAGTGCAGCGCCAATAAATCCATGAGAGACTATTTGTAAAATGGCTCCATTGAGTCTCGGATCGGTTATAGAACCAATTCCTATAATTATAAAACCTATATGAGATATGGAAGAATATGTTATTCTTTTTTTTTTAAATTACGTTGACCAGGAGATGTTGAAGCTACATAAATTATTTAAATTGTACCTACTACGAACAACCAGGGAGAAAATATAGAATGAGCATGGGGTAATAATTCCATATTGATTCAAACCAACCCATATGCTCCCATTTTTAATAAGATTTTGGCGAGAAGCATACAAGTACTGTAATGTGCCTCTCCATGGGTGTTTGGTAGCCATGTATGTAAGGGTATAATCGGTGATTTGACAGCAAAAGCAATAAGAAATCCAAATATAAAATATTATTTCGAGTGCGATAGGATATGATTGATTTGTTAATATTTCAAAATTTAATGTTGGTTCATTGGAACCATATGAACCGATACCCAAAACTCCTATTAATAGAAAAACGAAACTTCCTCCAGTGTAAAAAATAAACTTTGTAGCTAAATACAGACGTTTCTTTCCTCCCCACATGGATAGAAGTAAATAAACTGGAATTAATTCTAACTCCCACATGATGAAAAAAAGTAAAAGATCTTAAGAAGAAAATGATCCTATTTGACCGCTGTATATTGCTAACATCAGAAAATGGAATAATCGAGAATCTCGAGTAACTGGTCGAGCCGCTAAGGTAGCTAAAGTAGTGATAAATCCCGTTAGTAAAATAGGACCTATGGAAAGTCCATCTATTCCCAATCTCAAGTAAAATCTAAAAAATTGATCCATTTATAATCTTCCGTAAACTGAATCAATGGATCGTCCAATTAAAAATAATAACAAAATGCATAGGTCATTAGAAGGAGTTCTAAGACACATATAGATATTGTATACCACCTAATTACCTTATTTCCTCTATGAGGGAGAAAAAAAATTAAGGAACCTGTAGATATGGGCAAAACTACAATTATTGTTAACCAAGGAAAATAATTCGTGGTAAAGACAAGGTACACTTGGAACAAAAACCCGTACTAAAAAAAATAGAATATTTTTTTCGAGTATGGGTTTTTGTTAGTAAAAAAAATCAAATGTATTCAAAATATATTCAAGTGAGGTCTTTTGGAACATATCAATAAGCTAGACCCATGCTTTGAGTTGTTTCATTCCATAAATAAACTCAAACGCTCAAGAAATCTATTGGATAGGCGGATTCACATCTCTTTCAACCAACACAGTCCTTTGTTCTTGGAGCAGAAGCTATTTACTTAGCTTTACATCCTTCCTTAGGTATCATTTCTAATACGTCTGTGGGGCAGGCTTGAATACATCCTATACATGTATCATAAATTTTTACTTAATGTGACGTAAGATCTATAAATTTTTGAATATCATAAATTTTCAATCTAGTAAATTTATAAATGAATCATAAATTTAAACACTAAATAAATCAATAATTTACTTTACCAGTAATTTTTCTAATCAACTTATTTCTGGATCAACTCATAAGAAAGGGCCAAGATACTTTGATTTCTGACGTTTTCGTAAATATGATCTATTAAACGTATTATACATGTTAATTTACATTGATGAATATTAATGTTACTTATTCAACAAAGTCGATTGGTTAATAGGAGTGGATTTTATGTTACGATAAATTGACGAAACAATAGCTAATCCAATAGCTGCTTCGACGGCTACAATTGCTATAACAAAAATTGAGAAAATATCCCCTTTCAATTGATGATTATCAAAAAAATCAAAAAATGTTACAAAATTCATATTAATCGCATTCAAGATAAGTTCAAGACACATAAGAGCCCTAACCATATTTCGACTTGTAATCAATCCATAAATATCGATAAAAAATAAATAAGCACTCAAAACAAGTACATGTTCGAGCATCATTGACCGACTCCTTATAAATGTTATAAATTTCGATTTAGCTCAACATAACCAATACAATAATTCAACGGATTCGATTGACTAGAATATAATAAGTATAGATCAAAAGAATATATTGGTAATAGATTGAATAAAATAATTAATTTTTATTTTCAAAATAAATAGTATTCAAATAAAATTGAAGGGAAATGGGTGTGATAACACAGAAAAAAAGTTTTGTTTGGATTGCTCTTTTTAATTAGAAAGATTTATTACTGACGAGCCACTGCAATTGTACCTATCAAAGTAACTAAAAGAATTATCAAAATGAGTTCAAATGGAAGAAAAAAAATCTGTTGATAAATGAATTCCAATTTGTTAACTACTACTTATCAAATCTTGCTCTAGAATCTAGTTTAATCTTGTAGTCCAAATAACCCCGTACCATGATGTATCTAGAATAGTAGTAATTAACGAAAGAAAAATACTTGTACAAACCAACAAAGTAATCCCATCCCCAACCGTCGATAGATTAAAATATGTGTAATATTCTAAACCATTCATGAACATCACAGTAAATATGATTAAAACATTTATGGCCCTCACGTAAATAAGGAGCTGTGCAGCAGCTACAAAATGGGAATTTGATAGAATATAGAATAAGGATATACAAACAAGAACAAATACCAACGAAAAGGTAGAAAAAATTGGGTTGGTAAGTAATACCAATCCCAGACCTCCTAATATAAGACCTGATCCTATAAAAACTAAAAGCAAATCATGTATTGGTCTAGGCAAATCCATTAGATGTAAAAAAAAAAAAAAAGAGATAAATAAATCAAAATGCTTTTCATGACCTTATTGACCTGACCAAGAAATTTATTTATAATATATTCCTATTTGGATTAAATTATAATATAATGGGTATGAATTGATGTAAACACAGGTCTAGTTATCGAAAAATTTTGTTCTTTTCTTTATTTGAAAGGGTATTTTGAACCCATATATTTTAAAAGAATTACAGAGATATTACATTAATAAAATACATTTTCAATACAAATTAAGTCGTAAGTCTCATCAACCAATTTCTAGTCGAAATTTGTAGTTATTGACCAAGCAAAGAGAAAGATCTCATTATTTAAAACCAAAAACGGACCTTAGTAATTTTCAATTACTCCTTAATCAAATCAAAAGGTTTACCTATTTTTTCTTTGAGGAGAATTCAAAATTGTTCGAATTGTATAATCGTCAATTACTGACATTGGTAAATGACCTAAAGCAATTTGATTGTAATTCAATTCGTGACAATCGTATGTCGAAAGTTCATATTCTTCGGTCATTGATAAACAATTTGTTGGACAATACTCAATGTAGTTACCACAAAACATACAGATTTCGAAATCAATACTATAATTAAGCAATTGTTTCTTTTGAATATCGGTTTCAAATTTTCAATCAACATCAGGCAGATCCATAGGACATACCCGAACACATACTTCATAAGCAATGCATTTATCAAATTCAAAATGGATTCAACCATGAAAACGCTCTGATGTTATTAATTTTTCATAAGGATATTGAATAGTTACAGGTAAATGATTTCCATGTGATAAGGTAATCATGAAACTTTGACCAATGTAGCTTACAGCTCGGACTGTTTGTTGACCATAATTCATAAACCCAGTTACCATAGGGAACATATCGTAAATATCTATGAATAATTTTATCTTTGTTTCTTTCTCTTGTTTGAACCAAGTCATGAATGTCGTATTCTTTTTTTTTTCTTTACATTACAATGAAAGGAGTTGGGAAGAAGTTGTTAATAATAGATTACCGAGAGAAATAGACAAAAGAAATTTCCATCCAAGACTTAATAGTTGGTCCATTCTTAGGTCGTCTCCAACGAGACAGTAAAACGACATTTTACCGTAAAAAACAAAGTGAAATCATCTCCAACGAGACGACAAATTGATCACTTCAATTTGGTGCAGCACTGTAGCTGCACCAAATTGGTAAAATTTTAAAATAATTTTTTTTACAAATTACTTTTTTAAAGGTTTTGAATCAAATATATTTTTGATCAATAACTTAATAAATATATGATATTATTAGAAAAAATTATACCATTAAGAATATCTCATCAAGACTTTAAAATGAGACCAATATTCAATATATAATTTTATTTTATTTAAATTATTATTAATAATAATTTATTTAATTATTGTAATGTGTTAGTGATTTTATTTTGTCTTGTACCATGTAATGAAATTTTAATATCGATTTGAATCATGTATGTAAAACTACTCTATCAAAAAATTATATATTATCATAAAAATATAAGTAACTCATAAAAATAATTAAGTTAAAATTACGATTAAAATATTTTTATGAAATTTAATTGATAAATTATTATTTCAAAATTATTAAAAATTATAATTTATTATATAATATTAATTTTCTAAAAATATATAAATATAAATTAAAATTTTAAAATATATTAATTATTTTAAAATATTTATAAATTAATCAATATTTATAAATATTTTTATTAATAATTATTATTTATATTATTAAAATAATATTATAACACCAATTTGGTGTAAATAGATTGGAGATGAAAAAAATTTAGTGTTGGAATATTTTAAAAAGATTCTTTTTTAACATTAAATTGATGTTAAATTTAATGTATAGTATTGGAGATGGCCTTAGGCTAGGTAAAGTCCATCTTGTTGTAATAGGAATGAACAAGAACAAATAAGTTTTAGCTAATGTAATAAAGATACTAATTGTTGTTCCAAGGATTCCATCCGTTTTATTTATTTTAACTAGCTCCGAGAACCGATATGTACGAAATAGAAATATTCCAACTGCTCAAGTATAGAACTGTTACAAATTAGGAAGAAACTAATAGATTTAGATGGGAAGCAACATAAAGTAAACCAAATTTGATACCTGAATATTCAGTTTGATAACTTGTTACTGATTCTTCTTTTGCTTTTGGTAAATCAAAGGGTAACCTCTCATATTCTGCTAGGAAAGAAATTAGAAAAATGATAAACTCAATAGGTTGACGCCACAAATTCCACCCCTAAACCCCATATTTTGACTGCACCTTAACCATGTCAACTGTACTTGAACTGTTAGATAATCATAGTGGGTGATAACATCACTATTTCCATCGCTATTACAAAATCGTACATGAGGTTTTCGCCTCATACGACTCCTCGTGAGCTGCAAATAAATCTAAGGACCGAACCAATATTATTCATCTTGATATGGTTATAGAATAGATGAAATCAAAATTTATCGGAAGACCTAAAATTATACCAGTGGAATTCTGATTGCTATAACTATAATAATAAATAAAGAAAAATGCTTCTAAATTCATCTCATCCCTTAATAATTTCAATTGATATTTGTTGAGTAATAACTTACTCCTTCACCTTCAATAAAATACTCCTTGTAGAAATATCAATAGGTATTTCAGCCCATCATTTTCGATTACGAAAAAGAGTTAGACATCCCATTAGTTCATGACTTATGACACAAATTTGATTTCTTGAAATATATGAAAGAAATACTAAAATAAAAAAGATCTCTTTTTTTTTCGTTCTTATTCTTCTTTTTGAGAAAAAAGCGAGTGGGCTAAAAGCTAAAATGAAAATAAAATAATAAAGGATTATTTCATTCCTGATAGTCATTGCTTTAATCGATGGATAGGAGCGTACCCTGGATTGAAAGCATGGGAAGTACTGCGTGATCATTTCTGCCAACTTAAAGCCCCAGTTAGCATTCCTTTGTGTTATGCAAAAAATAGAATATCCTTTTACTTTTTTAAAATTTTTGTAATCACCATTACTAATCCTTTGTGTCTTTTGGTGTTCCTAATCATCCAATCGTTTTTGCTCAATCCCCCCTTGGTACTACATGAACGGTAATCCATACAACCGATAATGAAAACTTCATATGGTTAATCTTTTGAACTCACTTCAAGTCAAGATGACTAATCAACCAATCTTGGGGTAAAGTGGCTCTTCCACTTATATTTGTTTCCATTTAACTCTTGTACATAGAAAATGAGACTCAATTTTTCCTTTTACTGCGAATTTATAAGCGGTTTTCTTTCACTCATATAACTATCTAATTTACTTTATTAACATTAACCCCAAAGATGAATAATGAAGATATTTATTTAATTCATTCACCTCATTTTTCTAGAACGAAAGAAATAAGGGAAAGAAAAGTTTATGTTTCAACAATCACACATTGAGATATTGATAAAACATATAGTGTTAATGGTATTTTATAACTAATTGATTGAGCAGCTGCTCATAGACTACCTAAAAAATTTATTTATTATTTGATCCATATCCTGACATAAGAAGTCCAATAGGAGAAATACTTGAGATGGCAATCCATAAAAAAATACCAATATTGAGAGTAGTTAAAACAGGGTGATTGCCAAAAGGAATTATTGAATAAGTTAGTAAAATTGATATAACGACTATAGACGGTTCAATATTGAATAAAAGAATATTTCTTCTAGATGGAAGAAGATTCTCTTTGAAAAGTGGTTTTATTCCATCCACTAGAGCTTGAAGAATTCCCAAAAGGCTGGCGTATTCAAGTCCAATATGCTGTTGTATCCCTGCAGATATTTCTCTTTCTGACCACATAATTACTAGTACACCTGTTGTGATCCCTAACATAGGAGTCAAAATAGGGACAAGTATCCATATGATTCCACATACCTCTTTTAAAGATTCCAATATGGAAAAAGAATTGATATCTTGTACTTTTATTATATCAATTATCATTTTAATGATCAACTTCTCCCGTAACGATATCTATGCTACCGAGTATCGTCACAATATCAGCCAATTTCATTCTTTTAACTAGTTGAGGAAGAATTTGCAAATTAATAAAACTCGACGGGTAAATTTTCCATCTCCACGGAAATCCACTTTGATCCCCTATCAGAAAAATTCCTATTTCTCCCTTTTGGGCTTTGACTCTTACATAAAGCTCTTGTTTCAGTAATTCAAAAGTCAGAGATAGTTTTTTACTAATGAATCGATATTCAAAATCACTCCATTTTGGATCCCTTTTTCTATCAAAGCATCGGATTTTTAAATTCTCATAGGGACCTCTTGGAATTCCTTCTAAAGCCTCTTGAATAATTTTTATGGATTCTGTCATTTTCCTCATTTGTACTAAATAACAAGCTAATAAATCTCCTCCATTTTACTACTGGACTTCCCAATCAAATTCGTCGTAAGACTCATAATGATCAACTTTATGAAGATACCATTGTATTCCAGATGCGCATAGCATTGGTCCGGATAAACCCCAATTTGTTACTTCTTCTCCATCAATAAAGCCCACTCCTTCAACTCGTTCTAAAAAAATAAGATTTCGTGTAATAAGTTTCTGATATTTAATAATCCCTGTTAAAAAATAATCGTAAAAATCCAAGCATTTGTCTATCCAACCATGAGGTAGGTCAACCGCTATTCCTCTGATATGAAAATAATTATGCATCATTCTCATACCATGGTAGCTTCAAATAGATCATATACTAATTCTCATTCTCTGAATATATATATATATATATAGAAGTCTATGCACCAATATCTGCCATAAAAAGGCCAAGCCATAACAGATGAGAAGCTATACGACTCAATTCCAACGTAATTACTCTAATATAGCTAGCTCTTTTGGGAAATTGAATATTTCCTAACTGCTCTAGTCCATTTACGGCTGTTGCTTTGGTGAACATAATAGCTAAATAATCCCACCATGTTACAGAAGGCAGATATTGTATAATTGTTCGATTTTCTATAATTTTTTCCATTCCTCTATGTAAATAACCTAATACTGGTTCACAGTCAATAACATCTTCACCATCTAGAGTAAGGATTAGACGAAGAACACCATGCATTGATGGGTGGAGAAGGCCCATATTGACTATCATAAGATCTTTTCCTATAATTGGTATATTCATAAGTTTTTCCTTGATTCATTCTTACATGAATTTAATTGCTAAAAATGAAAAGAAGGTCATCAAAATTCAAGATCTAATAATTTAATTAATCCAAAATTTTCAAATTAACGATTTTTGGATTCCCGAATATCCAACTGATTAATTAATTCTTCATAATGTACTCTATTTTTCTTTAACAAACAAGACAGCAGCTGTTGACGTTTCTCCAAAATTTTTCGTAAACCTCTCTGAGATAAATAGTCTTTTTTATGCAATTCCAAATGTGAAGTAAGTCCTTGTATCTTATAGGTGAAACTGAATACTTGAAATTCAACAGACCCACTCTTTTGTTTTTTTTTTCTTGAAATGAGATGAATGAATTTATTATCACAAAGCAAAATTCCTCTCCCCTTACCCATTTTTTTTAAGGATATGCATTTTACCGATCAATAATAATAATGCCACACAACGATCTTAATTTAGTTACGAACTTCCTAATTTTATCAAATAAAATTAATCAACCTAATTTTTTATTTGATTTGGATAGGTATACAAAAAAAAAAAAAACAGGATGGTATATTTCTTTAAAAGATAAAATAAAATTTTAGATGTAAAATAAGAAGATTCTGTTGATTCATTTATAGATTTAATTGATCTATATGTCATTAAATTTATATCATGTATTAGAATGATGCATCAAAATGGAATCTAAGACAATCCACGTGTGCATGTATTTGTTTTCATATATCTTAAAGTACATGATATGTAACAAAATGTATGATCAACGGATTTTGAATCGTGGATACATATGTATTCTTACTATACTGAAACGACTACCATCATTAATATTAAACCAATAGCGATTCATACAAGCTAAATCTTCTAATCGAAAATTGGGCCAAAGAAAGAACTTTGATTTAATTAGGTTGAGGTTATTTTTGTTTTTCTTTCTATCAAGATCTTTGCTTTTAGTCAAAACTTCACCATAGTTTTTTACGTTATTATCAAATCTTGGATTTCTATGCATATCATTTCTATTCTTTGAATTGAAACAAATTAGAATTCAAAATTCTCTACGACATCTAGGGGATAAAATATTTTCAAGGACAAGGAAATCATAATGATTTTTGTTTCTATTTTTAGGCATTCTTTGATGTCTTGCAATGGATTCATCAAAAAAAAATTTATCCACATAGCCTTTTCTTGGTATCTTTGCTTTATTTGTATTCGGTGCTTATTCTTATGAATCAATGAAATACCTATGGTTTGATATATAATAAATTGTCCATCATTTTTTACAGACAAACGAACTAGTTCGATAATCAATATTGCCTTTTTCATTAAGTCTAGAAGAGTAAAATTCTTCTGAATCATCAGAATGTTTAGACTCATTTCTCTCCTTTGAATAGAAGATATAGCAATTTCTCTCGGATTTATTAGTCTAAGCAATAGAAAATATGCTTTGATATTGTTGAGAATTCTTTTATTTAAAGAACCATCTTATCTTAATTGAAAATGCAAATACCTTTTTAGGAAGAAATGCAGTTATACTTTTGTATTGCTTTTGTATTACTTTTTCTTTCTACGTTTTTTTATATCTGATTTCTCATAATCTTCTTTAATATTTTTTTCTTGGTTTGAGAGAATTGCTCCAAGATTTGCTTGTTTTTGTTCATTTGATTCAAGCTCCCCCTGTCCTGTGGCTTTTTTTTCTTGATTTTTATTCTCTAATCCAAATTCAAGAGATTGTTTTTCATTCGATGATATAAAACCCTTTTTCTTTTCAGTGATATTTTTATTAAGATTTTCATTTTCATTAAATTTAAAAGAAGTAATTTGCTTGGTATCATCCACGGTTTAATCTTATATGCATTATACAGTAAGACAAATTCTGAAAAAAACCAAAGTTCCAGATTTGATATAAGACGACTCAATATTTCTTCATTCATTCCCATCCAATCAAAAAAATTTCTTTTTTGATTGGATGATTTGATTTCTTGATCTTGATGAGTTGTGAAATAAAAAATACCCTTCTTACTAATTTTATCAATTATTTTATAATTATTAACTCTGGTCTTAACATTTTTAATACTCTTGGTATCGATTTCGCCCCAGGACTCAATATCAACCTTTTTTCTAGACAAAAGTTAAGAATTCTCCAATCCAAATATTTTCTAGCAAGAATTTTCTCTCTATCCATCATAGAATCTTCTTCTAGATAATTAGAGACTAAAAAATTATGGGCAGGGATACCTATCAGCATATCAAAAAATTTGCCTTTATCTATGTTGTAATTATCAAAATTTTTTTTCTTTAGAATTAATAGATTTATATGATAACAAATCATATCTATAGTTTTTTTTAAATTATATTTGTGATTCAGTAATGGGTCCACTTCAAAAAAATTTTGTCTTTCGTAATGAATTAATTTGCTTTTTTTCATATGACTCCCATTTGCTTAAATCTATATTTTGAACTATATAGTGTTGATTGATTCTATTTTGCCATTTTTCTGGTACTAATCTAGGCCATCTAATCTAAGGTAAATCATATTAATAATGACTTCTTAACTAGTTTTTTCATTGATTTCATTCGCAATTCAAAAAGGTTTTAGGTCTTAATTCGTAATGAAATATTCCTTGCTCTTTAAAAAAATCTTTTATTTTATTCTTGAGAAAAAAAAAAGGTATTCCGTGATATTGAAAGACAAACCTTAACTTATATAAGTTAATAATTTGGATTTATGATAATTTGTAAAATACATATGCTTGTGAGAAGGAGGATAGGTCACAAAAATTTTTTGAATTCTTATTTTTAATATTAGAAAGTGAATTTTTTATAGTTGAAATAAAGTGAATGGTATTTTTATTAGCTTTATTAATTTTTTCTTGATTTACTTCATTATTGTAAATATATTTCTCAATAATTTTTTTTCTTGATTCAAGAAAAACTTGTGTATTAATACTTGAAATATTAATGATACATAAAAAAATATTGATATATATCCTTTCAATGAAAAATTTTATAAAATAATATGATTTTTGGATTAATCAAAGATTTCTTCTTTTTAATATCTGCCAGATACTTTTTGATGATTTTAATATTTTAGCATGATAACTTGTTTTGTTAGAACTAATATTTATTTTTTGAGTCTTTTTCTTCTCTTTTGTAATTTCTTGTATTTGATTTTTGATTGTCCTTGTTCTATCAATTAGATCTTTCCTTTTGTTTTCTCCTAGTGAATAATTTGTCCATTCTATAAATTGAATTTGAACGGACGATTCATGAATCATCTGATTACTAATTATTGAATCTTTTTTCGTTTCATTCGATTCATTAATTTCTCTTGACAATCCAAATAATGGAATTAAGTTTATTTTAAAAATTCTTTTATTATTCCTATTAGAAATAGAAGGTTTTTAATAACCCATTTTTTTTCTTTAGACTTCTAGAAAAAAATTTCCTCTTTCTTTTAAAAACCTTAAAACCAAGAAGTACTTACTTTCTAATTTTCTTTTTTTTTTAATTCTTTAAAAATAGGTTCAAAAAATGAAGGTTGTTTTTGGGTAGAACCAAAAGGAAATTCAGTTTCCATCCCCTAAATTATTAAAAAACAAAAATCATTTTTTCCCCTTTCTTTTTCTTTTTTCATTGAATCTTTATGAGGGAATTGTAATTTAGATCGGTGCTAAGGTTTAAGGCAAAAAGGGAATAAGATCTTTATCTGAATACCTTCTGTTAACCAATTTTTTGAAAATTCTGTTTCTGATAATTGAACACCATTATAGGTGCATTTAATATGCATTTCTCGAGTCCAATCCTTTAAATCCTCAAACCACTCAAGAAGTTAAAATAATAGCATACAGAGAATATTTTTAACTATAATCAATGAAGCTAATATAATATATTTTCTAAGAATCGATTGGGTTACTAAGAAGGAACCTCGTATAACTTGAGCAAATGAAAGGCTATCCCAGGTTTCTGAAATTTCTATCCATGTTTTTTCCTCTTTTTTGTATTTTTCTCTTTGTCCTTTTCTCTTTTTTTTCATTTTTTTTGTCTTTTCTTCTGTATAATAAAAAAATTTCTTTGTGTTTCCATATCCAATTTCTAAAAATCAATTTCATCAATCTGGAGATATCAAATGAAAACAAAAAGGTTGTCTATTCTGTCCAAAAAAAGTGAGGAATGCACATTTGCTTGAAACAGTTCCCGAATAACTATTTTACGCCTTTAGGCATGCATAGAGCCTTGGATTATGTCTCAATGAAGATCTAGTTGTTGCGAGTAAAGTATCAAAGCTACTTCATCTTTTTTATTAGAATTATCAATATCTTTTATATTAGTATAAATATCCTTATTCACTACAAAAAAAAACCCAGATTTAACGATCGATTAATTCGTCACTAAATTGAAATAATTTGTCGCAAAAAAATTTAGCGACAGATTAATGACAGATAGAATTAGTAGTTAAAATTGTTGTTGCGAGAAAAACTAATAACTGAATTTTGTATCTGTCGTTAAGTAGCGACAGATTAGAGACCGTAATGAATCTGTCGCTAATTTAGCGACAAATAAAAATCTGTCGCTAAACTAGTGACAAAAAAGATATCTGTCGCTACTTTTTAGAGACAGATCCATTTAGCGACACACAAGAATTTGTCGCTATATTAGTGAGCGATTAATATTTGTCACTAAGACTAGCGACAGAATCAAATCTGTCGCTAAAATAGCTACTATAAAATAGCTACAGATTGATTACAGTCGCTATTATTAACGACAAATATGATTCTGTCACTAAAATAGCTACAGATTGTTTACTGTCGCTATTTTAGCGACAAATATGATTCTGTCGCTAAAATAGAGATAGAATAAAATCTGTCATTAAAATAGCGACATAAAATCTGTCATTAAAATCTGTCGCGACAGAATTATATCTGTCGTTATTTTAACGACTGAATAGTGGTTTGTCGCTAAACTCAAGGGTTTCATTACAAACTAATTAATGACTAATAAATCTGTCGTTAATATAATTAATTTTTCATAAAAAATAAATTTAAATAACTAAATAAAAATAAAATAAATTAAAATTCATAAAACATAACAAATACAAGATTAAATATCATATTATCTTAAAATACAATATTCAAACAAGAAATTACATTTAATTATTAGGCGATGCTGGGGGTTTGATTCCCAAAAGGAGAGCCTCCATCCTGCGAATGCGTTCATTCATATCAACCTCTCTCTGTAAGCGCTCTCGTAATTCCATCTCGAAGCGTATGCAATCATGCTCCCTAGCCTTACGCTCATTCTCTAATCTCTCTTCTCAAGTCCTACGCTCCTCTTCCATACGCTCCTCCATAAACTTGCGCTCTAGCTCTATGTGCTCTACCATAGCCTTCATTTGAGAGCGCATATCTTACATAGCTACGTCATCAACAGGGCGTCCATTGCTAGAGCTATCGCCTGAATACCATGATAGAGCTTGACTCCCAAGCCCGTACACTCGATGTTTTTTCTCTCCACCTACTGCTTTATAGTAAAGCTTACTGTAGTCTACCTCAGGTGTATCTGAAGATCCCTCATGTGGTTGAGAAGCTGTGGCAAACAACTCTTCAAACCGTTCCTACAGTAAATAAAACATTTTGTTAACTTATTAACTGAACCGAATAATGAAATTAAAAAAAAATTACTTGTTAAATATTAAAGGCAATAAACTTACATTTACTTTTTTGGAACACTCATCTATGAACTCATTAGGATTAGATTTTTTAGTGTGAGTCCGTTTAAAAAGCTCTATTGCAGTAGGTTCACGGCTCAACTCACGTGCTTGAAAAAAATACATAATAAATAATCATAACACTTTCACTTACATTTCTTAAAAAAATTTATATATCATTCATACCAAGCGTTGACAATGGTTCTGCATGAACATGAACCAGCACTATGTTGAGAGGGACCTGACCCGGGTCCACCTGTTTCGCTCCGTCAATTACAGGACATAGTTTCACACTTCTGTTTATACTCTGATCGGTTCCATTCTATTTGTCATTGCTCCCATACAGTATCAGGGATAAATTGAGGCTTATTTCTCACCTTATGACGACATGCATACATTAAATCAGCATATCGATCTGCAGCTTGAACCTCCCATGCGGCCTTCCCCACGCCATCCATATCCTTGTCCCATGTAAAATATTTCTACAATAAAAATAAATGTTAGTAAGTATGATAAAATGGAATAATATTTTTTTAGGTAAATAATTATACATACTTTGAATTCCTCATAATAAAACTCTTTGGTTTCTTAAGAAACCATCTTCCACGTGTACCTATATGGATCGACCCTCTCTTGAAAAATTTTATAAATTTTCGCAGAGCATTGATGCGAAGGCTTGATCCTGTCAAATAAGATAATGAACAAATATTAACAAAATTTATATATAAAGATAATGATACAAAGTATTAAAAATACTTATGTGTTATTGTTTACATAAATCGACTGTCTACCAGAACTTTGCATACTCTCTGAGCTAGACATCGTAGTAGCAGCAAAGCCAGAAGAAGCTGAAACATGTGGAGATGGTGCAACTGTGTCCTTATCTTCATCTTGGATATGTGGAAGTGAAGATACAGATCGTGGATCTCTCCCTCCGAGATACTCACCTCTCCCTCCAAAGTCACTTCTCCCTTCAAAGTCACCTTTTCTCCCTCGACCTCTTATCTAATCATGTTAATGAACTTGATAAAATTTAGTTTCATAAATTAATAAAAAATTCAAGAAAATCTTTCGTGAAAATCGAACTCAAACCCTTTGAAATACATAATGAAAAGATAATATAAAGAATAACTAGTTCAACACACATTTCTTATAGTAGATTATATAATTAAAATAGTACATTAAATAATTAAAAAAAAACTAATCATCATGTTCAAGATCTTCCTCTTCGTCGTTTTCTTCCTTTGTAGAATAATTTTCAAAATCTGGCTCATCTGAAATAGTTTCTTCTTCTTCATCAATATCTATCAATGTCCTACTTGGATCATTTAAAGATATAAGATGATCGTCCATATCATTCTCAATTTGATGGACATTTTTCTCATCATCTTGAAAAGGCGCATCTTGGCTTGATCCATATGTCAAATTAGAGTCTGAAAGTTCAATGATAGATCTGGCCTTTATCTTGCAAATAGCCCACCAATCACGTTTATCACGCTTTAAACTTGGATAAGGAACATAATAAACTTGAGCTGCTTGTAAAGCTAACATAAATGGTTCATACTTATTTAATCTCCTTGTGTGATTCACATCCACTAGATTATATGATTTATGTATTTTTGTGCCCATATTCGGTGTAGAATCAAACCATTCACACTTGAATAAAACAGTTCTTTTGATTGGCAATGCGGGATATTCTAACTATAACACTTCCATCAATATACCAAAATAATCACTTTCATCTGCGTTATAATTGGACCCTTTAATGTAGACTCTACTATTCATTGTAGCTCTATCTGAACCGTGTCTTTTAGTGTGAAATTTATACCCATTGATATAGTAACCTGAGTATGATTTCACCGACCTTAATGGACTCTTTGCAACATCCTTGATAGAATTGCAGTTAACAAAGTTTAGTGGATCATGAACCTATAAGTATTAGAAAATGAATCATTTGACTACACTAACCAAAAATGATTTAACCAAATAAGAAATTAGATTAGAAGGACGCACGTATAGATTAAACCAACTAGAAAAATGAAGCTCCAAATGAGTGTCAATCTCACGATCAGTTATGCGTGAACAATGTTCACGTAATTGAGAAATATAAATCCTACAAAATATTAGTATGAAAAATGATGATCATTATCAAAGAATATTTTTAATGTGCAAATGACTTTATCAATTACTATGATTAAGTTATCAAATACGTACTCTGTGAATGGTTTGACTTCAGGGCAATTCAACAAAACATATGTATGTGCGGCATGATATTCTTCCTCTATCAAGTACCTAGATTTTTCCTTTCCAAATGATCGACCATGATGTTTAAAGATCGAGATATTTTCTTCATGCTCTTTCGGCTCATAATCACCAGCATCATTCCGTGATAATTTTCGATGTCGTGTGTTAACATGTGGCTCGAAGTAGTG
This sequence comes from Moringa oleifera, assembly GCA_021397835.1. NCBI lineage: Eukaryota > Viridiplantae > Streptophyta > Magnoliopsida > Brassicales > Moringaceae > Moringa > Moringa oleifera. The sequence continues at coordinate 5,956,213 of JAJFZO010000087.1, forward strand.
TGAGCAAAATGATGATGCCTCTTCAACCAAATATGCATTGCATATCAAGCCTTCCACTTTTGCTTTATTCTTAATGTTATTTTTCAACTTTCGTAAGTACCTATGATGATAATTAAGAATGATTAAATAATTAACATGTACAATGACATATATTAATTACATAAAGTAAAGATTAGTACCTTTCAAATGGATACATCCATCGATACTGCACTGGACCAGCTATCTTCGCTTCATAAGCCAAGTGCATTGGAAGATGTTCCATTGAGTCAAAAAAGCTTGGAGGAAATATACGCTCGAGTTTACATAAAATTATAGGCATTTCATTCTCAAGTCGTTTCATATCTTCACTCTGAATGGTAGTTGATGTAAGTTCTTTAAAAAAAAAGACTTAACTCTGTTAATGCATGCCAAACATTAGTAGGCAACAACTCACGAAATGCGATGGGTAGTAATCGTTGCATGAAAACATGACAGTCATGACTTTTCATTTCAAACAGCTTCTTCTTCGTCATATCCACACACCTTGCCATGTTTGATACATATCCATCAGGAAATCTCATATTCTTCACCCACTCACACAATGCTTCTCTACTAGCTTTGTCAAGGTTGTAACAAGCTTTAGGGTATTTTCCAGTGGTCATATTTCTCGCTAACTCAGGGTGTTTGCAAAATGCCTTCAAGTCTTCCCTTGACTTTGCATTATCCTTTGTCTTTCCTTCTACATTCATGACTGTGTTGAACACATTATCAAACACATTTTTCTCTATATGCATGACATCAAGATTATGTCGTATTAAGTTACTGCACCAATAAGGTAAATCCCAAAATATACTTCGTTTTCTCCGACCACATGTCTTGCAAATAGGACCATTTATCTGATCATATCCCACTTTTGTAACTTTTTTCAGCCCTAATTGATCTATATCATGTAGTAATTCATACCCTATTTAATAGAAGGAGCTACTCTTCTCACCATTTTATTTTTAATGAATGCATTTTTATTCCTCTGAAATGGATGATCTTCTGGCAAAAACTTACGATGATTATCAAACCAAGACTGCTTTGGTCCATTGGGAAAGGTAAATGCATCTGAATCTTCTCTACAGTAAGGACAAGCCAGTCTTCCTGCTGTACTCCATTCAGACAACATCGAATAGGCAGGAAAGTCACTAATGGTCCACATCAGAGCAACTTTCATGATAAAATTTTGTTTACAAGAGATATCATATGTGAGCACCCCAACCTCCCATAACATCTGCAACTCTGCTATCAAAGGCTGCAAATAAACATCTAACTTATCTTTTGGATTTTTCGATCCAGGGATGATTATAGTTAGGAACATATGCTCCTCTTGCATGCACATCCATGGGGGTAAGTTGTATGGTGTGACTATTACAGGCCATGAAAATTACTGTTGGCCTGACTGACCAAACGGTTGAAATCCATCAGTACTCAAACCTATTCTGACATTCCTACATTCAACAGCAAAAGATGGATGCGATTGATTAAAATGCATCCAAGCAGGAGAATCAGAGCAATGAAGCATTACACCATCTTCAACCTCGTGTTCTCCATGCCATCTCATATTCTTAGTTGTGGCTTCTGATGCATATAGTCTCTGTAACCGTGGACTGAGAGGAAAATAATACATTTTCTTATACAGAACAAGTGTTTTTTGTTTATCAGATTCTCTTCTTCGTCTTTTATACCGCGGATGATTGCAAAACTTACAAGAACTTAGTTCATTGTCTTCACCCTAGTATATCATGCACCCGTTATTACAAGAGTGAATCTTTTCAACCGGTAACCCCATACCTTGCATGCATTTCTTTGTACTATAAAAATTCTCAGTCATGAGATTATCGACAGGCATCATCTCTTTCATTAATTGGCAATATCATCATAGCATCTTTCTGAAATATGATGTTCCGACTTTATGTTCATCATTCTTGCAACAGCAGATAATTGTGAATGATTTTGACACCCATCCCATTATTGTTGATTATCAGCATTCAACATGTCATAAAAACGTTGAGCATCTGGATTAGGGGATTCCTTCATATGTTCTGGATTAAATTTCGGACCAGTGGCATCCATTACCATTGTTTGGTATATGTTAACTTCATGCACCGTGGTAGATCCTTCCCTAACATAATATTCAGTTGCCTCTTTATTATAATTCTCATCGTTTTTCCCATGACAATTCCAAACATAATATCCCGGTACGAAACCATATTTAGCCAAATGATATCTTACCACATCAACAGTTTCATAACGACGATTCTGACACTTTTTACGATTACATGGACACTTTATCTTATCTCCATCTATGAATGCTGGTTGACTACAAGCAAACTGAACGAAATGTTCCATACCATCTAAAAATTCTTGATTTAAGAATCCATCTATAAGCCTGAAATACATCCATTGGCGATCCAATGTACTCATTTTTTTGTTTCTCAAGTCGTTCTAATTAAACTAGTTCCCAAAAACTTGCCTCCTGAAAATTTTAATAATTTAAAAACTTATTATAATATAAAATAATTATATTATAATACCAAGGACACATAAAACGCAAATGACTTATGATATGACTTGTTTAATGTTTTATGCATGCCACCCAAACTTCAAAGGTAAGTGGTCCTATACCATTCAGAAATGTACATTTATGTGAAGCACAATACGGTAACTGATTGTTCACTTCATTTTGTAAAAATTTCGACAGCATTTCCCCATAGTTCTCGAAGTACATGACATGTATAAATATGAGTTAGTGTTTTCTATTGAAACACACACTCATATTCATTAGTATGTACCCGAAGAACAAAGGAGACGCTACACAAAATTTTTACAAAATAAAATGAACAATAATTTACACGTGTGTTGCACATAAATGTTACATTTCTAAACTGTTCAATCTGGACAATTCAAGAATTATTATTGAACAATTTATTGTGATGCACACACAAACACATGATCGACAATAAATGTTCACTAATAAATCTCAAACGGGGTATCTAAAGAATATGTGTGAAGTTTAACTTTACCAATAACAATAACATTTTATAATTATCATATAATAGATTAATTTAATTGGTTAACATACAAATAAATTTCATGAACAATAGTAATAATCATCCAAATGCAAATATGTAATTAACATAAACTAAATTTATTTAAAAAAAATTAACAAATCTAAAATTTAATCAACATGTAAGTCAATTAATTTTCATAAAAATCTAATTAATTAAATTATGTATGTCGTAGAATTATAATGTAACGAAACTATTATCTATGTAATCAATAATAAATTAACTAATTTTACTAACAAATAAAATTAACAATTACAAAATTTGATTAAAATTTAACTAATTTAAATTTCATAAACTAATATAATTAAATTATTTATATCAAATTATATTCTTATTAAACTATTATCTATCTAATTTGATATAAATAAAATTTTTAATTAACCTATAAATTTAACAATTACAGAATTTAATTAACTCCTAACTAATTTAAATGTCATAAAACTATAATTAAATTATTTATCTTACATTATACTAATTAAATTATTTTCTAAATAATATAACATAAACTAAATTTATTAATAAATGAAATTAACAATTGTAAAATTTTAAAAATATCTAACTAATTTAAATTTCATGAAAATCTAATTAAAATATTTATCTTAAATTACAATCAAATTCAAAAATTACCTAATAATATACCATAAATTAAATTTATTATAACATAAAATACATAACAAAAAATTTATTTAAAATCTATAATATTTCTATAATTATCAAATATAATCCTAATATTCCTATACAATTTTTCCAATCATCAATATCATTATCAATAATTTTAATAATTAACTACACAACTTATCTAGTAAATGGGAAAGACGAAAATGGATACTTACAGTGGAAAAATTGGAAGAGGAAATGGCACACAATGAAGAAGGCCTTTGACTCTTATGGTCTCTCACTTGGACTCTTCTCACGAATTGATTCGAACAACCACAACCAAGAAGGCCTTACTTGACCAAGCAAATAGTAGATAATGAGAGGGAAAAGGAACACCAAGATGCCAAGGAGGGAAACAGTGGCAAACACTTGGCACCCATGACAGCAAGATAAATGGGAGAAAATAGTGTTGCTTGCGAATGAAAAAAGAAATTTCATAATCCTAATACATGACAAGGCAATAATCAAAATGAGAAGGAAAAGGAACTGGGTGAAATGGAGAAATTTGAAGAACAGAGATGCAAAGACTGCAAGAGGAAATGGGGGAAATGATGCGGTGCTCGCGCAAAAAGAAAAAATTAAGGCTTCAATTTATATGCAATTTAACGATGAAATTTAGTGGCGATCGCTAGAATTGATATCTAGCGATTGAATTAAATTCCGTCGTTGAATCCATAGTGAGACAAATCAACTGAAGGCAACATTGCCTTCGCTTCCATGGCCACCCTTGGAGGCCATGCATAGGTGCTTCCATGGCAGCCACGGCTACCACCTTAGAAGGCCAAGGCGGCCACCTTGGAGGCCATCGCTGCCACCTTCGAAGGCCATGGCTGCCATTGCGGCCATGCATGGATGCTTTGGTCGCGGCGATGGCTGCCTTCACAACCATGCATGGAGGACTTTGGGGCAGCCATGGCTACCTCTTCGGCCATGTATGGAGGCTTTCGTGGCAGCCATGGCTGCCTTTGCTGTCAGCGCAGCCATCGCTGCGACCTTCGAAGGCCATGGCTACCGTCTTCGAAGGCCATGGCTACCGTCTTCGAAGGCCATGGCTACCGCCTTTCAAGGCCATGGCTGCCACTTTCGAGGCCATGGCTGCCACTTTCAAGGCCATGGCTGCCACCTTCAGAGGCCATGGCTGCCACCTTGGAGGCCATGGTGGCCATGCATGGACACTATGGCGGCAGGCATGGCTGCCTTTGCGGCCATGCATGGTTGATTTGGCGGCGGCCATGGTTGCCTTCACAGCCATGCATGGAGGCTTTGGTGGCAGCCATGGCCGCCTTCGCTGTCATGGCGGCCATTGTTGCCACCTTCGAAGGCTATAGCTACCGCCTTCGAAGGCCATGGCTGCCACCTTGGAGGCCATGGCTGCCACCTTCGAAGGCCATGGCTGCCACCTTTGAAGGCCATGGCTGCCACCTTGGAGGCCATGGCTGCCACCTTCGGGGGCCATGGCAGCCACCTTTGAAGGCCATGGTTGCCTTCATGGGCGGCTGTGGCTGCCTCCATGGGCACCGTGGCTGTCTCCGTGGGTGCCATGGCTGCCTTCGAAGGCAGCAAGTTGGCGATCACCTTGCTTTATTGGTGGCCATGCATTGTTGCCTTCCAAGGCGGCATGCTCGTGGCCCGCTTGCTTCTGTGGCACCATGCATGGCTGCCTTCGAAGGCAAGAAGCTTGCGGCTTACGCGACTGCCCATGGAGTGGTCACTAGGCTGCATTGCGTAAATAGTGACGGAAACCTTGTGGTCACTAAATCTTTGATTAGCTACCGATTAAAATTCGGTCCCTAGTCTGTTGTTAAGATAATTAAAAATTTAAATAAATTAATTAAAAATAAATTTAGTGACAAAAATAACGTCTGTCACTAACGTGTGTCACTAATCTATCAGTATTCCGTTGCTATGATAAAATTTTTATTATGTAATAAATCTGTCGTTATTCTGTCATTATTTAGCGACTGATAAGATCAGTTGCTAAATTGTGTCACTATTTTTTAATTTTTTTGTAGTGATTCATCTGGTTATCCGTAAAAATCACTACACGTTTGGATTTTTTTGAATGAATTTAAGGATCCACTGGCACATTTTTCTTCATTTTCACCCTCCTGTTGTTCTAAATTGTCGATTAATTTGTATAAGCAACGAGAAACTCTTTTACTGATTTCTTTTATTCCAATAGAACTTTTTTTAATTCTTTAATAATTGGGATCAGTTATAACTGCATCGAATAAAAATTTAAAAATATTTATTTGATTTTTTGAATCAATTTTTTCTTGCTGGTGTTCTGTAAATAAAGAAAATCTTTTTTCTATTGAAAATGATTTTCTATTAAGTGTATCTATTATCTGTTCAAATTCGTCGCAATCAGTATTAAGAAGTATACTATGAATCTTATTTCTTGAAACCCTTCCTATGTTATTTTTTATATAAGTTTGAGTTATGGTTGGTAGTGAAAGAAATCTTTTTGGTTTTTCACGATGGGGTTCGTGCAAGAATGGATCATAAATTTTAGGAAAATATACTTTTTTAGTCTCATTATTACAAAATTGAGCCCTTTTTTGGAGTATACTAGAAGTAAGAGATCCTTTATCTAAAGCTTGAATTCTATTTAAAAATTCGTTCTTTAAATTGCTCTCCTTTTACTCATTGGTAAAAATCCAATGATTATAGAATGATATTTTTTCTCTTGTGAACAAACGCATCTTTTTTTGTATCATTTTCCAAAAAGTTGACAAACTGGGTGCATATGTAAAACATATTCTTTGACTTTGACATGTATAAAAGAAATATTGTGACATTTCATTTCTTATAGCATTTTCAAATCGATCATTTTTTATATGTCAAAATGGCCAATTCCATTGGTTAGAATCGAAAAGAAGATTCATAAGAGGTTTTTCAAATAAATATTTATCTTCTTTTTTTTAATATTTTCAAATTCGAATTTTCTTGATTCCCATCTAGATTTTCATAAACTAGGTGGTTTTTATATTTATAGCATGCTTCTTGTATGTTTATTAATTCAAATTCATAATCCTTTTTTTTTTCCTTTCCATTCACTCGGATCCCTTCCATTTCATTAATTCTGTCCGGATCCTCCCTTTCTTCTGAAAAAAGAGAAGGAAAAGGATCTTCTTCGGTGGATATCTCTTGGTCTGGTTTAGTCGCCCCCTTTCTTCCGTTTTTGAGGTTCTTTTTAGTTTCTTAGTAAAAATGGGTGACGATATTTTGCCTAAATATTAGACATAGGTAACAAATAAGAGAATACTAAAGATTTGAGCCATAGAATTTCTTAATTTTGACAAAAGGTACTTGTACTTATTAGATCGAATAAGTACATTAGACTTAATAGAATTATTTTGCTGTATCCAGGCTAATACCAATCCAACCCATTTCATGAACAAAATGTGACCAATTAACCAACCAATAAAACTACTTGTTATAAATAACATTTTGTTTCATCGAAACATATAAATGTTGACTAATTTGGTTAACATTGAACTTGGTAAAATGAAATGGTTGAATAATAAAAAAGGAGATTATTCAGGAATACACATTAACTGCGAAGATTATGCATTGAATTTTTAGTAGTAGTCCATAATCAAAAAAGTGTTTGTGATTGTTCCAGAAGAAATGAAATAAAAGATACAATAAAGCTAGGATAGTTATTGTATGAGGTCTACCAATGGTAAATGCAGAGGCGCATAATAGATCGATATGAACATCATGAGCTGTCCTGCAATAAAACCAGTTATTGCTGATACCTTCTTCTAGATTCCTTCTTCTCTTTCTTCCATAACCCAAGCTCGAAGAAGGAAGAGATAAGAAGGCCCTATGAAGAATGTGGTCAAAAATCCATAATAGAGTCCGACCACAACGATCGAATTGATTATCTCCATGCATAAGGATACTAGATTACCTAGTATAAAAGATTTCAAAATCATCACAAACCTTCCTTTTTTCTTTTCTATTTCAATTTTTGGATTATTATATGATGATTTTGAAATTTCTATATATAGAAATAGAAAGAGATAGACTAAAAACGACATCTCTTATGTCAACGACACCAAAGGGATATTAAATGAATGGAATTAGGATATGGATGGAATATAATGAAATAGAGCCACTTTGAGGTTCCCTATGAAATGAGGCATGGAATAGAGCCACTACGAAGAAATTTCAGGGGTTATGAAGGAAACTTCGAGTTCATATTGGTCATGGGTTGAGAACGGGAATTGAACTCTATAAGATCTAATCTCCCATTGTTCTTTAGTAGCTCAATAGTAAAGTGGTCGACTATTAACTGATTGGTCGTAGGTTCGAATCCTACTTAGGGAGATTTGATTCATTCTGAATTAAAGAATTCAGAATGTCAAAATGAAAGGGTTCGCTTTGACTGTTAAGAGTAGGTAACGCGTTCCCTGTTTTTATTGCATTCAATCTCATCGTATCACATTCTATTTTGCGATATTTGAGAATCACTGTCAATACCTCGGTTTAGGTTTGGGATAATCCTTTGTTCCATAGTCCTAAGGCTATTTACAACTAGCCAATTAAGAATTATCAGATGTACTAGTACTAACAAGTGCATCAAAGATGCAGTCATCGATTCTTTTGAGAGGTGACAATTACTACAAGCAAACATATTAATTTAAGGACGAGGAACGTATTTTTGCTATGCTACTAATACTTGTACTTGCTCTGCTATTCCCTATTTGAGGAAAGTTACGGGGTGTAAAAAAAAATATGCTAATTCGGGCTGGGAAGACTAATACTATATGATAAAAAACCATTTTCGATAAATTTTAAATCTAAATAAAAGTAAGGTGACTCCATTTCGACAAAAAAACCCACCCCCGAGTTCCGTAGCTTTGAGTCTGCCATCCTGATCATGATTTTCCTACCCCCTAAGGAAAGGTCCTTCCCTTTTGGGCCGATTGTGGGCGAGGAGAGATTCAAACCCCGACATCGTGGTTCATAGCCACGTGCTGTAATCCTCTGAGCTATAGGCCCCACTCCTTCTCCACTGGATCTGTTCCTAAGAGTACCCTAAAAAAAAGGAACCTTTCCTCTCCCCAGCCATTTCATTTCGAGTTAAGAAGATGTGAAATCCCCTTTTTCTCTATAAGAATAGTGCATTCTTAGGTATGAAGTGGGAGAGAAGGGATGTCATGAGTGGGGTTTTGGTTTTGAATAAGACAACCTTTTCATTTTTCATTTTTTTCTTTTTCATATTGAAAAAGTAATAAGAATGAGAGGTGTTAAGCTTTTTATCATCCTGGAGTCGAGCTATTTTTTTGCAAGACCTCCCCTACAGTATCATCATCGCAGTAAAGTTTAACCACCAAGTTGGGGATGGATTGGTGTTGTTCCTCTACGCCTAGGACACTAGAATATCGAACCATGAACAAAGAAAGGCATGGGAGAAAAGCATATTGACTAGTGATTATGAGGCTCCAATTATTGACTAGAGGGGACACTAAAGGCCTCTGCCTTTCTATCCCTTGGATAGATAAAGAGGGAAGGCAGAGCTTTTGGTTTCTTCATGTTGTCAAAGAGTTGAACAATGATTTTTTCATGTTGTTAAAGAGTTTAAGAATGAAAATAAATGGTGAATGCCTGATCGAATGGATCAGGTCATGTAAGAACAAGGTTCAAGTCTACCGGTCTGTTAGGATACCTCAGTTGCATACATTACTGCACTTCCACTTAACATTTATCGTAATGACAAATGGCTCATCTCGCTATGACCTTCTCTTGAATTCTCAAAACTTCTGTCATTCCATCCCCGCAAGTGCAGAAAACTCATTGTTGTCTCGCTGTGCTACCAAAGGCTCTAGGGAAGTCAGAATAGGAGAGCACTCATCTTGGGGTGGGCTTACTACTTAGATGCTTTCAGTAGTTATTCGCTCCGCACTTAGCCACCTAGCATTTACCGTGGGCACGATAACTGGTACACTAGAGGTGTGTCCTTCCTAGTCCTCTCGTACTAGGGAAAGGTCCTCTCAATGCTCTAATGCCCACACTGGATATGGATCGAACTATCTCACGATGTTCTGAACCCAGCTCACATACCGCTTTAATGGGTGAACAGCCCAACCCTTGGAACATACTAAAGCCCCAGGTGGTGAAGAGCTGGGAAAAAGGCTTCCATCTCCAAGTTTAACTCAGATGTAGCTCGCTTTTTTTTGGGTGTGAAGCAACAAGCATCTACTCTCCTTGAAAAGGAGGTGATCCAGCCCTACTTTCCAGTACGGCTACCTTGTTACGACTTCACTCCAGTTACTAGCCCTACCTTCGGCATCCCCCTCCTTGCGGTTAAGGTAACGATTTTTGGCATGGCCAGCTCCCATAGTGTAATGGGTGGTGTGTACAAGGCTCGAGAATGAATTCACCACCGTATGGCTGACCGACGATTACTAGCAATTTCAGCTTCATACAAGCGAGATGCAGCTTACAATCCGAACTGTGGATGGATTTTTAGAGTTAGCTCACCCTCGTGGGATCGCGACCCTTTGTCTCAGCCATTGTAGCACGTGTGTCACCTAAGGCATAAGGGGCATGATGACTTGACGTCATCCTCACCTTCCTTCAGCTTATCACCAGTAGTCTGCTCAAGGTTCCAAACTCAACGGTGGCAACTAAACATGAGGGTTGCACTCGTTGCTGGACTTAACCCAACACCTTACAGCACGAGCTAACGACAGCCATGCACCACTTATGTCCGCGTTCCTGAAGGCACCCCTCTCTTTCAAGAGGATTCACAGCATGTAAAGCCCTGGTAAGGTTGTTCGCTTTGCATCGAATTAAACCACATGCTCTGTCACTTGTGCGAGCCCTATTAATTCCTTTGAGTTTTATTCATGTGAATGTACTCCCCATGCGGGATGCATAACGTGTTAGCTGCAACACTACACAGGTCGATACGCACAGCGTCTAGTATCCATTATTTATGGCTAAGACTACTGGGGTATCTAATCCCATTTGTTCCCTTAGCTTTCGTCTCTCAGTGTCAGTGTCAGCCCAGCAAAATGCTCTCGCTATTAGTGTTCTTTCTGATCTCTATGCATTTCACCGCTCCACCAAAAATTCCATCTGCCCCTACCATACTCCAGCTTGGTGGTTTCCACCGCCTGTCCAGGGCTGAGCCCTGGGATTTAACGGCAGACTTAAAAAGCCACCTATAGACGCTTTACACCCAATCATTTCGAATAACACTTGCATCCTCTGTATTTCTGCGGTTGTTGGCATAGAGTTACCCGATGCTTATTCCCCAAATACCATCATTGCTTCTTTTTCGGAAAAGAAGTTCATGACTCGTGGGCCTTCTACCTTCACGCGGCATTGCTCCGTCAGTCTTTCTCACATTGTGAAAAATTCTCCCACTACTGCCTCCATTAGGAGTCTAGGCGTGTCTTAGTCCTAGTGTGACTGATCATCCTCTCGGACCAGCTACTGATCATTGCCTTGGTAAGCTATTGCCTCACCAATTAATCAGACGCGAGCCCCTCTTCAAGCGGATTCCTCCTTTTGCTCCTCAGCCTATGGGGTATTAGCAGCCATTTCTAACTGTTGTTCCCTCCCAACGGCAGGTTCTTACGCGTTACTCACCTGTCCACCACTGGAAACACCACTTCCCATCTGACTTGCATGTGTTAAGCATGCTGCTAGCATTCATCCTGAGCCAAGATTGAACTTTCCATGAGATTCATAGTTGCATTACTTATAGCTTCCTTGTTCGTACACAAAGCTAATTCAAAATTGTCTTTCATTCCAAAGCATAACTTGTATCCATGCACTTCATATTTGCATGGAGTTTGCTCCCATAAATATAGCCATCCTTACCCCCTTACGTCAATCCCACGAGCCTCTTATCCATTCTTATTCGATTACGGCGGGGGAGCAAGTCAAAGGGTTTAGAGATAATCAATCTCGAACTGATAACTTCCACCACGTCAAGGTGACACTCTATCGCTCAGTTATATCCCTTCCCCCATCAAGAAATAGAACTAACTAATCCTAAGGCAAAGGGTCAAGAAACTCAAGGCCACTATTCTTGAACAATTTGGAGTCGGGCTTTCCTTTCGCACTATTACGAATATGAAATGAAAATGATGGAAAAAGTTGGATTCAATTGCCAACTGCTCCTAACGAAAATAGGATTGACCACGGATTTGAGCCATAGCACATGATTTCACAACATAAAACTATACGATTCTCCCGACCTAAATCAAGCCGGTTTTATATGAAGAAGATTTGGCTCAGCATGTTCTATTCAATACGGGTAAGAGAAGTGGTATTCTTTTCTTAAAAAATAAAAAAATCAAAACCAAGTCAAAATGATACGGATCGACCCCTTCTTCTTGCGCCAAAGATCTTCGCATTTTTGAAGGAACTAGAGTTACACCCCTTTTCCATTTTCGTTCAAGAGTTCTTATGTGTTTCCACAGCCCTTTGAGACCCCGAAAAATTGACAAATTCCCTTTCTTAGGAACACATACGAGATTCGTCATTACAAAAAGGATAATGGTAACCCCATGATTAACTACCATCAAGTTCATTTATGAATTTCATAGTAATAGAAATACATGTCCTATCGAAATAGAATTTGTAACTTGCTATCCTCTTGCCTAGGAGGCAAAGATTTACCTTCACAAAAAAGATGATTCATTCGGATCAACATGAAAGCCCAACTGCATTGCGTTGTCAGAATCCATGTTGTATATTTGAAAGAGGTTGACCTTCTTGCTTCTATGGTATAATTCTCTTCTTGCTGAGCCTCCTTTCTTCTTGGTCCATAGAGACAAAATGTAGGATTGGTGCCAACAGTTAATCATGGAAAAAAGGACTCACTGAGCCAAGATCACTAACTAATACTAATCTAATACTAATATAATAGAAAAGAATTGTCTTTTCTGTGTACTTATGTATACTTTCCCCGGTTCCGTTGCTACTATGGACTTTGTGCAATCGATCGGATCATATAGATATCCCTTCAACACAACATAGGTCATCGAAAGAATCTCTGAGACCCACCAAAGCATGAAAGCCAAGATCTTTCAGAAAATGGATTCTTATTCAAATAGTGCATAACCGCATGGATAAGCTCACACTAACACGTCAATTTGGGATCCAGTTCGGGATTTTCCTTGAGGGGTATCGGTAAGGAATTGGGATGTAATAATATCGATTCATAATCGATTCATATAGATACAGAAGAAAAGGTTCTCTATTAATTCAAGTGCTGTCTTTGTGGGATAGGGATAGAGAAAGAGGAAAAAATCGAAGATTTCACATAGTGCTTTTGATCGAAAAATCAATCTGATTTAATTTATTTCGTACCCTTCACTCAATGAGAAAATGGGTCAGATTCTATAGGATCAAACCTATGGGACTTAAGGAAGGAATGATGGAAGGGAATAAAATAAAAAAAAAAGAAAATAAAAGAAAATAAATAATAAATAAATAAGTAAATAAAAGTGAAGTAAAAGAACTCAGATTCCAAATGAATAAATTCAAACATGAAAAAGTATCTTTTTGATTCTCGAAGAATAAGGGGCAAAAGGATTGATCGAGAAAGATCTCTTGTTCTTATTATAAGATCGTGTGATTGGATCTGTAAATGTTTTGTAAAAAGAAAAATCTCTTCCTTTGAGAATAATCAAAAATGGAAAGTGTTCAATTGGAACATGCAAACGTGACTGAGTTTGTCCTAATTACTCTTCGGGATGGAGTGGAAGAAAAGAAGAGATTCTTGAACGAGGAAAAGGACCCAATAACTTCGAAAGAATTCAATAAGGAGCCGTATGCAGTGAAAATCTCATGTACGATTCTGTAGAGTGGCAGTAAGGGTGACTTATCTGTCAACTTTTCCATTATCACCTCTAAAAAACCAAACTCTACCTTATGTAAAGTTGTCAAAGTACAATTAACCTTTGAATTTGAAATCACTGCTTATATACCTGGTATTGGCCATAATTCACAAGAACATTCTATAGTCATAATAAGAGGGGGAAAGGTTAAGGATTTACCCGGTGTG